>CM033440.1:27117500-28431250 GCA_019425775.1 Rafetus swinhoei
TTACTTGGTGGTGGCAGCTACCTCCAAAAGTCAGTGAATCTGTGACTCTGGGGAGTTTTTGTAAGGAGAGCCTATAGAAGCAAGGTATTTCAGGTCTCTTGTGGGCCCCCACCTTGACTGCACTCGAGTGACAGAGTGAGGAACAGCCCTGACAGTTGCCCTAAGAAGAACATAAGAACATAAGAACATAAGAACATAAGAACGGCCGTAGCGGGTCAGACCAAAGGTCCATCTAGCCCAGTATCCTGTCTGCCGACAGTGGCCAGCACCAGGTGCCCCAGAGGGGGTGGACCGAAGACAATGATCAAGCGCTTTGTCTCCTGCCATCCCTCTCCAGCCTCTGACAAACAGAGGCCAAGCACACCATTTTATCCCCTGGCTAATAGCCCAGGCCCAGTCTCTCCAGCCCCAGGGCACTGGGTGAGGGAGAAGGACATGCGGCCCCAGCCCCGGAGCACTAGGAGGGAAGACGCTGGGGGCAGCAACACTCCGCTCCCAGAATGCCTATAGCAGGTGTTCTGGGGGCGGAGCGTTGGTGGGGCCATGCAAAGCCTTCCCCTGGCTAGGCTACCGGACACCCATGCTGGACACTTAATTTTCTGAGATCCATTTGTAATTCTTTGCCTTGGACCTAACTGTCTTGAGTAACTTTGTACTGTCTGCAAATTTTGCCACTATACTGTTTACTCTCTTTTTCATATTATTTATCATTACATCCTAATACAGATCCTTGGGGGACTGTATAACTGAATAACTGTTGTCCAAATGTTTGTCAACCTCCTTAAACAATAGGTTACATGCCACACCCAGTACCTCTGCAATTTCATTTTTGAGTTCCTTCTGAACCCTTGGGTAAATGCCATCTGGTCCTGATGAATTATTATTGTTCGGTTTATCAATTTTTCCAGAACCTTGTCTCCTGACATCTCAATATGGGACAAACTCTCAGATTTGTCACCTAAAAGGAATGGCTCATGTGTGGGAATTTCCCTCACATCCTCAGCAGTGAAAACAGATGAAAATAATTCATTCAGCTTCTCTGCAATGGCCTTGTCTTTCCTGAGTGCTCCTTAAGCACCTCATTGTTTGGTAGGCTTCCAACTTCTGAATTACTTTAAAAAATTGCTGTTAGTTTTTGTGTCTTTGGCTAATTGCTCTTCAAGTTCTATTTTGGTCTGCTTAATTATACTTTTACTTATGACTTCCTGGAGTTTGTTCCTTTCCATTTTCCTCAGGACTTGACTTTTAATTTTTAAATGATGTCTCTTTTTTGGATCTCTTTTATTCTCTATAGGCATGGTGGCTTTTTTTTATGATCTTACTGTTTTTCTTTTTTCTTTTTCTTTGAATTTAGAGTATACATATAGTTAGAGCTTTTATTATGAAGGGTTTTTTTTAAAGTTTCCATGCAGCTTGTAGGCATTTTATTCTCGTGACTGTTCCTCTTAATTTCTGTTTAATTGGCCTCCTCTTTTTTGTTTAGATCCCCTTTTTGAACTCTCGTGTGTGTGTGTGTGTGTGTGTGTGTGTGTGTGTGTGTGTGTGTGTGTTTGGTATTTTCCCTTCAAAAATATGTTAAATTTTAATTATACTTTTATCACTATTAGAATTATAGAATAATTGGGTTAGAAAAGACAAGAGTCATCTAGTTTAATTTCCTATCAAGGTGCAGGATTTGTTGTGTCCAAGAAAGATGGCTATCTAGCCTCCTTTTGAAAACCTCCAGAAAGGCGCTTTCACAACTTCCCAAGTCAATCTGTTCCATTGTTCTAATAAGCTTCTAGTGTAGTCTCCTTAAGAGACAATAGAACATAAGCTCCTAAATGCCTAAACCATTTTTTAAAATAAGATTTAGACTCCATGGGTCCTTTTGAAAATTTACTGTTAATCCTTATTACTTCATCAATAAGTGTGTATAGGGTATTAAAATCTAATATTCATGTAAGAGTTCTAAGGGGAAAAGAATGAGGGTTTAAAGATTTAAAGGCTTTTAAATTTGTTCAAGTTGTCTGGCCAGGGAGAGCAACCCCTTAAAGTACCACATTAATAAAAAACAAAACAAAAACAAACAAACAAAAATCAAATTTTATGGCAAAATTGATAGTTTCAGAAACTACATTTTCTAGAAACCACATTTTCTATCAAAAACATCCCAGAAAATTTCCCAGTAGCTTCAGGGCATCACCGCAGCTGGCTCTGAAATATGGCCTGCAGCCTTTCTTCTTTAGAATCCATTCTTATTGCAGTGCAGAAGAAAGCTTTCTTTTCAGTTTCTCCAATTTTTTACTACATTTTCTTCAAAACCTAACTTACTGGCAGGCTATAATTGAATCTTTTTTTTTTCTTTTAATCCTTGTCTCTCACCATCCAAAATGCAGGTTAACCTGGTAAAATAGTGAAGATGTTATCTAAGAATATTTTTATCAGGGACACTTCACGACCAGTAAACATAAAAATGTGCTTATTGTTTGTACTGTTATATAACATGCTATGTGTGTTTCAGCCGCATTTTGATTTCAATGGAACTTACACATGTGCATAAAGTTAAATACATGCCTATGTGTTTTGCTAAATAGTGATAGGCTTCTGTGTATGCTTAAAAATAAGCAGGTGCTTAATTAAGCATTTCATTGAATCAGAGCTCTAGAGTCATAAGAACATAAGAACATAAGAACGGCCGTACTGGGTCAGACCAAAGGTCCATCTAGCCCAGTATCCTGTCTGCAGACAGTGGCCAGCACCAGGTGCCCCAGAGAGGATGGACCGAAGACAATGATCAAGCGAGTTGTCTCCTGCCATCCCTCTCCAGCCTCAGACAAACAGAGGCCAAGGACACCATTTTATCCCTGGCTAATAGCCTTTTATGGACCTAACCTCCATGAAATTATCTAGCTTCTCTTTAAACTCTGTTATAGTCCTAGCCTTCACAGCCTCCTCTGGCAAGGAGTTCCACAGGTTGACTACGATGTGTGAAGAAGAACTTTCTTTTATTAGTTTTAAACCTGCTACCCATTAATTTCATTTGGTGTCCTCTAGTTCTTCTATTTAGGAACTAATAAATAACTTTTCTTTATCCACCCTTTCCACACCACTCATGATTTTATATACCTCTATCATATCCCCTCAGTCTCCTCTTTTCTAAACTGAAAAGTCCCAGTCGCTAACCTCTCCTCATATGGGACCCGTTCCAAACCCCTAATCATTTTAGTTGCCCTTTTCTGAACCCTTTCCAAGGCCAAAATATCTTTTTTGAGGTGAGGAGACCACATCTGTACACAGTATTCAAGATGTGGGCGAACCATAGTTTTATATAGGGGCAGTAAGATATTCTGGGTCTTATTTTCTATCCCTTTCTTAATAATTCCTAGCATCCTATTTGCCTTTTTGACCGCGCTGCACATGTGTGGAAGTTTTCAGAGAACTGTCCATGATAACTCCAAGATCTCTTTCCTGATTTGTCGTAGCCAAATTAGCCCCCATCATACTGTACGTATAGTTGGGGTTATTTTTCCCAATGTGCATTACTTTACACTTATCCACATTAAATTTCATTTGCCATTTTGTTGCCCAATCACTCAGTTTGGTGAGATCTTCTTGGAGTCCCTCACAGTCTGCTTCTGTCTTGACTATCCTAAACAGTTTGGTATCATCAGCAAACTTTACCACCTCACTGCTTACCCCTTTCTCCAGATCATTTATGAATAAGTTGAACAGGATTGGTCCTAGGACTGACCCTTGGGGGACACTGCTAGTTACCCCTCTCCATTCTGAAAATTTACCATTTATTCCTACCCTTTGTCTCCTGTCTTTTAACCAGTTCTCAATCCAAGAAAGGACCTTCCCTCTTATCCCATGGCCATGTAGTTTACACAAGAGCCTTTGGTGAGGACCTGTCAAAGGCTTTCTGAAAATCTAAGTATACTATATCTACTGGATCCCCCTTGTCCGCATGTTTGTTAACCCCTTCAAAGAACTCTAATAGATTAGTAAGACAGGATTTCCCTTTACAGAAACCATGTTGACTTTTGTCCAACAAATTATGTTCTTCTACATGCTTCACAATTTTATTCTTTACTATTGTTTTGACTAATTGCCCGGATCGCCTCTAGAGCCCTTTTTAAATATTGGTGTCACGTTGGCTACCTTCCAGTCATTAGGTATGAAAGCCGATTTAAGGGATAGGTTACAAACCACAGATAATAGTTCAGCAATTTCCCATTTGAGTTCTTTTAGAACCCTTGGATGAATGCCATCCGGTCCCGGAGATTTGTTAACATTAAGTTTTTCTATTTGTTCCAAAACCTCCTCTAACGACACTTCAATCTGGGACAGTTCCTCAGATTCATCACCCACAAAGGACAGTGCAGATTTGGGAATCTCCCCAACGTCCTCAGCCGTGAAGACTGAAGCAAAGAAATCATTTAGTTTCTCCGCCATGGCTTTATCGTCCTTGATTGCTCCTTTTATAATTCGATCGTCTAGGGGACTCACAGGTTTTTTTATCAGGCTTCCTGCTTCTAATGTACTTAAAAAAATATTTTGTTATTTCTTTTTGAGTTTTTGGCTAGCTGTTCCTCAAAATCTTTTTTTGCTTTTCTTATTACATTTTACACTTGATTTGACAGTGTTTATGTTCCTTTCTATTTATCTCACTAGGATTGGACTTCCACTTCTTAAAAGATGCCTTTTGTCCCTCACTGCTTCTTTTACATGGTGGTTAAGCCACGTGACTCTTTTTAGGTCTCTTGCTATGTTTTTAATTTGGGGTATACATTTAAGTTGGGCCTCTATTATGGTGTCTTTAAAAGTTTCCATGCAGCTTGCAGGGATTTGGCTCTAGTCACTGTGCCTTTTAATTTCTGTTTAACAAACCTCCTCACTTTGTGTAATTCCCCTTTTTTAAATGCCAGGGTGCTGGACTGCTGAGGTGTTCTTCCCACCACAGGAATGTTGAATGTTATTATATTATGGTCACTATTCCCAAGCGGTCCTGTAATGGTTATTTCCTGGACCTGATCCTGCGCTCCACTCAGGACTAAATCGAGAATTGCCTCTCCCCTTGTGGGTTCCTGCACCAGCTGCTCCAAGAAGCAGTCATTTAACTTACTGAACAACTCTTATTGAACAACTCTTATAGAGTCTTATTGAACAACTCTTCCCCATGCAACCTCTCAATCAACTTTCATAGCTAATCTGATATTCCTATTATAAAGCATTGAAATTCTAAACAAAAGGAGTAATACTCCCATTTTCTTAAAGACAAAATTGACCTTATTGCCATCAAATAGAAATACAAGTATCCACCAAGCATAGGCAACTGGTGCCTGTAGGGGGTTGGGGTTCAGGAATGGCCTCCCAGAGGAACAGGGAGTGAGCATGAGGGGGCACCCCATTTAGCAATTAAGATTTTGGCATGGCCCAAGGGCATGGTACACCTTCCAAGTGCTACTACAAGTCATTTATGCCACCAACTGTCCGATTCTGCCTTATTGAAGTCAGTAAGAGTTTTTCAATGGACTTAAATGAGCTCAGGATCAAACCTCAAAAAGTTCAGAACTCAAAGCTGAACAGCAAAAGATGGTAACGTGTTTGGAATCACATGGCTCAATAGGTGGAAGAAAACTAATGGAAGAAAGAACACATCAAGATCAAAGATATGAGAGTCTAAAAAGATCTTATTGTGGCAATAGATGAGACATATCATACTACTAGAAAAAAGAAATGATCAGTGGAGGGTGAGGGGAAGCATTACCAGCTCAGAAATTAGACCAGCATTTAAGATGAGAAAAGTCCACAGCAAACAACATAGGAAGAAAAATTACAATTCCTTTTCTAAAATCTGTCTCATTGACTTGGAACAGGGATGTTTAACAGAATGCCCTGTAATGATTTCTTTTAAAATCTGTTGGAATGGATACCAGATAAGCTATGAAAAAGACGGGTTTCTCCTTAATACCAAGGACTGAGTTAGCAGTCTGATAACATCTGAAAGTGCTTAGACTGAAAGATAGGTTTTCTTATCATTACCCTCCTGTAGATGCAAAAGCACAATGTTTAGTGACTCAGAATTTCCTGATACATGAAGTTCCTTTTAATGATTGCATGCATTACAAAGAGAGCAATAGGAAAACCAAATTCATTCTTGTTTGTTTTTAGCAGGGAGGCAGAGTAAATTGTTCTTTGCTTTGATGGTGTGTGGGACACTGACAGAGTGGGGAGATTGTCTTTGTTTAGAATCTCAAAAAGAACATTCAGTTTTGGGTAGTCTGTAGTACTACAAAGGTACATATAAATACATTCCTACCCAATGATACAGTATTTGCATAAAGCAAAGGAGAAAGCATTAACTTCACTGAAGTAATAGGACACACTAAGGATTAACTATGTTGCAATAGAACTGGGTCAGTCCTGCTATTTACTTCACTAGCTACCCTATTTACCATACCTGAGATGTTTGCTATACTTAGATGAGGAACACTGCAAAATTCATGGTAAAATTAAGCTCAGCAAGTAACATATATGCTAAAATGTTGATCGGTTATGCTGAAGGTAAATGGAAATAAATGGGAGTAAATTGAATATTCATTTATTTATAATTAAAATCCAGCATTAAACAAGAATGAGAATTACTTCTTCCTCTTTGCTCAGAAAAGTTGTGTGTGTGTGTGTGTGTGTGTGTGTGTGTGTGTGTGTACACAAAATGAGACCGCAAAAGTTATATAGCCAGCCAAACAAAAAGAAGCAGAAGCCATGCACTGACTAGACTTGGAGGTGTGAGGGTGTTATCCTAATTAGTTTTCCACTTGTAAGTAAATCATCACTGTTTGCTAGTGTTTTGCTTTAATAAAGATTTACTATTCCAATCTGAGTGGTGGATCTCAATCCAACATCCTAAGGTTGAAGAGTTTAAATTGTTTTCTACCATAAAGTAAGCAGTGTTCTCTGAAAATATAGTTGGAAGAGTGAATGTACTGAAGTGAAACTTTATACCAGTTATTTCTTATATCCTTAATATCACTCAAAGCAAAATCAGCCAGTTTAGTATTTATGAAATACTACTCAGTCCGGACATTAGCGAATCATGACATATAGAGACCAGCTTCAATTTTGTCCTCCTTTGGTTCAGCTGCTGCACAGTGGTTGCAACATTTTAAAGACACCATAATAGAGGCCCAACTTAAATGTATACCCCAAATTAAAAAACATAGCAAGAGACCTAAAAAAGAGTCACCGTGGCTTAACCACCATGTAAAAGAAGCAGTGAGGGACAAAAGGCATCTTTTAAGAAGTGGAAGTCAATCTAGTGAGATAAATAGAAAGGAACATAAACACTGTCAAATCAAATTGTAAAAATGTAATAAGAAAAGCAAAAAAGATTTTGAGGAACAGCTAGCCAAAAACTCAAAGAAATAACAAAATGTTTTTAAGTACATTAGAAGCAGAAGCCTGCTAAAAAACCTGTGGGTCCCCTAGGACGATCGAACTATAAAAGGCGCAATCAAGGAGCGATAAAGCCATTGCGGAGAAACTAAATGATTTCTTTGCTTCAGTCTTCACGGCTGAGGATGTTGGGAGATTCCCAAATCTGCACCGTCCTTTGTGGGTAATGAATCTGAGGAACTGTCGGATTGAAGTGTCATTAGAGGAGGTTTTGGAACAAATAGAAAAACTTAATGTTAACAAATCTCCGGGACCGGATGGCATTCATCAAGGGTTCTAAAAGAACTCAAATGGGAAATTGCTGAACTATTATCTGTGGTTTGTAACCTATCCCTTAAATCGGCTTCCGTACCTAATGACTGGAAGGTAGCCAGCGTGACACCAATATTTAAAAAGGGCTCTAGGCGATCCGGGCAATTACAGACCGGTAAGTCTAACTTCAGTACCGGGCAAATTAGTCGAAACAATAGTAAAGAATAAAATTGTGAAGCATGTAGAAGAACATAATTTGTTGGACAAAAGTCAACATGGGTTCTGTAAAGGAAATCCTGTCTTACTAATCTATTAGAGTTCTTTGAAGGGGTTAACAAACATGCGGACAAGGGGATCCAGTAGATATAGTATACTTAGATTTCCAGAAAGCCTTTGACAAGGTCCCTCACCAAAGGCTCTTGTGTAAATTACATGGCCATGGGATAAGAGGAAGGTCCTTTCTTGGATTGAGAACTGGTTAAAGACAGGAAACAAAGGGTAGGAATAAATGGTAAATTTTCAGAGTGGAGAGGGGTAACTAGTGGTGTCCCCAAGGGTCAGTCCTAGGACCAATCCTGTTCAACTTATTCATAAATGATCTGGAGAAAGGGTAAGCAGTGAGGTGGTAAAGTTTGCGGATGATACCAAACTGTTTAGGATAGTCAAGACAGAAGCAGACTGTAAGGGACTCCAAGAAGATCTCACCAAACTGAGTGATTGGGCAACAAAATGGCAAATGAAATTTAATGTGGATAAGTGTAAAGTAATGCACATTGGGAAAAATAACCCCAACTATACGTACAGTATGATGGGGCTAATTTAGCTACGACAAATCAGGAAAGAGATCTTGGAGTTATCGTGGACAGTTCTCTGAAAACTTCCACACAGTGTGCAGCGGTCAAAAGGCAAATAGGATGCTAGGTATTATTAAGAAAGGGATAGAAAATAAGACCGAATATCTTACTGCCCCTGTATAAAACTATGGTACGCCCACATCTTGAATACTGTGTACAGATGTGGTCTCCTCACCTCAAAAAGATATTTTGGCCTTGGAAAGGGTTCAGAAAGGGCAACTAAAATGATTAGGGGTTTGGAACGGGTCCCATATGAGGAGAGGTTAAAGCGACTGGGACTTTTCAGTTTAGAAAAGAGGAGACTGAGGGGATATGATAGAGGTGTATAAAATCATGAGTGGTGTGGAGAGGGCCGATAAAGAAAAGTTATTTATTAGTTCCTAAATAGAAGAACTAGAGGACACCAAATGAAATTAATGGGTAGCAGGTTTAAAACTAATAAAAGAAAGTTCTTCTTCACACAGCGTGTAGTCAGCATGTGGAACTCCTTGCCAGAGGAGGCTGTGAAGGCTAGGACTATAACAGAGTTTAAAGAGAAGCTAGATAATTTCATGGAGGTTAGGTCCATAAAGGCTATTAGCCAGGGGATAAAATGGTGTCCTTGGCCTCTGTTTGACAGAGGCTGGAGAGGGATGGCAGGAGACAAAGCGCTTGATCATTGTCTTCGGTCCACCCCCTCTGGGGCACCTGGTGCTGGCCACTGTCGGCAGACAGGATACTGGGCTAGATGGACCTTTGGTCTGACCCGGTATGGCCGTTCTTATGTTCTTATGTTCTAACATTATCAAATTCTGAAAAGTTTGTTGGTGATAAAATCTATTGACAGGAGCAAAACCTACAGATGACTCTAGGGCAAAAAATTGACCCTGATTCATGTTTTTAAATGGAAATGATAGAAATGTTGGATTGGAAGGAGCCTTGCCTGGTGATCTAGCCCAGTTCCCTATATTGAGGAAAAAGTCATGTATAGTGCTTGATCTCTGAAATGGTCCAGAATGAGGATCCTACACTGGTCCTCTGGCTGAGTTGCGCATGGATTTATGGGCTTGATATATGACAGTAAATGCTATTAATTGAATGCTCTTCTTAGTTCCTGTTATTTCTGCAATATACAAATCTAAATTAAATTAGAAGCTGATTTGATTCCATTTATAAATTTTAGGGAAATTATTGACATATGTTTACCTGGTCCACAGTTAAAAATAAGGATACCCAGACCTCATATACTATTTTGGCCAGGACAAAAGGCTGTTGTTCTAGAAGGAGAAAATGACCTGTCCTTCATATTTTGTATCTTTTCAAATCTGATTCACATTCAAGACAGAATAGAAGTTTCCCCCATTATCCGCTTCCAAGACTATTTAGAGAATATACATTTGGAGTAATTTTATTCTCACCTGAATATAATGCACACATGTACTTGGCACTCATTGGACTACTACAAGTTGAATCTCCCAAATCTGGGACTCTCTAGTTAGGCAACATTCATGGTCTGGCAAGGCCACGGATGTTGCTGAATCAAAGAGCCCCAGAGACAGTAACAATGCAGGGGCTGGAGAGTCCTGGCTGGGCCAGGCGGCATCTGGGGAGCCCTCACCCTGGCTGGGGAACCCCTGGCATCAACAAAGCCAGATGGTGGCCAGGGAGCCCCCAGCATTGGCAGGGCCAGGCAGTGGCCGGGGAGCCCCTACACCAGCTGGGGAACCCCTGGCGTCAGTGGGACCAGGCAGCAGCCAGGGAGCTCCCACCCCAGTTGGGAAATCCCCAGCGTTAGCGGGGACAGGTAGATGGGGAATCCTGGCCCCAGCTGGGGAACCCCCAACTGCAGCAGGGTGGTTGGGAGCTGGGCAGCCCGCAGCTGCAGCAGGGCTGCCAGCAGCCAGGCAACCCCGGTCAGGAACCCCAGGAAATCCCTGGTGGCAGTGGGGCCGGAGAACCCTCCTCCCCCAGGATTAAGCAGGGCTTATGGAGATGGGCAGCTCCAGCCAGACAGGTGGCCCCAGCTGGGAAACCCACAGAATCCCCAGAAGCAATGGGGCTGGCCCTAGCAACGGGGCAGGGTGGCCAGGTGGCCCCAACTGGTGAATCTCCAGGGGCAGCAGGGTGGCTGGGTAGCCCCATTCGGGAACCCCAGGGAACACCCTGCAGCAGCAGGGCTGACAAAAGCCAAGCAGTCTCTGCCAGGAACCCTGGGAGATCCTGGGGCAGCGGCGGGCAGCAGGATGGGGAGCCGGTCTGGGCCAGCATTAGCAGGGCCAGGAGCAGGGCAGGAGCCGCAAGGAGAGGAGCCCAGAGTGGGGCAGCCAGCAGGAGAGTACTGACCTTTCCTAGTCCAGCAAACTCCCTTGTCTGGGATAGCTCAGCGCCCAAGAGTGCCGGACCAGAGAGGTCCAACCTGTACTGAAAATATCATTTTTCTTTTCCTATGTCCAGTAAGAATTTTTTAAAACATAACAATAGATTTCTACTGTTCTAAGTCTCTGTGCAGCATATTATGTGACTATATAACAAAAGGACAAAAGCTTCTTCCACAGTACTTCAGTACTAGTGATTTGTCCTACAAACCAGAAACTGGACAGTAATATTTATCTCATATTGCCTGGGACCATCAGTGCTTATACAGACATATAGAAATATCTTCTTCTATGCTCTGAGCACAGAACATAGGAATATAGAACATATTTATTTGCATAAACAAAAGAAAGAACCCATGATTTCAATGAGCTACTCAATTATTTGGAAAAAAACACGGTGGAAGATATGTGCCTGAAAAACAACACATTTGTCATAATGCTTGAGGCTATGTCTATACAGCAGCATTATTTCGGAATAACCTCAGTTATTCCAAAATAATATAATGTGCGTCTTCATAGCAAGCCCATTATTTCAAAATAAATTCAAAATAATGGACTTCTTACTCCGAGTCCTATAATCCTTATTGTATGAGGAGTGAGGGAAGTTGGGGAAGAGTGCTCTGTTTCAAGTTAACTGCTGTGTAGACAGCGCCAAAAGTCGAAATAAGCTATTTCGACTCAAGCTACGCAATTAGCGTAGCTCAAATTGCATAGCTTATTTCGAGCTTAGCCCTACTGTGTAGACGTGCCCATCATGATTTGGGAAGTGAATTCGTACACACATTGCCTTCTATGATGAGATAACTGGCTCTGATTATATGGGGAAAGTGGTGGACGTCATATATCTTGACTTTAGTAAAATTCTTGATATGGTCTCCCATGGTATTCTTTCCAGCAAGTTAAAGAAGTGTGGCTTGGATGAATGGACTATAAAGTGGATAGAAAGCTGACTAGATTGTTGGGCTCAGTGGGTAATGATCAATGGCTCGATGTCTAATTGGCAGTCTATTTCAAGCAGTGTCCCAGGGTAAATCCTCAGGCTGGTTTGATTCAAAATCTTAAGAACATAAGAATAGCCATACTAGGTCAGACTAACAGTCCATCTAGGCCAATATCCTGTCCTCTGACAGTGGCCAATGTCAGGTACCCCAGAGGGAATGAACAGAACAGATAATCATCAAGTGATCCATCCCCTGTTGCCCAGTCACAAACTCTGACAGAGGCTAGGGTCACCATTCCTGCCCATCCTGGCTGACGGACCTATCCTCCATGAATTTTTCTAGCTCTTTTTTGAACCCTATTAAAGACCTGACCTTCACAACATCCTCTGGCAAGGAATTCCACAGGTTGACTTTTGATCTGGATGATGGGATGGACTGCATCCTCAGCAAATTTATGGATGACCTAAACAGGGGGTAGAAGTAGCTACACTGGAAGATAGGGGCAGGGTCCAGAATGACCTAGACAAATTGGAGGATTGGGCCAAAAGAAATCTGATGAGGTTCACTAAGGACAAGTGCAGAGTGCAGCACTTAGGACAGAAGAATCCTATGCACTGCTACAGACAGGTGGGGAACCTACTGGCTAAGCACCAGTTCTGCAGAAAAAGGATCTGGGATTACAGTGGATGAGAAGCTGAATATGAGTCAAAAGTGTGCCCTTGTTGCCAAGAATCTTAGGCTGCATTAGTCGGAGCAGAGCCAGCAGACCAAGAGAAGTGATTATTCCCCCTACTCAGCATTGATGAGGCCACATATGGAGAACTGCACCCAGTTTTGGGCTCCCCACTACAGAAAGGATGTGGACACATTGGAGAGTGTCCAGCAGAGAGCAATAAAACTTATTAGGGTGTTTGGGCATGTAACTTATGAAAGGCCGAGGGAACTGGGCTTATTTGGTTTGCCAAATTGATGAGTGAGGGGGGATTTGATAGTAGCCTTCAATTACCTGCAGGTGGGTTCCAAAGAGGGTGGATCTAGGTTGTTATTAGTGGTGGCAAATGGCAGAACAAGGAGCAATGGTCTCAAGTTGCAGTGGGGAAGGTCTAGGTTGGAAATTAGGAAAAAGTATTTCACTAGCAGGGTGGTTACACACTGAAATGGGTTATCTGGAGAGGTGATGCAATCTCCATCCTTAGAGGTTTTTAAGGCCCAGCTTGAAAAAGTCCTGGCTGTAATGATTGGTTATGGTTGGTCCTGCTTTGAGCAGGGGTTTGGACTAGATGGCCTCTTGAGGACTCTTCCAACCTTAATTTTAAGACAATTTTAATTTTCTGCTCCTCACTTTCTTACATCCTACAGCTTACACATATTAATGACCTACTCCCAGGTACTTCATTTTGAGTGCAATATCGCTGTAACTTCAAAATGAAAGTGAAAACATGTGAATCTGCTGCTTGAAAATATCAGAATCACTTGCCTACGGATCCACCACAAACCTCAGTATTTTTCGCTCCATGTGCAAGGCACGCTGTTTTTTTACCTTTCCTTCTCCAACGCAAACCCAGTATTAATGTATTATGTATATAGAGAGAAAAAACTCGCCCCCACGAATGTAAAACTTTCACAGCGCTGCATGCATATTTTCCAACCTGGGGAAAATATGACATTGAACCAACCACATGGGAGTCACATCACTTTTTGCGGTAATAGAAGGATCACAGATATAACAGTGTAGTAATAGAGATGTAGCCGTGTTAGTCTGGTCTTGCTGATATAACAGTGATGAGGCTGGAATAAGGACCTGTATAGAACCAAACACTATTAAATTAAACATTATCAAATCAAATTGTGCAAGCATATGAATACAATGAAAATATCTTACACAAAAGTAATAAGTGCTGTCTTACTCTCACAGGCCATCAGTGGAAAATATTAGTCCTTTCTTTGCATTTCCATGAGTGGTAGTTAAAGAGAAATAGTCCTAAAAATAAATGAACATTCAGTTTCACAGTCTTAGTTATGAATGTTTTTCAGATGCTGAAACCTCATTAAGACTTGTATTTCAGTATGAGTCATGTTTCATCACAGTATGTAAATTTCGTTATTAATTTCCATTGAGGGATTGTTTTATAGAACACGTCAGTAGAAGCCTTGTTGTTTCCAAAAGAATATTATGTCATCTTAATGCAGTGCTAGCAGCTGTCTTCTGTTTAAGACTTGTTTCATTTAAGTTTATAACATTCTTAGAGACTTCATTCTTATTCATAAATGCTTGGATCTAAGCCTTTTAGTTTTATTATTGATGTGATGCAGCACAAGTTATCCTACTAAAAGTTGTTCTCAGCTCAGTGGTTAAGCAAAACATCAATCCAACCCTAGGGCTCAAAGCTAATCTTTCAGCTCATTACATTTTAAAGATTGCAAATAGTCAAAAGGGTTGGAATATATGTGACTTGAGTTTTATATAGTAAATGCATATAATAGTTATGTAACTTAATGTTCATATCAGATGTTGAAACATAATAGAAAAATCAGACACGAGTTCATAAAAATGTCTCAGAGGAGTAGTTTCAGATATATTTTGACAAAATACACAAAGTGATGCAGTTTCATATGTAATCAATTTTCTCACTCTTTCCCGATGATATACATATTTTTTCAGCTGTTCAACTTTTGTAATAGTGTTGGCTTAAATATTATGACATATTTTCAAATTCTTGTGAGTTTAAATTGGTCTTATACATGGGGGCTGTGTCTACACTGGCAAGTTATTCCGGAAAATCAGCCGCTTTTCCGGAAACACTTGCCAGCTGTCTACACTGGCCGCTTGATTTTCCGGAAAAGCAATGACAATCTACTGTAAGAAATCAGCCGCTTTTCCGGGAAAGCTTTGCCGCTCCCGTTCGGGCAAAAGTCTTTTCCGGAAAACTGTTCCGGAAGGGCCAGTGTAGACAGCTAGCTAACGCTTTTCTGGAAAAGCAGAAGAAACGGAAAAAAGCGGTTTGGATGCCTGGAGACCCTGTAGGAGCCCTGGACTTCCTGGTAACCCGAGCTCTTAAAGAGCATGCAGGCTGCTGACCGCATGTGGCAGGAGCATGCCTCAGACCTGCGGCCTGAGGTCTGCCACAGCGCCCCCTGTCCTGCCCAGCCAGCAGCAGAAGGCAGCCATGGCAGCTCCGGGTGGTGAGCCACCTGCACCCCCAGCTCAGGAGGCCCCCAGGGGCCGCAAAAGGCAGGCTCCCTCCTGGACCCCCAGGGAGCTGGAGACCCTCCTGGACCTCTGGCAGGAGGAGGAGGGTCTCCATGACATCCGGTCCCGGCGCCGGAATGTGGACATCTTTGTCCAGATGGCTGAGGCTCTGGCCCACCAGGGACACCCTGCCCAGAACAGCGAGCAAGTCCAGGCAAAGGTTAAGGAGCTCCGGCTCGGGTACGTGCGGGCCAGTGAGGGCAGGGGGGCAGGACCAGACACCTGCCCCCATTACGACCGGCTGCACGCCATACTGGGCCAGCCAGCCCCGCAAGCCCCGGATGTGCCCATTGACACCTGCCAGCGCCCCCCCGTCATCCGAACCACCGAGGCGGGGGAGGGAGAGGACAGCGGCGGCGCTTTTCGGGAGAGGAGGCCAGCGTTGCCACCCAGCAGGCACCCTCCAGCAGCTCCTCCGAGGCCAGGGAAGAATCCACTGGTGAGTCTTTGCAGTTTGCACTCACAGGGCGGAGGGCGGGGGGGAGCCAGGCGCCCGGAGGAGGGGAAGGGGGAGAGCATGTCACTCAGGCCATGTGAGCTGCACGCTGTGTAGCATTAGGCAGCAAGCAGCACGTGCAACCACGTGCAGCCTGGTGACTGAGCGGCACGTGGCCGCGGCAGGCAGCTGCAGGGCACGCCTGGGACCATGCTGCTCACACACATTTTGGCGGGACCAGGGGGAAGAGTGGATGCCGGCTGGAACCGGCCAGGGCCCCAGGGACTCAGCCCAGAGCCCCTCACCTCCGCCAAGGGTGCAGCACGGAGAACGGCACACTGTCCCATGCCTGGCTGTGAGGTACAGCCAGCTGCTCTTGGGTACACCGCAGCGTCACAGTCCTGTGACTGTGGCCCCCACCGAGCCCCTCGCCTGCTCCCGGTGCCTTGGCTGGCTCCCCGAGGGAAGTCCTCACTGTGGCCACACATGTCCCTGGGCTACCGGGCTTGTGGGAGGGATAGTGGGAGGGAGAAGGCCTGCCCTGAGTTTTGCTGCAAGGATGGGACACCGCCCCCCAGTCACTCTTCTGGTTCCATCCAGGAGATATCCCACACGATGGGATCTGAGAGCCCAGACCACCTCTGCCAGATGTGCTCCCAGGCACTGTGTGGGGATGCATCTCGCTCCCTGTCAAACACCAGTGATTAGCCCAAAGCTTTCACAGTCTCCACCGGCAGGGAGTTCCACAGGTGAATGCAACACAACCACCCTCCCGCCTCCACGGGCCAGGACACAGACCGGTGGTTACAATACTGGAGGAGGACCCTACCCAGGGGCAGTCCTCCTTGCAAACATACAACATGGGGGGGGGGGGAACCGAGGGCCAAGCACAACTGTGGGGTCACCTGGGCTCAGGGGTGGAGGGCATGAGGTGTGGGGACAGTGGACGGCCTGCCTGACTGACCCATCCTTTCTTCTCTTCCCTGCAGCGGACCGAGCACAAGACCCTCCAGTCCGGCAGCAGCGGCACCCCCAGCTGGCCAACCCCGGAGGCGCAGGCTCCGACACCGGGACCAGCTGCTTCGCCGCCACATCATAGCGGTGGAGGCAATCCAGGCCTCCATTAGGAGCGCAGGGGACCTGCAGTGGCGGCAGGAGGCCTGGGGTGCCTTCCAGGCACAGTGCACAAGGATGGCCGACTCCATGGCCATCCTCACGACACACTTTGTGCACGCCGTGCATTATGGCATGGCCGTACCCCATGCCCCGCCATCCCTCCCGTAGCACTGCCCATGCCCCCTCCTGCCCCTGCAATGGCCCCTGCTCCTATCCCAGCTCCTGCCCCCGCAATGGCCCCTGCCCCTATCCCAGCTCCTGTCCCCGCAATGGCCCCTGCTCCTATGCCCCCAGCTCCTGCCCCTGCTCCTGCCGCCCCTGCTCCTATGCCCCCAGCTCCTGCCCACCTCCCCGTGCAGCCTGCCCCGATGTGGCGTGACCCGCATGTGCAGGTCCGCCCCTGACGGAGCGCTCGCAGGGGCTACCCGTCCCAGTAGCTCCCCGTCCCAGTTGAAGGTCTCCCGTCCCAGTTGAGCTCCCGTCCCCAGTTGAAGGTCTCCCCCCCTTCCCCTTGTAAATAAAAAGTCTATTTTTCAGTTGATTCTTGTGTTGGTTATTGTGTTACTAGAGGTAACTGTAAGAAATGATTTGAGATGCCAATTAGCCACCTAAATTTAAAAGGGTTACAAACTGTGGACACCAAAATTCTGTATTCTGTCACCAGGGGTCCCTTTTTAAGTGGTCATTGGTTTGTGGCGCATAAATAAATACTGAGACTTTTCAGTAAAATTTAAACCACAAACTATATTTAACATAGATAACAAACAAGCAAGAACGGTTAAAAGACGCACACTAAAGATTATGTAACATAGTCTAGGCGCAGGGAGGACGATTGGTAGTGTTGCTGGCAACCTCAATCCTTTGGTCCTTCTGGGCCTTGGGAGAGGAACAGCCAGGAGATCCCTCGACGGAAGATGACGGCGAAGCTGGCAACCTCAATCCTTTGGTCCTTCCGGGCCTCGGGAGAGGAACAGCCAGGAGATCCCTCGAAGATGACTGGAATCAGGTACGCTGACTTGAGCCTTCTGCACGAACCCCGAATCCTCTTTCCTGTTCTTCGGGACAGGCAATGGTGGCCTAAACCCTAGCCTAAACTAAAAAGGAAAACCCTAACTACGTCCGACACACCCGACGAACAGTCACGATGACGGCCGATGTGCTTTGAACTGACGCTTTGCAATTGGGGGGAGGTAAGGGGAGGGGTTGGGGAAGGGTAGGGAATGGGAGGGAGTAGTCTGGGGAGACCCAGGCGACCCTACTACGGGGCTTGGGCAAACATGTCCACCAGGGCCTCTCTGATGCGCACCCCATCCTGGCGCGCCTGGCGGACGGCAGCTGTGGGGCTGTTCGAACGCCTGTGCCTCGGCTGCCATCCATGCAGGGAGGAAGGCCTCCCACTGCGCTCCACAATGTTGTGGAGCACGCAGCACGCGGCCAGTACCTCCATTCCGCTCACCCATCTCGAGACGGGTGAGCAAACAACGGAAGCGGCTTTCAAACATCCGGCGAAGCTCCACCGGATTTTGGGCCCGGTTGAGGCGGTCGTTGAACTGGGCCCGGTTCTGGTCCGGCCGCCCCGTGTAGGGCCGCATTAGCCAGGGCAGCAGGGGGTAGGCCGCATCCCCGACGACGCAGATGGGCATAGGCACATTCCCGACAGTCAAGTCCCGCCGTGGGAAGTAGGTGCCCGCCTCCAACCTGCGAAAGAGTCCGGAGTTGCGGAGGATGCGGGTGTCTTGTGCCCAGCTGGACCAGCCCCCATAGATGTCCAGAAAGCGGCCCCGGTGGTCCACGAGGGCCTGCAGAACAATGGAGCAGTACCCCTTCCTGTTCATGAAATGGGCTGCTCGATGCTCCGGGGCCCGGACGGGGATGTGGGTTGTGTCCAGGGCTCCCCCGCAGTTGGGGAACCCGAGGGCAGCAAAGCATCCATGTCGTGCAGGCGGATGACTCTTGGGAGCAGGACGTCGTTGATGGCGTGGACGACCTGCAGAAGGGTGCAGAGAAACACAAGGGAACACATCACATACGGCAGGGGTGAGTGGGCCCTTGGGCCCCCTTGATTCCCTCTGTCCTCACGCACGCACACACACACACACACACACACACACACACACCAGGGCCCCCCTCGCCCCACGGCCCCCCCCCACCAGCGGGTCTGTGCAAGGGAGGGACGGCCCAAACCCCTGGGCGACCCAGCCTGGAGTCTTGGCTGCCCCTGGGCATGGAATGCAGCACCCTCCCCCCACCCCACTCCCCCTGGGACTTACCTCCACGACGATCACACCGACGGTTGAGCTTCCCACCCCGAATTGCTGTGCCACCGAGCGGTAGCTGTCCAGTGTGGCCAGCTTCCACAGCGCGTTGGCGACCCTCTTGTTAACGGGGATGGGTGCCCGCAGCCGGGTGGTGGCTCTCTGTAGCGCAGGGGTGAGCCAGGCGCACAGCTGCAGGAAGGTCCGCTTTCTCATGCGGAAATTCCGGAGCCATTGCTGGTCATCCCATAGTCCGAGGACCAGCCGCTCCCACCAGTCGGTGCTGGTGTCCAAACTCCAGACTGTCCTCCACGGTGGGGTGCTGATGCCACATCGCCAGGGCCTCCTGGTGAGGGAGTCGAATGCGATCTCTGCCTCCTGGTCCACGAACAGCAGGGCACCAGCCTGCAGCACGAGCTGCAGGCACTTGCACAGCTCCAACAGGGGCCCGAGCAGGCACATGGCCACCCACGGCTCCATGGCAGACAGGGCAGGGCAGAAGAAAGGAAACGCAGGAAAAAGCAGTTGGGGGCCAAAGGGTGGTGTCCCCAAAAGTCAGAGGGCAACCACCAAACCTGCTAAGGGTGTCAGTCCCTGCCAGAGGTCCCAACGCACGGGAGCACGAGACAAACGGCTGTCCAGCGAGACCCCTTTAAGCATGTGTCTGAATGGAGCTCCGGCCCCGCCCCCAGAAAGGTCTGGTGGCCTTTTGCCCTCTTCAAAATGGTTCCGGGCTTCTGCTTTTGCGAAAAAGTGCGCCGCCAATCTAGATGCGCTTTTCCGCAAAAGCGCATCGTTATAACGATAACTCCGGGACCAATCTAGACGTGCTTTTCCGGAAATACTTTTAAAGGAAAACCTTTTCCGTTAAAAGCATTTCCGGAAAATCATGCCAGTGTAGACGTAGCCGGGGAGTTAACTTAAAATGCATTTATTGAAATTGCATCAGAGTTCCCATTTACCTGGGTTTTTAATGCTACAGAATAACATGATTAAACAGGACAACCTTTTTGCCATAGAAATGTCTAGGTACATTTATAAACTCATGTCACAGGGAAGGACTCACTGCTGCAGCGTCTCCTGCTGGTTGCTCCAGGAAATTAGTTCCTTTGTCAACAGGGTGCCTTCTCCTGGCTGGTGTCTCTCCCTGTCTGTGGTCCATGCTCGTGTTCCGGACCTGCATCGCTCCCCGATCATGGTGTCCTCTTCAGGCTTCTAGCTATGGCAGTGCCTTCTAGCTATGGCAATTAAAGTAGTCTCTTGTCCCCCTTCTGAGAGTTTATAGTGAGTCCTGTGTTTCTACTGCCACTGTGGCTGACTGTGGCTTCTACGCCTAGCCCCTCTGTCTCAGGGGCAAGCCACAATCTGCATAGGCCACGCTCTCCTCGCAAAAGGATATTAGCATTTCTCAGTTTCACCCACCACTGTAACCAACTGTGGCCCCAAAGTCTAGCCCTTTACCTCAGGGGCAAACCACAGTCTGTATCGGTCATGCCTTGGTGGCAAGGTGTGGTACAAGAAGGAAGCGTGGGGAGGGCCCAGGCCTGTCCACTACTCTGGGTCCTGACACAGACACCCTCTGGCAGCATCTTTGTCCTGCTCTCAACTCCCCTTTACTGCCTTTAATTCCCTGGGCCACTTCCCCTGTGACCGGTTGCACCCTCCTGGCTCTTGCAGCAAGGTCAGCAGCCTGGCAGGTATCACACCTCCCTCTCTTACCTCCCCCTCCCCCCCCGAGTCTGCTCAGTAGTGCTCTCCTGGAGGTGTTGAAGGGAACCAGCTCCTATACCTTCCCTGGTCAGGGCTTAGCCACCTACTCTCTGCTGAGCAGCTCCTTTTATACAGGGCTGTCTCAGCAAGCCACCCTCTGGTTGGCTCTTTAAAAGCCTCACCCTGGTTGGCCAGGACTCTGCACAGACTCCCTCCAGCCTGTTGTAGCCTCTTCTGGCCAGTTCAGGACAGTCGCCCCAGCACAGTTCATCAGAGTAAAAAGGCAAAAGTTATAGTAATACAATAAAAATAAAATCAAGCATCACTCTTATTACTTTGTGTCCTTGTTTGTTATTTTGTTTGTTTGTTTGTTTTATTTTTAGGGGGGGGGGGAACAAGAGAAGCATACGTGCCATGTTAACAGTGAACAGAGTTGACCAGTCAGAGTAAACCATAATTATTATGAATAATCTTCCTAAAAGATCTACTGAAGTTCAAACGGAAGTGATGAATTTGCTGCAGAAATCACTGTGTGAGGTTGCATGGGACTGTGTTACACAGAGGGACAGATTAGATGATCATAGTAGTCCCTTCTGCACTTAAAATCCCATCCTAGCATTCTACCTGCAAAACCAGTAAGGTTGTGGTTTTTTGTGAGGTGCTTTCCTCATAAATCATTTGATTCGCAAGTAACTATTTCTCTAGTGTCCCAGAGGTATAGTTTTTGACCAAGTGTTCTGTAAATGTGTGAATTTTGTCCCATTATCTTCAGTGGGAGTTTTGTGATTGAACCCAGTGGGTAGAAAATCAAGCCTTAATATCCTCCATTGGAGTTCAAGGCCCAAACTCTGCACTGAGGTCTGCTGTTATGGAGCCCCTGCTTCCCCGACAGTCTTACGTACTTCAACAGGACTCATCATGAAAGAAGGTGTCTATAGTCAGAACATTACAATATTCTTCCTCTTGTATCTGTCAAGACTCAGAATGTTTTTTCCACCTGTTCACCATCATATCTGCCCACACACCATGAGAAATCCACAAATGTCAAAATGTTGTATTGAATGTCATGGAATCCATGACAAAACTAAAGCAAAGCTTAAAAATGTGGCGTCAGCAAAATTGCCCATTGAAGACAACTTCAAGGAAAAACCACTCTTCTCCCAGCCCAGCTCCTACTTTCATGAAAACCAATGGCAAAGCTCCCAGCTTCAGTGGGAGTAGCATCAGACCCTTAATCCTTGAAGTGTTTTCCCACATATCTGAGGCTGAAGGGGCAGTTTTGCATTTCCCCCATCAAATCATATAGCCTGGCCCTGTTCCCATTGAAATCAATAGGAGTTTTGCCATTGGCTTAAACAAGAACAGTATGGGGGGGGCTGATTTTTTGCAAGAATAATACATTAGTGCATAACATGTCATGTGGACCTCCTCAGTTGAAAATGCATTAAACTTACAAGTTTCCGTCGACCTTTCCTGAATAAACATGAACATCTAATACTGTAATTTTGATTCCAGCTAACATTTCACACATAGTCATATTCCTTTTTGTCTTTTTTAAAAGAAATATTTAACATGTTGTTCCACTATGTTAACAAATGCCAAGAAGAAGGTTTCACACATCTAGCTAGCTAGGAAGAATAAATAATGACTATTTCCCTATGCCAGCAAATATAAAACTTTAATATTTCCACAGGCACAAGCTTAATGGCCATCTAAGATGTCTGATACACTTATGATTTAAGCAGTGTTTATGGGAGTTGACCAAGAAATTTACTTAATATCACAGCACAATGCAAAACACATGAGTAAATTATGCAACACGGATAGCCATATACAATTCACTGACAGTGAAATGAGACAGTCTTGGACAATGGCAGTAAACTTTTTACACACACATGGAATCATGTGCATAGCCTGGAAGCTTGTATCCTAACCATGTCTCTTGTTTCCTTGTCAGCATTTTCTTCCCTCTCCTGTATGTATACAGTGTTGATTTTTAGTGCTGCTTGCAAAGACTGAGATTAATATTTTGTATATACAAGGCAGAAGAACATTATAGTGTATTTAAGGGATAATCAGTACTATAAAGGATAAGACTCATTTTACACAGTATTAATGAAGAAAACCATTTCATTTCTGTGCCTGCCAGTACTGACGCTATTAGTTCCTCTTTGCTATTTCTCTGCATATGGATTTACAACTATATTACATTTTAAATTATCAAATCTTTGATGTTCAGGTTCCCAGATACATTCAAAGAGGGACACTCAGAACAACAACAAAATTTCTATTTTCAGATGTTGTATATTATAAAAAAAGTCTGTCAAAAGAGGGCAAGGAAAATTTCCATTCAAATTCTGTAGTGCTTAATTCTTAAGCACAAGGGGACCAAAATTTTCATTGTAAGTACTCTACTTGGGAAGCCAGGGGCATATTTTTTAAATGTGTTTAGCTCCTTCAGTTCTAAGTGAACTGCATACGTCCGCCCTGCAAAGGTAAGAAGACGTGTGAACCCTAACTGAAAAAGCTATTCCAGCAGAAGTCCCTAGTATAGATGCAGTTTTTCTGGAGAAGCTGTGCTTTTGCCATATAGCTTGTTTCACACATAGGAGATGGTTTTACTGTAATAATGTAGCTGTGTCTACACTAAAAGCACTTTACCAGTACAGTTTACTTGTATGTCTACACATTAAAACACTCATAATATAGACATGATTGTATACTGAAATTATTATTACAATACCTCTATGATGGGGTGTTCACGCGAGAGGAAGGGGTTAAAAGCGTCCCAGGGAGCCTGCACAAGAGGCAGCCAATCAAGGCTCAGCAAA
The DNA here is from genome assembly GCA_019425775.1 of Rafetus swinhoei. Taxonomy (NCBI): domain Eukaryota; kingdom Metazoa; phylum Chordata; order Testudines; family Trionychidae; genus Rafetus; species Rafetus swinhoei. Next base: position 27,140,940 of record CM033440.1, read on the forward strand.
CACAGATAAAAGGAGCTGCAGGGTCAGAGACAATCAGTTGCTATGAGGAGCTCATGGAGTGAGGACTGTGTTCCTCATGAGCTACAGGAAGGGTTGTACTTTGGGCACAGCAGTTGCCAGCAGGGACCAGGGAAGTAAGAGGAAGCTCCTGGCTAGCTGCTGGGAACTGCTGGTTGGAGGCCCTGAGAAGAGATTGAAGAAAGTGCTGGGTCTGCAGGGAAGTGGCCCAGGGAATGAAGCAGCATTGGTGGAGAAGTTAAGGAGAAGGCGCACAAGGCTGCAGTCTATAGAGTCCCTGAGCCAGGCTTTGCGGGTGGGCTTGAAAGTAGCTGGACTATAGAACTGGGAGATACTTCCCCCTCACCCAGAAGGGAGAAATGGCCAGAGAGCTGAGTCATGAAAATGATGCTGCAGTTCCTGGACTGAAAAGGGTCTGTGGGCAGAGAAGATGATAAAAGAGGCACTGGGTAAGAGAGCTAATCCCTGAGACATCCAGCAGGGGGAAGCACTCTGGTGAGTGAATTCCATCAGAACCTCCTGACCTCACTTGTAATTCGGCCCCATTGTGGCAGGTGCAGTACAATTTTAGAGGACAGACAAAAAGCAACAACTAGCTTTAAAAAAAATACAGGAATCTAGGAAAGTGGGAAGGAAGGGTGGAAGTTACAATGACAAGAATATGCTGATACATAGATTAACTAGAAAATAATATGATGATTTCATATTCAGTTAAAGGGCATATTTTTCTAAAGTATTGATTTTTTTTCTTAAGTAGTTATCCCACAGTGCTATGTCATATTGCTGGTTCTGCTGTGTTAGAAAGACATTCTCTTCTCACTTGGATGAGGTCTCAGTTTTGACTACACATCTTGACAAGGGAAATGATTCTTGCATGTTCTACTTTTGCTGGTGACTATTTACACGTAAAAGTACCTAATGGTATCTACCTTTACCAGTAGACAACTCCTTACAGACTGTGATGAGGAGCCAGATTTTCATCAAAGTTCTTACTTCAATAGTTGCGTTCTCTAGTAATGGGTAATAATCATGCAAAATCAACATGATCAATGTCTTCTTTCTTCTACTGTCCCTCAAAGGATATACTAGACAAAAGTATGCAGCTTCTTCTGATAAATTATTTTTCAGGGATATAGTATATGTACTTGAGCCTCATTGGTTTGATGGATCCAGTTACCTAGTGCCATTCCTTTTCCATGAAGGGAATTTATAAACAGTGATATCACTAAGAACAGACTGATCTTCAGAAGAATGAGGTCGGCCAGAAAAATAAGACAAAAACACCCTATCATCAGGCTCAAACACATTTTTAAAAAGATCACTGTTCATCCTCAATGGAATCCTTCACAACACCTTCAATAGATGAGCCTGGAAGCTTAATTTCATAAGTCTTGTAGACATTAAAAATCATGGACTCAATAGGACACTGGTTTATGTATCATTACACAAGTCTATCAACACTAATTGGCCTGTGACTTAAGAGGTGTTAATTACCCTCTTCATCTCCAATGGTCTCTTGTAACGTATGTTAACACCTTATATTTAACAATCTGTTCCATCTAGTATTTATCCATGACACTTTAATTACCTTTCCCAGATCTTAAGAAGAGTCCTGTGTAGCTAGAAAACTTGTCTCTTTCACCAGCAGAAATTGGTCTACCTTGTCTCTTTAGAAGGAATGGCACTTGAAGCATTAAACAAGCTGTGCATTATTTCTGGCTGCCTAATATGTAGCCAATGGTGCAAAGAACTTGAGTTTTCTAATATCAGCTGAATGTATGTTGGGAATTTTTTAGTAATCTAAATATCAAGATTTAAATACTTGGGCTTCTTGGAATAACTAGCCTGGTTCCTAGCAGAATTAACTCATATTTCTGAGGTTCTATTTGAATTCCATGGAACTTACTGTGGGAGTGGTAGGGCTCTTTTAGACAAAACATTAAAATCCTAGGTTATATTTACATGGTACAAACTTTAGATACCATGGCAACGGTCATGAGGTTATTAGTTTGGGTCATGGTCTGTGGCCAAAACTGTACTTCTGGACACTGTTTGTGTGGCATGTCAGGTAGTGGCTGGATACCTTGTTGCTGGTCTCATACCAGAGATACTCCTTTCTGTAATGCTGTATTAGTGGAGCATGATAAGTTCTTTGAAGCTTCTTGTGGAGAAGACCATATGAGCTTGATGCAGAGTCCGTTGAAGTTAGTAGGAAGTCTCCCATTGACTTCAGATAGGCTTTGCTTCAGTTTTTGTATGGCATATACTATATTAACTGCATGGGAAGAGAACAGGCAGTCAGTAGGTGATTATCATCTGTACATAAACATCATGTCTGGCTTATGAGGGTGGGAGTTCCAGCTGGGAACATTCAAACCACTTTCTGAACTAAGGTTATGTCATCAATACTGTAGCTCTTGGCTTGTGTCATTTTAAATAATAGATGGCTTTGTAACGCTATGTTTTGGATATGTAGAAGGCAGCCGAATTATGTCTCAAGTTTGCTCTCCAAACAATATATTTCACTCTAAAACAATGTTGAGGGCCAAATATTCCGAGCTGCTTCAATTTAGCTTCTAAAATTCCAGCTGCAAGTTTTGCACAAAATGATTAGCTAGTTATCTAAATACGCCACCTTAAAGAGCTTATAATTTAATTCATATACGCCATACAAAGAATGACAATGAACTGAGATGGAGAAGCAAGGGAAAATATCAGTGATAGATCACAGTGTCTTGTTAGCTTCTTTTTTATTTTAAATAAAATATTTCAGTGTTTTAGGTCAGTGTTGGGAGGGCTGAGAGATGTGACTTTTGAGGGAAAATCTGAAGGGGGAGAACAACCTTGCAATGGTATGCAGGAAACATATACTGGCAGAAAGAAGGCCAAAGGAAAAAGCCTAAAATCAGAGTCAATGTATGATGAGCTCCATGGGTTAAAGTAAGGGAGAGCACACCTAAAATCAGAAGGAAACTTCCCCGCCCCTCCCTGGCTTGGAGACGCAACATTCCCACTCAAGCTCCTCTTACACTACAGCGAGTGTGCTCAGGTTCCCTTCCTGCTCCAGTTGGCTTTAACCACTTGGTAAGCTGCCATAGCTTATGGAAGCAAGCATGAGCAAGGTTTATGTTTCCTGAGGTTGTATTCTCTATAGCACATTGATTTTTATTACTTATATTGTGGTAAAGCCTAGGAGCCCACACCATAGACCATGCCCCCATTGTGCTCAATATGGTAATACGTAACAAAAAGATGGTCTGTGCCTCAAACAGCTTAGAAATGAAATACAATTGAGCTGCTTGTGTGGTCAAAGACAGGAGATATTAACAGTGGTAGCATGATTTATCATTTTTAAACAGGAGGGTTTGTGGAGTTAAAATATTTCAGACAGAATAATATATATTATGGAGGCTTATGTTTTCTATGATTATATCTCTATATGTCTCGTTAGAAAGTATTTATGATTGATGTGATTTTCTAACCCTATTACTTATTAGTTATGTGTATATGTGCTAATTTTTATAATATTTTATAACAAATGAATCTGTGTGTCTGTGTGTGTAATATTCACAAAATATTTGGATTCTCTCTACTGCCTAATAAGGGTTGGTTCCAGCACAGAATAATGTGTAGCTAGCTAGCTGATAAAATTTTTGTACCTTAATGGCAGTGATAATTAATGAGTTAAGTAATCTTAGGAAAAGGGAGCATTTAAAACAGAATAACAAGTTTTTTTAAGTCAATACTTTGTATTGATTCTGATAAAGCTGAAGATTTTCTTCACTCAGAATAAATGAGTGAGACAAACTGTCTGACTCAGGCTAACATTTTAATTGAATAAGTAAAGGATGAGAATTATTTAAAGGAAGTGGTAAACAACATAGCTTACATTTATGAAACCAGAAGGCTATCACTTAACTAAAATACTTACTTAAACCTTCAGAGTCAAATTCTCTATTGTTGTAATTCCATGGAAGTTGGTGCAGTTATACCTGCAGAGAAAAATTTCTGACTTTGAAACAGGAAGCAGAAAGCAAACACTGTTCCCATTTTTACGCAACTATTTACTACACTACTTATATTAACTTCCCTCACATGCATAGGAAAAGCCAAATGTGCCATTATTATGTACATTGACTTAAATGAGAGTTGTGTACATGTGAAGGAATATTTGGGGGTCGTTTCAGATGACCATTTTTTCACCAAGTCATTGATTAAAGAGTTATGTAGCTGAATTCCATTTTGAAGCCACAAAGCTTTATTACACAGCCTTTCCTAAGGCCTAATTCCATCCCTGAAGAATGTGAAGTCTTCAGTGGGAATTAGTCACAGCCTGAAGGGGAAGAAGAATTAGATTGTCCACATTACCTTTTATCATTAAGCTATCCGAAGCAGTTTTCCAATAACACACACTAACTTCCTTTCACATATATTTTAGGAGCTGAACCAGTCTATTCACTTCATGGTTTCAACACCTTCCTTCATTCTGCATTCCTTCAAAAGCAAAAACAAGTAAACTCCAGAGTTTTGGCAGTGCAATCAACATGTTCATGAAGCTCTCCTCTCCAAAGAATGGAGAACTCCTTCCAATGGGTGGAGTTGGGATGCTTCCATTAGTAAAAGTCCATAAGTCAGAGGTTGAAGCAGGAAAGAGCTAAAACAGAGGTATTTCTAGCACCTTTTATAGTTTCCACCATATAGAGGGAAATCCATTGTTTCAAACAAAGCCCTCAGCATAGCTAGTGGAAAGTGATAGGTGACAAGATGGTATAATATGCAAAAGGGGGGCAGACTTTTCTACAAACTAAGGGTGTGTCTAGACTACAGGGTTTTGTCGACAAAAGTGAACTTTTGTCAACAAAACTATACCTGCGTCTACACTACCGCAGAGTTCTGTTGACATAACATCGACAGAACTCGGCAGTTTTGTTGATGGCGGTAAGCCTCATTCTACGAGGAATAACACCTTTTGTCGACAGAGTTCTGTCGACAGAAGGCATTATTGCATCTATATTGTCCTTTGCGTCTACACTGTCATGTCGACAAAGCGGCTTGCTTTGTCGACAGAACTGGATGTAGTCTAGACGCTCTTTGTCGACAGAAGCTTTGTTGACAGTATCTGTCGACAAAACCCTGTAGTCTAGACGTACCCCTAAGTTATTAATCAGAAATCAATGGGCCTGCCCAGATCTGTGGAAGGGTAAATTAAAATATGCAGCAATGTCTTTTCATCTCTTAGAGGAGAAAAATACCCCACCTCCTGTAAAAGGTATTGTCTGCAGAGTGGCTAGATGTCATGTCAATTAAAGTAATAACCCTGGCAGTTACAAAATTTGAAGCCACTAATAGTTTTGGCATTTAAGTAGTTAAAATTAGGCTTGAAAGTTAACAGCCCATTATGATGAATAGGGAAGTTCACACATCGCTCTATGCCATCAAGTCATTTTGACTAAAAATGCATTAAGACAGCAGGGCATAAATTTCCACTATGAAAGATTTTGGCTGTGTCTTCTCTAGAAATACTACAGCAGTAGATATTCAGTCGCTGTAGTGGTAGCTAGTTTAACGAGGACCTAGTACTATCTAAGCTAGGTCTTAAGGCAGATTAACTATGTCTCTAGAGGTATGTATTTTTACACCCCTGAGCAACATAACTGGGTTGATCTAAACTGTTTAATGTGGACTTGTCCAAAAAGTTGGAAAAAGAAGCCAAATGCCCTGCATCTTAGTCCGGTAAACTGGGAAACAAAGATTCCTAAGGACCAATGGTGGTGGTTATTGTCAACACTGTAAACTAGTCTTATAATAACATATGATCATTAATAACTCTAGTACTGTGCATCAATCGCAGATGAACTGTCTCAGGCAAATTATAGGTCTAAGAGTTCATACTCTTAAGACAGTGGCTATTAAATAGTCTTGTATTACAAAGCAAGTTTCTGTTCCATAAAAGGGTAAAACAGAATGAAATATATGTTCACAGATCTTCATTTTAACTCCCACAATCCCAGTGATTTTTGATTAATAGCCCATTTCATGCAACCATGAACTGATGAAAAGAAACAAAGAATTGTGTTAAAGTGACAGGGCAAGCCAAACCTAACAACTGAGATAATTTTCCTCCTCTGAATGCAATTAAAACAACATGCCGTATAATTATGTGTTTAAGGCTGACCGTACGTAGCTTTATTTTGATAATTCTCAGCTCCATAGGGTAACAGACAAAATCATTAACTTTTCATTAAAAGTCAGCAGCCTTTCTGAAAATCCTTCTGGGACAGATGAATAAAATCTAGCCTTTTTCTTTTTGCAGCAGCAGATTGTGCACAAAAATACTTGTCCTGTTTGATGTAATTCAGATGTCTAAATACTTGAGTATGCTCATGAAGCAGGTGTCTACACATATAAATAACAGTGGTTGCTGTGGTGAAAATATTTGGGTGTGAAATTATCCCACAAATATGTGTTCACAAACTCATAGGCTCTGAAAGGGAATCTGGGCTTGGAGATTCATTCAACATCAGGCGTCTACAACCCCCACAAGAGCTTATCCATTACTGAAGTCAGACAGACAGATATAACCAGCTCTGTTTTAGGGGATATCTTCTTACATTTATCTGCAGCCCTAAATACAGACTTTCTCCCCCACCATGCATAGTCCCTAAAATGGCCAGAAATAATTGCTGCCCCTATATTTGAGAGAATGGATGGATGACTTGGCCATGTGTGCTTTTGAGGCAGCATAAGTTAGATAGCCTTGGCACTACCTTTAACCTTCTGCACTGGCTCCTGGGACTGAGGAAAGCACGTTTACCCATACCAAAGGTCGTGCATGCACACCGAGTCCAAGGTGTCACCCTCTCTCAGTTCCTCTTGGACCACATGATTTTGCCACATTTGTTCTCACACTTCCCCATGCCTAGGGTTGCGAACTTTCTAACAATACAAACTTGAACACCCTTGCCCTGTTCCTTCCCCAAGGCCGTGCCCCAGCCCCAGCCCCACTCACTCGGTCTGTCATTCACTCTCCTCAACTCTTACTCACTTTCACCAGACTGAGGCAGGGGGTTATGGTGAGGGAGGGGCCAAGAGCTTCAGGGTGGATCCATAAATGAGGGGTTCAGAGTGTGGAAGAGAGCTCTGGGCTGGAGCAGAGGTTTGGGGTGTGTCAGGGGATGAGGGCTCCGGCTGGGGGTGCAGGCTCTGGGATGGTGCTGGGGATGAGGCTTTTGATGAAGAGAAGAAGGCTTGGGGCTGATGCAGGGGATTTGGGTACAGCAGGGGCTTCTAAATGGAGGCTGAGAAGTTCAGAGTGAAGGAGCAGGCTCAGGACTGCGGCAGGAGGCTGGAGTACAGGAGGGGATAAGAATTATGGACTCTGGCAGGTGGCACTTACCTTGGGCAGTTCACAGAAGCAGCCAGCATGTCTGGCTCCTAGGCTCAGGGGCAGCCAGGTTGCTTTGTGTGCTATTCCTGCATGCAAGCATCATTCCCACGGTTCCTGGCAAATTGAAGCTGCAGAGTCAGCACATGGTATGGGCTGTGTGCGAAGACATTCTGGCTGCTCCTGTGCCTAGGAGCTGGCCATTCCAGCTGATTCTGCGCACTCTGCAGAGCCAGGGCAGGTTGGGAGCTACAGTTAGCCCCACTACACCACCAACTGGACTTTTGGCCGGATTGCTTTTAATAGTCAACAGCGTTGATGATGATTCCAGTAGACTCCCAGCCAATTCAAGAGGGTTAGCAACATCCTGTACCCCTCCCCCCACTGTCACACACAGCTATACGAGGCCATGAATAATCTTATTCTGTATTTCTAACAAAAACATTCAGCATGAAAATTTTAATGCTATATTTCAAATGCTATATTCATAAAATTACATACAGTAAATAGTAAATTACAGTAAATAATAGCCAGTGATTCGCCTCTTTGAAATACTGTAAAAATGATAATGCATAGCTAGTCCTCACAGAATCCCAAGGAGGTACATACTGTACTAGAATCATTTTAAAGACTGTAAAATAGAAAAAAGTAGATTAAGCAATTTGTCAAAGTCCACACAACAGAGCAGGAGCAGATCCGGAATGCAGTTCTTTGTGGAGATGAGACAAAACTAGTGCTTCAAATCTGAAACCTTATTAGGGCACATGTACACAGCGGGGCAAAAGTCGAATTAAGCTATGCAACTTGAGCTATGTCAATTACATAGCTTAAGTTGAAATAGTTTAACCCAACTTTTGACACTGTCTACACAGCAGGAAGTCGAGAGAAGAACACTCTTCCTTCGACTTCCCTTACTCCTCGTGAAATGAGGGTTACAGGACTTGGAGTAAGAAGTCCTCCAGCTCACCATTATTTCAAAATAATGGTTTGCAGTGTAGACACACTGTTTGTTATTTCGGAATAACGTCAGTTCTTCTGAAATAACACTGCTGTGTGGATGTAGCCTTTATATTTGAGGAAAGTCTGACAAATTCCAAGATCTGCAGCTACTTTTGTAGTTGCTTCTTAATTCCAAAGTCCAAAGAACCCTCTTCTCCCAGTCAGATGCTACCAAAATCCCACAGTAGTACCCACGCTTCCAAAGATATTCCCTCATGAATTATGCCCTGCTATGCACTCGTACTTCCATATATTATGGTGGGGGATCAACAGCTTCCTTCCAAAGTTTTTGCTAGACTGATGGGGTTGATGGTCTGGCAGGAATGAGGATGGACACCCCTCTGGGCTTCAGTTCTCAAGATGGTAAAAAGCTTGATTTCATTATTTTCATGTCTATGTGCAAGAATTGTTTATATTTTTGTGCTTTGCTTTGGAATGGCACTTTCCTTTTTATGTAGTTTTCCTTCTAGAATTTGGAGACAAGAGGGGTCCTGGTCAGAGTACATATCTAGGATGGGAGAGATACCAAATTTCTCTCAAATGGAAGTTCTTCATACGCCTTTTACCCTTATTCCTCTGCATTTTTCTCCGTCCATGTTGAAATGAAACCTTCCCTCACCATTCCTGATGCTATCCTATGGCTGTGTTGCTACCCTATATGTGACATGGGCACCTTATTCTCAGTATAACTATTAAATGCCCATACTCTGTTGTCTCTAGGAGTTAAATACTTCATATGCAATGAATAACCTCAACTGTAAGTTATCCTTTGTTGCATTAAAAGGAATAGAATAGATTTTATCCTTGAGATGACATAGTCATCTTTCCTCAATTATACAAAATGCTAAGCTAGTACCATAGCCCTATTTGAAAATCCAGTTTTCTGTTCCCACTGAATTCACACGTATGCACTAATGAACTCCCTTAGGGTGAGCTTAGACAATTATAATATGCAAGATCCACATGAAAAAAAGAAGGATCTGATTTTGCATGAAGAAATAAATGAAATATGGCCTTTGATTCAGTATATATCTAACTTAACATATTGTCACCTGGTATTTTTAAAATAACTTGTGTGCTAACCATCTCCATGGAAATGATTTTACTACTGTAGAGTGGACTTTAGAACATGAGGTGGTTTTTGAAATAAATTAATTCCTTGACCTTTCTACCTCTAGGTTAATGTTTACATTTAGATTATCGTGTTCAATGGGTTGCTACAAAATTAATTCAGAGAAGATCTCTGCATTATTTCTGAGGAAAGAATGTAAATGATAGAATGATAAGAACAAATTCCAATAGAGAATCTGTTAACTTGCAAATGATGCAGTGTTCGTCTCAGTCACTGATCAATTAAAATTCATTCTCTGTTAAAAATGGAAAATTAAAAATTGTAGAATACTTAATATTTGCATGGTCTTAGTTTTGAAAGGTGCTGTACTTAAAACAATGGAAGCATACGACATTCAAATAATTTTCAAAATTAGGCATTAACTGCTTGTTGCATCTAAGCAACAATATTTGACAGAAAATGTTTAGTCCTTTAAATTAAGGAGAGCACCACTACCACTAGTATAGTTGGTTTTCTCTGGTTTTGCACACTGTGACTGTAATCTGGGAGAAATCTAAATTGTGATCATGAGAACTGATTAGAAAAATGTTGCCTAGTCTATGTTCTTGATTAATCTAGTCTGTTCTAAAGCAGATATACATTCATGATTGCATTTCCATGGTTTTTGCTGCTATTTGACATATGTAAAGGCAGGGGCTGAATGTGCAATTTATGTTTTCCTTGTTCAATTTCTTTTTAGATAGATTACACTATGCATTTTGTCAGCCATTTCTGCCAATTAACCTAGTTTGCTTGCCCTGTCTTTCCTTCAGGCTGGGGAAGTACTGTAGTTTTTATAGTGCAGTGCTCGTGAGCCATGGCAGGGTGCTAAAAAGCAGGGGGCTAGCTTGGGTTAAGGCGTGCAGATGTCAGGAATAGGGATGGAAATGACTAGTTGAGTAGTCAACTACCCGATAAGCCTAGACTTATTGGGTAGTCAAGTCACTTCATGACTGCTTGCTTCCCCATACCCTTTGCTGCCTCTGTATCAAAAGCAGCAAGGGGGGAGCAGGAGCCAGTGCTGGGGGGAGCTGGCTTAAAAGCCAGTTCCCCCAGCTCTGTCTCCACCAGAGGGGGGAGGGGCAGGGGAGGCAGAGTTACAGTGGGGACCCAGCATGAGCCAGGACTCAGCTGTTCCAACTCGCGCCAGGTCCCAGATGCTGTGCCTATGCTTTAAAAGAGTCTGGCAGCTCTTGCTACATTTTAAAAGTAGAGGCACAGCATCTGGGACCTGGCATGAGCCGGGACAGCTGAGTCCCGGCTTGCACCAGGTCCCCCGCTGTGGCTCTGGCTTTTAAGTATAGTAAGAGCCTGCTGGCTCTTACTACGTTTAAAAAGCAGAGCTGCAGCAATCCTGGAGCTAACATGAGTCAGGACTGATCAGTCCTGACTCATGCCACCCTGAGAGCTAACCCCCCTTATTGACTAATCGAGTAGTCGATGGAAATTCCATCTGCTCATGAAATTCCATCGACTACTCGATTAACTTACTAATCGCTATTTAACATCCATAGTCAGGAAGGCAGAAGGTGAGAGAAGGGGCAGGGGTAGAACTAATGGGAATGGGGGGGGGGGTGAAGAAAGGAAGGGGCTTGTGCTGAGGGAAGAGGAGAAGGCCAGGGCAGGAGAAAAAAGAGGAAGGCACCAAGGGACAGGGTGGAGGAGAGACAAATGCCAGGGGACCAAGAGGAGACAGTGAGGGAAAAGGGCAGGAGGAGAGGGGGAGGTGATGGGAAAGTGTCAGTGGGGGTGGCAGAAGGGAGGGGACAGGGTGATGCTGGGAGAGGGGGGAGTGGCAATGGGGGCAAGAGGAAGGAAGAGAAGAGGGAATGAGTGGGTCCAGAGAGAAGAGGAGTTGAAAGGAGGGGTGGGCATGAGGAAGGCAAGGGATGGAGCAAGTCATGTGTGAGTTTGCAGAGGGGCATGAGGAGAACTGGGACAGCTGGTGGTGAGGGGGAGGCACCAGGGAGGAAGGGGGTAAAAGAAAATGCAGGTGCCAGGGAGATTGTGAGAGTTAAGCAGAAGGGCAGACACTGGGAGGGAAGAGGAGGGGAGAGGAGGGATGGGCACCAGAGGGCAGAGGAAAGAGGCAAGGCGGGAGGGGCAGCTACAGATGATCAGAGTGGGAATTGAGGGGTGGGCACAGAGGGGAAAGGGCAGGTGCAGGGGTCAGAGAGGATGGGGAGGGGGGCAGGTCTCAGGAGGACTGAGAGGAGTGAGAAGGGCAGGAGCCAGGACAGCAGAGAAAGATGAGGGGTTGGGGGGCAGCATCAGGCACCAGGGGAGCAGGTGGGGCAAGGGGAGTATGGGAGACATGGCAATAGAGGGGAAAAGGGAGAGGTTTATAGAATATTTATAAGATATTTGTTTATCACTTGGGTGCCACAGTGGCAACATCTGAACAAGTGCACATGACCTCAGTATTGGTGCACAAGGCAAAACTCACTCTGATCATGGATAGAAAATCTTTGAGGGAACACTGCTCAGGATCCCCCTGCCAACCCCACAAGAGGAAGGCCTCTATGTGGACCCCTCCTGATGGCTGTAATGAGAGTCTGACTTCTACATAGATTGTTTCCACAAACACGCATGGGCTGAAATTGTCAGCAAACAACAACATATGACATATAACCTCAGCCATGCAGAACACAATGCTATACACAGCCTTAAAACCAATTCTAACATTATAATCAAAGAGGCTGACAAAGGGTGCACTGTAATCATCATGAACATAAAGATTATGAACAGGAGACTCCCAGACAACTCACCAACACCAGATTCTACAGGTTTCTCTCCTCTGATCCCACTAAGGAATACCAAAAAACCTAAACCATCTGCTCATGAAACTCTCTGCTGTAACTTGGGACCAAATCTATCTGCTACCCCAGATCCACAAACCTGGAAATCCTGGACATCCCATCGTCTCAGGCATTGGCACATTTACAGCAGGATTATCCGGTTATATTGACTCTCTCTCAGACCCTGTGCTACCAGCACTCCTAGCTACCTTCAAGACACCACTGACTTCCCAAGGAAACTACAGAACATCAGTAATCTTCCTGAAAACATCATCCTGGCCACCATGGATGTAGAAGCTATTTACGCTAACATTCTACAGAATGATGGATTACTGGCCATCAGAAACACCATCCCTGATGATGCTACTGCACACCTGGTGACTGAGCTCTGTGCCATTGTCCTCATCCACAACTATTTCCAATTTGGGGACAATTTGTATCTTCAAGTCACTCATTAATGGATCTAAAAGTGACTATACTTTTACAAAGCAATTTCAAAAACCTTCTTGAGAGAGAAGCTGTGAAACTTCCCTTCATTGCAAATTTGACACATTTAATCAAGGTTTGAACAAAGATATGAAGTGGATGGGCTGCTATATTCAACACCTTAATGACATCAAAAGCTAAGTGTTTGGCACTTACAGCTCACTCTATTAGCCTCATTTAGCATGGACACTCTAATTTACAAGATTTTTTGGGGTGGGGTGTTTGTTTTTTCTTCTCTTTCCCTCCCCATGCCCTCTTTTTCTGCTATTTACTTGTACCTCTGGACCCCTTCCATTCAACTGAAGAAGTGGGTTGTGCCCACCGTCTGGGTGGGCTCTCTTGAAATAATCTGGGCTGGAATTTGGCCCTGAAAACCCAGGAACAATAGTTGATTTTATAAAAGAATCAAAAAGAACTGGATGCACTGGCAGTGAATATGACTGTGTCTACACTACAAAGAAAAGTCAAAAAAAGATACGCAAATTGCATATCTTTTTCCGCTTTTCTTCCAATATCTTTCTTCCCATCTACACAGGGCCTAATGTTGGGGGAAAAAAACCCTCTTTTGGAACATCCCTTCTTCCTTATAGAATGAGATTTACAGGGATGCTGAAAAAGCGCATCTGCTTTCCTAATTTTTTTTTTTTTTTGAAAAGCAGACGCGTTCCTTGTACGCTGCATAGCTTTTCCGGGATACTTCCAGTATCCCAGAAAAGCTCTGCAGTATAGATATAGCCTATAACTCACATACCCAGCATCTGTAGGATACTTGGCAAAATGTAGAACAAATGAAAAACAAAATCAGAAGCATTTATACCATCAAACTGTACCCTTATTGGCTGATTGACTCTGAGACCAACAGTCAAGTTCATGGATTTTGTGATCTTCTACAAATGAAGGGCCAGAACCAGATTCTGTAGCTAGAGCCCTGTGGACAGATCCCCATGCAGCAGACCATCTGTAGGATGTGCTCTGAACATTGTTCTGTAACTATCTCTAATATAATTACACACATGCATAGGACTGTGAGGGAATGGATTTGAGCCATTCACTTAGAGATGAATATCTGTATAGCCTTTGTACCAATCTTCTAGTCCCTCTCCCCGACCTCCCAAACAAGCCTTTCTTTAAGTATGCTCTAGTGACTGAAAACCTAATGCCATGTCATGTCTAATGTCAGGGTGACAGAGAGCAAGCAAGAATATATTAATACATATACAGAACACTTGCTTTACAAAGCAAATGAATGGAACATGATGTAGCCAGTTTCATGAGGATAGAGAGCATTAAAATGAATTTCTAATATGTTTACTGGTTGTGAGATTGCCTTTGTGGATTGATTCTATGCATGCAGGGTAATTCTAATGTATATGAGCTGTGCAAACAGGGAATTAAAGTTTGTTATCAGCTCTGACTTCACTGACACATGATCTTTGTTTTCCTAACTATGAGTCATCTGTCTCGCTGGCTGATCATATATTTTTGAGTGAATCTGTTTAATACTTTCTCATTCTCCATTACGTAATCCCCATCATCTCATTTCTAAGAGAATAAATCTTGAAAGTGCCTTTCACACTAATGAGGTGAGATATCGCTTTTTGTAGCGAAATATTTGTCTGCTTAATGACCTGAAAACTGGTGCTTTAGAGAACTGTCCACACCACCACTTTATTGAGCTCGGGAGCATTCTGCCACTTGCCTGGTGAGCTTCATCTTCATGGCAACCGAGAATGTGCCCATCAGGCTCACAGTGAGCAAAGTGACACAAATGAGTGCAGTGACACTGTATGATATGTGGCACGAAAAACAAATACATGAGTCACCCATTCACAGGAGCAAATGGAATATTTCTGTGTAATTTCCAGCAAACTGTTCTTAAAATATTATGATCCCCATATTCCATTCCTTCTCATTCACCATTTTTTATCACATGGTTTTATGAAGACAGGCTGTATGGCTGCTTGTATGTGAGCTGAAGGGGCACTATGGTGTATTTACTACTGAAAAATGTATTAAGGGTAGCATGAAAGATCAATGGACAAATTGCCTGTTCTGTGGAAAAATGCTAAATCAGCTGTATGGACAGAACTTGCACAAATCTCAGCTCCAGGAAATATTTGCCAACACTTTGAAACTCTAGACTAGAGAAGTCAGACCAAGCTGGAAAGCACCCATTCAAATGCTAGTTGCCACTGTCCTTTCTGCACCTAATGGGAGTGGAGAAGTTTATCCCATAACTATCTACATCAGGGTTTCTTGCACCTTAGTTTGCACCAGTCACTCAAATGCACTGAGAGACCTCAGACAACTTATTATTTCCTTTTAAACTCTTCAGGCTACATTGCAACAAGTTCCTGTGTTGTTAAACCAAGGTTGGGGGCATCCAAAGAGACACTCCCTGATCCTGTAGGCCACTCAGGGCCCTGTCACTATTGCAGTCTCTATGCGAGGCAGAGTACAGGGACTG
The DNA here is from genome assembly GCA_019425775.1 of Rafetus swinhoei. NCBI lineage: Eukaryota > Metazoa > Chordata > Testudines > Trionychidae > Rafetus > Rafetus swinhoei. Next base: position 27,156,203 of record CM033440.1, read on the forward strand.
TTCTTTTCCAACTCCCCGGGACACATGGCACATCAAAGCAGACAGCAAGTATGGTCACAGCCATGCCACATCAATCCCAGACTCTAGAAGCAGCCAGCTTCACTTGTGAGCAAATAGCACCACTTGGATGGATGGGGCAGCTGGTGGAACCAAGCTATACACATGGAATCCCTCAGAAAGAGCTCCTTGTCTGAGGAAAAATCCATCCCCAGACTTCACAGTGGGCTCTGTGGCTGAGTGACAGTTCTTAGATCCTAAGTCGAGAAAAGGCCATTATGATCATCCAGTTTGACATCACTGGGCGCAACTGAGCATCAGCCAATTTGACATAACTGGGCACGGAACCATCCCAAAATAATTCCTAGAGCATATCTTTTAGGGTATGTCTATACTAGCCCCCTAGTTCGAACTAGGGAGGCTAATGTAGGCATTTGAACTTGCAAACAAAGCCCAGGATTTAAATATCCCCGGCTTTATTTGCATGTTCCGTCCGGTCACCTTTTTTAAATGCCACTAGTTCGAGTACTGCTCACGGCGCACATCGCTGCAGTTAAACAGTAGTGAACTAAGTCCTTAGTTCGAATTACCTGTTACACCTCATTCCAGGAGGAGTAACAGGTAATTTGAACTAAGGACTTAGTTCGCATTACTGTTTAACTGCCGCATGTAGCCATGGGCAGTTAGTCTGGACTAGTGGCATTTAAAAATGGTGACTGGATGGGAACATGCAAATAAAGCCCGGGATATTTTAATCCCAGGCTTCATTTGCAAGTTCGAATGCCTACATTAGCCTCCCTAGTTTGAACTAGGGGGCTAGTGTAGACATACCCTTAGAAAAACATCCAATCTTCATTTAAAAATTGTCAGTGATGGAGAATACATCATGTCCATTGGTAATTTGTTCCCATGGTTAACTGCTCTCATTGTGTAAAAAGTTACACCTCATTTCCAGGTTCCATTTATTTGCCTTCACCTTCCAGACACTGGATTATATTATACTTTTCTCTTCCAGATTAAGGAGCCCCATTATTAAATATTTGTACCCCATGTAGATACTTACAGATTGCAGTCAAGTCACCCTTCTCTTTGTTAAACTAAATAAATTGAGTTCTTTGAGCCTAGCACTATAAGGCATGTTTTCTAGTCCTTTAATCATTCTCATGTCTCCTCCCTGAACTCCCTCCAATGTATCAACATCCTTCTTGGACTGTGTACACCAGAACTGGTGCAGTATTACAACAGTGGTGACATCAGTCCCAAATACAGAGATAAACTCTCTGTGCCTCTCCTGTTTTTGCATCACATCAGCTCTTTTGGCTTCACTAGTGCACTGTTCAGCTGAGTATCCACTGCTTCGCGGGACAGATTCCTCCATTCTATAAGTATTGTGGTAAGATGCTGACAAATGTTGGGCTGCATATGTGTGTTGCCTCTGTGTGCCACTGCAGCCTTGTGCAGACAGCTGGAATGAGCACACTGCCCAAAGACCGCAAGATCCATTAAAGGACAAAGGCACCAGGCCAGGTTTATTAACAACAAAGCACATTAATAGCACCTGGCAGACAAGGATATTAATACATGTTTGCCCAGGAAAATGGACACAGCTCAGTGAATATTAGGACTTTCCATTTCCCCTAGACTGCACAAAGATACTTCCTCTGAGACACATTTTATACCCCGATTCAAACAAGTTAGTACTGCTCCCCCCCACCACCACCACCACCGACATCACCGTGTGTGTGTTGGTTTAATCTAGACATCTCTCTTACATACTGTCAACCTGACCTTATCTTTTAGGAGGCGTCAGTGTGTTAAAGTTATCCTTTGGGAATGTTTTTGTATCATACTCGATATCAGGATGTTCTGATAATGGGATGTGTTGCTGTGAGAACTTTGTGACTAGCACATTCCAGGAATGTGTATTTCTACAATATTAGCCTTGTTCTTGCCAGATTCCAAGATCAGCTCCTGATTCATAACAGGCCTTTGATACAAGGAATTATGTCTCAGGCTCTCTTCCTGCTACAAGTATGACCTGCATTCTTTGTTCCTAAATGTATACATTTACATTTAGCCAATTAATGTGCATATTGTTTGCTTGTGTCCAGTTTATCAAACAATCTAAATCTCTCTGAATCAGTGATCTGTTCTCTTCAATCTTTACCACTCCCCAATTATTGTGTCATCTACTAACTGATGAGTTTTTCTTCCAGGATATTAATAAATTCTTAAACAGCATAAGGCCAAGAACTGATCCCTGTGGGAACACAGCCATTTGAGATGATTCTGCACTGTTTACAGTTACAGTTTGATACCTAGCAAGTAGCTGATTTTTGATCCATTCAATGTGTGTATTGTTAATTCTATAGCTTACTTTAAAAAAAAAAAGGAAATGCTATGTGGTACCGAGTCAAATTTCTTACAAATGTCTAAGTACATTACATCAATACTATTGCCTTCATCAACCAAATTTGTAATCTTGTAAAAAAATAAAACTATAAAACAGTGAGTAGTCCTATGGCACCTTAGCCCTTGTCTACACTAGGGAAACCCCCTTATTTTGAAATAATAAGTGGAGCATCCACTACCACGTCCATTATTTCTAAACTAGGCAATTCGCCCATCATAAAACGGGATTTTCAGGTCTCTCCTCCACGTCAGTCTTCTCTCCTGAGCCTCTGGTCTCTCGCTCCATCTCTCTCTCTCTCTGTCCTCCTTCTACTGCCTCCCCCTCTCTCTCTCTCTCTCAGCTCTCCTCCGCCTCCTGCCTCTCTCTCTGTCTCTTCTCTTCCCCCTCCTGCCTCTCACTCGGGGGACCGCGGAGCCCAAATGGCCGTTTGGGCTCCACACTCCCCGTGCTGCATGGGGGGTGTGGAGCCCAAACGGTTGCTTGCGCCACTTGCTCCCACGCAGCGGCCTGGCTGAGCAGCGCAGAAGTCAGCCAAGCGCCACGGCAGGAGGGGAAGGGGGGCCGGGCGATGATGTTCACAGCCAGGGGGCGGGGCCTGGAGCCACTGTCACGCCGCACGTCACCACCCCGCCCCCCTTCGCCTCCCACCGTGGCACTCGGCTGACTTCTGCGCTGCTCAGCCGGGCCTCCGCGGGGGAGCAAGCTGCGCAAGCAGCCGTTTGGGCCCCGCACTCGCCATGCAGCACGGGCTGCCCAGAGGGAACAGCCAGCATTTCAGGCAACAGCGCCCCCCAGAAGGAACAGCCAGCATTTCGGCGTTACAGACTCACAGACACTGGGCTACTATATATAGACTCATAGACTCATAGGCTCTGTCTACACTCGCGGCTTCTTGTGCGAGTAATATGCAAATGAGGCTAAGTGTGGAATATCGCTGAGCCTCATTTGCATACCTAATGAGCCACCATTTTTTTCAGAAGAGGCTCTTGTGCAAGAAGGAGCGTCTACACTGCCTATTACTTTTCAGGAAGAACGTCATTGCGCAAGAGGGTTTTTCTTGCGCAAGAAGGGGCAGTGTAGACGCTCCTTCTTGCGCAAGAGCCTCTTCTGAAAAAAATGGTGGCTCATTAGGTATGCAAATGAGGCTTGGCGATATTCCACGCTTAGCCTCATCTGCATATTACTCGCGCAAGAAGCCACGAGTGTAGACATAGCCATAGAGTTTAAGGTCAGAAGGGACCATTATGATCATCTAGTCTGACCCCCTGCACAATGCAGGCCACAGAATCTCACCCACCCCCTGCTAGAATAATCCTCTCACCTATATCTCAGATATTGAAGCCTTCAAATATTTCGAAGACCCCAAGATGCAGAGAATCCTCCAGCTGTGATCTGTACGCCATGCTACAGAGGAAGGCGAAAAACCTCCAGGGCCTCTGCCAATCTACCCTGGAGGAAAATTCCTTCCCGACCCCAAATATGGCGATCAGCTAAACCCTGAGCATGTGGGCAAGACTCATCAGCGACACCCAGAAAGTTCTCTATAGTAACTCCTATCATCCCTCCATTGACCTATTTACCACTGATAGTGAAAGGTCAATTAGTTACCAAGATCATGTTATCTCATCAAACCATCCCCTTCATAAACCCATCTAGTTTAATCTTGAAGCCAGATAGATCTTTTGCCCCCACTACTTCCCTTGGAAGGCTGTTCCAGAACTTCACTCCTCTAATGGTTAGAAACCTTCTAATCTCAAGTCTAAACTTCCTACTAGCCAGCTTATATCCATTTGTTCTTGTGTCCACATTGGTATTAAGCTTAAATAATTCATCTCCTCCTGGTATTTATCCTCTAATATATTTAAAGAGAGCAATCATGTCCCCTCAGCCTTCTTTTGGTTAAGGTAAACAAGCCAAGTTCCTTGAGTCTCCTTTCATAAGACAGGTTTTCCATTCCTCGGATCATCCTAGTGGCCCTTCTTTGTACCTGTTCCAATTTGAATTCATCCTTCTTAAACATGGGAGACCAGAACTGCACACAGTATTCCAAATGGGGTCTCACCAATGCCTTGTATAATGGCACTAACACCTCCTTATCCCTACTGGAAATACCTCGCCTAATACATCCCAAGACAGTATTAGCCTTTTTCACGGCCATGTCACAATGGCGGCTCATAGTCATCCTATAATCAACCAGGACTCCGAGGTCCTTCTCCTCCTCCGTTACTTCCAACTGATGTGTCCCCAGCTTATAACTAAAATTCTTGTTATTAATCCCTAAATGCATAACCTTACACTTCTCACTATTAAATTTCATCCTATTGCTATCACTCCAATTTACAAGGTCATCCAGATCTTCCTGTATGATATCCCGATCCTTTTCTGAATTGGCAATACCTCCCAACTTTGTGTCATCTGCAAATTTTATCAGGACACTTCCACTTTTGGTGCCAAGGTCAGCAATAAAAGATTAAATAAAATTGGCCCCAAAACTGATCCCTGAGGAACTCCGCTAGTAACCTTCCTCCAACCTGACAGTTCACCTTTCAGTATGACCGCTGTAGTCTCCCTTTAACCAGTTGCTTATCCACCTCTCAACTTTCATATTAATCCCTATCTTTTCCAATTTCAATAATTCCCCATGTGGTACTGTATCAAATGCCTTACTAAAGTCGAGGTAGATTAGATCGACTGCATTTCCTTTATCTAAAAATCTGTTACTTTCTCAAAAAAGGAGATCAGGTTGGTTTGGCACGATCTACCTTTTGTAAAACCATGTTGTAATTTGTCCCAATTGCCATTAGCCTCAATGTCTCTACTTTCTCCTTCAAAATTTTTTCCAAGATCTTGCATACTACAGATGTCAAACTAACAGGCCTATAGTTACCCGGCTCGCTTTTTTTCCCTTTCTTAAAAATAGGAACTATATTAGCAATTCTCCAATCAAATGGTACAACCCCTGAGTTTAGAGATTTATTAAAAATTTTTGCTAATGGACTTGCAATTTCATGTGCCAGTTCCTTTAATATTCTTGGATGAAGATTATCTGGGCCCCCTGATTTACTCCCATTAAGCTGTTCAAGTTTGGCTTTTACCTCAGATATGGTAATATCTACCTCCATATCCTTAGTCCCTTTTGTTATGTTACCATTATCCCTAAGCTCTTCATTAGCCTCATTAAAGACTGAAGCAAAGTATTTGTTTAGATATTGGGCCATTCCTAGATTATCCTTAACCTCCACTCCATCCTCAGTAATTAGCGGTCCTACTTCTTCTTTTTTCATTTTTTTCCTATTTATATGGCTATAAAACCTTTTACTATTGGTTTTAATTCCCTTTGCAAGGTCCAACTCTACCTGACTTTTAGCCTCTCTCACTTTGTCCCTACATGCTCTAACCTCAATAAGGTAGCTTTCTTTACTGATCCTCCCATCTTCCACTCCTTGTATGCTTTCTGCTTTTTCTTAATCACCTCTCTGAGATGCTTGCTCATCCAGCTTGGTCTAACACACCTGCCTATAAATTTTTCCTTTTCTTGGGATACAGGCTTCTGACAGCTTCTGCAACTTTAGCTTAAAATAATCCCAGGCCTCCTCCACCTCAAGATCCATAATTTCTTTAGTCTAATCAACTTCCTAACTAATTTCCTTAATTTATTAAAGTTAGCCCTTTTGAAATAAAAACCCTAGTCTCAGATTTATTTTTGTTTATCCTTCCATTTAATTTGAACTGAATTAGCTCATGATCACTTGAGCCAAGGTTGTCCCCTACAACCATTTCATCTATGAGGTCCTCGCTACTCACCAAAACCAAATCTAAAATAGCATCCCCCCTTGTTGGTTCAGCAACTACTTGATGAAGGAATTCATCAGCTATCACATCTAGGAAAATCTGAGCCCTATTATTATTACTAGCACTTGTTCTCCAGTCTATATCTGGAAAGTTGAAATCTCCCATGATTACGCAGTTTCCATGAGTATTTACTTCATTAAAAACATTAAAGAGGTCTCTATCCATATCCAAATTGGATCCTGGTGGTCTATAACACACCCCAAGCACTATCCCAGGGGGCGATCTGATAGTTTTCTTCCCCAATGTGATTTTTGCCCAAACAGACACTGTCTTCTCCATTCCATCACTTTTTATTTCTTTACAATCTACCTCATCTTTGATATACAATGCGACTCCACCACCTTTACCCTTATTTCTGTCTTTCCTAAATAGCACATACCCTTCAATACCTGTACTCCAGTCATGCCTAGTATTCCACTATGTTTCTGTTATTCCTATAATATCTGGTTTCACTTCCTGGACCAATAGCTCTATTTCCTCCATTTTGTTACCTAAGCTCCTCACATTGGTGTATAAACATCTTAATTTTTGCTGTTTGGCCTCACTCACATTCTTTACCCAATTTGGCATGGACGTTGTACCTCCAATATGACCTATTAGACTAGTATCCACCCTACCCTTCCTCATGTACATTCTCCTACCCCCAGCTATATCCTTTCTTACTTTGTTTTCCTCCCTCTCAGTGTTAAAATCCGGCGTAGAGATTACCTGGACATCTCCCAACCGTCTCCCCCAAATTCCTAGTTTAAAGCTCTCTTAATCAGTTGAGCCAGCCTCCATCCTAGAAGTCTATTTCCCTCCCTACTTAGGTGAAGTCCATCCCGAGAGAACAGTCCTCTGTCCATAAATGCCTCCCAATGACCATACATCCCAAAGCCCTCCTTATAGCACCACTGCCTAAACCATCTATTGATCATCATAATCCTGTCACATCTTAGTTGCCCTTCTCTAGGAACAGGCAGAATCCCACTAAAGATCACCTGAGCCTCAATTTCCTGGAGCGTCCTCCCCAGCCTAGCATAATCTCCCTTAATTCGTTCCAGCGAGAATCTAGCCGTATCATTTGTTCCTACATGAAGGATGATCAATGGATTCCTTCCTGCTCCTTAATAATCCTCTTCAACCTCAGTTCCACATCCCATATCTTAGCACCTGGCAGACAGCACACCCTTCTATTCTCTGGATCAGCTCTGGTTACAGGCCTATCTATTCTTCTCAATAAGGAGTCTCCAATCACGTAGACCTGCCTTTTCCTGGTGACAGTGCTATTCTCTGGTCTATCTCTTGCTCCCTCTGGCTGCAAGTCCTTGCCATTCCTGTTTTCCCTTGTAATCCTCTTTAACCCATCCTGTATCCTCCTAATGCTCATTATTGGTGTTGTCTCCATTAACTCTTCCCTTTATCTATGGGACTAGCCACTCTTCTCTTTCTTCCTTACCCTTCCATCTTCATTATCTACCTGCTGTACCCTTCTTCATTCTCCAACTCCACATACCTGTTCTTGAGCTCTATTTTTCCTTCACTGACCCATCTTTTCCTCTGCCTGGTTCTCTTAGTCACATGCTTCCACTGTCCATTTTCTTTGCCCAGCAGTCCCCCCTCTGAGGCCCTTGATCCTGCTTCCATCTGCATATCTAAGCTTTCCCCTTCAGCCACGCGTCATGCCTTTGCTCCATCATCTGCTCAAACCCCTTCTAAACTCGACCAGAGTTTCCACCTGCATCTCCAGTCCTCGGATCTTTTCTTCCATCAGCTCTATCAGGCGGCACTTCATGCGAACAAAACTCCTTTCAGGTACCCTCCAGAATCATGTACATACCGCAGCTACCACATCCAATCATCCTCCTTGTGTTCTCTACTACTTGGGCCATGGCCACTACTGCCTCTGTGTTTTATCTACTCTCTCACCAAAATCCTATTAGTCCGGTGACCACAAAAACAAACCAAAACACCCCCTCCACAGCAAAAACAAACCCCAAACAAGTCCCAATATCCGAACTCCCTTTACAAACTCCCACTCAAACTCCCCTGTTTACAGCTCTGTTTGCTGGCTCCTGTGCCGCTGCAGCTATCTATCATATATATGATAACGGGCTTGTTATTTCAAAATCTATACTCCTGATTTCCTTGGGGTACATCTACACAGCAGAGCAAAAGTTGAATTAAGATATGCAACTTCAGCTATGTCAATTGCGTAACTAAAGTTGAAATCGCTTAATTCAGCATTTGGCGCTGTCTACACAGCAGGAAGTTGAAGGAAGAATGCTCTTCCTTCTACTTCTGTTACTTCTTGTAAAATGGGGGCTACAGGAGTCAGAGTAAGAACTCCTCCATCTTGACATTATTTCAAAATAATGGCTTGCTGCGTAGATGCGCATTTTGTTATTTCGAAATAACACTGCTAAGTAGATGTACTCTTGGAGAATAAACTTATTTCAAAATAAATTATTTTCAAATAATAACTCCTGAAATAACTATTTTGAAATAATTTCCTAGTGTAGACTTGCCCTTAGACTAACAAAAAATATATATAGTATCATGAGCTTTTGTGAGTAAAATCCACTTCATCAGATGATCTGGTGTTCCTCACTGTCTTCAGTTTCAGAAGTGGGTGATGAATCAATATCTTTGTAAGGATCATTTTTGTTCCTAATTATACATAAAACTCCCTCCTTTTTATTGCCATTAACTTTTGCTGACATAGATTTCCCCTTGTGCCTCTTTTTGCTTTCTTTATTAATCTTCTAAAATTCCTAGCTTCTGATTTATATTCATTATCAACTTCTCTTTTCTTCCATTTGTTATATATCATTTTTATTATTTTTGTAGCTGCCTTCACTTCCCTTTTAAACCAGACTTTTTTAACTGCCACTCCAACTGCATCTGGCATAGAGCTCAGAACGTGGCCTGTTTAGTGTATAGGAATTATTACCCCTTCAAACAGTTTGTGAGCCTTCTAGTGTTCCTCACTGTCTTCAGTGATTCAGAAGCCATCAGAACCCTGGGACCTAGATCTTGAAGAAGTGGGTTGTGCCCATGAAAGCTCATGATGCCATCTATGTGTTTTGTTAGTCTCTAAAGTGCTGCAAGACTATTTGTTGTTTTTTATGTTTTTCCAATTACAGACTAACTCGGCTACCCCTCAGAAGCTTTTATGCATAATTACTATGCATAATTAGTGAACAAGGTTATTTGTAGAGCTGTCTGGAAACTGGAATTCTTATCCTGTGGGAAACTCAAAAAAAAAAACCTTTCTAAAACAGAATGACAAATGAAATTTCTAACTATAATTTCAAAACATTTTTGGGACTCCCACCAAATGGGGATCTGGTAGCTGGGGTTCTCAGGAATCTAGAAGCCCTAGCTCTAAGTCTGTCAACATGTCAGTCTAAAGATGCTGGAAGTCTTGGGAGCCTGGCCTGCAAAGAGTGAGAATGTTTTGCTTTTGACAAAACAGTACTTTCCATCAGAAAAAAATATATATATATAAAAAGCCAGTCACAAGAAAGTGCATGCAGGCAATGAAAAGGTGAAGATAAGATGGTTGTACTTGCTTGGGTTCTTTGGGTGCAGCTACATAGCACCCGAAACTCAAAATAAGATACGTAATTTGTGCTACACAAATTGCATAGCTTATTTCGAATCTATTTTGAAATAGGCTATTTTGAAATTTGGCACTGTCTACACAGCACTAAATTTCGAAATAAAGTGCTATTTCAAGCCATCCCTGACTCCTCATAGAATGAGGTTTACGGGGTGGAGAAATAGTGCGCCCGCTATATTGCGAAATAGCAGATGCGTTCAAAAGATGCAGTGTAGCTATTTCGGGATATATCCGGAAATAATTTTGCTGTGTAGACATACCCTTTGCCTAAAACACTCTTGGGTGAGAGGCTTTGGCATATCTAGAGCTGTGTAACTACAAGTTTATTGAGGACGCAAGAGTGTCAACTCTTTAATAAAGGCCCTCTCTATATACTTCATGGAGTCAGCTCCTATTGGACCCTGGTAACGTATAAGCTTTGCCTTCCTCTGATACAGTGCAAGTACACTGGGAATTTGGTGCAAAATTTCCATTCTAGAAAGGGCCATTGTTAAAAATTCAGTGTCCATGTGTCTTCACTTAGGATTTATGAAAACTTGCACTAGATATCTGAGAATTCCAACAAGTCTTCAATGAAGAACAGAAGTGACATTCCTGATACTTCTAAAGTCAAAAAAGAGATAAAAAACAGGGATAAATCACACTTTTAAAAATATTCCTTTTTGTCTTCTTTAAGCATCATAAACGAAAAAGCAAACTAGTATTTTTAAAACAGTTTAATGACATTTTTGCCTGAGACTTTTCATAGTTCTTTTTAAATATTAAAGAACTGTTCCTCCAAAAAAAGATGAGCTTTCAAAAAGCTGTATCTGAAATAAAAAGATAGACAGGAATCAATAGAATGGGCAATGCTTTCTTTGAAAAATGTGCATGGCCCCAATGCATGTTTTATAAAACAGTGTTACAGACTTTATAAAGATTAAATTGGGCAGGCACACTTTAAGTATGTGGAAACAGCTGTTAACAATTAAGGTCTGTATTCTTCAAACCCCTAATACAGAGCATAGTGCTTACTGTCATAAGAAATCCAATCCTGTGCTATACATCTTCCAAACAGAAATAGACCATAGCACTACTTAAGCATCTTTCTTCTTGTACTACTGTGTTAAACAAAAACAAACAAACAAACAAACAAAAGCCTGAATCTCCTCATTTATCCCTGTGTCAATTAGGAATAAATCCATCGAAGTTAATGGAGTTGATCTGGTGCAAATTAATGTAATCTCCTGAACATATTTGAATGTTTGTAACTGTAATATCTGAAAAATAAAACACATATCTGCCAATCTGCTAGTAGCAACAGAGAAAGGCCAAAATTCTATTTACCACAGATATTCTTTCCACGGGAAAAAGGAATCATGTATCAGTAATATTATGCTTCAACCATAGGAACAGACAGCAATATCCATGGTCAAAAAGTTGATTTTCCTTTCTTCCTCATATTTAAGTTTACAAAAATGGAGTATTCAATTATGTCCATAGAACAAGATTTGCATTGAAGGAAATGATTTTGCAAGTATAAATGGTTCTCTTATTTCCAGAGAGTTCTGGCAAACAAAATAAAAACAATTCAAATAGCACTCAGATTGGTTGCTCCCTATGATGTATTTCCATGCTCCTAACTCTTCCTTCCTCTTAAATGTTTTATGTGCTGATATCAAATAGTCACTAAGGATCATCTTTTTCCATCAGATCTTTAGTGCAAATCTCAGGAAAGTGACTTGGGATTAGAACACTTTGGGCCTATTTAAAGTTAGATATGTACTTCAGTACTTTGCTGAATCAGGGCAGTAAATGAGGTGTATGTGACGGGGTGCTCTCAAATAATATTTTATGTTGGATCCATTGATGGGGGAAGGGAAGAAATCCCGAAGGACATGATTTAGTTATAAACAGGCATTTTTTATTACAAGGCACAGCTGAATCAGATTCTTCAGTTTTGACATTGGGCTACGTAAAGGTTAGTTCACCAGAAAAAGTTATTTCAGAATTCAGATGGAATGAATAGCCTAAAAGGTGCCACTAAGATTGTGTTTCTATATTCTCATACATACATTTGCTAAAGGTTTAAGCACTTTGAAAAGCACTTTGGTTTAAGCACTTTGTTAATAAGTTGTTTCCATTTTTCATGAACACTTCAGAATTTTCAATTTCCTGTTACAAGGGACCATTAGAATAGTATAGCCCAAACCACTGCATAACACAGGCCGTTCACACAGAATTTCACCCAGTCATTCCTACCTCAAGGGCATAAATACTGATTCAGCAACAGCATATCCAGCCTGAATTTAAATACTTGAGTGATGAAGAAATCTCCATAATTCTAGCTTGTTCCAATAGTTCATCATCCATCTTATTAAAAATGTGCATTTTGTGTCCAGTCTTCACTACAGCAGTCAGATCTTGTTATACTGTTGTATGCTAGATTTAAAAAGTCCTGTTGCTTATAGATTGTGATGAAATCACCTCTATCACCTTCTCTTTGATAAACTGAATAACTTAAGCTTCTACACAGCAGCATTATTTTGGAATAACCTGATGTTATTTTGAAACAATGTAGTGTGCATCTATACAGCAAGCCATTATTTCGAAATAATATCAAGATGGAGGACTTCTTACTCTGACTCCTGTAATCGTAATTTCACAAGGAGTAAGGGAAGTCTAAGGAAGAATGTTTTACTTCAGAGACGTAATTGACGTAGCTGAAGTTGTGTATCTTAATTGGAATTTTGCCCTGCTGTGTAGATGTGCCTTCAGTCTTCCACTGTAAGGGCTGATTTTTCCAGACCTGAAATCATTCCTTTAGCTCTTTTATGATTCCTTACTAATTTTTCAATATGTCTTTTAAAGTGTGGATACAAGAACTGGACCAGTTCCTAAATATATGACCAAATGCTTACGACTAGCTATAGCTGACACAAACTTTAGTAAGCAAGAATATTGCAGAGGTGTGGGATCATCTTTGGAGATACTTAATTCCATTTTTAAACCATGGTAGATTTAAACAGTTATGATCCTGGTTTCATATGAACTGTCCCATCTAAAGGCTCCCATTATCCTCTTTATGAAGATACATAAATAAATAAGAATGTATGACATTTCCTGTGGCTATTATCTGCTGAAGTTTTGGGGACTGATAAAATATTTATAATTTTCTATAACTTTTATTACCATGTCTGAGAGAACACAACAAAATAAAAACCTTTACTCATAATTCTTCCTTGGAAGGCAACATTTCCCAACACTATGTCTGCAAATGAAAGAGCTGTCACCCCTGAATTTCATATATGCCATGCCATAAAATGGTAGTAAGGTCCAACCCCAGAAAAGAGGAGTGGTGACATACCTTTCATTTAACTGGTATGCATGCAGTATTGCACAACACTCTGCTTCCTTTTGAAATCTAGTGAGATAGTAAACGTGACATAATTAAAGGTCCAGTACCCAGTAAGTGTTAATATGCCCCCTGGATTTTTTTCTGGTTCATCAAGAAAAGTAATCAGGAAATGAAATTATGAATGATCTCTTCTGACTTAGGTCTTTCAAAGCACTTATCAATGTTTTTGACCTGATGATGCATGTTATGTGTAAATCCAGACAATAAATAAGGTGTCTGGTTTAAATTTGCAAGATGGAACACAGCATGAGAATATTTGCTTGGATTGAAGGCTAGCTATTAGTTTAGTTCTGTTCATGTCCTGTGTACTTATGGATTCTAAGCTCTTCCAATGAGTTCCATATTACGGGATGGTTTCAGACCAATTTCTAATGCTCTGTTTATACACAGAGATTGCCAGTCAATCAAGATATACTCAGTGCTTTCCTTGCCAATAGAATGTAGGCTCATGTAATTATAATAACTAGATAGTCACAATTGCTTTATATTAATTGTATTTACGATAGTATGTTTTATGATATCTCTTTCCTTGCTCCAGTAAGTTTAAGTCCAGTCTAGTGTTTCTTTGAAAGCTAAAAGGAAATCACAGATTAGCTTAAAGGTTCTTGGAAAAGCAACACAAATTTTTATTAGGGCAGTAATGAGCATTAATGCATTATAACTAAAATGGTCTGTTACCTCCTCTTGTTGGAATCAGGATGATAGATTGAGACCATTTCCTCATTCTGATTGCTATTGCAATCCTAATGAGTTTGATGAATAAATACATGATTGAACCAAGCATGGGGAGGAGAGCGTACAGAAGTGATTTGATCACATAACTAGTGTCCCTTCCCCATCTCCCAAGAGATAAAGCTATTTAACTGTAGTGGATAACAATGTTGATGTTACACAATTACAGGAATGTTCTGATGTCTTTCTGTTTGTTGACTGGTTTATTTTAAATTTGAGAAGGCTGTTCTAGATGATGGCCCTAAACCTATATGTTGATTTCTTTGTTCTCCACCACCCTTTCTTGCTTGGTGTTCCCCTTCCCTTTCACTTCAAAGAATGTTTGTAGTTGCACTTTTCCAGGTTTGTGGTAAATGTCACAAAATTAGATGTTGCATCCTAAAGGATTTAAAATTCTGTAAAATGGAAAAAATACGCTTTCATTGAAAGGTTTATGATGACTCTCTCAATGACCTGCAAATTATTCCTCTATAAAAATGTTTCAGAGCACTAATAAGGGAAAACAGTGACAGATGTAAGCAGTAAATGAATATATACATTTATGACTATGTATCGGTCTATTCTCAGACAAAAAAAACATTAAAATGGAATTAAGGAATGGAATGCATATCAGTCACTTAAAGGCAAAAAATTATTCAACCTCATGTGCACCTCCTTCTAGAAACTTCATCTAGACCACATTTCCTTAGTTTTCATATGAGAATGTCATGCGGGACTGTGTCAGAAGCTTGTGTCACTTCATACCTTAACATCATTGAGGTCTGTACTGTACACAATACATTAGCAACCTAGTGCTAAAGGCAGGGGAACTCAGTAAGTATTTCTTTCTTTCTTCCTTTTTCCAGTTCTAAATGTTTTCTAAAATAGCTTCTCCAAAATGTGACTTGAACAAAATACATAATGATTCAATCTAATTTTATTGGCCCTTATTTGAGAAAAGCTGAATAGCTTGTGTTTTCCAACACATACATACACAATTGTGTGACCATATATCATATTAGAATGTCTCTCAGCCCTTTCCATGGTTGTAACTCCAAGCCTGCCAGCCACCACGTGCTGCAGAAGGCCATAGATACCAGCTCAGAAAGGTGACCAAGTGTTCAGTTTTCAACCAGAACACCCAGTCAAAAAAGGATCCTCATGATTCAGCCATCACTGCCAACTGGACAGCTGACTGGTTCACAGTGTCACACAGAAGGGCTGGCACGCTGCACTGCACTACTCCTGGAAAGCAGTTAGTATGTCCCCTCTCCAACTCCTACATGTAGGGCAGCCATAGGGCTCTGCACGCTGCCTCTGCCCCAACCACTGCCTCTGCTACTCCCATTTGCAGGGAACCATGGTCAATGGGAGCTCCAGGGGCAGTGCCTGCAGACAGGGCAGTCCACAGAGCTGCCTGGCCCCAGAGGGGAACATGTCTCTGCTTCTGAGAGCTGCTTGAGATAAACACTGCCAGGAATTTGCACCCCTTATCCCGTCCTGGGCCCCTGACGCTGTCCCTGCTACAGCCCCAGACCAAACCCTCATCCTTCCTCTCATCCTCCTAACTCCTCTGTCCCAGCCCAGAGCACCCCAAACCCGTCATCTCCAACCCCACCCCAAAGCCAGAACTCACAGTCACAGCCCTCACACACCCCCACACCCAAATTCCCTACCCCAGCACAGAGCCTCTTCCCACTCTTTAGACCCCTCTCCCCAGCTGGAATCCTCACCCCCTCCTGCCTCCCAGGCTCCTATGAAAATGAGCTAGTGAGTGAGAGTGAGAAGTCCGAGTGACAAAGGGAGGGGGGATGCAGTAGGTGGGTGAAGGGCCTTCAAGAAAAGGTGGGGCAAGAGTGTTTGGTTTTGTACAAGTAGAAAGTTGGCAACCCTATGTCACAATCCAGGGAGAGGAGAAGTCTCTGTAAGGGCACAATACAAAAAAAGTAGTATAGAACTACTCACAACCCACATTCTGCTACCCTCCTATTCTGCACCTTCCTTCTCTGCTCTGCTGGTGTGTAATACCATTGCCTGATGCATGTGAGCTTCTCCAGCACTCAGTCCACTGGATGGCAAAGATCTTTAGTATCTCATAACTAAAGGTCTTCTCCTTTAGGGTTTTCAAGACAGAAAACAGCCTGTGGTTTCTGTCTTGAAGGATCACTCTTCCATCCACACTAATAACCATCCAACAATGCCCTGTGTGTATATGTGGCCATGGTAGAGGATTAGTTTGTTTGTTTGTTTGTTTGTTTGTTTGTTTGTTTGTTTGTTTGTTTTACAAGTGAGCTCATGTATGACACAATGATGAGAAACTGTGACAGCCTGACAAGCATTTTCATTCTCATTTAAATATTCGTGTTTCAAATATTATTTGAATCAAATTTCTCTTTATTTTGCCACTATGTATTTCATATACTGTTTTGTCCAATACGTAACATTTAATATATAAAAATGCCAGTTTAGGTATATATCAATCTGGCCTGTAAAATGACATTGATGCAAAAAGCCGCAGTAGCGAAGGTTAGCTATTTAATTGACAAAGATAAGAGAGACACAATCAGGACTAATTTACCTTGGCCCCACACAGATATATGGTTCATAAACCTAAACATGGGGCCTCTGTTCTGGGGAGGAGAGCAGCCTGGCATTATTGTAGCTCAAGATTACAGTCCTTGCTTAATGCAAATAGAATTGTACAGATGTTGTTTTGGCCCATGGAATGTTCCTATATTTTTCTCTTTATTTAATAAAAATTTTGATAATTAACAAAATAATTAACATTTTTATAATGTGCATTTTTAAATTAATTTTTAAACAAAAATGGATTCCATAGTACACAGCAAAATCTCCATGCAAGTAAAATAGAGAGATGGTCAAATGCAATTTTCTGTGCAAAATAAAATAAAATAGCTGTATTTTGGCCATAAATTTCTCCATAAAAATGTCAGCTAGTAACATGAATGTTATATAACATTTAAAGTAGAAGAAACCTAGTATAATTTCCTTTATATATTGTCTTGCATATAAACTGTCTCCCAACTTTTTAGAGGCTCAAATCATGACATATCATTTTATAACTTATATTATAATTATTTTTTAATGTATTTCATAAGTTCATTATGTTAATCAACCCAGAAACCTAAGGACTCTATATAGACCTGAACAGGTGATGCAATCCCTTTGTTTAGTCACAATAGCCACCTAATAGCAGATGGAAGCTGACCATACCTGGGAGCCAAAGGAGACTCCCTGTCCTTTCTGCTCTCCCATTCAGGGACCAGCCTCAGCTTCCATTCTGATATTCTCCTGCATACTAGCATTGCTTCCAAAATGAAGGGGGAAGTTGAGGGTGCCACAGCACCTGGCTTTGATCAGTGGCAGCTGTAGATCAAAGATTTAAGTAGGACACTGCCGCTTGTCTTAGCTCTACATGCCCTTAATGAGCTGAGATTTGGAAACAGGCTTTTCAAGGCAATCCTGTTGCTGCTGCTTTGGACCCTCTACAGTACCATGTCCATAGATTTACTTAAGGGTACTTTTGATAGTCCCCAGATAGTGCCCTCTGCTAGGGTTGTTCAGTGAAATCCCATTGCTGCTGTGGAATCTCCTAGGAAAATGTGTCCAGAACACGGGACCTAGTCGCCCTTCACCTAGGAAAGCTATTCCATTGGCCATGAAGTTGTGATGAGTACAGAGCTGGAATGAAGGTAAATTAATTTTGCTCAGATTGTGTATTCACATTTTCCCCCCAAGATGGGCAGTGTTTCAGGTAGATCCTTCTCTAAATGGAAGGCATACAAGGAAAACCTGTGAGATGAAAGAAGTGGTTTAGGAGATGCTCTTTGCTGGGCACCAGTATCAAAAAAATATTGCAACACTATATCAGGGATCTGTTCTGCTAGAGAGAAGGTGCAAAATCAGTTCCTCATCCTGGGGACTTCACTTCTATCTTATCAACCTGCTTCCGCTAAAATCAGTTCCTCATCCTGGCGACTTCACTTCTATTTTATCAACCTGCTTCCGCTAAAGTCAAAGGCAGAATTCCCAATTGAGTTCAATAGGAACTGGATCAGCCTCCATTTGCTCTCATTAAGGTCCCATTGTCACCATTCTCAGGAGTGCATGCATTCGCCCTGGTGTTTTGGCCTCATTCTATCGAAAGGCAGAGAAAGCGTTCACTTCCTGTCTCAAATATTCATATGATGATGCTGCATACTGCTAAACAGCTGCTGCTTTCGATCCCAAATGTCATAGGCAGATTAGAACAGGAACAGTGGATGTAGGCCACATGGTCAGAAGAGACTCAAACTGAGTCAGAGGCTGAGCAGCAGGCCACTGTTCAGAACATGGATAATTGCTCTGAGCTTGCCATCTGCTGTGGTGGGCTGAGCTGACTCTTGGGAGGATGTCTGTGGGGAGATATTCTACCAAGGAGGCCTGAAATTTTGGATGATCTCAGAAATTTTGGTCAGTCCAAGCTCCCTGCTGCTTTAACCCATCCCTTCCAAAGATGGCTATATTTTAGTGATGTGATATCTAACATCTATCTTGAACTCTGTCAGACCAGGCAATATAGAGACGATTGAAATAACAATAAAACGATTGAAAAACAGCCACCTTGAGTAAAGAAGAATTGGTTTTCAAGGCCCTCTGAAATCCTGATCCCACAAGAGGAATGGAATTGTAACTATGCATGATGATACTGCAAATTTGTAATTAAAAGTTGTGTCTATTTCCTTGTCACCTTTATAAGGAGCGAGTATAAAATATTGCAGACACTTTACTGATTCACAACAATAATTTAACATTTTTTACATTTTAGGTTCATATTTCTGTGGAGTGAGGCTCACTGTTACTAGGTCACCTACAAATTCATTTTCAAATAATCCATTGACAGTGCACAATTCACATCTCAGAAACTGATTTACATTCACTCATTGCTGAAACAGCTGCTGCTGCTCATCATCACTGCAGGTGCCATGCTGTGCTTAATTGGTTTTATGAAAGTGGATCTTACCTCTCATTCCCTATAATCATGGTATAAATAAGGCAGAATGAAGGAATGGTGACGTGTGGAGGAGACCTAGGATGACAAAAGGTGGGTAGAAGAGTTTTATAATAATATAGTGACTTCTCTCTACATACCAATTAGAAAGAGTGTGGGCCAAAAAAAAAATCAGCTGGTACGAAGAAGTGCAACTGAGGATCTTGTCCTACATCTCTTATTCATCTCAATTATCCCTAGAGAAAATGCATGATAAAGACCATTTATAATAAACTACAAAAGCGGTGAGGAGTCCTGTGGCACCTTATAGACTAACCGAAGTGTTGGAGCATAAGCTTTCGTGGGCAAAGACTCACTTCATCAGATACTTGTAGTGGAAATTTCCAGAGGCAGGTATAAATATGCAGGCCAGAATCAGGCTGGAGATGACAAGGTGGATCCAATCAGGGAGGATGAGGCCCACTTCTAGTAGCTGATCTGGAGATGTGAATACCAAGAGAGGAGAAGCTGCTTTTGTAGTTAGTTAGCCATTCGCAGTCTTTGTTTAATCCTGAGTTGATTGTGTCAAACTTGAAGATGAACTGTAGCTCAGCAGTTTCTCTTTGAAGTCTGGTCTTGAAGTTTTTTTGCTGCAGGATGGCTACCTTTAGATCTGCAATTGTGTGTCCAGGGAGATTGAAGTGTTCCCCTACAGGTTTTTGTATATTGCCATTCCTAATATCTGATTTGTGTCCGTTTATTCTTTTATGTAGGGACGGTCCAGTTTGGCTGATGTACATAGCAGAGGGGCATTGTTGGCACATGATGGCATATATTACGTTAGTAGATGTGCAGGAGAATGAACCAGTGATGGTATGGCTGATCTGGTTAGGTCCTGTGATGGTGTTGCTGGTGTATATATGTGGGTAGAGTTGGCACTGAGGTTTGTTGCATGGATTGGTTCCTGAGTTAGAGTTATTATGGTGCGGTGTATAGTTGCTGGTGAGAATATGCTTCAGGTTGGCAGGTTGTCTGTGGGCGAGGACTGGCCTGCCTCCCAAGGCCTGTGAAAGTGAGGGATCATTGTCCAGGATGGGTTGTAGATCACTAATGATGTGTTGGAGAGGTTTTAGCTGAGGACTGTAGGTGATGTAGGTGTTCTGTTGGTTTCTTTCTTGGGCTTGTCCCATAGCAGGAGGCTTCTGGGTACACGTCTGGCTCTGTTAATCTGTCTCCTCACTTCCTCGTGTGGGTATTGTAGTTTACAGAATGCTTGTTGAAGATCTTGTAGGTGTAGGTCTCTATCTGAGGGGTTGGAGCATATGCGGTTGTACCTCAGTGCTTGGCTGTAAACAATGGATCGTGTGGTGTGTCTGGGATGGAAGCTGGAGGCATGCAGGTAAGCGTAGCGGTCTGTAGGCTTTCGGTATGGGGTGGTGTTTATGTGACCGTCACTTATTTGCATCGTGGTGTCCAGGAAATGGACCTCCCGTGTAGACTGGTCCATGCTGAGGTTGATGGTGGGGTGGAAGCTGTTGAAATCGTGGTGAAATTCTTCCAGAGTCTCCTTCCCATGGGTCCAGATGATGAAGATGTCATCGATGTAGCGTAGGTAGAGAAGGGGCGTTAGTGGACGAGAGCTGAGGAAGCGTTGTTCCAGGTCAACCATAAAAATGTTGACGTATTGTGGGGCCATTCGGGTGCCCATAGCAGTGCCACTGGTCTGGAGGTATATATTGTCACCAAATCTGAAATAGTTGTGTGTGAGGATAAAGTCGCAGAGCTCAGCCACCAGTTGTGCTGTGGCATCATCAGGGATACTGTTCCTGACAGTTTGTATTCCATCTACATGTGGGATGTTTGTGTAGGGAACCTCTACATCCATGGTGGCTAGGATGGTGTTTTCTGGAAGATCACCAATGCATTGTAGTTTTCTCAGGAAATCAGTAGTGTCATGGGGGTAACTGGGAGTGCTGGTGGCATAGGGTCTGAGTAGAGAGTCCACATATCAAGACAGTCCTTCAGTGAGAGTGCCAATGCCCGAGATGATGGGGCGTCCGGGATTTCCAGGTTTGTGGATCTTGGGTAATAGATAGAACAACCCTGATCAGGGCTCTAAGGGTGTGTTGATTTGTTCCTGTGCTTGTGTGGGCTACATTGATGACATCTTCATCATCTGGACCCATGGGAAGGAGACTCTGGAAGAATTTCACCACGATTTCAACAGCTTCCACCCCACCATCAACCTCAGCATGGACCAGTCTACACGGGAGGTCCATTTCCTGGACACCACGGTGCAAATAAATGACGGTCACATAAACACCACCCTATACCGAAAGCCTACCGACCGCTATGCTTACCTGCATGCCTCCAGCTTCCATCCTGGACACACCACACGATCCATTGTTTACAGCCAAGCACTGAGGTGGTCTTTGCCCACGAAAGCTTATGCTTCAACACTTCAGTTAGTCTATAAGGTGCCACAGGACTCCTCACCGCTTTTGCAGATTCAGACTAACATGGCTACCCCTCTGATACTATAATAAACTAGTTACTACTGGGCTGATCTCTGCTTTTGCAAAATGGCTGAAGTCAGCATTAGATTTTCCTAGGTAAGAAGAATAAGATAAGCTCCCGGATCGGATGTCTATTCTTTAGTAATGGAGTTGTTTTTGTATATACAAGTTTGCACCATTCAGGGACATATCTCAGAGAAGTCAGATTCATGGCCAGTTAATGAGGTTATACCACACTCTCCTCAAATGACTAGTAAACAAAAATTAAATATACAAAAACCTGCATGAGGTGCAGATCCTCCAAAGATAAATGCAAGTGAGCGATCAATGGGACTACTCACGGTTCATAAACTTAAGCCCTTAAAAATCAAGGGCCAGATTCTTAGTAGGTGTAAATTAGAATACTTCCATTGACTTCAACGGGACTATTGACACATTAAAAGTATGCTCATATGCTTAAGGGAGTTGCTTGATGTTGGGTCAGAGAGTTCAACACTTTGCAGGGTAGAACCCAAAATGATCTTGTGCTGTGATTAAGTTGATGCTATGTTCCTATCTACTGCACAGGATTATAATTGCTGTTGTAACTTCCAATTATAGAGGGAAATCTCTACTGTAATTAATTATGAGTCTTCTATAAACTACATTTCAGTTGGGCTGTATTTTTGAATAATTAAGCTTTAAAGAGAAAGTCTAATGAGACTAATGGCTATCAAATTACTAGATTTTGAAAATCATTGATTTTCTCATTTGCACTCATACATGGCTGCTAAAATTAATTAATCTCATTTGCATATAGTGATAGCATTTGTTTGACGTCCAGAATGTTTCTGTCCCAAGCTTACCATCAAATTTTCAATATTCATTTTCAAAAAAGGCAAGTGATCTTTTAACTATGTTGATTTGCATAGGAACTGTGATCTAACTCAGCATTTTTATTTTAATACAGTCTATCAGAGGATATCTAGGTATTTATATCATGCTTATCATCAAGATATCTGAGTGGCTTGCACACACAAATATTAACCCAAGCAAAATTTCAATGCCTATTTATTTCCTGTCTTTTCTTCTTTAACTTCTTTTTGAGCATCTAGTAAGAGACCCTTTCCTCCTATCTTCTGAGATTAGTAGGTTTCTTTTTCCTCTAATTTACTTTCTGCTTTCTTTTCTATGACTTTCCCCTCTCCCATTCCTCCTCTAATTCCCTGAATGAAAGGGAATGCTAAACTGTTCAATCACTGGGAAAAGGTTAGAATATCAGACTAGTTTTGTTTCTCCTGGATTAAAAAATAGAAGTAAAAGGCATATTTAATTCTTTCCAGAAGAGTCATTCTCTGGTTGCTTATACAGAAATATAAAATAGCTTCAAATAATAAGTATATGTGAAATTAATGAAATGTGCTGCCTTGACCCAGGTTGCCTTTCTCCATTCATTTAGCCATTCATTTATATGGCCCTCATCACCTTAGTGTCCAAGCACAACCATTTATCCATGGAAAATGAACAGGAACATGAAGCTTCCCCGTGTCATCCCACCAGTATACTTTTACATTGACTACCTGCTTGTCTGTCTGTCTGTCTGTCTCTTGTTCCTCCTACGTCATTGACCATCATGGTTTACCAGGACTTCACAGTTTAAAGTCCTGGTAAAACTTTAAAATAAACACAGAGAGACATCTCTTTTCCCATTCTACAGAGAGACAGAGGTGGAGGTAGTTTTTGTTTTTAAAATATGTGATTTTGGTGGGGTTAGGTCAAATGAGAGGGTTTTGCATTTCACTTGGAAGGCACTGAACTTTGTGGTCACTCTGGTCTCTTCTGGAAACGAGTTCCATAGGGAGAGCCAGGGGCAATGAAAGCTTTATTTCTGACACACAGGAGTTTCTGACACACAGGAAAAAGGTGAGTGGGGGCAGAGCCTGGGGAAGGGGGAGTTGCCCTGGGTCCCACACTTCCCCATGACCTGCTTTGGGTCATCCTGTGGAGGCCCAGATTGTTAAAGGTATTTACACATCCAATTCCCATTGCTATGAGTGAAGATTAGGCACCTAAATAGCTTTCAGAATCTGAACCTGAAACCCTAAAATTGACCTATGTTCAACAAAGAGACAATGAAAATGACTGAGACTCTGTGCTCCCAGAGGCAAGTAATCTGAGTAAGCAGATTACTGTACAGTATTCTGAACCCATGGGCATTCTTTTCATGGCCAGTGGTTTTGTTTTTAGCTACAGTGCATCACATCAGTCAAGGCTGGAGGACAAAGACACATGGAACACCATGACAAGCAGTAGACAGGGGAGGATGTTTTTTGCAGCTTTAGCTCCTTGAGTATTCAGAATCAATGATGAGTATTTATTTTCACTGAGCCCCTGTATCAGTGTACCAACTTAGGCACTGATTATTGTTGGTGGTCTCAGTAAGCGTAAGAAGATTAAGCAATACTTTAGGTCCACAAGCAGCTAAAGGGACCTCTGATATAGTATTACCTCAAAAATATGGAGGAGTCCTGTGATACTTTAAAAACTAACAGATATATTTGGGCATAAGCTTTTGTGAGTCAAAACCACTTTGCCACATGCATGGAGTGGAAATCACAGAGATAGGAGCATATATATCCATGTCAGAAAAAAAAATATATATATATACATATATATATACATATATTAATAAATCAAAAGAAGGAAGTTTCTTTTCAAGTGTAGGACCAGTGTTAACAAAGGCAATTCAGTCAGGTTGGATGTGGCTCACTCCCAGCAGTTGATGGGGAAGTTACACTTTATAAGTAACTCCCCTCTTTTGATATGCGAGTATGCTACGAGAGAGAGAGAGAGAGAGAGATCCCTACTCTGTTATTTCCACTCCGTGCATCTGATGAAATGGTTTTGACCCATGAAAGCTTATAACCCAATATATCTATTAGTCTTTAAGATGCCACAGGACTCCTCATTGTTTTTACAGATACAGAATAACATGGCTACCTCTCTGAAGACTCAAAAATATTGTAAATCCCATTTAAAGT
The DNA here is from genome assembly GCA_019425775.1 of Rafetus swinhoei. Taxonomy (NCBI): domain Eukaryota; kingdom Metazoa; phylum Chordata; order Testudines; family Trionychidae; genus Rafetus; species Rafetus swinhoei. The sequence goes on from CM033440.1 coordinate 27,180,703, forward strand.
GGACTTTTTAATGTGTATGTTGTTAATATACTTTATTTGGTTTGTGGAAATCATGAAACCAGTATTTTCATGAAGTGGGAGACAGGTCAGGCACCCAAAAATATTCCTGATTTAGACTGCAGCCACAGCCTTTTTGCTTGATTTGATGGAAGGACTGTTATTTCTTTCAGGTGTAGTAATTATATATCTACTGGTTGAAGTCCTAACCCTATTGACATCAGTGCACATTTTGCCATTGCCTTTAGTAGAGCCTGTGTCTTGTAGACCTACATGCAATTAGAGAGTTTGCCCTTATGTTCTCATTTATGGTGCATTTCACATCTTCCCCCCCTCAGATTTCTATATTTATTCTATCTTGATTTAGATAAGACAGAAGTAGATTTGTACATTTCACAGCCTAGAAAGTATAAAAAATATTTCTCCTTGAAACAAATGGTCTAGGATTATCCCCTTATACTTCACACTGATCGTCAAAGGCAAAGAAATTTTTCATTGCAATAACCTTTGCCAATCTCCTTGCATGACCAGTAACAGAGGACACACAATTAAATAAATGCACATTTGAGGTTTTTTTGAATGTTCAAATAATTATTATTTGAATATGCAGCATGGCTGAGTTTTTGTCCATTGAAATAAGGCACAAAGGAATTCAGGTCCTTGCAGTGGAGGGAATTCCGGCCAGGGTTGTGAGGAGGGGCCAAAAGGGCAGGGACTGTCAGATTTATTTCACATGCAGACAGTAACGTTCTAAAACATGTGCAACTTTATTTCTAAACAAAAATGGTTGAAACATGATAGATGCATTGGCCCCGATGGCAGATTATGTCCATGGCAAGCATGGAATACCCACAGGCACAAAGGAACATGAAAGAAAAACACCTCTTTGTCAGACCTGAATCCTCATCCTAACTAGTATTGCATGGTCAAAATCTATCTTGGTAGCAAAGTATATTGGTATCCTGAAGCAAAACCCTCCCAAATTTTGGGAACCTGGCAATTGTGATCCAAAACCTCCTGACTCCCAAATCAGGTCTAAATTTTGCAGCTTTGTCTCTTTTATTTATTTGAAAATAATAATATAATTAAAATCACTTTGAACAATTTTCTGTTTTAAAGAAGATTGATTCTTTTTTTCTGAAAGATCAAATTTTGGTAAGGAAAGTGTTAAAGTCCTGCCTATGTTGCTCAGAAGCTGTTGCAAAATAATGCAGAGCTAAATGGAGCAGTGAGTGCCATGCAGAAACTGTAGACAGTATGTGCTTTGACCCATACACTCTAAATAGACTTTACTGATTTGGATGAAGTCTTTACTAAAAAAGTTACTTGAAAGCATGTAATGGGAGCAAGATTTTTAATGAATAGCTCTCTGAATGGCTAATTGATAATCATGGACATACTAATTTATAAATAGACAATGATTTTAGGCTAGAGAAAATTACAAATGTGTGCTGTATCATTATGAAATGCACATGGCATTTTTTGAGTTCATTTATGTGGCTGTGTACTCTGCAGTAATAATAGTTCTTAACACTTATATGTCATTTATTTCCATCTTCAAAGTGCTATAGAAACATTAAGGAATGTGGACCTGGTCCAAAATCCACTGAAGTAAATGGAAAGACTTTCACTGACTCCACTGAGATTTAGATCAGGCCTTAAATTGCAACTTAAAGGCACAGACTATGCAAAGAGCAGGTGCAATGGTGCACTGATCCCATAGGATTTCCCAAAGACACTGTGCTGGTGGGATGCAGCACTGAAGATGGAAACACACATCAGAGGTAAATGCAAGATTTCATAAGGTGCAGCATATAGTTCCCGTACCTATTCTGCATTGGTCCAACTCTGCCATCCAGTGCACAGAGGAAGGAGAGATTTGAATGCCAGCCAGCTGATTAGCAAAGTGCCCATAGCTGGCAGCAGTTGGCAGCATGTGTTTCTATTGGTGGTGCACATACGCATATGCCTCGGTGCTCGTACAAATTTTATTTTGCACATGGATGGAAAAAATTAGAGGGAACATTGCCTGGGGGTTTCCAGAAATGCCAATGACATTAGGGGTCCTAGACCTGATTTTCTATTGTTCTGCACTTTGTGGAATAATTTATCGCAGTGAAAGAGAATGTGAAATACTGCCATTTTAATAGGTAGTATTTTATACCTTCTTTGTATTGTAACGAGACAAGGTGCAAGGCAGCAGAGAATTAGTACACACACACTCACACACGTGAGCATGCGTGCATGTGCACACACACACTAGTCCTTATGCCAGTGTTTCTCTAAGGGTACGTCTATACAGCAACATTATTTCAAAATAACTAGCAATATTTTGAAATAACTTAGTCTGAATCTACACACTAGGCAGTTATTTTGAAATAATGTCAAAATACTGTCAAGCTGAAACACTTCTTACTCCGACTCCTGTAACCCTCACTGTACGAGGAGTAAGGGAAGTAGGAGGAAGAGTGCTCTATTTCAGAATAAGTGCTGTGTAAACGCTCCCAATTTTGAAATAAGCTATTTTGAAATAAGCTACCTAATTGACGTAGCTCAATTTGCGTAGTTTATTTCAAGTTAAACTTTGCTGTGTAGACGCACGCTAAGAGGGCACTTTGAGAAAGCTGCTAATGGGCTGCTCTGGTTTGTTTACGTAAAGACACAGACACGGAGTCTCATGGCTCCCATTAGCAGTTTCCAGCCAAGGTGAGCCATGGGAATCGGCGAGGCTGGATGCCACTTCCCATGGCTCCTCTTGAGTGCAAACAGCAAACAGGCGCCAATAGGAATCGTGAGACTCTGTGGCTGTGGAGCCTTTACATAAACAAACCAGAGCAGCCCTTTAGTAGTTTTTCAAAGTGGGCCCACGTACCACTTTGACAGACATGCTTATGCATATGAAGCACTAGGCCAGGGCTTGTACTGGCCCCTGTGCAGATGTGCAAAACATGTGGGAAAGATCTCTGCACCTTCTCCCACAGATCACAGTTTGGCCCAAACTAATAAACTGATTGCTAATGACTTTTCTACAGCATAATTAAACAATCTTCTCTAAATGACCAAAGATACCCAGAGCGCCATGTGGGGTTTTTTTGGAAAATGAAATACTAATCAAAATAAGCTGTTTAGTCTACTATACTAAGTCAACCTCACTACTGATAGAGACAACATGCCTGGTTTTGATCTCTGTGTTTCGGATACAGTGCATTTTTCATTTGCAAGCTCATCATGTTGTACATCTGTTGAAATTCGTCATAATTAATAGCTGGCTTCTCTGCACACATTGATGAAAGGTACTTTGCTTGCAGAGTTCTTTTCTCTGGCTTTCTGTTTGAGTGCCTACTGTTCTCGCTTGGAATTCAAAAGATGTCACTAGAAATGTCTTTCTCTGTCAAAAAAGCCAGAGGATTTAACTCATCATTAGTGTTTTATGTGAACATTTTGTCTACTGGATTCAAAATGTACTCATTGCAACATAAGCAACAATATTTTGTCTCTGTGGATTTTAATGGAGACTCCACTGCTCCCCTCCCCTGAAAGAGCTGATCTACCAGGGCAGAATGACAGCCAGACTAGCAGCATAGCAGGCACCCCTGTAGTCAGAATGACTACTGCGAGATGCTTTCCCCATTAATTAGCAGGGCCTACAAGACTGGGAATTTGTGCCCCCCACTGTTGAGCAGGTTGGTTTGCATGTCTGTGCCTCAATTTCCTCATCTGTTCAATACCTCCTAGCAAAAAAAGTGAGGCCTATAGTTGAAAAGTACTGTGAAACAGCTAGTTGATATTTGCTCCTTTCTATAATTAGCTGGCACTAATTGTTGTTATTTTATGTAAGAGGTTTCTCTTAATCCAAAAAACATGGGTATTGTTCTAGATTGGATTTTATTTTTAGTTTTATTTAAAAAGTTTGGGCTTAAATGACAGGAAGTGAAGGATTTGCAAATTTGGACTAATTTTGTAAACCCAAAGAACATTTAGGCTACGTCTAGACTGCCGCTTTTTTTTTTTTTTTTAAAGGTACACAAATTGCACTCCACAATTTGCATACTTTTTTCCAATTGTTTTTTCAGAAGAGGCTTTTCTGAAATTCAGCCCATCTACACTGGGCAAAATTTCGGAAAAACCTCCTCTTTCGGAAGAGCCCTTATTCCTCATAAAATGAAGAATACAGGGCTTCTGAAAGAGCTCATCTGCTCTTTTGCAAAAAATGTCCCTGGATGCAACAGAGTTTTTCCATACCTCTGGTCTAGACATAGCCTTAGAGAGGTTCATAAGTGCCACACATCTTCTAAAAGGCAAAACCATGACTGGGGTTAGTCTGAATTAATTAAACAAATGTGAACTGTAATTTAGAGCATTAGAATAAAGACACAACAATTATTAAGTGGTGTATATGGGACAAATTAAACACCAAGTTTGTGTATTATCCTGCTTCTAGGAAGAATCAAGATATATTAATTGATATCGCCAGTATTTAAGTGGTCTCTCTATTGGAAGAGATTAGGCAATTTGACTTATTAATTGGGCAACTTTATTTTATTGGTGTACTTATGTTTATATCACAGTTCCTTGTCTGTTGCTTTTAGGAGCCAAAGGACAATGTCGTCAGTCTAAAATATGTTGTCAGATTATTTTACTTTGCTATCACAAATGAACATGGCAGACCACTTGAAGTGTTTGTCAACTGTGATGCCCTTTGGACACATTTTAGTCAAGCAGCAGGCATTTTTTACATTCAAGAAATTATTAGAACAGCTGATGTCTTAGGAAAATACATTTTGTGGCAAAGCTCCGGCTGTGCCCCGTGGATCCTGTTCTGCTAGGTGGTTATTGTAAGCCTCTGAAATCCTTCACATTGCCTCGCATCTTTTCTAGAGGCCAGGGTCACAGCTTACTGAGCCCTTCTCATCACTGGCAAAGTTAGAGGATTGGGGTGAAACCCCTCCATAATCCTGGCCTCCCTTTCCAGGAACAGATTTTCTAGTGGTGAGGGGAGGGTTGGAGGGGACCTGGGCCCACCCTCTATTCCAGGTTCTAGCCCAGGGACCTTAGGTAGTGGCAAGTGAAGGGTGTTTCTCCTATCCCAATACATCAGCCTTCTTCCTGGGTCACTTCCCCAAATACTCCCCTAGTACCTTCTCCCTGGTACCTGAGCAAACTTTCCAGCTTTAGCACAGTTCACTTTGGTTCGCACTAATTTAGATGTTGCTGACATGGAAATGAAGCAGACCTTCTGAAGCTCCCTACTGCTTAAACAGCAAAACTTCCTTTCCTGCAGCCTGCCAAGATGTTCTAAACCCCTCCTTTCCATCCCACAGCTCTCCACTAGACCCTAACTCCTTCCAGTCTGATGCAAAAGGCTGAAAGGTGCAGTGAAGCCAGCTCTGGCAATTTAATTACAATATTTGGGGCTCTTTCTAAATCCCAGCTCCTGCAGTCAAGTGATTAGCTAAGAATCTCAGTCGTCATACACCTCTTCTGCCTGGGTAGGTGGTTTGTAGTAGACCCCTAGCATGACATTTACCCCTTATAACCGAGAAACTCTCAACAAGCCTGTCTCCTATGTCCATCTCAACCTCGGTCCAAGTGTATACATTCTTAATATACAAGGCAACACCTCCTCCATTTTTTCCCTGCCTACCCTTCCTGAGCAAGCCATACCCTTCTATACCAATATTTGAATCGTGTATTATCCTGCCAAGTCTCTGTGACACCAACTATGTCATAGTTTTGTTTACTAGCACTTCAAGTTCTTCCTGCTTATTTCCAATACTCCTTGCCTTTGTATACAGGCATCTAAGAAATTGATTTGATTCCCTCTCCCCCTTCCCCAGTTCTGCCTTGCCCCTCCTTTATCTTTGCTATTATAGCCCATGCTCCCTCCCATTTCTGATCCAGCTCCCAGGTCTCCATGTTTTTCACTTACCTGTGGGCTTTGGTCACCCACCCCCCATCAAACGTACTTTAAAGCCCTCCTCTTTAGGTTAGCTAGTTTGTATCCAAATACTCTCTTTCCCTTCCTCAAAAGGTGAACACATCCCTGCTTAGCAGTCCTTCTTCTTGGGACTGCATCACGTGATCAAGGAAGCCAAAGCCTTTCTGGTGATACTATTTCGAAGCCAGCCATTCATCTCCAGGATGTGCCTGTCTCTGCCTGGGCCCCTCCCTTTGACTGGAAGGACTGAAGAGACCACCACCTGCGCTCCATAATCCTTCACCTATACTCCCTGAGCCCTGTAGTCACTCTTGTTCTGCTCAATGTCACATTTTGCAGTATCATTTGTGCCCACATGACTGAGTAGAGTGGGATAGTAGTCAAAGGGCTGGTAATCCTCAATAATCATGGGCCTCTGTGACCTGTCACTTCCTGCAGCCCCCATTGGCTGGGAATGGCGAACCGCAGCCACTGGAAGCTGTGGTAGGCTGTGCCTGCAGATGGTCAGTGACAGCAAAATGTCTCATGTCCCACCAGCAGATTACCCTGATGGGCTGCTAGCTTCAGGTTGCCCATCACTGTTCTAAGGGCTCAGAAAGGAGAAGGCAAACAAAAAGAATCTAAATTTTATTTATTTAATTTATAATCTCATGATGTTTAAGCCAATTTCATGAGTTTGGGGGGATGATTCATGATTTGAGGTTGGCAATATTGAAGGCATAACAGAAACCGAGAGAAAACAGGGACAGGAAAGGGCAGAATTGATACTGAATTTATTCTGGATTTACAGCAGCATTAGTGCAAGTTTGATCTATTCCTGCTCCTATAGGTCTACCTCCTCAGTAATGTTTACTAGGAATAAACAGGACAGAATGTTTCAAAGCTAAACACATTCCTCCGTATTGTGGGATGGGTTTATTTTCAAAAGTTCAGCTCCATGTTATAGTGGTAGACTGTGCCATAGTGTGATGCTCTGCACAATGGGAGACTAAAGACCATTATAATCATTTTCTTGGACTATCCATTGATGTTTCTGTGAGGACCATGCACTAATGCTAACAAAATGGCAACTTTAGCAGCAGTGCAAAAAAATAGGTAGAACTGGGAGCATTTTCTCAGCCTGGTATAGCATTAGCCTAAAAAATCCAGCACACCCATATTAATTTAAAGATTCCAGGGTGCCCATTTTATTTATGAGGCATGAAAAAATGAAGTGGTTTCTGATTTCTTTTTTCTAGTACTACCTTTAAAAGAACACAGCTTTGCTTGAAAAATAGGTTTTGAGGGCCTGGATGGTTCAGAATATAGTTTGCCTCCAGGTTACTGGTCTTGAACTTACCTAGCTTAAAATTGATGACTGAGGCAATGGCCCATGAGAGAGGAGTTACTAGCCTCAGTCCAATTCCTACATTGCTTTCTCTCTCCAACTTCTGCAGAGGAGCTGCCTCAAGGGTCTTCCATTCTTCACCCTGAGAACCCCATGAGATTGTCTTGGTATCTTCCAAACCCTATAATCCTCGACTGAAAATGGTTACAATTTTCTTATGTACAATTTATTGACAATTTTTAATTTAAATTTCAAGTTTAGATCTGAAAAAGGTGTGGGCTGAGGGGAATCATTATCAAAATAATGATTTTTAACTGGAAAAAACCGTAAGGAATTTTTCTAAAAAAATTGCGAAAAACATCCCATTTTCCACCAGGTCTAGCTATGAGGTTCATCGTGCTACTTATGCCACCTGCTTATCTGAGCCCCCATTCCTCCTCCCCCCACCCTCATAACAAGCTTCTCATCTCTTTAACTGTCTCTTTCTCCTGAAGAAGCTAAAATGTTGTTATGGGCTAACAAGAAGCTTCAAGGGGCTCTAGAGATCACCTTAATGAATCCCCTCAGTCTTGGAAGAAAAATGGTGAGTCCACAATGAGGCTTGGGGAGGGCTTGGGGAGCCCCTCTATGAATTAAGGATTAGGGGTTGGCAGCAACCCTCAGCGAGCCTTAAAAAGATCACAAATGTTGTGTGTGGCATTCCTAAGCCTTATTGCAAGTTCTCCTTTCTTACAGAGTTTAGTAGGTCCATAGAAAGGAAACCCTTTTATCTCCCTTTTCCCCTGTTTCTCTTTGGGCCCCACCTCTACAGATCCCTGAAATATCCCTTCCTCCGGGCCTAAGGTGGTGGTGGGTTGAAAATATGTGGCTGGTGGTGCAAAGATCAGGGAGAACTTTTCTTATGTTTCTGTGACCTTCTGAAGGAGAGGAGAACCCGCAGGAAGCTTTATTAAATTATTTGAATTCTGACTATGTGAGGAAAAGGGCTAGAGATGTTTTACAAATGAAAGCTTACTTTCACAGCAGTCCTTTGATATCCTGTACTAAGCTCGCTGGAGCAGCTATAAAGGGTGATCTACAAAATTAATAAGTATTGGCATTATATTAATCAGCCAAACTGTGGTGTTCTACACTAGGAGTTAGATCCATTAAGGGGACTTGGACTCAGTATTGCAATGCTTAAGTTTTAGGTGCCCTGCTGTCCAGTGGAATTCACAGCCACGAGGTGGGCACCCAGGTTCTCTATATAAGGCACAGACAGAGTGAGGTGCCTACGAATGGAGTTCATGGAAGCCAGCAAGCTGAGTGGGAGCCCACTAAGCTAGCCAATGGGAAATGTCAGGGAGAGGGGTGTGGCCTAACCTCCAGACCTCAGAAGCAGGTAGGTGCTTTAGTCCAAGTTGGAGGCAGTGAAAGAGAACGGGACAAACTGTGTCAGTTCTGCATAACTATCGCTCCCTGCTCTGCTGACTCACCACTTAAACATGGGATAAGTCAGGTGACATTACCACAATGATAAATCTGATCCATATCAACAGGGTAAGATTGCTGAGCCAGTCCTTTGTAGCATATTGAAGGAATACTGAGGAAATCATTGCCAGATGTGAACATTTTTTGAGTGGTGCCTTCTGACAAAATACATATTTTCCATTTTTAAAGCACTGTTTATCTAGACTAGAATTATGATGATTTTTTTCAAATGTTTCATTTTTTCCAGGATTCATGTGGAACAAATTAAAATACAGTTTCCATAACAAATGAGTTAGCAGCAGAGCTGTGAGATCTTCATCCTCTCTCCCCTTCCTTCCATCAAGCTTCACATCCGGTACAGAAGTTAATAGCTGTGTTTGTGGCTTTTGCACTCAGAGGTGATTGGGAGCAATACAGGGTCATCTTTTCCCAGCAGGAAAACTGGGAGATGAGGTACAGTGCCTTAAGTGTCTCCTGCATCAAGCCATCGGTGCTACCTCTCCAATAGATGCATGTTGTATAGATGCATGCGCTGAATAAGGGGCATTGTGTGTTTGACAGACGTGCTCTGAAATGAGTCAGAAGTCTGATATGGGTACAATGCCTATTCATTTTATTCTGCAGCAGATTTTGTAAGTGAATGTCATAATATTGTACAATGCTTTTTCAACATGCCCCAATTTGAAGAATGCCACTCCAGAGCCATCTGGTGTGCATGAGTACCATAGAGCTGAGACTATACGAAAGAGCATATTCAAGTCAGGTGAGCATTTGTTTTCATATACTGTGATTTGCTGTTATGGGTTATTATTACCTGTGCGGGGATTCTGTACTGTTTTCTCATTATCCACTCTCTTTCACATTAATAATACACTCCTGAGAAGCACAATGGAGTAGGATATAAACAGAGAATTCCCTCAGTAGACATTCCCTTTCTGACCACACTCACAGACTTTGATCAGTGAGCTACCAAGATTTCCCAGGTATCAGCTGTAATGTTATCATTCTTACCTAAAATCTCCAGGCAGTCTTAAAATTAGAAAGATTGTTCCCTTGCCAGCGCTGAACCTCCATGTGTTTGGCTGTCAAAGACTTTCTTTAGCAGAAAACATGAAGGCCATTCAAATAATGCTTCCAATGTGATACTGCAGAATTTCCTGAAGCAGCAGCAGTATCTGGCAATTTTATTTGGTGATAAACTTGAAGAAAGGAATTTTAAGGACAAATTTGACTCTGAATTTAGCTACCCACATTAGGAACTGAACCTGCTAGTGCCAGGACTGACTTTGGTCCAAAATATCACTAAACTTCAGTCTATAGATTTACCAGAATGTTCCTGATACAATTTATACAGAGAATCAAGGACATAATGAAATAAACAAATGTATCTGCTAAACATGAATGAAAGGCCTCATCTCTTGTGTTTAATCATGAGAAAAGGTCATTTGCATTTAGTACAGAAGAGCAAAACCAAAAATTTCAGAGCCAGATACAAACTCCAGCCTACTCAAAGTTTGAGTGTTTTCTTCTTGCCTTATAGATGGTGGCTTGATTCTACTGTTTCTTGAAGTTTGCTCTGTTTTTTCTAGATTTTGACCCATAACACAGTGTTGGAATATATCTCTTACATTGCTTTATTTGTTTCTAAAGAAAAAAATATGAATACCTATGACATAAATGTGATCCAATTAAAAAAGAGTTCTGTGCTTTGTACAGGTTGAACCTCTGTAAACTGGGACTTCCTGGTCCGGCAACATCTGTGGTCCAGAAGGACCACGGATGTTCCAGGACCAGAGAGTCCCAGTGGAGGGCTGGCAGCTGGGCTCCCCGCAGCTGGTCTGCCAGGCACAACCCAGCTGGTCTGCCAGACAGGACCAAGAGCCCAGCAAGATACAGCAGGGCTGCCCATCGGGGCCAGGAGCCCAGTGCACCCCAGCTGTGCTGCCCAGCAGGACCGGGAGCCCACCAGGGCAGGAGTCCAGTGCGCTGGGAGCTGGGCTGGAGCTGGGCTGCCTGGCATAGCAGGGAAAGGGATGGTGGAGACCAGCAAGGCAGTGAAGTCAGTGGCCACAGGGCACGGAGAAGGCTGGCAGCTGGTCTTGGGCTGGAGTGGGGGGAGGGGAGGCAGATAGCAGGGGAGCCAGATATGACCTCCCCTGGTCTGGCAAAATCCCTTCTCCAGACTGGTCAGGTCCTGAGGGTGTCAGACCAGGGAGGTCCAACCTGTACAGAATTCAGTTTCTCATTATAAGTTGATTAGGAAGAACTTCCTGTCAAATCTTCAGATTGTGTTTTGCTGGCTAAGTACTTTTTTAGTGTTGTAGGCACAAACTGTACAGTACATGCTGTGGAAATGTCATCACTCTACTGTTTACAGCCTTTCTAACTTCAATAGCTAATAGGTTTAACACATTCATGTTACAGGACAAATTAAGCCTGTCAGAGTGACTCTCTCATTTATATAAAGGAAGTTTTAAACATTTAAGGGGAAATTTAGCTGTCAAAGTCAGTTAGCTTGCTGAGGTGAGAGGAATCCCATGTTTCTTTGAAACCTTTCAGAGACTGCTATACCTGGTAGATGTAGACTCTCTGTAATATAAATGTTGCTTAGAATTGTATATGAAAAATTTGCCACTTTTCTCCAGCATAAAGCTGAAAGAGAGACATTGTTCTTCGCTCATAACTATTATCAAGGACCTATTTGCAATTTCAAGGACTCAGGGCAAATTATCTAGATTTATAAAAATTCTAAAAAAGGGGTGGCTATCCACATGTGGTAGATGCTCTTCAAATTTAAAATACCTTAAAAAACAATACCCAAGTATAACCCTACAGCAGTTTGATACAACCTCCCAGGAAACTGAGAAACTTACATTCCTCATTCAACAATGCCCCCGCCTTTTACATTTCCCTCCTTCACTTTCAATTTCCAGGGATGGGGGAGAAGAGGAGCGTTGCCCTGGAGTGCCCAGGAGACCATCAGATTCAAGTTGTTGTCTTAGGGCAGGAAATTTTAAAGCCTTCAGGGTCTTCATAGAGAGTATCCCTTCTCATGGGTATCAGTGGGACTCCCTACTGAGTGCCTCTGCTAATGTTAATTGTGATAATATAGCACAGGAAGAGGGGCAGGTTTATAATTAAACCATGATCAGTGATCCAGTGGAGACTGAATGCTGAATACATGACTATGAGAAAAAGCAGATCCTATTCAGTGTCTTCAGAGGTGGCCTTTTGCCTGTTACTACAGAAGGGCAGCACAGCACTTATGGTTGGCACATCTGTCTGGCCAGAAAAGACACCAAATGCTGCAAGCTCATTACCTTTTGGAAAGGATGATTACATTTAATTTCCTTCCCATTTATTCCAACTTTGTTTTCTGCCCTTTACCCAGATAGCCATGGTACTTTATCTCTCATCAGAGTAGTGAAAGCATTTGCACCATCTGGTAGCAAGGATTTTAAATAAATGTATCTATTTGGGGGTCGTACCACATAGCTGTAGTACAACTAAAGCTGTACCTCTATTTAAGAAAGGGAAAAGATCTGGTAGTAAGAATAATAAAAGAAAGAATAATGAAATTCATGGATGTAAACAGAAAAGGGGATGTAATGCAACATGGGTTTGTTAAAGGTAGATCATATTAGCCTAACTTGCTTTCCTACTTTGAGAAAATAACTGATTTTTAGTGAAATGCAGTAGATCTCAAATAAAGCAGATGATGTGGGAACATGAGTCATTAATAGTTAAATTAGAGAAGAGGGTGATTAGTTACAAAAATCGTAAGTGAATAAGGCACTGGCTAAAGAGAAGAAGGTAACAGATTGTGCTGAACAGGATAACTATCAGACTAGAGGATGATTACTAATGGAATATCTTAAGGATTCACCTTGGGAGTTGGAACCAATCTTATTCAATGTGTTTAGTCATATAATCTTGACACAAAAGTAGAAGTGTACTAATGAAATATGCTGATGATACAAAGCTGGGAGGCATCATCAATACAGAGGAGGGTCAGAATATTATACAGGAAGATCTGAATGATCTTGAAGACTGGCGTAACAGAAATGTACAAGGTTATGCATTTAGGATTTAATAATAAGAATTTCTGCTATAATATGGGACCAGGTGGACAATAATTTTTAATGGGGGGCCACTCCAAGATTTTGGTAAGTGGTCAAGGGCCACACTTCTGTGGAGGTAGTGCGGGGGATTTGGATAGTGGGTGGAGTGTAGAAGGGAGCTTAGGATAGAGGACTGGGTGCAGAAGGGAGTGCGGGAGTTTGGGTGAAGGAGGGGGTTATGATCTGGGGCAGGGGTTTGGGGGGCAGGGTCCAGGAGGGGTTATGGATGCAGGAGAGGATTCTGGCCTTGGGGAGTGGTATAGGAGAGGATGCAGGGTCTGAGAGGGAGTTGTGACCTAGGAAAAGGGGGCAAAGCAGGTGCAGAGGGTTTGGGTGGTGATGTAGGGCAGGGGAATGGGGTGCAGGGTCAGGGAGGGGGTATGTGTGCAGGAAAATATTCTGGCTTGGGGGAAGGGTGTAAGAGGGGGTGCAGGGTCTGGGAGTTGTGACCAGGAGAAGGTGGGGAGAGGGGATACAGAGGGTTTTGGTGGTGGCCAGGGGCAGATAGTTGGTGGGAGAAAGAAGGGGGTGGGGTGCCAGAGGCAGGCTCTGGCTGGGAGACACTTATGTAGGTGGCTCCCAGCCAGCAGCTCTGAAGACTCCCTGCCTATGGGCTGCTCCACATGGCTCTGCTCCAGCACAGAGAGGGAGTGGGGAGTGAGGGAGTAGGGGGGCTTCATTCACTGCCCCTGCCAGCAGCAAAATTTCTCAACTCCTATTGGCTGGAAACTGGCCAATGGGAGTTTGGGGATTTTGTTAGGGGGAGGGGACAGCACATGAAGCTTTTTCCTCCCTGCCCAGCTTGCAGAGCAATCAGCAGCCTGCTGTTTAAAGTGTCTGCCCCTGCTCTGTAGTAAGGGAGCTGGCAAGGAGGCCACAGGCTGGATCTAACAGCTTGGCGGGCCAGATCTGGCCTGCTAGCCCCCTCTTGCCCACCCCTAATCTGGGAGTTCCTCAACTGGTAATGACAAAGGAGGAGAGAGACATGGATGTGTAGGTTGAGCACTACAAGCCATCAATGTGATGCAGTTGCAAATGTAATCCTAAAATGTATCAGGCAAGGCATTTCCAATAGAGATAGCAAAGTATTTATGAATGCAATTGTACTTGGCACTGGAAAGACCTCATTTGCAATAGTGTGTTAAATTCTGGTCATCCATGTTCAGGAACGATGGAACAGGTATAAATAATTGCTACAGGGATGTTCAGGGGAATGAAGGGCCTGTCTTCTAAGAGAAGACTGGATGATCTTGGCTTGCTTAGTCTAGTGAAAACAAGGCTAGGTAGGATATGATTGCTCTTTCTAAATACATTTGAGGGTGGCATAAATATCAAGGAGACAGAAGAGCTACTTAGGGCTTGAGAACAATGTAGGCACAAGAACAAAAGGGCATACACTGGCCATCAACAAGTTCAGATTGGACACTAGAAGAAAGTTTCTAACAATCAGAGAGGGAAGTTCTGGAACAGCCTCCCAACTGGAATTGTGGGTGTAAACATCTTCAATAGTCTTAAGAGTGAGGTGGAAAAATTTGAGTGGGATTATATGGTGTGCGACCAAGGCTTTGCTGACCCGGGGGTCCTAAAGCTCATGCCTCAGAGCTTCAGCAAGTCACCTTCCTGCATCAAGAAGGGATCATCCCTTGCCCATTTACTCTGGGGTTTTTTTGGTCTCCTTTCTTTGAAACATCAGGGATGGTCGTGGCTGGAGATGGAACAGTAGATGGGATGGGTCAGGGCTCTGAGGAGGCAGAGTATTCTTTCTCTCAGGTGGTTGGCTGGCTAATTCTTGCTCACGTGTTCAGCGTCTAGTCGATGACAAAACGGGATTGGTAGGGAAATTTGCTCCAGGTCAGATTGGCCGTGCTCTTGGGGCGGGTTGCCTTCCTCTGTAGTATGAAATGTAGGTCACTTGCTGGGATTATCTGGATATGACTTAATCAATTCCTTGCATTCAAGGGCCTTGTGTACCTTGGTCTCTCTTATTCTGTGCCTGTGGCACATCGTACTCAAGTCTCTGGTGGGCTGTGATATTTTGGTCTAATTTTGGTGGTTGTTCCCTTTAAACAAACACCAGCTCTTTTTAAACGGCAGTCATACATGTAACTGGTTTGGTGCAACCATAAAAGCAAGGGATCTTGCCTCATAACACACACAAACACAGTATCATTTGGTTATATTTATCAGTGTCTTCAAAACCACTAATAACAAATCTGAGTTGTTTCTTTGGCTATCTCTTGCATACCCATTGTAAATATTTATGATACATTAAAAATGAGATGCTTTTACTGTTGTTTTATAAAATATTTCATGATCATAACCTTCTAATATTTACTGCTGCAGGTCTCCCCTCCTCTCGGCATGTACACAGGCAAAATGCTAATGGGCATTTTACTTGAGTAAATTCTTAGCAATAAATTAATAATAAAACCATACTTAGCCATTATATAACATTTTTCCTCTGCACATTTTAAAGTGCTTTATATGTATGTTAGATATTATTTCTAGAGCTGATCAGAAAATGGATTTTATCAGAGGAAATTTTTTTTAAATTGTATCAAAAATTGCCAAAAACTAAACAATTTTAACTTTATTATCCAACCAAAAAACTGCAAATATTTGAGAAAAACAGATGCTGTCCATTAATATGTTTAGTTAGTTGAAAACCCAATTTTCCACTGTAAAAAAGTTTTGATTGACATTTTTTGACGAGACCTAACGAATTCTCTCCTTTACAGAGGAGGGAACCAGGGGTGCGTATACATAACAGTGTTATTTCAGAATAACTGACATTATTTCGGAAATAACATAGTCTGTGTCTACACTACAAGTAGTTATTTTGACATAATGTCGAAATAATGTTGAGATGGAGGATTTCTTACTCCTGTAACCCCCATTTTGCAAGGAGTAAGGGAAGTCAGAGGAAGAGTGCTCTTCATCAGACTTCCTGCTGTGTAGATAGCACCAAAAGCTGAAATAAGCTATTTCAACTTAAGATACGTAATTGACATAGCTGAAGTTGTGTAGCTTATTTTGGCTTTAGCCCCACTGTGTAGATATGCCCTAGAACTCAGCTAGATCAAGTGACTTGCCTGAGAACACAGACCATTTTAGAGAAAGAACCTTGAGTGTGGCCTGCTTTTTATTTATACTATCCATTAGACAGCACTGACCACCAAAAACCACAGTAATTATGCAGCACTTGCCCACATGCTCAGGGTTTAGCTGATCGCCATATTTGGGGTCGGGAAGGAATTTTCCTCCAGGGTAGATTGGCAGAGGCCCTGGAGGTTTTTCGCCTTCCTCTGTAGCATGGGGTACAGATCACAGCTGGAGGATTCTCTGCATCTTGGGGTCTTCGAACTATTTGAAGGCTTCAATATCTGAGATATAGGTAAGAGGATTATTCTAGGAGAGGGTGGGTGAGATTCTGTGGCCTGCATTGTGCAGGGGGTCAGACTAGATGATCATAATGGTCCCTTCTGACCTTAAAGTCTATGAGTCTATGAGTCTATGAGCACTGCTAGTAATGGTGGGGTTTAGTGTTTCCCCTTCTGTGTGTAACTTTGATGAAAGCAGAAAGTTTTCAATGGAAAATTTGCATCATTTTAGGCTAATGAGAACTTTTTCACTGCTTTAATACTTAATAGAAAGCTTTGTGGCTAACAAGAGCATCCAGTTACATGATAAGGATTAAAGAAAAAGTGTACGCATACACAGGGCTCGACAAAGAGCAGCAAGATCTACTCGCCAGCCCTGCACTGCGCATGCGCCAGACCGGCACTGCGCAGGCGCGCAGCGCTGGTGAATGGGGAGAATGGAGCAACCGGCAGAAATCTACTCGCCACGGGTGAGTAGAAACAGTGATTTGTCGAGGCCTGCGGATAGACAGCCTCAAGTTTCAGGGTGTAACTCAGCCTCCAATTTAGGGGGCCTTAGGAAGAAACTTAGCCTTTGGCTGTCTTATTCCTTAATTACCCACTACAGAATTCTTGTAACCTGGAACATCTTGAACTGGCCATGATCAGACACATGCTGTGGGACTAGATGGACCACTAATCTAATTGCATATGTCTAATTCCCACAAAGATAATTTTCAGTGGACATATATATTTACTGCCCATTCCTCAGCCTAGTTTTCTTTACACTGCCTTTTGCTTCTAATGGAGAATGATAATTCAGCATCATAAAACCTCACTCCAAAGGTGTCAGTAACAGGGTCTAGATAAAGAGAGTTTGAAGTTACTCAGCTGGTACAGGGGGTTTCCTACTGAGTCCATCTCAGCAGAGGAGGGGGCAAGGGGAAGCACAGTGAAACATTTCTGGTCAGGCCAGTTGCCATGCCAACAAATTGTTCTGCTGTTGGAACACATCATTTAGGAAATGAGGTTAGTATAATCGCACAAGGGATATCTTCATTTTAGTCTTGGTGCATAAAGACGACTATACATTTCTCTCCTCTGAAAAGTATCATATCATGCATGAAACATGAGTAAATAAGTGAGAAAAATAACAATTATAGTCTCCAAACTAGAAAACAGAAATCGTAAGTGATTGTCAAGGTGTCTCGTATGAATTTGATATCAATGCAAATTGAGTGTCATGCGCTTTGGCTATGGTGATTCGGAAGGTCTGGCAGGGCTGATATGACTTCAATATGCGTGCGATGTCATCCTAGCTCTCGGTCTTTATTTATGCACAGATGCAGAATATCTCAAAAAAGTAGAATGTTACCTTGAGTAGCAGCTGCTACTTGAACTGCTTCATTCTTGATGATATGAGATACCACTTTGCATTTTAACAGAAGTGACCATAAATATGTAAGTTGGTTATAGATATTTTCATCCTATAATGTTACTCTTTTTAGCTTGTTATTCTTTGATGCTATTATATTCTTACCTAGGGAGGAAGTGGATTTTTCCATCAGTTAAAGTCTTTAAATTGCTACTGGATATGTGTCTAAAAGATATGCTCTAGAATAAGCAGACGTTATAAACTTGAGGCAGTAGTTACTAGTTAAATTCTATGACCTGTGTTATGCAGGGGGTCAGGCTACATGACCATAATGTTCCCTTTTGGCCTTAAAAGTAATGAATCTCTATAAAAATTATTTTAAAATTCACTTTTGTCAACTGAGCAAGTTCTGTATGCATGATTAGGCCAAAAGAAGCCAATTACCTGAACTTCAAAGAGTCAATCTAAATTTCACACCTCAGGATAAAGTAATTTACTATGTGGTAGTGTTTGTTATATTTATTTATTCCATGGAAAAAGATATAGTTCTTACCAGCTACCATAACATCAAAAACAATTGAGCAGATTCTGATTTCAGTTTTATCAATATTCGTACAGAATAATATGAGTGCTGGCGATGAAGTTAGTAGGGATTTACAAGCATGTAAATCAGATCAGGCTCTAGCCCAAATAATGCACAGAATAATACTCATAATACCTAAGGGTATGTCTACACAGCAAAGTTATTTCGAAAGAACAGCCCTTATTTCGAAATAACTTTACTAGTGTCTACACAGCCAAACCGCTATTTCAAAATAAATTCTAAATAGTGGAGCACTTATTTCAAATTTGGTAAACCTCATTCTACGAGGAATAATGCCAAATTCAAAATAGCTATTCGAAATAAGTGCTGTGTAGACACTTATTTCAAAATAGGGGGGCCTCCAGCCTTCCCAGGGTGCCCTGGTGGCCACTCCAGCCTCAACCAAGAACACTCCACTCACTCCTCACCTCCCCGGAGCCCTTAAATAAAGGGGTTGACTCTGGCCACAGTGCCTGTGCCAGCTCCAAGCCAGCCAGCCCAGAGCCAGCAGTCACTGCCCCTGACCCAGTGGCCCCAAACCATGAGCCAGCAAGCCACTGGCAGCCAGCCCTCCACCACTCCCCAGGAGCAGTCTGCCAGCTCCCAGGAGCCTGCCAGGGCCTGGAGAAGGCAGGTGCCTTCCTGGTCCAGGGTGGAGATCATGGACCTTATTCAGGTTTGAGGAGGATGCCCCCAACATCCATGATCTCTGCACTAGATGGAGGAACGCGGACGTCTATGGCAGGATAGATGCCAGCCTGGCCACCAAAGGCCACATGCGAACCCAGGGGCAGGTTTGCATGACAATCAAGTTGGTCTGGCGAGACCCCCCAACCCTGAGCCCTGAGCTTCCCCTCCCCCTTCTTCCCCTTGCTTCTCCCTTCCAGCTCCCTCCTCCCAGATTTCCCCTTCTCCTCTCCCACCCTCTCTTTTCCCCTCTCCCGCCTCCTTTCCCCAGTCTCACCAGAGTTTCATTCCCCCCCCCCCAGTTTTGTTAAATAAAGAGAGTTTGTGTTCATGAAATTACATGTATTTTATTTGACATCAGGAAGGGGGCTTAGGGAGGGGTAAGTGGAAGGATGTGAGGGAGGAATGAGGCACAAGCCCCCAGTGGGGCACACCAGGGAGGCTCTTAGTGCTCCTCAGGGTGGAAGCTCTCCCTCAGGGCCTCCTGGATACTGACAGCCCCCCCGATGGACCTCCCAGATGGCAGCCTGCAGAAAGTTCAGCCAGGCTCGCAGCAACGCGTCCAAGAGAAGCACCAGAGTGCCATGGGGCAGCTCTGGCTCCATATTGCAGAGTGCTGTGGTGTCCCAAGTGAGGGCAACCAGAGCACGCAGAGACAAAATGCTTTGCTGTCCCCCATCGCGGTAGACAAGCAAGCAGGGAAACCTGAGAACTGGCTGTCCGGGCGGGTCCCTTTAAGCACAGACCTCAGATAGCCTCAGGTAGCAGCACCACACAGTAAGTCCTGACCTGGTGCCCTGCTGGAACTGGTTCGGGCCAGCCTTAAATGCGATTCAGAGTCCACTCAATAAGATATTTCGAAATAACACTGTAGTGTAGACATACCCTAACAGTCCTCTTAGTGTTCTAACAAAACAGGGGAGAATAATTCAACCTGTTGCAGGAATTACTGGGAGAAATTCTATGACTTGGGTCTTACAGAAGATCAGACTAGAAATAGTCCCTTATGGATTTATGTTCAGCATGATTGGGCTCTGGAATAATGTCACTCCAGTGTCAATCACTTGGTTTATTTTGTATTGACTGCTATATGTCAGCCAAATCCTAAAATCCTTACTGACATTTTTATCAGGCCTAACTCAGGTAAAACTCTAATTGAGTTAGGCTTGCATAAACAGCAAATAAAATCTACAGGACTTGACCCAGTATGTGTGTGGTGAACATTAGCCTAGGCCCAGGTATGTGCTCTGTTTAAGTAGAAGGCATGTGGGAACGAAAATATGTGGGTGAAATGACATAATAGTGTAAGACCTAAGGACTCTGTGAGGGCCCAGTGGATTGCTAGGAGCCACCCAGAATTTTGGTTCAAAAGTCAGCTGCAGGAAGGAGGCCATCAGAGGACAGATTGTAGAGACTTGCCAGGTGGAGAGGTTTTGGTCTGGGCTGGTTAAAATTGCCAAGAAAGCTCACTCCAGGCTCCAGAGACTGATCTATCAAGGATGACAGAGTTCCAGGCTCCTGTGAGATCAGCCTGGGAGAATATCAGACTGGATCGCATGAAAAGGAAGCCTGTATGGAGGTAAGAAATAAGATTTCCAGGGACTAAAGAGAACAGTTGACATTGCCAGATGACCCATACTAGAGTTCATTCATAGGGTTTAATTATAAATAACAAATTTCATACTGGAAATTTTTTTTAAAAAATGAATAGTCTAGCAGCACCTTAAAGACTAACAAAACATGTAGATGGCTTTGTGGGCACAGCCCACTTCTTCAGATGACTAGAGTATAGTTCAGAGTGGAGCTATGGTGAATGGGGATTTATGTAGCAGCCTTCAAAGTACACCTACCATGCCTTTCAGAGGACCTCAGCTCCTGGGTATGGGTCCTTGTAACAAGGAAGCAGAGGTACAGGCAGCACCACCCTGAGATAAAATTTCCAAGTGAGAAGATGGATGGTAGCCACAGGTATCGGAGGAAGGAAACCCAAGTTGTGGGAAACTCTGGGTCATCGCAGAATGTAATGAGAAAGTCAAGTTATAACTGTATCGAAGAAACATATGGTGTGATTATCATGTATAGCCTGCAATAGCAACAGAGTGAGCAATAATGGCTGATGTATAGTATCTGTGTGGATATATTTGAAAATCTTAACAGGAAAAGCAATTGTGTAATTCTTTTGTGGACTATGAAATTATTATAGTTGTGCAAATGTAAACAGGATATATTTCATGTTGGGTGCATTATATTTGGCTGAATGTAACTGTGAGCCATGTCCAATGTGTGTTTTAGGCATTGAGACCGATGTTTTCAGGATAGCTTTATCATTATGTGTCATTTTGCAATAAGTAGGATAGTTAACGTATGTTATCTTTTTACCATAGTTTCTAAGTGTCTCTATTTTTGTAGTCTTCAGCTTCAATACATCTATATTGCCAGTTACATATGATGTAGTGATTGAACTTTTTTCTTGAATGAATAGCAATTGTTGCATCTATTTGAGGCATTGAGCAATTTATAAGTAGTTAAAAACACAAAGTGGCAATTTTGAAATTTACACATGTATTGGTTCTGCAATATGCTTTTCATTATGACACAGGGCCTTGACGAATGGAACCAATAAAGCTAATGTTTAGTCACGTGTCATATAGAATGTTTACTGTACTTGATACAATGATTTGGAAAGAGACTTTTGCACTGAGAAAAATTAATCTGTTTAAACAAAGACAACTCAGATCTGACCCTCTAAATGAGGTGTTAAGAGGGAACACATTTTCTTTTTTTCCCCCGAGAATTACTTTATAGCCAGAAATGTACCAGCAGATGCCTTTTAAAGTAATCATAGTGAAGTCCCACACTAGAAGCTGTTCTGAGAGAAACCTGAATACTAGCTAACAAAGCTGGTTAAATATTACAAAAAAAATTGTGCATATTTTCATGAAATAACAAGGTTAGTTTATTTATGGAGTTATTTTATTCTTTAGACATAGATGGCTGCCAAAGCCCTTAAATGTTAGGTATGTTTAAAGAAACATTCTGTACAGACGTTAGCATAGTATTTCCCTAACCAGCCAACAGCTGACCCAGTCTGGCTATTGTGAAAAGTCACTAAATTCCTTGGCCTTCTCATAATATATAGCCATTGTCAACATCATTCCTATATCATTGCCCATCATCTCATTCATTCAGTGACATTTTAAATCTTTCCCATACATGTCTCCATTCTTTTGGGCAGCCATCTGGAGTCCACCCCTAGAAGGGTCAAAATAATAAAGGGAATAAGATTCACTAAAATTACTAAGGGTGATCAAAATTAATGCTTGAGAAGAAATAAAAGTATGAGTGGATGCAAACCGATAGATCAGAACTTCCCTAAGGGCTAATGGAAACACTTTACAATAATGGCCCAATTATTTAATTCTGAATTCACTGAAAATCCTATAAAAGTACTTAAAACATCCCTATTAGCACCAAATGAGCTCATCATGATTAATGGTATTAAAACAATTGCCAGTGAGTTTAGTAATGATTAAGTCTTTTATCTCAGGTAATAAATTTATAATACCCCAGATATAGTTATAATAAAACAGAAAAATAAAACTTTGTTTTATTTTTACTCTTTTTAATCTATTTTTGTCCCTCTCCTTCCCCTTCCCATAAATCAGCCCCAGTTATGTATGTATTTCTTCACCCGCTCCCCCATCTTAAGGGATGCACAAGAAATTACACAACAAACTTAGGTCCCAAAACTTAAGGCACCTAATGCCATATTTAGATACTCAAAGAAAATTAAAGTGATAGATTCTGAAATCAAGCCCCAGGTGTCATTTAAAAGTTTCCCATTAACTTCAATGGGCATTGGTCAAGCCATAAGTCCAGATTTTTAGGGCACCAGTTTTTGAAAATGTTGGCAAAAGTGCTGATTCCGCCATAGCATCTTTCTCCCGTGGATTTCAAAAAGAGCATTGGGTGGAACTTTGAGAATTACCCTAGATATGAACCAGATTGTGGCTGACCATGCCTGGGTGTGTAAACGCATTAAGACGGCAGGGGTCAGCAACCTTATAGAAGAGATGTGCCAAGATTTAACTTAATCACCTGTATTTACGGGTCCAAGTGCCAGTGATACTTTTTAAAGTCAATAATAGTCCTACTTACAGAAGCTTCATTAAGAAATAAATTAAGATTCAGATCTTACCGTTTAGTGTGATCCTTGGCCTTGCTTTGTCTTCTGAGTTCTCTGATCTCGGGTTCGTAGTTTGATACTTTAAGCAGCACACAAGCCTCTGAGTATTCAGTCAGACACTCCAAATAAACTGTCCCCTGTTTCCACCTCACCACACAGATGCCAGCACCCACGCACCTCCTCTTTCCCCCACCCACCCCTGTGGAATCTGCTCCCCCCACCCCAGGTGGAGGCTGGGATAAAATCCTGCTTCTCAAAGGAGCAGGCACCAGCAGTCTGTCCTGTCCTAGGTGCCAGCACCCACCCACCCCTCTTTCCCCCACCCACCCCATGCAGTCACACACGTACTGACTCTGTCCCCAGCAGGGTTTCTGGGCTACCTCTGCCCCACTACCACAGCTTCATTACCAGAGGAGCTGCCACATGGTCCAAACCCTGGTCCCATCTGCCCAAGAACAGCCCTCCCGCTGCCCCCCCCCGGTCTCAGCCCCACTGCCGAAGGAGCAGCCCACATAGCCCAAGCCCCGGCCACCAGAGCTTGCCCAGCTGACCACCCCCCCCCCATGTCCACTAGCAGCAACAGCATCTGCTTTCACCGGCTCACTGCTGCTTCCACTGGATCGCTTCTATCTTTTCAGGTATCTAAAAGGATGTCATAAGGAGGAGGGAGAAAACTTGTTCATCTTGGCCTCTGAGGATAGAACAAGAAGCAATGGGCTTAAACTGCAGCAAGGGAGGTTTAGGTTGGACATTAGGAAAAAGTTCCTAACTGTCAGGGTAGTCAAACACTGGAATAAATTGCCCAGGAAGGTTGTGGAATCCCCATCTCTGGAGATATTTAAGAGTAGGTTAGATAAATGTCTATCAGGGATGGTCTAGACAGTATTTGGTCCTGCCATGAGGGCAGGGGACTGGACTCGATGACCTCTCGAGGTCCCTTCCAGTCCTAGTATTCTATGATTCTATGATTCTATAATGGAGTTGGTCAGGCGGAGAAGGGGCTATGCAAGGGCTAGCCACAGTGTGGCTGAGGATCAGAGTAATTCCAGGCTGGCCATTGCCCCATTTTCAAAATAGGGTGCAGCGGGAATTGGGATAGATTGAGGGCAGGGCCTGGACCCCGCCCTTCCTCCACCCTGCTCAGCATAGCTTATTGGGCAGCAGGACAGGGCACATACTACATCCATAAGGTTAGCTGTGTTGCCAATGCAGTCTACAGCCCAACAGAGCACTAAGGAGAATTTGTGCTATCAGCCAGAATACTGTCTTGGTCTTCTGCAGCTGTCTACTACCTCTATACACACACTTAGGAAATGCCTACACCACGCAGCTTTTAGCACTAAGGCTGTGTCAACATGGCCTTGTTGCTAAAACTCAGCCTGTACGAATGCTGTCTGTCAGCACTTTTGTCAACAAAATACTTCCACCCACAATTAGGGTATTTAGCTTTGGCGCCAGCAGAGCACTCCTGCTGACAAAGCAGTATGCATACTTTCACTTGCCACAGCAAAACTTAATCGTTCATTGGAGGGGGAGGTTTTGGTGACAAAACCCGCAAGAGGCTTTTGTTTTTTCCCCTCCCTTTAGTGTCGACAAACAGCCAGTGTGGACTCTGTTTTGTTGAGAGAACTGGATTCTACCAGTATCCCACAATGCTTGTCCTGATGGGTCTGCTCAGAGTCTTGTGATCTCTCCTGCCCTGCAGACATGCACCCCTCCCCTGTTAAAGCTCTGGGAAGTATCTGATAGCTGAGTGAGCTGCTCCATTTAGGGAACGAAGAACAAATCTTTGGAATGCTTCTCTTCTGGTGGACGCTCTGTTCATAGTAATCACAACTCCATAGTTCCTGTCTCCTGCCAGCTCTTAAAGCTGCAGGCACCCTGGACAAGCCTTGTGGCAGGAAGCCGGCCTGAGAGCAGCACCCTGACCGCGCAACTCTCCCTGCCACAGGCCTTGCCACCCATGGCCCAGCTTCAAGCCCCCCGTAACCTCCCTGGCCCTCGCAGGTAGCAGCCCCAGGGGTCCCAGGACCCAACCAGGGGGACCAAAAGGCAGGCACCTTCCTGGTCCAGAGCAGGGACCCTGTCCCTCCTCAAGCTGTGGGGTGAGAAGGAGACATTGCAGGACCTCCACTCCAAGTGGTGGAACATCGATATATTTGAGTGCATGGCCAAGTTCCTGGCAGAGTGCGGACACCCACCCCCAACCTTGGAACAGGTCCGGAGTAAGGTAAAGGAGCTCCGCCAGGGACATGTCAGGGCCAGAGAGTGCAGCTCGCGCTCAGGAGCAGGACCCCCACACCTGCCCCTATTACCAGGAGCTCCACCAGATCCTGGGCGTTGGGGAATCCGTTTCCCCACCTGTCGTGGTGGACTCTGGCCTCGAGACCCCCGTTGTCGCCCAGCTGTATGTCATGGCAGAGAAGGAGGAGGACCAGGGCCAGCAGAAGGAGGAGGAGGACACAGGCACTGGCTCCAGGGACAGGGTGATGGTATCCATCTCCCAGGCCTTGTCTGATGCCGAGGAGGGTACTTCAGGTGAGTGCCATCAGTTTGTTACACACACAGGGCGGGGGAGGTGGGCGCAGAGGGGGCGGGCTGCAAGCATCTCAGGCTGGACGTTGTGCTGCAGTCCATGCATGTGGAACCATGTGCAGCGTTAGTGTGCACCCTGCGAACTTAGCAGGCAGTCCCTGAGCACGGGTGAGATCCTGCTGACAGGCTCAAGGGAGGCCACACATACCTCTGTCCCCGGGAGGAAAGCCGGGAGGCTCCCAGCACCTGCCATGGCTGGAAGCAGGCTAGCCACAAGGGTGCAGGCACAACCCCAGACACCCTGAGGAGTGCCACACACAGCACATGGGCATGCCTGCACGTGCGAGGCACCACCCACTCTCACGGGCAGCACTGGGAGCTGCAGGTGTGTGTGAGGACACCAGGGAGGGCCAGGCTGCTCCCAGCTCCTTTGCCACCCATGGGATCCTACTGTGCCTGGACACTTCCCTTGCCTGCTTCTCCATGGGTCGGAGGGGGGGAAGCAGGCAGCATGGTCCCCGGGGCACCTCAGGGCCCCTGTGAGGCAGGACCTGCTGTGCAAGCCACACATGGCCTTGCTCCCCAGACATCCCCCTCCTCTGGCCCGAGGACTGTTGGTCACTGCTCACAGAGGAGGGCACAGCCTCGGGGACAGTGTCTGCATGGATGACTGACCGCCTTTCCCGCTTTGTATTCTCTACAGCCGGACCAGTCGGGACTGAGGGGCGAGCCATGCCATCCGTGCCAGCTGCCACAGCCCAGGCAACCCAAAGCTGCATCAGGGTCCAGGAAGACCTCATGCGCCAGCATGTCAGTATCCTGCACAACATGCAGCAGACCCTGGTGCAGAAAATACCTGAGGACACTGAGTAGCGGAACCGAGCCTAGGACCAGCACATGCAGGGGTGCACTAGCATGTGTGCCGTCATGAGAGAAATGATGGCACACTCGGCTGCTGTCGCTGCTCCTGCCTACCACCCTCCTGGCCTCCCTGCTATGCCCATTCCCCCTCCCCCAGCCCCCCCTGCAACGCCTCTGCTCCTGCCCCAAGCAATGCCCATACCCCCTCCCCAAGCAATGCCATGTCCCCTCCCCACGTGAGGCCTATGCCCCTCTTGCTGCCCCCGCCATCCCTGACCCTGCTTCAGCCCCACCTCCTGCCCACACCCCTGTGGTCCCTGGACCCACCCAACCCCAACTTTGATGAGGTCCCCGCACCCAAGGTGGCACATCTAGTCACCCCACATGCCACTCTGAGACTCCCTCCCCCTCCAGATTGTGAGCCCCCCTCGCCCTCCAGGTTATGAGCCCCTCTCCCACTGCCCACCTTTTCTTAATGTAAGATAAATACAGGCTTCATTTTGTTGGAAACCAAACAGGTCTGTTTATTGAGAAGTCATAGAAGGGACGAAGGGAGGGTTGTGGTGGGGAAGGGATAGAGCAGCAAGCCAGAGGCCCTTGATTTGGAGGCCCTGGGAGAGTTACTGGGGTCCTTGAGAGAACCTCTCCCTCAGGGCTTCCCGGATGTGCACTCTGGCCTGATGTGCCTGGTGGATGGCAGCTGTCCATGGCTGCTGGAAGTCTCGCCCCTCACAGCCGGTATCTGCCCCCACCCCAGGAGGAAGGCCTCCTCCTTCCACTCCACAATGTTGTGGTGGACACAGTAAGCCTCGACCAACTCGGGGATGTTGTGCTCCTCCACGTCTAGGCGGGTCAGCAGGCACCTGAACCATGCCTCGAAGTGGCTGAATGCACCCTCGATCTGGATCCTGGCCAGGTTCAGGCGGCCATTAAATTGGTCCCTGCTGAGGTCCAGGTGTCAGGTATAAGGCTTCATAAGCTATGGCATCAGGGGTTAAGCCGCATCCCCCATGATGCACAATGGCATCTGCAGGTCCTCAATGGCAAATTCATAGCGGGGGAAGAATGTGCCCACCTCCAGCTTTCCATACAGGCTAGAGTTCTGAAACACATGGGCATCGTGTGCCCTGCCCGACCACCCGACAAAAATGTCTGTGAACTGTTCACGATGGACGACCAGGGCCTGACGCACTATAAAAAAGTAGCCCTTGAGATTTATATATTAGGCCGCTCAATGCTCCGGTGTGCAGATTGGAATATGGGTTCCATCAATGGCTCCACCGCAGTTCAGGGACCCCAGGGCAGCAAATCCAGCCATGATTTGGTCCAGGTCTCCCAGACGGATGACCCTGTGCAGTAGGATGGAATTGATGGCCCTCACAACCTGCAGAAGGAGACAAACACACAAAACAGAGAATGAGAGAGAGGGTGTGCCTGAGCTCTTGGGCAGTGCCCGCCCCCCTCCTATCCACTCCCCACCTCAAGCACTCCAGAAGCCACCCCCCTATGAGGCCAGACACACACACACACACTCAGCAGCAGGGCTGTGTGAGGGTGGGACTGCAGACCACCCCCAAGGATGGGGCTTCCTCCCCACCTTCGCTCTACCCCCACACCTCCCAACCTCCCTGTCTCGAGGGTCCCTCTTTGCCTGACTCCTCCCCCCGCCCCCATGCAGGAACTGCAGCCCGAGAGTGCCTTACCACCATGAGATCTTCTGAAAAAAGCCTCTTCTGAAAGAAGCCTGCAGTCTAGACGTAGCCTAGGAGTATAAGAGCTGAGAGCTCAGTCAGAACCTGGCAGTCCAACACGCCAGACGCTTGGCTCCAGCTCCTGCAGCAAAGGGTTCTGCTGCGCTGCCCCTGATGGAAGGACTGGGTTGGGCCACCAGGACCCCTGCCAGCCCTGATGCCTGGCCCGGGCTGCCTGAAGACACACCAAGCCCTCTGGGACCCCTGCCAGACCCCAATGACTGGACTGGCCTACCTGGGCCCCTGCCTGAGCCAGTACCCCTGGACATCCTGCCAGCCCCTCTGTCACCAGCGGACCCTGAAGAGCAGTGCCTGAGCCTGGTAGGCCCCCACGGGGAACTGGGAAGCGGCCCAGGGATAGCCAACCCCGGGGCAGCTGAGGAGATGGAGGTCGGGTGGGCAGCGCGTTGCAGCTTTGATCCCTGCTGATCCACAGACCTGGTCACTGTGTAGTGGCCTGGATCCCTGCTGACCCCGTGGCCACAGCGCTGCCACTTTCAGGGCCCTGGGCTGGGACGCAGTGGAGTGGGCGGGCCTGCATCCTCCCTGCTACCCCTTCCCTTGGGTGGCAGGTTCCCACTGTGGGGCAAAAACCCCTGCGCTTGTCGAATCTCCACCAGTGAGAAGACCCGACCCCTGCCTGGCTGGGACCTGGCTGAAGCTCTAAACTGTTGAACTGCTTCGGGTAAACTTGTATAGGGCCCAGCCCTGGGTCAAGGCGGGGTGAACAAACTGTAAACTATTGAACTGCTTAAGTAAAACCCTTGTCTATCCGCCCCGGCCTGACCCAGGGCTGGGCCTTATAAACTGTTAGCCCAGGCTGTACATCAGACTGGGCCTTATACCCTGTTGCTCAGCCAATGGTTAGGCTGAGGTGTGCCGCGTAAACTTGTTGGCCACTGCAGCACCATAACTGCCCTCTGGCGGGACACTCTAGGACAGTCGTCCCCAACCTTTTTGGGTGGTGAGCGCCGCACGGGGCTGCTGGGCTGCCCGGGGGTGGGGCCGCACATGCGCCGTGATCCCGGGGGTGGCGCTAGGTGGCGCACATAGATGCCCCGGTGGGCGCCATGGCGCCCGTGGGCACAGCATTGAGGACCACTGCTCTAGGGAATTAGTGTGGCCTCCCGCTGACCTTGGACCCTTTACAGCAGTGGTCACCAACCAGTAGATCGGGATCTACCAGTAGATCTTGGAGCCTCTGACAGGTTACCCTGACTGGTTTGGCCAGGAAACTGTCAAGCGCTGGCACTTCAGTTGCCCCTCCACCCACTGTCATGCTGCTCCTGCCCTCTGCCTTGGAACTGCCCCTCTAGGAGCCTCCTGCTTGCTGTGCAGGGTGTGGGAGGGAGAAGAGGGGGACTCAGGGTACAAGAGTGGGGGGAGGAGGGGCACCCTGACATCAATCTCCACACACAGAGGGCATGGAGGGAGCTGCTCCATGGTAATTGCTGCTCCTGGAAGTGGCTGGCATGTCCCTGCAGCCCCTGAGAAAGTCAGAGCAGGGGGTCTCCTCATGCTGTCCTTGCCTGCAGACACCACTCCAGCAGCACCCATTGATCAGTAATGGGGAACCATGGCCAGTAGAAGCTGTGGGCTCAGTGCCTGTAGATGAGGGTTAGCACATGGTGCCATGGAGCCATTGCTGTACTTGCCAGCTACTTCCAGAAGTGGTGCAGGGTCCAGGCAGGAGTAAGCCTGCCTTAACCACACTGCTCCACCACCAAGACACCATCTCAGTTAAACAGTGCCCAGCCAGAGCCTGCTTCCTGAACTCCTGTCCCACTCCTGAACGTCCTCCTGCACCCAACCTCCTACCCCAGACATGAGTCCCCCTGTACCCAAACTCCTTCCCAGAACTTGCACCCTGAACCCCTCCTGGACCCCAATCCCCCACCTTGGGCTAAGTCCGGAACCTCTCCCACACTCCCAACCCCTTGGCCCAAGACCAGAGCCTGCACCCCAACCCCTACCCCAGCCTGGTGAAAGTGAGAGAGGATGGGGGAGTCAGGGGGATGAAGTGAGCAGAGTGAGGCCTTGAAGGGGGTGAAGCAGGGGTGGGGCCTCAAAGACGAGGCAGGAAGGAAGCGGGGCAAGGGTCTCTGGGTTTGAGGTAGATCTTATATTGCACTTACATTGAAAAAGTGATCTTAGGGTTAAAAAGGTTGGAGACCACTGCTTTACAGTGTACTAAAATCAAGCACAGCACTGCAAATAAAGACCCAAAAGACAATTTACTTTCCTCAGTAGGGACACACTTTTTTTTCTTCACCACCGATCAGGCTCAGAACTTAAGGAACAAAATGACTTTCAAAGGTTCGGCTTTTCCCCCTTGCAGCACTCAAGAAAACTCCCAACATATTGGGTACTTTTGATCTCTCTTGCTCATATCTCTGAGGTGCCTATCACCATGGTGTTCAAATGTCTTTTTCTGAAAAAAAAATGTGACAGACACTTTATGTTTAAGGAGATTTTATTTGCACGAAACCTTAAAAACCAACATCTGATCTGCTATGTATAGGCATTAAAAGCCCTGCATTTCCTAGAAGAAGGAGTTGTTATTGTCCAAAATTCACCATTGTTTTACTCTATGTAGGTGGGTTATTGCCCTGATTGCATTTCACTGGTGCTATGCAAACTCTGGTTAAAAGTTTTATTTTTCTTTAGGTTTTATACATACTATCAATCTGTATCTGAGATGACTCATGCAATTCTTACTCAGTTTTACCATGCCCTATCTCCTGCCATAGATGTAGCCCCTAGTTTCTAGTTCGATCTAGGAGGCTTAATGAGGTGACGAAATTGCAAATGAAGTGCGGATTTAAATATCCCGCGCTTCATTAACATGTTCGTCGTTGCCATTTTAGAAATTGACTAGCTCGGTAACTGCCTGCGTTTACACGCCGGCAGTGAACGGATTCGAATTAAAGCCCTAACTCAAATTAGCTGGTAAACCTCATTCCAGGAGGAATAACAGCTAATTCGATTTAGGGCTTTAAGTCGGAATCCTGTTTCACTGCCGCATGTAGACGCAGGCAGTTACTTCAGGCTAGTCAATTTCTAAAATGGCGACCTGCCGGGACCATGCTAATGAAGCGCGGGATATTTAAATTCCGCGCTTCATTTGCAATTTCGGTCACCCTCATTAGCCTCCCTAGATCGAACTAGGGGGCTAGTGTAGACGTACCCTGGGAGATTTGGCTGAGTAAGGACTGGGTATATTTGTATGCTGCACTGATATAGACAGAGGCAAGCCCTCAGCCCCACCCGCAGCCCTGCCCCTTCTGCTGGGGCCTTCTCCATCACAGGAACCAAGCCACCTCCCCATTCCTTCACGGGGAGGCAGGGCAGTGCCCCTACACATGCCCTCCACCACTACAGGGAGGGGGCTAGCAGGCATGGGGCCCCAGCCTCCCAGACCCAGAGCACAGGGAGGGAGGAGGGCTCCAGCCTCCCTGTCCCAGAGCACGGGGAAGGCAGTGTGGGGCTCCAGCCTCCCTGGCCATAGAGCCCAGGGAGGGTGACAGGCATGCGGCCCAAGCCTCTCTGGACCAGAGCATGGGGAGGATGGAGGGTGCACAATTCTAGCCTCCTTAGCCTCAGAGACAGGGAGGATGGGCTGCACATGGCCCCAACCTCTCCAGTCCGCAGTATGGGGAGAGAGGAAGGTGGGTGGCTCCAGCCTCCCCAGCCAGGAGCACAGGGAGGGCAGGCACCGGTGGCAGCAACATTATGCCCCCAATATGCCTACCGTAGGTGTTCTGGGGGCGGAGTGTGGGTGGGACCAAGCTGGCAGTTTGGGAAGGTAGTGCCTTCCCCCACCTAGGATACTGGCCACCTGTGTAATGTACACTCATTAGCTTTGGGGTGGAGAGCCCATCTCCTGCTTGATCAAACAGGTACATAGGATCCTGCAAGGGTGTGGAGATGTAATTTCCAACTCAGAATAAACATGAAGGCTGAATTTATATTTTGTCTGCACGAGGCCAGATTGAGACTAGCTCCTGTGCAGCTGCAGAAGGAGAATGGGGCAAGCACTGTCACATGAGGATAAGGAATGCAGCTTTGCCTCCTGAGGGTAAGTGCAGGGATTTCTCCCTGTCAGTACCTTTAGGGGTATGATCTATAGTTGTTTGCAGTGTTGTTCTAGGATATAAAACAACCTGGGTGAGGTAATATTTTTTATGGGACCAACTTCAGTTGGCAGAAGGGATGAGGTTTGGAGATTCACAGAGCTCTTCTTCAGATCTGAGTGAGATAACCCAAGTGTCTGAGCTAAACACAAATTGGGACAGACTGTTAGACGTAAGCCAAGAAGTTCACATATGCTATAGGAGTCCATTTAAAATTAATTGGGCAGCTGAGTGGTCTATTGTATACTGGAGAAAAGGCGGTAGGTTCAGAACTTAAAATAGGAAAAGAACAAATTACAATTACTTAGATGTCTTCAAGTCTCCAGGGCCTGATGTAACATATCTTAGCAAATGGCTCCACAATCAGCTCCTTCAATATTCTATCTTTTCTATCATCTTCGAAAGTCATGGAAGATTTTGAGATCCCAAAAGACTGGAAAAGGGCAAATATAGTGCCTATCTATAAAAAAGGGAAATAAGGACAACCCGGAAACTCCTAGCACCGAAGTTAAGCTGATTGGTCTGTAAAGATGATGCAGCAAATAATTAAGGAATCCATCTGCAAACATCTGGAAGATAATAAGGTGATAAGTAATAGTCAGCATGGATTTGTCAAGAGCAAATCATGTGAAATCAACCTGATAGCTTTCTTTGATAAGATAACAAGTCTTGTGGATAAGGTGGAAGTGATCAATGTGGTATACGTAGATTTTAGTAAAGCATGTGATACAGTCTCACATGACCTTCTTACTAATAACCACTGGATGACCATTCCAGAGAGCAGTTATCAATGGTTCACAGTCATGCTGGAAGGGCATGACAAGTGGGACCGGTTCTGTTCAATATCTTCAACAATGATTTAGATGATGGCATAGAGAGAATGCTTATCAAGTTTGCAGATGGGGGAGAGGAGTGTTGCAAGTACTTTAGAGGATAGGATTATAAATCAAAATAAACTGTAGAAATTGACTGAGCTAAATAGGATGAAGTTCAATAAGGACAAATGCAAAGTACTCTACTTAGGGAGGAACACTGAGATTGGTTGCACTGAGGGGCATGGGGCAATGCAGAGGATCAGGCTGCATGGGCAAGATGGGAGGGGGCAGGGATTGCACTGGGGGAAATGGGGCAATACAGAGGATCAGGCTGGGGAGATCATGGGGCTGAGGGGAGTGAGGCTGGAGCAGAGGGAAGATGTGAGGGGGGGATACAATTTTACTTTGGAGAAGCTGCACTTTCCTTTACTCCCCACTTCTTTGCCTCCCTCCCCAACTAGCTATTTGGCTGCATTCTCACCCTTTCACCTTTTCTGCGTTACTCCCCCTCCCGCCCCCAAACTCCCTCTCATATCGCCACCCCACACCCTCTCCTGCTACCAAACTCCCATCCAGACCCTGCCCTCCTCACCCTGTCCCGCACCTCACCTCCTACCTGAATCCTGCATCCCTATCCCACTCACTGGCTGCCCTGTCCCACACACTCAACCCCTCATTTTTGTTCCCACCCCAGAGCCTGAGGGGGGTCCACAAAATCCACTGACTCTGGAACTCCAGAAAAGTAAATCTGGCCTATGGGAATCACTGAACCTCAGTCCTCCTTGTCCTTTCCCCTCACCCCGTGGGGGCTGGAGTGCCAGAAGAATGAGGTGTCTCAGTTTGGGGCCACATCAGTGAGGGTTGGGGCTTTGGGGAGGAGTTTTTTTGCCTCTCACTTGTGTGGCCCCCAACTGATTTTTCTTGAGGTCAGTGACCCCAACCCAAAAAAGTTTCCTTACACCTGCCATAAATAAAGAAAACATTGAAACCTTTTGTGTTGGACATAAATTAATATTTTACTTTATTTAAAATGAAGTTTGATAAACTAACATGAGAAAGTTAAAATGCTTAATCTGTTTACTAATTTAAATTAAACCGTTCTCCCCAGCTGCAGCACTAGCAAAATGGCTGGGTGTAATTATGTAATTAATGGTGAGTTTCCATTAGCAACAGGTAGTCCGTGGAAACGTTTGGAGAGGGCAGGGCCTCAAGAAAGGGGTGGGGTAGATCCTGGCTTGCCCTGACATTTAAAAATTGATGTTGGGTGTAAAAAGGTTGGCGACCACTATCTAGATAGTGCTTGGTCCTGCTATGAGTGGTCCCTTCCAGTTCTAATATTCTATGATTCTATAGCTGAACACCTTAACGCTTAACAATCTTGGTACTGGCTATTGTGGGAGACGGAATACAAGGTTAGATGGACCATTCATCTGACCCATTATCTTTTTCTGCTTAATGATCTAACCCTCAATTGCCCACTTCATTTTACAGGATGTATAAACCCCTTATACTTTACATCTGGCTGAGCTAACTACAAGTTAGGACAGATGGTTAAGAAGAACTCTGTGAGGTGTGAAAACTTGTCCCTTCTGCCAACAGAAGTTGGTCCAATAAAAAGAGTCACCGTAAGGGAAGAGGAGGCAGCTCAGTCATTGCCCTTGCATCCTGTCCACCAGACAGCAGAGCTGTTCTGCTGAAGAGCAGGGCACATGCTGCACCCTCATAAGTAGTGACATAGTGAGGCTGGTGCCTTGTGATAAGGAGTCTTTTAGGTTTTGTGCCTTCAACTCTGCCATTGCGTTAGTGCCCTCCGCACAGCATGTAGAGCCTGAAGTCAATGATGTCTTTGGCTCAGGCAACCAAATACATGGCACTGCATAAAGATGTTCACAGTTTTCACTTGGTATAAAGCATTGATGCTAGTGCTTGGTGATCTCAGCAGAGTTTGGGGTCAGAGGTGCATTTGACATGAGTTGTGCTCCTTGACATAGCCACATGGAGTATACTGGAGCACACAGGAAAGAAGAATTTATTTGATTTGGTTTTCAAATGGGTACAGATTTGGTTCTTGGTTCTTTATAGAAGTAGCAAATTAAATGTAATTGCAGAATAATCATCAAAAATACTTTCTTCAAACTAAGTCACAATAGATTTGTATATAACCAATAGTCTTCCACTTTCTGAAATTTCTGAAGATGAAAGAGATTTTGAAATGCTGAGTGTGTGTGAGAAAGTGAGGGGGAAAACCCGAAGAAATTTTTCTCTGTCATCCCAAATTTTGCAAAATGTAGCCTCTCTTTGATGGCAGTTTGCATTTCAGTCAGCTTTGTGGTAACTTGAAAATATTTCCATTTCCAAACACCTTGAAATTTCTGCAGTGAAAGGTGATTCTCCCCCCACCTCACCCCACCACGCCCCCACACCGCGCCAGAGCTCTGACTCAGGAGCAGTGCTGAGTGCTTTCTCATGGATTCATGCAAGAGAAATCCTTGGTTATGTCTACACTCGCGGCTTCTTGCGCAAGTACGGCCGTTCTTGCGCAATAATCTGCAGAGCGTCCACACTGCCCGCCCGCTCTTGTACAAGTAAATTTACAGTATGGCGTGGTAAGAGAGGGCTCCTTGCGCAAGAGCTATGCTCTTTTTTAACAGGTGTAGGCTCTCTTGCACAGGGGCTCTTGCGCAAGAGGGCAGTGTGGATGCTCGGCAGGGATTTCTTGCGCAAGAAAGCCCTATGTCTAAAATTGCCATCAGAGCTTTCTTGTGCAAGAGAGCATCCACACTGCCATGGGCGCTCTTGTGCAAAAGCACAGCTCGCACATGGCAGTGTGGATGTTTTCTTGCGCAAGACTTCTTGCACAAGAACACTTGCGCAAGATGTTCTTGCGCAAGAAGCCGCGAGTGTAGACATAGCCCAAGTGTATTGTATTTGGCCTATGTCTATGCCACACAAAAATAACATAATGGGGGTGACTAGCTGTTTTCTAGCTCTTTTCCCTGCAGGTTCACCCCTGTGCCTTCAAAGTCTTGTGCACTGTATGCAAATGTATGGGCCTACCCCTTCAAAGATCCTTGCAGGATTGGGCCTAAGATCCAACAGTGTAAGTTCATATCCCTCCTTCATATACACTGCCTTCAGAAACCAAGGACCTGATGTCAGATGCTGAATAATTGTGGTCAGACATACAGAACAAGTGACATTAATGCCTAAGAACTGAGCAGCCCAATACTGTAGGCAGGCAAAATTCTCAGCCAGAAAATACTGCAGGATTTGACTATACCTGTTTTTTCCCAATAAAAAGTAATAGTTCTTTATTCTGTGTATTAGTGAAACAATCCTGCTTATTTGCACAAACTTCATGAACATTTAGTAAGCTATGGGGGTGGAGAGAGGTAGAATTATGAACCAAGTAATAGGAAATAACAACTAAGCTGAATATATGACATCATAGTTTATTAGAATTATTTAAACATCTCAGACATATAGCCAAACTCAATGGAGCCTTTTCAGTACTAAGCGCCAGTAAAAAATCAGCTTTTCAATTAGGATAAAATCAAATAATCATTTGACTTTACATAGGGCTATTTTACTTGTCTTTATAGACAGAGGGTCTAAATAAAGCCTCACTCATAATTAGCTATGCTGAAACAACCTGGGGTATCACATGGTGATGCATATGCTTTCGTGGCTATGCATCTGGAGAGAAAGCTAACCAGAACCACAGGATATTTCAGACCTCAGGGGGAGGGAAGTGAGCAACTCTGCTGTGGAAAATAGCTGGAAACGATCCAGTTTCCCCGGGCCAGTCAGTCATGAATATCCTGCCTTGGCCACAGAGGGCCTGTGGAGGAAGCAGACTCCAACAATTGGGAAAGGTTTGTAACCACAGGAGTCAAATGAATGAAGCCAAGAGTCTGCCAAGTGATGCAATTCATGGAAAAAAAATCTGCAGCTCCTACACAGGAGCATTCATCATTCACTGTGACCTTCCTGGAATGTGCTGACAGACACAAAGCGTTTTGTATGACATTCTGCCAGTGAACTGGAATGACTGCCGCTGACAGGATTGTTTCCTAGCAGCAGGGCACCATCTTCTGGAGAGTGCATAGAATGGCTCAGCAGTTTCTCGCCTGGCTTTGGACAGTCTGATAGTGTTTTTGAGAATGACGTGCTGTCCCTTTGAAAATGCTTTAGAAAAGGGTTTTCAAGGCTCAAATTAACAGCAGTTGCTGTCTCAATTAAACACAAGCGCCAAGCATTTTGAGTGTCAGAAAGGGATGTTAAAATGGAGGGAGGCTGCAATGAAGAAGAGCTACTGTAGTGAGGGTAATGCAGAGGGAGAGACCCTAGTGATAAGCATAGTGTAAAGTCCTGGGCAGATGGATGGCATCAGAGAAAACACATTATAAAACAAGCAAGGAACATTTCCGGCATCATTAATACTTTACTGTATCTCAGACCTAGTATGAGGCTAACTTCTCTGGGTGATTGATTGAAGCTGGGATTTTCAAAGGAGCTTTAGGGAGGTAGACACCCAACTTCCTTAGGCTCCTTTGAAAATAATTCTAGCTTTAGTCTCTGTTCACATAGCAATTAAGTAAAATCAGCCACATCTCCACCTCAACATCCCCTTCCCCGCCTCCTCCCGTCCCCAGCATCCACTGTGCACAGCTGCAAATCCTACACACTCCCAGAGTAGTGGTTCTCAACCAGGGTCCAGTGACCACATGCTTCCCAATAAGTACACAGTGTGTTAAAGGCCCCTGGGACCACACCATAGGATCTGGGTTCCTGGCTGCCCAAGCGCAGAGGGATCCAGGGTTGGGAGCTACTGACAAGTCTTGCCCAGCAGATATCCAGGGTCAGGGTCCGGCCCTACGGGGGTAAGGTCCAGGGTCAGGGTTAGGGCTGCTAGCCAGCCCCCCATATCGGGGTCTAGGGTCCCTTCCACCCAGCCCCCCACTCAAGGCTCCGCTTCTGGCCACACTTTGTGGAGTAGACTGTGGGTGGGAGGCACCGGGGATAGAGTTCTGTGCAGCGGAAGGGTCAAGGGGAGGCATGCTGTGGTTCTCAAGTAAATGGATTGAGAACCACTGCTCCAGAGCATGGATAGTGCTCCCTGTGAGTTCCTGTGACTCTAGCTTCCTAAAATGAAAAGGACCCTGGCTCTCTCCCCATCCTGCAACAGACGCCAGAGCTGTGGAGGGCACAGCTTGCTGCATTGCTGAAGGGCTGGTGCAGTATGTTCTTTTCTACCATTTGCCATGCAGCTGCAGGAGAATTAGGGTCTGATTCTCTCTAATCTCGTGCACTCGTTTGCCAAGTCAGTGTAGGTGACTGCACAAGGCACAAAGCAGCAGAGAACCAAGTCCAGAGTTCCCTAAGGTACATGATTACAGGCAGACTCTTGAGGTGTCTTGGCTCTGCACGGTGCCCAAACTGTCCTAGGCTTTGTAGGCATACTCTGACCCATAAACAGTATGAAAGGGTAAAGCTGACATGAACTCTTTGCCTTATGAAGGTCAGTCATGTAACTAAGGGTATGTCTACGCTGCAATAGAAGTCCTTGACTGGCCTTGCCAGTTGCCTCAGGGCTTTGTCTACACTGCAGTTATGCAGCCCCTTTGACCGTCAGGTTTAGGCTATGGGCTCAACTCTAGAACCCTGCACATTGAGAGGATCCCAAAGATCAGGCTTCAGCCTAAGCCCGAATGTCTGCACTGCAATTAAACAGCCCTTAATCCCAGCCCAATGACCCTCAGCTGGAACAGGCCACTCACAGGAGTCTAATTGCAGGTAGACATATCTTAAGTCAACACAAGGCTAACTTCTCCTGTAACATACAGTAGAGTCAGGTTTGTTCTCCTCCTCAGCAATGTTGCTATTCCAAAATCTGGGACACCCCTGAAAATAATAATCCTTCTATGGATTTGTATATCTCATCCTTGTGAGGTTCTGGGATATGCATTGTTATGACTGGAAAACGGGTTATGTGATTTATCCAGAGTTATACAGCAAGTCATCTCAGGATCAGAACCTAAGTTTCAAAACTGGTAGGTCCATGCATAATTTTCTAGGAGGAACTATCATATTTCTCTCCCCCCTTCATTAAAAAAAAAAACAGAAACAGCAAAAACTGGTCCTAATGAACAACTCATCCCTATGCTGTCATTCAATAATAATATTAATACTTGACACCTGGAACAGATTTTTCAGGGCTATTTAACCAAGCCGTTTCATAATGGGCAGTTCAGAAAAAAATGTGTGGCTTCAGCTTTAACAATATTGCAGTGAACAGCCCAGATACAATATTTGCAGCTTTGTGTTCACTGAACCAGACTAAAGCCCAGTCTAATGGAAAATATTTCTGTGGAAAAGCATTTGGTTTTTTCACTCTGACTTTTATAAAACCAAAGCCCGCTTTATTTCTCACAGTAGAACTGTAACCTTAGGTCTCCTGTCCCTACCACTTGTGGTCTCCGGGTTTTTCCCTTGCCCCTTACTGATAGCAGCCTGCTTATTGGCAGCATCTTCTGGGCATGTTCACCCTGGAGTTCTACATCGTAGAGCAAGTGACCCCCAACTCTGTCACTCACTAGAGTGTCTGGGAATGGGCCACAGGGACTGACCCAATAATCACCCATATCCAAAAGTAGCCTAAAGAGAGCAATGTGTATAGGAAAATGGCAAGATAACCAAGCAAACCAGTAGGTGAGCAATGAAAAGCCATCTCTACTCTAAGATATGGGTAACAACCTCTCTAGATAGAGGAAAATCTGCTGTTACAGTTCATTTAACTAGAGAATAAAATCCTTCTTTCCTGATGGCTAATTTTTCCGAGACAATCAGAACTAGCACGCCATTTATCCATGAGAAGAATTAACCTCCTGGTACATATTTATTGAAATATTAGCGCAGATCCTCCGCTTCTGTAGAGCAGCCTAACTCCATTGATGGTAATTTGTGCCAACTCATATCAACTAAGCAGCTGACTCAGTCTGTGTTGTGTCAAGAGTAATGCAATTGAATGTCCATCCATTAGAGTAATTATTAGCTATAGCGGTAGTTCAGTGCCATAGATGTGTGTAAAATAAAGCATATCTTGCAGTTATATAGTGCCTTTCATTCTGATGTTGCTCAAATTGCTTTGCATTCACTACAACAGGGCTACTCAACTGCGGCCCATTTGTTTGCGGCCCGCGGTGCAGTTTGGGTTTTGCGGGGCTCAACACACGGCCCAAGGGTGGGAGCAA
This sequence comes from Rafetus swinhoei, assembly GCA_019425775.1. Taxonomy (NCBI): domain Eukaryota; kingdom Metazoa; phylum Chordata; order Testudines; family Trionychidae; genus Rafetus; species Rafetus swinhoei. The sequence goes on from CM033440.1 coordinate 27,221,094, forward strand.
AACCAAAAAAGTAGTCAGTATAATGGTCTTCAGTTGATATGCGTTTTAGTAGTTAAATTCCTGAACTGTCATTGCTCATTAAAAATGCTGCCATTTGGGTGGAAATCGGGTAAATATTGCATTTAATGAATATCAGCAGAACTGACTTAAATGGGGCCAGAGTGTTCTGTAGTCTTGCCTTAATCTTTGTATTCATACCCGTCAGTGTGAAATAAGCTATTTGCATATATATTTGCATATATATATAACCACACTTAAGTTGCGGCCCTCGGCATGTGCTGTGAATATCATTGTGGCCCCTGGGGCTTCCAAAGTTCAGGAGCCCTGCACTACAATCAGAGTCACTTTATAGGGCCACATATGCAGGGCCAGACTAAGGGGTGGGCAAGCGGGGCAGCTGCCCGGGGCGCCAACCGATGGGGGGCGCCTGATGGCAGCTGTAAGGGGTGCGCGGTGTCCCTTACAGCTGACATCAGGTGCCGCGTGCCCGGCTCCCGCAGCGCCGGCCCTCCCATCCCCGCGGTGCCGACCTGCAGCACCCTTCCCCCCATGGCCATGGGGCCCTGCACGGCCAGGCATGGCCCACCCCGGGCTGAGCACCAGCAGCAGTGGAGGGTCCGGGCTGGGCAGCGCATGCGCCCCGGGGGCGGGCCCTGGGCTGCACGCCAGCGGCCGTGGCTGGGCAGCGCATGCGCCATGCGCCCCGGGGGTGGGCCTGTGCCGGCGCCGTGCTCCTTGGGGTGGCGCTGTGCGCCCGGACCCGGGGTGCCAAAATGGCTCGGGCCGGCCCTGCACGTACACGACTGGTGTAAATTAAAATAATGTTAAGTATTGCAGTAGTGCTAAGGATCTTATGCTGAGGAGCTGTCCTAGAAAACCTGCAATACACACCTCAAGATCTAGGTAATGGATATTAACAAGATTTGTCAGAAAAGCAGGAGTCTCACCGCTAGTAATCAAGTACAAACATTATTGCTGCCCTTGAATAAAATCCAAGATATTTCCTTCCAATATAATTGTCTTTTTTAAATTGTATTATTGCAGGGACATGCAAAAGAGGGTATAGAGTGGCTTTCAAGAAAGAAATGGTATCTTAAACACTTTAATGTATCTTAATAACAACCAAATTTTCAAACATGACCAATTATGCCTCAGTTTTGGGAAGCATTTAAAAATTTTGGCACAGAGTAATACATAAAATAGTCAATGAGCTAACCCACCTTTGTGTATAATCTTATAAAAACACATGTTATAAAGCTCGTAAGAGTCTCACATTACAAGGTGATTGAAAAGAGTTGGGTATTCTTATTTATTATTTATCCAACATGAACACGACTTTCATATAGCACTTTTCATCAGTTGATGTCAAAGCACTTTACAGTGAGGAAAACAAAATGCTGTAACCTTAAATGCAGGATCATTGAGCCACTAATTAAACAGTTCAGTTACTGTAGACAGATTGCATAAGAAAAAAGTCCATTTAAAGCAAATGTATCCCAAAGCGTCAGATCCTTCATTCCTGAGAGACAAGAATTCTCACTGCAAACTACAGGAGGTTTGAGTGTGCAAAGAACATAGGATGATGCTTTGGTTGCCTAAATATCATCCCTGAGACTGTGTTTAATAGTTGACCAGGGATAATTTTAGCTTTATTTCATTTGACATTTTGGTTTTAAATCCTCTGATTAGCTTTGCTGAGCCAATATGACACTCACCATAATGAGCAGGTGGTAGGGACCAGCAGTAATTTCTGTTATGCAACAGAAAATTATTCAGCCTTTATTATGACCTATGTTAACTTTACAATCACTAGGCCAAATTCATCACTAATGTAACTTTCTTGAAGTGGGACACAGGGATATTTTGGAGGGCTGTTAGGGAAGCCTCCATGTAGCTATGCACCTGAACTGACCTCCAGTCCTTTTTAAGGTGCATGTCACTCAAACTAGCCTGTAAATTTGCTGTGTTGATGCTGGTTTCCTGCATGATCAGATGTGCAGAGTCAGATGAAGATTTATCAGAACCCTGGGCCAGAGCAAGTGTGGGCCCCTCTCATACCCCTTCTGCCTGCAGTCCCACCCCTATTTCATCCCTTCCATCTGCAGCTACCCACAATCTTCCCTTTCTGCCCCTTCCCCAGGACTCCACCCATTCTACCCAGAATCTCCCCTGTTCCAGCTGCCTCAAAACCTGTTTGCTCCTTTCTTTCCCCTACCCCCACTGTAGCCCAAGACCAGAGAAGCACTTTTCCCATGTCAAGTGAGAGCTCCTCCAGTCCTAGGGCCATAGTAGGGGGCTGAATGGTGGGGCTTCCCCTGCCACTCTTTGTACTTCTGCAAAGGACAGGGTTAGGGCACTGGGGCTTCTCCTGTCCTGCCTGGCACATCTACTGAAGATCCAGGGTCAGGCATAGGAGCTTCTGCCACCTCACAGCTTCTGCCAGGAATGGAATCTGGGCACTGGGGGTTTCCTCTACTGAGGACAGGATGAGGGTCTGCTGGGAGCTTCCTTCACCCAGGGTCTTCTGCCAGGGATAGGGTCAGAGGGCCATTGGGGAACTTTCCCTGTCCTGTGGCTTCTGCCATAGGTGTGTGTGTGGGGGGGAGTATTGTGAGGGCTTCCATCATCCCACAACTTTCCCCAGGAATGGAGTTGGGGGGAAGGTTGTTGGGGCTTCCCCTGCCTCATCCACCAAGAAGCAGAAGCCAGGGCCTCCCCAGTTCCTGGGGCCCCTAGGCCCAGGCCGATGGTTAATCCACCACTGCAAACGTGTATGCATAATAACACAGACATAACCATCCCAGGGTAACAGAAAATACACAGTGGGCTGTTCCCCACTGTGGCACTCCAAGTGCAGAAAGTGGGGAGCCCGCAAGAGACCTTAAATACCTTGCCTCTATAGGCTCTGCTTACAAAAACTCCCTAAAGTCACAGATTCACTGACTTTGGGAGGTAGCTGCCACCACCAAGTGGAACAAAAGAAAACCCCTTTCTTCTTGAACCCAGGAAGAAAGCACTTGGGCTTCCTTCCCCAGGGGTATCCCAAGCTCCTCTGCCACAAAAGAGCTTGAAAAAACAACAACAAAAGAAAACAAACTGTATCTCTGATAGCTGACCTCTCAGGCTGGGCAGAGACACACACAGACCTCCTGTTTCTTTCCAGGAAACAAGAATCAAATCATTGCTTTAACAAAGGTGATTTTATTAACAAAACAAAAATATATACTTGATAAAACATACTTGGTTGCTAGGTGTTACAGAGCAACTGAGTAGAACAAATTAAAACACAGAGAACATCTCTGGATATGCTTTTAGATATTGAGTGGGGGAGGGAAGGCATAGATTCACAGAGAAGTGTAACCAAACAACCAAAACAAAAAAAAAAATGGCTTGACCGCAGCTAAATACACATTTTCCTTTTATTTACTCATGATCCCTTGCTGGTTCAGTCCACTTCCATGCCCTGGATTCCTTGGATGCATGGTAGTTTAAATCATGCTGTTTTCCAACTTCTGGCTTAACTCCCCCACAAAGGGTATGTGCTATGAGGAGTAACAGTTAATTCGAGGGAAGGGTTTTGGATCAGACTACTACGTCTACACGCGGCGAGTTAATTCAGGCTACCGGCATTTTAAAATGGCGACCGGCCGCGAATATACTAATCAAGCACGGGATATTTAAATCCCATGCTTCATTAGCAACTTTGATATGCTTCATTTGCCTCCCTAGTCCGAACTAGGGGGCAAGTGTAGACACACCCACAGAAAACAGACAAGGTATTTTATACAATTCAGTTTCAGCACTGTATTCCATTGGTTCTTCTGGCTCTCTGCCAACCCCTCAGCTAGTTACCTGAGTTTAGGTGCTGGCCAGCACTCTTCCCATCCATCACAACACACAATGCAATGTACATGTTGGGGCATGTAACTGCTTGTATATTGAACCAAATTAGGATCATACATAACACTTTTCTGATATTGGAGCCAGTTTTCTGTATAATCTTATTGTATAAATATTTATATATTTAATAAAACTCAAGAAATCACCGTATCAGAAAAAAATATTACTGTAACTCTAGGGATTGTTTTCCCATGTGCTGCTTTGCTGATGTATATGGGCAATTCTGGAGCTATTGTCCTGCCTGCTTCTGTAGGTACTTTGACTATGACATGGACTGGCTACTGCATGATCCTACATGTATTTTGGTAATGAGCTAATTTGCTCTACATAAGATATGTGTACACAGCTTAAGGCATGTGTATTTTCATTTCATTCTATTACAGTTCTAGCAGAGCCTGGATATTTCAAAGAGGAAAGAAGATTATCTTATGTTGAGTCAGTCATATGAGTGGCCCTGAAAAGAATTAATTAGTATTCTAAGCAGTAGCTCCTTTTTTTCTGTATCAAAAAAGACTTGAAAGATTGTTTCTTGAATTTCTAATATAAAAAGAGCATGCAGGAAAACAAAGACTTGTCTAGCATAAAAGACTAAGACTTTGTCTTCACGGCTTTAAAAAGAAAGTGGGTTTTTATTTCAGAATAACTGGAATGCTGGTTAGAACACTGTAAAATCCTAATGAAGACTAGGCACCATAATTTTACCACAAGATCAACAATGGACAGGAGACTAGTACTGCCCTGACATAACTATCTCTAGTAAAAAGAACCTTGTCTCCACTAAGATTTCACAGTGGGATAGTTAATATGCATTAGTTATCTATCTATAAACACACAAACAAAGCCCACCTTTTGGCCAGAGGAAACCTACCCGTCTGAAATTATTGCACCAGCCATCATAGGTTATCTGTGTTAGTCTGTAACTTTAAAAATTAGTAGTCCTGTGGCACCTTCGGCTACCTCTAGACTCCAAGCCTCTTTCGAAAGAGGCTTTTTCGAAAGAATTTTTCGAAAAAGCTTCTTTCAAAAGAGATCGTCTAGACAGCAACCAGTATTTTCGAAAAAGAGAGCCGCTTTTTTGAAAGAGAGCACTCAGGTAGTCTGGATGCTCTCTTTCGAAAAAGCACTGTTTGCGTTCAATAATGCCTTTTTTTGAAAGAGCACTTTCAAAAAAAGGCATTATCCTCATAAAATGAGGTTTTCCGTGGTTGAAAAAACTGCTGCTTTCTTTCGATTTAATTTTGAAAGAACATGACATCAGTCTAGACGCAGGGGAAGTTTTTTCGAAAAAAGGCCACTTTTTTTCGAAAAACCCTCTAGTCTAGACACACCCTTAGAGACTAACAAAAATATATAGTAGCATGAGCTTTTGTGGGTAAAACCCATGAACGCTCATGATACTATATGTTAAGAGGGGAAGGGATATTTAGATAGAAGGGATATCTACACTACAAAATCAAGTTGGCTCAAGTTAATTCAATTTACAGCCACTGCATCTAACTCTGTCGTGTAGGCCAGGCCAGACTGTGTTTAAAATGCTTTGGTTTTGTTTTTTGTTGTTAACACCTATTTAACATCAATGACTAATATTTTGATAGGAGTTTTGCTCAAGGTGTCTCATTCTTTCTTTGAATTATGGAGTTAAGAGTTCACAGAAAACACCTTTGAGACCTTCCAAGGTCCTGCAACAAAACAGGGAGGGGAAGATTTTACATTCCTGATATTTCTAAGCAGGGGCAGATGAGAGTTTTGCGGGGCCCAGGGCAGCACAATTTTGCGGGGCCCCCCTTTGGAGAAAAAATAGATAAAAGGCATCAAATGCACAAATTGAAGGCTATTTTCATATTAAAATGTGAATTGGGTAAATTTGATAGAAATTTAATTTAGTTGGATAATTTTTATTTTAATTATATTGTAAGTCATTCTTAAACAAAATTCTGCATTAATAATTAAAAATTTTCATTTGTATTTAAGTCTCCTCCTCCTCGTGCCTCATTCTCTCTTCTCCTCCTGCCTCACTCTCTCTTTCTCTTCTCCTTAGTCCTCCCCCTCCTGCCTCTCACTCACAGAGCCCAAACGGCCATTTGGGCCCCATGCAGCATCCCGGCTGAGCGGCACAGAACTCAACCGAGCGCCACAGAGGGAGGCGAAGGGAGGCGGGGTGGTGATGTACACGGCCAGGGGGTAGGACCTGGAGCTTCTGTCATGCCCTTCGCCTCCCGCCCCCGGCCGTGTACATCACTGCTCCGCCCCCCCTTCGCCTCCCGCCGTGGCGCTCGGCTGAGTTCTGCGCCGCTCAGCCGGGACGCTGCGCAGAAGCAAGCGGCTCAAGCGGCCATTTGGGCCCCGTTCGGCACGGGGCCTACTGCAACGCGGGGCTCAGGGCAGCCGCCCCACTCGCCCTGCCCTATATCCACCGCTGTTTCTAAGGCCTGGTCCACAGTCCTTTTGTTGTGTAAATATAATAATGTCACTTAGGGTACGTCTACACTGCATACTTACTTCAGAATAAGCTATTCCAGAAGAAATACTCCAAAATAGCTTATTTCAAAATATTGCATCTACAGTACAGGGAAGCCTCAAAATTAGTCCAAGGCAGGCTTCCCTAATGTGGAAGCACTACCTCGATTTAGACCCACAGGCCCTGGGGAAGAGCTATTTCGAAATAGCAGCAGTGGAGCATCCACACTACAGCTATTTCAAAATAGCTATTTCAGAATAGGTGTTATTCCTCGTGGAATGAGGTTTACAGAAGTCAGAATAAGCCACCTGTTATTTCAAAATTATTTTGAAATAACAAAATTGCTGTGTAGATGCTCGGATTGTTATTTTAAAACAATGGCCGTTATTCTGAAATAACACTGCTGTGTAAACACAACCTTAGGAATGTAATTTCTGTTTAACAGATACAGTGTTACTGGTACATTCCCTTTCCTGGCATAATTTAAATTATATTGGCATAACTGTGTGCCCATTTGGGGGGAAGGGGAACATACAACTATCCTGGGACAACTTTTGTGTTTAGGCAAGTCCAAAGGTAAAAAAACAAGCTGTGAGTAAAAAAACAACCTTTCAGGCCTTCTTCCTCCATAAAATAGAAACTAAAAAGGCAGCAAAACTAATTTTTATGATATCCATTGTAAATCACATTTAAAGGTGGATTATTCTGAAGGCAAAGAAGGCTGTTTCTAGAAAGTTTTGAGAAACCTGGTCAAACTATTGAGTTGCAATTTATGAAACAATTTCAACTTGTCTCTGACAGTCTCCATCTCTGTCTTACTCAAAAATGACTTGTTACTTATCCCTTCTGACTACCCATATAGTAAAATCTCCTTGGAAAGCCTTTTACTGGCTATGTGTGGCAATAATAGGCCATGATTAAGTAACTTTAGTAGCAATTCTGTTGTTGTTAGTTTGAGGATTGCACCTGCTCCTATTGATTCAGCCATGCCAATGACGTGTTTTGCAGTTCAGTGGGATAAGGCTTGGGTTCTACATTTGTGAAAACATATTGCCCTCTACTGGCTGGCTGCAGCTTAAAAAGAACATGAGGATGCTTCAAAAACTGACCAGTAACAAAAAATCTGCTATTCGCTCAAGCTGTAGAGGCAGGTATGTTTGGAACTAAAAGACTAGCTAGTGCAGTTTACTGCAACAGTGATAGCTTGTATTGTATTGTTTCGCTGGTATTCAAAAAGAAAAGAAAACCAAATTCTTCATGCTTCCACCTGTAGAGGAATAAATCTTACTGGCAAACAGTACATGTACTGTCATGTACATGTACTGAAATAACTGGTCCTTTTCATGGTTAAAAGGCTATAAACCCTCATAATGGGCTTAAACCAATCTCTAACTATTATGGATTAGGAGAGGAGACATGCCAAATTACCCCAACATTGCCTATGGTGGGGTTTCTTAACATTCCTCCAGAGTATCTGGTACTGGCCACTGTGGGACATAGGATATTGGGCCAGAGAGATATCAGGCCTGCTCCAATCTGGCAATTGAAAGAGAGGTGGTTTCTGACATTGGCTAATGCAATAAGCAGTTTTCAAGGACTGGAATAATAAAATGTTTGAGAAATTGCCATGATTTGAATACTAGATACAATTTGCCTTCTTTGAAGTTGATCAGAAAAAAAAAATAGAAAAAGCAGACAGAAAATATTCACAGCCACTAACGATTTAAGAACCATCCCTGACCCAGAGAAAGGCCAAAGTTCCAATATAGTGACAAGGTCAAGCAAGGTCTCAAAACATTCAACATTTTAACTGACGTGGGTGAAAACCCTGCCCACAATGAAGCTGAATTAAGACTCATGCAGCCATTGCACAGAACCATCAGAGAGCCCAGGCTGAGTCCTGCAGGCAAGCCAGGAAGAAGAGTATGCTTCAACTTCCTTCTGGCTAGTGGGCCTGTAGCTGTTGTAGGAAGGTTTACTGTCCGTGCATGGGGCTCTTTTCTGATGCCATGGCTAAGCACCATTGACAGACTGACTTTTTTGTACTTCCTTTCATCTGTCAAAATGTTGGATGACTGCCACAACCCCAACAATTCCTTCCAATGCCACAAAGCAAAGATACTGGGGGATGTATAATCTGCACAGTACATTTTAGCTGACTGGTTCTTTCCACCTCCATTTACAAGCTATAAAGAAAATATGGATGTTTGCTTACAGCAATTTTTAACTTGGCTAGCTCTATTAATTTCATTCAATAGCCTGGTGAATGCTCCATCCCAATTATTTGCAGTTTCTAAATATGTATTTTAATTTACCCACACAAATGGGGAATAATGCAACATATTTACAAGTAAAATAAACTGCCTAAAACTTAGATTTGTCAAATTTCCCAATAAAATAAAAACAAATATTCTTAAAAAAAAATTGAGAGGTAGCCATGTTAGTCTGTATCTGTAAAAAGGAGGATTTAAAAAAAAAATAGAGACTCTAAGGCCTAGTTCCTCAAAGATATTTAGGTGCCTGATTTCAATGGGAGGTAGCCACCTATATACCTTATATAGCTGCTAGGAGTGGGCCACATCCTCCCTGACTGAATTGACCTAATTATCTCTGGCCTTCCTCTTGATTGGTACTCCTTTCTTTCCTATATATTTATGCCTGCCTCTGGTATTTCCACTACATGCATTTGATGAAGTGGGTCTTTGCCCACGAAAGCTCCAATAAGTCTATAAGGTGCCACCGGAATTCTCGTTGTTTATGCAGATTCAAACTAACACGGCTACCCCTCTGATACTATATACCTTTGATGGCCTGAGCCTCAGTGACAACAATTTCTCTCTTCCATCACTTGAAATGAATGCTATTCTTTTCATCAGTAACTTAAGATATAAAATATAAACAATTTGGAAAATATTTCTGCAAAAGAAACAGAAAGAACTATTGTCCTAATGCTACAAACACAAATGCACTTTATTTTACCTATGTATTTTATCCCACTGGAGTAAAAAATCATTTTTGCACTACTGTAGAGTTATTCACAAGTCAGAATGTTCACATGACCAAGTCTCCGTGATGTATTTCAGTCATCTTCAAAGACAAGTCCACATACAGGACAATTTCACCACACATTTTTTGCTTTTCCTATCAAATTGCATTAGCATTTATGACATTATTCTCAAGAACCAGGAAATATACTTACTGGATAAGGCTGATATTTCCCACTGAACTCTGTCCCTCACAAGGAAATATTTAACAATACATTAAAACAATATCCATTGATCAGAATTAAGGTTGTTGCTCTATGACAGGGGTGGTGAACCTTTCCTGGGTTGGGGCCACTGACCCGCAGAAAAATCGGTAGAGGGCCGCATACAAATGAGAAGCGGGAAGACTAGAGGACCAGCACAAGCTCCCCACTAGATTGTTAGGCTCAACGAGTAATCAACGATTCAATGTTTGGTTGGTGGTGGGTATTAAGTGGCTTCCCCAAGGATCAGTTCTAGGGCCAGCTTTGTTCAACATCTTTATTAATGATCTGAATGAGGGGATAGATTGCACCCTCAGCAAGTTTGCAGATGACACTAAGCTGGGGGGATGATAGATATGCTAGAAGGTAGGGATAGAGTCCAGAGTGACCTAGACAAATTGAAGGATTGGGCCAAAAGAAATCTAATGAGGTTCAACAAGGACAAGTGCAGAATCTTGCACTTGGAATGGAAGAATCCCAAGCAGTGATGCAAGCTGGGGACCGACTGGCTAAGTAGCAGTTTGGCAGAAAAGGACCTGGGGATTACAGTGGATGAGAAGCTGGATATGAGTCAACAGTGTGCCCTTGTAGCCAAGAAGGCTAACAGCAAATTGGGGGGCATTAGAAGCATTGCCAGCAGATCTAGGAAAGTAATTATTCCCCTTTATTCAGTACTGATGAGGTCACGTCTGGACCCCTGTATGCAATTCTGGGCCCCCATTACAGAAAGGATGTAGATACATTGGACAAAGTCCAGTGGATGGCAACAAAAATTATTAAGGGGCTGGAGCATGAGACTTATGAGGAGCAGCTGAGGGATTTGGGCTTATTTAGTCTACAGAAGAAAAGAGTGAGGGGGGATTTGATAGCAGCCTTTGATTACCTGAATGGAGGTTCCAAAACAGATGGAGAGAGGCTGTTCTCAGTAGTGACAGCTGGCAAAACAAGGAGCAATGGTCTCAAGCTGCAGTGGGAGAGGTCTAGGTTGGATATTAGGAAAAACTATTTCACTGGAAGTTGGTAGCGAAATATAGGAATGGGTTACCTGGGGAGGTGGTGGACTCTCCATCCCTAGAGATTTTTTTTTTAAGTCCTGGCTTGACAAAGCCCGTGCTGGGATGATTTAGTTGGGGTTGGTCCTGCTTTTAGCAGAGGGTTGGACTCGATGACCTTCTGAGGTCTCTTCCAACCCTATGATTCTATGATGTTGCTCTAATTCAATCTGTGAGCTGTCTTTTTATTTTTTTAAAGGCTTCCTATTGCAAAACAAGAGCACCCAGCAGGATGCATGCTTCACCCACATTCACAAATACCCCAGCCCTATAGCTGAATGCTACATTGGTACTGAACAGAGATATTGAACAGAAAGCACAAGTGTACCAGGCTCTACATATCTTTATCTCCCTCCCGCCCCCCACCTACAAGACATCACTAAAATGGAAATGACAGACTCTGCTCCCTGCATCAAACTGGCGGTCTTTCTCTCTTGCTGCTCTGCTTCTGTGTTGCAACACAGGAAATTTGCCTTTGCTAACACCTGGTGTTGTTTCAAACAGCCAGCTGGCCTTAACCCCAGTCTCCTATAATTGATGGCCTGCTTGTGTAACCCTGTGACTATCTCTTTCGTTAGCTGCTGTTTTTCTGTAAATGCCATTCCACACAGAAACATCCTATCTTCCTGTTTTGCATACCAATCAATAGAGTGATCCTTACAGAAACCAGAAACAGCCTTTGTAACCTGGTAGACAGAAACTATAAGCAACAAGAGTCAACCTAGATGAGCTTAAATGATATACTATTTGCACTATTGTAGTTCTTGAAACTAAGCTATAAGAATAGCAAGAGATGAACCCAGTTAGTGAACACCTTTAATGGATGGGTAAATATTTATTAAATACTACACAATAGCTCCAGATCAAATCTTTCAAACCACTTGAATTTATTCAGCAATGCAGAAACTTGGTTTGGCTTTCATAAATTATCTTACTAACCACTATTGTTTCCTTGTGCTTCCCCCCTGGTCTGTCTGTCTAATCACCCATATCTCTGGTCTTGTACTTAGCAGGTAAGCTCTTTGCAGCAGTAACCATCTTTTGTTCTTTCTGCATAGTGCCTAGCATAAAGTGGACTGGGGTTCCCAGATGCGGCTGCAATACAAATAATAAATAAGAGATTATCTTCATATTCTATCTTTTAAACTTGAAGTCCAGTGAAGCTTAAAAGATAGAACTTAGTCCCTGTGCTCTTCATTCTGATATATCTTTTTTGAGGTGTAGAAAGGGTTGTTTATGAAAAAGAGCACTGTGCTGGTGCTCAGAAGACTTGAGTTTAATTTACAGCTCTGCCCAGGTTTCCCACATGAATGCGGGAAGCCACTTTAGTCTACCTTGTGCCTCAGTTCCTTATGCATTCTGTGGGAACTATATAAAAACCTGAGATAAATAGATAGGTACTTATATGGCCCTCCTCACTGTAGTATCTGAATACCTCACAAACAATATGGTTTTATCCTCACAACACCCCATGAGGAGGAGGAAATATTCTCCTGATGTAATGGTAAAATCACTCTGTTTTGCAAATGAGGAACTGAGGTGCAAGGTAGATTGAGTGACTTGTCTAGATTTGTTCACTAAGTCCTTGGCAGAGCAAAGACTTGGACCCACACCAGCCCCCTTTTAGCTAATGCCCTGATTGCAGGGCCATTCTCCCTTCTTTTACATAGGTTTCCTTATCTGGGATTTGTTTCCTCTCAGTCTGTTGCTGACCCAGTCTTGTGGTCCATGAAAAAGAAATGAGAGCTGAGATACAGCATGATGCATATACTGAAAGAAGGGATCGTCTTAGGAGAGCGACTGTAAAATACCATCCTGAACTCTATAACTGTTTCTTAATTTCTAGATTACGTTGCCTCAATTTCCAATTACAAAGACACTTTTTCCCAACAGATGGCCCTGCAAGCTCATCCTAGAATTTGAAAGTCCAGATAGTGAGTGCAGTGATAATTTTGTGGGTTAGATTCTGCCCTCAGTTAAAGACAACAGGGTTGCAGAGGTTTATTTGCCCTTAGACAGGAGTGGGCAAAAGGGCCTCTTATGGCCCACCAAGCAGGTTGATCCGGCCCGCGGAGGGTCTGGGAGCTGGGGGAAAGCGCACAAAGTTTTTTCTCTGCCCTGCAAGGAAGAGACTTAGCGTGCTCCCCCGGCCCCAGTCCTGATTGGCCTGGGGGCAGAAGGGGAAGCTTGCAAAGTCTCCTCCCACTGCCAGGGGCACGGGGAGCATAGGGGAAACCTCTGGGAGGGAAAAAGACTTCACATGCTCCCCCAACCCCAGACCAATCATGGTCTGGGGGTGGGGAAGCAGGGAAGTATCCTGGCCCCGCCCCTTCTGCTTGAGGCCCCGCCATACACTAACCAAAACCTGTTACCCTAACTGACCTTTTCTGGAACTGATGAAATGATCCTCACTTTCACACAGAACCCTAATATTGCTGGTTACTGTGAAAGTCACAGTCTTCCTCTGAGTAAGAAGAATGCTCTGCTAAAGGCTGGGAGGCATTAACCCTTGGAGCTTTGATCAGTCCAGCTGTTCGAAGTCTCGGAATGGTTAATTGTTCCCTTAGGGTATGTCTAGACTACATGCCTCTGGCGACAGAGGCATGTAGATTAGGCTACCCGGCATAGGAAAATGAAGTGGCGATTTAAATAATCGCCGCTTCATTTAAATTTAAATGGCTGCCGCGCTGTGCTGATCAGCTGTTTGTCGGCTCAGCGCGCTAGTCTGGACGCTCTGCGGTCGACATCAAAGGCATTTGTCGACCTCCTCGGTATGCCTCTTGGATGCATACAGAGGCATGTAGTCTAGACATACCCCAATAGTGAGGGGCAAAGCTAAGCAAAGCAGAAAGACTTTGTTAGCTGCCTCTGTATGAAAAGTCATTTGCTAGGTGAATTTGAAAGTTGTGAACAGAGAAGTTTCAGAGGGGGATGTGATGGGGCATTCCATATTCTTTATGGGAATATGGTTATGAAAGTGATATAACTGGAATATGCTTTATGTGAGATACCATTGAAAAGGTTGCCATTTGTTTAACCTATTTGTATACGTGTATTATTTCTGTATCTGAAGTTAGGAATTTATTATCAATGTGTTCATGTTGGGAAAAGCCTATTAATGGCCCATCAGCTACCACAAAGAAATCAGACACAGCTAATAGTCCATTAGCAAAAGACAATGAACGGTGCAAAAACTTGGTTTTCCTGTAAGCCTGAGGACCAGCCTGTAAGAAATGGCTCCTGGCTCCACAACAACCTGTCACCATGTCACCTGATGCTGAAATCCACCTTGGATTCTGTATTTTTCCACAAGAAGGGCAGGGGAGGGAGTCAAGTTTGGGAGACAAAGGATTCCCATCTTAGGTAATAAGGGAGGGGAGGGAGATGAGCCAGGTCATCAGTTCTCCCCTGATGCCCTACCCAAGCTGACTGCTGGAAATATCTAAAACTGAGCAGGGGGGATGTCTGGACCCAGTCTGAAAGGGTGTCCAGTCTGTGCAGAGATTATTGGAACCACATCTAGCATGCGAACTTATGTGTATATACCTCTCCCTCTAGCTTAGTGTCATCTGCGAACTTGTTGAGGGTGCAATCCATTCCCACATTCATAATAAAGATGTTGACAACCAGCACCAGAACCGACCCTTGGAGCACTATGCTTGACACCGACTGCCAACCTGACACCAAGCTGTTGATCGATACCCATTGAGCCAGATGATCTAGACAGCTTTCTATGCACCTTACAGTTCATTTATGCAGAAGGTCAGACTAAATGATCACAATGTTGCCTTCTGGGCTTGGAATTTATGAATCTTGTGTTAGTGGTACCAATTTAAATAGGATTCTCTCACTCCTCTGCTATATTTCTTCCAAAAGATTTAAAAAAAAAAAAAAAAAAAAAAAAAAGTAGAAATCGTCCTCCCAATTCCTCACCTGGAGCATTAAAAAAGTCATGCAATTACAGGCTCAGTAGCTGAATTAAGGGTTCCTTTTAGATAATTCTATAATTAGGATGAAAATTTAGTTCTCACAGAACGTGAAGCTGAGTGGTAAGCTTGACTTAGACTTATTCTGCTGCAACTGACCTCTGAGTGAGGCTGCTGGTGCTTATTTTTGGAAACATATTGGTTAAAAATCACAGGATAAATAATAGATATTGAAACAACCCCAGTGAAACTGTCCTTTTGTGTTAAAAGTGATGTTCTAAACCAAACCTATTTGTTAAACAAATCAGTTTGAAAACATGACCTAGTTTCTGTTTGCATATTTCTTTTAACTGTCTTGAAGTAGGATGTATATACAATTTTGTAAAGAAATGTGAACTCCATTTACATTTCTTTGTTCCAAAATATATGTGCCTTGTTAAGATTCCAACTGACAAGGAAAAGCAGATATTGTGGTTACCTTCTAATTGTGAAACTTAAACTTACAAAACCCACACAAAATGAATCACAGGAAGGGGATCATTTGCTTGCAAAACTCATGAAAACCAATGCAAGGCAAAATGGATTTCCTTTATCAATAAACAGAGTGCTGGCAATACACTGAACACCTGGCATCGCTACAGGCTTGGAAACCATCTGAAAGTGCAGCCATAAGAAAAATTAAGAACAGTTAGTTACTCTCCAGGTCTGCAAAGCATGTAGACATGTTCTTAGGTTCTAAGGAAGTCCATGGGACTCTAATTCATCAAAGGATTTAACAAACTTGAGTCATGATGCTTTCAATATTAATTTTGTGGGGCAAATCTTTTTTTGAAAGTAGATCCAAGTGATCTTACAGAACTGTATACTCTACTTCAGAGTGGTGAGCTGCTATATGGCTTTCGAGGAGAGTACTGTACTTAATTCAAATTTAAATGCAACTGCACCTACTACTTTCCTCTGCTGGTTGCAATACCCTCTTGAAAAAATAGATTGGTTCAGGATCAGTTTTATCCTCTCCTCCTTGGCAAACCTGCCAAAAAGGGCTGTTCATTTCTCTCTCACAACATTCCCCAAGCAAGAGCCCATTACAGTTTCAGTCAAAATGCTGTCAGGCCAAAGCTTGAGCCCAGTGTCTAACTCAAATAGCCAGGCTCAGTACTGAGCCCATGAGCAGTGATGAGAAGGGAAGATTCTACCCCTCAAGCCATAGAGAAGTTATATTAGCACTTCAGGGAGGCAGTGCTAAACCACTGAGTTTGCTGCTGCTATCCATGCTCTGTTTTCACCACCACCACCACCATCATCATCATCCCCAGGCCTCTCCCTGTTCCTGAACCCGCTGTTCTCATGCTGTACCTGAATGTCTAAAGTAGCCTTTGCAAGCCCTTCTGCAGTCCTCTCTCAGGCAGGACTAGAGGATCTTCCAGAACCACTCCCTGTGTGCTGCCTCAGTGGGAGCCACAAAAAAGCCAGGAGGGTGGGGGAAGGAAAGAGAAAATATCCTGGGTGATCACCTACAGCCATCCCTTCTCTTGCATAGATGAAACACATTGTGGCAAAAGACACAGCCTGCTTTTCCTCCAAAACTGTAAGGGCTGTAATCTGCTGTGTCAGGCATCAGCATCACTCATGAGCTTTTTCAAAGCCATATCTTTACTGTGGATACACACAGAGACCTTTTAAAAGGGTGCCCAGCTTGGATGTATACAAGAGGGTGAACTGAAGGCTTCGTATTTTCAAGTGCTTAGATTTGGTCCTGAATATTGAACAAAGTAGTTTCTTGTATTTGATTTTACATCTAGCAAGAATCTCTCCCAAAGGATTTGGTGCCAGTCACAGCACACATTAAGTGCTCCAACTGCCTGACCTATATATTTAAAGGAAAAATATTTATTTAAGAGACTGGGAGACATCTCCTTTCATGCAGCAGCAGGAGGCTGTTTTAAGTGCATAACTCCTAGAATCATAGAACCATAGAGCTGGAAGAGACCTCAGAACGCCATCAAGTCCAGCCCCCTGCCCAAGGCAGGACCAATCCCAGTTAAATCAACCCAGCCAGGGCTTTGTCAAGCCAAGACTTCCCATTCCATTCCAGTGCTTCACCACCCTCCTAGTGAAATAGTTTTTCCTAATATCCAACCTGGACCTCTCCCACTGCAACTTGAGACCATTGCTCCTTGTTCTGCCATCTGTCACTACTGTGAACAGCCTCTCTCCAGCCTGTTTGGAACCTCCCTTAAGGAAGTTGAAGGCTGCTATCAAATCCCCCCTCACTCTTCTCTTCTGCAGACTAAATAGACCCAACTCCCTCAGCCTCTTCCCGTAGGTCATATGCTCCAGCCCCCTAATCATTTTAGTCACTCTCTGCTGGACCCTCTCCAATGCATCCACATCCTTCCTGTAATTGGGGGCCCAGAACTGGACACAATACTCCAGATGTGGCCTCACCAGAGCCGAATAAAGAGGAATCTTTATTCCTCTCTGGATCAACTGGCAATGCTCCTCTTAATGCAACCTAATATGCCATTAAGCCTTCTTGGCTACAAGGGCACACTGTTGACTCATATCCAGCTTCTCAGCCACTGTAATCCCCAGGTCCTTTTTTGCAAAACTGCTACTTAGCCAGTTGATCCCCAGCCTGTAACAATGCTTGGGATTCTTCCGTCCCAAGTGCAGGACTCTGCACTTGTCCTTGTTGAACCTCATCAGATTTCTTGTGGCCCAATCCTCCAATTTGTCTAAGCCACTGGGGAGACTAAAGACTAAAGCAAAAAAAAAAAACAAAAAAACCAGCATGGCCCCTTTAAGGCCTCTGGTTTTTTTGTTTTTTGGTTTTTTTTGCTGGTGGCCATCTTGTTTTCTTACTGTGTGTGGGAAGAGAGCTCCCCTGTGGAACCAGGTAAGTGGGGAGGAGAGGGGGTCCAGGAGGGGCCATGGGGCTGGGTTGGGGCGGGTGGTGGCCGGGGGAAGGGGCCTGGTTGCTGAGTGTGGTAGGGTTGCCAGGTGTCTGGTATTTTCACCTCCTGACATGGAAAAAAAAAATCAGAAAATACTGGACATTTTAGGTGTCCGGTATTTTCTGATTTTTGTTTTTTAACGGACAGGAGGTGAAAATACCAGACTGTCCTGGTCAATACCGAACACCTGGCAACCCTACAGGCTTTAGGATAAACTTTTGCACAGTTCTGAGCTTAACAGACAACAGAGAGGCCTGGGGCTGCCATGAGTGTGAGCTGCCCAAACATGGATCTTATCATGGGTTTGATCTTATCATGGGTTTGAACTTACTTTTGATGCTGTTTTATCAAACTTTATTTTTAATCAACTAATGCCAGCCTGACAGCACTGGGAACTGACTGTCATTATTTGCTCAGCAAACCCAGCAGAGGGAACACAATGCATTTTTGTGCTCTCATTAATAGCAGCAATTTTCTTGTTTATTTCTCAGCAATAGAATGAAAAATAAACCTTACTGTCCAGTCCTGGTCCTATTCTAGCCAATGACAGCATCTGTATTGCCTTCCCTGGGAGATGAGCAGACCCTTATGTATTCAGGTTCTCTCATTCATTCCTGAAGGATGTGAGTTGGGCACCCGCACCCAGGTCCACATTTTTAGGTCAGGCTGAGCTGTGCTCAGGCCAGGACTTGAGGGGGAGGGAGGCGGATGGGGCAGGAGAAGCCAAAAAGCTGACTTTGCGCCTTTGCAGCTCTCAAATTTTGGGTCAAGTCATAGTCTTTGGCCCCTGCCATAAGATAGCATCAAGGTTGCTCTAATGTATGCCTGGCTGCTCCAGTGCTTTCTGACAACCAGGGATAGTGGGAGACTAGAAACAGCCTGACTAGTCCACTGTCAATGGCATCTTCCATAAGCTTTGGCTCACGGGCTTTCTGCGATGACACAGGGTGAATGCTACAAATCCTGAACATGACAGAGGGTAACCCTGATAAAAATAAATCATTACTAATGAACACATCACACAACATAATATTCTTTCAAACTGGCCCAAAGACACAAGGCCAAAGCTGACTATTTTGAGATGTTTCAGAACTGAAATGGAAGAAAATTATTTTTCAGCTGTTTGCATTTATTACTATATATATATATATATATAACGTCTTTGCATTCAGTTCATCAAAATGAGGTGTTACAATGATTTCCATCAATGCACTAGACTGAGCAAATCCTGTATAGAAATGAAATGGCGAGACAAACCAAAAAAATAAAATAAAAAGTTCACCCAACCCCAAAAGTTGTCAATACATTTTAGCTTCAATATAACTAATGAGACGCACATATGATCCTCCTCCTCCTACAGCCACCTGTGGGACAGTCATCTGATTGCTGAAAATAAGCAAAAGTCACCACTGCATAGTCTTGTTTATAATATGTCTATTGTTGAAATAGAGCACATTGTGATTTGGTGTCTTTATTTACATTATGTTAGCAAAAAGTATTTTTTTCTGTAACAGAAACCACCATTACACTGAAAGCAGGCAACATTTTTCTTTCACAGAAAGAATAAGAATTCCTTTAACCATTACACTTTGTTCTTTATGAATGAATAATCCAGATTAAAGATGTATGCATACAACTGCTTGACAGCCAAAGCAAAACAGAGTACACTTAAAAAAGAATCAAAATCTTGTGTTGCTAACAGAACAAGCTTGTGATTTTCCCAACTACTCTTCCCTTGAGCCAATTTAATAAATATTAGCTAAGAGTGAAATATATTTTTTGTGTTTATACAGATATAGTCAAACTTCGACAGATCACAGTGCCCCATAATGTAGTAGGGTCTCAAAATGAAACTATTTAAATTAGCTACTAATCTATGCTACCATTTTGTTTCCAATACTAAAAGGTTACTAAAACTGGATTCACTACTTATAGCACATCAGCAAATAAATGCTACAGACCTGCCTTCCAGATGCGATTTGCTCTGGGTGAGATCAATATGCTCCAGATGCTCAGCTTTGAAAGTCAGGCCTTAAGTACTCCAGGAGGGTAACTGAACTGAGAGCATCTTATCTAGTGGCTGGAAAAAATTTATATAATAAATGTACTACTACAGGCCACTAGCAAAATTAATACAGATAGACTCTGGCTAATATGTTCATCCAGTAACTCAACAGTTAATGACAAGGGATAATAAATAATATCTAAGCCAGAAGGGGTCATTAGAGCATCCAGCATGACTTCCTATATATCACAGACCATTACATTTTACCCCTGTATTGAGCCTAATAACTTGTATTTGGCTTTTGCATATCTTTCAGAAAGGCATCCAACCTTGATTTCAAGATATCAAGTGGTGGAGAATCCACACCTCACTTATTTCCAATTTGACTTCAGTTTCCTGCTGTTGATTCTTCTTTTCCTTTCTCTGCTAGATGAAAAAGCCCTTTAATACCCAGTATTTTCTTCTGATGATACTCAGAAGCAGCAATTAAATCACCCCTCAATTTTCTTTTTGCTAAATTAAACAGACTAAGGTTATGTCTACATTGCAGTTTTTCCGGGATACCTCAGGTATCCCGGAAAAACTCTGCCGCATCCAGGGAACGCGTCTGCTCTTCCAAAAAATTTTTCGGAAGAGCACACGCGCCTTTTTGGCATTCCTGTAAACCTCATTTTATGAGGAAGAAGGGATGTTCTGAAAAAAGATTTTTTTCTGACATTTGGCCCTGTATAGACAGGCCAAATTTTGGAAAAGCCTCTTCCGAAAAAAGAAGCAGAAAAAGCTATGCAAATTGTGGTTTGCAATTTGCATAGCCTTTTCCGGAAGAATAGTGCAGTGTAGACATAGCTTTAGTCTCTCAGTCTCAGTCGTCTTCAGACCTTGAATCATTTCTGTAACTCTTTTCTGCATCCTCTCCAATTTTTCAACATCTTTTTAAAATGTGGTAAGCAAAAACTGTACTGCGGCACTGATCTCACTAAAGCATTATACAGAGATTAAAAAACTCACATCACTACTCCTAATCCCTGGTTTATACACCCAAGAATCACATCATGTAAGTTAAAGTGTGGTTGTACTTAGAGACATGACTCTCTTCAATTGGCACCTAGAGGCCCACACTGATTTCTCTCCAGGACCCAATACCAAATGTGCTCAGTTTGAAACAAAAACAATTTTTTTATTTATAAACTGCCAGCCTTGCACACTTGATCTAAGGTCTGAAAGTCAAAATGTGTTCTTCATACTTGTGCACTAATGCTGATTTCAAGAAAGTATATGTGCACCTGAAGAGCACATATAATAGTCTTCTCCTGAGTCACAGATCTGGTGATGTTGTACAAGAAGCAAAGACTTTGGACACTTGTATAAATGATTATTCAAGATGCAGGGCAATGTGAACTGGCCCCTTAACTTTCATATCTGAAGTCAGTGAGTTTGCAAGGCCAGCTATTAGAAAATCCATATTTGGGTGTGCCAATCCATTTCCCACTAGTGCCAGTGGTGGCAAAACCTCCATTGAATTAAATCAGGATCAGGATCTATCCTTTCCTTATAAACTGAGCAAATTTGATACAGGAGACACGAAAATACACTGAGCATGGAATCCCATGATGCTATTTTCAGAGAATAGCATCTCCCCAGCCAAATATCTTTAAAAATAAATAAGGTGATCATTTTACTACTCATCTCCAAGCACAATTTTTTTGATCATTTGGCATATGTTGAAGTATACATTTTAAAGCAAAGTACTGCAGTACATTATTTGAAAAAAATGCTCTTGACTGATCTGCAATATTGACTTCAATGCAAACCATTAAAATTTATGACATTGAAAAGTAAGTAACGTAACAGAGCAGTAACTACAACCAGTGTCTGTTGAAATGAGAAAAAAAGAGTATGCAGCTATAGATCTGAAAGTGAAAAGGAAGATTTCATTGATTCCAAAGATGGCCAGATGTACGGCAAAGCACATACAACTGAAAACATTCTGCAAGGTGAAATCATGAGATGCATCCTTGACCAGCAGCAAGTTCACATTTTAGCCAAAGAAAATGCTTCACAAAATACTTTTTAGTTTTGACAAACCCCTTGAAGTTCTCACCTCCAGCAAATTGAAACTCAGTGCAATCAATGGGTAAAATCTTTACCTTATTGATGTCAACAGGAGTTTTGCCATTTATTTCAACACGGCCAGGATTTCACTCAATTGGTTGACTTCTTCCACTTGAATACTTATACTGTACCTTAATCCAAATGGATTGGTTTTGGAGTAAGGTATTTCTCAATGTGAGTAGGAATGACAGAATCAGATTAAATAGAAAGTAAGGGAAATAAAAACATTGTGAGTGTACATTATTTCCCAGGGGAAAAAAAAGCCAATTTAAACCAGTTCAGGGTCTGGCCCAATAACTCGTGACATAATTCCATGTTTGTTTGTGGGGAGAGAGGGATTATTGTCCATTCTTTTAAATGAGGGATTTTTAATTTGACAGAGGTTGCAGTCTGTACAGAAATGTACAATTTTGTGTTGGGATGTTGAAACCCTGCCCTTCCCCTCCTGCTAAATGGATGAGAGTTCTGGATAGATGGGAAGATGATTCATGAGAGAACCTGGTGTGGAAAAGATTGAAAACTGCTTTCTTAAACTAAACCTTATAGTATTTTTAAGTGAACACCAGTATTATTGCATGAGTAACTGCCATTTTGTTGTAAGAGTGTTGCACATCTTAAGCATGTTGTCTGAGAAGCTGGAAGCACCACTCCCATTCCTAATCACTTCAAATCAGACTTCAAGCATGGAAACACAGTTCCAAATTTCCTTCTAACAAATGCATACAACGCTCACAACAGCACAGATTCCAGCTGATCTGTCCAAGGCAAAAAACAAGCTGTGCCTTTTAAATATAAGATAACCAGTCCATTGAACTGAGGCCGAGAAGCTGCGGATGCATTTAAGATGAGTCCGGATGAATATCCTGGCTTTCAAAAGGTGGCAGTGGGTCCCTCCAGTACGTGAACTGACTGTAGGTATCAGAACAAGGGAAGTCTGAAGAATGGCTTCTTTTCAGCAAAGGAAACACGTGATCAACCACCTCACAGAGTCTGACGTAACTGGGGGGAGGAAAATTGCCATTGAAATGATCTCAGATTGTTTATTCATTTTCATTTATGCCTACCTAAGGCTCTAGGAACCCTCATGCACATTGCCAATGCAATGCAAAGCTCATCTGCATGAAATAATCAATTCAACCTGCCTACTTCCATCCCTCCATCAGCATTCATTTTGAGCAGTGATATTCAAAGGTGTATGTGTTTGAGAACAGTTTACGGCAGCTCAATTTGGAAATGGCTAGGTGGTGAAGTGCACATTTAGTAATTATTTATTTTTAAAAAAAAAACAAGCATTAAGGCCCAGATTTTCAAAAGTGACTAGTAATTTGGAGTTTCTCCTTTTTCTGGATCCCCAACTAGAGACATCCTAAAGAGATTTCATGTTTTTCAAAACAGCTAAGTACTCATACTCTTACAATGTAGCTTCTTTCAGGTGGCTCAAGGAGAGAAGCGAGGACTGCAGGCACCCAAAATCATGAGACAATGTTGAAAATTTGGACTAAAATGTTTATGAGGTTTCAGCATCACAAACCACGTCGCTTTTCATTCTTTCCACCTGGCTGACTCACTCCAGCATCCTGACATTTCTTGTGCTACCACATTGCAATAATCCATCTACTGTTTCAGGACTGCTCACATGTAGTGACTGTAGCATGATAACTATATATGCATTACAGGTTGAGACTCTCTGAATCAGGTTCTCTGGTCCAGCAACAGCCATGATCCAGCATGGATGTTGTAGGACCAGAGAGTCCCGGTGAAGGGCCTGCAGTAAGGATTCCTTCAGGGCAGTTGATGGTGGGGCTACCCAGAGATGTTGGGAGCTCCAGCGCACAGCTGCTCAGGAAGCAATTGCCCAGGGAACCCTGACACACATGGCTGTCCAGAGCCCCAGCACATGGTGCACGTGGCTGCCTAGAGCCGTAGCAGCGATGGCTGCCCAGCAAGTCATCAGGGCAGTGGGACCAGCAGGAGGTGGGGAGCAGCCTGGGAGGCCAGCTGCCAGGCCAGGAGGGCTAGGGCGAGGGGTCCAAAAATGACCCCCCTGGTCCAGCAAAGTCCTTCATCCGGGACCAGTCAAGTCCCGAGGGTGCTGGACAAGGGAGGTCCTCCCTATATTTCTTGTTTCTCCTCTATCTGTGACTCTATAAAATAATTTTTAGATGTCTTGGTTACCTGCTGCAAACCATTCTGTATACCTCTCGAAGATAAAGGATTAAAAATCCTCACTCACACTTGTGAGCAGCTACTCACACAAGTATTACTACTGAGTCAATGGGAGTGTGCTTGCGATTAAATGTCCACCAGAACAAATAAGAGCTTCACAAGACCATAACAGAATTACTCACACGAGTAATTACTCTCGCAAATTTAAATCTACAGTTTTTCTATCCACTATTGTTACCAGTTTACCCTTAGAATCTTATAACTGAAAGAGAAAAATATAGTTATTCATATTTTTTTCAGGGTCTGCCTGTAGAACCCTGCTCATGTGAGTAGTTATGTTGGCTATAACAGGACTTCTACGGTGTGTGAGTGCTTCTGAAACCAAGCCATCAGCTTGTTTAAACTCTGGAAAATTCCCATTAATCTCAGTTGAACAGGGATGCGTATATAGGCACTTTTAGCTGTGCCCACTATATAGTTAGTTTTAACCTTTGTTTGCCCTAAGTCTTTCACATATAAATTCTGAAAAAGGAAACTTTAAAGAAAGAATTATTTAAAGATCACAAAAAAAATGTAAGAGGGACTCAAGAAACTACATGTAACTTATTTTTGAAACTCCAAGTGGACAGCATCCCTGTAAGGGTGCATCTACACAGCAGGGCTTAACTCGAAATAAGCTACGCAAATTGAGCTACGTCAATTACATAGCTTATTTCAAAATAGCTTATTTCGAAATTGGGAGCGTCTACACAGCACTTATTTAGAAACGAGCACTCTTCCTCCGACTTCCTTTACTCCTCGTACAATGAGGGTTACAGGAGTCAGAGTAAAAAGTCCTCCAGCTTGACAGTATTTCGACATTATTTCGAAATAACGCTAGTTATTTCAAAATAATGTTGCTGTGTAGGCGTACCCTAAGTGAATAAAGTAAAAAAATTTTTTTAAATGATTGGCTGAATGAGTAATGGAGACTTGATATTCAAGTAATCAAATGTTATATCAAGCTAAATATTTTATTTTAAACTAGGAAACCCTTGGTGTTGCTCTCATAATCAGCTGGGTGATGTATATGGCCCATGAAGTACTTGGGACAAATTATTACTTACGATGAGATGTTCGTTTTTGCATGCTCTTGTATAAGTTCCCCTTTGGGATTAACTGTGAATATTCTGTTTAACGAGACCCCCACTTGCTTGTAGGAATAAACATCCTAGCAAAAAAGAAAAAGGATAACTTAAAACTAATTAAACCTCTGCTTTTGCACAATAAATCTATATAGATATAGAGCAGAAGAATATATATAGTAAAGTGCAAAATATTAGTACTGAATGTACATATGTTATTCTGCATCTGAAGCTTCTGTAACATATTAGCATGTTACACATATTAACTAAGCCTAACAAAATTCATAGGAACTAATTAAGGGCTTGTCTACAAGATGCATTAGTGTGCACTAGAGAGGTGTAAATTCTTGTCCTCAGCAGCATATCACACAGTTAGTGGCCCTTGTGAACCCCACTGGCATGCACTATAAGTTCCCTGATGCATATTAACATAGTGCTGTGTGTAACAGAATTAAGTTAATGTGCGCTAGGGAATTTTTAGTACATGGCAACAAGATCCAGACTACCCAGGTAACATGCTACACACTAATGAAGATTAGAACTTAATCCACACCGGTGAATGCTAATGCACTGTTGTAGACAAACCCCAAGTCAGCATAAAACTGCTAGAGAAGATTAAACAGACACAGGGGGTACAATTTTCAAAAGTGGCTAAGTAATTTTTACCTGACACATTTTGCCTAGGTTTATACTATATAACCACATGAAGCTCACTGTGGTTGTGCTATCTTGAAAAGAGCAAAATTTGGATACACATTTCTAACAGCACCAAAGAAAGTCACTATTTTCAGTGTTTTCAAAGAACTTTACAGATTTTACTTACTTATACAAACACATACGATTCTATTCCTACTTTGCCCTCCATGTTTGTTTCTTTATTCACCTACTGCATATCTACATTCTAAACTGTGAAATCTCTGAAGGAGAGACTGACTTTGCATTATTTGTTTTTTACAGAGCCTAATAAAATATGGTGTTAATTTCTGTTTGAGGCCCTGAGGCATTACCACAAAAGAAATACTGAACAACATCACCAGCACTTCTGCACTTTGTAGTCAAAAATAATTTTAGCTATTACTTACGGCAGGTCTGTTTCCAAAGGCTGCATAAAAAGGTTCTGCGTTTGGATAAAATAAATGCTTGATGTCTGTCAGGCACTGAACTTTAAACTTTTCTGGCTTCTTTTCTATCACTTCCCTAAAATAAAAAAGGAGGCATTTCATAAATACATCAGTTGTTTTATTTTTATTTTATGTAATACATGTATTTTATTTAATACATTTCACCTAGCTGGATTCTAGAACTGAAAGCCCCCATATAACTTCATTTAGAAGCCAGAGCTCCTATTGAATGTAAATAACTGTTCTCATATTTGCACAGATAAAGTTTACAGTAAAAACAAGCTTTCATTAAAAACCCTGTGGTAAAGATGTGGCTACTAAACAAAGGCAGTGAATTATAGACAGCAGTTACTCAATAAAGATGTGTTTATGGGTACGTCTACACTAGCCCCCTAGATCGATCTAGGGAGGCTAATGAGGGCGACCGGAATTGCAAATCAAGCCCAGGATTTAAATATCCCACGCTTGATTTGCATGTTCCCGGCCGGTCGCCATTTTAGAAATTGACTAGCCCAAAGTAACTGCCCGCGTATACACGCGGCAGTGAAACGGGATTCCGATTTAAAGCCCTAACTCAAATTAGCTGGTATTCCTCCTGCAATGAGGTTTACCAGCTAATTCGAGTTAGAGGCTCTCTGCCCCGGGCTTCCTGGAGTCAGCCGCTGGTCAGTTTCAGCAGCGGCTGACTTGGGGAAGTCTGGGGCAGAGCAGCTGGGGTGCTGCCGGGTTGGTCCCGTAGCGCCACCCCCCATCCCTCCCACCCCACCCCAGACCCCTCATAGGCCCCCCCTTTCCGATAGTCCGGCATATTTGATAATCCGGCACCCCCTGGGTCCTAAAGGTGCCAGATTATCGGACGTTTACTGTAATTTTGAAATAATGGGAGGCTTATTCTGAAATCTGTAAGCCACATTCTACAAGGAATAACGCCTATTCTGAAATAGCTATTTTGAAATAAGGTGTGCGTAGACACTCCACTGCTGCAATTTCAAAATAGCTCCTCACCAGGGCCATTCTAAGTTATGCCTCCCCAGTGCCTCCTGGGGCTCTAATTCGAGATAGCACGTCTACATTAGGGAAGCCTGCCTCAGACTAATTTTGAGGCTTCCCTGCAGTGTAGACATGCTATTTCAAAATAAGCTATTTTGGCATAAACATTCTAATACCTTACTTTGAAATAAGCGTGCAGTGTAGACATATCCTTAGAGATGAAGAGTGAAAGGGAACGAAAGCTACTCTTTTATTATCCTTAGCAACATTTCCGAGGTCTCCCATATTTAGAGACTGCTGAGTGATACTGATTGACACACAACAACCACTGTAAAATGAGACCTGTCTTACGCAACTATCTACAAAACTAGAAAACTGTAGTTGCCTACTAAAAGCTTGGTCTTTAACGAAAGACTGCACCAACTCCTATTGGAAACTCTGAGAATAATGTGAAGTGGTCACCTAATAGGCAAATATTTTATTCGATACAAGCTACTACATAATGATACCTGTGAAAGGCTGAGAACAAGCTGCTTGGACTTAACAACAAAGGTCCTTGAGGTAGCACTGTTCCTCGTTCGTTCACCCAGTGCAAATACCCTCTGGTCATGTCTGCCATTCCTATAGCTCGTGCTGAGCAATACAGAAATTTGTACCCGTTTCTATTATACAAACAAACAAACCAGGAAGAAATTACTTTATTATTAAAGCAGGCATTTTCAATATTGTGATATTTTATTTGCCTGTGATATAAGACATAACAATTAGAGATTCAGATCTATAAACTCTTTACTCCATAAGAACTCAAAAATTATTGCAAAGGAGTTAAAACATTACAAGCCAGATAGCAAAAATCTGCATAGCTCCAGTGAAGTTACTAATTTATACCAGTACAGTATCTATCTTAGGATTTGTACTGCTGTCACATAAAATCTGGCTCTGGGTGTTTGCA
Organism: Rafetus swinhoei; assembly: GCA_019425775.1. Taxonomy (NCBI): domain Eukaryota; kingdom Metazoa; phylum Chordata; order Testudines; family Trionychidae; genus Rafetus; species Rafetus swinhoei. Next base: position 27,249,104 of record CM033440.1, read on the forward strand.
TCACATCCCTTATCATTTATTAAAATGACTCCTGTTAAGAATAGAACATTATGCATCCAGCAACACTGTCGCATTAACCTTACTTTCAGATTCTGATATCCTTTCTCTGGTTTAATAGCACATTACTCCACAACTCCAGTAACAGGACTGTTTATGAAGTAAAGTACTATTAAATGTGAGTTAGGGCATTAAATCTCACCCTTAGGCATTTATATAGTGTCAATCTGTGATATCTAGCTGCTATATAATTAATTCAGTAATTTAAACAGGGAAACTCAAACTTATGGCCATGAAAGCCCGAACAGCTGCCTTCAGTAGCAGATTTAGCAATGTTAATCTTAAAAAAATCCAAAACAAATATTTTCAAATACAAGGGTTTATTCATGGAACAAAACACCGTTTGCTATGTGAGCTTTCAGGTTGTATTGATCTTACTCTGTGGGGCTTGAAAACTTCGCTCTCTGACCAGGAGGGTCCAATAACAGATATAACCTCACCCACACTGTCTCTAATCTTTTCATACCCAAGTCCTTCTCTTCATTCCCTGTTTTCTTTATCAACATGGGTAAAGCCCATTACCCTCTCAGTCTCAAAGGACTGGCTTCATCTTTGATTCTCCCTGGATGCACCCATCCAGGCTATCTAAATCTTGTTACTTCTTACAGAAGAACATCTCAAAGCCCCAGCTTTTGTCTTTAAAAGCTGTCACATCTTTGCAGGCTACCAAGTGCTTGCCAAGGCCCTTTTCTTACATTTTAACCACCATGTTATTCTCTGACACTAAAATACCATCAACTTTCCCTTCCCCATCAGCTCTTTGCATCCCTCTACAGCAGGAGTGGGGAACCTCAGTCCTGGGGACCACTTGCAACCCCCAGCTTGCATGGATCCAGCCCCCAAGGCTCAGGGGCATCCCAGCATTGGGGGGGCCCGTGCTGATGCTCCAGCCCCCATCCCACCACAGGGATGGAGCACACAAAATATACCAGGTTGGGCCCCACTAAGCTCTGGTATGGGAGGGGAATGTGGGGAGTGTCTTTCTCCTTCACAGTTGAGGGCCAAGTCAGTGAGGGGTTTTGTTTTGTTTTGTATTTTTTGCTTTTCACTTGTGTTTGGTCTCTGACTGATTTTTCTGTAGGTCACTGGCTCCCCCGACCCAAAAAAGGTTCCCCATCCCTACTCTACAAGTTCTCCCTTCATGACTGCATCAAGCACAAGCTTCTTGTCACTTTTAAAGTCCTTCACCATTTAGCATGATCCTATTTATCTTTCCTGTTATAAGTGTAATTTACCCATTTCTTGTAAATAGCTGCTACAACACCTTAGAGCTGTGAATAGGCATTTGGTTTTGCATTTCAATTGAGAGAAATTAACATGAAGATATTTGCTGAGTACTTACTGGCTCACTTTATGGTACAACTTTGCAATCCCTTGGTGTGTCCAATCCTTGCCGAGAGTGGGCAAAATATGACCTAAAGTATCGGACCTGAATAAAGATGGGCAAAAAACCAGCAAATGAACTGCAAGAAAGAACTCCCAAAGAACAGGCAGAAGCAACTGTAAATTATGTTTTTTCAAGGAAAGGGTGGTATTGATATACTCCCCTCCTATGCATTCATTTGATAGTCTGTTGGCTATTGCACTAGCCTGAGATTCAAGAGATCAAAGTTTTATGCCAAGATATGGCACAGATCTTCTGTGTGATCTTGGCAAATAACTTAATCCTTCTGGTCCAGATCCTCAAAGGCATCTACCACCCATTGATTTCAATGGGAGCTAGGCAACTACATTCTCTTGAGGATCAATGCCTCTGGGCTTAAGTTCACCATCTATAAAATGGAGGAAATAGCTTTTCTGGCTCCAGTGGTGTTCCCCCATTGTAAGTGTTTATATTATGTAGCACACAGAGGCTCTGCTGTGAAAGGCACAGTACAGATACAATCAGACAGTGCCTACCTTGACAAGCTTACAATGCAAAAGAAAAAAGACAGACAATGTACCATGAGGTGGAGATGGAAAACAGTGGCACAGCACAGTGAAATGACTTAATCACAACCCAATCACTCAGTCACAGGTGTAGATCACAGACTCCCTCAATCCTATTCTGGTGTTCAGTCCACTAAATCATGCTGCCTTATCCTACTGGATTAGTTCTCGCATTGGTAATATCTCTAAAGCCAGAATCTCTAAAAGCAGAAGAGGAGAAGCCTTCTACTCCCAAGACTGGGAGGTCTGCAGCCACCATTGCAAGGAGGAAACATAGGGTAGTGGTAGTTGGAGACTGTATTCTGAGGGGGACGGAGGCACCCATCTGTTGCCCTGATATGTCATCTTGGGAGATATGCTGCCTGCCAAGGGCCCGCCTCCGAGATGTTACGAGGGTACTGTCAAGGATTATCCAGCCTTCTAACTACTACCCCATGCTCCTCATCCATGTGGCCACTAATGATACGGTGAGGTGTGACTTTCAGCAGAACAAGAGTGAAGAACTCTGGGAGTACAGGTGAAGGAGTATGGAGCACAGGTGGTATTTTCTTTAGTCCTTCCAGGCAACGGTAGGGGCCCAGACAGAGACAGGTGAATTCTGGAGGTGAATGGCTGGCTGAGAAGATGGTGTTGCCAGGAGGGCTTTGGATTCCTTGACCATGGGATGCTGTCCCAAGAAGGAGGACTGCTAAGCAGGAATGAGGTTCACCTTTCAAGGAAGGGGAAGAGAGTACTTGGACACAGACTGGCTAACCTAGTGAGGAGGGCTTTAAACTAGGTTTGATGGGGGCAGGTGACAAAAGCCCACAGGTAAGTGAAGAACATGGAGACCTGGGAGATGAGTCAGAAATGGGAGGGAGCATGGGCTATAATAGCAGGGATAAAGGAGGGGCAAGACAGAACTGGGGGACAAAATCAAATCTGTATCTTAGGAAGGTAAGGAATACAGGAAATAAGCAGGAAGAACTTGAAATGATAATAAACAAACACAACTATAACATAGTTGGTATCACAGAGATTTGGTGGGATAATACACATGATTGGTATAGAAGGGTACAGCTTGCTAAGGAAGGACAGGCAAGGAAAAAAGGGAGGAGGTATTGCCTTATATATTAAAAATGTATACACTTGGGCTGAGGTGTAGATGGACATAGGAGACAGACTTGTTGAGAGAGTCTCTGGGTTAGATTCAAAGGGGTAAAAAACAAGGGTGATGTCATGCTAGGAGTCTACTACAGACCACCCACCCAGGCCGAAGAGGCGGATGAGGCTTTTTTTAAACAACTAACAAAATCATCCAAAGCGCAGGATTTGGTGGTGATGGGCGACTTCAAATATCCAGACATATGTTGGGAAAATAACACAGCAGGGCACAGATTATCCAATAAGTTCTTGGACTGCATTGGATACAAGTTTTTATTTCAGAAAGTTGAGAAAGCTACTGGGGGGAAGCTGTTCTAGATTTAATTTTACCAAATAGGGAGGAACTGGTTAAAAATTTGAAAGTGCAAGGCAGCTTGGGTGAAAGTGATCATGAAATAATAGAGTTCATGATTCTAAGGAATGGTAGAAGGGAGAACAGCAAAATAGAGACAATGGATTTCAGGAAGGCAGATTTTAGTAAACTCAGAGAGCTGGTAGGTAAGGTCCCATGGGAAGCAAGAGTAGGAGGAAAAACCACTGAAGACAGTTGGTAGTTTTTCGAAGGGACGTTATTAAAGGCCTAAAAGCAAACTATACCACTGTGTAAGAAAGATAGAAAGTATGGTAAGAGATCACCTTGGCTTAACCAGGAGATCTTACATGCTTTAAAAATCAAAAAGGAGTCATATAAAAAAGTGGAATCTCAGTCAAATTACAAAGGATGAATATAAGCAAACAATGCAAGTAGGCAGGGGTAATATTAGAAAGGCGAAGGCACAAAATGAGCTCAATCTAGCCAGAGACATGAAGGGTAACAAGAAGACATTTTATAAATATATTAGAAGCAAGTGGAAGACCAAGGACAGGGTAGGCCCATTGCTCAGTGAAGAGGGAGAAACAAAAACAGGAAACGTGGAAATGGCAGAGGTGCTTAATGACTTCTTTCTTTTGATTTTTACCAAGAAGATTGATGGTGTCAAGATGCCTAACATAGTGAATGCTGGTGGCAATGGGGTAGGTTTAGAAGTTAAAATTAAAAAAGAACAAGTTAAAAATTACTTAGAAAAGTTAGATGTCTGCAAGTCACTATGGCCTGATGAAACGTATCCTAGAGTACTCAAGGAGCTGATAGAGGAGGTATCTGAGCCTTTAGGTGTCGTCTTTGAAAAGTCATGGAAGTCCAGAGAGATTCCAGAAAACTGGAAAAGGGCAGATATAGCGCCCATCTATAAAAAGGGAAATAAGAACAACGCAGGAAACTATAGAACAGTCAATTTAACTTCTGTCTCGGGAAGATAATGGAGCAAGTAATTAAGGAATTAATCTGCAAACAACTGGAAGATAATAAGGTGACAGGTAACAGCCAGCATGAATTTGTAAAAAACAGATCATGTCAAAACCAATCTGGTAGCTTTCTTTGACAGGATAACGAGACTTGTAGAGAAGCGGTGAATGCGGTATACCTAGACTTTAGTAAAGCATTTGATATGGTCTCACGTGATCTTATGAATAAACTAGGGAAATACAACATAGATAGGACTACTATGATGTGGGTGCATAACTATCTGGATAATCATTCTCAGAGAGTAGTTATTAACAGTTCATAATCATGCTAGAAGGGCATAACAAGTGGGGTTATGCAGGGGTCTGTTTGGGACCAGTTCTGTTCAATATGTTTATCAATGATTTAGATGATGGCATAGAGAGTATGATTATTAAGCTTGCAGATGATACCAAGCTGGGAGGGGTTGCAAGTGCTTTGGAGGATAGGGTCATAATTCAAAACGATCTGGATGAACTAGACAAATGGTCTGAGGTAAATAGGATGAAGTCTAATAAGGACAAATACAAAGTACTCCACTTAGGAAGGAACAATCAGTTTCACATATACAGAATGGGAAGTGATTGTCTAGGAAGGAGTACTACAGAAAGGGACAAGCTAAATATGCACAAGCTGAATATGAGTCAACAGAATGACACTGTTTCAAAAAAAGCAAACATGATTCTGGGATACATTAACAGGATGTTGTGTGCAAGACACAAGAAGTCATTCTTCTGCTCTACTCTGCACTGATTAGGCCTCAGTTGGAGTACTGTGTCTAGTTCTGGGTACACATTTCAAGAAAGATGTGAAGAAATTGGAGAAGGTCCAGAGAAGAGCAACAAAAATTATGAAAGGCCTAGAAAACATGAGCTATGAGGTAAGACTGAAAGAATTGGGCTGATTTAGTTTAGAAAAAAGAAGTCTGAGAAGGGACATGATAACAGCTTTCAAGTATCTGAAAGGGTGTTACAAGGGGAAGGAAAAAAATTGCTCTCCCTGGCCTCTGATGATAGAACAAGAAGCAATGGGCTTAAATTGCAGCAAGGGAGGTTTCGGTTGGACATTAGGAAAAACTTCCTAACTGGCAGGGTGGTTAAACACTGGAATAAATTGCCTAGAGAGGTTATGGAATCTCCATCACTAGAGATATTTAAGAGCAGGTTTGATAGACATCTATCAGGGACGATCTAGACGGTGCTTGGTCCTGCCATGAGGTCAAGGGACTGGACTTGATGACAAGTCCCTTCCAGTTCTATGATTCTGTGATTCTATGAGTATCCGTCCAGTGTGCCTCATAGATGGGACGCAAGAATGAACTCATTAATGTGTGCAAGGTGCACAGATATTACTACTATAAGCACCACAGAAAAGCCTATAAGTAACAAATAGATTAATGTTATCACACATACCAGCCTTTAACATTCCAGTCAATATAGTAGGAGCCTTATATTTCTTGCTTCATATGAAAAACATGTTGAACATGAACATTCAAAGCCTGAACATGATGATCCCTTGTTCCAACCCTATGTCAGTAACGATTTTTGGGCCTGAAGAAGATATTGCCTGGTAGGTAAAATCTTGCCCTGTTTGTCAAGTTACCTTGTGATAGTTCCATCGATGTCAGAAATAATAACCTTGTCATCAAATGGTCTGAGGTAATAGATGAAAAGTCTAATAAGGACAATACAAAGTACTCCACTTAGGAAGGAACAATCAGTTTCATATACAGAATGGGAAGTGATTGTCTAGGAAGAAGTACTACAGAAAGGGACAAGCTAAATATGCACAAGCTGAATATGAGTCAACAGAATGACACTGTTTCAAAAAAAGCAAACATGATTCTGGGATACATTAACAGGATGTTGTGTGCAAGACACAAGAAGTCATTCTTCTGCTCTACTCTGCACTGATTAGGCCTCAGTTGGAGTACTGTGTCTAGTTCTGGGTACACATTTCAAGAAAGATGTGAAGAAATTGGAGAAGGTCCAGAGAAGAGCAACAAAAATTATGAAAGGCCTAGAAAACATGAGCTATGAGGTAAGACTGAAAGAATTGGGCTGATTTAGTTTAGAAAAAAGAAGTCTGAGAAGGGACATGATAACAGCTTTCAAGTATCTGAAAGGGTGTTACAAGGAAGGAAAATTGCTCTCCTGGCCTCTGATGATAGAACAAGAAGCAATGGGCTTAAATTGCAGCAAGGGAGGTTTCGGTTGGACATTAGGAAAAACTTCCTAACTGGCAGGGTGGTTAAACACTGGAATAAATTGCCTAGAGAGGTTATGGAATCTCCATCACTAGAGATATTTAAGAGCAGGTTTGATAGACATCTATCAGGGACGATCTAGACGGTGCTTGGTCCTGCCATGAGGTCAAGGGACTGGACTTGATGACCTCTCGAAGTCCCTTCCAGTTCTATGATTCTGTGATTCTATGAGTATCCGTCCAGTGTGCCTCATAGATGGGACGCAAGAATGAACTCATTAATGTGTGCAAGGTGCACAGATATTACTACTATAAGCACCACAGAAAAGCCTATAAGTAACAAATAGATTAATGTTATCACACATACCAGCCTTTAACATTCCAGTCAATATAGTAGGAGCCCCTTATATTTCTTGCTTCATATGAAAAACATGTTGAACATGAACATTCAAAGCCTGAACATGATGATCCCTTGTTCCAACCCTATGTCAGTAACGATTTTTTGGGCCTGAAGAAGATATTGCCTGGTAGGTAAAATCTTGCCCTGTTTGTCAAGTTACCTTGTGATAGTTCCATCGATGTCAGAAATAATAACCTTGTCATCCCAATTCCATAAATAGATGATGCCTTCACAGCGGCACGTGCCTTGATATTGTGTCGTAACACTAAAGATCACATCATTAGGGCCATTCTTGAGTTTCAGACTTTTCTGTGAAACGTTATTAGCAAGATCAAACTTGTGCAGGTGAAATGGGAAGAACGGTATAAACACAAATGGGAGGTGCTATTTGCTTTAATCCCTTTTCTGTCATGGGACTCTCTACTGAATAATGGAAGCAAAGTTTAGCTGCAAGGGCTATGCTGTGCCCTTGATTCATATGCAGAATTAAAAACAATAGGGAGCTCTGCTTTACAACCAGTGGCATGGTAGGGCCTAAAGTATTCCTAGCAGCAAAAATCAGATATTGGCTTCAGCCCTCTGCAACTACCACATCTGAAAAATAAGCCTGTGTCTTTGTGCACCCCTGCTCTCAATTTGTTACACAATACGACCAATAAACCAGATCTGTCTCTTGAGGCAAACTCCAGAGCTTTTGCCAACTACAGGGAACACTCTCATTTAGCTACCTGGCAGCGGTGGGATTCCTAATGTTGTATTTCTCAAGTTTGTTTGCATCTGAAAACTAATTAGCTGTGTGTGTAGATGTGAGAAAATACATTTTCCTAACTAGCCACATTTTCCAAAATCAAGTATTAATGCACTGGGCTTGACAGCAACAGCATTATTTACCCACTTTAATCACAACACCTCCATGCAGAAGAACGAAATTACTATTGTCCTGGTCACACTAAATTAATAAGCAGACGTTTTACAACCTGCTAACTTTGTGTGTGTGTGTGTGTATGTGTGCGCGCGCGCATATGCATGCATGCATGCATGCATGAGGGCAGGGGGAGGGAGGGAGAGAGAGACGTACGTACACACACATAGATCTGTGAATGCATGTGTACATACACACACAGAGCACCTGGCCCCCTTTAAACCAGGTAAAAGAGCTGGAGCAGCATAAAGGAATCTTAAATGGCTCATTTCCAGCTGGTGGAAGGTTCTCCTTGTGCACAACAGCCATGAAGCTCTCCTGTGAAGACTCCCTTACAGAACTTGGCATGGGGGCATGCTGAGGACAGGATGGGACTCAGATGGAGGTCACTGGGAAAGGACAACAGCACAGATCCCTGTGGTGATTCCTGGCAGCACTGCAGGCCCTCAAGCAGGGCAGGGAGGCTGCTCTAACTTAGAGAGTCCCCTGGTACTGCTAAATAACTTCCAGGGCCTCTGCAGTCCTAAGGGCAGCCCAAGTTAGGAAGTATACAAAGGTCACTTAAAACCCACACCTGGGTTGCCAGTTCTGTGCCATGCCTCTTAGAAAATTATTTCAAAATAACTAAATTTGAAATAATAACTCCTGAAATAAACTATTTCCCGTGAAAGCAGGAGTACAGATTTCAAAATAACCAGCCCGTTATTTCGAAATAACTGGCTTGGTAGTGTGTACACTCTGCTTATTATTTCAAAATAAAGGGGGTTATTTTGAAATAACTCCCTAGTGTAGACCAGGGTTTAAAGGCACAGTACAGAATTTCATCCATGACATAAAACATACACAGACTCTCAATAGGTGTAACGGGAACTGCTGGGTGCTAAGCACTTTTGAAAACCAGGCTGCTTATTTAGGTGCTTTAATGCAGACTTCACAGTTTAATTCTAGGCTCCCATTCTACAAGATCTCTGTCTCCTGATTTGTCAACCCAACACCTTTGACATTAAGCATAAGATTTACTTCAAACATTAAGACTTTTTTTAAAAATGTCATAAGACCTACTAATACTAACAGTTCACCGACTTTATGCTAGCCAGTATAACTGCATTGTGCCTGTTGTTCTAGAAATGACATTACAGAATGAATATGTAAAAATAACTCACAAGCTGGTCAGAAGTGAGTCGAAGAGTCTTTTTGTAACTGACTCCTGACAATAATGAGAGATGACTTGAGTTGGTTTGCAATGACCCAATGTTTGGTTTTGCAGCTCTTGGGTCTTCATCACTTGAAGAAGATTCATCTTTTATTCTGGAACATCACATACACAGAAAATAATTCTATCATCACTCAGTAAATGCATTTGGGTATGCATTAAAAATACATTAGCACTGACTCACTAAATAAGTCAATTGATTCTCTGCTTCTAAGTAATGTCTCTTGGGAGGTTATTTACAACATGGCTTTACAAATACATCAATAAAGTGCTGAATTCTAAGTCACACATGTCTTCCATTATTCATATTTGGGTTCTGCTAGTCATTCCCTTTTCTATATGCTAGTTTTGTCACTTTATGTTAACAGATTTAAATTACAGTCCATACTGATGCATTAACTAATAGATTTTTATACCCTGAGTTTTTTAATGTGAGCATTACTAAGAAATTTCATTCCAAGGAAGAAAAGAAAAGAATGTATTTAGTCTACAAAGGGTTCAGCAATTGGAAAATAACCCTAAAACATGACTAGTGCAACTTTCTAATGGAAAATAACCTGCACCATCCATTCTTTGTGAAAGCAGCAATTTTTCTCACTGGGATTATATTTTTACTGGCAGCTTTGGCAGGATTGCCCTATTCAAAATGTTAAAATGAAATGCCAGCAACTTTTTGTTCCTGCGCATGATATTAGTTTAAGTGTGCATCATTATAAAACTATTTTTCCTACCAAATCTGTCAAGGAAAAAAAAACTTTTCAGAGAAGAAAGAATTTTAATGGTAAACAGAACTGTCATATTAGGCAGTAGCTTCAAATATTCTTAACTGCCAATGTGATCTTTAATATATCACCGTTCACATTCTTTTCCATCACACCTGGGTTTTGCATGTTGTTAGAAAGTCCTGACCCTCATATCAGAAGCACTGCATGTTGTGATTGACAGCTTTTAAGGCTATACCCTGCCTGACTCTGTGGATGCTATATATGGCCTAAAAACTGCTTGCTACTCAGTATTCTATTTACCACGGAATGGTTGCCATCAACACATTCAGCCTGATCTGTTTTTGAAGTCATTTAAAACTCAAACATGGAACAATAAGTGAGGAGTGGAATCTGATTGTAGTTCCAATACTGTTTTAAGGCTTCTTCTTTAAACAAACAGGTAAGGGGCAACAGAACCAAATGCCACTGATGAGGGATGTGCCCTCTCAGGTCCATTCATGGATCTTGCAAACTTGAGACAGGATAGGTTATTGAGGCAACAGTTTATGTGCCATACATTTAACCTGACAGTCTCTGCTCTCCCAAAAAAACATGGCTCCCAGTGCTTAATTTGTAATGAAAGAAGTAATGATGCTCAAGACATTTTTTCCATTCATGACTGATGCAGCCAAGCTGACAGGACTGTGAACTACCAAGCCTCAAAGCGCTGTAGCTCAGCTCTGGCACAAATCAGCTGGAATGAGGAACCACCACTGCTCAGTTATCCAGGATTGCAATAGTCAGCCTCCAAAAAGCCTTTGTGACCCATAACTAAAGGTGGGTCTCACTACGCCGCTGTAGCTCTGGCAGATCTGAGCAAGGACAGCACAGAACTGGACAGTGCTCTATCCATGTTAGGCCATTCTGTTGCACCTCCTTGGGATTTGGACTGTGCAAAAAAGGAGACCAGATGGGGGAAGAGTTACTTCATCCTCATGGGACTTCTTCAGGTAACTTAATGCTGGCCCTGCAGAATCCTCCCTATGTGGAGATTCTGGGGCTCGTGAGGGATACTACAAGAACTGCTAGAAGGATCTTCTGGCTTTGGAATTCCTTCTCCTGCTTTTCCCTGGAAGAAGTAATAGAAAGCTGTGGAATTTTCTGTCCCTGCATGGGAGACATAACAGAAGATTCTCTCTGAAAGAAGGAGCTTATGCCCTTGAGCCTCCTTGGGGTATATTGAAGCAAATAAAGAGAAAAGTCAGACTATGCAAGTTTTCAAAAGTAAGGAGAGATTTCAAGGATCTGAGAAGTTTTGATTTCAGTGAGGTGCAAAAAGCTTTGGAAAATCATCCACTCAACTTTTATTTATTTGTAGGTGCTTCTAAACTTCCTGCATTTGGCTAGGATCAAAAACAGAAGATGCCAGAACAAGAAAGCCCAGTTTTACAAATGTAGTATGTTTGGAAAAGGCTCACTAAAGTTCTGCAGCTTCCCAAACTGGCCCTGAATAGAATCCCCCACACTTCATCTGCTTAGACTTGATGCAGGTGAAGTGCATTTTACCATGGATGAACTTCACCAACATTAAAGGATCAAATATAGTGATATGATAGCATCACAGATTACTAATCTCATTCAGATTTCATTCATGACCCTACTCTGCCATTCAAAGACTTTAAGAATCCTGCTTTCATTTTTAAATGTTCCAGAGTTACATTGGCTACAGCCCTATTTTGGCATACCTGTCTGCAATGCTCATTTGTGATGACTCCTCTTCTGTAGCAAGCACCTGTCCACTCAAACCTTGTGCTGGCTTGGTTTCCTAAAACAAAAATATAAGAAGTTCCATAGTAGACAGAGAGAGAAAATATATAAAGGAAATAATCTTGTGGGCCAAATCCTGTTTGCATCACTTGTGCATGTAGTCCTACTGCTTTCACCAAGACGGTTCATATGACAAAGGCAAGCAGGACTTGGTTCTGTGCATATATGTATTAAAAAAAACCGCAAGAGTTTACTTTAGGAAAATTTCTGCACAAAACACTCACACTCACATGTTTAAACCACAACAGAAAATGTAGCTTGTTTTTCTTTGGCAGATATAGAGAGAAAGCTGATTTCAAATGGCAAGTATTGAGGGAAATTGTGGGACCAATCCCTTAGTCAAACACTTCGCAGAATAGAGTCACTCTTGGAGTTAAACAAGTTGCAGAAAAATATGGCAGGAAAAACTAATTATGTGAAGCTCATAACTAAAATTCACAAGAATGACTATTTCACGTAAACTTAGAAAACTACAGAGTACCAGGTATTTCAATTTCTTGAAAGTAAAAGACAGATTTTGTTATCAGTTTTAAAGATGAAATATGTCTAACGGGTAAGAGATCAATGGTTACACAGTGCTTCATTGTTTACAGACAGCGTGAAAATGTAATTTAAGCACCCAATCCCCAGAGATTGCTGGAAAATGGGTTGGGGGTAACAAAAAGTGGTGAAACATTTCTTTAATTATTTTTCACTTAAATGTAACTTTTGTTGTAGTTGTCCAACTTGCTCAAGTAATAAATATCATTACCCTTCAAATGTGGAAACAGAACTGTAGAAAAGGTGAGCAACTTGTACAATGACGTACATTAAATTAGTCTCACAGGAGGAGAACTCAGAAGTTCTTGGTTTGCAGATCTCTATCTATCTAATCTATTAGATTATGCTGATAAAGGTTATACATGCAGTGAATAAAAATGTAGAAGTGAAATAGACAAATGCTTCATCCTCAACCATTGAGGTCAATAGGAAACTTTCTATTGATTTACAGAATTTGGATCAGGCCATAAATGCCTTTCTTGTGCGTGTCCCAAAATCAGACAGGGTATTGTTCTGTTTGTAGAAACACAACCTCTGGAGGATGCATCGGTAAAAGTACATGAGATTCAAATCTCAGCCAAACACTAACTTCATCTACTTTTTAAACTTACCTCTTTGATAGTGCTATTCCTCCCTCGCCATGAAAACCACCATCTTCCGCCTTTCTTGGGCATCTTATCCCTCATAATAGATTCCACAGTGGCCTGTGATAAATGGATGGTAACATAAATAATGGAACAAAAGAAACAGACAACCTGACACATGCAAACGAAGGAAAATGGTGAACACAATTTCAACCAAAGATAAATAGAAGAAAAGGAAACATACTGTGTGTGGGCCATAAATTTTATAAAAGCAAAACCTAATGGCATCCAGAACTGCACTGAAGTAACTTAAGCATGAATACTAGAAGAGTTTTTAAAGGAAAAAGACAAAGAGATCAAGAAAAAGAAAGCGTAAAATGGCATTAGTATAATGACTAGCATGGGTAAATAATAGATCTCTGATCTGAGGTTGTTTTAGGGAAAACTGCAAGTTACAAAAAATAAAAACAAAAACAAAAAAAACAGGTGACCAGCTTTATGGAAGAGGTCTTAGGTACAAAGGGCTACAAACTAAAGGGCAAGATGGTTGTTTACTCCCTCTAAAATAAAAGTAACATTTGTATTTATGGTTAATTTGTGGGGAGGAGCAGGTTTACTATTTTTTATGAGAATTTACTGATGATGTGTGCAGGATTGACAATGGCTAGCTCCTGGAATTATTTATCCACAGATACTGTGTGTATGGCAACAGAACATAGTTCCTTTCAATAATGGATCATTCCCAACAGTGAAAGGATTTAGTTTCACACCTATGATCCCTTGGCCTTTCTACTAAAACTGCAAGGGTGTTGGTGGTGTTTTAAAACCTTAAAATGTTTACAGTGAAACTACATTTTTATGGAAAATATATCATGGCTTCTCATCGCTTAAGGTTGCAACCAGCTTTCTGCTGTAAGTCTGACTTTACCCCTCCTCTTCAAAGATCAGTGAAAAATTGAGCAGGTGATACGGGATCTTTTAAGACAAACCACAATCAAATACAAGTTCTATCAGCAGTTAGGAAGATGAGAAGCAGATTTCAGTACAGTGTTCATCTAGCTCTCTAACTATATTGGTTTTTCAAAGGTTCTCCTTTGAGGTTGCATTTAAAATGGGTCAGAGAAAGATATTGAGATAAATGGCACAACACTAAAACTGAGCAAATAAGCTTTGGGGCTTCTTTTAGAGAATTGCAAAAAAGCAGAGGAACAGCTTGAATCAACAACTGAATTGTTGAGAGTAATGATTCCAGTTCAGCAATATACATACGCACATGCCTAACTTTGAGCATGTATCTAGTTCCATTGACTTCAGAGGCTTAAAGTCAGACATGTGCTTAAATACCTTGCTGAATATCAACTATTCCTTTGCAAAAACTCTAAGTTCACATTCACTTCATACAGTCTCTTGACAAAATATAAAACCCTTTAACATTTCAATGACTTATTTCCATTATTGGAACAAGTCAACGCTGTCTCAAACCAATTAATATGCATTAAAATAAGTCAAAAAATCAGTTGGAAGATTGGCACTAGAAAACAGGTTGGTAACATTTTCAAGGTTACAGTTCAGCCCAGTAAATCTTTCCAATCTAATACATTGCTCTGGACCTATTCCTTCATTTGATTTGGTTATTCTAGAAAGTCAGTAACATTAGGAATGCAAGTATTGTTTTTAAAAAAACAAAAATTGTGAATTTAGTGTTCCTGAATTATATTTTTATTGATAACCCAGGAGACTAAGGTGAAATTAATTTCAGCACAATCAGGTTTTCATCCAGAATCTTCTAATTTAGGTCCCAAAGACACAGATTTTAACAAAATGTTTACAGTGAAACAACACACTTTTGATTTTGTGTTTCATTACATACTCAGTCAATTTACATGGAGAGTGGACAGCTGTACAGAGATACGTATGAACCATGCATATTTGCAGATTCAGAGGATTCTCACAGAAAAGCAAGTGTTTTATAGTGGTACCCAGTGAGTGTCAGTTTGAGGTTTTGCATGAGTTCAGATTCCAAATTCAAAGTGACATTAAAAGGATTTGAACTCACATAGCTCAAAACCAAAGATATAATTTGTGTGCAAATCAAAATCACAAATGTGGGCATAGATTATTTTCCCCCAAAAAATCCTCTCAATTAACCCTACTTTGTGACAAGCACTTTTAAAAGCTACAAATTTCCCACTCAAATACATGCTTCTTTTCTGACACTTTAAAGCAAGGACTGCTACTTCGGCAATAGCTGTCTATTAAGGGCAAATCTCTAGTTCCTGTTTCTTCCAGAACTGTATATTCTCTGCAGACACACTAGAGGGTACAGACACCAAATATTCAATTACAGCACACAGTTATCTGTGTAAATATAACCTATGGTTCCAAGCCAGTGAATACTAATCAAAGGAAAAAGGGGAGGATAAATCATGAAGAAGGATTATCCGTTCTTGGACTTTATAATCCTCTAGATATTTTCTGAATTTTTATAAGCTAGCAAATAAATACATTGTAGACCAAATTTAGGGTTTATCTACACAGGGAAGTTAGAGAGCAGCAAGGCATAAAGTGAATTTATAGCGTACTAGCCAGTCTGCACTAACTCCCTATGTGGATTCTTACTGCTCATAAGAAGTGCCTTTGTACACTTTAGCTTAATGTATGAATTCCCAATTGATTTGGTGCAAAGTAGCTAGTGTGCTATCTAGTCACAGCCAAGCGGCTGTGCACTAACTTCCCATGTAAACAAGCCTTTAGTCCTGCTTAACTGTAGGTTGAATTGGCCCCATGTTGTCAGCATCAGCTATGTGACTGGTTATGTGTGAATAGCTCCTACTGATGTGCAGACTTCCCTGTAAAATACAGTGACTTTCTCTGCCTTCATGAATTTCAGTTTATAAAATGAAAAATACCACTGATCACATTTTCCCAGCTGACTTTCGTGTTCAGTCTCACCTTTGGCAAAGGTTTCTGGAATGCTTGCATTGCCAGTAGAAGTGGAGCAGCTGTTGTCCAGTTGTAGTACCTGGCAAATCAAAAAAGATTATATACGGTTACATTTTGTGATAGGCTATGGACTGGGAGCAATGCTAATAGTAACTGTACAGTCAGTTTAAGTGATGCAGTTTATTTAAACTAAAGAACAAAGCCATGAAGTTCAGATTTGGATCTACTCATCCATGTCCCATTTATACTACTTTGTGTCTTTATTTTAATTTTATAACCCAAGTTCAATAAAATGCTGACACACTACATCATACTTTACTTATTCAGGATGAGGTCAACATCCAAAGAACCTGGCTAAAGACTCTAGCTTGCTAGCTGAGGAACCTCCTTCTCTGAGTT
Organism: Rafetus swinhoei; assembly: GCA_019425775.1. Taxonomy (NCBI): domain Eukaryota; kingdom Metazoa; phylum Chordata; order Testudines; family Trionychidae; genus Rafetus; species Rafetus swinhoei. Next base: position 27,265,291 of record CM033440.1, read on the forward strand.
GCTATAAAGGATAACCAAATTTCCAAATACCTATCCTGTTCTTGGTGCTTCCTTTGTGCATGAAAATGCTTTCCCAGCACAAGGACAGTACGTATTTTACTGTGCTGCAGTTCCAGAGGAGAAATCACATAGGAGATCATGAAAGAAAAGCTAAGCTCCCAAACAGAAATTGTATTTTTCATCCATTCCTCAGATCTGTACCATCGCTCAGGGATCTACATTTTCTACAAGTCACATGTACTGCTTTTTGCCTCTCCAAGGTGCTATACAAATGTTAAGGTTTGGGTTCTGTGAGGTGCTGAGGTTTTTTCTGTGGTGTACTGAGGGCCTGCAATTCCCACTGCTGCTAGGTAGTGAAGTCCTCAGAGGTGCATCTGCCCATGAGAGTAAACTCCTCACAGCACCAAATGGAAGGTCTCCAGCCCCTTACCTACTCAGACTTACCCTAATTACTCCTCTTTGACTACACCCTTGTGAGGCAGGTAAGTGGTATTGTCCCCATTTATGGCTACGTCTAGACTGCAAGTCTCTTTCAAAAGAGGCTTTTTCGAAAGATACTTTCGAAAAAACCTCTTTCGAAAAAGAGAGTCTAGACTACAACCAGTACTTCGAAAAAGTCGCAAAAAGAGCACCCAGGCAGTCTGGATGCTCTCTTCAAAAAGCACAGTTTGTATTACATAGCGCCTTTTTTGAAAGAGTACTTTGAAAAAGGTGTTATCCTAAATAAACGAGGTTTTCCATGTCGAAAAAACTGCCGCGTTCTTTCGATTTACTTTTGAAAGAACACAGCAGCAGTCTAGATGCAGGCGAATTTTTTTTCAAAAAAAGGCCACTTTTTTCGCAAAAACCCTGTAATCTAGACACACCCTTACAGATCAAGAAACCCAAGGCAAGAAATTAAGCAATTTGTTCAAAAGCATGCAATGAGTCAGCAGAGGGGTGAAGGAATAATATATTCAGTGGATGTATGTTCTTTCTCTGAATATAGAATGACCACAAGCTGACTGTGATTTCCCCATAAGTATTCATCATTCAATTGTAATGAATGAATGTCCTAGCAAGGTTTATAATTTAATTTTCTTTTTATTCTGGATATTGGAGTGTGAACACTGACTGCATTCAATGCTAGCTCTTTGAAATCCAAATTAATTACTTAATTATTTGACACTGGCTTTGAATCTCTCAGTGTGAATCTACAGTAGGAAAATTAGTATCCATTTGTTCAGTTATGGTGCAGCTGGTGTAAGCCGCAGGTAGCACTGAAATCACACAAGCGTTTGCCACAGTGTTGAAACTTTTGTCTGCTGGAACATACTTACTTATTTCCAATCTTAACCACAAGGTTGGGGTCATCAATGATAGCAGGATTGTCCACAAACTGCTGGTATGTTACTGCTTGTTCTAAGAACTGATCTGTTGGGAATATTTAAAACATACACATATAAGCCCTTTCAATAGGACAACCTACTCTTCATAATTAGCAGCACTAAAACATCCAAGAGAGCTAAATAACAGGCTCAGATTCAGTCCTTCTGGCTGGGGTGGCAGAGACTAGCAGAGTTCCTGAGAAATTGCTTTAGGGCCCCAATCTTGCAAGGTGTTGGATATTTCCTGTGAGCGGCTGAATGCCCTTAACTCTTCTGAGGAGGTGCTGAATTAAAGCTATGGTGATCAGCCCATTGTAGGAATAAGTCTGTCACTCCTAAGTAAGGACATGCCTCTTCAGTGACCTCCTCTGACTAGAAAAACTTAAAAACAACAAATAGTCTTCAAGGTGCTGCTAGACTAACAAAATATATAGATGGTATCATGAGCTTTCGTGGGCACAACCCACTTCCCATGAAAGCTCATGATACCATCTACATGTTTTCTTAGTCTTCAAGGTGCTGCTAGACTCTTTGTTGTTTCTCAAGTTTTTCCAGTTACATACCAACTTGGCTACCCCTCTGAAGCTCCTCTGACTAGTTAGGAACAGGCAACAATGAAGTTGATGTAGAGCTATGGCCTCAGCTGGAAACCTGATCAGTACTTGAAGGGCCTGGGGAAAAATGTAAATGCATCCTCCTAGAAGGATACCCCTTCCTCTCCTTGCCCTCTAGAATCACAATTATTTGGATTATTAACAAAATAATAAATAGAACTACTTTGTTCTCTGTTTGAAATATTTTTACGTCTCGTTTCTTAGCAATACTCAGTGCAATATCAATCTTAGATACTTTGATAGCTCCCATGACTCCTATCTGAGCACCTCCAGGTCTTCGATGTATTTATTCTCACAACAAACTCCTTCAAGATAGGGAAGTGCTGTTATCTCCATTGAACAGAGGGATAATCAAAGTTCCGTGAAACTGACGATTTGCACAAGATTAGACAAGAAGCCAAAAGGTGTAAACAGAACCTATGTCTTCTAAGTCCCATGCTAGCATCCTAAGCATTGGGTCATGATACCTGTCCATGGCAAGAATAACAATGAACTTATAAACCATACACCGTAGTAATTACCAAGGTATAACATATGGCAAATGCATCCTTTTACTTCTGTGGCACAGAACTACCAGTGAGAAGTGAAACTGTAAATGCAGTAATTTACTAAACATATTACAGTAAGTCAAAATCAGTAATATAATATAAATATACGTAGAACTTCTGATACTATTTTTATCCAAATGAGAAGTGCTGCATACTCCCTCACCATTCAATTCCTACCTCTAGCCACAAGAGGGAACTGTTTCCCTTTTAACAGGAGTGAAGAGTTCACTAACAACATGTAATCATAATGTACAGGGTCATTCTGTACCTTTTGTTATCTCTTTGTTGTCACTAAGACCTCCACAGAGTGAAATGGCAATTGAAGGCAAGTCTCTCATTCCATCTGAGATGCCTTCAACGCCACTATCAACACCTGAACTTCCACCAGAGTGAGGGGACTGATTGGCTGACCGTGGTCCATTTTCATTTGCATTCTTTCCATGTGCAATATTTTCACCACTGTGAAAAAAAACAGGCTTTCAGTCTTTGTTTTTTTTTGCCGATTGGTGCCATATAGTCTAATACAAATAAATAGTTATACTTTTTGGGGAAATAAAGTGCAGCAACTTCTGGATCCATGTCGGTGAGGTCATCTAAATAGACACCATCAGCTCCAAGATGCCGGCTTCGTTTATCTGTTAAACACAGAATAAATAAATAATGAATTGGTATCTTCCAAATACACAATCAGAATTTTTAAAAATCCCATATATTAAGGAACTATAGCGCACAAAGCATGTACATGCAATTTGTAATTAAGAGACAACAAGTGATCATTTACAATGACACAAAACTGCAAAGACAAAAGCTATGCAACTGGCCACTGATTTTGTATACCATAGGGAGATGCCCAAAGATTGATTTTTCAGAGGTGCTGAGCACCCACAACTCCAACTGAAGACAATGCTGGTGACCTAATATGTCTCATTTGGATACCTAACCTGGATACTTCTTTTGGACACCCAAAAAGTGAGGGGCCAAAAAAACCTTTAAAATATTTTAGTTTTGATGGAAGAGGAGTTAAGTGCTAATATTGACACAAAGACAAATGGACACAAATGGGCCATCAGCAAGTGTGGGCTTGAAATTAGACGAAGGTTTCAAACCACGTCAGAGGAGTGAAGTTCTGGAACAACCTTCCAAGGGGAGCAGTAGGGGCAAAAATAGCTAACTTCAAAACTGAGCTTGAGAAGTTTATGGAGGGAATGGTATGATGAGATTGCCTACAATGGCCTGTGTCCCATCTGAAGAGCCCTGCAGATCTGCGGATATCCACTTTATTTCTGCAGGTATCTGCATCCGCAGATACAGGTGTGGATCTCCGCAGTTCATCTTTGCAGATGTGGATGTGGACGTGGATACCAATTTTATATCCGCACTGGGCTCTACCCATTTGCGACTGCTAGTAGCCAATGTCTCCAACAGCTGGAGATGGGACATTAGATAAGGAGGGCTTGGAGTTACTACAAGGAATTCTTTCCCAGGTGTCTGGCTGGTGGGTCTTGCTGACAAGCCCAGGGTTCAACTGATCAGCATATTTGGGAAGGAAAGGAATTTTCCCCCAAATCAAATTGGCAGAAACCCTAGGGCAGTGGTCTCCAAACTTTTCTGATCGCGCACCCCTATCAGTAAAAAAATTTTGAGCACGCACTCCCAATATATGTATATTTATTTATTTATAAATTATATGCATGTACTATTGTATTAATATATTATGTACATTATAAAACATACACAAAAAATAGAAATTAAAAAAGGATGAGATAAAGATGAAATAAACAATATTTTTAAAATATTTTTTTTAAATTTTATTTATTAACAGTACAGAAAACCTTTTTGCTCTCACTAAAAAAAATTATGATTGCTCTCACTAAAAAATATTATTATTAATGTGATTGAATATGCTTAAGTATTTTTGAAAATCTTGGTTTAACACTTGCTCCATCTCCATCTTCCTCATGTCCACCCCTTCTTTCAAGCCTTATCCCAGCACCTCCCCCCCCCTCAAGCCCCCAATGCCCTTACCCTCTCCTCTCCCAGCACCACCCTGTCCTCCCTCCCACTGACACCTCCCCTCCTGCCCTTTTCCTCATTGTCTCCACTTGGCCCCCTGACATTTGTCTCTCCTCCACCCTGTCCCTTGGTGCCTTCCCCTTTCTTCTCCAGACCTGCCCCCCTCCCCTCAGCACAAGCTCCTTCCTCTCCCACCCCTTCCCCTATTTTTCCCCCTTCCCCTTCCCCACCTTCTGCCTTCCAATTTGAGGGGCTGGAATCTGTGATCGGGCCCCAGAAGTCCCCGCAGCCAGTGCTTCCAGGGCTCCAGACCACGTGTTGGGCCGCACGGTGCAACGCTGGGCCGGGCGGTTTTAAAGTCCCGGGCCTTAACATCACGCCACGCCCGGGCGTCTCCCCTCTCAGCCGTTTGAGCACGCCGCGCATGCGCTCCCTCAGCCCCACCGTGCCCCGTACATGGCCGGCGCCGGGGAATTTTCTTCCCGCACCCCAATGGATCGTCTTGCACACCCTCTGGGGTGCGCGCACTCCACTTTGGAGACCACTGCCCTAGGGGATCCATTGCACCTTCTTCTGCACCATGGGGTCACTTGTTGATTTAAACTACAGTAAATGATGGAGTCTCTGTAACTTGAAGACTTCAGATTGAGGACTTTATAACTCAGCCAGAGGTTAGGGGTCTATTACAGGAGCAGGTGAATGAAGATCTGTAGCTTGCAATGTGCTGCAAATCAGACTAGATGATCACAATGATCCCTTCTGGCCTTAAATTCTGGGAGTCTATCTTTGGTGGTTATAGGGCCCTATCCCCATGTTATCTGAGCACTTCACACACTGTAATACATTTATCCTCACAACACCCTGTGCAATTAGAGTGCTATTGTCCCCATTTTTCAGATGGGAGACTGATGCACGGAGCTGCTAAGTGACTTGTCCTTGGTGACAAAGGCAGGGACTTGAACACAGGCCTCTCAAGCGCTATGTTAGTGCCCTGACCACCGGACAATCGTTTGGTCTCTTGTTGTAGACACTTCTAGAAGAGTGACTGCATGGAGCATGAAAAATCCTTATAGTTTTACTCACAGCTGTGACCTCCAGTTTGCATCCTTTACTCAAATCACACAACTCACTCCCTACATTTCTGAAGAATAATCAAAGGAAGGCAAGTTAAGGAGCACAAATGATTGCAGAGTACATGGAACACCTCAAGTTACTCCTACCTTCACAGATGTGGAACCCTTGGAGAACTGGCTGAGAAAAATGTCTGAAATAATGTCTGCTCACATAAAAACCTCCAGCACCCTGGGGAATTTAGGGTCTACCAAAATACAAATTGTGAATGTGCAAACCTCACATGAAGACTGTATACCTCATCAGAACATGATCTGCCATCATCTTTGAACATTAGAGAGAGGTGTAAAAGGGGCATATTTATATTCCAGTTGAAAAACATCATGTGCATGGTAAATACAATAAAAAATGCTTATGTGTGATTAGGCCATTCTGCTTTGTGGTATGCAAGTTTAAGCAAAGGGCATGTTGCAACTTTGCTTTGAGGTAGAAGCATTCCACAAACTAGCAGTAGCACAACACGGCAGTCGAGCCAACAATTGGTACAGGAAACCTGCAGCATGCTCAGACCACAGAATTCTGCAATCCCTGGGTTTCAGGCAACAGGGAACAATTTAGTACAAGTTTTGCAATCTGGCTTTTCTACACAAATATGCTAAATACTGTAACCAAGGGAGACAACTATTTCTCTTGCTAGAATTCCAAGTTCTTTTTTAAGACGCCCACTCCACATGCACACACTCAGTTGTTATTTATAATAGATGACATTGCTCTTCTTTTCAGTCTCTTCAGAAATGCTCCAGTGTTATAGAGGAGTTCAGCTAGCTAAAAAGTGCCCAATCACTGTGGGTTCTAGGTGCAAAATCATGCGCATAGAATTGCAGAAGCAACTACTTTACCTTTCTTTCTAGAAGGGGAATCTATTTTGCTCCCTGGCTGGGGTAAGCAAGCTGCAGCTTGTTTGATTTCTTCATTGGCAGACAGTGGTGGTTCTGTTTCTCCTAGAGCCTCTATCTCCCCTTCATTTATCTCTGTTGGTGCTGGCTGGAAGTCACTTTTATTTGAAGCCACAACAGCTGCCTGTCCACTGGCAGGTAAAGAAGTCAAGCTGCTTATCTGCTCTGCAGACTCACTTTGAATTACTCGAAAATGAGTGCTTTCAGAAGGATTTATATTCACCATGCTGGATTCCTTTGCCTTGACTAAAGAAGTGGACTAGAAGAAAAAATAAACAGATGTTTTTCAGAAAAAGAGAAACCCAAAGTAGTTAGAAGGTTAGCCTGGTCTAAAAAACACAAAAATGTTCAGTATCTCCTAGGAAGCAGAATAGGGCCTATTATACTTATTTCCATGCCTACTGAGCTCCAATTCTCAAGAAAACCAGCCACAACTGGAAACCTCAGCTAGCTGAATCATTGGTTCTGAAAAGCCCAATTCAATAGCTGCTCTGGCTGCAGAACTCCCATGCATTTCAAACAAAGCAGCACTCTGAGGGTATGTCTAGACAGCGGCACTATTTAGGGATACTTCCGGTATCCCAAAACAGCTATTCTGCATCTTTTAAGCAAGCTCATTATTTCGAAATATCTTTCAAAATAATGGGCTCGCTATTCCGACGTCCCTGTAAACCTCGTTCCACGAGGATTAAGAGACATTTTGGAATAGCCGTTTATTTTGAAATTAACTCAAAATAAGCTACGCAATTTACATAGCTCATATTGCGTAGCTTATTTTGAGCTAAGGGTGCAGTGTAGACTCACCGAGTGGCTGCAACACTGGACTTCAGTGAACAAACACTTCTGTAAAAATGGCGGTTCCTAGTAAAAGGTATACAGAGAATGACTCTCCGAGAAGCCAATGCTCAGAACAACTCCTATTAACCTGTCCAAGAGCTAAGCCCCCTTTTTACTTGATTGAGCTGCTGCTTCATAGAGAAGCTTCCAATGGACCACCAGGATCTTAGTTTGATTCCTGGTTATGATAACGGTCAGCACATACAGACCACAAGGCTGTCATGTCATACAGTCAGCCCATTGGTTAGAATATGCAGTAGCCTAGACATGCACCATCCACTGCCATAGCCCAAGTGCCAAATGCTGCATTTACTTCACCACTAACTCACTGTTACGTAGTTCTAATACTTTACATACAATGAATAGTTGTGCTCACAAAGCCATAGTAAAGGTGCCTCTTAGTTGGCTGGATGGGTAAAATTTTGAAAAACCCCTTCAGTGATATTGGAACCTAAGTTTCATTGACTTACAGTAGGATATAGGCTCCTAAGTCACTCAGGCACTTTTGAAAATTTTACTCTGCATCATCTGTCCACAGGGAAATTATGGGACGCCGTATTTTTGTAGCTGGTTGTTTCAGTCATTCATGCCTCTCACTATGTATAACCAAAGATACAGATGGGGACAAGAATTTCAAAAATCAACCACGACTTTGGGTGCCCATCTGCAGATACCTTGAAAGGGTCTGTCAGAAAGTAGGTGCCCAGAACTTTCTGAAAATCAAATTCCCTTTAACGTCCTTCAGGATGGACCCACAATCACTAGCCAATTCCTGAAATCTTGGCCAGGGAGTGTTCTCTATTTCAGTCAGTAATAAATATGAATAACACTAAGTATCTTTAATTCTATAGACAAAATATTTACATGCAAAGCCTTCCTCATTTAGCAAAAATATTTGCCTACATCAATATGCCCTATCTAGACCAAGTCTCTCTAACTTGCTATTTCTTCCTCTGCAATGCAGGGTGAACCTCCCAAATCAGGAATTCTCTGGTCCGGCAACATCCTGTGACAGCAGGACCGGCAGCAGCTGAGCACTCCCCACCAGGAACACTGGGAGACCCTGGGGCAGCACGCAGGCAGCAAGATGGGGAATCGTGGCAGGCCAGCTTTAGTGGGGCCAGCAGCAGGGCAGGGAACCCCAGGGAAAGGAGCCCAAGAGCCGGGCAGCCAGCAGTGGAGCATTGACCTTTCCTGGTCCAGCAAACTCCCTGGTCTGGGACAGCTCAGGTCCTGAGAGTGCCAGACCAGAGAGATCCAACCTGTACTTTAAAATCCAACCCTTCTGTTCTGTCCCTACAGCTGAACTCTTGTCCAAGTCTTCATCATCTCTCATGTCAACCACTGCAACCTCATCCTCTTGGAAATTTATCCCAAAAATCCACAATGCCCTCTTCAGTCCAACCCAACTGCAGTCTCCATAGTCCATCCGTCAAGCCACATCACCATCCCCCTTTGAATTCCTTCACTGGCTCCTACTTCTCTTCATTAGCTATTAATTTCTTGTCCTCATCTTTTAACTCTCAACATAATTCAGCTCTTAATTCTGACTTTGATTTGCCTACATGATGCTGAAGCCTAAAATCAAACATGTATATCAGCTAAGTGAAATACACACGTGCATGTTCATGTGCCCTATTAACAATGCACAGCAGATACCAAGAGGAATGAAACAGGAGTGATGTTTGATACCTTTGCAGCTTGAGGTAGCTCTCCCCAGGCCCAGTGCATTTGTGGATTGTTCTTCTGCATTCCCCTGTCCAAAGGTTTACTGACTAATTCTGAATCACTCTTCGGAGTGGGAGGGCGAGAACCTGAGGGACTGGGGAAAAAAACCCAAAATGGTACTTTTATTAAACAGCTACATAAGAGTAAAGCATACGCCAAGTGGCATTATGCAGCATCTGTGCTTATATCAGTGATTTCCAACCTTTTTTTATACAGCGGACTGGCAAACATATTCTCAAACATTTGACAGACTGGCAACATTCGTTTCCATATTTGCATATTCATTATGCAAATAATGAATATGCAAATGAAATGTTAGCAGTCCACCAAAAGCCCCAGTGCCCAGAGCTGCTGCAAACAGCTGGGGGCAGGGGCTGGGGTACACAATGGCCCCCTGAACTCCCTAATGCCAGCCCTAACTCCTAGAACCCCCCACCACCCCTCCACTACCTTCCAGCGCCAGCCACTGATCCCAGAGTCCCCTACACCAATCCCCCCATGCCAGCCTCCTGCCCTCAGAGCCCCCAGTGCCAGCCTCCCATCCCAAAAGCCTCACTGCCAGCCTCCCACCCTTAGAGTCCCACCACCACCAGACCCCACAGTGACAGCCCCAGTCTCCAATATTAGCCCCATCCTCAGAGCCCCCAGTACCAGCCCTGCCCCGTAGCCCTCCACTACTAGCCCTGACCCCAGAGCCCCCAGTGCCATCCCCTGCCGCTTAGAGCCCCCCACTCCTTAATGCTCCCCAGTACTAGCCCTGCCCCCAGGAACCTCCCAGTATTAGCTTCGCCCCCAGAGCCTCCCAGTGCCAGCCCCACCCCCCTCATCTAGCCCTGCACTGCCTCCCTCCCAGCTGAAGCGCTGCTGCCTGGGGTCACAGCTGCTCTGAGGCTGCTGTACTGGGCTCCGCACAGCCCTCCCACCGCACAGCGAACTGCTCTTCCGCGGCCAGGAAGAGACCCTGCTCTTGCCCGGCACTGGCTGACTGAGAAGCGGGGCAGGACACGCTTCTCCCAACAGCTGAGATGGGAGGGGAAGACACTGGGCAGTGTACCCCAGCCCCGGCTCCCATAGCCAACACGGCCCGGCAGCCAGCGGTTCACGGATCAGCACCAGGCCGCAGACAGGTGGTTGGAAACCGCTTGCTGTATATTATCTGTATTACAAACAATGCACCTTCCAGTCACTGACCCAAAAGGTTAAAAAAAATCTAAGGAGCTCAGCAGCAAATGAAAGGAGGACAATCAACAATTTGCAAAATAACTATCCCTGACTGGATCTCTGAGGAGCCATTACTAGCTGGCAGGTTTGGGTAAGCATCGGGGTCGTGAGGAGGAAATTTGAAGGAGGTGGAGGTACTGCCTACTTCAGGGAAGACATGTCCTACATAAAAACACAGGAACAAAGGGTGAACATGTGGTTCTAAGAAAAGTAGAGAAATGGGTGGCATGTGGGCTGCAGCATTGTCAAAGTACAGATAATTCAGTAAAGTTAATCAGGCCCCGTTATTCTGACTGAGCAGTAAAACAGTTTTACAAATCTAGTTGTTCCATATTCTTTCCTTTTATTGACATACCCATTCTGCCACTGGACACGGGGTGGGGTGTCAAATTCTGCCACTGGATACTGGTGTGGATCTCCCACTGAAGCCAATGGGAATGGAGAATGCATAATTTGCTCTTCCTTGGTGGAAAACTGGACAATCAAACAACTGTCCACTGAGCATATTGGTGGCCCAAAGTATCATGGTGGGCTGGATATGAACATTTGGCAGACTGGATCTGGCCTGCAGGCCATATTTTTGCCTGCTCCTGATCTAATCTAACCTCCTGCATAGCGCAAACCCATCAAATTTCATCCCAAATTCCTCTATCGAGCCTATAACTTCTGGTTAAGCTACAGTATATATTTTAAATACAATATATACAATCTTGATTTAAAGACTTCAAGTGATGGTGAATCCACCAATCTCCGAGAAGATGTTTTCATAGTTCAGAGGTTCCCAACTGCCGGTCGGTGGACCAGGGCCAGGCCATGGACCACTGGTTGCTGGGCTGCGGCAGTTGGTGGAGCTGAATTTTGCCCATGGCGGCTGATTTTGCCCAGCAGCGGCGCTGGGGCTGAAGAGGTGGCAGGGGGAGGTGAAGCAGGAGGTGCCTCCCTTCCCCCTCCCAACCAAATAAGACAGCAGCCCAGCCAGCCTCACTCCTCCCCAGCTGTCTCTACCCATGGGGATGCAAGACCTGCTTGGGGAGGGAAGGGGCACGAAAGAGAGAGCGCGCGTGCCACCAACGGCTGCTCCCCCTGCCTGCACAGCAGTAACAGCCACATTCCCTAGAGGAGGCAGCCTCTCTCTGGGGAGTGTGGGGATGGGGTGGGGTCAAAGGGTGTTAGGCACTGGGGAACAAGGGGCTGGGTTGAGGCTAGGGTTCAAAGGGGGGAGGGCTGGGGCTCATGTTGGGCAGGGGTTAGGGGTCAAAGGGTAAGAGGGGGTGGGTTGCAGTAGGTCAGTGCTTATGGAGCCAGCTACAGCGCAGCTCGTGCTTCTGTCTCAGGGAGCAGGAGATCTGAGGGTGTCTGAGCAGGGTCGAGGGCCTCAAAGTTTGTGGAACAAGCAGTTGCAGGGTCAGTGGGGCATAATCAGGGCTGGACACAACAGGCAGTCATGGAGTTTGTGGAGCAAGGGGCACCAGAGATAGTAGGGCAGGATCAGGGAGCACTGGGGGGGGAAGGGGGGCAGGTAGGATCCGGGGAAATGGGAGGCTGTCAATTTAAGTCAGAGGTCACTGGGACATAGCATGTCAAAGCTGGTAGGGACAGCAGATACAGGACAGGCTCCAGGCAAGACATAGGTGACTGACAAAAGGAAGTTGGTAGCAGGGGATGTTGGGAAGTGGGAGAAGGTGGGCACTGGGGTGACAGGCTTGGCAAGACAGACTGTGATGGGTTTGGCAGATTTAATAATACAGAGACACAGAGTACCAGGGTTGGCAGGATAGGGTCAGAGGGTTCTGGGGTTGGAAACAGAAGGATGTGCAGTGACAAGATGGGGTCAGCGGGTAAATTTGGCAGATACAAGCATGCAAATAAAATGTTACTGGTCCACCAAAAGTTTGTGAATGGGTGTGCCGCTCCAACAGTATAAAAAAGGTTGGGAACCACTGTCATAGTTAACTATCCTCACTTCTAAAAATATGCTTTTTACTTCTAATCTGAATTCATCATGACTAAAACACTTCTTAACCTTCTCTTGGATAAACTAAACAGATTGAACTTGTTCAGACTCTCCAGGTAAGGCAGGTTTTCTAACCAGCATTATTAGTTGTCAAGGCTTCATCCCCACTCTGGCACGATAAAAGCAGAAGTGGGGGCCCGCAAAAGTACCCCAAAACCTTATCTTTCCAGGCTTTGGTATCCCCCCCTCCCCCGAAAATCTTAAAAACCTAGATTTTGGGGATAAAATCCACTGCCACCACCCAAGTAATTATAAGAAAAATCAGGGGAGAGATCACTTGGGAAATCTCACCCCTAAAGTAAAAACCAGGACACAAAAATTAACCAATACCAGGTTAATAAAAAGAAAAGGGAAAGAACTTTTATTATCACCACAATATTCCTGTTGTAAGCATGGAATATACTAGATGGAAAAGTCACAAATTAATATACTCACGGGGGGAACCCCACCAAGGGCTAGGACTTAATTACAAGAGAGAGCAAAAACCCATTTTTTAAATGCACAGACATCAGATCCCATTTCCCAAACCATAAAACAATAAAACCTAACGGATTTATCTAAACTTTACCCAACTTACAGATAGTGACGAGTCTCTTCTTGGAGGGAGACATTCTGTTTGTTCTCCTCACTAACTGGAGAGCAAACTGCCCAGTCACAAAGGAGAGAAAAATCCAAAAATTCCTTTGTCTCAGTTTGAAATCCCTATCTGCATTTTTATTGGCTGACTCTACCTGGTTTAGGTATAGTTAACCCCTTAGTCCCCAGGCTGCTGCCTAACCCTCATGGTCATGACATTAGTCAATTCACTCTTTTTCAGATAAACAATTATTTTGCACTAACACAATGGCAGGCCTTAAAACCTGTCAGTTTTCCCTATGATAAATAGAGAAGATTGTCAAACGATCTACATTTTACCTTTATAGTTTACTGTGCTTGCTATAGGAAATACCTTTGAAACTGCAAATGTTTAATTCCTTCAGCTACAAGTAATTAGTTATCTAAGAAACCCAGCAAGTTTGCAAAGATCATTGTTGTAGAAATTTTCTTCTATGGTTTTCCAAGATCTTTACAATCATTAACTGATGCTCATCACAATATCACCATTTTACGACTGGGGAGATGAAGGCTTTTCAAAGATGCAAACTGGCATCCAATGGGATTTTCATGGGAGTTATGCACCTATACACTTTTGAAAATCCACTTGGTTTACATCCCCCAATGTATTTAGGTTTCTAGCTTCCATTAATCAAGGCCCAGGTGTCTATCTGCATCTTTAGGCACCTAACTACCTTTGGAAATCGGTCCCTAATGTAACTTGCCTTAGATAACACAGTAAATCAGTAGTGCAGTTAGAATTTAAACCCTACAGTCTTAATAATGCCTCCTTGTCACCCCAAAACACAAAACAATGCATATTGTATCTACAGAGTATTTGACACAAGCAAAATGAAAGTACATATATATTCATTGTTTTATTTTGTAAGTGTCTGGCTTTGTTTAAACGCAATTTACATATAATACAACTTAAAAATGTAGAAGGCAAAAGATATCCACATTACATAATTCTTTTCTACAGAGATCCCCTTGTATATTAATGCACACAAACACCAATGTAATTTTAAGAAGTGCCCAGGAATTATAATTAGAATGTTTGGAATCTCTGCTCCTCTCAAATTAAATATTACAATATCAAATCAGAAATGTAAACATGCACACGAAGGCAAAGAGGAGTAAATATTGCACATTCCTACTTTGTAAATCGGTTGGAACATTATGCAAAGGGTAGGTTAGTTTTCCATGCTATCTGTAAATAACAAGCTGGGGTTGGAGTTAGTATTCTGAAGTTAGCTGTCACTCACTGAGAGTGAGACTCTCTTCCTGCCAACAGAAGACCCAACATTCAAGAACTACCATAATTCCATTACTCAAGGGCACTGGGAAGTGAAATGCTATACAGTGCAGCTCTGCAACACACCATGCCATTAGAACCATCACAAAAATGATTTTAGGTGACTCCAAAGCTGAGAAAGAATGTGAGCAAATAATGCACATGCACTGTCTCTTCGCAACGTACTACCACTGCTCTGCTTGGGAAGGATTTCCTCTCCCATGGATATACCTGGTCTTTTCTGGGCCATGAGCGTACACCACTGAGAAAGAACACCCCCCCTATGAAAAACCACCAGGGAATTTAAATACCCAGATCTGTGATGTGGAAATCCTCCTGCCTCAGCTCTTCCCTTGGGCTTACACTAACAAACCCAAGGACTTTTTTCCTTTACATACCATGTACCTTTAATAACAATAAACTGCTCCTCCCACTGACCCACACCTCACTGAAGTGACCGTTGCTTTAATGAAGGCACTAGCTAGGTTTATGAACTCATGTGTATACTTCTGCCTTCACACCTCATGTTGTATATGGATGCTTAAGACAATGTCCACTCCACATAGTGCTTTATCAACATTTTACAGCAGCAAACAGACCTGATGATCACATCTTTAAAGATTTTTGTTGTGTTCCTTTTGAGTTGGACCAAATTATGTCCCAGACCAATGGCAGTGTTGCACTCTTCAGTCAGGGATGAGATGGATTTATTCATGATGAAGACCACGTACGACTGATAAACTACTGATTGTGTCCTGCCACGTGGGAGACCTTCTAGATTCCTTTCCCACTTTTTATTTCTTGCTCTCTGGCTTGGAAGGGCTTGGGAATATTCTTCAGGTAATGCACTAACTCCTGAGAAAGGCATGTCTTGCATCACTCAGTAGCCTCAAGAATATTGTCTCCCAAAGAAATCCTGGTCATATTTTTTAAAAAATTACATTAATCTCAAAGCTAGGAAGTATATTTCAGAAGGGAAATAAATAAATGGGAGGGTGGGATCTCAGTGAGAGAGGTGGAGAGGTTAGAGAATGACACTGAAGACGATGGGGGAATAAATTATAATCCCACCAAGCAGACTGAATTTAGCCAGAAGAAACTGGTATGCCTGAAAGAGCACAATATTTTTTACAGAGAGAGCTATATAGTATGATCTGAACTTTATTAAAGTAGCAAATATTTGGGTAAGACTGAGAGTTGGGATGTACCACCCCACAGCACAGCGATGTGCACCAGCAGGTCAGGCAGGGTAGCAAAAGTGGGGAATTCCTCTGGCATACAATAGACACTAGCAGAATTATTATCTTTGACATTTGTTATTCGAACTGCAGTAGTGCCATGAAGAAGGACCCCATTGTACTAGAGGTTGTGCTAACATATCAAAATAGGGTCTTGGACTAAAGATCTTACAATTTAAGCTATAGATAACAGATAGGGGATACAACAAACAGATGGAGAGATCACAAGGGAAAAGTGTAATGGCTGTGTACAATTTAATTGGTAATAACTAACTGAAGACAATGGAATTTCACAAGTTTCAACCAATGACTCAACTAGAAGACACTGGGCTAAGAGGGCACAGCATTCACAGCACACTAGCTGCCTGACCAAATGCTCAGAGAACATCAGTTCCTTTTAGTCAGTTGCTCACTGGCTTAGAAAGATGCTTTTGAGTGTGGAAGGGAGGTGTTTTTGATTATTAAAAAAAATAACACTGTAAAATGGAAAAAGGACATGGTAAAATAGCACTGAGAGCATCCATCTTCATCACCACCAACCCCATGAAGACTGCCTGAGATCTGAGATTCAAGCTGGGCTCTTTCCTTCTCAAACCTCAGCCTTTATAATCAAGGTTCCCCAGTCTGAATTAGGCCCTGTTATCCCTGTCTCTTCCAATTCAGTCCTTGGTGAGATGTATGAAGTTCCACTGTCTTCAATTAGTTATTACCAATTACATTTATGGAACCATATCCTGCATTCTGTTAATGTTACACACGAAGGAATGGAAACCTTGCTTTAGTCACTAGAGATTACATGTCACATCCCATAAAAGTTAAATATTTGAGTCAGGATCCCATATCTTCCCTGAATTCATAGCAGCTGTGCACTGAGTACATTGATCTCAGAAGTGCTTCCTGGTCAAAACAGAGAGCCCTGATCTGTCAACAAAGAGTGCCAGGAGTTTGAGAAAGAAGTCACAGGTCCAGGCTCCTGATCCCAAACAAGAAGAGCTTGGAGAAAAGCACATGCAATCAATCATAGATGCTTACTGTTGTGATAGAAGGATTAATGCGCTCAAGACTGACAGGTGCTCAGATACATGTCCCCCAACATCTGTGTGAGGTGAGAAGGTACTATTATTCCCAATTTACAGATGGGGAATTATGGTGCAGAGAGGCTAATATAGGGACTTCAAGTAGGACTCCCAAATCCTATGCTATTGGCCTAAGCACTAGACTATCCTGCGCCGCTTTAGATACTCTCTCCCCCCACATTTTGAAGCACAAAAATACTTCCATCTCCTATCCAAAGAATGAAGATGAGGGGACAAGAGAAAAAAGGCTTCATTCCTCCCTCTTCACTCCTGCCTCCATGAGTTTGGCTTTGTTTTCCCCATTCTTGTCTGACTAAGCACCATCTTGTGAAGGATTTTAGACTTTTAATTTAAAAATATCATGGTACCACAAAGGGAAAGAAAACTCTGCAAAAAGGTTACCCATTTCCTGTGAAATGGAAATGACTTTAAAAAAAACCTCCTAAACTACAGAATGTCCCAAAGGAAATGTATGTATTAACTTCAATAGAACTACACCAATTAACATCAGCCAAGGAGCGGGATCATTTCTCTTCCTAATCTTTTTTCAAATATTTTTCATAGTCTTTTTTTTCCCATTTTTCTAATCTTTTTTTCCATTATACAGCTGTTATTTTATCCATCATAGTGCAATGTCAGGCTTCTTTGTACAGCTTACCTACCTTTAAAGCCCATTGAAAAGGCAAGTAACGGAAATTCTGCTCTCTCTCGCGCGTGTTTTCCTCCAAGTGTCAAAGTTAGTAATAAGTAGCTTTGTAAGCTCTGCAAAGTTCACATTCAGTTAATGCATTAAAGGGTTAATCGCACATCCCGCAAGGGGGAGAATAACTCCCCTACCTGTCTGTAGCAGGGAAGTGAGAAGACTGATGAGGACAAGAACTAGATAGGCCTCCTTCTGCTGGAGCAGTGAGATGAGAGGATGGCCCTGTGCAATCTATAAGCTTACTGGATAGCACAATATATTGAAAGAGAAAAACTGGGTGTCATTATTCAAAATAAGTGCTAATTAACACAAGCTCATTAGGCACTTGAAGGCCATTTGAAAACAAGACTGTACACCTCAAGTTTTCAAAACCTAAGCATTGCAATCAAGAAGCACAAAAGTAGCACACAGTTCAAACCAGCCACCAGGACACTGCACAGGAATAAACTTCATTGGAACCTCACTAATGTGCAGAAAGAGAACTCAACTGGCATTAAGGCTGTTCTTCAGGAGGAAGAAATGCATTGACACACTTTGATTCTAATGTATATGCACCAACACTAAAGAATATTAAACAAGAAATGCATAAGGAATAAATGTATATAATATACTGTGTGTATTTGTGATTATTATATATAATGAACATTTCAGCTATGTCTACACTGCCCCCTCTTGCGCAAAAAAATATGCAAATGAGGCAAAGCGTGGAATATCGCCATGCCTCATTTGCATAATGAATAAGGCTCCATTTTTGCGCAAGAGGCTTTTGTGCAAAAAGAAGCCATCTACATGGCTCCTTTTTGTGCAAAAAAACCCCTCTTGCGCAAGAGGGCACAAAAAGGAGCCTAGTTAATTATGCAAATGAGGCATGGCGATATTCCACGCTTTGCCTCATTTGCATATTTTTTAGACATAGCCTTCATGCTATAGCCATCTTTGTAACTAAAGAAATATTTGTAAATAGACAAAGGAAGCTTATTTTCTTGAATCATAAAGAATCTTGGTTTTTACATATTGAGGCCCAATCTTGTACTTAAAAAACAAAATAGACTCAAGGCAAAATTCATTAAAGTCTTTCTACAATTTCTGCGCAGCATGGATTCAACTTCCACTGATCGTTCTACCCACCATATGGTAATTATACAAAACTATTGACATCAGTGTCACTACACATGTGAGTAAGTGCTACAGGATTAGGTCATTTTCTCTGGGCAAATGAGTTTTTTGTTTAGGGCAGCATGATTCCCAACTTCAAAAATCAAGCACAGGGTATGTGACCAGATTAAGGCAACAAATATTCCAAGGTTCAAACACGGCAGAGTCCATATCTGAAAACTGGAAATGAAAGTAGAGTTGCCCTAAAGCTGTTAAATATTGTCTGAACTCACATGTAAGGAGAGGCAAGATAGATTAGGTAATATCTTTCATTGGACCAGCTTCTGTTTGTCAGACAGACAAGCTTTCAACACTCACAGAGCAGATGTGACCCTGGAAGTACCCTTCCCAGACCTGAAGAAGAGCTCAGTGTTGCTCAAACACTTCTTGCTTGTTCGCTAACCGAAGCTGGTTCAATAAAATATATTATTTCATCCACATTGTCTCTCTAATACCCTGGGGCCATAACTGCTACATCTATAGTACATCCTCAACGGCAGAAGGTAATCATTTAGTAGTTTCATAGTGATAATGCTTAACAGAACAAGACTTGAGGAGACAGCAAGTAAGGCTCAGTAAGGAAGGGAAGATTGTTTTTTAAAAACTATATGTTCTACTTCTGTATACTGTACCTCTGAAGGGGTGACCACTCTCCATCTGAATGGGGATATGGTGCAGATTGCGAAAGCACACTGGTTGCAGATGTATTTATCTCAGACTCTTCTTCACTAAAAACATCCATAACCGATATCCTGAGCATAAAAAACACACAAACTGGGAGTTAAAATAATGCTTGAATATTACATTTCTTTATAACCTAGTTAATAAACAGAATAGTGCAAACATGTTATAGCAAGAAGCCACTCAGATGTTAGTATAAATGAAATTCTAGAAGAAAACAATTGACTGACTTGCACCCTATAGTTCCACAGATATTATCAGACTATTGCTATATTTTATGGCATGATTTTCCTGATCCTTTGCTTTCAGCTTCTTTGGTTAAAACTTAATCTCAGGGCCAGATGCTTCTCAGCCATGTGTGCTACTGAAGGGAAGCTGAAACCTGAAGAAGTAGATGGGGGCCGGGGAGATGCAGGGCATGGAAGGGGGCAACAGCGACTCTTCTACTAGCTATTCTCACCCTCTGAATCAGGGGTGGGCAAAGAGGCCTCTGCGGGCCGGATCCAGTTCGCCAAGCCAGTGGATCCAGCCTGCCCCCAGGCCAATCGAGATCTGGGAACAGGGAAACGCACAAAGTCTCCTCCCCCCACCAGGGGTGCATGGTATCAGAGGGAACAGTTGGCTGTTTTAAAACAGCCCGTGGCTCTCTCTAGGTGCCACACACCCCTGGCAGGATGGGGCAAGTGGCAAGAGACTTTACATGCTCCCCTGCCCCCAGACCCTAATTGGGCTGGGGACAGGGGGGGCACGTGAAGTCTTGTCCTGCTGCAACGCCTAAAGGGAACCATCAGCAGTTTTAAAATAGGTGGTCTCTATGCAGCGGGAGGGGGTGCCAAAGACTTCATCTGCTTCCCCACCCCCAGGAAAATCAGGGTCTGTGGGTGGGGGAGCACAAGCAGTCTCCTGGCCCTGCCCCTTCCACCTGAGGCCACGCACCTTCCAGGCCAGTCCAGGGCCACTTTAGAAATTTGTGAAGTGGCCCCCTTTCAAAAATTATTGCCCACCCCTGCTCCGAATCCTCAACATCTCTTCAGTAGGAAGACTGTAGAGATGGGACTTCTGTGGGCAGAAGCAGAGGCATGGCAGGTCGGGAGTGTACACAGTAAGAGGGGATAAATCCAAAGCACATTGCAACAGCCCCTCCTATTCTGCCCAATGTCAGATCAGATATGCACCCAGGAGCTAATGTTGCTCTGAAACACAGGCTAGGGAGAGGGAAACAAAGGAGAGCCAACAGCAGAGCTGAACAAAGAGGACTCAGAGAGGATCCACAGAGGGGCTGGCTCACCATGTTTGTAGTTCCCGCATCTGTGGTGTATACACAATAATAACTCCAGTAATTAGTGGATCTGATCATTTGAATTAATCATCATGTTTTATCCACTGTGAGGACAATATATAGGTCTAATTCCCTGCTGGCGTAAATTAATGTAGGTGCACTGAAATCAATGGAGGAATGCCAATTTACACTAGCTGAGGCTCTGGTATCAATTAGACTCCTGTACCTATGTATTATTAGGGAGTAACAGCCAAGCAAAACAGAGGTTTTCTCCATGCTAGTTTCAGATCAGAAGTCTTTAGTAATTGTAAGGGTTTGCTTATTCATTCAAAAGGAAATCTTTACACACATACCTAAAAACCTGAATCCTCTCTGTGCAATATGTGCCCAAAACATTTAATCCTTTCAATCTGACATTAGATCTGCATTATAATGATACCTCAAATTGTCCGCTGGCTCATTCTCTTCCTCAGAACTAATCTGTATAAGAAACATGTTTTCATCTTCTGATGTATCTCCATTGTCTTCTCTTTTTAAACTGTCAAGTTTATGGGTAGATTTCCTCCTCCTTTTCCTTCTTTTCTTCACGGAACCACAAACTGAGGAACTTTCTATAGCAGACTGGGAAGCCAGACTGGTGATTGATGCCTGTGAGGATCCAGTGGAGTCCAAGTTCCTCACCCTGTCTATCAAGTTTCTCTTCAGCTGTGATTCCATCAGAGCAGCTCCCTCTGATAGAATGGGGGATGTAGCAAGGTGGTAAGGAATAACCTCCTGAAGACAAAAACATCAAAACCAAGGGGTATATTATTTCCCTCCACAGTCAAAAATATAGGCCTAGCATTTGTGCTGAACGGGCTCCATCTATTAATCCAATGGACTATCGAAACAACTCAGGCCCAGATTGTCCCTTCCCCATGTGGGCTTTCCTAAGGCTTTTCTATCTAGCTCTTACTGGTCCGTGAGTGGCTCTAGTCACTATGCAGTGGATAGGCCAGGAGCAGAAACCTGGGTCCTAACACCTTGGAGTTTTTGGGTAAGTAGCTCAGCACCCTCAGGCTTATTTCAAATGTTAACACATCAGAATACAGACATTGGGCTAGACTGTGCCAGGCCCCAGGAGTGGTACAAGAAGAGGCCTGAGAAGCCCCATCCACACTATCTCACTCAGACGAACAATTACTATAGACTGCTTCCGTCATGTGCCCCAGCAAGCTGTAGTCTCCCTGCAGGGCCAAAAGGAGGTTAGGAAGGGAGGAGGCAAGGTCAGACCCATCCAACAAAAGGCTCATGGAATACCCAGGTGCACAGAGGAGCATACACTGCCCCCCTGGAAGGAACGTTCACTTCCACACTCAGTTAGGGCTCTGCATTGTAACATAATTGTTCCTTTTGCTTTTCACACAAGGCTACTCAAACACAAATTAGGTGATTGCTTAAGCTCCAGATGAATGAGTGCTCTTCAGGCCCTTTGCACATCCCAGGGCAGAATTCATTGGAACCACTACTTTATAAGTGAAGACTTCTGGCCTAGTCATGCCCCTATGATTTATGTGCAGATCACACCCCACTCAGAAGGAGGCTAACAACCGCTGCACCAGTGACAGGTACAACTGGCATCACAATGGAGACCAGAACTTTCCCAAAGATTCTGTTCAAGAGGTCATTTTACACACAAATAATATACACATGGGGAAAGTTTCCTAGCAATCTTGCTGATCTAGAAATAATTGCTACGACCATCTAACATTTAGAGACAAAGATTGTTCATGGATGCAACTCTTCACTGACGTTAATGTGAGCGAACTAATGCAGCAGGATTTAAAAATGTGCCCCATCTTGAAGAATCAAAACAATTGTGGCACACTTCTAAAACAAATACTCTCAAAAGGTTTCCCCTTTTCTACTTTGTGGGACGTGTCCTCAGAATTCATGTGGCTCTCATTTAAACTGCATAGCAGTTAATCACATCTCCTGTTGTGAGGTTTTCTAGTTTAAGTAATACTCAGTGTGAATAATGGGTGTAGAACCAGACCTTTAATGAATAACATGAACACTTTAAGCCCAAAAGTTTAAAAAGACATGCACTTCTGCATAAGCATAATGCTCAAAGCACACACATGAATCAGAGATTTGTGCAACTAAAGACCTAGCCATATGCAAATCACTGGTTTGCTAGTATGCATTAGGCAATGTATTTGTGTACATTTATAGTATGCTAAAGCACACATAATTTTTCTGCATGTGCACTTTTGGGCCTAACATATTACTTTGATGCTTGATTAAATTAGTATTTTAGGTTTGAATTTTCACAGCTTGGTACAGCCCATTGTCAAACTCCTCTATAAGAAAAAATTCACAACTGTCAGAATAAATCAGTTATACATACATTAGATAGAGCTGCATTTTAAACAAAAGCCATAAATGCAGAATCATTACCACAGTGTATGTGCCAGAATTTTGACAAATGAAAATCATCTTTAGTTATTACCTGTTCATTGTCCATTTCCTGTACAAAAAATGCTTCTCCATTGTCCCCTAGTTTCATGTGCAAATCAACAGATTCTCCATTAATTTCTATGTCAACCTTGGGAGGGAAATACAATAAAAATGAAGCAATTTTAAGAACAGAGGAACTGGCATACAAGTCTATCTAGTGTCCTAACATGAACCTGACATTGGTCACAAGCTTCAGAGGAAGGAGCAAGAAATATACAGTACATAATTATTGGGAAAGCTGTCCATTGGGGCACTATCTTGCTAACCTCTATTAGTTAATGATTGACTAGTATCCTGAATCATAAAGGTTTTTATCCCAGATTAAAAAATCCTCACACACTCAAGTCTGTTTCCTGAGTAATTACAGTTAATTTAGAACCCAAAATGTGTGTAAGTAGTATAAATTATACTGCCAAATGCACTTTATCATGCATTTGTCACTGGTGGCTTTCATTTCACATGAAGCCGCCAGTTCAACTAACTTTATTAGGTTCCTCTGAAGTCCCTCACAGACTCATCACCAAATGAAATTAATAGATAGCAGGTTTAAAACAAACAAAAGGAAGTTTTTCTTCGCACAGTGCATAGTCAACCTGTGGAACTCCTTGTCAAAGTCCTGGTCTTCACAGTCTCCTCTAACAGGGTTCAAGAAAGAACTAGATCAATTCATAGAAGGTAGATTAATCAATACTTATTAGTCAGAATGGGTAGAAATGGTGTCTCTAGCCTCTGTTTGTCAGGGGCTGGAAATGGATGACTAGAGAGGGATCATGTGAGGATTACCTGTTCCGTTCACTCCCTCTCAGGCATCTGGCATTGGCCACTGTTGGAAGATAGGTTACCTAGCTATATGGACCTTTGGTCTGACCCAGTATGGCCATTCTTATGTTTTTATGTTCCTCAAGCTTTGAATAACCTACATAATTTTGTAATCTGCAAACTTCATCATCTCACAATTCACATCTTTTTCCCAATCATTAATAAGCAAAACAATGTACAGCAAGTTCCTAATGCAAAACCATGAGATGCTAATATTAACCTACATCTGTACTGTCAACCTTTTGCCATAAGGAAAAGGAATTTAGAAACAATTACAGAAAGTATTTCATCATGAGCATGTATAAATTATTATTTAACAAAAACTACAACAAAACTTTAAAATTTAGCAGTAATGAGAGGAATGTGGATATGCACCTTCAGTTAAAATATTTGTCAATATGCCAACACAATCCTATAAATATTAGCAAGTTAAATAACATGAGCCATCATTGTATCTTGTGAAATTCCAAGTAAAAAACTAAATGTAGACATGGAAACTGTAGTTTCATTAAAACATTTGCCTAATTGTAGTTTGCCTGTAATTATTATGACAAACTGTCTATACATTATCCATTAAAATTGTGCTATCAGTATCAACCATTTTAACTGAAACTTGAAAATACTATTTAGGGTGTTGATAAAGAGTATCTAATGAAAGCTTTGATTGCTACACTGTATCATCTTCTGTACCTACATGCAATGAGTTCACATACTGAAGAAAAAAGCAACAAGATTTCTGTTTTCTTACCACTTTCTCTCTAGAACGCAGAACCCCCATTTTCCCAAAGCGCACATGGAAAGGGGAACACTGAAGATTTCCATCTGGCTGACGTACAACAATTATATCAATACATCCAGATAATGTGGCAGGATTTAACCCCTTGTAGAGCTCCTTCACGGTAACAAACACTTGGCCTGCTAGCTGCCCAACGTAATTCATGGTTTGTGCCTGGAAAGAAACATACAGAAGATATGTCAACAAAATCTAGGATACTGTCAAGACTTCTGAACAGTCCAGAAACCTTCAGATTCTACACGAGTTATTTTCATGTGGGGGGGGGGGGGAAAAGAGAGATTTCACACAGAATGGGAATACCCTGTCTAATTTATTTACAATGGCTGGCTGTACTTTTGAACAGAAAATAGAAGGCAAAAAACAAAGGGCAGCTCATAACTCAAACAGTTATAACTACCAAAATTCTACACAGATTGTTCTAAAATCACAGCCAGATTTTGAAACTCTTCAACTCCCAAATATTTCTCCAATTGTACCTAACTTGACAAGCTTTTTGTTTGGTTGTTTCATATCCCTCCTCTACCACATTACTTATTTTGTTTTCAATACTGAGCCTGATTATACCTGACCTGTGTAGCTGGATTGAGCAATCTTTCTTGGTACAGTAATTAATGTCATGCCATACAAAAATATTGTTTTTACTAGGAAAATATAAAGTCATTCCACTCCAAGCTCATTAAAAAAAAAAAAAAAAAAAAAAAGAGAAATTATGCCAACTATCTGCACTGCTTCTGTTAGAACTTCCCAATTGCTATCCTTAGTTCTTTTTGTTCTGAACTATAATGTACAGGCAGATCTATACCTTGAGACAACATACGGCTACAAAGAAAATAAAAGCACTTAGCCAACTACCTGATCTCATTTTCAAACTGAAGAAACATGAACCTAATTCTAGGAGCTGCTGAGCATCATCTTGCTTTGACTCTAAGACATATTCAGCATTTTGCATTGCAGAACTAGACTCCCAGTGAAGACACTTTTTCTGGTAGATTTTATGTCAAAAACAAATGGTTAGTTGTCATATTAAATATCTTGCTAATTACAATAGGCTGATCTACCGAAGCCACCACGTCCTCATTTAAATGTATTCTAAAAAATTCACTGCTCTCACTCTGCCCACAATAACCTATACAATGAAATCTTTAAAAGGACCCATCATAAAGTTGACATACTTTAAGGCCAAGTCTACACTACAGTGAAGATCAACGCTTCTGTGGTCAATCTTCCAGGGTTCGATTAGTGGGTCTAGTGAAGTAGGGATGTAAGCGACTAATCTACTAGTCAACTATCCGATAAGCAAAAGCTTATCAGATAGCTGACACACTAGTTGACTAGTCGCTTCCCCCTCCTCCTTGCTGCCTCTATTAGAAAGATAGAGATCCAGCTCCATGGGAAGGGGTAGGGGCGCAGCGGCAACATTCCAACTTTGAAACGTACAAGAGCCCCAGCCGGCCCCGGGCTCCAAGTGGTGTTTCAATCTTTGAAATGCACAAGAGCCCCTACTGGGGCTCTTGTACATTTCAAAGGCAGAACACCATGGCACTTTTGCCTTTCAAATGTAGCAACAGCTAGGTGGCTCTTGCTACATGTCAAAGCAGAAGCAACCTTATCGACTAATCAAATAGTTCAACTATTCAATTAGTTGATTAATCTATTTTAACATCCCAATAGTGAAGATCTGATCATTCAAAATTAGAGGGCACTAGTTTGTAAGAGTTAACTCAGGATCAGCACTTTGGTTAACACCCCCACACTTAGTTATATTTACAGTGATTACAAGAATATGTTTATATTAAAGAGGAGGGATTCAAGAGGTAGTGAACAAGAATATCAGGGAAAATGGTTACTTATAAAAACTAAAGTCATAACATGCTTTCTAAAGACTAAACTTAACTAACTTGCTATCTAAAGAATATTATCTCACCCAAAGTTCTTTTCGCCATTTTAAACCAACTCTGGTTGAGACCACTTTTTCTGTCTGCTGTCCATTTACTTCCTACTTAAAGGATGCCCAGGCATTTGAGTTCTCAAATATACTCAAGCAAACCTTTTATATGTGCTTCAGAGGGGAAGTCGAATTAGTCTGCAACAGGAAAAACTTAAAAAACTGCAAATAGTCTCGTAGCACCTTAAAGACCAACAAAACATGTCACTGGTATCGTGAGCTTTCGTGGGCAAAATCCACTTCTTCAGATGACTGGAGTATAATAAGTCCAGAGCCAGGAATAAATAACGGAAGGAGGGAGGGGGTTAGGGTTATATGTGCCTTAGGATAAGGTTCTCTTCCTCTGCTGTGTTCCTCTAACTGTTAGTTTCTTTCAGAAGTTCTTTGTTACAATTTTTCATTTGCATTCAGGTCAGACTGGGGATAGGAGACCCACTGAGAATAAGAATACACTCAGTTTACTTGTAAACAGATGGATAAACATCTATTGTCTCACAGAAAACCTATTTTTGGCGATCAATACTTTGGAATAGACTTCAATAACATATTTTCAGTATATATACACACACATATAACTCCTTACACAGTATTGGAACATACATTTCACAATGATATTGATGACCATTGTGACACCAGCTTTCAACTGAGACCTTAATATTCTCTGGTGAACCAGAATCTACCAAGCAGTCCCAAATGCTTTAATAGGTTCTTGGATCAGAAATAGAGTTGTTTTGCTCAGAGATGTCCACAAAGATATTTTTGTTCATATCTGTACAGCACATAGCACACTGGAATCTGACCCAGAAATGGGGTCCCTAAACACCATAACAATGCAAATAATAAATAACAGTTAATAATAATGTACATTGTCTCTTTAATAAGTAGGAATTCTTCACTAAATCAGTGTAATGCTATAAGAAGCCAAAACATGAGGACAGATCCTCAACTGGTATAAGTTGTCACAGCTCCACTAGCGTCACTGGTGTTGTGACAATTCTAGCTAAGGATCTGCCCATTGGTCTCAGTTATAAAATACATTTGGCCCCTCCAGACTCCATGAGTTACTCCTCATTCACACTAGTGTAACTGGATGGAGACATCTGCCCACACTGTATCATTTTAAAACTTGAAATTTTGATTTTAATTGCCAGTATCTTATTATTATTTATCTTTTTTTTCCTGGGGTCAAAGAGTTCAATGCTGTTTGCATTATTAAACACTAGTTCCTTCCACAGTACTTTGTGGCATTCTTCTAAGGCTTATTCTTTGCCAAGAAAAAGCCTCAGAAGACAGTACGTTTTGGAAAGACTTATGCTAAAAGCATACAGAAGGGAAGACTATACTTCAGATGAAAATTCTTTGGATGAATTTTTGCAAAATTAAGATTAATGCTGCATGTCTGAATATGAACCACAATAATGACTGATTTATTAGATGTGGGTATCTCATGAAGTCATTGCTCTAATTTTCAAAAATTGGATGTCTCTCTCTTTGCTGTTGAAATACAAATCCTAAAACCTACACCCAAGATTTTGAGATCAAACTAGTGATTTTTGGATGCTCCACTCAAGGCACTTTGAAAAATAAAACCTCATTTTTCAGAGGACGAGTGCCCAGTACTTTCTGAGTATCAGGCTGTCTTTCAGGCATCTCAAAGATCCAAAAATGAAGGCAACTAAAATCACCATTCACTTTTGAAAATCTTGTCCTGTTGAGCTTTAGAGAGGGATCCAACTTCAGTACCTAGTGGTAAACATCCACTCCTGAGCTGTTGAGCAGATTCAATATGCAGACTCACAGTTCATTCCTTGGGTTAAGCGCTAAGAGAAACCCAAACCAGAAGCCCAGACCCAACCTTTCTTGAGGAAAGAAAGGAGGGTCCAATGCTTAGGGCACAACCTTAGGGCCTAGGAGATATGGAATTAAGACTGATTCTCACAGGCTTCCTACATGACACTGGCCATGTGATTTAGCCTCTCTGTGCATTAGTTTCCCATCTCTAAAGTGGGAATTATAACACTTCCTATTTCATAGGACTGTTATGAAAATAAATACGGTACATTGAAGATTGTGAAAACGTTCATACATTATGGTGCTAGGACTGCGAGTGTTAAGAATGCAATCCTAGAAATGCTACTAGGTTCTTTCATAAGGAAAGAGAAGGATGAGAGCTCAATGATGAAGAGGCTGGTCATTTAAAGATCCTCCCAACTATGTAAAATTTTTAACTCTTGATCATCATGAGGCATATTGTTTCCTCTGCCCTTAGTGGTGAAGGGGACACTAAGCAGCATGAATCTGGATAGAGGCTGCCCAAGTTGAATCACCTTCACACCATTTCTTTGACACTGTAGAGGTCTCTGTAGTAGCTCCATAAGAATTAGGATCCTCAGTGCACCACTAGATACAGATTTGTTCTCATAACCCTTCCCCCTCCAAACACCTGGGTCTTCAGCAGATCAATGGGATCAATACAAAAAAATGTGTCCCGAGCATTAGCCTGTACACAGACTCAGGAAATAAGCCCACAATTGGTCATTCAAATAATCCAGGAAGGTATGCAAGGAAATTTGCCTTTGGAAATATGAAAACTGTTGTGGGAAAATGTTACAGAAGAGAAAAGACAATTAATGGCATGGTGGAAATTGGTAAATGTCACCCTAAACAAAGATCAAATGGTTTCACAAGCAGATGTAGTAACTGTACACCCTAGCCTAACTATTGATATCTATCCAGTGGTGCCTATGGGAATCCAGCTCACAAAAAATTTGATTATGTATTCCACTGATCATCATTCCTGGGCATATAAGGAAAACCAACAATGGAAAACCATTGACATGTTTCAGTGTGTGACCCATGACAATTTGGGATATGTGTATGAGGATCAAAATTTAAAAGAACGGGATGAATGTTTCTATGTAAAAGACAAAGGAACCCAAAGATGTATGTTTGACATATTCACTGAAAAAAAAAAAGTCAGCTATTGTATATGCAGGAAAGGGATATGTTTGTGTGAGAAGTCATTGTTCAATTGTAATAGTAGATGACAAGGAACTGTATTTTATGACTTAATTAATTAATAGATGTTTTGTAACATTACAAAGATTAGGAGTTGTGATTCTGAATACTATGGACTGTATGGACTGTAAATTACTTGAAGTTTAAACCACAACTGTATCCCAATGTAACGCCTGTAACCTTAGGTATGAATATGACTATGATAAGAAAATTGTTAATCCATCCTATGTTACATTCATAGTATATTGCACAGACAGGAGAAAAAAAAATACATGTTGAAGTTCGGCATAATAATGCAGAAATTACTCATGTACTAAAAACTATTGCGGATGCAGGACATCACTGCTGGTGGGAAACACTATCAGGTTGGTCACCTTCTGCAACAGGTGTGCTAAATATAATGGTTCACCCCATTGTGGTGATCACTGGAATCCAATTGGCTTTGCTAGTGAGTATAATCGCTTTGGCTTGCTGGGTGAAGAGAACTGTTTGAAGGATACAGGAAGCTAGCATGCAAAGTCAAATGAGTCCCTTATTAATAATACCCAAGAGGAAAGACCAAGTTCAGCCAGTCTGAGTATTGGACTCCTGAAATAGTAATGACAGCTTTGGTAAAAGCATCATTAAGGCTTTTTTGAAACCATGTTGGAAGGCCTGTAGCTATATTGGAAGGCCTAAACTAAAGCCTTCTTCTGTAGCCAGAGTGGAGAGCAGCAGCCATTAGCTGTAAAGCCTGGAGTCACATACTCACATTCCATCTAAATTGCATTAAAGTAGTGTCACACTAGGCTGTGAGAAGGGGATCCTGTCCTAATAGCACCCACTGTCACCAAATAAGAAACAGATATCAAGATGGGTAAGGAAAACTTAATTAACGGCATTTCATCTGGCAAGAAACTGCTTATTAATAGTTGAGGTTGTGGAATCCTCATTCTATGATTATTGTCCTCACTTTCCTATTGTTTGTCTGTGTGATCTCTGTCTGGTTTGTAACTGTTTCAGCTATTCCAGGGTGAGAAGAGCATCAAAGGACAAAGGAACAAGTAGCAAAAAAGATGAAGAGTTGGGATAGATTGAATACCTGTGCAATATACAGGATCCCCCAAGCAAACAACTTTGGCCTTGACAGATGACAAATGATATGCTCACTGGGACAGGGACTGGAGTAAACTTCCTGGTATTGCCACAAGGAAGAAGAAGAAAATTCTCTTAGTCTTCATTTGGGTGGGTGGCAGCAGGAAACTCCACCTGTCTGACATCATGGATCACTCACCTACTCAGAAATAGCCTTTGTAGGCCATGATGATATAACTTCATAACCGCCAAGTATGGTATGCCTGACATTTAAAATTATGAATCTCATTGCCTATATGGCAAATAAAAGAAGATGGTTTGGACTATTCTGTAAATAAAGTTAAGCAAGAAAAAAAAACAAGAAAGGTTGGGATAGTATAAATAGGGCTCATCTGTATCATATTTTAATCACACACTTATTAGTAGGGTTGCCAGGTGTCCGGTATTGACCCGGACAGTCCGGTATTTTTGCCTCGTGTCCGGTAAAAAAAAATTCAGAAAATACCGGACACCTAAGATGTCCGGTATTTTCTGATTTTTTTTTCCCTGCCAGGAAAAATACCAGACACCTGGCAACCCTACACACACTCAGCAACCGGGCCCAGCCCCTGCCCCCAACCCCTTCCCCTCTTACCTGGTTCCTCAGAGAAGCTGCCTTCTGGCTCTGATCAAGAAAACAAGATGGCCACCAGCAAAAAGCCTGAAGACTTTTCTTAAAGGGGCCATGCTGTTTTAATGCTGTTTTATTTTGGGTTTTTTGGGGGGGTTTTTTTGCTTAACTCTCAGGGTCTTTTTTTCCGCTCAACAACTTTGGTCATAAGAACATAAGGTGTCCCCCTTTTTTGTTCCTCAACAGAATTTTTTCCTCGGTGGTTTGTTGTTGTTTTGGGGGGGGGGGGCGGGGGGCTGTTCGGTATTTTGGGTGAAACAATCTGGCAACCCTACTTATTAGCCAGAGCCAGTACCAAAGCCAACCCGGCGTGGTCCAGAGGCTGTAGCCCAGGAGAAAAATCAGGCTCTCCAGCCAGGTGCACCAGGCCCCTGCGCAGGAGGGGAAGGAATAGAAGGCAAGGGTGAGTGGTTCCGCACTCCCAAAGGGATGAGGCTGGAGGAGCCGTCAGCATGGCCTGGAGCATGACAGGCTCCCCTCCCTCCCCTGCAGCCCTTAGAGCCACTGGAAGCGTGCTGCACCGTGCTCTGGTGGCAATTTAAAGGGCCCAGGGCTCCAGGTGCTGCCCAGAGAATGAGCAGACCCTGAGCGAGTTGCCCTTTTCACTCCCCCTCTTCTGCAGGCCACCTCCTAGCTGCTGAAACATGCCCCTACCACCCACATACTTGTGTTGTATTTAACTACCTAGTAACCTGACTTCCGTTAATGTGCTACACTAGATTGCCAGGTGGCCAGTTTTTTACCAGAAAGTCCAGTTGAAAAGGGGACTGGCAGTGAAACCAAAAGTCCAGCTACCTCAGAGTGGGGGGAGATGCCAGATCATTAACCTGTCCCAGCTCCAGAGCAGAGGGAGCCTAGCTTGGGAGAGAGGTGGAGCCAATCCAGGGAGGCAGGGGAGGAGGGGACGTGAGCAATGGGGGAGTAACCAACAATTTGAAAAGTAGCAACCCCAGGCCCTACCATGAGTTTTCAAACAACAGAGATATTCTGAAGCCCAACCCTGGTGAAGTCTCAGTTCACTTCTGCATCTTCATGTTCGAAATTCAAGCACATATCAAACAAGAATGTCTTTGTTTAAATACTTGTATTTCTTTATCTTAACCAATAGGCCATTGTAAAGCAGCCAATTACCTTGTATTGAATTGCCATCGCTTTCAACATCTGTCACTCCAAAAGCCCAGAAAGTCTTTCAGTTTGAAAATGTTTCATACAAAATGCAGTATTATGTTTAGATGTGTATAAAAGCACTTTAAACCAAAAAGAGACAGATCACTCAAACTGAAGACTGGAAGTTTGCTAGTAATGAATCCTCATGTGCAAAAGCGGGAAGGACAGCAAGTGGTTAGCATGCTAGCCTAGGAGCAGAGCAACCCAGGTTCAGCTGCCTCCATTACCGCAGGGGCCATAAGCACTTAGTCTCTCTGTGTCTCAGTTTCCTATCTGTAAAATGAGGATCAATATGCACTTTTCCCTTTCTCGTCACAAGGGTGTTGTGAGGATAAATTCAGTACCGATTCTGAGCTGTTCAGACACTTTACCAATGGGGTTAGAATAAATGCAACACATAGACAGCAAAGTACAAATTGGTACATGAAATTAAAAAGGTTTAAAATAACTGGAGAAAATACAGCAGGCTATATTCTGGTACTGACCCAGGCTATTCCACTGAAGTCACAGGAGATTTAGGTAAATAAATCAATGCAGAATGGATTGGACCTCCGTGGTCTGGCACCCTCAGGAACGGAGCTGTCCTGAACCAGGGAATTTGCCGAATCAGGGAAGGTCAGTGCTTCCTTGTTCGCTGTAGGGATGTTAAATATCAGTTAATTGAATAGTTGAGTAACCTCATGAAATTGTATTGGTTAGTCGACTATTCTATAGTCCCTGGGGCAGGGCCAGCAGCCACTGTATCAGAGGCAGCAACGTGCGGTGCCAGGTGGGAGCTGGTCTACGATGGGAGCCAGTTTAAAAACCAGCTCCCCTCACAGACCAACTGCCTATTGCCCTGTGCTGCTGCTTCTGAGAAAGAGGCAGCAGCATGAGATGGCAGCAGCCCCTGTCTAGGGAGCATCTGAGCTCCCGGACCCGGAGCAAGCCATAAACTGAGCTGGATTGCCTGCCCACCTGGCTCTTCATACACTTGAAATGCAGAGCTGAAATGGAAGTAGGTCCTGGACACAGCATGAGCCAGGAATGAGCCAGGCTACCTGCCCGTCCAGCTCCTAATACACTTTGAACGCAGAGCTGCAGCAGGGGTAGGTCTTGGACCCATCGCAAGCCAGGACTGAGCCAGGCTGCTGGCCAGCCTGCTAAAAAATTTACTGGCAGGGAGAAGGAAATGCGTGTAGTCTATAGCATTAACCTACAAGCTTTTGTTTATCGGTTAATCAACTATATACTATTACATCCCTAGCTGGCTGCTCCGCTCCCGGGCTGCTCTCCCTCAGGCTCCCTGCCCTGGTGTTGACCCTGCTAAATCTGGCCTGGCATGGGCTCCCCATCTACTGCCTGCACACTGCCCCAAGCACTCCCTGTGTTCCCCACGGTTCCTGGGCTGGGGCCACCTTGCTACCACCAGCCCCACTGCCACGGGGGGTTCCACAGCCGGGACCGCCCAGCCACACTGTGCTGCTGCTAGGGCCGCCCCCGCTGCCGCTGGGAACTCTCTGGGGTTCCCCGGGCCGCCCGCCTCTTCCAGCCCAGTTTCAGCCATAGGTTCCATGGCTGGGGCTGCCCAATCCGGCCCCGTTGCCATCGGAGTACCCTGGGGTTCCAAGTCAGGGTGTGGGGGAGGGGGGAATCTCTGGCCAGGCTGCCTGCCAGCTGAAGCCCCACTGCAGCTGGGATTCCCCAGCTGGAGACAGGATCCCCCAGCTGCCTGGCCCAGCTGATGCCAGGGGTTCCTTGACAGGGGTGGGAGCTCCCCGAGCAATCACCCTGCTCCAGCTGCTGTTGGCCCAGCGGGGCTCCCCAGCCCACATTCTCTCAGCTGGCTCCCACTCCCACCTCTGCGGCTCTTTGGTCCAGCAAGATCCGTGGCCCTGCCAGACCATGGATGTTGCCAGACCAGAGAGTCCCGGATTTGAGAGGTTCAACCTGTACATGGAGTCAAAAATAGTGGAATATTCAACTCTAAGCTGGATCCTCTCTCTGGTCTAGGGTCCCTTTCTTTCACTTAAATTGTATGTGTATAATAATACAAAGTGAAATTTGTCTGTTAGCCTTTAACTCCATTTTTTCTGGATTAGAAGAGTTTCAAATCAAACCATTGTTATATTTTCAGCTGTTCTGATAATCATTTTGTGTGTATATGCAAACATATGTGTGTATGATATATGAAAAAGAGCCTAGGATCAAATTCTATTTACCTTCCTACCAACACAATGTCATACTGAAGTGAATGGGGTACTTTCATGAATCAAGAAAGCAGATATTGGCATGAAGTCCACACCTGGACTAATACCATGAAGATCTTATCTTAAAACAAAGCTATTATAGATTTAATGTTCCATTGCTCTTATTTTTCTCAGCCTTATCTTTGAGACTGGTTTTCATTTTAAAATTATTTGACAAATAAAAACTAGTTCATAGCAAAATTATCTCCAGGAATTTATACCGGTTTTAAAGCAAGCAGAAATTTGTATGAGACTTTATAATGGAAATGCTGACAATGGCAAATCCTTATCTACAGCTGCTTAAAAGTTGTTGATATATGTTTTCTGACATGGTAGTAAAAACAAGCAAACAAACAAAAAACCCAGAACAAACTGGTTAAAGGGTCTGCTGGTAAGTCAATGAGTTTGCATATGAAAGAGAAAAACTGACCCCAAATTATAGCAGTTAAGGTTTATAACACACCAACTGTGAATACATCATCTGGGTTACCTAAATATTATTTGACAGGCTACTACATAATGCAGCTGATAATCCTGTCTTATAATACAAAAATAATTCACACAAAATATAGCATTCTTCAAAACACAAAATAAATTCTTCACACTGAAGCAGTCTCA
The DNA here is from genome assembly GCA_019425775.1 of Rafetus swinhoei. Taxonomy (NCBI): domain Eukaryota; kingdom Metazoa; phylum Chordata; order Testudines; family Trionychidae; genus Rafetus; species Rafetus swinhoei. Next base: position 27,300,514 of record CM033440.1, read on the forward strand.
AATATGAGGGTGAATATAATGATGCTTATATAAAACCTTATATTAAAGTACATAATGAAAGTTTAAGTCCACATCTGAAAAGCAAGGAGGATATATCACTCAAAACAACTGCTAGCTTTTACAGATGGAAAACAATATGAAACAAAAATTAAAGTTCAGTTTTCACATAAAATTCTACTATAACCTGCTCTTTCTCTGCAACCTTAAATTTCTACCTGGCCTAGTCATCCCCCTTTCTTTTCCCCTCTCAGATAAATGTGGGATGTAATCTCGTGGCAGTAATACAGCATGTTTCATCAGTAGATCTTAAGGACATGTAAATACATATGAGAAAAATGAAGTACAGAGGGGTGAAGGGATTTGCCCAATGTCACACAGTCTGTAGCAGAGTTGTGAACAGATGCCACATCTCCGAACTCCTAGGTTCCTGTTCATCTTACAAGACCACAGATGCCCAGACAGGTGATGGAGGGGGGGGGAGGTATACTCCTCTGGGAATAGACAACTAAAGAGAGAGCGAGACCCTCCTCATTTTTTGAGGCAGGCAGGAAAAGAGTATTTCTCATCCTAGCTCTTTGGGGATCTGGCAGGGCTGTTTCCAAAGCCTAGCACTGATAGCTCCAGCAAACCAATTTAAAATTAAATACCCAGATGAACCTGAAAACAGAATTTAGCTGGAGAAAAAAAAAGCTATATTATTTATTCACCAGATTTATTTAATTTATTACTAAAACAATTAAGAGAAAAGGCTGATGCTCCCAGCAGTTCAGACCTTCCAAAGCAGGTAAGAGAAGGGGCCCCAAGGTCATTGCACCCCATGCCAGAGAGGATGGAAAGCCTGATGATGACGCCAGCTTAAAGCTCAGGACTTCAATGGATATTGGTCGCATATCCAAAGCAGTGAAAAACCCAGCTGTTTCTTTCACATTGTTCCCCCCTCCAAATCCTCCTTGTTTTATAAACTCCACAATTTCTCCTTTTATTGATTCTCCCTGCCACCCAAAACAGAAAGCATCAACAGCTCCCAGGACCAGAGGAAACCAAAACTGCATCAATCACACATGCACAACACACACACACACACTCCATTCTCCTCTAGGACTAAGAAGCAGTAGGGGAGATTATCAAAAGGAAGCGCTGTGTAAACTCCAAAGCTTGTCTCTTTCCCTAACAGAAGTTAGTCCAATAACGGATATTATCCAGCAACCTACCTTATCGCTCCGCAAGGAAGCTCAGTTACTTGCTGCCTTGTCCTGGCCTTTGTGCGTAAACACTCTGCTGCAGAGATTGTCACTGGCTGCCTGGTGCCCGCCCAAGAGGAGGGACCACAGGATACAGACGTGGATAGGAAGGGGGAACGAAAGGAAAATCAGGAGAGACTCGAAACTGCAACCTTCAGCCTCTACTGCCGCAGACCTATCAAGTATCAGTTGCTTGGGGCCTGAGCCTCTAAGGTTCTGACTGAACCCAACACCCCACCCACTGCCGTATGCAATCTAGCTATAGGGCCTGATTATTAAAGAGACAGGACACAGTGTGGCACCAAAGCTAGTCTCGCAGACTGACAGAAGCTGGGCCAATAAAAGATAGTACCTCACTCACCTGGTCTACACCCACTGACATCAGCAGGAATTAAAGTAATGCAGCATCTCACAGGGCAGAGGTACTCAGCATCCCACCGGATAAAGCCTTTGGTGGCTGATCCAAGGCTCCCTTTAGTCAATTACTCTTGTCATTGATTTTATAGGTTTTGGATCAGGCTCTAAGTAAGGAAACTCCACCTCCTTGGAGTTTTAATGTTCACTCAGGGATGTGGGTTGGTTTTTTTTGTTGTTGTTGTTTTTAATTCTCACAATTCAGTGCAGACAGATCTCAGTGTGTGCGATGCACTTAAAAATTTGCCTGCCCCGTAGAAAAGTCCTGACGCATTTAATGGGATGGATTCAGTAGGGTGCGTTAGAAATGACAGAGAGGTCTAAAGACATTACTCTGAAATCCTATCAGTGGGTTTGTACCAGGGGATTCTATGCAGTCACCTGGGGGCAGGAGGGAGAGAAACATGGGATCTAATTGTATAAGCTGGCCCCACACAAAAATAAAGAAGAACAGAGAAAAAGCCCAAATTACAATTCACTTTTACCTGACAATCCTGGGAGGCCCAGCCCCCCAAAAAGCAGCTACTAAATAAACAGGCCGGGGTTTAATAGGTAGGGGGGGGGAATCAAGCTCTGGATCAGAAACCTAGGGGGCACTTGAAAGGAAAGGACTGCTAAATGGGAAGGAGCATTGGCCTTTGCAAATGCGGCTGCTCATCACATGGCCTCCCCTGCAGCAAATTCCCCAGTGACCGATTAAGGTCTCGATCCTGTCAGCCTTCCACGCACGGGACTTGGTCTGGGAATAGCAAGAGAAAAGGTGGGAGGCAATAGCTTTTACTAGACACGATGTGGAGTTACCCAGCGCTCTCCGAGGTACTCCGAGCTGGGGGTGGGGATGGGGGAGACAGCCTGGAAGCGGGCCACGCTGTAGTTTCTCCACAAAGCTCCCCGTTTGGAGGAAGCAGCGTGTAGTCGCGGCCCCGCCGCCCCTTTGTCTCACACGCACACTCATGGCTCACAGGGGCCGCCGTCTGGGATCCCCCTTGGCGGGGCCCTCGCTTCCCAGCTTGCCTCCGCCTATTGCATTGTGACTCAGCGCTAGGAGGCGGAGAGCTGAGGTGATCCCGCCAGCCAATCGCCAGGCTGCCTGAGCTCAGCCCAACGCAGCTGGTGGGAGTCAGAAAATCAGCCCGGGCTAGGGGTTTGGCATGTTGTTTCCGTGAGGTTATTTGCGGGCACGTGTCATACACGGACTGCTCCCGAGCAGATATGGCGGGGGGGAGAGGGGATCCAATGGGGTATAGAGCTGAAACCCGCAGCAAGTGGCATGGCTTAGCCAGAGAGTACAAGTATTTTGGACAACTGATGACTGTTTCAGTGGGGCAGGTGGGGGGTGAGTAGGGGTACTTGATCTGGATTCATTGATGACCCAGGGGCTGGACTTGATGACCTTCTGAGGTCTCTTCCAGCTCTATGGTTCTATGATTCTATGATCTCTCTCACCTGAGCAGCATTCAGTAATAAAACCATGGCCACCTCCTTTCCTAGGATGATTTCAGTTCGACCGATCCATGCATCTGTCCTGGCTACTGTGGCACTTTTCCCCAGGGAGACCCTTTCAGTGGGAGAGCTGCTCGCAACCCAGGGATTGTTCCCTCATCACCTTTGATAAGTGCAGCTTCATAGCTCTGTGATAGGAAGATGGAAATCGTGCCAGGAGTGGGCTGGTGCTCAGAAGGAGGCATGGCAGGAACACAAGCCTGGCAGTTAAGATGAAGCCGAGAGGACAGACAGGACTGGACAGAGGGGGAGTGAAGGGTCACAAAGAAGATTGCATGCATGAGAGTAGAGCAAAGGAAAAGGGAGATGGGGAGGAGGAAGAGAGAAGAGCCGCCCCCGCTCCCCATTGTCCCTGCATCCTCCTGCCCTGGTTGTCACCCTGGGTGATTTAAAATGGCCTGGGGGGGCCCACTGGCAGCATAGTGGTGGGCTATGCTGCTACTGGCAAAGCCCTGTGACTCCTGGGGGGGGGGAAGGTCTCTGTACACTGCTCCCAAGTCCTGTACACGGATACCCCCAGTACTTCCAGGAGCTGCTGCCAGAGGGGGGTGCCACATGTAAGCATGGCATCCCCACTTCCTCCCTGAGCCTATACTCACCCACCCTTCTGCCCCCAAACTTCCTCCCAGAGCCTGCCCCACAAACACCTGCCCCATCCCAGAGTATGCACCCAGCCCCCAAACTCCCTCCCAAAGCTTTAGGCAGGTGTGGGGGGCAGGAGTTTGAGTGGGGCAGGATGTGGGCTCTCAGCCCTGGTCTACACAAAATAAATTATTTCAAAATAATAAGTGGAGCGTCCACACTACCAAGCCTGGTATTTCAAAATAAGGGGCTGGTTATTTCAAAATAATAACTCTTGATTTCCACTTATTTCAAAATAGTTCTTTCAGAATAGCAGTGGTGTGGACGCTCCACTGCTGCTATTTTGAAATAACTACTTCCCAGAGTCATTCAATGCTCTAAGTTGCTCTTAGTCAAGGCTCTAAGTCGAGGTAGTACATCCACTTTAAGGGAGCCTGCTGGGTACTCTTGTACATTTCAAAGCAGGCACCTGCATGCAGCCCGGAATCAGCGGGACTTCCTGCTGGCCCCTGGCTGTACAGGGAATTCTGCACTCCTCCATTGAAATGTACAAGAGCCCCTCAAAGAAGGAGTATGGAAGTGCCTATCGACTAGTCAATGGAAATTCCATCGACTACTTGACTAGTCAATTAACCGCATTTTAACATCCCTACTTCCTATTCAGACTCATTCTGCTGGTGTCAGATTTGCATATGAATTCACATTGAAGCCTGTTTTTTATTTTTATTTTATTTATTTTTGCTTGAGGATGGCAACTTTCAAGTCTGTAACTCTCTGTCCAGAGAGGTTAAAATGTTCATCCACTGGTTTTTATGTTACCATTCTTGCTGTCTGATTTGTGTCCATTCATTCTGATGTGTAGACAGTTCAGTTTTGGCAGAATGGTTTTACTGGCGTATCACGTTAAATGTGCAGGTGAACAAGCCTTTGATGGTATGGCTGCATCCTATGATGGTGTCACTAGGGAAGATTGTGGACAGACTTGGCAATGGGGTTTGGTGCAAGGATTTTGGGTTAGTACAGGGTGGACCTTCTTGGTCCAGCACCCTCAAAACCTGACTGGTCCTAGATGAGGGATTTTGCTGGACCAAGGGAGATCATTTCTGGCCCCACTGCTGCTGGCCCCACCCTCTGCCCAGCTGTCCCACCCAGCTTCTTAGCTCCCCCAGCAGTCCAGCTGGGTCATGCCGGGCTTTCTGCCCCCACCCCTGACTTCCTCTTAGCTTAGTTGGGCCATGTGCTGGCCTTCCTGGTTCTTCCCCTCCCAGCCCAGCTGAACCAGGTGCCAGGCTTCCCTTGGCATCCCAGCAGGGTCACATGAGCTGGCTTCCACTCTCCCCCTTCTCCCCCCCCCCTCACCCCACGCACAGTTCATGGCCCAGCTGGGCTCCCACCCCTCACTCCCCCTTCAGCCCAGCTGGGTCATGCACTGGGCTCCTGAGCTCCCACCATACCTCTCCACAACGCACTGGGCTCCCAAGCCTCCTCACTTCCCTGAAGTGTGCTGGGACTCTCTGATCCCAGTAAAACAACAGATGTTGCCAGACCAGAGAGTTCTGGATTATAGAGGTGCCACCTGTATTTTTGTTGTGAGGTGTGCAGTTGGTGGTGAGTATGTGTTTCAGGTTAGGGGGCTGTCTGTACGGGAGGACTGGCCTGCCTCTTCACATCTGAAAGCTGGAATTAATATGCAAATTTGACAGGATCAGAATGGGTCTCTCATTACAGTGAGTAATGTTCTATTTTAGGTACTCTCACCTTCTTATCCATATCCATGCTGATTGAATTTGCTTTGATGTAACACTCCCATCTCCATAGCCCTGTTGTTTCTTTCACTTCGTGCATCTGACAAAGTTAGCTGCAACTCACAAAAGTTTATGCTATAATACAACTGTTAGTCTTTAAAGTGCCACCCAACTCCCTGTTTTTGTTAATCCTGAGATGCCCATGCAGCTCATAAACAAAGCTTACTGCTGGATATCACTACACACCGTGCAGCCTTCCAGACTCCATCAAACTCATGTTTGTTTGTTTTTTCCTGGTGGCTGTGCCCATGAAAGCTCATGATACCATCTACATGTTTTGTTAGTCTTTAAAGTGCTACCAGACCATTTGTTGTTTTTTAAGTTTATCCTGTACAGACTAACTCGGCTACCCCCTGAAGCTTTTGAACATTAAAACTGTCATTGTTTGTATCTGTTAAACCAAAATGGATCACACTTCACACAAACATACAGCTAACAAGTTTATTTATTCAATGTAACATTCAAGAAAAAAGCCCTAACAATATCCTACTGTTTTCTCTGAAGTTAACTCTCAATCCTTTCTGGTTTTGTTTCCGACTCCTATCCAATGCTTTACCAACAGACAGTAGTCATCCCAGGCCTGAGACACTCCAGTACATAATTCCAGCACTAACAGGTATGATTAGATTGTGGTCTGCACTCTGCTGGGTCAGCATCTGGAATCTAATCCTTTATTGGCCTGTCCTTTGAATGGATTGAACATTGTATAACTCCTCTATTCATCAGAGTCCTTGATTGCTGCTAGTCATCCAATCCTGCAACTTCCACCTGGACACAGTGCAGCAAAACTTCTGCCCTTCCATAATCTCAATTCACTGCTCCTTTCTCTCTGCTGTCTTTTGCTACAAACCATAGTTTATTCTCCTCGTTGTCTCTAACCTCTTGTATCTGTTCCTTGCTCTCTGTGCCTTCTCTCTTCCTCATTGCTCTATATCCCTTTAATTTCTGGAGAGCTGGCTTTGGGAATTATGGAGTTATGTGTTAACATGTGTAGTCATACACGGCTTGGCCTGGGATAACCTGACTGTGGCTTCCCACTTTTTTAAACACTGCCAATCGTTACACCCATTATGATGTGCTCTGTCATATTTGTATTTCCTACTCTTTAGAGAAAATATAGACCTGATGCAAATATAATCCTGGAGAGACAGCCAAGTGCTTGCATAGCAGCTCTAAATTTACATTAACAGCAGAATTGCATCTTAGTTTTTCAGCCTGCTTTCTTCTGTTCTTTTTGACAGTCCCTTCTCCTGGTTGTTCTGTACCTTTCAGGCTACCTTCTCCCTCCCCGACAAATTCTCCACTAAGGTGAAATCAGATGTTGATGCCCTTACTCATGTTGCATACCTAATTGAACAAGTAGTCCCACTCCTTTCAATCCGACTGCATGAGCTCCTCTGCTCTCTCTTTGAGTGAAAGTATATGAACCTGGCCCTTAGGCCCCAGACAGTAAGTCAGCCCATCATTGGCTCTAACACTGCTGTTCCCCAAGATTTATTGTTGAAGGGATAAGCATGGTAGTGACATTGGTTTGTGTCCCAGGATTTGAATCTGAATTCCCTCCCCCACACTATTCAAAGGAGTTCATATTAAGAAAATGCTGATGTTGGCCCATCTCCTGTTCTGACAGTAAATCTGTTACACATTTTTAAGGGCACAAGCAAGAAAGTTTCTTAACATTATGCATTTTGAAAAACCTAGCCTAGCAAATCAAAAGTCAACCAAAGTTAAACTAACTACAAGAAAGTAGTACAAACCTTTCTTTGGGGATCATCAGGGTTAGACAAAGAGCCATTATACTTCAAGGAGTATAGTATTTGCTTTACTCTTCCCATGTCTCTTTCCAATTCTTGAATAGTGGGTTTAATCCTGGAGGGCAAGTAACATTTGAGAACTGACTTCCCTGAGAATGTTGCTTCTTTTATCTCTCTCATGCCCTCAATTTCACTAGGCAGTTCTGCTGCTGACACTGAATTAACCTACCCAGCAGCTTCTAATATTTTGTTGTTTAACTGACTGGCAAGTAGTTTCTGGCACCTGTGCATGGTTTGTTCACTGTTTTAAATCATCATTATGTAAAACAATGCCCCTTTTAAATGCTTTTAAATCTTTTCTTCTACAGTATACTGTAATAGGCTGGGTATTGTTAAGGGTAGTGCTCCCATTGAAGTCAATGGTAAAACTCCAATGGGACTTTCAAATGACTTGTGAGTTTTGCAATGTAAGTTTCCCAGCCTTTTGTGCCTGTCACTCTACCACTAGTATCCCTTAGCTTCTTAATACAGTAGTACACAGAAATGCATGCTAAGTGCAGTAGTGTCTAGGAGAGTGACTTAGCTCTGTCCATTGTTTGCCCATGTATGGGTGAAGCAGGCTTTCTTCATCTACAACAGACATCTAGGGTATGTCTAGACTACATGCCTCTGCCAACGGAGGCGTGTAAATTAGACATACCGACATAGTCATTGAAGTGGGGATTTAAATATCCCCCCACTTCATTAGAATAAAAATGGCCGCCACGTTGTGCCGGCTCAGCTGTTTGTCGGCACAAACCGGCAGTCAAGACGGGGATCGGATGACGAGGAAAGCCTTTGCCGACTGATCCTGAAAACCTCATTTCACGAGGCATAAGGGATCGGTCAGCAAAGGCTTTCCTCGTCGACCGATCCCCGTCTTGACTGCCGGTTTGTGGCGACAAACAGCTGGAGCCGGCACAATGCGGTGGCCATTTTTATTTTAATGAAGTGGGGGATATTTAAATCCCCGCTATTAGACATACTATGTTGGTATGTCTAATTTACATGACTCCATCGGCAGAGGCATGTAGTCTAGACATACCTCTAATGACCTTGTCAGGTATATTGCATGGGTGCTACCAGTGGTAGGAGCTGTGGTGTAGACAGGACAGATGTTTTTACCATCCTGCCATCTAAGAAGGTGGGAAAGGCCAGCAGGATTATTGGACCTCTTACAGATTCCTAGGGATCCTTCAGCCTTGTAAAGAGACCTGATGGAGGAGGGGGGACAACTCTTAGTCCACTGAAGAATTCTGAGATGTGACCTTCATGGAATTTTCCTTATCCTCAGTCCTCTCTTATGATTTTCACTGTGAGAGAGTGGGGCAGTCCAGCCCTCTTAGGGTATGTCTACACTAGCTCGTTAGTTTGAACTAGGTAGGCAAATGAGGGCAACCGGAGTTGCAAATGAAGCCCGGGATTCAAATATCCCAGGCTTCATTTGCATGTTCCCGGGCGCCGCCATTTTTAAATCCCCCTTAGTCCGAACTCCGTGCCTGCGGCTACACGCGGCACGGAGTAGGTAGTTCGAATTAGAAATCCTAATTCGAACTACTGTTACTCCTCGTGGAACGTGCAAATGAAGCCCGGGATATTTAAATCCCGGGCTTCATTTGCAACTCCGGTTGGCCTCATTTGCCTACCTAGCTCGAACTAATGAGCTAGTGTAGACATACCCCTTATTTGTGCACGCTTTCACCTTTCACCATCTCAAAAACAGCTGAAGAAATGTTGCTCAAACTGAACCACACACCCCCTCTGGGCATGAGATTAAACATGAGAGACTTGAACTCCAAAGAAGAGTCCACTTCATCCCTGCACCAGCACAGGGAAAAAGAACAGATAGTTTGAAGCTCCCCTCTTAAGAAAATGGGGGGCTGGCAATGTACTGGTGTAAGCTAAGGCAATACTTGTCCTGTGCATCTATAAAACCCCACTGAACCAAAAATAGCCATGTTGCAGATCTGCTCTGGCCACAATCCTCACCCCACCCCCATCTCCAAATTTGCCTACTTCTTCCTACAGGCTGGCATCACTCCCATGCTCACCCCCGTAAAACCAGGGATAAGGAGGTGGTACAGAGCTGTCATAACTGGCTTTAGCAGCTGGATATAGATAAGAAGTAGATCTTGCTCCGTAGCTGGTCAATGACAGTGGTCAAAACAAGATGTTTCAAATACTGGTGCAAGAATCCCTGCTTTAGAGATTCTGGAAATACAGTAGAACCCTTATTTTACAAACTAAGTGGGGTTTGAGGAACTAATAAAAATTTAAAAAATCATAATGCTGAACATCTCCAAATGTATAATAGGTTTGGTGTATAAGTTGCCAGACAGTGCATATGTTCACTTTCTTCTTGTCCTTCAAACTACTGTCAAGCCATTTCCAATGCATTGAAGGAATGTGTAGGTATGTTGACTTGTTATTTATCAATAGCATTTTTATTATGTGATCTATTTTCCCGTTGGACAAAAATGGTTCATATAACTGGTCATTCCTGAGACTTGCATCTGTAAAATCAAGATTCCTCTGTCAAGCTGCCACAGTGAAATCTGGCGGCAGTGAGTTCTGCAGGTTATTTATCCATTGTGTGAAAATGTGTTAGCATGAAAAAAGATCCTACGCCTATATATCTGATCTTCTTTTTGGTCCTGCAACTGAAATCAAAGCTAGCTTAATCTTATTGTTCCTGAGGTTATACGTTTTGAAAACCTATGATTACTGAATAAGATAATTATCAGAATTATGCTGAACTCCTGGAAACAAGTCTATACGTAGTTCAGACACAGAATTAGGTCATCCAAAACTCAGTCATAGAACAATATGTGGAGGCAACAACTCTTCACTAGCTCTGAGGAATCAACTAAAATAAGAATACAACTAAAGAGCTCTTCTAATTTGTTCATGTCCAGATGTGTTCCTGCTCTCATGTTAGTTAGAAGACTTGCTTAGATTCTAATAACTACTGGTGACTTCAGGTTATATCTGCAGTTCCCTGAATTTATCCTTGGAGCTCAGCAACTGAAGAAAAGGTGATTGGATAGAATATGATCCTGGGACACTGTCTACTGACTTCATCTAGTCTAAAAAGCAGAGGTGGGACAAACCATACTTGGATTTCTTATTGCAGAAACCCCATTGTTGTATTTTGATTTTGGAAATCTGACTGATGCTGGACCCACAACTTGTAGGAATAGAGAATTTTACCCTTTTCTAGTTTCTTGCTCACATGTTACTAGAATTGAGCAAAAAAAAAAAAAATCATCTCACTGGAAATTCCGGTATTTCAGCATTTGAACAAGGATAAAGTTAAACAAGTTTTTCTGCAGAACAAAACATTCAGAAAAATTTCAGTTTGGAAGTGTGATGCACTTTACTTTCACTTCCGACACTGAGCCTGATCGGCACGGTGTCGGAACGTGAGTATGCAAATGACGCCCGGGATATTTAAATCCCGAGCTCATTTGCACTTCCTCAGTGCTCGATTTGCATCCCTCTGTCAGCAGAGGGATGCAGTCTAGATGTAGCCTCAGGGACAATGTCTGTATGGATGACTGACCACCTCTTCCTTGTTGTATTCTCTACTGCCGGACCAATCAGGACTGATGGGCGAGCCACACCACCCATGCCAGCTGCCACAGCCCAAGGGACCCGAATGTGTGCCAGGGTCCAAGAACACCTCATGCGCCAGCATGTCAACGTCCTGCGTGACATGCAGCAGACCCTGGCACAGAAGATATGCGATGATGCTGAGAGGCGGAACCGAGCCTGGGACCAGTTCATGCAGCGGTGTGATAGCATGTGTGCCATCATGAGAGAAATGATAGCACACCCGCCTGCTGTCTCTCCTCCTGCTACAACCCTCTTGCTCCTTTGCTATGCCCATTCCCCCTCCCCCTGTCCCCTGCAATGCCTCTGCTCCTTCCCCAAGCAATGCCCATGCCCCCTCCCCAACCAATGCCCATGCCCTCTCCCCTGCCCCTCCCGACCATCCCTGACTCCGCTCCAGTCCCCCTCCCATCCCCCCCATAGTCCCTAGACACGACCCCAACTCTGACGAGGTCCCCACACCCGAGGTGGCACATCTAGCCACCCCACACGCCACTCTGAGCTCCCGTCCCCCTCCAGGTTATGAGCCCCCCTCCTACTGCCCACCTTTTCTTAATGTAAGATAAATACAGACTTCATTTTGTTGGAAACCAAACAGGTGTGTTTATTGAGAGATCAGGAAAGGGACAAAGGGAGGGGTTGTGGTGGGGAAGGGATAGGGCAGCAATCCAGAGGCCCCAGTTGGGGAGGCCCTGAGGAGAGTTACTGGGGTCCTTGAGAGAACCTCTCCCTCAGGTCCTCCTAGATACGCACCCCGGCCTGATGGGCCTGGCGGATGGCAGCTGTCTGCAGCTGCTGGAAGGCTCGCCCCTCACGGCCGGCATCTGCCCCCACCCTGGGAGGAAGGCCTCCCCCTTCCTCTCCATAATGTTGTGGAGGACACAACATGCCATGACCGACTCAGGGATGTTGTGCTTCCCCATGTCGAGGCGGGTCAGCAGACACTTGAACCACACCTTCAAGTGGTCGAATGCACACTCGACCTGTATCCTGGCCCAGTTCAGGTGGCCATTAAATTGGTTCCTGCTGGGGTCCAGGTGTCCGGTAGAAGGCTTCATAAGCCATGGCATCGGGGGTAAACTGCGTCCCCATGATGCGCAATGGCATCTGCACATCCCCAACAGCAAATTCATGGCGGGGGAAGAATGTGCCCACCTCCAGCTTTCTGTACAGGCTAGAGTTCTGAAACACGCGGGCATCGTGTGCCCTGCCCTACCACCCAACAAAATGTCTGTGAACTGTCCACGATGGTCGACCACGGCCTGCAGCACCACAGAAAAGTAGCTTTTGCGATTTATGTATTGGGCTGCTCGATGCTCCATTGCACGGATTGGAATATGGGTTCCATCGATGGCTCCACCGCAGTTCGGGAACCCCAGGGCAGCAAGTCCAGCCATGATGGGGTCCAGGTATCCCAGGTGGATGACCCTATGCAGCAGGATGGAATTGATGGCCCTCACAACCTGCAGAAGGAGACAAACACACAAAATAGAGAATGAGAGAGGGAGTGCCTGAGCCCTTGGGCAGTGCCCGACCCCTTCCCACTCCCTCTCCCCCTCAAACAACCCAGGAGCCACTGCCTATGAGGCTACCTCCCCAGAAGCAGGGTCGTGTGAGGATAGAACTGCAGAACCCCCCAGGGACAGGGCTTTCCCCCACCCCCCACACCTCCCAACTGCCCTTTCCTGAGGGTCCCCCTTTTCCAGGACTCCCCCTCCCATGCAGGGACTTCAGCCCCAGAGTGCCTTACCTGCATGAGGAGGGCCCCGACAGTGGACTTCCCCACTCCAAACTGGTTGCCCACCGACCAGTAGCTCTCTGGGGTGGCGAGCTTCCAGATGGCGATTGCGACCCACTTCCCCAGGGGGGTGGCAGGCCGCAAGTGCGTGTTGCATCTCCAGATGGTGAGGACAAGCCAGGCACAGAGTTCCAAAAAGGTGGCCTTCCACATGCGGAAGTTTTGGAGCCACTACTGGTCGTCCTACCACTCCATGACCAGCCGGTCCCACCAGTCCGAACTGGTGTTGAGCCTCCAGAAATACCTGTCCACTCTGTGAGGGGGGACTGCAGAACCCCCCAGGGACGGGTCTTCCTCTGCACCCCCACTCCACCCCCCACACCTCCCAACTTCCCTTTCCCGAGGGTCCCCCTTTTCCAGGATTCTTCCCCGCTCCCCCATGCAGGGACCGCAGCCCCAGAGTGGGTCTGGAAGGGGCGGTTGCCAGAGTGTAGCTCCTGTACCCAGAGAGAGGGTCCCAAGAATGAGTTCAGGGTCGAGCTCTGTCAGGACCAGGAAGGCAGCTGGCACAAAGTGCTGTAGAAACTGCAGCCTGGCCATGTGGGGCCATCGCGTGCCAAGGGGCAGCTCCGGCTCCATGGCACAAAGGGAAAAGCTGTGGCATTCAAAAAAGCAGGGCAACCACAGCAGGCACTGGAAGAGCCTTGCTGTCCCTCGAAGAGATAGGCAAGCACACAGCAGAAGCAGAGAAACGGCTGTCCGGGGGGTTCCTTTAAGCACGTGTCTCTGCAAGGCTCCGGCACCAGCACTCGGGAGCAACTGGTGACCTAAAGCCCTGGCTGAAGTGGTTCCGGGTGGCCTTTTATGCGAGAGTGCGTCCAATCAGTCTGGATGCTCTCTTTCGAAAAAGCAGATCACTTTTTCGATGCACTGTTGTATGTGGACGCTCTCTTGCGCAAGAAGTTTTTTTGGATGAGATCATCCAAAAAAAGCTTCTTTTGAAAGAAGCCTGCAGTCTAGACATAGCCTGGGTGGCAGCCCTGCTACCAGGCTCCCAGTTTTGCTGCCACAGGGCAGCCCCGCTACTGGACTCTAGCACCATTGGCGGGCTCCAGCCACTGGACTTTCACCAGGACTCTGGTCCTGGAACATCCATGCTCCTTCCAGACCACAGATGTTGCCATACCAGAGAGTCCTGGGTTAGAGAGGTTCAACCTGTATTAATAAATGATATGGGAAAAAAGGGATAAACAGTGAGGGCAAATTTGCAGATGATGCAAAACTATTCAAGATAGTTAAGCCCCAGGCAGACTGTGAAGAGCTACAAAAGAATTTCTAAAAGCTGGGAGGCTGGGCAACAACATGGCTGATGAATTTCAATGTTAAATGTAAAGTAATGCACACTGGGAAACAATCCCAACTATGCATATAAAATGATTGGGTCTAAATTGCTGTTACTGCTCAAGAGAGGTATCTAAGGGTATGTCTACACTAATGGTCTCTAATCTTTTAATGCATGAGATCACTTTTTGCATTTAAGTGCAATCAAAGATCTACCTGAAACCAAATACCATTGCCCTGCCTCCTTTGTGCCCCTTCTCCAAGGCCCCACCCCTGCTCACTCCATCCTTCCTCCCTCCCTTTTACTAGGGATTTGGAGTGTGAGAGGGGCTCTGAGCTACAGGCAGTTGGGGTGTTGGAGAGGGTTCTAGGTGCAGGCTCCGGGAGGGCATTAGGGTGCAGTGGTGCTTGGGATGTAAGGAGGGATTTATGACTGGGATAGGGTTTTGGGATATGGATTCCAACTGGGCACTGTTTACCTCAGGTGGCTCCTGGTAGTGGTGCAGTGGGGCTAAGGCAGGCTCACCCCTGTCCTGGCCCTGTACCACTCCCAAAAGCAACCAGCATTCTCCATCCCAAGTCCTGTTGTGTCCCCTTGCTGCTCTGTGGAGATAGGATACAAAGTGGGAGAGGGGGCACCTTGACATCAGCACCCTACCTCCCTCCCCTGCACTGCACAGGAAGCAGGAGGCTCCTGATGGGACAGGTCCAAGGCAAAGGGCAAGAGATGCGCAGCAGTGGGGGGGAAGGGCCGCTGAAGTGCCGGCACTTGATAATAACCACTTGGCCAAACCAGTCAGGATCACCTGTCAGAGGCTCCAAGATCTACCAGTAGATCCCGATCGACTGGTTGGTGACCACTGGTCTACACAGTCACACATAGTTTGAAATAAACGTATTTCAAGATAGCCTATTTTGAAATTTTGTGCTGTCTACACAGTGCCAAATTTCGAAATAGAGCGCTACTTCCTTATTCCTCATTCAACGAGGTTTACAGGAAACCGGAATAAGACACCTGTTATTTCGAATCTCTTTCAAAATAATGGGCATCCTGTTAAGACGTACACAGTGCTATTTAAGGATAATGGATATTATCCCAAAATAGCGCCGCTGTGTAGACGTACCCTAAGGGTCGTTCTGGATAGGTCTCAGAAAACTTCCACTACCTCTGTGCAGCAGCAGGAAAAAAAAGTGAGGGACTCATTAAGAAAGGGATAGATTAAAAAGACAGAAAATATCATTACTTCTATAAAAATCTATGGTTTGCCCACATCTTGAATACTGTGGTTGCCCCATCTAAAAAAAGATGTATTGGAAAAGGTTCAGAAAAAGGGAACAAAAATGATAAAGGATATGGAACAGCTTCTGTATGAGGAAAGATTAATAAGACTGGGACTTTTCATCTTGGAAAAGAGATGACCAGGGAGGCATATGATTGAGGTCTATAACTGATGCGTTATAAGTCCTCCTATTCCCCGCTATAAGTCGTGAGAAACACTACCCCCAGTTTGCTTAAATGGAAGTTGTTTTGCTATAAGTCCAAGTTTTTTGGAACGTATCTTGGACTTATAGTGAGGACCCCCTGTATTTACTCATAACAAAATAATTGGAGGTCATCAAATAAAAATAATAAAGCAGGAGGTGTAAAACAAGTAAAAGGAAGTATTTCTTCACACAATACACTTTCAATCTGCAGAACTCTTTGCCATAAGATGTTGTGAAGGCTAAAACCATAGTAGGGTTCAAAAAAGAAGTAGATGAATTCATGGAGGATAGGTCCATCAATGGCTATTAGTCAGGAGGAACAGGGAAGATGTCCCTAGCCTGTTTGTCAGAAGCTGGGGGAATGAGCAGCAAAGAAAGAACCCCTTGATTACCTATTCTGTTTATTGCCTTTGGGGCACCTGGCATTAGCCACTGACAGAAGACAGGATATTGGCTTAGATGGACCTTTTCTCCGACCCAGCATGGCCATTTTTTTGTTCTTAAGTGAAATGTTTTGTGTCAATTCAGCAAATGGAAATATTTCAATTTAGGTCAAATTGATCCCAAACAAAATATTCTGTCAGTTTTCCCAGGGAAAATAACAATTTTAAAAATCTGCAAAATACAATTTCAATTTTGCAGAACATCAAAAATAATGCTGTTGGAAAATTTCCAACTAGTTCTAATTGTAATCATAATAGTGATACAATGCTACCTCTTTATAATACTCGCTCATCTCCTAGGAACTTGATGAGAATAAGATTAAAAACACATAAGCCCCGTCATTCACCTTCTAACTATGCCTATGAGGGCAAAGAGCCAACCACACTCACCACAGAAAAAAGACATAAATGCACCCAGAACTCTGAGATCAATATTGCATACAACTCATTAACAGCCTGCAGTAAACCAGCATCATCATTCTAAATATGTACACAGGCAGACTGAGTGAGAAACCTCAGTAGATTTGATATGTATAAGCTTAGGACAGTTACCCCACTAGGCCCTGTCGCCCTTCTTCCACACAAAATCCCCTTCATCTCTAATCTGCTCCATAAGTAATTTTCTTTCACCTCTCAGCAAGCTCCTGTATCCTCTAGTTCATTGGCATAATCAGCAAATCTGCTCTTTCATCAAAGGGATAGGATCCTTGAGAAATCAGGATCTTGAGACTGACAATGTCCAGGAACATTGGAAAAAGGCCAGTGTTCCTGGTCAGCCATGATTGCCCAGGGCGGGCAGGCCAATGAGGGAGTGAAGTGACTTAGTGGGGGGCATCCTCTATGTGAGCTAGATTTGGCTGGGTCAGATTGAGTGGGGCCAAGACAAGGGGAGAGTAAGGGCCCAAGGTGGGCTGGGGAGGAGAGCCATGCCAGCCAGAGAGAGAGCCAGAGATGTAACCCAGAAGTAGATCCATGCTGGGAGAAGAGTTGCAGCCACAGATCCTGAGACACAGCACAGCAGAGTGGAGCTGGGGCTGGAGCTAGGTATGGTGAGCAGCAAGGGTGAGTAGAGGGGGCCTTGGGTAGGAGCCCAGTGGAGGGAGACTCCACCAGCCGAAAGGCCTTGCAGGCCAGACTGGGGAGGGGAGGCTGATGCTGGGGAGAGGGATCCTGCCACTCAGAGTAAGCATCTGACTTGCAGCATCCCTGTGGAACAGCTAGGGTCTGAGAAGGAGGCCTGGGACCTACATGGAACAGACTATTAACTTTCCTTATATTCCAGATGCACTGTTTGTGGTCACTGTGCCATAGAGCGGAGTAATGTGTTTTCCATTAGCTTTTTTCCATTTTTTCTCTTTTTAAAAATTGATTAATAAATTGTATTTGCTTTGAACTGTATGCAATGATCAGTCCATCAGGAAAGCAGCCAGTGAGATGAGAGCACCCCGGAGTGGGGTCATCCTAGCCCAGGGGCGGGAAAGAGGCTGCCAGCAGGCCGGATCCAGCCCACCAAGCCACCAGATCTGGCCTGTGGCCACCTCGATGGAACCCCTAGGCAGAGAAGAGCTCACACTTTAAAAAGCCAGCTGCTCTCCATTCCGGAGGAGGAGGGAGACTTCTCATGCTGTTCCCACCCACAGCAAAATCTCTTAGCTCCCATTAGCCAATCTCTCAGTTTCTCCCTTCCTCCTTGACCTCCTCCCCCAACCCTCCCTCTCGTGCCCAGAGTGGAGCCACGTGCAGCAGCAAGCAGCCTTCAGCAGACAGTCTGCCTCAGGTTTCTGCTGGTAAGCACCTTCCAGCCAGAGCCTGCCTCTGGAACCCCAGCCCCTCCCTTCCCAAACCCTCTGCTCCCCCTCCACATACCCAAACCCTCTGCCCCCTCCTGCACCCATACTCCCTCCCAGATCTGCCACCCCAATCTCCTGCCCCAGATCACAATCCCCTCCTATCTTAGGTCACATCCCAAAATACTGCATCCCAGTCCCCTGTCCTAGGTCACAATTGCCTCCTTAACCCAAACTCTCCTCCAGACCCTACTCTCCCTCCTGCACCCCAGTCCCTTACCTCAAGCTCCCCTTCTGCACCCAACCTCCATTCCAGACCTGGAATTCCTCCATTAATATCCTGGAAGATTGCAACCCTTGGCCACTTTCCAAAATCATGGAGTGCCCCCCCCCCTCCGGAAAAAATGATTGTCCACCTGGGTCCTAGCCCCTGCCCTAAGTGACCACAATAAGGTTAGGGGTTGAGCCTCTAGGAATATTGGGCCCAGCATTGTTGGGGTTACAAGGACTCTGCTATGCAGGAGAGTGGAAGGGGAGCCCTCAAGGTCAGGGGAGGCCTCTGGATAAGGGAAGTGGTAGTGGGGACTCAGATCATTTTGCAGGCCATTTCACAGGGTAGTGTAGCAGCCAGGAAAGTTTCCCTCAATAGCGGGACCATTCCCCTGCTTATATGTGCAATGAGGAAAAAGCTCTTTAAACCCTTTCCCACAATGGTCAGGCATTATTGCCTCTGGATATATTTATTTCAGTGCAAAAATCAAAAGCAATTGCAAGCACTTGCCTGTAGACACAAAAATAAAGAATAATTAGGTCAACATTCTTAAGCCATGTCTACATTACAGATAAGATTGAAGCAGCTGCAGTCAATCTTCCGGGGTTCATGAAGACACGCTAATTTGAAGTGAGAAGGTGCTCCTGTCAATGCTGGTAGTCCTGCTTCTATAAGGAGTAAGGGAGTGTGCTCCCTTTGACATCCTGCAGTGTGCATGGTACCAAAATTCAAATTAAGATATTTCGACTTAAGCTATGCAATTAATGTAGCTAAAGTTGTGTATTTTAATTGGAACTTATCCCCTGGTGTAGACCTGGCTCAGTGAGGGAGCAATTGCACATAGTTAAAAGAAGATAAACCTTATCTAACTACAATTTAAAGGTGTTTATTCTTATGTGCAAGTATTTTTCCTCAGAAATTACATCAGAAATTACTGGTGTCAACACTACAAAGAAAAGTCGGAAAAAGATATGCAAATTTCAAACCGCAATTTGCGTATCTTTTTCTGCTTTTTGTTCAGAAAAACCTCCTCTTTCAGCACATCCTTTCTTCCTCGTACAGCGAGGTTTGCAGGGATGGCAAAAGAACGCGTCCGCTTTTCCATATTTTTTCAGAAATGTGGATGCGTTCTTTGAATACGGCATAGCTTTTCTGGGATACCTCTAAACCACTATGCCTTATCCCCTAAGCCGCTCCCAGTATCCTGGAAAAGAGCTGCAGTGTAGATGTAGCCAGAATCATTACTTCAGTGGAACTATGCCAGGGAAGACTTTGGTTGTCTTTGTATGCTACAAATTTGTTTTATCCTGACAAGTACATTTTAAATGATTCACTTACACTATGGGTTAATTGGAAGTTTATCAGAGACTCGTTTAGATTCCTGCTGCCCTTCTCTTTTTCACAGGTAAATTGCCAGATCGGAACTCTTTGCCCTAAGTTCCTTCATTTTGGTTACGAAAGAACAATAAGCTTGTTTTAATATTATTTGCTTAGCACTGCCCGTGTGATCAGCACTATACACCACATATATCTTGAAGAGCTAGCAATCTAAAAATGCTTCAGTCAGATTTTTAGTTTATACAAATTAACACAGCTCCACTGACATCAGAGGAGTTCTTCTGATTTACATCAGCTGAGGATCTGTCCCATTATTTTGGAAATTTTGTGCAGGTTACTTAAAAATGCATGGTTTTGTATTTATCATCATATAGACAAAACACTAGAGCAGATGCAGAAGTATCTAGCTTTAGAGCACCAGAGTAACAAAAATGCCTTCTCAGAAAACCTAGAAGGGAATTATATTTAACAGAACAATCATATCCAGAGGTCAAAGTCATGTCAGCATACATGACTGCCTCTGAGCAACACTCTTTGGACACCCAGGTTTTCTCCATCACCCTCACATTCTGGAATATGGACATAAGAAAACAAAGCTTCCAGGGTACTCGGCATGGTGAAAGCAGATGCCAGTACCCTACACCTATATTTCAATACCTTCCAGTCATGGGTGGTAGAAAAACCTAGAGATAGGGGAGGCAAGCCCCCAGCTCCACCCCTTCTGCCCGAGAACCCACCCCTGCTGTCCATGGGAGCCAAGCCCCACACTGTAGAGGCACCCCCCCCAGAGCATGGGTGGCCCCCAGTACGCCAAGCACAGGAGGTTCATGCCCCTTGCCCCAGCACAGGCAGCCTGCCTCTCTCCCCTATGAGTACAGGCAGCCAGTGGCTCAGTTCCTCCCACCCGAAGCCTCCCAGAGCATGGGCTGCCGGTGGCCACGGCCCAGCTCTCCCTGGAGCACTTGCAGCCAACAGCTCAGTACCGGCCTTTCCCCACCAGCCCTCCCTGTCCCTCCCCAGCACTGGCACTGCAGGCAGTGTGCAACCCCAGCTTTCCTGGAGCATGGGGAGAGCTGGTAATGCAGGGCTAAAGCCTGGAGAGCCTCAGGAGACTGGGGGAGCCGCACTGAATGGGGGAGGGCTGGGGAGTGGAGTGTGGGCCAGGCCAGCCAGGCAGTTTGGGAAGGCATTGCCTTCTGCAGCCTCTAAAACTTGCTGCCCATGTCTCCAATATGGATGGAATTATGTATTCAAATTATGTATTCAAGGCACAGGGGCCTTGGCTAAATTACAGTTTGATTCATTTAATTCTGTTTAGCCCCCGCTCCCCACCCCTTGTGGATTCATTTGGATATTGTGTTCCTCCCTTCTTGTTCAGAGACATTGTGCCGTGTTTCTCTGCTTTTAAGTAGCTGACATGTCTCATTCCAGAAGCAGCTGCACTTTAGCATTAGTAATTTTTCTGTCAAAAATGTTGAGGTCCTGTTTCATTTCTAGAGCAGAGTGGGGTTTCCTAATCTCCTAGGATTTTGTTTTAATGTAACGGTTTTGAAGGCTGCTATTCTGACAAGACTACTTCTCCCCTTCTGTTCCATTGCAATTCTAGACAGGACAAAGAGTGGGATCTAGCTATACGCAACAGCAAAGGAAGAGTAAATCAAAACCTAAATAAGACAAACAATACATTCAAAATGTATTCCGGTGCAGCAGAATCATAGAAACACGGGGCTAGAACAGATCTTGAGAGGTCATCAAGTGCAGCCTCCTGTGCTGAGTCTGTAGCAAGGGAGACTTAGCTAGCTATTAGGAAAAACTTCCTAACTATAAGTGCAGTTAATCTCTAGAACAGACTTCCAAGGGAAGTTGTGGAATCTTTGTCACTGGAGGTTTTAAAAGCAGACTGACAGTTCCTGACAGGTGTTTATCCGAAGTTTACTTGGTCCTGCCACAGCACTAGGGATGTTAATGGTTAACCGGTAAGCCTTATTGGGTGAATCTTACTGGTTATGGTTAGCAGTTGGAGGCTGGAGCAGCCCCTCACCCGCCATAGGGCACTCTGGGCAGGGGCACTCCAGTTGGCCATTAAATGGGATTTTACATCTCTACTAAGGATTAATCCAATTCTTCCTGCCCTATCTTCAAAGAACATGGAGAACAATTGATCACTGTCCTTTTTATAACAGCCCTTAACAGTCTTCAAATATGTTGTTCAGTGTCCCTGCCTGAAGTAGTGCCAACCAGAGCAGGATAATTTCCTTCCATGTCTTACATACAACACTCTTAATAGACTCTAGAATATTAGCCTTCTTTGCAACTGCATTATCCTGTTTATTTATCTTCAATTTGTGATCTGCTGTAACCTCCAGATCCTTATCTGGGATACTACAACCTATTATTCCCCATTGTGTGGTTGTGCATTTGATTTTTTCCGAAGTCCTTCACACTTGTCTTTACTGTATTTCATCTTGCTTAATTCAGCCCAATTCTCCAATCTGTCAAAGTCATTTTTAATTTTAATTCTGTCCTCAAAAGTGCTTGCAGCCTTTTCCATTGGGGTGGCATCTGCAAATGTGCTCTCCACAAAATTATCTCAGTCATTAATGAAAATATTGACTAGTATCAGACGCAAGACTGAGTGCTGTGGGACACTTCTAGATAGTGTCTCCTAGTTTGACAGCAAACTACACTTGGAGTACTTCCAGCATACATAATAGCAGCAATATTATCTCCAAACCTAAAATACAAACAAATATGGATTTGTATCACAAGCACAGGTAAGAGAGTCAGTTGGAAAGTTCAGAATCTGATTGGTCTGAACATCTAAATTTTCCACTTTTGGGGTAGAGAGATTTGATTTGGAACACTGATTGAGGCATTCTTCAGTTACCAGTGAACATATTTACAGAAGCTACAGTATCACTGTCTCTCTCTCTATCTTTTTTCCCCCCTCCTTTTCTCTCTCTTATTTTCCTCATTCCCCTCTCTCTTATTTATTCTTGGATCTGGACTTCTAATACTGGAGTCATCTGAAGAAGTGGGTTGCGTCCACGAAAGACCATGATACCATCTACATGTTTTGTTAGCCTTTAAGGTGCTACTAGACTATTTGTTGTTTTTTAAGTTTTTCCAGTTACAGATTAACTCGGCTACCCCTCTGAAGCTTTCTCTTCTCTTGTGTCAGGGCTCTTACCCTGACTGTTGTTCTGCAGGAGTTTTGGATTCCTAGGTCATCACTAGATAATTCATCCACTGAGGTGAATGTCCATATGTAACCCATTCTAGCTGTGGTTAGGGATGTGAATGACTAGTTGACTATCTGATAAGCAAATGCTTATCGGATAGTTGACACACTAGTTGACCAGATGCTTCCCCCCAACCCCTGCCTTGCAGCCTCTATCAGAAAGAGGCAGCGGGGGGAAGGGGAGAGGGTATGTGCTTCAAAGTGGCAGCACCATGTGGAGCCCAGGGCCAGACCCTGGGCTCCATACAGCGTTGCTGCTTTGAAATGCCGTATGCAGCCTGGGGCCAGCTGGGGAGTCCCCAGCTCCCTTGGGCTACACATGGCATTTCAAAGCGGCAGCGTCGCATGGAGCCCGGTGTCAGCTAGGGACTTCCCCGCTGACCCTGGGCTCCATGCAGCACTGCCACTTTGAAACGCTGCGGGGAGCATGGGGCCAGTGGGGGACTGCTTGAGTGCCCCACTGGCCCTGTGCTCCCCGCAGTGCTTTCGCCTTTGAGGTGTAGCAACGGCCCCAGGGCTGTTGCTACACTTCAAAGGCAGAAGCACCCTTATCGACTAATTGAATAATCGATGCAAATTGCATCGATTATTTGATTAGCTAATTAAACTAAATTTAACCTCCCTAGCTGTGGTCCACTTTTAGCTCTTTCTATCTGAGCCAGTCATCCACAGCATCTTCATTCCATTGTCAATCTGAAATTAAACATATAGGGCTATACTGCCCACTGATGTGATTTGGCATCACCCCACTGAAATCCTGACCATCATCTGTCCCATCTAAACAAAAAGGCTGCTGGGCTGTACAAGCTGTCTGGCCCACACAGGAGGTGCACCCTGAGAAAAAGATGAGTCAGCAACAACAGCACAGAACAGAGTTGTTTCCCAGTAGTTCTGGGTCATGGACTTACCATATCAGATTTCAGACAGTTCTGCCTCTAAGCTTCCTTCCCCTCCACCACAGTCAGCGTTCCTAGCAGCATTTTATTTCTTAAGAAATGCACTCTATAGACACTGGCAGAATTCTTCTGTTGTTGCCTTGACTTCCTCTTTTAATGCATCTCTCCTTGTAGTGGCCACGTAATGGTGACTCTAGCCACACCTGTGGAGCGGAATTCTCACATGCCACATTGCCCTGGCTTAATGGTTCTCTTGTCTCATTCTATTCTCACTTCTGAGCAAGTTCTTCAAAGTTGCCCTTCTGCTGCCACTTCCCCTGTCACCTGCTAGTGACAACCCCATTATGCAGTCATCCATTTCTGCCCAGCCTCACCAACCAGAAGGGAGGGGCTGGTATCTCATGCAGACAGATATGCAGGGATCAAGGGTGTTGCGATAATGGAAGCTGGGCCAGGAGCTGAATGTGACCCTGTGCATCTTACTGCAGATTTGAGTCACACATGGCCCAGAGCCAGATCTAACTGTAAGGACAGGTTGGACCTCCCTGGCCCGGTACCCTCAGGACCTGAGTGGTCCTGGATGAGGGATTTTGCCAGACCAGGGAAGATCATTTCTGGGTAGGGTTACCAGGTAGTCTTAAAAAAAATACCGGACACACTTCATGGGGGGGGGAGGGACCAGCCAGGAGGGGAGCGGGGCTGGCCGGGAGGAAGGGTGGGGGCTGGGAAGCAGAGCTGGTGGGGTGGGGTCAGGGGCTGGTCGGGAGATCGGGGGAAAGGGGGCGACCAGCAGGAGCAGGGCTGGCCGGGGGAGCTCAGGAGGAGGAGAGGAGAACTGGCCGCCGGAAGCAGCGCTGGCGGGGGGTGCAGCGGGGCTGGCCGGGGAAGATCGGGAGGAGGAACCAGCTGACAGGAGGTAGAGCTGGTGGCGGGGGTTGGGGTTGAGTACAGCAGGGCTGGCTGGGGGAGATCGGGAGAGGAGAGAGAACTGGCCGCCGGAAGCAGGGCTGGTGGTGGGTGCAGCAGGGCTGGCCGGGGAAGATCGGGAAGAGAAGTGGGGGAGAATCAACCGGCCGGCCAGGAGGGAGCCGGGGAGGAAGAGCGTATCAGCCGGTGGGGAGCGGGACTGACCCGGGCAGTGCAGATCCCAGGGTGCTCCCGCCCCCCGCACGGTTCAGGCAAAGCACGAGTCAGTCCGGCTATGGCTCCACCACGCGCTTGACCAGCGCACAGGAGCACGAACCAGGCTGCCCCTCCTCCTCACACACAACCAGGGCTCCCAGCGCCGATCACGCCCCGCCTCCCAGCCATTCCCCCCACCAGGCTTCCAGGCGCCCAGTCGGAAAACCAGAAAATACCGAACATTGCATAAGTCCGGTATTTTCTGGATTTTTTTACCGGACAGAGCCAAAAAAAACCTGGACTGTCCGGTAGAAAACCGGACACCAGGCAACCCTACTTCTGGGTCCCCTGCCCTTGCTCCCTCCCCCCATCCTGTCACCCCATGGGCTTCCCAGATCCCCCTGGCAGCCCATTTGGGCCACATGTCAGGCTTCTCGGTTCCCGCTCCACTCCTTCTAGCAGCCCACCTAGACCACACACCGGCCTTCCTGGCTCCCAGCCCTATGGCACCCCAGCTGGGCCATGTGCTGAGCTCCCCCTGCCAGCAGTGTGCTGGGCTCCCAGCCTCCACTCCCCTGTACACCAGGACTCGCCAATCCTGAAACATCCATGGTCCTGCCAGACCAGAGAGTCCCGCTTCATAGAGGTGCAACCTGTACTTCAGTTGCATAAGTAGCGGTAACAATTGAAATCACACTCACATTCAGGTTACGAGTCCAGACATTTCGGATCCAACCAGGATCCCTCATCAGTGGAATCTAAAAGCAAACAAAACAAAAAGTAGCGGTGAGAATTAAACTTAGCAAAATGGGTTAGCACATCTCTGTAGCAACAAACGTCCTTTGGAGTTTCTCTGCTCTAATACATGTCTCCTGCTTCTTTCATATCATGTGAATCACCTACTTTTTAGCTATGTTGAAAACAGCTTTCAAAAACTTCTGCTTTTTTCCCCCTGGCTCTAGAAGACCATTTTCCCAAGCCACTCCACCTTGGCAAACAGGCCTAAATCAGACTCTGTATCCTTCTGCGGCATGCACTGGCCATGGCAGAGTCTGGGCTGTTAACCCACATGCTTTGCTTTTCCTTGTTGTTTGAGGACAATAGAGGACACATTCATACCTCCAGCCTAATCCATATTTGCTGCTCTGGTGGAATATAGGGTCATTAATGCTCTCAAGGGACCAAGGAATAATTCCCCCACCACAGGCACAGCATAGGGCTGCCATAGGTATTTCAGATTCCTTGAGGTAGCCCCAACACAGAAGTACAAGAGAGAAAGGTTCCTGCTACCCTAGCTCACCCCAGCATCATCTGTGCATGAAGCCCTGCCTGTACTAAAGATCAAATGCAAAAAAGTTAAATTATTTAGCTGTTGGACTGCTGCTTATTCCCCACAGGTCACAGCTTTCGCCCTATCTTGCTCCACTGAACATTGTCTGTGTAGATAGGCACATGTGTTAATACAGGTTGAACCTCTGTTAACTGGGATTCCCTGGTCCGGCAATATCCATGGTCCAGCAGCATCCCCCGCATCAAGGTAGCATTATGCAAAGAAGCCAACAGAGCACTAGACGCAGGGAGAAGAGACAATCCCGGGGAGAAGAGAAGGGGGAGGGTTCTGGGCAGATTAGGTCTTGCTCCAGAGTTCCACCAAGCTAATCATCAAGGCGTGGGCATGGCCTGGCAGTGTGCTGCAGTCCAGCAGCCAGCAGTTCGCGGCCTGGCACTGGTCCGCGGACTGATGGTTGGGAACCACTGTCCTAAAGAACCTAATTTAGCAAGTAAGAACAAATGGGGGGAAATCAGAAACATAAGAACAAGGTCACAGTGAAAAGTTCACCCAATGCTGGTAGGTGCTCTTCTTGATGATCCATTAAACAGGTATGTATTACACGCATACATTATAGACACAGATATTAGGCAGCAGGAACAGTAAAGGAGAAGCTGTTGGAAGGTAGGTAGCCCATTTGCATCTTCTTGGAACAGTGAGTCTGCTGGCCTGTGTGCACGTAGAAACCTGCTGCACGTAGAAAGTGAGTTTTATCAGGGATTTGAGTGAGGAGAAGGCGGTGGCTTGGCAATTAACTCTTTGGAGTGTATAATAATACCTTGCACTTACAGAGGAACCTTCTATTTAAGGATTACAACATGATGTTCAAACATCAATGTAATGAACCTCAGAACACCCATGTGAGGTCAGTAAGTGTTACCCTAATTTTCCAGGTTAGGAAACTGAAGCACGGAGAGTTTAAATGATTTACCCAAGGCTACACATAAAGTCAGTGTCAAAACTAAAAGCTGATCTCTCCACAACCAGTCTCTGTGCCTTAACTCTAAATCCATCCTTCTGTTGTGGTGACAGCATAATACAAGATTAAAGCTGATGCTGTGAAAGCACTATACAAGATGATAGGACAGGTTAAACGACACCACACAACATCTACTACAAAAGACAAGGCATAAAACCCCCCCACATATGATAGACAATAAACAACAAAATGATAAATCCCATATGTGATTTGGCCGATATGCTTTTGATTGGAAGGAGAATACTAATGTAAGTCGTTTCAGTGAACTTCATAATCGCTCCCTATGAGAGTGGAAGTGCAATCTTGGTCCAGAGGAGTCGTGTCCCACTGAGAGGCATTGGCAGGGAGACCATGCCATGTGTCTGTCCATTGCCTTTTCTGGACAAAGCTTTTGCCAGCTCTCCATTTTCTTTCCCTTCCTTTTGCTACATATTTTTTCTTCTTTGGGTTTTTTTTTTAAACAATCTCTGTGTTACTCTTTGCCCCTCCCCCATCTTCTTTTACTGCTCGCCCTGTCCTATTTCCCACTCTCCAGAAGGTTACACTCTGTGCAAGGTGGAGGACCAGTTTACCTCCATAGGACTAGGCTGCAGAGGCCTATGCTGTTGAATTGAGTGCTGCAAAAGCTGAGACGTTTGGCATGGCAGACTGGGCTATATGTGCAGGTGGCAACCTAGAGGAGCTACTTGCATGACTGAGTGCATTAGAGGATGTGGGACCAAGGAGGGTGGCTTGCAAGGAGCTGCCTCCTTCTTGACCCAGAACCCAAGGAACATATATACAAGAGATGGTTCCTGAGCCATGCATGTTTATCGACCCCTACTGTCCTCTTTCTCTGCCCTAAACCCACTGGACTAGTCCGGGGCCTAAATGGCTTTACAACACATTGCAGTTGAGTACAATTATTTTTAAAATAAGAAAGTGTCTGCATTTATTAATGAGTTCTCTTTCTTACCATCTGTAATGTAAAAAAAAATATTCTTTGTAAGTTAGACATGCCATGAAGTAAACACATTTCAGAACCCCTATAGCAGGAATGGCCACTGGTAAACATTATTGTTCATTATCTGAAGCCAACAGTATGTTGCAATCAAGTGAAATAATCATACAATAGTACCATTGCCTTCCAATCCAAATCCTATGAAAAACATGAAGCAAGCCCAGTCCTGAAGACAGTCTGTATATACAGATGTATCAATCACGTGGCAGGCAGCCTGGGATCCCTGCCAGTAGTTTAAGGGCACAGTTCAATACTAAATGACACTCCATTTACAAGTCCATGCAAATAATGTAACTTTTAGATATGAAAGCCATGTAGCTTAATGTTGCAGTTGAGTATTATTTGATATATAGGACCAAAAATTTAATCAAGCATAAAAAATGCCTGGGTAATATTCCATCCATTTTGCATTTCAAAAGCAACTAACACTAAAGCAAAGTGTATTACTATTCAGCACTACCATTAGTAGGGAGATTTAGCATCTGGCAAGTGGCATCTTGTTGACTCTCCTTTCTGTCAAGGTATGTATTATAAACCCACCAGCTAGCTTTCCTATTCACTAGGCTTAGAAAATTAAATAGATAGAGGTAAGAATGATTTTAAAGATGATATTCATCAGATTCTGTCTTCATTCATACCTTGTGCAATTCTCTTCCTCTCAGATAAGGAAGGATGATCTTGTGCTTAAGGCAGCAAAATAGGACCCAAGAAATCAAGGTTCTGTTTCCAGCTTCTCTTCTGAATTCCGCTGTGACCTGGGGCTTGTCATGACCTCTCTTTCAATTCCCGACCTGTGAAATGGCACTAATGCTCAGTCGCTTGGGATGTTGTGAGGCTAAATTGATTAATGGGCATGAGAAACGTCTACACATAAACTTTGTAGAATACTAGAAGGGTAACAAAGCAGAATTCATCCTGGTGACGGTAGCACAGTCATCATTCTAAAGGAAAGCTGCAGCCCTCTTCTCTGTGCAGGTAGAGCAGTGCGGGGCAGGAACTCTTGACCACTGTTCTTCCCTAGGGATCCAACAATATTTCCTAGTCACTGTTTTCAAATCAGGTTTACATCAGGAAGAGCGTGACAGGAGGAGAAAATCAGAGTAGGAAGAATGGTATATGTAACACAGATGATGTCTAGCTAATGATATATGGCATGCAGCCACCTCTACTATTTAGAGCAATAAAATCAGATACCTGGTTCTTTGAAGTGTGTTCATCTTCTAGTAGTTCCCTGCTCTTAGGCCAGATTTTATTTTCCCAACTTTCCTCTTCTTTCATTACCCTGCATTAGTCACTCACATAGAAAATTATAAAATGGTTTAACTAAATGTCTGAATGACCCACCTATTCATGTGTGATAGTCAGCATTTCCTCATTCTCCCAAATTCATATTGTTACACAGTGATGTTTTAAAGATGCCCCTAAATTGACAGGCTTAACACCTTCACTGCTATGTCCATCTGTCTGCTTCTTGGCTGCCAATTTAAACAGTGTATCAATAGAATGCTACTGCATACAGTACCAGGAATACGTGGCAGCACAGGACATGAGCAAGCCAGATGTACAGTACAAGTACCTGGTAGTACAGTATTTAAAATCTTTATGAACCTTTTGTTCATGGCTTGCCAGTCTGTCAATAACTTTAAAAGCAATTTTACAACTTTCCAGTCCTCAGGGATCCTTTCCCACTCCCAAAAACAGTGCACACTCATACACCTCCATTCACACATATGCCCTTGCCCATGCACACACAAAAGGTAGCCAACCCTTTCTAGAAACTTTGGCCAGTACAGAGAAGGAGCTGCAGAGCCACTGGCAGGGTCAAGATTAGCCAGTGGAGGGCAGGAAGAACTCCCACAGGGAAGGTGATCTGGTGAAGGGAGACAAAGCAACCTCAACGAGATGGCGTAGGGTGAAAATGACAAAACTACATAGGTGATCTCAGAAAAGGTTTTCTGCAAGTCAGTTGGTGCAAGTAAGTGAACAGGGCTGCTTCTAAACACTGTAATCTTCATATCCTCTCTATATAGGTTCTGGGTCAGATCCTGAATAGGGTATAACACCACTGAAACGAATAGAATCACACCAATTTACACCAGTGGAGGATCTCACCTTATTTAGTCACACCGGGGAATACATTTCTTTTCCCTGTGCTATTTTATAAACAGAGTGTAGACCAAATTCACCCTATTGTAATTCCCTTGGCGGAAGTGCAGTTACATCAGGGAGTGGGATCAATCTGTGTCTTTAAGGCACTGTAGAAGGAAACAAGATATATTGAGAAGTATCTGGTGACTTAGGCGCATACATTCTGGTCAAACAGGCCAGACAGCTGAGCTAAGCATTGATCAGTCTTTATGTTTGCAAGCTTGAGAGAATGGATTTGTGACATTCCCGTGCACCATAGTGTCCAGATGTAACAAAAGAAAGTAACTGTAAAGCCAATACTTAGTTGTACTGGTCTTGAAATAATTCATTGCACTATTTATATATTCAGTCTCTAGCCCATGTGAACATAGGCAAACCACAAATGCCTTGTGGAATCTTGCTTGGGGCATGTAAAATAAGGAAAAGGGCATTTCTCTACATTCATCTGTTTTTCATGAAAATCTGGGCATGAATTTTAGAGCTTGCTGGGTCTGTAAGTGGGGTCGGGAGCAAAATAGCATGAGGCTTTGTTTCACACAAGCAAAACCTGAACAAGCCTTTTGTTTTTGTGAATGGGGTCCTTTGTCATTATGTGGATTGCACCTGTTTCCATAGTGCTCTATAAACATTCTAGAAGCACAGTGTGAGGTAATGGACCAGATTTGAGATAGGAATAATGGGGGTAGGACAAGCTGCTTTAACACTTTGTCTTTTTGGTGGTAGACTTTTAACAAGTCAGTTTTCCTATTTACTTCCTATTCACTTGGCCTGGTAGTGATATTCTCTGTGGCCTGTCAGAAGAGCATCTGTTTAGCCGGCTGCAGATATGACAGCTCATAACATATATTAGTAAGCGCAGTTTCCTATGCCTTCTCATCTCTCAACCAGAAAATGGATCCAGTAGATCTTAGGTTGTAGGCATCCTGGCCATGTCTCTGCCCTCCTGGCCCATCTATAGATCCTTCCCAGTGTTCCCATATATCCCACAATCCCTTCTTGTTTCTCCCAAGACTGCAACAAAACTCTGCTTGGGTGAGAACCTAGGAAAACGTAAAAGCTTGAAAAGAAGTCCAGAAAAAACACTGAGAAGTAGAGTATTCAAAAAGTGGCTTGGAAAGCAATTGTATGTTATCTTCGCCAAAATCAAGAAGCAAGCCAACTGCCTAATGAGAGTTCCAGCTCACCCAATGCATTTCTCTCTCTACAACCATGTGGTGTGCAGTGCTATTTCTGAAGAGAGGAAGGTGATAGATCTGAAGCAATCAAAAGACACCATAGCTCTGAGGACTATTAAAACATACACACACAATAACAGGAAGACTTCTGCCCTTGTCTGAGAGGCCCATCAAACAAAAGCATTTCCGCTCCTGGAAGAGTGGTAATACAAATTTACTGTCTGAATACATGAATATGTGTTGAAAATCTTGTTAAGCAAGTTAGTTAAATGACTGTTTGGAAAAGAATATAGCAAGTGAAACAAAAATTACAGATGCAAATTCTGAGGTCTTTACTTGCTTTGTATGTGTATACAAAAAAATTAATTGAAAATTAGGCAAAAAACTACTAACAGGCTACTGTATATCTATGCTGCACTGCAGGATAGTAGTGGGTTGTGAATAGCAGTGAACACCAAAATTCTTGTCTTTAATTTCCCAGTGAGGACATTTTGGTCATAAACGAAAATATTCCTAGTTCTTGTTAATGTGGCTCTATTTGAAGAGTACTATGGTAACCACAAACTAAGAAGCTTTTAGTCTACACCCTCACTCCGTGTTCACATTAGGGAGAACACAACACCATTGCCCCACAGTTCAGACTGCAGGGACTGTGAACAATAGTGCAGAAAATGGAGACAAGCCCATACAGTTTTCCTTGTTGATTCTATCAGCACTGTTTCAAGTGTCTAGTCTCTTGTCAGGCTATTCCACAATTTAATGGAATCACAGTCAGAACACTTTCTGCCTCAATATTTTCCTTCAATAACCTGAGTCCTCTGTATGATGGGTCATTGATCACTACACATAACTTATACTGGTATTCATATTTGAGATTGATTATCCTAATGGATTGACATGTGTTGTGTCCACACTTGCCTTTTGGGAAATATCTGACCATTTCTTTAACAGGAGTGCAGCTCCACAGGTATTCAGGACACCAGGCGCCCTAAAGAAGATCAGCATTGGCAATTTGCTATTTCTGCCACCTTGCCACCTAAAGCTGTTCAATGGGGGCTTAGTAATTGTAACAAAAACAAAACACAATGACAAGTGGCGCCTTGTATATGCTAGTGCTCCTATTGCTGATCGATTTGTGACAAAGGTGGTGAAACCATGCCGGATTTCATATAGCTGGTGTAGTTAAGGCCAAATTGTGTCACATGAGATATCTGGCTTTGGACCTTTTACTTTCTAGGCCTGGGTGCCACATGAAGATGATAGGTCTGGACTCCTGAACTACAACCATATAGTAGCTACCAGAGAAATGGCTTTGGTGACAAGACCAGAGACCTATCTTTCTTGTCAGAGGATTCTGGGCACAGCTTCTACAGTCTGAGTGGGGGGGCGGGGAGAGTTTTGTGTGCATAATGAAATCATTAAGGCCTTCAGGGTTTTGCAATTTAAGGGAACACCCACTCAGAGGAATACAGAAGTAAACAGCTTAGTGAAAAAACAAAGATGCTTCCTAGTACTCCATGCAAATATGATCTATTTTAAAACTAGCTCAAAGGATCAAGAGGCTTAAAAAAAGGAAGACTGCACAGTGACAGCAAAAATACTTGTTTAACCCAAGCTCTGGTATAGTCTTCTCATTTTGCTCATTCCTTATGTCATACCTGTAATATAATCCTTCTTATGTGAAGGAATTCTAGCAGAAGGCAAACAGAGATCAAGTTGCTCATTCTTCGTTTCCAGCTAGCAAAAGAAGAGCATGCTTTGACACACATTATTATGATGCCAAAGATTTCATGATGTTGGCGAAATGTGCTATTAGTTCAGTGGATATGGAGAAAATGTTTCAGCTGTACTTAAGTTTGTTAAAATGAGTCTGATGGTTCACAAGATCACTGGTGCTCATAATAAAAATATCCAATGTATTCTTGTAGAGAATTTAACATAAAGAGCTTGATTCTCTGCTTCTACCTATCTATGTCTTCAATTCCCTGAGGTGCCCAATTTTAGCTACACTGGTAGTCCCATTAACCTCAATGGGGGCTACTCAGGTGCTTTGAGTCAGGCACATGGTTAAGCATTTTGCTGAAACAGAGCTTTGAGCAGGAGTGACTCCATTTTGGGCAATGGAATGACACTGCAATAAACGTGAGTTGAGCACCCCGGGCGGAAACTGACTTCAGCGCTTTGGCAAACGAAGGAACCAGAGAAGAGTATGCTGCACTGGAGAGGTGTGGAAACACTCACTGTGAAACACCCAAGAAGGCTTTGCCCCGAGTGATCTCACCAAGTTCAAGAGGGCTGAATTCTCAATCCTTATGTCAGCCTCAGACCAGTTCCAACTGCTACTGTATCCACCCACCCAAACCTGGGGGGCAGGATCAACCAGCCCAGTTTTATCCTCCCTCACTCCCCCCTTCACAACTGTGTTCAGAGAGAGGATGTCCCTGATCCCCCACTCAGGTCAGTCTCTGTGGAAGTGTTGCAGGATTAAATGAATCAGAATGGGGATTTACACACTATTACATAAATACCGGTGCCACCCATTGCACTGCCTGAGTAACCTGTGACATATACTTCTGGCCCCGTGTGTGATGTGTTTTCTGTAACATCCCACTATTTACTTTTCCTGGCAATATGTTCCCTTTGTATTTCTCGGCCCTGCACGAGTGCTGCCTTTATGACACTGAACCTGCCCTCTCCAAACAGCACAACAGGATGGCTGGTGTGAAGATGACAAAGGCTACGTCTACGCTGCGGAGCTATTTCGGGATACTTCTGGTATCCCAAAATAGCTATTCTGTGTCTTTTGAGCTAGCCGGTTGTTTCAAAATATAAAGAGCTCGCCATTCCAACATCCCCGTAAACCTCATTCCAGGAGGAGTAAGGGACATTTCGGAATAGTGCTCTATTTCGAAATACAGCGCCAAATTTCGAAATAAGCTATTTTGAACGTAACTCAAAATAAGCTACACAATTTGTCTAGCTCAAATTGTGCAGCTTATTTCAAGCTATGGGTGCAGAGTAGATGCACCCAAGCAGGGCAAATACAACAAGAAAGTCAGTTCCGATAGTCAAAATGCAGTTGGTTTTATCATTCTAATTATTAGAGCTCATTACCAGTGTGCTGCTTACAGAAGAAAAAAGAAGAACCAGCAAGGCTTATGTGCTATTTTATTGTTATTGGTATTGCCATGGCTCCTACGAGCCCTAGTCAGTGCCCAGGGCCCCAGGGGGATAGACGCAGTACAACAAATCATAAAGACTGTCCCTAGATCTCCCCTCTGTCTAAGTCCCACTGTCAGAGGAAGCGAGACTGACATTGAAAGATGTACAAGTACACAAATAACTGCTGCTAGTCAAGAGTCATCAGTTTTACTAACCAACTTCAGGGCTCCCTGGTGTGATAAGAACTGGGCAGTCGTTCATGTATGCAGCCTGACCTCTGAGATATGTAGAGTGCTGAAGTTGAAAAGTTTACTTGATCCCGTGTGTTCGTGCCTGGAATGTACTACCCCCTTGCAGTGAGTCAGGGAAGCCATCAGGTGACTTTTGCTCACTGGCACGGGGTGGGTTCTGGTTACACTCAGACTGATTCACATAAGAAAAACAAGTCACCTTCAAAAACAGAAAACTAACCACTCTACTGAGCAAGTTGTGGCTGTGTTTCTCAATAGGTATAAACTGACATCATCAGTTCAAAAAGGGAAACTGCAGCACTGATGCATAAGAGCGTTGCAATAGGATTTCCTAATGAGTTAATTTAGTTAGTGTCTGGGCAGGCAGCACCATTTTAGTAGCACATGATGCTGCTTCAGAAAGTTAAAATAGATTCCCTGGTGCTGACGAAAGGTGGGGGGGAAAGGGAGAGGGTCATCATTAAACTGTTTGGGCCAGAACAAAATGTGCCCTGAAACAGTGCAGCACAAATTTGGAGGAGGAAGAAAGGTGATGAAAAGTCACATCTTTCTGCCCCTCCAGTTTCTACGACTATCAGGAGATGGTTCAGTCCAGGGCATTTCTTAAAGTGTGGACTCTAACTTACACTGGCTTGTAATAGCCTCTGAGCAGTTATATTGGTGAACCCTGGCCATTATACACGTAGAATTCACCAGAGCACAGCAAATGGATTTCTCCATGCCAAGAGAAGCCCCAGCTGCCCAGTAGGACTAGCATGACAGAACGATAGGGTTAGGACCAGGCCATTACTAAAGCTGATAAGCACTGCAAATGATTTACAAGAAATCAGATATGCACTGATAAAATGGGGGAATGATAAAAAGTTATTTTACAAGGGTAGATGCATGGGAGTGAGTTTCTCCTTGGGCTTTCTCAGCAGATGGGAGCACAAACACAGCAAATCTAGGTGCATATGCCTGTCTTATTCTAAAGCCCACAGAATCATAGAACACTAGAACTGGAAGGGACTTAGAGAGGTCATCGAGTCCAGTCCCTTGCCCTCACAACATCATGCATCATCTAGATTATCCCTGATAGATGTCTATCCAACCTGCTCTTAAATATCTCCAGTGATGGAAATTCCACAACATCCCTAGGCAATTTATTCCAGTGTTTAATCACCCTGATAGTTAGGAAGTTTTTATTAATGTCCAACCTAAACCTCCCTTGCTGCAAATTTCTTCTTTGCCTATCATCAGAGAACAATTTTTCTCCCTGCTCCTTTTAACACCCTTTTACTTGAAAACTGCTATCATGTCCCCTCTCAGTCTTATCTTTCCTAAACTAAACAAACCCATTTATTGCAGTCTTCCCTGATAGTCAAGTTTTCTAGACCTTTAATCATTTTTGTTGCTCTTCTCTGGACCTTCTCCAGTTTCTCCACATCTTTCTTGAAATTTTGTACCCAGAACTGGCCACAATACTCCAACTGAGGCCTAATCAGGGTAGAGTAGAGTGGAAGAATGACTTCTCGTGTCTTGCTCACAACGCTCCTATTAATGTCACTATAACAATAAGTCATACCGAATGACAGATTAGACTAAATCTTGGATTCCCTGGGTGGGGATATGTACAAGGGATGACTGCATTGGCTTCTCCAACCCTGCAGGGATATATGGGTAACAGATTTCAGTTGAACTGGCTTCACCAGCACAACGCCTTCCATTTCCCCAACTGTATAATGAAAAACCCCTGTGGAACCCTATGGGTTTTAATAGAAGTTGGATCATAGTCTTGGTTTTCAACCTGTGGCCCACCCGCCATGTGTGGCCCAATCAACACAAATCTGCAGCTCATGTGACATCCTAAGGGTCTTACAGGTAGTATTGGATGTGGCCCACAATGTTAAATAAGTTGAGAACCACTGTATCAGACCCTTAGAGCGGATCACAGGGACTAACAGCTGGAGAAAGCAGGGGAGAATGGCTCTTTCTGGACCCAAGCTGCCATGTGAGGCAGGCATCAGGGCCTGTCTGACCTTTGGCAGATCACTGCTCAAGTTTGTAAATGTCACAAAAATTTGAGGACAAAATTGGTAAATAGTGAAGAGGACAGGTCACTGATACAGAGAAATCTGTTTCTTGGTAAATTGGGTGCAGGCAAACTCTATGCATTGTAATATGGTGAACTGTAAATGTATGTGTCTGGGGACACAGCATGTAGGCCTTACTTACAGGATGGGGAAAGCAATGATTCGGAAAACTATTTGAGGATGATGGTGGATAATCAGATGAAACATGAGTTTCCAGTGTAACACTGTGGTCAAAGGTAATACCATCCTAGGATGCATAAACAGGGGAAGCTTGAGTAGGAGTGGAGAAGTTATTTATCTTTGTGTTTGGCCTAGGTGCAACCACTAGTGGAATATTGCACCTGGTTCTGATGTCCACAGTTTAACAGTGATGTTGATAAATTGGAAAGAATTCAGAGAAGAGCCATGAGAATGATTAAAGGATTAGAAAACATGCCTTATAGTGATAGACTCAAGGAACACAATCTATATAGTTTAACAGAGAGAAGGTTAATGTGGAACTTTATTGTAGTTTCTAAGTACCTAGGGAAACACAGATTTGATAATGAGCTCTTCAATTCAGCAGAGAAAAGTATGTGATCCACTGGATGGAACTGAAATAATTTACCAAGGGTTATGATGGATTCTCCATCACTGACAATTTTAGAAGATCCACTCTACGAATTTGGGGGAGAGGAGAAGTCCTATGGTCAGTGTTACACAGGAGGTCAGATCAGCAACACAATGGTCCTTTCGGGCCTGGGAATCTATTGATCTTGAGATCTATAGGTTTCTGGATTATAGCAGCCTTTCACTTCTGACAAAATCCAGGTTAAAGGAACATGTCACCTACAAACTCTTCTCCCACTTGTTTCAAGTTGCTCAGCCAATTGCAGCGTTCCACATCTAGCATGAAACATGATCCTTTGGAGAACAGAGGTGATGTTTGGGGACAGTAAGTGACATTACCAGGCCCTATCGGAGGTGCGAAGGGGGCCAGGAGGGCCATTTGACCCAGGTCTCAGGCGACAAAGGGGTCTCAAATTTTGATATTTTTCTACCAAGTCATTTCCATTTATTATACACCTTGTAGTTATAACAGAGACAACAAAAGAAGCTCTATATATACCCACAAAATATTGATTTAAATCATTGTGGGACCTCAGGCCTTCACCAATTTTTCAGTCACTGCCAAGTTTTCATCTGCATGACTGGAGACTGGAGTTGCTTCTGTGATTAGTG
The DNA here is from genome assembly GCA_019425775.1 of Rafetus swinhoei. Taxonomy (NCBI): domain Eukaryota; kingdom Metazoa; phylum Chordata; order Testudines; family Trionychidae; genus Rafetus; species Rafetus swinhoei. The sequence continues at coordinate 27,338,464 of CM033440.1, forward strand.
ATTCTATATTATGAAACGCTATTTACAGTCTTTGCATAGTTTAGAGGTTTTGAAAGATGTAATTAATTCTGTTACCGTAAGGTGATTTTGCTTGGTCTGAGGGTGAGTTTAACTTTTAAATTAGATGTTTATTTCTGTATAGGAGATTTTCATATTCCTGTTTTTTCTTATGTGTCTTTGTATACAATAACCATATCAGGCTCTGCAGTAAGCTACCACTTTGTCCAGTTTTATATTCACCTTTAAAAGCTTTTTTGTGATAATACACTTTCAATTCTAGTTGTTTAATAAACTTTGTATCTAATCTGGCTATTGCCCTGTGTTCATATTCATAATAACGAACCAGTTATTAGAGGAATTTAAAAATGGGAACATGTTAGCCGATGAAGTTTCAAGACTTTGAAATAAGGCTATAAGGGCAGTAGTAAATAACACCTCTAAACCATTATTATATAATATTCATTGTGAAATATATACAATTAAAATTTTGTGTACCCTATAGCCTTTAGCAAATTAATGTATTGTGTGTTACTGTGTTTTAAAATAATGCCTTTATACAAATTAAGCTAAGATTTGAAAGTGGTGCAAGTAAGAGACAGTGAAAGCAACAGAGCAAAGCAGCAGGTAAGAGCCAATAACATCATTTCTCGTAGAAAAGACACCTCAGCTATTAGATGGTGACCATACTGATTATGACACTTCCAGTTCTGATGATGAAAACTTTGTACGCATAAATGACATTTCAGTGCCATGGCCTCAAAATGAGGAGGTCATTATTCCAGACACAGAAATGCCAACAGTAGCAATAGATGCAGAATCTACACTCAATTTAGAGACTGTGCAGGCAGAAAATGAGGACCTCAGAGATGCTGTGCAGCAAGAGCAAGAACTTATGACTAGCACAGGACACAGTGTAACAACAGTGGCATCAGAACCTGATATTGGACTTCTTGATAAAAACAATGTTGCTCAAATACAGTTATTTGTCAAAGTTAGTTGTTTTCAGATTCCAAGTAATATACCGAAAGATGCTGAAAATCATGCTTTTCCCACTCATCTGCTGACAAAAACTCTTCCAAATGGAGAGATCTACACAAGAGACTGGCTCTGCTAGAGCATGGAAAAGCAGCCTCTGTACTGTGTACACTGTTTCATTTTTAACAGTAATACTTCAAATGCCTCAGTACTGTCTGATCTATGTAGTTGGAGCATCAGTGGAGGTTGGAGGAAGTTGAAAGACTGAATACATGTACATGAAACTTCAATATCACATAAAGATAACGATGTTACATGGAAATCAGCTAGAAGACCAACACTAGCTGACAGTTTAATCGAAAACTTACTCCAGTGTGAAATAAACAGAAACTTCTAGAAAAAAACTCCTTAAGCTCATATTGAATGCCATTCTTTTTCTTTCTGAATGGGGATTGGCTTTGTTTGGTTCCAGTCAACGTATCGGTGACCCTACAAATGGAAACTTTCTTGGTATACTTGAGCTTCTTAGCAAGTATGACCTACTTTTATCAGGTCATGTAAAGCATGTTTGTGAATCACAAGAGAGCAGAAAATGGATCTGTCTACCAGAATACAAAATGAGTTTATTGAACTGTGTGGGATGTTTGTGAAAACAGCAATTCTTGAAGAGATATGACATGTGAAGTATTTTTCAATTATTAACTCCAGACTGTTCTCATAAAGAGCAAACGACCTTGGTTGTTCAATATGTTAAAATTGCAGGAAGTTCAAAGGTTTCAATTGAAGAACGATTCATTTTGTTCAATAATTTCACAAAAAAAGCTTGAAAAGAAATCGCTGTTCATGTATTAGAAATTCTGGAAGGCTTCAAATTAAATTTTCAAGTATGCATTGGCCAAGCCTATAACAATAGATCCAATATGGCTGGGAAGTACAACAGAGTACAAGCAGTCCTGGAGCAAAATCCAAACATCATGGCAACCACATACTAAATCTTGTTGGCATTGATTGTGCTGAATTATACAAGGAAGCAGTCACATACTTTGGAACAATTCAGCAGTTGTACAACCTCTTTAGTAGCAGTCCTCAAAAGTGGGAAATTCTGAAGCAGCATCTGCCTGTTTCCCTTCATGGCATGTCAACAACAAGATGGTCAGCATGAATTTATGGCATTAAACCAGTTGCACAGCATTTGGACTCTTTGAGAAAGGCTTTAAATTAGATTGAATCTCTTAGAGTACGTCTACAGCAACATTATTTCAAAATAACTAGCGTTATTTCGAAATAACAGTCTGTGTCTACACAGCAGACAGTTATTTTGAAATAATGTTGAAATACTGTTGAGCTGAAGGACTTCTTACTCTGAATCCTGTAACCCTCATTGTACAAGGAGTAAGGGAAGTTGAGGGAAGAGTGCTCTGTTTTGAAATAAGTGCTGTGTAGATGCTCACAATTTCAAAATAAGCTATGTTTAAATAAGCTACACAATTGACGTAGCTCAATTTGCGTAGCTTATTTTGAGTTAAGCCCTGCTGTGTAGACACACCCTTACTCTTACAGCACAGGATCTCACTGAGCTTAAGTCAATTCAGAAGTATACATCCAAATTTGAATGCATTTTCAGTCATCCATGTGGCTGAAGCTGCTAAAAATGATCTACAAAACTAATCTTGTAATTGAAGCATGCAATGTTACATTAGATGTTGAGAGGGATAATATTGAATGACTTCTTAAAGATAGTCAAAAGATTCGTGATCAATGGGACGCAATCCTTTCTGAGTCCAAATCAGTAACAGAGTATTGACATTTCATGTGAATTTTCCACCAATCACAGCCTAACAGCTCAATCTGATGCAGAAAGGCACTGTTGAGTCAATGTTTTTCTTGTTATTATTGACTCCATCAAATCTGGTCTTACATGTCGATTTGAGTCACTGCAACAAATGTGTACCCTTTTGGTATTCCTTTGGGAATTTAGAGAACTAAGTGATGAAGATCTATATTCAACGGCTGAACAGTTTCAACAAAGGTACAACAACAAAATTTCAAGAGATCTCTGACAAGATCATCTTCCTGAAACGTATACATTCCACCAACTTTAAAACGGACTGCAAGCCAAAAGAACTCCTTCAAGAAATATTCAATCTTGGCCTGTCAACTTAGTTGTATTTCCTAATATCACGATTATATTACATATTTTTGTCAGTCTCCCTGCATCAGTGGCTTCAGATGAATGCACCTTCAACCTGGTAAAACAAGTAAAGAACTATCATCATTCTACAATGGGACAAGAGCGTTTGAATGGACTGGCAATGCTTAACATTAACAGTGATATTGCATGTAAATTAGATTTTTCTTTCATTATAAACAAGTTTGCACACAACAAAGCCAGAAAAGCATTCCTAAAATGCAGAGTATTGTTTGCAGTGAAAACTCACAATTAAAGTTCATTTTTAATATACGTGCTATTGGCATAATGACTTAATTGTTAATAAATAAATATCTCAAGTGTTCATTTTCATATATTCTTTTGGTTTTAGTATGAGACTGTGGATAAGAAGTTAGATACATCTGGGGCTGGGGCCTCTAGACTCAAAGTGGCCTAGGCCTCTGTCATTCTCTGAGAGTACGTCTAGACTACATGCCTCCGTCGACGGAGGCATGTAGATTAGACAGATCGGCATAGGGAAATGAAGCCGCGATTTAAATAATCGCGGCTTCATTTAAATTTAAATGACTGCCCCGCTCTGCCAATCAGCTGTTTGTCAGCAGATCGGGGCAGTTTGGGCGCGCTGATCGACAAGGAAGCCTTTGTCGATCGGCGCAGGTAAACCTGATTTCACGAGGCATACCTGCGCCGGTCGACAAAGGCTTCCTTGTCGACCATGGCGCATCCAGACTGTCCCGATCTGCCGACAAACAGCTGATTGGCAGAGCGTGGCAGCCATTTAAATTTAAATGAAGCCGCGATTATTTAAATCGCGGCTTCATTTCCCTATGCCAATCTGTCTAATCTACATGCCTCCGTCGACGGAGGCATGTAGTCTAGACGTACCCTGAGAGGGCCTGGACATTACTAACAGTCTGCCATAGACAAAGTACTCCTGGGGGAATTCTGCAACAGTGTGTTGCACCCTTTTCTGAGGGGGAAGCAAAGACAAGCTGCAAGAGTGGTCACATACCTCTCCCCAGCAGGGCAGGCATGTAGTTTTGGGCACCCAGAGCAGCTGGGAGAGAGGTAAATCACTGGGAAGGGCTGCCCCAGCCGGTTCTGGGTCAGAGCCACTCCCTGTCTGCCCAACTCCTATGCATCTAGTCCACCCCAAAGCACCCTTGCCAAGCCACACCTCTCCACACCCAGATTTCCCCCAGCCAGTGTTCCCTCTAAGTTTTTCCAGCCAGGAGCAGAGTGAGTTTTGGCTTGTGCACCATTATTGAGGTCATGTGCAGTGGTTTGGATGTGTGCCACCGTGACACCCAATTTATGAACACACACACATTCCTGGCCACTGGAGCAGGATCCCTCTCCGCCAGGCATATGGCCCATTCCCAACTGCTGGAGCAGACCCTGCCCTCCCCTGGCCATGCGGCATATCCCGTTCCTGGCCGCTGGAGCAGACACACACACCCCGCCATGCAGCAGGTCCCGTTCCCGACCCCAACCTCCAGAACAGGCCCCAGCCTCCCCCACCGGACTAGGTCTCCCCCCCACCACGTGGCCATGGCAGGTCCCGGCCTCCCACTCCAGTGGCTCCCTCACTACTCCATCTCAGCTGGCCCTGCCCACCAGAGCTACTACCTGCCACACGAGTGCTGCTGCGGGGCTCTCCAGAGGAGGTGGGTGGGGGAAGAATTTTTTGTACATGGCCACTCAGGCATGCACCTGAGCAGAAGCTATGCCCCTCCCCGGCCCTTCCCAAAGCTAGGGACACTCTGGCTGGTGGTTCCTGTGCTGCACTGGACTCAACTTCTTGTCTCTGCTGAGCTAGGAGGGGGGAGAAGCACACTTCCCTGCATGGAGCAGCCAGAACTTGCCAGTGGCAATTTCTAGAGGTACGTCTGGCTTGGTCCAAGGGACCAAGCCAGACGCACCTCTAGAAATTGCCACTGGCTCTGCCCCTAACACGTTACAGCTGCAGGATGGGGGGAAGAGATCAGCTGTTCCCCCATCTAACCAAATCCTAGCCTCCTGGCTCCTATGCTGAGACATCCCCCTTCACCCAGGTTCACTCCCACTGAGTCCCCCACACTTGAACCTGCACCCCACTCAGCCCCAACCAACTGCACTCAGATCCCCAGCCCACCAACCCCAACCTTACAGCTCCTGGACACCCCCCAGTGAAATGCTCTGCACCCAGATCCCCCTGCAGAGTCCAATTACACCTGCACTCAGAACCTCCCCACATTGAGCCCTGTGCATCCAGATCCCTCCACAACCAGAGCCACCCCATGAATCCCTGCATGCATCCAGATCCCCTCCCCTGCACCCAGAGTCAGCTACGCACCTCCAGAATGTCCCACCCAGAACCCTCTCACCCTCCTCCCCCAAATACTCCTCACTAAGCCTCTTCACACCTGCATGACATTGGAGGACAGAGTCCTGGGATCTTTCTGGGGCCTGGCACTGTCCCCTTCTCTGTTAACACTTGCCCAATGGGTGATAGGTTATCAGCTAGTAATTAGAAACTGGATCCAATCTTGTTCCTGCAGACATTAAATATTGCTACAATATGTTTGCCAAACTTCTATTAATAGATCATCTTCTCCCCCCCCCCCCCCATGCCACTGGGCCATTCTGTGAGAAAAAAGATCACGCCCCATCCCCTTCTTCCCTTGCTTTGGTACTTCAGATTCTCTGGGACTGCTTTCCCTCTGCTAACTCCTACTCTACTGACATGTGTCGAACACACCCACTCTCTAACCAGCACACACGAGAGGAGGAATGTTGAAATCAATGGGATTGAGTAATGTTACACAGTCAAGCTCCTTATTTACTCCAAAAATGTAATGCTGTGGGCAGAAAGTGCAAACAAGCAAAAAACTTCATAGGATTTGATATCAATAGAAATTGATCTCTGTCTATGGAACAGAAAGAAGATGACTCTGTATATTACAAGAAAAATACAACAGTACATTGTTAACCAAATAATTCCTAATCTAAGTCAGCTATTATAAGAAGAATTACCCATCTCACAGAAACTTAGCTCCCTCTTCTACGTTTCTTTCAAACTTTGTGTGGGTGAATGATCAGTGCTGGATAAAAGCGTAGTGTGCAGTGAATTTGAAAGTAAAATAATTTCTCTTTTACTCTTCCTGCTACCTTTTTTTCCTGATGCTATCTTTTATACTTTTCCATGGTTGATAGAAGTTATTTCTCAATATACAATATATTCAAACATCACCACTATCTCTTATATAACTCTTAGCATCAGTAGATCTCAAAGCACTTTACAAAGGAGGGCAGCATTATTATTTCCATTTTATAGATGGCTGAGGTAATAGCAGTGACTGACCTGACCAAGCTCCACCAATGATTGCACCAGAATATAACTCAGGTCTCCTGAGAGCCAGTCCAACATGGTATCTACTAGGCCACACTGCTATTATTTACAGGTCTGTGGTACCTGAAAAGCATCTTTAATATACACACACAAGTGAACATCTTTAGAAGAAGGACTTTGACATGTTCAGCCATACTTTGTCCAAACAAAGATGTTCAATGAGTAATGATTTTCCAGGAAATATCCAATCAGGCACCTTCAAAGATAAGGCAACTCCAAAGCAGCAGTTGGCAGGGCAAGAGTGAGTCAGAAGTTAACTTGAAATGAGAGCCCCTCACTGTCTAGCTGCTTATGGCTCCCATCATTATTGTATCTCAACGCCTCACATTTTGTAATGTATTTATCTGCACAACACACTCGTGGTTTATGGAAGTGCTACTATCCTGTTTTACACATAATGAATTGCTGTACAGAAAGACTAAGGGTATGTCTACACTACAGTGTTATTTCAAAATAAGTTATTTCAAAATAACGCGTCTACACACAAAATGTATTTCAAAATAGCATTTTGCTATTTCGAAATAGCGTGTCCACACTGAGTGAACTCTGAATCGCATTTAAAGCTGGCCGGAACCAGTTCCGGCAGGGCACCAGGTCAGGACTTATTGTGTGGGGCTGCTGCCTGAGGCTATCTGAGGTCTGTGCTTAAAGGGACCCCCCCGGACAGCCAGTTCTCAGGTTTCCCTGCTTGCTTGTCTTCCTCGATGAGGGACAGCAAAGCATTTTGTCTCTGAGTGCTCTGGTTGCCCTCACTTGGGACACCACAGCACTCTGCAACATGGAGCCAGAACTGCCCCATGGCACTCTGGTGCTTCTTTTGGATGCGTTGCTGTGAGCCTGGCTGCACTTTCTGCAGGCTGCCATCTGGGAGGTCCATCGGGGGGCTGTCAGTATCCAGGAGACCCTGCGGGAGAGCTTCCACCCTGAGGAGCACTAAGAGCCTCCCTGGTCTGCCCCACTGGGGGCTTGTGCCTCATTCCTCCCTCACGTCCTTCCGCTTACCCCTCCCTAACCCCCCTTCCTTATGTAAAATAAAATACACGTATTTTCATGAACACAAACTCTCTGGCTGCGTCTAGACTGGCTGCGTCTAGACTGGCATCAGAGACAAAATGCTTTGCTGTCCCTCATCGAGGGCATGATTTTCCGCAAATGCTTTTCATGGAAAAGTATTTCCGTTAAAAGCATTTGCGGAAAAGAGCGTCTAGATTGGCTCGGATGCTTTTGCGCAAAAGCGCTTTTGCGCAAAAGCATCCGTGGCCAATCTAGACGCAGTTTTGCGCAAAAAAGCCCCGATTGCCATTTTCACCATCAGGGCTTTTTTGCGCAAAACGGTTCTCAGTTGTCTACACTGGCCCTCTTGCGCAAAAGCATTTGCGCAAGAGGGCTTTTTCCCGAGCGGGAGAGTCATTGTATTTGCGCAAGAACACTGACAATCATACATTAGATCGTCAGTGTTCTTGCGCAAATTCAAGCGGCCAGTGTAGACAGCTGGCAAGTTTTTGCGCAAAAGCAGTCGCTTTTGTGCAAAAACTTGCCAGTCTAGACGCAGCCTCTTTATTTAACAAAACTGGAGGGGAGGGAATGAAACTCTGGTGAGACTGGGGAAAGGAAGCGGAGAGGGGAGAAGAGAGGGTGGGAGAGGGGAGGGGGAAACCTGGGAGGAGGGAGCTGGAAGGGGGAAGCAAGGGGAAGCTCAGGGCTCAGGGTTGGGGGTCTCACCGGACCAACTTGCTTTTCATTCAAACCTGCTCCTGGGTTCGCATGTGACCTTTGGTGGCCAGGCTGGCAGCTATCCTGCCATAGACGGCCGCGTTCCTCCATCTCGTGCAGAGATCATGGACGTTGGGGGCATCCCCCACAAACCTGAATAAGGTCCATGATCTCTGCCCTGGACCAGGAAGGCGCCTGCCTTCTCCGGGCCCTGGTAGGCTCCTGGGAGCTGGCAGACTGCTCCTGGGAAGCGGTGGAGGGCTGGCTGCCAGTGGCTTGCTGGCTCATGTTTTGGGGCCACTGGGTCAGGGGCAGTGACTGCTGGCTCTGGGCTGGCAGGCTTGGAGCTCGCACAGGCACTGTGGCCAGCGTCAACGCCTTTAAGGGCTCCGGGGAGGGAGAGGAATGTTCTTGGTTGAGGCTGCAGTGGCTACCAGGGCACCCTGGGAAGGCTGGAGGCTCCCTATTTCGAAATAAGTGTTTACACAGCACTTATTTCGAAATAGCTATTTTGAATTTGGCATTATTCCTCGTAAAATGAGGTTTACCAAATTCGAAATAAGCACTCTGCTATTTCGAATTAATTTCGAAATAGCAGTTTGGCTGTGTAGATGCTAGGAAAGTTATTTTGAAATAACTTTGCTGTGTAGACATACCCTAAGGGACAGACTTTTGAAGACCTGTAGGTGGGTTTCACAAAGGTATTTAGGCAGCTAATGCCAATTGAAATGAATAGTTTAGTTGCTCCACCTGTTTAGATTATTTAAAAATCCCACTGGGTACCTACCTACATATTTAATTGTCTATGGACCTTTAAAAATCTGGTCCTAAGTGATTATAGGTTCCGGCAGAGAATTTCCCCATGATTAGTAATAAATAAGGTATTAATCAATTAAATATATAGGAGGAGGCAGGAGAAGTGGTAATTCATTCATTGCATAGTTTTATTATTGTTTTGACAAAATTTTCACTATTGCAGTTTGAGTTTGTGTGTGTGAATTCACCATTAGAAGCATAATGTCTTAGAAAGTACTACTTAATAGGATATTTCACAAACTGTAGCAGCTTGCAACTTGCTACTTACCTAGTTTTTACTACAAAGAGATAGCAGACTAGGCCCCAATCCTGCCAAGAGAGCAGTGTGTGGGATCTCTAGCATCTGTGCAGAGCTTCACTGATTTCAGTGTGGATCTGTGTCAGGTCAAGGGTCTGGCCCCATAAGTCATTTAGGAGGGTCAAAGCTCAAGTGTGGAAGCTCTACATCTGTTATATACAGATACTGATATTTACACTTTTCAAGACTGTTTAGTACTTAAGGTGTTTTTACTAGGAAAGAAAACACTCATATAACCAAAACATAAGTGGGATTCTATTCTGTGATCCGCTGACCCCCTGGGGGGGGGCCCACAGATTGTGTTTAAAGTTTCCAATGGAGTCTGCACCTCCTTCATTCAAAATTTCATAGGGGGTCTGCAAATGAAAAAGGGTTAAAACCACTCTACTAACAGACAAAAAGAGGAACTGACACCCAGCCAGAAATAACACATGTAACCACTGGAGGTCGCCTTTGTTTCAGCTCTCTCAAGCTTTAGAGACTTAGTTTATCAAAAGAGTATTTTAAAAAGTTGTAACAGTGCATATGGAATTTTATCTAACAATATTCATTGATTTCCAAGCCATTTTGTGATTTTTTGTGAATCGTTTTATATAAAACATTCCAGATTTCAGAGATTTGCAACCTACATTTATTTTTGCCTGAAAGCCATTTTGAAAATGTAAAAAATAAAACCTATTTTAAATTCTACCATAGAAACAGTTTAGATCAGTTGTTTTCAACTTTTTTCATTTGTGGACAACCTCAAATGGAAGTGTAGACCTCTTTTTGAAAGAAGGAAATGGGGAAATGGACCACCGTTTGAAAGCTGCTTGTTTAGAGTGAAAATGAATTCATATAAAAATGCTATCTGGTTTTCATTAAATTGGATCATTACTGAAAACAAAATATTAAAATCTCATGCTTAGTTTGTGCATCAAATATTATATGCACATCTACCATTTAACTCAAAGGCTTTACATGCCAGGTTGATGTTGCCAATGAGGAAGAGACAAGAAAGAGTAAAACAATAACACAGTATAGACCAAAAAAGGTCAAATCCTGCAAAAATCATACCCCTAAAAGTAGTCATTATTCACATGATGAGTCTGAGTGTTTTTGTGGCAATTACTCACATGAGTTAAGTTCTGCTGGACCAGTCTCTATCATTTGGCTTGTTCTCTCCTTTGATTTTTTTTATTCTTCATGAATAAACAATACTGTATCTACACTGAAATGCAGGGAGTGGAGATGCTTGCAGCATACATAGACCTGAGCTGGCTATAGTGAAGCCAGCAGCAGGGACTGTGTAAATCTCTTGGGACCCAGGTGTCTAGTGTCACGGACGTCCATGCTGCCGCAACCTCACTACTATCAGTATAAGAGCTAGCTAGATTAAAGCTAATTCATATGCATCAATGCATGCTGCAGTTACACCTCTTAGAAAGCAGTGCACATATCCTGTGAGGCATCCTAGCTTCTTTTGTTTAGACTAGTGCACATAACAGGTCCCTCAGTCACAGTATGCGCTGAGCAAAAAACACTCAGTTCCTAAATCAATAAATCACAGCTGTGACTCCACAAACTTAGCATTGCTTTTGGAGAAATAATAGAAAAATGGATTGTAATTAATGAGCGTGAGAGACTGCAGATGACTACCTTTACAGGCACTCTTTAAGTCAGGTAGCGAAGTTGCAATCGGAGACCCAGCTGTACAGAACTTCATATGCTGAACTAGAATAGGGAGAGGTTTAAGCGCATGAAGCACTGGGTTCAAATAATTCAAATCACAGTTAATTTTAACTATAGCATCTTATATGAAATGTTTATGCCAGCCAAAATCTTTAATAGTGAGATAACATGAGTGGCATTTTGCCAGTAATCATACTGAGTTAAGGTGTTGGCAGTGAGGCTATTTAGCAACTAGCTCCTGTTTCTTTACACACACAACTCATATTGATTTGATGGGTTGTGTTGGGAATCTGAGATCAGCCCAACAATTTGTTAGTGAGGAATGGGAAACAAAGAGAAAACAAAATATCTCTCAGGGATGGTGTAGATAACACTTAGTCCTGTAGTAAAGCAGGACTAGACCAGATGACTATCCAGGTCCTTGCCAGCCCTACATCTGATTCTAAAATAGAAGGGAAGAAAATCATCTGAAATCTCTGCTTGGTTTATATTTTACAGTCCTTTCGTAAGTCAGAGGAATAAAGAGATATATTTACAGCAAATTCTCTTTCCTTCTGACAATTACTGCTTACTGGATTGGGATTAGATTAATTCTTGAATAGTGTTTTACAAAATAAGCCAATAACTACATGAAGTAATATTAAATTATTAGTGGTGCTGCAAGTGACTGTTGCTGTCCCAGCTCAGTGACTAGTTCATTGTGTGTCTCCAAAAAATAATATTACAATCTAGATAAAAAAGGAAGTGTCATTGTGGAAGAAAATGTGGGAGAAAAGTACCCAGGGAAAAATTGACAGCGGTACCAGATGTGCTTCTCAGGAGGAGCATGTCCAGTCCTTCCCTCCATCCCCTGCCTCTTCTTTTCATTTTCTAGGTGTCTTTCGAGTGGAGTATAAGACATTAGAGGCAGAGGACAGATCTATGTGTATTTCTGTAAAAGCCCAGTCCAGTGCCCATCAGTAAATACCATTGCATTGACTCCAAAGTGGAAAAGACACTAAAGCCCAGTGAAAAATGTTGGTATTCTACACTGATTAAAACATCAGGCTTCAAGGCCTCCCCGATAACAGGTGTCTATGTAAATATCTAAATAAATGCATCTTATAAAATACTTCCTTGCCTTTCTCACACAGGCATGAGAATGTGCTTGTCACAAGCATTTGTGATGCACTCATTTATTGCTAATGATGAAGTTTACCTCCAGTGCCCAGCCCCAGAGACTATAATAACCTGACACTCAGTGACCATGGGAAAAGTTCTCCTTTAGCTCAATAGGTATTGCCTTGGAAATGGAATTGACAAGCTTCAGTTTCCAAAACTATGCACACTGGTTGCATTAAATCCAGGAGAAACTGCTCCAAGTATATTTCTTTCACACCTGCCCCCACAAATTTTGTACAGTTAATCTTCACGAAAGTTGTAGGTCAGTGGTCACCAACCAGTAGACCGGGATCTACTGATAGATCTTGGAGCCTCTGAGAGGTGATCCTGACTGGTTTGGCCAAGAAGCCATCAAGTGCCAGCACTTCAGTTGCCTCTCCCCACACTGCTGTGCAGCTCCTGCCCTCTGCCTTGGAGCTGACCCCTCAGGAGCCTCCTGCTTGCTGGGCAGGGGAGGGAGAGGAGAGAGCCAATGTCAGGGTGCCCCCCCTCCCACTCTGTATCCCATCTCCACAGAGCAGAGAGGGGACACAACAGGGCTTGGGATGGAGGGAGTTTGCTGGCTGCTTTTGGGAGTGATGCAGGGCCAGGGCAGTGGGAAGCCTACCTTAGCCCCTCTGCACCACCACCCAGGAGCCACCTGAGGTCAGCAGGGCCCAGCCGGCCTGAAACCCTACCCCAGTCATGAACCCCCTGCTGCACCGCAAGGTCCTGCCCAAGCCCTGAGCACCCCTGCATCTCAACACCCTCCCAGAGCCTGCACCTAGAATCCCTCCTGCATCCCAACTGCCTGTCCCAAGCTCAGCTCAGAGCCTCTCTCATATTCCAGATCCCTTAATCCAAGACCAGAGTCTGCACCCCAACTGTCAGCCCCAGCCTGGTGAAAGTGAAGGAGGATGGAGTGAGCAGGGACGGGACCTCAGAGAAGGGGCACAAAGGAGGCGGGACAAGGGTATTTGGGTTTGAGGTACATCTTCGATTGCACTTAAATTCAAAAAGTGATCTCGTGCTTAAAAAGGTTGGAGACCACTGTTGTAGGTAATTCATTTCTGAGACTGGTTGTTGCTACCAAAATATCTTTTATGCATCTAGGCCTTTAACATTTCATTTTGAGCAGAACTCTCAAATGTGGCAACTGTACACACCCTGTTTCAGAAACTGACCAGGATGTGCGTGTGTCCCTGAAAGAACTCATGACATTCAGTGCCTTGCAAAACACTTTCTTTATCTGCAAGATGCTTGCAGAATTACAGTGATTTATTTGTTAGAAGAAACCTTGTACATTTCCATCCCCTCTCCGCTATCTATTTTCCTGTTCAAGTGTTTGATTACTTCTCAGCCAAGCAATTCATTTTCCTACAGCTGGTGTCTTCATTTGCTATATATTTTATAGAGTTTCCTCTCCCTCAACCCAGAAGATTCAAGACCTTTGTGTGGCTTCCCAGCACGCATCCCTACGCACTTCACAAATCACTGACTAGATTTCAGTTCACTATCTGCACATGAAACAAATAAAGTAGTAAAATGGGATAAAGAAAAAGAATTATAACTGGCTGCTTTTATGTCATTCTCTCCTTCTCATTTAGTAAATTGAGTCTAGGACAGGGCTGGGCAAAATACGGTCTGGGGGGCCGGATCCAACCCGCCAAGTCACCAGATCCGACCTGTGGACCACCCTGCTGGGATCCTCAGCCACGCAGCTTCTGCGGTTTAAAGTGCAGTTCCTGTGTTTCTCTGTTCTGCAGGGAAGGGGGAAGCTTTGTGTGATCTTCCCGCCCCCAGCCCAATCCTCAGCTCCTATTGCCCAGAAATAATTAGCCAATAAAAACTGAGCCCGGCCAATCTCTCAGCTCCTATTGGCTGGAAACAGCTAGCCAATCAGAGCTGAGAGATTGACCTGGGAGACAGGGGCAGCGCAAGCCTCTTCCCCCACCCAGACTTGAGAGCCACATGGCGGGAACAGCCTGTATTTTCAAGTGGTCTGGGGCTGCAGCAGGCCTTAGGTAAGCACCTCCTAGCCATATCCTGCCTCTGGTACCCCTGCACCTCCCGCACCCCAACTCCCTTCCCCCAGGTCACCATCCAAACACTCTGCCCATCCCTGCCCAGGTCACAACTCCCTCCCAGACTCTGTACTCCTTCCTCCAGGCTAGAATCCTCTCCTGCACCCAAGCACTCTCCCAGACCCTGCACCCCATTCCACTGCCCCAGGTCACAATCCCCTCTTTCACTCAAACATCCTCTCAGACCCCACACCATCTCCTGCATCCCAGCCCCTTACCTGTGAACCCTTCTGTACCCAGCCTCCAATCTAGACCCACACCCCTTCCACAGAAAAGTGCAGCCCTTGACCACTTAGCAAAATCTTGGAGTGGCCCCCCACGAAAAAATATTGCCCACCCCTGATCTAGGCGGTCACGGCCAATTGGTTCTATCTCGTTTTAAACATACCAAAGGTAGAGGACAAAAGCCAGGAGTGAAAGTCCTTATACTATATACACATCCTTCACTTCAGTATATGCACAGAATATTCTTACTGTAGCCTTTCAAGATTGTGAGAAAAGCTTACCAGCCCATGCCTAAAATTTCCTTGTCCTTGCCCTCAGCCAAAGCTCTGCATAACCTAGATCCTGACCCTCTCTATGCTCTCATCTCTTTCTACATCTCTCTCAACCCTTTTGTTCTCCACAAACCATATGATTAATTATCTAGTTTCCTTCTCCCTCACACCCTTTTTTCTGCAGTTTCACTTAGCCCCCTGTACCTGGCACCATCTAGTCTATCAGGTCTCCACACCTATCCTGTTGCAATTTTTCCTTAAAAGTTATTTCTTCTACCATACCAATTAAACTCTCTCTCTCTTTCTCTCTCTCTCTCTTTGAAATTATGGTGAGACACACAAAGTAAAAAACCACAAACCATAAAGTCTGTACAGTGCAGGTTCAGGCACTGTTTAATTGCTTTCCATTTCCTATTTGCTCATTTATTTAGAGTAGAGCAGACACCTTGGGTAACATTTACAAAAGTGCCTATATAACTTAGTAGCTTAAGTGCTTTAGGCACTTTTGAAAATGAAACTTTGGCTCCTAAGTCAATTATTTGTCTATAAATTTTACTTGTTCACCTCTGGTGGGTGAAACTCAGCAAGGACATCTTACTGTAGCACCAGGGAGAATGAGCAGATAAGTATGTTTTATTTATGTAAACAAAGTTGATTTATCTTCATACTTAGAAAAAATGAGGCCCTCATGGACAAGGAACTTATTTAGGTCACAGGTTAAAAAACAAAGCAGATCAGTAATCTGGTTATAGTGTACTGGCTGTCTATTGGAGTGAGAGAGATGTGGTAACCTGCAAAGGACAGGTGCCCACGTCACAGAAGATGACACCAACTGGCATGAAGGGCTTGTTTACATAGGGAACTAGTCCAAAATAGCTATTCGCTGCATAGCTATTTCAAACTGGCTCCATGTGTGGACACTGTTAGTGCAGAATAAGAATGTCCAGAATAGCCTTACATTCACACCCTAGCGCAAGTCTCAATAGCTTCCCCATGTAGACACAGCCCAAAACCCTTGTGGGCAATTTCAACAAGTGTTCAGATGCAATGGGAATAGGTATATTATAGAAATCTGAAATAAAACAGACACGAGGCTAGTTCTTGACTGGGTGTAGAGATTAACTAACCTCGGAAGGTTACACTGTCATTGCCCACATTCCAGCCATCCTGTGGATAGAAGATTTTAGTCTCTACTCCCGTCAGTCTAGCATCAGTCATGTGATAATTTCCATCCTAATTAAGAATACAAGATTTTTGTTGGTGGTATGGATGGTTTCATATCTGTAGTTCAGATTTTTGGCTTCTGGTGCCAAGTGCTCACGAATGCTGGTGCACAGGAACACAGCCTGTGCTACTGACAGAAAGGGTGCTTTTCTTGAGCATGTTGTCTCAGGACCTAACTTTTAGGCCCTAGAAAACTGCAGGAACAACACTGAGATCTGCAGAGCCTGAGTGTGACACTTAGGCTCCTACACAATGAATAGGGAGAGATAGATACCTCCAACTGCGACCACAAAGACAGTATGCCAAGAGGAACCACCTAATCAGCTCATGGGAAATGCTGACTAGAGGGGTGTATCCTAAGCTTCTCCCCTCTCACAGAGAGGGATGCATAAGACCTGGACTCAGCTGAGAGATGGCAGATCCCTGTTCCCTCAGAAGGGAGGAAATGAACCAGCGTCTCCCACAGCTTGGATGAGGGTCCTAACCACTAACTCCCTTCATCCCCACCTACTGTTTAGTGTGACTTCTCCTGAGGGGCTCAACTGCCTAGTGGGTCGAGCCCCTCATGCGATTTAGGCCACTGAATGCCTATTTCCCTGGTTTGTGAATTGCTCTGGGGCCTAGGCAGGAAATAGGTGTCCAGGCATCTACAGTGGGGTTGCTGGACATATGCTCAGAGGCAAAAATACAGGGGCTGAGTGGGGCCTACAGAGTTAGTCAGGATTTTGGGAATCACAGTGATGCTTAAAAATCAGACTTAGGCTCCTAGGAACCTCCAGAGATTGAACCTTTTAT
Organism: Rafetus swinhoei; assembly: GCA_019425775.1. NCBI lineage: Eukaryota > Metazoa > Chordata > Testudines > Trionychidae > Rafetus > Rafetus swinhoei. The sequence continues at coordinate 27,355,238 of CM033440.1, forward strand.
AACTACAAATCTACCTTCTACTTCCTGCAAGTTCTGTAGGTGGCCATTTACTACACATTTAACCAAAAAAAAGATATATCTCCATGAATATTTAGATGCGGTTTAGCTATTCTGAACTATTTCAGCCTAGATTGGAATATAGCCAGAGGAAATACAATGCAGTCATCCTGCAAGACTTGTGGCATATGCTACTTACGACCAGGGAGTTTTGCAAGCAGGGGCAGCTAACAGGGAGTTTCGAGGATGGAGAGAGGCTGTTCTCAGTAGTGACAGATGGCAGAACAAGGAGCAATGGTCTCAAGTTGTGGTGGGAGAGGTCCAGGTTGGATATTAGGAAAAACTATTTCACTAGGAGGGTAGTGAAGCACTAGAATGGGTTACCTAGGGAAGTAGTGGAGTCTCCATCCCTAGAAATGTTTAAGTCTCGGCTTGACCAAGCCCTGGCTGGGTTGATTTAGTTGGGATTGGTCCTGCCTTGGGCAGGGGGCTGGACTTGATGACCTTCTGAGGTCTCTTCCAGTTCTATGATTCTATGAGAAAGAGTTCTCCAGGTGAAGGAGGAGCGAATTCAGGACCCTTGAGATAAGTGGCTGTCTGTAGTGTATATTTGTGTTTGGGGGTTACTTGCTAGTTGCCTGAAAGAAACTGTGTGTTGAGCTTGTGTCTGTCTGTCTGTCTGTTTGGAGATTCAAGTGCTGAGCTGTTTGTTTGAAGGGCCATGTGCTGTGGCCGACAGTTGTAAGCTGTGAGCTTCTTAACGAGGATTTGAAATCTAGAACTCTCTGTTCATTGGTCGAGCCTTACCCAGGGGGTGGGGCTATCTGGAAGGCCCGGGCTTTATAAAGCCCATGACTAAGCAACCAGGGAACTTTGCAAACAGGGGCAGCAAACAGGGAGTTTCAAGAGGGAGTGGGAAGGGGGTGAGGTACACTTGCTATTCTTTAAACCTTTTAAACTAAACTAAAAACAAAACTTCCTGATTTAAACAAAACCCCTATCAATAACCTAAGTAGCTGTAGGAGAGAATGCAGGCAGAAGCCCAGCAGCAGGGTGGGGGCTATCCTGTTTATTGCACTCAGTGTAGCATGTATGATTACCTGCCCAATGAGCAGGCGGCGTATGTGTGCGTTCAGTGCAAGTAGCTCCTGGCCCTCAGAGACCACGTATGGGCTTTGGAGGCCAGGGTGGCTGAACTGGAGAAGCTAAGGGAGGCAGAGAAGTATGTTGATGAGGCTTTCCAGGACTGTAGAACTGTCCCACCTCCAGTCAGACACCCCTGTGCTGTTAAAGAGGATGAAAGGCTCAGGGAAGGAGAACAATCAACTGGAACAGAGGGAAATGATCCCATAGTTGGGACCTTCCTTCCAGAGGATGTTATGGTATCCTCTCACACTGAGGATACATCTCCGTGGGAGGGAACGCCACTCATTAGGAAAAGGCAGATGTTAGGAATGGGGGATTAGATCATTAGAAACATAGATAGCTGGGTTTGTGATGACCGAGAAAACTGTATGATGACTTGCCTGCCTGGTGCGAAGGTTGCGGATCTCTCGAGACATCTAGATCAGTGTTTGTGAAAGTGTACTGCGGAAACACTTTCAGAAACACTTTAACTGGCTGCCCCATTTCATCCTTTGCAGCCAAGGGGAGCCGCGGGAAGTGGTAGCCCAGCCCACGCCGCTTCCTGCAGCTCCCCTTGGCTGCAAAGGACGAAACAGAGCCAATGGGAGTAACGAGGCTCCGTGGCCACAGCGCTGGTAAATAAACAAACCAGGGCAGCCAGTTAAAGTGTTTCTGAAAGTGTTTCCGCAGTACACTTTCAGAAACACTGATCTAGATAGTATTATATGTAGTGCTGGGGAGGAGCCGGTGGTCATGGTACAGGTAGGTACCAATGACATAGGGAAGGGTAGCAAAGAGGTTCTGGAGGCCAAATTTAGGCTGCTAGGAAAGAGATTGAAATCCAGGACCTCTATAGCAGCATTCTCTGAAATGCTTCCAATTCCATGCTCAGGGCCAGGTAGGCAGGCAGAGCTTCAGAGTCTCAATCTGTGGATGAGATGATGGTGTAGAGACGAGAAGTTTAGATTTCTTAGGAACTGGGGAAACTTTTGGGATAGAGGAAGCCTATACAAGAAGGATGGCCTCCACCTAAATCAAAATGGAACCAGACTGCTGGCACTTAACATTAAAAAGGTCGTAGAGCAGTTTTTAAACTAAGGACTGGGAGAAAGCCGACAAGTGTGGAGGATTACATGGATTGGACAGAGACATCTATTAGGGGAGGTTCTATTAATAGAGATGCTCTATGTTTTAGTCAGGAGGAGAGGATGGAAGTATAGGTCAGATCAAATGAGACACAGTCAAATGAAAAAGAGTCTAACACATCAGGAAATGGCAGACAGATAAATAGTGACAATTTATTAAAGTGCTTATATGCAAATGCTAGAAGTCTAAATAGTAAAATGGGTGAACTGGAGTGCCTAGTTTTAAAGGAGGATATTGATATAACAGACATCACAGAAACTTGGTGAAATGAGGACAATCAATGGGACACAGTCATACCAGGGTACAAAACATATTGGCAGGACAGAGCAGGTTATGCTGGTGGGGGAGTGGCACTATATGTGAAAGAAAATGTAGAATCAAATGAAGTAAAAATCTTAAATGATCCAAAATGTTCCATTGAATCTCTATGGATAGTAACTCCATGCTCCAATAATAAGAATATAGGTTTAGGGATATATTATCGACCACCTGATCAGGACAGTGATAGTGACTATGAAATGCTAAGGGAGATTAGAGAGGCTATCAAATTAAAAAACTTGATAATAGTGGGGGGGTTCAACTATCCCCATACCGACTGGGTACACGTCACCTCAGGACGGGATGCAGAGATAAAATTTCTTGATACCTTAAATGACTGCTTCTTGGAGCAGCTGGTTCTGGAACCCACAAGGGAAGAGGCTATTCTTGAGTTAGTCCTAAGTGGAGCTTAGGATCTGGTTCAAGAGGTAAATATAACTGGACCGCTTTAAAATAGTGACCATAATATAATAAAATTTAACATCCCTGTGGTGGGAAAAACACCTCAGCAGCCCAACACTGTGGCATTTAATTTCAGAAAGGGGAACTACACAAAAATGAGGAAGTTAGTTAAACAGAAATTAAAAGGTACAGTGACAAAAGTAAAATCTCTGCAAGCTGCACAGAAAATTTTAAGACACCATAATAAAGGCCCAACTTAAATGTATACCCCAAATTAAAAAACACAAACAGAGAACCAAAAAAGTGCAACCGTGGCTTAACCAGGTAAAAGAAGCAGGGACAGATAAAAAGATATCTTTTAAAAGTGGAAGTCAAATCCTAGTGAGGAAAATAGAAAGGACCATAAACTTTGTCAAATTAAGTGTAAAAATATAATAAGAAAAGCCAAAAAGGAGTTTGAAGAACAGCTAGACAAAAAATCAAAAAGTAATAGTAAAATGTTTGTTAAGTACATCAGAAGCAGGAAGCTGGCTAAACAACCAGTGGGGCTCTTGGATGATCGAGATGTTAAAGGAGCCCTCAAAGATGATAAAGTCATAGCAGAGAAGCTAAATGAATTCTTTCCTTCTGTCTTCACGGCTGAGGATATTGGGGAGATTCCCAAACCTGAGCCATTCTTTTTAGGTGACAAATCTAAGGAATTGTCCCAGATTGAAGTGTCATTAGAAGAGGTTTGGGAACAAATGGATAAATTTAACAGTAACAAGTCACCGGGACTGGATGGCATTCATCCAAGAGTTCTGAAAGAACTCAAATGGGAAATTGCAGAACTATTAACTGTGGTTTGTAACCTATGCTTTAAATCAGCTTCCGTACCTAATGATTGGAAGATAGCTAACATGACACCAATATTTAAAAAGGGCTGTAGAGGTGATCCTGGCAGTTGCAGACTGGTAAGTCTAACGTCAGTACCAGGCAAATTAGTTGAAACTATAGCAAAGAATAAAATTGTCAGACACATGGATGAATATAATTTGTTGGGAGAAAGTCAAAATGGTTCCTTAAAGGGAAATCATGCCTTACTAATCTGCTAGTTCTTTGAGGGGGTCAACAAATATGTGGACAAGGGGGATCCAGTGGATCTTGTATACTTAGATTTCCAGAAAGCCTTTCACAAGGTCCCTCACCAAAGGCTCTTAAGTAAATTAAGTTGTCATGGGATATGAGGGAAGGTCCTTTTGTGGATTGATAACTGGTTAAAAGATAGGAAACTAAGGGTAGGAATAAATGGTACGTTTTCTGAGTGGAGAGAGGTAACTAGTGGGGCCTCCAAGGGTCTGTCCTGGGATCCATCCTATTCAACTTATTTATAAATGATCTAGAGAAAGGGGTAAACAGTGAGATGGCAAAATTTGCAGAGACCAAACTACTCAAGGTAGTTAAAACCCAAACAGACTGTGAAGAGCTTCAAAAAGATCTCACCAAATTAAGTGATTGGGCATCAAAATGGCAAATGAAATTTAATGTTGATAAATGTAAAGTAATGCACATTGGAAAAAATAATCCCAACTATACATACAATATGATGGGGACTAATTTAGCTACAACTACTCAAGAGAAAGCTTTTGGAGTCATTGTGGATAGTTCTCTGAAAACATCCACTCAGTGTGCAGCAGCAGTGAAAAAAAGCAAATAGAATGTTATTTAAAAAAGGGATAGAGAATAAGACAGAATATCTTACTGCCTCTATATAAAAGCATGGTACGCTCACATCTTGAATACTGCGTACAGATGTGGTCGCCTCATCTCAAAAAAGATATATTGGCATTGGAAAAGGTTCAGAAAAGGGCAACAAAATTGATTAGGGGTCTGGAACATGTTCCATATGAAGAGAGATTAAAAAGACTTGGACTTTTCATCTTAGAAAAGCGGAGACTAAGGGGGGGATATGATAGAGGTCTATAAAATCATGACTGGTATGGAAAAAGTAAATAAGGAAAAGTTATTTACTTATTCCCACAATATAAGAACTAGGGGTCACCAAATAAAATTAATAGGCAGCAGGTTTAAAACAAACAAAAGGAAGTTTTTCTTCACTCAGCGCACAGTCAACCTGTGGAACTCTTTGCCAGAGAATGTGGTGAAAGCTAGAACTTTAACAGGCTTTAAAAAAGAGCTAGAAAGATTCATGGAGGTTAGGTCCATCAATGGCTATTAGCCAGGACAAGTAGGAATGATGTCCCTAGCCTCTGTTTCTCTGGAAGTGGGAGACAGGGGAGGGATCATGTGAGGATTACTTGTTGTGATCCCTCCCTCTGGGGCATTTGGTATTGGCCACTGTCAGCAGACAGGATACTGGGGTACATGGACCTTTGGTCTGACCTAGTATGGCCATTCTTATGTTCCTACTTCCTTGCTATAGCTCATGCTTGCAAATGCTAGCTCTGACTCTTGCATTTAAGTTATTCTCTGGGGTGTCTGCATTTCAGTGGGGGAATAAAGTGATACTATGCTGTGCTGCCAACTCTGATGATTTTATTGCACATTTCAAATATTTGGTGCTTTTCTTAAAGCCCCAGCTCCTGAGGTCAGATGATTATGTGACAATCTCAATTTTCAATACAATCAGTTTAGCTTTTGTGGTTGCAGAGAAAAGCTTGAAGATGTGAACCCTTAAAGCTCGCGGTCCAGAAGGGAAACTAAGACCCCCAACGTATATTTTTTTAATCATCTTATGATTTTTGGAGCCTGATGTGTGGGGTTGGTGATACTGATCAACACCTCTAACAATGTTGGCCTGTGTGCGCAGCACTCGCAGCACCTGTTCACTTCAGTGGCAGCTTTGATGCAACTGATCAAATAATAAAATCTGACCCCTAGCTTGTCAGCTTCTCAGGATAGATACACTGCATCCAATTCACCTCTTCCTTACACTGAATTTACACCAGTGTAACTGCTGGCATCATGTGAACTACCCGAGGTTTATACTCATGCAAGTGAAAGGAGACTCTGATCTGAGCCTATAAAGTTCCATTCACATTTATGGCAATGTCCAAAGAATAAGGTAAGATATTATCAAAGCATTAGTCATCAGGTAAAGAAAGCTTTTTACCAGCGGGTAGGTAACAGGAACGGGATGACTTCATCACATTCTAATGTGATAAGACTTCCTGTCACCCTATCAACTGATGGTCCTGATGCTCTTTGCATGACAGCTCCATCTTTCACATCGTTTGGTCCTGATAGGGCTCACTGAATTGCCAGATCCTCCTAGATGGAGAAAAATCTCTTGCAAGACGTGAATGGCAGGTGGTCACTCAGCTCTAGCCACTTTCTCAAAGGGAAATGTAAGATAACTATGTGCGGAATTAGTTCTCCGGAGGGATGCACAGGAACCTGGAGGTGAATTACGAGTGTGCTTCACTGCTTTGGTTACACTTCACGCTTGTTTTTCAAAGAGTCGGAGACAGGGCAAGTATGCCTGGTGCTGGAAGAGAGCAGATTTGTGATGAACACATTTGAGAGCAATTTATCTGTAGGAAAGACAACGCCTCTCACTCCCATAAGAGTGCAGAGATCAGCTGGCACTTCAGTGATCACCAGAGACGTAAGTGCCAACTGTCAGCCCAGGGACCAAGAATGGGAAGGGGCCAGATTGAAACAGCATCTGTTCCATGGGCGGCACTAGCCACCTGTTTTAGATGAGTAAACTTGCCCATGAAAATAATCTTCCTGCCCTATGACCAGCTTTACGTCTAGTCTGTCCCTGGCAGGGGCCAGGCAGGCCACAAGATTTATCACTGCCCATGAGTTGTAGTTACCCTCCTACATAGCCCCACAAGGAAAGAATTGGGATTAGCAAACTTGCAATGAAACAATTGTAGTAGAGAAGGGAGAAGAGTGTGTTTGAGGAATTCCAATTCCAACTTCTGTATGGTGGTTCCACCTTTTCCCTCCACCTTGTATTACCCTGTATTTGATAGAACCTAGCAAGCTTTCCACAGCTCAGCTCTGCTCCAAAGCCAGCGTCCAAAGAGACTATTGTAGTCTACATGGCCTCCAAGCATCTTCCCTGGCTGACTGGCAATAGCCCCCCTGTGGTTTACCACTAGGCAATTCCTAAAGACTCAGTCACCTCATAGGACAGCCTGGTGGGTTATTATAAACTCAGCTCCTAAGAAATACAGGAGAAAATTAAGGAAACATCCTTCTGTCAGTTAACACTAGCAACATAATTGGAGTAATTTTAGCATGTAAAATGCAGTTCAGATGTCCTTAGCATTCCAACAGGGAAAGCTCTATCAGAGTGCTGTCTTCTCAGCTTTTGGTAAATCCAGAGCTGCCTACAGCTATGAAGAAAGGGGCATATTTTACCACCGGCTTTATAAGTTAGCGGAGAGCTAGTCATACAATGGCAACCTCATTAAGATACTACTTTGCACATATAGAAGGTTCCCATCTTGAAGATCTCAAAATGCTTTTGCAGCATTAAATGAATTAACCCTAACAACATCTCCATGGGGCAGGCAATTATTATTTCCATGGGTAAGAGAACAAAAAAGAGAAGACCTAGATTTACAAGAGTGCCCTCTAATTTTTTGGTGCCCAGCTGGTGAACATCTCAGGTGCTGAGCACTTTCATTGGGAACTATGGATGCTCTATACCTCAACACCAGCATCTCAAGCTGGGCTCCCAAAATGGAACCACCCAAAATAATATGCACTTTTGGAAAATATAGTCAAAGACTAGCTGAAATTCATGGAGGACCTCTAGGACTGAACCAGAACTAAAAGCTAGGATAGCCATGCCCTGACATGCTACAGTTACTTAAATCCAATAAGAGAATTCTTGGACTTTTCTAATAAATCTCTCTATGTTGATGGTGGAGATAAAGACATCTGAAAGATTCTGAAGTGAAAGCACCAGGAACAAAGCACTGACTTAATCTTTCAGCACATCTATTAGTCAATCAAATGCACATCTCTGGAAAGTTGACTATACAGTCTACTACCCTACCAAGGAGTATAGAGAAGCATATACTACGAATTTTATAGTAATCATCTGTTCCTTGCTAAAATGTGTTGCCAGTTTTCAATTTCCACTGGAAAGTTTAATCCAGACAGCCATTTTAGATTAGTAAGCAATGTATAAACAGTGGCATTACTGCATGAGGAATTTCAGAAGGAAAGAGTGTTAGATGTTACTGACCCTTTTTCATGCATTTTTGGCTACTTTTCTTTTTCCATAGTTTACTCCTTACATACATCCATTTAAACACAGGATCTTTGTCCTTCAAAGTCATCTTTCCTTCCACTTGTTGATTTTAAGCAGTTAAGACATGATTGTGAAGCTCTTAATTCCCCTCTCATGAGTTAGCACGATGCAACACAAAGAATTATCAGTTTGTATCAGAAATTCTCCCCTCTGCAAAAGTGTGAGCAGAGTACAAGGTATTTACTTGGTAACATAGTTGTGCATGTTGCAAGCAGGCCTATTTCATGCCTAAGGACAGATGCAGATTGTGCTGAAGTACAATAGATTGTACCAACTTGTGTAAATCAGCCTAGCTCTGAAGTAAATGGAGCTACGCTGAGTTACAGCAGCTGAGGATCTGCTCCTACACAGTATCGTTCAAGGCCTGGCTTTAATTGGGGCTATACAAAGATACCACAACTTGAAATTCACAAATCAAGTACTGAAATACTTTGCTCTCTCCCTCCTCCTCTCCTGACTATTCAGAAGGCCACAGCTAAAACCTTCTTACTCATGGGGTGAACAAGCTTCATTTGTTTCCCTTTCAACATCTGGTTCAAGCTTCTCATTCTCACCTTCAAGGTCCTACTCTACTCAGCCTTCTATATCTCTATGCTCACATTTCAGATTGTTTCCCTCTCACTTGGTCTGTCCCCACAACCTCACCCCTTCCCTGTATTCTTTATATTATCCCCCACTCAAAGGCCTGGCAGCAGCATATAGGGTATGTGCACCTACACGCCACAGTGAAAGACAGGTTGTGTCCACACTGTGGTGTGCAGCTACACATGGTACTAAAAGGCTCCAAAGCCATCCTTCCCCATGTACAGAACATGCAGTTGCATAGGGCCCCTGGAAATTTGGGGCACCACTGGGTCTTAATGTCCACTTACCTCTTCCTATTCCTGTTCAATGGCTCTGCGTCCTCTGGAGAGGATCTAGTTAACTTAAAAACTAAAAAGCCAGCCAGACCTATTAGCAGAACCTATGAAAGAGCCAGTCAAGTGGTAATGAAGCCATTTAGCAGACCTTGGCCAACCCCATCAGTTTCTGAATTTGTTGTGTTAGTCTACAGGGCCTTTGTTTTAAACTATTTCAGTAATGCACTACTGAAGATTTTAAAAATCACATCTCTAAAAAATAATCACCTCCTTTCCCCGCTGGCTGTCACTAGGAGTGAAAGACATCTGAAAATTAATAGTACTGCATAGAGCCCCATAAATCCTAAGGGTGGCCCTGAAAGCTTCCATCTCAGGGGAAACAGTGGGAAAGGCTCTGGCAGCAGGGAGCCTTTCCCCACTGCCTCCCTAGCAGTGGAAAGGCAACACTACACAGCTGAAAAAAAAGCACTGTAGCTTTGGGTGGCAGAGCTTGGGCATGTAGAGAGCTGGTTAGGGCAAACGTTTTCAGACTCTAGGATGCAGCTTGTAAGGGCAAGCCACTAGCTGCCCATGTGACACTTTGTTTACCTGCACCTCCACGGGGACAGGCAATCACAGCTCACATTAGCCGTGGATCACCATTCCCGGCCAATGAGAGCTACTAGAAGTGGTGCAGACTGGGATATTGCTTCCCACGGGTCCCATTGGTCAGGAATGACGATCCACAGCCAACAGGAGGTGCAACTGCCCGTACCTGCAGAGGTGCAGGTAAACAAAGGGTCTTACAAGCCACCTCCAAGAGCTTGATAATCCCTGGTCTAGGGTACATATCCTAAGGTTCAGCTCTGTGTTTACTCACTGAAGCAGCACTTCATTCTCTATACTGCTATTTATACCCACGCGGGGAGCCATGCAGTGTATGTACTTCACATACTACCACAAGTGTAAACATAGCCAAAGAGAACCAATGGGACCTTTTCTCTGAGTGACCATTGTTTTAGATTGGGAGACTGACAAAGCAAGAGCACAAAAGTGGAGTCCTGTGGAACTGGTAAGAGAGCTCTTCCCCTTTCCCCCTATCCCAGCGCCACAAACTGTGTGGGGCAGAGTGCCATGCAAACACAAAGAATTCACATGGATCCCAGGGAAGAGCTGGAGCCAGCCAACAGATGAGTGGAGGAAGCCCAAGAAGACTGAAAGAAGAGGCAGAGGGAAGCCACATAGCAGAAGGCCAGGGCACAACCAATCAGAGTCTTGGGGTAGCGTGGCCTAACAGCCAAAGTCAATACAACTGCCCTTCTGTTGGGGAAGGTCTTATAGTCAGATTCCATACAGCTACCTCCTCAGCAGGGTGGCCTAACAGCCAGAGCCAATATAACCAGCCCCTTTACTAGGGCAGGGTAGTCTAACAGCCAGAATCAATATAAGTGTCCTGACTGTCAAGGCTATGAGGCCTACGGGCCCAGCTCAATATGATTGGAGGGGTGGACCAGCACCTAAGAATTGGTGGTGGCCAAGGTAGGGAAACCCAGACCCTCTCTCTTTACCAGCTCCTGATCCAGAATAGGGATGCAATAGTGTAGTCAATTAACCAATAAGCAAAAGCTTATCGGTTAATGCTATAGACTACACGCATTTCTGCGCCCCTTGCCAGTAAACTTTTTATCAGGCTGGCCAGCAGCCCTGCTCAGTCCCAGCTTGTGCCAGGTCTGGGACCTACCCCTGCTGTGGCTCTGCATTTAAAGTGTATTAGGAGCCAGGCAGGCAGGAGCCCAGCTCAGTTCCAGCTCATGCCAGGTTTGGGAGCTCAGACACACCCCCGGACAGGGACTGCTGCCACGCCATGTTGCTGCCTCTGTATCAGATGCAGCAGTGAGGGGCAACAGGCAGCCAGTCCACAAGGGGAGCTGGTTTTCAAACTGGCTCCCCTCATGGACCAGCTCCTGCCTGGCACCCCATGTTGCTTCCTCTGGTACAGAGGCAGCAGCACGGAGTGGCAAGTGGTTTCTCAGGGGTAGGGCCGGAGTGCACTGGCTGCTGGCCCCACCCCCGGGGACTGTAGAATAGTCAAGTAACCCAGAAGAATTCATGAGATTAATCGACTATTCAATTAACTGATGTTTAACATCCCTAATCCAGAGGCCTGACAGTAGCAGGGCTCTCCACCACAAGTTTGACAGATTCCTTCTGAAACACACTGAGCTAGTCTCCAATTACATAACCAATTCCCCACAACAATTCCATGGGTCACTTCCTACCCATTTCCCTGTGGTGCGCCACTGTGGGGTTTCCACCAACACTCCTTGTGGGGCACTGATCTTGGGTTCACAGGTTGTCTCCATCTTGCTGTGCGCCACATCCTGAAGTGCCAGCATGCCTCCAGCCAGCCCCTCTAGTACCCCTCCTTCCACTCCAGCATGAGCTCTGAGTGAGCTGGGCTGCTCCTTTTTATACCTGGTCTCAGCGGGTGTGGCCTCCACCCAAAGAAAGGAATTAACCCCTGCAGGACCAGAGTGGAGCGCACACATCTCATCACACAAGGGTTAATGCAGACCTGCCTAGTAAGGAGGGTTGGTTTTGTACAGAGGTGTGTGGCTGAGCTCTGGGGCCCTCTCCACACCTTGTGAATCCCCCACCTGATTGTCCCTCCAAGAGAGCAGCAGTTCTTACTTCTAACAGACTTCTGCATGACCATATGCATTTTGAGCCTTAAACTGCACAAGATCTCTAGGCTTAGGAGGATTTTTATTGGTAAATGTCAGTAAACATCATCTTAATCAGGCACACACAGATTGACAAAAAAAATATGTCCATCAATGATCAAAATTTACAGACAAGCAAAACAAGAAAACTGCTGCTTAAGAACTTACAGAGTTTGCTTGCAGGGTCTTTTGGCAACTGATTTTAACAGTTTTCAAGTTTTCACTTTTTGAATTTCAAGGTCTTCTGTCATGAGTAATTATTGCCTGACTTTCCCTCCTTGCCTGTTATGCTGTGCAACTAAAAATGTAAATGCTTAAAAATGAACATGATATTATCTGTTGCAATTAATATTTTTTAAATGGATTTCTGCCAAGCCCTGAGGAATTGTGCATGTGAAGTGGCCATGCAGTGCTGAGTGGAGTGAATTCCTGACTGTTGTCTGAGCGATGCTGTGCTTGTAGCTGATTTGCGGGGCATCAAGTGAAAAAAGGAGGTGGCTTTTTTAGTTTCTGGTTCGGGTTTGTGAAATTATTCCAATGAAGACAGTTTCACACCTTTTGGTTTGTGGTGAAGGAAAGCAGCACTAACTCCTGCAAAAGCCCTTCTGAGTAGCCCTTTTGGGAGAGAGCATCTAAAGGCAGCACTGCCTCTCACCCCCCACATACCTCCTCCCAGTGACATGCCAGAGATGCTCTTAGGGGCACTAGTTAAAATCCTGCCACCCAGCTAAAGGGAAGGTAGGCCTGATTTCTCTCCTTTTGGCAGATTTCCTGCTCCCTCACTGTTCTGAGTGTGCGAGTTCCTACACCAGGCGCCTGGGCTTTAGCACAAGCAAAGACAGATGGGAGAATCCTTGGTGAAAGCCCCTTGTTGAACTATTGCCAGCAATATTACTTCCAGTTTTCACATCAACTAGGGCTCTGTTGTTCCCTTGAGATCCACAAACAAATAGGACTTTCTGTACAGGGCTCCCAAGGGATGCTCAGCTGTGTCCAAACTGCATCCTTCTCCTCTCAAACCCCACAGAGCAGCAGCAAGGGTGTCCCCACACACGCCTACTGCAGTGCTACAGCCACAGAGGTGATTCAGACAAAAGCTCTGTTATTTTTCTACACCCCTGCCAACTCCCTGGGTGGTTGGATCTGGGATAGCTCCGGTAGCACAGCTGCAGCAAATCCTTTTTGTCAGCAGTTGGCAGGGAGGGGGGAGAGGAAGTCACCAGACATCAGTAGGGACCTAGTAATGATTTACTCCCCTTCCCATGGGAGTGACTGAACCTATGCCAGTTTTTTCCCTCTCTCTACACCATGGACATTTTGCAATTCCACATATCATCATCTGCTGCTTTATAAACTCAAATCCAAGGGCATGCTAACGGCCATGTAAACACACCTGTTGGACTTACCTGTGATTTTATTTTTAAAAAGTCAGATATGCCAGAACCACAAGCTAAATAATTGAATTGCAACTTAGGCTTCTAGTTTTATTGCTATAGAGTCTGAATTTCAGCAGTTTGTCAGCAGAGGGCCTTGATTCAGCTGGGGCCCATATAATACATTAGCATAAAGGTAAAAATCATTTAGAATTTTCTCCTGAAACAATCTTTATTGTAATTGCTAGAAAATAATCAAAGAGGGGAAAGAGACAGAACTAGTTTCACAAGTTTTTAATCCCCAGTCCATCCTTCCTACTTATCCTATTACTGAACAATGGTGGTAGGTTAAGCTCTTAACTAAATTTCCATTATAAAACTGAGTTATGGTTCTATTTAAATGTCTATACCCTGCTCCAAGACATGTTACGTGAGCTCCTTCCAGTGATGCATTAAGTGACATAATTTGTCTCTGTTTTAGGAGATTATTTCTCCATTCCTTTCCCCTGAAAGAAAAATTATCCATGACCTCCTCTATATTCCTCAGGGAAAAATAATCCCTCTACATGAAATTGTGTGTGTGTGTGGTCTCTGCAGTGAATCAGAGGAACCATTGTGAAGGTATTTCTAAATGTGAGAGAATTTTCACTTTTGGGAGAGTAATTGTATAAAATATATTTTAAAATAAAAATAGCTTGCCCTAGACACACTAAAAGTGCATTATTATTCTGTCTGCTGTTAGAATTAGCATCTTTGAATACTTGAGGTAAGGCCTCATTTTGGAGTTATTTACTGTGGATTTCTAAATCTCTCAAATACAATCTCCTAAGAGATTTCTACAGTTGAACTAGTCACCAAACTCCTGCTGAGTGTAAGAACTTCAGTAAATTTGTGGAGGCAAAACATCCACACTCTTTAAAGTTCTCAGGAGAACTTCAGGTTTAAGAACTTCACAAGTAAACAGCAGTTCCTTAGAACGAACTATAGTGCATCTGCTTCAGGCAGAAGTTCAAGATGTGCCCATTAACACAGTTGTCATCCCAAAGTGGAATACACAGTTCCATGTAGCAATATTTGTGATAGTTTTTCCTTGACAGCTGAAAAATGCTAAGGAAATTCCAAGACAAATTTATTTTAAGAAAAGACTGTAAATGCATGTGATTTAAGTAATTAACCTTGACAGAACATAAGTGTTGTATATTAAAATTAAAAGCCAGGAGATGTTTAATCTTAAAGATTTACAACTTTAACTCTTCTTTAAAATCTGAAAATTTAGAGTTTATGTTTCTACAAAAAAGTTCAAACTGCTTTTACAGCATTGACCAGCTCCTAAGTATACAACAGCCAGCAATGTTTTATTCAGCCAGCAGGTTCTCAATGTGAACTGCAAATGCATAGCATTGTTTTCCCTGATGTCTCCAATGTGTGGATCTGCAGCATGATTAAGTGACACATCCTTCCCCATTCCAAATATATTTGTAGGTTACAATAGAAATGAAAATCAAATAATCAGTTAAACATTTACACTGCTGTAGAAAAGTGGAGTAGATGCTAGTTCTACTCTGTCTGATCTATGGGGGTTTATACCATAGTTAGTAAAAGTCTTCTACTCCTTTAAAATATTGTGTGTGTAAGACTTAGATCATAAGGCCTTACCCAAGACCAAGAAGATTCTGCAGGGGTTCCTCTGTGTCTTGTGTCTCCGGACGGCATCTTGAGAGGATCGTTTTCCTCCATTTCCAGGGAATTCTTTACCCAGAAGTGCTAAAACTGGGTTTAGCTTTGGTCATAAGCAAAAATGCTTCCTTCAAGTAATAGCTGTTGACAACAAAGATCCAGAGAAAATAATTTCCCAGTGCTCATGTTTGCTTGCTAATTTTACCTGCTCAAGTTCTTGGAACCACAGCCAGAGCAAGAAACATGAGCCCAATAAGCTAGTGCACACTTTCCTTTCAACTGACTCCTCAAGTATTCCAATTAAGTCACAAGCTTCAGTGGCAGGAAGGCAGTTTTAACGACACAAAACACCTTCTAGCTGAATGCTTTCTTTCTTACTTTGAAAGGGGTTTTTCTGGGAAGGCAATTTGCTGAGCTCCTCTACGTGTGAATAACTGTGCAATTTGCATTCTGCAGGCATTTTAATACATTAGATATGTCTTTAAAATTGGCCCTTACTGTCATGTCATAACATAATCGTGCCCTCCTACACAACTCCATAGCCTTAAATGTGGTTACATGGGTGTAAGTGAAGATAGATAGGCAGGCATTAAGGGCCAAAATCTATTTGATTTTTGTGGCGTAGAATGCTACAGTTAGATGCACAAAAGTTTCTTTGTCAGAGCTAAGTTTAAAGGGAAATACTCAACGCCATTGGTTTAAGAAGTTGTATGCCCAGCTAGGGAGTGTGCAAATGTAATTCTCCTTTTTAATCCAGATTGCCTTTCCCCTTAAAGTTTCAAACTCTGCTACTTCCAGTGCAGCAGCTGAACTCCTCTGCATGTCCCACCAGTCAGAAATTTGATAGCAAAATAAAGATCTTTCCTGGTTTCATGCCAATTCTTTCAGCGTAATTAATAAAATATCTTCCAACTACCACGTGCAACCACTGAACCAGGCACTAAGCTTCTATTGTAGAAACACCAAATCAATCAGAAGTAGAAAAATATTAAGCTAGATTTTCTCACCTGTAGAAGTAGCAAGAAGTAGGACATAAATACTTCAAGTATAGTAGCTTTTCCGAGCTTTTGTGATTCATAATATCAGCCCCTAAAATCACATTCTTGAGATTACACTTTTGCATTTCTGTGATATTCTGTGTTTAAAGAAGGCCTGAAAGGATTTTGTCCAAAGACAGTTTTTTTGTTCTCCTGTTTTCTCTTCACCATAGAAATACCAAGAATATTATGTCAAGTTTTACTAGTGTTCTCAGTGTTGAGTGTAAGCTTCTGTGTTTCTAATCTTTAGCAAACACAACTTTTTTCCCAAGAGTTTCAGATGTTGAGACAAATAGCTGTTAAAACAGCTGAAAAACAGTTGAATAAAAATAATTTACACTGTTGATTATGTTACTTATTTGATGTCTCTGGTGTTTTAAAACTACTAGTTCCCATATAGAGCCTCATTCTCTGCTCCCTTGTATCTTGCATTATCTTTTACATTTGTGAAGAAGGAATACAGTATGCATCCATTCTGATTTTGTACCATTTCATGCCCACCATTCTGAGCTGGAAAAGAGGCTGGATGAAAAAAGTGCCAGTAGACACCCCAGGCTACAAGAACCAAGCAGAGGAAAAGATCAGCTAGTGAAGGAGAAAGAGCTCAGGAATAGAATTACTGAGTTGGAAAATGAAGGAGGGGCACTGCATACTGTAACTGAAGATGGCATGGCAGAAGCAAAGAGCAGTTAGCCCTAGAAGAAGAGAGGAAGAGTTAAGGGAAATACCCAAAGTTCAGAGCCACAGGAGACAACATGACTTGCAGGAGATTGCAAGGGAGAACAAAAGAGTAGAGGACTTGCAGCCAGAAAGAACAGGAGGACATGTGGAATCATACCAACACCAGCTACGTCTACACCTCAGGCTTTTTGCGCAAGAACTACACTGCACTTGCTTTCTTGAGCAAGTAAATTTACAGTAAAACATCAGAAAAGAAGGCAGAGTGGAGGGCAACAGAGGTTTCTTGCGCAAGAAACCCTTATGACTAAAATGGCCATCAGAGCTTTCTTGCACAAGAGAGCGTCCACACTGCCATGGACGCTCTTGTGCAAAAGCACATGGCAGTGTGGACGCGCTCTTGCGCAAGACCTTTTGTGCAAGAACTCTTGCGCAAGAAGCCTGCAGTGTAGACATAGCCCAGGAGAAGGGGCACACCTATGTGACTGGTGACACACTACTAAGAAGAACAGATGGGCCTGTCACCAGAGCTGCTCTAGAGAACAGAAGGATGTGCTGTCTGCCAGAAGCTAAAATATGGGACGTGGACCTGAGGCTGAAAAGGATCCTCATGGGAGAACAAAAGTGTCCACTGATTGTCTTTCATGCAGAAACAAATGATACAGCTATATTCTCACTAGGTCTTATCAAGGGAGACTACACCAGGCTGAATATGATGCAAAGAAATGGAGGCTGAGATGATCTTCAGTAGGATTCTACTTGTCCCTAGATGGGGAGAATGAAGTTAAGACAAGATTATGATGACCAACAAGCAACAGTGCTATAAAAGGAGGGCATTGGGACATTTGACCATTGGGAGGCATTCATGGACAGAAGACAGTTCTCCATCTTAATAGGGAGGAAAACAACCTTCTTGGGATAAAGGTTGACACAAATGATTAAAAGAGCTTAAAAACCTATGAACTTGAGGGAGATGGTTGGGAGATGCTCATAACACTGGTCTACAATTTTTTAGAAGTCGTCTGCTTCAGAGATAAAATGTGCTATTTATTATGTATTTTGATGTGCTGAATTCAAATATGACAATTAAAACAACTGATTGGCTACTGTTTCCAAGATATTTAAGTTTTTACATTTTACGTCTATGTATATTGTGTAGATAGTAGAGTTTTAATCATAAATTGTAAACCTAGGTCTTTTCATGTGTTTATGGTTGCTTTACATGATAATATTTCACTTGTCCAGTTTATGTAACACTTTAAAAATCAGCAAAAGGGTTATATAAATAAAATTTATTATGAAACAAAAGGCAAAAAACTATTATGTACATAGTTTAGTCCTATTCAGTGTCTACTCGCTTCTTGGCTTGTCTCTTGTATTCATTAAATGGAGCATCTCTTGTCACTGTCAGCAATAGTCTGCAAGCATTGATGGGCTCCATTTGCCCTGATAGCGTTTCTCCATTGTTGCAATGTCCTGGTGAAATCGCTGCCGTGCTCGTCACTCACTGCTCCGCAGTTCGGTGGAAAAAATCTAGATGAGAGTGCAAAAATGTATCTTTAGTGACATGTTGCAACCAAGGCTTTGTATGCCTTGAGGAGGTTTTCCACCAACAACCTGTAGTTGTCTGCCTTGTTGTTTCGAGAAAATTTATTGCCACTAACTGGAAGGCTTTCCATGCCGTCTTTTCCTTGCCACGCAGTGCATGGTCAAATGCATCATCTCGAAGAAGTTCACGAATCTGAGGACCAACAAAGACACCTTCCTTTATCTTAGCTTCACTTCACCTTGGAAATTTTCCACGGAGGTACTTGAAAGCTGCTTGTGTTTTGTCCATGGCCTTGACAAAGTTCTTCATCAGACCCAGCTTGATGTGTAAGAATTGGTAACAAAATCTTCCTTGATTCAACAAGTGGTGGATGCTGAACACTTTTCCTCCCAGGCTCAATGACTGTCGGAGTGGCCAATCTATCTTGATGTAGTGGGAATCTCTTGCCACGACTATCCCATTAGCAGAGAAAACAGCAGTACTTTGTGTATCCAGTCCGCAGACCAAGCAAGAGAGCAACAACCTTCAAATCGCCACAAAGCTGCCACTGATGTTGGTCATAGTTTATGCACCTCAAAAGTTGTTTCATGTTGTCATAGGTTTCCTTCATATGGACTGCATGACCAACTGGAATTGATGGCAAAACATTGCCATTATGCAGCAAAACAGCTTTAAGACTCGTCTTCGATGAATCAATGAACAGTCTCCACTCATCTGGATCGTGAACGATGTTGAGGGCTGCCATCACACCATCGATGTTGTTGCAGGCTACAAGATCACCTTCCATGAAGAAGAATGGGACAAGATCCTTTTGACGGTCACGGAACATGGAAACCCTAACATCACCTGCCAGGAGATTCCACTGCTGTAGTCTGGAGCCCAACAGCTCTGCCTTACTCTTGGGTAGTTCCAAATCCCTGACAAGGTCATTCAGTTCACCTTGTGTTATGAGGTGTGGTTCAGAGGAGGAGGATGGGAGAAAATGTGGGTCCTGTGACATTGATGGTTCAGGACCAGAAGTTTCATCCTCTTCCTCGTCTGACTCAAGTGAGAATGATTCTGGTGCATCAGGAACCGGCAGTCCTTCTCCGTGGGGTACTGGGCGTATAGCTGATGGAATGTTTGGATAATGCACAGTCCACTTTTTCTTCTTTGACATACCTTTCCCAACTGGAGGCACCATGCAGAAGTAACAATTGCTGGTATGATCTGTTGGCTCTCTCCAAATCATTGGCACTGCAAAAGGCATAGATTTCCTTTTCCTGTTCAACCACTGGCGAAGATTTGTTGCACAAGTGTTGCAGCATATGTGTGGGGCCCACCTCTTGTCCTGATCTCCAATTTTGCAGCCAAAATAAAGGTGATAGGCTTTCTTAACCATAGTGGTTATACTGCGCTTTTGTGATGCAAAAGTCACTTCACCACAAACATAGCAGAAGTTATCTGCACTGTTCACACAAGTGAGGCATCTCTGCTCACTTTGGCTAAACAGAAATGTGTCCCTTTGCAAAATCAAACACTGACAAATAAGAGAGCACGACACTGTATGATTTCTAGAGCTGATATAGAGCAATTTGTTCAGCAGAGTGATGTAAGCTTCGTTATGATTGCATCATCCATGACTTCTAGGAATAACATGATGCAATTCATATCATGTATGAGGCAATACCAGCTTCAGATTGCATCATTCATTGTTTTGCCTAAAAAGCAAGTACTGTCCAAACCCAGTCATAGATTTATTCATAGATCCAGTCAAAGATGTATTTTAGTCATTTCTGGTTTAAATTGAGATCCCTTCCCTTTATAACTCACTTATCCTCCGCCATTCCCAAGTCAAGGGTCGTATATACTGACCCAATAGCATATCTTGAAAACTAGAGCCAATCAACAATTTTAAGCATCATTTTCGTTCTCAGTGACCCAGAATTAGTAAAGTTTGACTACATTTATTTCAGAAGCATTTTGGCTGTAGAGCACTGTAATCACCCTCTCCCCTGATTCTAACACTGAGTGGGAGAAAAATCAAGAAAGAGGATGCAGCAATGGAGAAAGAAACAACAGTGGGTAGGAGAATGGCCAATGTGGAGCAAGGATTTGAACATGGGTCTCCCTTACAAAGGAGATTGCCCTAACCACTAGAGTAGTCTCTGATTGTCAAGTTGAAGCTGTCCACTGCATTTAAATACTATGTGTTGAGCTAGAGAGTGAATGAGAATGAACTGGTTCCAGGCACCTGACCTAATATCCCCTTGGCATCTCTCTCAGGTTTCTCCTAAACTCTTCCAAGCTTTTCCCAGTTTCTGGCCACATGTCCTTTAGTGGCTCCTTTCCTACAGCCACTAACTTGGACCTCTCAGACAGCCCCTGCTCTCCTTCCCCATCACCCTGGCTGAAAGAAGGCTGATTGTTTTATATCCCAGTGGGTAATCACAAGGCTGCATCAACCAGCTGGGGACAATGACACCCACACTCCCTGGGACAGAAACCCAAGTATATAGCACCTGGCAAAATATTTGCACAAGCCGGACCTAGTTCTTCATTTTCAGTGTCTCTGAATGGATAACCCCAGCTCCCTCCTGTGACCAGGTGCTCTACTCACTGCATATATGGTGCCTCCTCCTGGCCATTCTGGGAAGTAGTTCGCTAGGTTGATTGCTGTTGAAAATCTTTCAATCCTGGACTCATGGAAGGACAAAGCCTGGCTATTAAGCATTGCTTAGATGGAATTTGCTTGGACAGAACAGATTGTACCATGCCCAGTACACAGTATGCAACACCATCCAGGCATAACCGACATGTGCAGGCAGGTAGCTTTGTAAATGTACATTTTGTGTCAAACATGAACATTGTCACATAAAAAGTGCAATAGAACAAAGATGACGAGACTCATGCAGAACTGGATTTTGGTAGTTCACATACAAACACACTGGCACCCTTTAAAAAGCAAGATGGTGCATTAAAAATGAGCTCATTTCACTGATTTGGTAGTTTAGTTGTAATTATTTACAATTATATTTCAAGTATACTTGGCACAGTGCAATGACAAAAAACATAAACAGGCCTTGATAAGTAATAGGAAACTTTGTTACAGCATTTGCCCACTACATTTTTGTTGAGATGTGGGGATCTCAACAAAATACAGTTCTCTGCATGTGAGAGCGTATTATGCCATCTCTTCAGACAGGAATACTTTGAAACCAATGCTGTTTTAAAAATAATGGCATCCTATACCTCCAATTTACAGAACAAAAAAGCATAGATTACCTGTTCTAATGACCACATTGGTGTGGATGGCATTTAGTGATATTACAAACTAGCATGGTTTGCAATTCTAGTCAAATCAGATGTTTTATTTTGGCACATAAGTACAGTTCAGAATAACATGGAATTGCAGCTGCATGGCACCAATGAATTAAGCATTGCATTCAGGAAATGCTTTTTTAAACAATTGCTTCCAATTAACTTGTTTTATACTTAGAGGTTCTAAGGTGCACGTAGTTTTTTTGGCTGAAATTCTAAAATGTTGTAATTATTTAATTACAGAAGGACACAATCCAATTCCTTTTGACAGGATGAACTTTTAAAGCAAATAATCAGTTGAAATATTGTGCGGTTCTCTAATTTCTAGCTACACATCTCAAAGCATATTACAAACATTTAAAAATTAAGCTTCAGAACCTCCCCATGACAAGTTATATATTAATACATCTATTTTATGAATGCAGAAACTGAGGCACCAGGAGGTTAAATGATCTGCTCAAAGTCAGGAATAGAACACAGAATAACCATTAGACCAGGGGTGGACAATATTTTTTGCCCAGGGGCCACTTCAAAAATTTTTGAAGTAGCCCTGGGCCTCCCTGGAAGGGGTGAGGCCTAATCATGAAGGGGAAGGGCTACCCCACCCCCAGACCATGATTGGTCTGGGGGTGGGGAAGCTCTTTTGCGCCCCCTTCCCACTGGGCACCTATGGAATGGAAGAGGCTTGGCATGCTCCCCCACTCCCAGGCCAATCAGGGCCTGGGGGCCGGGGAGCATGGGAAGCCTCCTCCCGCCCTGCAAGGAGCATGTGGCACTTTGAAGTTCTGTGGGCTACTCACAGCACTGGGGCAGGGCAAAGGAAGTTTCACACAGTTCTCCCGCCCCCAGGACCTGATTGGCCTGGGGGCCGGGGAGCGCACGAAACCTCCTCCGTTCTCCTCCATGCCCTGCGAGCAGTGTGAGGTGCTTCAAAGTGCCACGTGCTCCTAGCAGGGTGGGAGGAGGCTTTTCGCACTCCCCCGGCCCCAGCCAATTAAGGCTTGGAAGCGCCGCATGCTGCTCACAGAGCAGGGGCAAAGCAGAGAAGGCTTCGGGCACTCCCCTGCCCTCACGCCCTAATTAGCTTGGGGGCAGGGGAGCAGCAGGGCCTCTGCAGGCCAGATCCATCCACTTGGCAGACTGTATCCAGCCTGCGGGGGCCCTTTTGCCCACCCCTGCATTTGATTCATCTTCATGAAAAAAATTTGCTAGTTTTATTTGGAGGCTGCATTGCATTTTTCTGTCTCTCTGGCTATATCTACAGTATGGGGCTTTATCAGAAAAAGGTACGCAAATTGCGCTCTGCAATTTGCGTACCTTTTTCCGATTTTTTTTTTTGTAAGAGGTTTTACTGAAATTTGGCCCATCTACACTGAGCCAAGTTTTGGGGGGAAAAACCCTCTTTCGGAAGAGCCCTTCTTCCTCGTGGGAGGAGGAGGACAGGGCTTCCAAAAGAGCACATCTGCTCTTCCACACAAAAAAAAAAGCGGAAGAGCAGACGCGATCCCTGGATGTGGTGGAGTTTTTCTGGGATACCGGAGGTATCCCGGAAAAACACTATAGTCTAGACATAGCCTCAGATATTTGTCAATATTTGTTGTTCAGGAGTTCTGTGGCAAAACATCATAGTTGGCTAATCTTTTCTTGTAGAAAGAAAGAAAGAAAGAAAGCCATCCAGCTGATTAGCAGAGGTGCATACTTACAGTCACAAGGCAGTGTATTGTCAGTTGGCAGTGTGTATTCAGCTACCCCTTCTCCCCCCGCCCCACAAAGAGACACCTTGCTTCACTCTGCAGCCAAGCTGCTTCCAGGATTTTCCTGCTAGCTGTGCAGGAGAGTGGGAGTGGAGGAGAGATGGGAGGACTGAAGTCAGGGTGTTCTCCTTCCCCCTTACCCGATCTCTGCAGAGCAAAGGTCAGAGAGAGAGACACACAGTCAGCATAGCTGCTCCATTCTGAAGCATGTGATCCATTGGAGTGCAGAACAGGAGTGGGGGAGACAACAGAGCAGGACAGATTTCCCTTAAAGAGACAGAGCATGGCTTCTCACAGAAACTTACCCAGCACACACAATCACTGTCACTCTTTCTCTCTCTCTCTGTAGCCCCAGCCCCATCCCTTCCTCCCGAGGCCTTGCGCCTTCCTGGGGAGCCCAGAGCTGGCTTGCAACCATATACCAAAATTTGTGACGTGGACACCCTGCAACAATTATTGCCCACCCCTATTTTAGTATGTACTAACCAGCACTATATTTCCTCTTGATGCATGCAAGGCAATCCTAAATCTTATTGCCTTCCTTTTGCCAGTAATCCCCTGTGAGCGTGAGCACTTGACCATGGTCGTACATCACCAAGACACCTACCCATGCATTACATATTTTATTTAGAAAGGATGAATAAGACTTGAATATTACAACCCTTTAAAAAGTTTAAATTAACTAATCAAATGTAGGAAACTGCACAGGAGATATTATTTACAGAGAATAAAACAAAACTACAAAAGAAAGTTCTCACTACAAAAACAGCACAATGAAATATACACGCATATCACTTTCTACCCAAACAACAGTATAAACATCAGCCTAAATCTCTCTCAATCACTTAATTTATTTTTATTCCCTGCAAAAAAATCAAAGTCAGCTCTTTGGCACAGATTATTAGCGTCTTAGTTGCAATGCCTCAAATGTGTTATAGCCACTTAACGCTGCTTCACCAGCACAAAATGTTCCTACGGTTGGTGTAACCAGTTAAAGTAGGATGACATATTATAAAGAGTTTTCTGATCAATTCTGTGCCACCTTTCATGCCTACACCTGGTATAGGGTGTTTTGGCCAACCCAGGGTTCAGAGCTACTGACTCCATAAGGATAAACATGAAGTTCTGGGATTTCAGCTTTGGGGAGTAAGTCTATAACTCTAACAAGGTGTTTTCAGCATTCACTCTACATTTTAACACCCCAGTGTGCAAAATATGATACTGCATGATGCATTTGCTAAATATCCTCTTAGATTTCTACATATGCAAGCTTGACTGCCTAGCTCTTTTGAAGTGCTTTAGCAAGAAAGCATTCTGAGAGGATATTTGGACATTGGACTTCAGTGCTAAACATATCTCCTGTGTTAACTGCCTGGTGACCTGGTTTGAAGTTTTAAGCCAGTGCAACAAATTCGCCTGTAACTGAAAGCACCAGTTCCTTTAGCTCAAAATTATTTATCTCAAAGTTTGGTTGTTGTTAATCTTCCCATTAGTTCTCATCAACTATCTTAGAATTTGTCCCAGAATTGGAAGTGTTCTGGAATGAATGTTTCTATCTCCTTCTTTCATAAGTCTACTTTCAAAGTGCTCTTTCCTGACTAAACAAACACTTTAATTACACTTCCCCCAAAATATCCTAGATGATAAAATTATCCAGGCACTCATACCATAGTTTTGGTTGCAACCAATTCCCATTACATAAAAAATATATTGTATACCAATTGGTATAAAAAGCTTCTCTGTATCAATCAGTAATAATGTACTGCCAGAATGTAAAAATTCCTGTAAAATCCAATATTTGGTCTAATGTCTTGTGCTGACATCTAGATAAATAAAAAGAACAAACTCTACATCTAAATTTACATTCCCTATTTCCCTACATTTACATTCCCTAATTGTACAAAACTGTTGCTAAATATCTTAATTTTAAAACATGTGTGCTCTCTGTTTTGGCAGAAGAAATGTGATCTCTCTTCTTGTCCATAAAAGTTTCCACCATGTGAAGTAGTGAGTCAGTACTTCTTTCCCAGATATCAGGAATTACTTCTACAGGTTATTAAATTAGAAGTCACTTCCAATGCTTGGAAATGGAAGCATATATGAGTTGTTAAATATAATTTTAAGAAAAATACTTCAAAATTGCTCAACTAATGGCTCCTGGGGAAACACTTTCAGAGCACAGCACCTCTCAAAAGCCCCCTCCTGCTCATCTTTTTTTAATCAAATATGTCGTCCAGTCAGAAAGAAAAGTGGCCTATCCTCTTTGGTGTTGGCAGTTTGGAATTCATCTCTCAGTCGGAACTGCCATTCATCTTCCAGTTCTAGACGGACAACAGTCTGGCGAAGAGAATTGCGGTCTTGGCAAATAACACACAAGGTGGCACCTACAAGAATGGTTAAAACAAATAATTATGAGTGTTTTATTTTATCTTCTAAATTATTAACCTGATCAAGTTCTCAATTGACTTCAGTGGGAGTTTTGTGCCTGGAAGAGAGAGGAAGGATAGTTCTGTGTTTAGGGTGCTAGTGAAGGGTTTGGGAAACCCAGGTTCAGTTCCCTGCTCTGTCAGAAACTCCCTGTATGACTTCAGATGGCTTACATGGCCTCTCCATACCTCAGTTTCTCATCTTTAAGATGGCAATAATACTTCTGTGCCTCACAGGGATGTTGTGAGAGTACATACATGAAAGATTGTGAGGTGCTCAGATACTATGATAGTGGGACCTATCTAGTCCTTCAGCTAACTCAGGATCAAGTCTTACATGTATGACAGTTTCATGGATCAGACTTTAATACCCTTATTCACACTAAGTACTACCTTACTAATTGCAGTGGGATGGCAGGGCCTAATTCACCAAAGCACCTAGTTCTTAAAACAGGTGACTGGACACTTAAGTATGTGCTTAAATGCTTTGCTGAGCAGGAATGGATTTAAGGACGCTCTTAAAATTAAGCACGTGCTTAAGTGCTTTGCTGAACTGTGGCCTACATTTCTACTCAATGTAAGGTTGGAAGAATCTAGACCTGTATCAATATCTGCCATGTGAGGCCAGAATCCTAAACCAGCAATTTTTTAAAATAAGCAATCATAGACAATCAGGATCCAGACAACCAATGGGGGAAAGGTCAAAACTCCAAAGAAAAAGCAACTGAATCAACTGATTCTATACAATATTACTATACTCTCAAAGTATATTGAGGAAGGCCTCAAACAACAGCTAGTGGAACTGGTCATGGTCATGAATATCATTCCATGATCAGTGTGTGGCTGGTAGGTAAACAGTTATGTAATGTAGGCTGGAAATATGTTCCAGAATATGTTTTGGGGACAGACTTGATAAAGAAAGGAATAGTTTTGACTGTTTGCCTATGTCTCCAGTGTCAACTGAGCAAGGTGAGTCCAGAGACAATGGACGTTACATTTGCACACAAGCCAACACAGGGAAGAGAAGTGAACATGAAGAGACAAACAACAAGGAAGAAGAACCTTCTCTGGAGATACTCTTCAGAAAAATACATTTCAAGGGTTTACTAGACTATAAAATAAAGGGAAGTGAATCCCTTAGTTATGTTATCCCTGAGCTTGCAAACAGGAACAGCTAACAGGGAGTTTGGAGAGGGAGTTCTCCAGGTAAAAGAGGAGTAAAAACGGGACCCTTGTGGTAAGTGGCTGTCTGCAGTGTGTGTTTGTGTGTGGGGGAGTTATTAGCTGTGTGCTGAGCTTGTGTTTGTCTGTTTGGTTGGTTGGTTGGTTTGTTTGAAGGAGCTTCTAAAAGGTTTGAAATCTAGAAGCCTCTGTTAATTGGCTGAGCCTCAGTCAGGGGGAGGGGCTACCAGAGCTATATAAGCCTGTGACTCAGCGACCAGGGAGCTTGCGAACAGGAACAGCTAACAGGGAGCTTGGAGAGGGAGGTTAGAGGGCACTAGTGACTTCTAACCTTCTTTAAAACATAACTCTTATAATAATCTATATTCCAGAGATTTAAAAAGAATCCCAGTTTATACTTAAACTTATTCATTAGAAAAATGGAGACAGAAGCCCAGCAGCAGAGTGGGGGCTAGCCTGTTTATTGTATCGAGTGTAACATGTATGATTACCTGCCCTGTGGGCGGGTGACGTATGTGTGCACCCGTTGCAAGGAGCTCCTGGCCCTCAGAGACCAAGTCCGGGCTTTGGAGGCCAGGGTGGCTGAACTGGAGGAGCTAAGGGAGGTAGAGAGATATGTTGATGTGACTTTCCGGGACACTGTAGTACTATCCCACCTCCAGTTTGAGAGCCCCAGTGCTCTTAAGGAGGATGAAAGTCTCAAGGGAACAGAGCATTCAATGGGAGCAGAGGGAAACCGTCCCGTAGTTGGGACCCTCCTCCCAGAGGATGTTGCGGTATCCTCTCGCACTGAGAATGCCAGTTAGGAAGAGGCAGGTGTTAGTAGTGGGTGATTCGATCGTTAGAAACATAGATAGTTGGGTTTGTGATGACCGGGAGAACCGTATGGTCACTTGCCTGCCTGGTGCGAAGGTTGCGGATCTCTCGAGGCATCTAGATAGACTTATGTGTAGTGCTGGGGAGGGCCGGTGGTCGTGGTACATGTAGGTACCAATGACGTAGGGAAGGGTAGGAGAGATGTCCTGGAGGCCAAATTTAGGCTGCTAGGAAGAGGGCTGAAATCCAGGACCTCTATGGTGGCATTCTCGGAAATGCTTCCAGTTCCACGCGCAGGGCCAGGTAGGCAGGCAGAGCTTCAGAGTCTCAATGCGTGGATGAGGCGATGGTGTAGGGAAGAGGGTTTGGATTTATTAGGAACTGGGGACACTTTTGGGAGAGGGAGCCTATACAGGAAGGATGGGCTCCACCTAAACCAAGTGGAACCAGACTGCTGGCACTAAACATTAAAAGGCCGTAGAGCAGTTTTTAAACTGAGAGATGGGGAAAGCCGATTGGTGTGGAGATGCACGTAAATCGGAGGAGACTTCTCTTAGAGGAGAATCCATTGATAGAGATTCTCTAAGCTGTAGTCAGAAAGAGAGGAGGAGAGGGCAAACCATGGGCCAGAGCAGACAAACAACCGTACAAAGGAATCAATGCATCAGGAAGGGCAGACAAATAAGCAGTGGCAAATTTTAAAGTGCTTCTACACAAATGCTAGAGTCTGACTAATAAGATGGGTGAACTAGAGTACCTAGTATTAAATGAGGAGATTGACATAATAGGCATCACTGAAACCTGGTGGAATGAGGAAAATCTGTGGGATACAATCATACCGGGATATAAAATATATCGAAAGGATAGAGCAGGCCGGGTGGGTGGCGGAGTGGCACTGTATGTGAAAGATAATGTAGAATCAAATGAAATAAAAATATTAAGTGAATCAACATGTTCAATAGAATCGCTATGGATAGTAATTCCATGCTCCAATAATAAGAAATTAGCAGTAGGGATATATTACCGACCACCTGACCAGGACAGCGATGCTGACATTGAAATGCTGAGGAGATTAGAGAGGCTACCAAAATAAAGAACTCTATAATAATGGGGATTTTAATTACCCCATATTGACTGGATACATGTCACCTCAGAAAGAGAAGCGGAGATAAAATTTCTCAATGGCTTAAATGACTGCTTCTTAGAGCAGCTGGTGCAGGAACCCACAAGGAGAGGCAATTCTCGATTTAGTCCTGAGTGGAGCGCAGGATCAGGTCCAGGAAATAACCGTTACAGGACCGCTTGGGAATAGTGACCATAATATAATAACATTCAACATTCCTGTGGTGGGAAGAACACCTCAGCAGTCCAGCACCCTGGCATTTAATTTCAAAAGGAATTACACAAAAATGAGGAGGTTAGTTAAACAGAAATTAAAAGGCACAGTGACTAGAGCCAAATCCCTGCAAGCTGCATGGAAACTTTTAAAGACACCATAATAGAGGCCCAACTTAAATGTATACCCCAAATTAAAAACATAGCAAGAGACCTAAAAAGTCACCGTGGCTTAACCACCATGTAAAAGAAGCAGTGAGGGACAAAAGGTATCTTTTAAGAAGTGGAAGTCCAATCCTAGTGAGATAAATAGAAAGGAACATAAACACTGTCAAATCAAGTGTAAAAATGTAATAAGAAAAGCAAAAAAAGATTTTGAGGAACAGCTAGCCAAAAACTCAAAAAGAAATAACAAAATGTTTTTAAAGTACATTAGAAGCAGGAAGCCTGCTAAAAAACCTGTGGGTCCCCTAGATGATGGAACTATAAAAGGAGCAATCAAGGACGATAAAGCCATTGCGGAGAAACTAAATGATTTCTTTGCTTCAGTCTTCACGGCTGAGGACGTTGGGGAGATTCCCAAATCTGCACCGTCCTTTGTGGGTGATGAATCTGAGGAACTGTCCCGGATTGAAGTGTCATTAGAGGAGGTTTTGGAACAAATAGAAAAACTTAATGTTAACAAATCTCCGGGACCGGATGGCATTCATCCAAGGGTTCTAAAAGAACTCAAATGGGAAATTGCTGAACTATTATCTGTGGTTTGTAACCTATCCCTTAAATTGGCTTCCGTACCTAATGACTGGAAGGTAGCCAACGTGACACCAATATTTAAAAAGGGCTCTAGAGGTGATCCGGGCAATTACAGACCGGTAAGTCTAACTTCAGTACCGGGCAAATTAGTCGAAACAATAGTAAAGAATAAAATTGTGAAGCATGTAGAAGAACATAATTTGTTGGACAAAAGTCAACATGATTTCTGTAAAGGGAAATCCTGTCTTACTAATCTATTAGAGTTCTTTGACGGGGTTAACAAACATGCGGACAAGGGGGATCCAGTAGATATAGTATACTTAGATTTTCAGAAAGCCTTTGACAAGGTCCTCACCAAAGGCTCTTGTGTAAATTACATGGCCATGGGATAAGAGGAAGGTCCTTTCTTGGATTGAGAACTGGTTAAAAGACAGGAAACAAAGGGTAGGAATAAATGGTAAATTTTCAGAATGGAGAGGGGTAACTAGTGGTGTCCCCCAAGGGTCAGTCCTAGGACCAATCCTGTTCAACTTATTCATAAATGATCTGGAGAAAGGGGTAAGCAGTGAGGTGGTAAAGTTTGCAGATGATACCAAACTGTTTAGGATAGTCAAGACAGAAGCAGACTGTGAGGGACTCCAAGAAGATCTCACCAAACTGAGTGATTGGGCAACAAAATGGCAAATGAAATTTAATGTGGATAAGTGTAAAGTAATGCACATCGGGAAAAATAACCCCAACTATACGTACAGTATGATGGGGGCTAATTTGGCTACGACAAATCAGGAAAGAGATCTTGGAGTTATCGTGGACAGTTCTCTGAAAACTTCCACACAGTGTGCAGCGGTGGTCAAAAAGGAAAATAGGATGCTAGGAATTATTAAGAAAGGGATAGAAAATAAGACCCAGAATATCTTACTGCCCCTGTATAAAACTATGGTACGCCCACATCTTGAATACTGTGTACAGATGTGGTCTCCTCACCTCAAAAAAGATATTTTGGCCTTGGAAAGGGTTCAGAAAAGGGCAACTAAAATGATTAGGGGTTTGGAACGGGTCCCATATGAGGAGAGGTTAAAGCGACTGGGACTTTTCAGTTTAGAAAAGAGGAGACTGAGGGGATATGATAGAGGTGTATAAAATCATGAGTGGTGTGGCGAGGCGGATAAAGAAAAGTTATTTATTAGTTCCCTAAATAGAAGAACTAGAGGACACCAAATGAAATTAATGGGTAGCAGGTTTAAAACTAATAAAAGAAAGTTCTTCTTCACACAGCGTGTAGTCAACCTGTGGAACTCCTTGCCAGAGAAGGCTGTGAAGGCTAGGACTATAATAGAGTTTAAAGAGAAGCTAGATAATTTCATGGAGGTTAGGTCCATAAAAGGCTATTAGCCAGGGAATAAAATGGTGTCCTTGGCCTCTGTTTGTCAGAGGCTGGAGAAGGATGGCAGGAGACAAATCCTTGTCTTCGGTCCACCCTCTCTGGGGCACCTGGTGCTGGCCACTGTCGGCAGACAGGATACTGGGCTAGATGGACCTTTGGTCTGACCCAGTACGGCCGTTCTTATGTTCTTATATGTCACTTAAGAAAAAAAAAAAAGGACAGCTCCCTCTATTTCTGTGAGTGTTTAATACTCCTGCTGGAAGGGCTGGAGATGGAAACTTAACTAACCTTTACTCCTAAAGTTTCTATCTCCAGTTCTGTTCCTCCAGGTAAAGGTTAAGGCCTTACCCACGTCATAGAATTCAGTCTTCAATAGCCAACCACCGCTGCAGTGACAAAACCACTACACTGCGCCACTTGTATCAGTCTGGCATACTCTGTTTGAAACTGGGTGAAGCTTACTCATGCAGTTTACTCCAGCTTTGCCTGGCCACAAATTTGCAATAATGCAGCTGCACTAGTGGCTGGCCACTGACAGCTGTAACTGGGACTAGTCTCCAGAAAAAGTAAGGCCTACAACACAGTGGCAGGTAGCAGGATGGAAGCTGGCAATACAATTGCTTGTTTTTATATAAAGGATAGCAGGGTCCAGTGGTGTCAGTTTGGAACATTCAGCACTAAATTGATGAATTTGGTAATTATTTGTTAGTAATATTGAACTACCCATCCTTTATTCCAAGAGGGGACTCTGTTCCGGGCACAAGGATTGTTAGGAGGAGATGGGATCCACCTAACCAAGACAGGAAAGAGCATCTTCTCGAGCAGGCTTGCAAACCTAGTGAGGAGGGCTTTAAACTAGGTTCATTGGGGGACGGTGACCAAAGCCCTGAGGTAAGTGAGGAAGTCAGACACCAGGAAGAATCACACGGAGGAACGAGCAACAAAGGAGGACCCCTGATTCGGATGGAGAAGGCAGGGCGATCAACTGGTTATCTAAGGTGTTTGTACACCAATGCAAAAAGCCTGGGAAACAAACAGGAAGACTTAGAAGCCTTGGCCCAGTCGAAGAACTATGATTTGATTGGAATAACGGAGACTTGGAGGGATGACTCGCATGACTGGAGCACTGTCATGGAAGGGTATAAACTCTTCAGGAAGAACAGGTGGGGGAGAAAAGGAGGAGGAGTTGCATTGTATGTAAGAGATCAGTATGATTGCTCGGAGCTCCAGTACTTAGAGAGAGAAAAGACTGTTGAAACTATATGGGCTAAATTTAGAGGTGGAAGCAACAGGGGTGATGTTGTGGTTGATGTCTGCTATAGACCGCTGGATCAGGTGGATGAGGTAGACGAAGCTTTCTTTCGACAACTGAGAGAAGCTTCCAGATCGCAGGCCCTGGTTCTCATGGGTGACTTTAATCACCCTGACATCTGTTGGGAGACCAATACAGAAATACACAGACAATCCAGGAAGTTTTTGGAGAATGTTGGGGATAACTTCTTGGTACAAGTGTTAAAGGAACTGACCAGGGGCCATGCACAGCTTGACCTGCTCTCACAAACAGGGAGGAATTAGTAGGGGAAGTAGAGGTGAGTGACAACCTGGGAAGCAGTGATCAGGAGATGGTAGATTTCAGGATCCTGACCAAAGGAAGAAAGGAGAGTAGCAAAATACACACCCTGGACTTCAGAAGAGCAGACTTTGACTCCCTCAGAGAACTGATGGGCAGGATTCCCTGGGATGCTTACATGAAGGGGAAAGGAGTCCAGGAGAGCTGGCAGTATTTTAAAGAAGCCTTATTAAAGGCACAGGAAGGAACCATCCCAATACGCAGCAAGAAAAGCAAATATGGTAGGCGACTAGATTGGCTTACCGGGGACATCCATGGTGAGCTTAAACACAAAAACACAATATATTTATACTCCTCCCTAATCATCTGTCCAAGCTTACAAGAAGAGGAAACTTGGACAGATGACTAGGGAGGAGTATAAATATATTGCTCGAGAATGCAGGGGAGTTTTCAGGAAGGCAAAAGCGCAATTGGAATTGCAGCTGGCA
The DNA here is from genome assembly GCA_019425775.1 of Rafetus swinhoei. Lineage (NCBI taxonomy): Eukaryota > Metazoa > Chordata > Testudines > Trionychidae > Rafetus > Rafetus swinhoei. Next base: position 27,388,385 of record CM033440.1, read on the forward strand.
AGGGATGTGAAGGGCAACAAGAAAGGTTTCTACAGGCATGTTAGCAATAAGAGGGTGATCAGAGAGGGTGTGGGGCCCTTACTGGATGAGGGAGGTAACCTAGTGACAGATGATGTGGGAAAAGCTGAAGTACTCAATGCTTTCTTTGCCTCTGTCTTCATGGACAAGGTCAGCTCCCAGACAAATGCACTAGGCAACACAGTATGGGAAGGAGGTAAACAGCTCTTGGTGGGGAAAGAACAAGTTAGGAACTATTTAAAAAAGCTAAACATACACAAATCCATGGGCCCAGATTTAATGCATCCGAGGATACTGAGGGAGTAGGCAAATGTCATTGCAGAGCCTTTGGCCATTATCTTTGAAAACTCGTGGAGATCGGGAGAGATCCTGGATGACTGGAAAAAAGCAAATGTAGTGCCCATCTTTAAAGAAGGGAAGAAGGACAATGCAGGGAACTACAGACCAGTCAGCCTTACCTCAGTCCCCGGAAAAATCATGGAGGGGATCCTCAAGGAATCCATTTTGAAGCACTTGGAAGAGGGGAAAGTGATCAGGAATAGTCAGCATAGATTCATGAGGGGCAAGTCGTGCCTGACCAATCTGATTAGCTTCTATGATGAGGTAACAGGCTGTGTGGATATGGGAAAGTCAGTGGATGTGATATACCTAGACTTTAGCAAAGCTTTTGATACCATCTCCCACAATATTCTTGCCAGCAAGTTAAGGGAGTATGGATTGGATAAAAGAACTGTAAGATGGATAGAAAGCTGGCTAGACTGTCGGGCCCAATGGGTAGTGATCAACGGCTCAATGTCAGGTTGGCGGTCGGTTTCTAGCAGAGTGCCCCAAGGATCTGTTCTTGGACCGGTTTTGTTCAATATCTTTATCAATGACACTAAGCTGGGGGAGAGGTAGATACGCTGGAGGGCAGGGATAAGGTCCAGAGTGACCTGGACAGATTAGAGGATTGGGCCAAAAGAAATCTGATGAGGTTCAACAAAGACAAGTGCAGAGTCCTGCACTTGGGACAGAAGAATCCCAAGCATTGTTACAGGCTGGGGGACTGGCTGGCTAAGTAGCAGTTCTGCAAAAAGGGACCTGGGGATTACAGTGGATGAGAAGCTGGATATGAGTCAACAGTGTGCCCTTGTAGCCAAGAAGGCTAATGGCATATTAGGGTGCATTAGGAGGAACATTGCCAGCAGATCCAGAGAAGTGATTATTCCCCTTTATTCGGCTCTGGTGAGGCCACATCTGGAATATTGTGTACCACTCTGGGTCCCCCACTATAGAAAGGATGTGGATGCATTGGAGAGGGTCCAGCGGAGGGCGACCAAAATGATTAGGGGGCTGGAGCGCATGACCTATGAGGAGAGACTGAGGGATTTGGGTTTGTTTAGTCTGCAGAAGAGAAGAGTGAGGGGGGATTTGATAGCAGCCTTCAACTTCCTGAAGAGAGGTTCCAAAGAGGATGGAGAAAGCCTGTTCACAGTAGTGACGGATGGCAAAACAAGGAGCAATGGTCTCAAGTTACAGTGGGGGAGGTCTAGGTTGGATATTAGGAAAAACTATTTCACTAGGAGAGTGGTGAAGCACTGGAATGGGTTACCTAGGGAGGTGGTGGAATCTCCAACCCTAGAGGTGTTTAAGTCTCGGTTTGACAAAGCCCTAGCTGGGTTGACTTAGTTGGGATTGGTCCTGCCTTGGGCAGGGGGCTGGACTTGATGACCTGCTGAGGTCTCTTCCAGCTCTATGATTCTATGATTCTATATACTGAGAAGAATCTTAAGGGTAAGATTTTGAAAATTAGAGGGACAACTCCAAGCATACAGTGACATATGCCTACTGCATGCACACAAATACCTAATCTGCAAACACACATGGGCTACGTCTAGACTGGCATGATTTTCCGCAAATGCTTTTAACAGAAAAGTTTTTCCGTTTAAAGTATTTGCAGAAAAGAGCGTCTAGATTGGTACGGACGCTTTTGCGCAAAAGCACTTTTTGCGGAAAAGTGTCCGTGCCAATCTAGACGCGGTTTTAGAAGAAAGCCCCGATCGCCGTTTTTGCCATCGGGGCTTTGCAAAAACACTTTTTAGCTGTCTACACTGGCCCTCTTGCGCAAATACATTTGCGCAAGAGGGCTTTTTCCCGAACGGGAGCAACATAGTATTTGCGCAAGAACACTGACAATCATACATTAGATCGTCAGTGTTCTTGCGCAAATTCAAGCGGCCAGTGTAGACAGCTGGCAAGTTTTTCCGCAAAAGCAAACGCTTTTGCGGAAAAACTTGCCAGTCTAGACGCAGCCATGCAGTATTTATGAATATACATTAGGCAACTCAGGGGAATGCCTACCTAACTTCAGATATCTATAGAACTGATAATACTTGATGATGATGTATGTGTTAGTCTGCAGTAGTGCTGAACTGGTGTGATCCCAAATGGGAAGAGATGTACCCGGTTGATTTATGTACAAAAGCAAAACATTATTTAGTTTCTTTCTGCCCAAGGGTGGATTTGACTACCCCAAACCAGACAGACACTGCATTTTGTAACAATCATTCTGCAGCTCACCTTTCAGGAAATGAAACTTTTTCCAAAAGCTAGCTACAACAAAGGAGTCACATAGGTAAAGCAGGAGTCCACTAAACATCAAATCAGAGCAACTGATGTTCAGAGAATGAGGCCGGGAACTCACATAGCAAACTGCAATCTGATTGGAGGAAAGAAAAATCAGAAATTAATTTTGCTCAAACTTCAAAGTAGTGTTGCTTGTTAGGGATTTGCGTGGAGCTGCAAATATCTGTAACGTGTTTACATTTTAGAAATCCTTCCTAACTGTAGGAATGGCCTTCATGATCAACCATTCGTGAGCATCTCAATTGCACCCAAATAAAAATCCCTCCACTTAGAAAAAAGTGCTGTATAAAGAGTTAGGTAGACCTATCCGGATTTACAATCCTCAGCAACTATCTTTCCCCTTAAACAGAAATCTGTGATATGCTTTCCGTGTTTGTATGCATGCACTCACATACATACTCACACAGCTGAATGGTCCAATGCAGCAAACACTTATGGAGTAGGGATGTTAAATTTAGTTTAATCAAATTTAGTTTAATCAACTAATTGACTAGTTGATGGATTTCCCAGGTCACGGTAGGTCCCCCTTCCCCACTGTGCATCAGCCTTTTAAATGTATTAAGAGCCTGCTGGCTTTTAATACATTTAAAAGGCAGAGCCACAGTGGGGTTAGCTCCTGGGCCAGGAGCTAACCCGGCTCTTTTAAATGCATCAAGAGCCAGTAGGCTCACTCCCAGTCCCCACTACCCTCTGCTTCCCCTGCCCCCCACAGAGACGATAGTGGGGGGAGCCATCTTTTTAGCTGGCTCCCCCAGCACCGGCTCCTGCTCCCCCCCCTTGCTGCCTCTGACAGAGGCAGCAAGGAGGGTGGGGAGCAACTAGTTGACTAGTTTACATCCCTATTATGGAGGTAAATAATTATACTTGAGACTAAATGAGACTAGTTGTATAAGCAAAAATTATGCATGTCCATAAGTGTATAAGGATTGGATTTTAAGGTTTTCCCTAGAGCCTCTCACTTTCCAAAACTCTTTCCTCACTGGGACTTCTCAGGCCTGTTAAGAACCTTGGAGATTCACTGAGATGTTTAAAGGTTTGTTGCTCTCCTCCAATAAAGAAATCTTCCATAAATCTTTGTGTCCAGGGTATTTGAGCTTATCAGAAATCAGCCATAAAGGAACTTTAGGAACTGAGAACATTTGGGGACAGAGCAAGTTGTGAAGTCCATTACATGGCTTTCTTGGGGAGAAAGATGAATTGGCACATATACCCAATTTCAATTTTGTGTAGTTCTCCAGTTGGATGAAAAGTCAAAACCAAATGAATCAAAACACTACCAGAAGCCTGCCAGCATCATTCATACTTGATTTGCATTTAAGTCCAAATATATATCTTGGTTTTAGAGAGGGGCACAGTCTGAGCACAGGACTTGGAGCCAAGAACTTCTTAGTTCTAATGTAAGCTCTTGTGTGTAACTTTCACTTCTTGGCTTCAGTTTCCCCATTAAGACACCTCAATAGCTATGCATAATAGCTTACAGGGATGTTCTGAGGACCAGTCAATGTTCATAAAATGCTATGTAGGACAAAAGGGCTATTCAGACCCAAACAGAAAGCACAGACTAAATTACTATAACTATTCCTTACTGCAACTGTAGAATTGTTCTCTGCGTACTTTATTTTTAGTTAGATACTAATTCATTGCGTCTAATCATTCATTTTCTATTTGTAACTTACAAATTGTTTTTTAAACATCACAATGATCTAACCTGATATTGTTAAGAGGCCATGTAAAAATCCCAAAGTGATATATCAGAGAACTAGTACAACACTTGTGTTAAATATCTGCCTAAACCGCAGAGTTACTTGAAGATTATTCAGTACCTGTGGTCCTAAGTTAAGGTAACAGTCCACAGATAGCACTGGATGGCTATAATTCTTCAGTGAGAGAGGGAAGAAGCGATGGCTGTGGTATTGGAGGTATTTTTCAAGGAGCAGCTGAGCAGGTGCTGCCAAGAACGTATGCTTGCTGTCAGGAGCACAGATGTACTGAGCAGGTGCGATTGAAACTGGAGTTTCAGATACCTACCCGGAAAAAAATTGTGATATAGATAAACCCTGATCAGCCAAACCCCAATCATCTGAATTTTGGGTTGTACAAAATACATCTCTGTTCCAAAAATTCAAAATGCATATCGTGATCAAAAACAGGTTATCCAAAACTCTTATTTCCCAAAAGTTTTAGATGTCCATGGAAAACTGGAGTTCACGTGTATTTAAATAGGATTTTGGGATTTTGCTTTGAATCAAAAGTTCTTCCAGAACATGCAACGGTGTAAGGAGGGGTTATTAAGTAGTACTTTACAACAGTTCTACCTCAAATTCACAGTGGAAGGCTTTCTTATTTAAAAAAAAAATTGTGTTGTTTAAGACGTTACACAGGAAGATGAATGACTAGAGGTCAGGGTACATTTATGCCCTAGGAATTGTGAGTTCTAGGAGTATCATGTTAAAAAAAATCTAATGGCACACATGTCCCATCTCTGGCAATGGAATGTACACCAGCAAATCTCAGCTCTCTACTTTAAAGGTTAATGACTGAACAAATAACTAACAACAATGAAAAAAAATAGCGACTCTTGCCTTAGACTTAATATGGAAGGACCTCTGCCCTCCTACTGCAATTTGCTTTTTCATGACACTGAAGTGATTGAACCGACAGATCAGAAGACCTGCACTGTGGGCACGCAGGTTGAAATCGACATCATCGCACATAAATCTAGAAAAAATGGAAACCACAGCTATTAATAAATACTGTTTGTTATTGAACATTAGCAGATATATAAGCACTCAGACACTACAGTGAAGCAGGTTGTACAGGTAGGGAAGAGTATGATCCCACCACAAATAAGGTCAATGTAAAATGTTTTTGCTGAGTTCAAAAGATGTGGATTAAACCCTAGATGAGATATAAAAGGTACAGGTCTCTGACCATCTATTTCTCCTCTGTAACAAAAAGCATGTAACAGGTGAAATTTTCAATATCCCTCTGTAGAAATCCTCAGTCTACCTCTACATTTAAAAGCCACAGAATCACTTCTTCATCCAACAGAGTTGCAAAGAGCCACAATTAAGAAATAGGAGCCAAATTCATCCATGTTTTAAGATTTAATTGGGTTCAAATTGGCCCATTTCAAATTAGAGATAAAACTAAATAGAGACTATTCATTCTGATCTGAAATCAGATGTTGGAGCTGCTAGTTAGCAGGCGGAAGAGGTGGGGAGACCAGAGGCTGGAGGATTGCATGTGATGGGGCTGGGAGGCGGAACACGGGGTGTGTGGCTGGGAGACTGGGGCTGATAGGGCAGGGAGGTGGAGCAGGGGAGCTGGGATTGATGGGGCCAAGAGGCAGAGTAGGAAGCTAGGGGATTGGGGCTGACTGAGTCAGGAGACCGAGCAGGAGGTGGAGGGGGGGGGCAGTGGATTGAGGCCTACAGGGCTGGGGGGGGTGGGAGGCCAAGGAATTGGGGCCACTGGAGCCAGTGCTGCCAGTGGTAGCCCTAGGCATACGCATCATAGGACACTACTAAATTTGGAGCACCACTGCATCAGCTGAGTATGCTGAGAATGCCTGAGGACTGCACCATGTATTCTATTAGCAGTCTCTTGAGAAATCCAGCTTGAGTCAGAGAGAGCTTAGCCAGAGTGAACGCTGCATGATTTGGTCCTTGGTCTACACCAGTGACACCTATGGATTCACTCACCTGTTCTGGTTATATTGTACATTCTGAGTCAGATCCACATTCAGCATGATAAAGTCATGTACATGGCAACAGGAGAATGGTTCCCTGATTTCACCACTATTTGTTTTACTAGACCATTTCCTCATCCCAATCAAGGCATAGTGAGTGACATTAGGCGTTGCTTCGATATGTTGCAGAATTTGCTTCAAGGAAACGTTCCTTTCAGTCCATGTATATTCACTACAGTAGATTGGAAAAAAATGTTACAAAAAATAATCAGCATCCAGTTCATCTGAGCAGTTTCTTACAATAGTTTTAAATATGAGCACATTAACCAAACAACAGTGATGCTAGACCTACCTCCCCACCTTCAGTTCTAATCACAACCTGAAACTACCTGAAGTTCATTTAACTTGGGCTGACAGTAGAGGTTTGAAACACAGCCTGAATTTGTCAATATGTTCACTAAGGTCTGTAAGGGTGTGTCTAGACTACACCTCTCTGTCGACAGAGAGATGTAGATCAGGCACATCGAAATTGCTAATGAAGCAGGGATTTAAATATCCTGCACTTCATTAGCATAAATATGGCCACCGCTTTTTTCAAAATGGAGTTTTTTCCAAAAAACAGCAGTCTAGACGCAGATCTGTCGAAAATAAACCCTTTTTCGACAGATCCTGTAAACCTCATTTTTTGAGGAATACAGGATCTGTCAAAAAAGGGTTTATTTTCAACAGATCTCAAGATTTAGACTGCCATTTTTTTCGCAAAAACTCCATTTCGAAAAAAAGCGGCGGACATGTTTATGCTAATGAAGCACAGGATATTTAAATCCCTGCTTCATTAGCAATTTCGATGTGCTTGATTTGCATCCCTATGTCGACTGAGGGATGCAGTCTAGACGTAGCCTAAATGTTTTAAGTTAACCTTATTCTTGCTCCAAGTGAAAGATCTGTGGCTTTTCATTTACCATTAGCCCTGAACAAAACTACATGGAATTTTTTAGTTTTGATTGAGCTTTGCTTCTGTTTTGGGGTTTGACATAAAATCAGTGGAGTCTCAAACATACAAATCAAAACAGAAGAAAAGATGTCTCCAAATCCCTTCAAAGTAAAGCTGCTGAATTTAGCATGGCTCTAGTAATAAATAAAACTGGCCCAATCAAGTGCATTTAAAAAACTAAAAAACAAGGAGTCCCATGGCACCTTAAAGACTATCAGATTTATTTGGGCATAAGCTTTCACGGGCAAAAACCCACTTTGTCAAAGGACTCTGCATGATGATTTGTATGCATCTGACAACATGTGTTTTTGCTCATGTAAGTTTATGTCCAAATAAATTTGTCACTCTAAGTTGCCACTGGATTCCTCATTGTTTTTGCAGATACAGACTAACAAGACTACCCTTCTGATACTTAAAAAGCTAAGACACTTGTTTTTATCATATGCAAACCTAAACAAAGTAGAAGTCATATAGGTTAGGGTCATGAAAGGAGCCAAAGTGAGGCAGATGTCCAGCCTCCCCCTGGATTTCAATTAGCTTCTTAGTTCCTTCAAAAGTCTTACCCAGAATGCCACCCATCTGCCAGAATGGCTGGGTGACCTTGATGGGAGTAACAGCAAATAAGATACCCCTGGAAGGAAGGGAACGGAAGGGGATCCTTGCTGAAGCACCTACTCCACACAGTAATCTCTCACACCCATGGGCCAGTGATACTGAGTTGCATGCATTCTCCAGTTCCAGTTCCATGTAGAGCTTCGTTGGGCTCTGATCCATCCTACCCATCCTGAGCTAGGAAAGGGAATTTGCTCGCAGATGCCATGGGTCTAGCTGTTCACCAATATGGGGGTCAGGAAGGGTTTTTTTTTTCCCAATAGGGCCAATTGGCAGAGGGTCAGGGAGTTTTTCACATTTCCAGCATCTTCAAGCTACAGGAGCTTAAGTAGGAATGTGCTTGGTTCCTAACTGAGGTACTTGGTGGAATTGTTAATTTTTCTCAACTTGTGGCCAGTTTCCAGTGAGATTAATGGACTATAGCGCACAGCACCCACAAGTAACAGGTCCTGGATTTTCCTGATGGGCCATGGGCTCATGGGATAGGGGGAGAGCTTGTAACTCTTGTGAACCAAGATCAGGTCCTGCGGCTCAACTCCCCACCTTTACACACCCTGTGTGCCCCTCATGAGTAGTGGAAGGGTTAGGACTCAGAGAGAGCTAACTCCTGAAAGGAGATAGCTGAGGAGAACCTACCCTGAATCATGGGTTGTAGGATAGGAACCTTATGACCCCTTCACTGGAATCACTTCATGCCTGGTATAGGAGAGTGTGGATGATGCGCAGGTAGTGCCCCCGCCCTGTTTTAAAGCTAAATAAAAGTCTGAGCTTTAAAATCCATCCATGTTCGTCTGTCTGCATTGCCCCACTCTATCGAGACCAACTGTCCATGAGCCTGCCACATGTGCCTGCCACCCCCTTGGCCAACCAAACTGAATCACAGAACTTCAGAGCCAAAAGCATGAGTCATGCTAGATTAAACTGAAGTGCTGAGCTGTATGGCTGAAGCTATAGACTGGGCACAGATGGGCACTAACCTTTGGGTAACAGGGAGACAAATATATAAGGAAATATTTCCCTGTACCCAGGCAAATACTATTCCCTACTTGTTACACAGAGTAAAAGCCTTGCTGTTTCCAGGATCTCATTTCAACAAGTTGTTCTTGGTCATAGATAAAGAGAGTTTAAAATGATCAGCTGAAAAAAATGACTTTTTTCATATTCTTTAACTGTGCTGTTTTACCTCTTTCTCTCTCCTGAACAATTGACTTCTCCTGCATTCCACATAACACAGGAATCGTCGGAAATCACAATGAAAGGCCAGATATCCTGGGGTTTAATCCCCAATTCTTCTTGCCGATTTCGTTCCAGTTCCAGATTATGGTAAGACAGCTCTTTTATTAGAAAGTGTGCAGCACCTGAAGCCAAAAACAGCATAAAGAAGAGGAAAATTGTGGGATAGGAGGTGGCAGGGGCAGAGACAGATGTTGTTTATTGATAAGTCTGGAGGACTGCATGGCTTTCTCACTCCAAAAGTTGGTGATTAAAGCACTCCAGAGACAATTTGTCACCATTCCCCACCAAATGCTACTGAATTGACAAGTATGGGTGTTGATAGGCTGCTAAAGCCACCACTGGGAAAACTAATAAGATTAGTTTGATTTCTGTGGTGGGAATTTATGTAATGCCTTTAAACAGGGAGAGACAGGTTTAACTCCACTGTCACCTCCTGGGACCAGTCACTGCATATGGTGATGGACCCACCTAAGTAGGGACAGCCAAAATTCCTTGTCTGTCTGCCTTTGGGGTCCCCACAGAGCAGACCCTGGGTGCTCCATACAAAACTTTCTGGCAGACACTTCCTGAGAAATGCACAGAATCAGTGCATTATTAGGCACCATCCTCACTCCCTGTCCCTGGCCAGCAGCAAACTCAGTTAGGGCTAGTCAGCTCGGAGCTCTGCTCAAGTTCCGCTGCCTTGAGGTGCCATGGTTCCTCCACTGACAAATGTCCTGTGGCCAAGGATCTTCTGCCACATGTTGCAGCTGGCAGATATTGCTCCAGAGTCACATGTCTACTTCACTAATGTGAGCATTATAGGGTTAAGTATGAATGACTTAACGGGCATTCCTGGATTTTGCATTTATTTGGGACACAATGCAGAGAACGACCTATGACAGTAAAGAAGGAGGGTATGGTTCCTGAAGTACTGTGTAGGCAGCGAGGTATAGTCAGGCCCTTCTAGGGGTGGGAGGGGGAGAAGGCAAAGGGATAGTTGCCCTAGGGCCTGGCGATTCAAAAGTGCCCTGGACTCCCAGCCACCCCTGGACTGCTGCGTGACATGCTCCAAGTGGAGGTAAAGGGCTGGCTGCCCTCAGACCCACCCTTCTGCCCAAAGCCCTGCACCCCTTATAGACGTGCTGCTCCCTCCCCTTCCCCCCACACACACACCTTGTCATTGGCAGCACTGGGTATATTATATTATGAGGAATCACTTTATGAAATATTTCAAACTTCTCAGTGTGGGTGTCTATATGAGGATATGAGGTTTTTACCTTCTTTTTTTCCCTCTAATACCTACCTACTCCAGCACTGTTGAAAATACTCGGTAGCACTAGCATGATGTGGTTCGGCCAGTATTTTTTATATATGGCCATTTCATACTCCTTGACAACTAGAACATGCAAATGGCTGGCACCATCCATTGCATGATACAGATTGAAAAGTCCGTGTTCATGGCGCCCAGTTGTGGGAGTAAAAGTGGGACTTTTTATGTAATCCTGACTCTGTAAAGTAAATACAAAAATGAAGGATGAGTCTCTGTATTATGGTGAATATTATTTAAACAAAGAGGCTCAGATCCTGAGGTGCTGTAAGTCAGGGTAGCTTCACTGACTTCAGTGGAGTTATGCTGATTTACACTAGATGAGAAACGGGCCTAATATCTAAAAAATAGAGAGATTAGGAATTTGTATAAAAGTTGGAAGAGAACAACTGCTATCAAGTGATCAAGGGCTTCAAATCACTTGACTGACTGGTAAAGGAGGAACAGATAAGTGTAGCTCCCGACAGAACTGCTAAATCTTGATCTACCAGGGATATAAAATCCTCAGTGGCTTGACAGGCCCCAAGGGGAAAAAAAGAAAGTAAAGAACAGAAGAACAAGAAAGCAACCTAACAGTAAGAGAAGAAAGTGAAAGAACAAGGAAAAGACAAAGATTATAAAATTACACAGATATAGTGACCTACATTCAAGTTGCTCCTGGCGCTTTGCAAACTTTCATTAAGCCTCAAAGCATTCTATGAAGTAGTTAAGTACTGTACAGTTTTTACTGATGAAAAAGTACAGAGAGATTAAGTGATTTTCCAAAAGGTCTCACAGCAGAACAGTGGTAGGGGGTGGGAATAAAATCAGTGGAGACCACATACCTAATTCCAGTGCAGTAACTACTAGTAAATTGAGAATGTTTTTGGTGGCACACAATAAATTGGGATAATTTTGTATTTTGATCAACTGAGAAACAAAACTCTCTCTCAGATAAAGATGCTGCCTAACTTGTTTTGGCAGTGTATTTTTTAGCATTCGTCTGCTAGACTACAATCAAAATTGAAGGATGGAGGCAAGGCAGCCTGCTAAGACTGATAACCTCCACAGCTGTTTTCCCTCAAGCTACGATGAGGTTCTTTGCATAGTCACCACAGAGATTCTTTCAAAACCCTCCTTTATGTGGTTGGGTGGAACCACTTATGCAGGCAAGCACAGGCAGCCAGTGATAAATTGCTTGCTCCTATTAAGCCATGGGCTAAACATAATTATGTACATTTGATTCTCATAGCTGAGACTGTCCTCTCTTCAGTGTCTTTATCCAGAATCCTGAGAATTCCTGAATTGCTGCACAATAATCTCCAATTGTCATAGTCCCAGCTAATAAGCTATGCGTGCCCAGGACCAGCCTTGATTCTGAGCAAAGTATTTGATTAGGATCTTGTGTTCCAAGCTATTTCTGTACCTTGTCTCCCTCTCCAGCAATGGCACCCAAGGAGAAAGAAACAACTCGCTGCCAGACCATTCTCACCATCTCCTGGTAGCAGGGTAGTGAAGCCAAAGTATGGTCTGACCTTACAGATTTTTACATCAGATCTGTCTATACCCCATATGTGACTATAAATACAATTATCCATCTACCTTATCTGTGACAAGTGGTAACCTCATGCTTTCCAGCTGTCTTCCCGGATGACTAAACACAAAATGGTGCTCCTTTGACTTGGGGATGATAAAATGCAGCTGGATCTCCTCCCCGAGCATGGAATAGGAAAAGGCAAAAGCATGCAGGGTGGACTCATAAAGCTGAGGAGGGAAAGAAGACAAATCTAATTATTCAATTCTAACTTCACTTTCCAAGAAAGCACAGCTCAGTTCATGGACATCAGTAAATCAGTATGATACCAGACGGATACAGCATGTGGCACTGTGACACCTTTCACCTCACAACTCATATTAATATTAATCAGTGAAATTTTACTCAAGCCCAACATATACATGAAACAATTTACCCCGGTCCCTGGCCTGAAGCCATCAGTTTGCTCTTTGTCTCATCAATAGCAGCAAGGCTTGTGGGCCAACCTTATTTCTCAGTCATGCCATGTGCCATGCAATAAGAGCAGTATTTGCATTGCTATACCCTCTTTCGTCACATTTTAATGGACAGTGAACTGGAGGCCTGGTCTAAATAATCAGAGTCCACGTGGTGTGAATAAAATGCTCTCTTCAGCACTGGTTGTGTCAGGCTTACTACCTTCAGCAACTGCTCTGCCCCAAAGTCAATGTTAAAAACCCTAGAAAAAGGTTTACTGGGAAATCAATGGCCATTTATAGTGGTTAGTGTTGAATGCTGACTATAGGATTTCATAGGTCATCAGGAATCATCCAGGGACAGTAGTGCAAAGTCCACAGAATCAAACTGTTGACCTCCATAATCTTTGCTGACCCCACCAGCCATGAATCTAGGTATTCAGAGAATACCAGAAGATACTCACAACGTGCTTTTGTCCTGCACTGCTGCCAGTATCAGAAATTAATGATCACTAAGATAAAACTTCTGCAATCCAACCCCACTCACACAGATCCCTATGCCTGGGCAGGGCTCCACTGATTTCACTGGGGCTCAGTCCAAAGCTCCAACTGCAGGATCAGGGCCAAAGTCTATACATTAGTTCTCTATGAAAATGCTTACAGAGCAACTATACAGCTTGGGTACCAGTACTGATACTATACAGTAGGCACAATGTAATTTACAGATTTGCTACAGATTTAGTATCCTAAATTAAAATTAGGTATGGCTTACCTGATACCTGGGATTGAAGCCCATGTATTGATGGCACTGTTCACAGTGGTGGTATGTATTGTACGCAGCATACTTAGATAATCTCATTCGAGTTGTTTGACGGCGCATATACATGTCTTCCTGTTTTCTAGCCAATGATCTGTCTGGAAATAAAAAAATGAACTGTATTAATTTTAAGTAGATTCTAGGACCAATTATATCCCCTAGTGATAAATAAATTGTTTTTGTAAACATAATAAGCCTTAGGGATTGTGGGAACACCAAACAAAATAGGTATTCAGCCTGATCTTAGAACGATTTATTGTGTGTGTGTATCAAAGGGGAGAGAAAATAACTGTAGTGCTTTGTCATGATAGTTCTGTGCTTGTTTATAATAATGCAGAGGTGCAGGTAAAGTGTAATTATTAATGTATTATTATTATAAATAATAATAATTTGCTGGTGTTGACTTGTGCTGGGTACAGAACAGAGAAGACAACATCATCTCTGCTTTCACAGGGCACAGTTTAAAAAGCTCTCTCCAACTTATTTCTTTTATGTGACATTTTTAAGAACCTGGTTCTCACTCATAACTGTTCAGGGTTGGATGATGGGGGAGGATTAGTAATGGGATAGCAAATGGAAGAAGTTTTGCAGTTAATGCAATGGACTGCTTTCTAAGAACTTAAGAACAGCCATTCTGGGTCAGATCAAAGATCCATTTAGCCCACTATTCTGTCTGCAGACAGTGGCCAATGCCAGGTGCCCCAGAAAGAATGAACAGAACAGGTAATCATCAAGTGATCCATATCCCTGTCACTTAATCTCTGCTACCTACTAATTTCATTTGGTGCCTCCTAGTTCTTGTGTTATGGGAAGGAGTGAATAATTCTTCTTTATTCACTTTTCTGGATCAGTCACGATTTTATAGACCTTTCTCATATTTCCTCTTAGTTGACTCTTTTCCAAGATGAAAAGTCCCAGTTTTATTAATCTCTCCTCATATGGCAGCTGTTCCATACCTCTAATTATTTCTGTTGCCCTTTTCTGAACTTTTTTCAATACCAAGATATATTTTTTGAGATGAGCCAACCACATCTGTGCACAGTATTCAAAATGTAGGCGTACCATGCATTTACACAGAGGCAATAAGACGTTCTCTGTCTTATTCTCTATACTTTTCCTAATGATTCTATTTGGTTTTTGACTGCTGCTGAACATTGAGTGGATGTTTTCACAGACACATCCACAATGACTCCAAGATTAGGGATGTTAAATTGTGGGTAACTGACTAATCAAATAGTCGATGTATTTTGCATAGACCAATGGTCACCAACCAGAAGATCGGGATCTACTGGTAGATCTTGGAGCCTCTGACAGGTGATCCTGATAGGTTTGGCCTAGAAGCTATCAAGTGTTGGCACTTCAGTTGTCCCTCCACCCACTGTCATGCTGCTCCTGCCCTCTGCCTTGGAGCTGTCCCCCTGGGAGCCTTCCTCTTGCTGTGCAGAGTGTGGGAGGAAAAAGAGGGGGGAATGATGTCAGGGTGTCCCCACTTCTGTACCCTGTCCCCATACAGAGAGAAGGTGATGGAGGGAGCCTAACTTATCATGGCTGGAGTAATTATCCCCGTGGTAATTGCTGCTTCTGGATGTGGCTAGCATGTCCCTGCAGCTGCTGAGAGAGGGAGAGCAGGGGGTCTTCATATGCTGTCCTTGCCTGCAGACACCACTCCTGCAGCTCCCATTGATCAGTAATGGGGAACCGTGGTAGAAGCTGTGGGCTCAGTGCTTGTAGATGAGGGGCAGCACATGGTACCATGGAGCTGTTGCTGTACATGCCAGCTGCTTTCAGGAATGCTGTAGGACCAGGGCAGGAGTAAGCGAGCCTTAACCTCACTGCTCCACCACCCGGAAGCCATCTTAGTTAAACGGTGCCCAGCCAAAGCCTACATCCTGAACCCCTGTCCCAGCCCTGAACCTCTTCCTACACCCAACCTCCTGCCCCAGATGTGAGTCCCCCTACACCCAAACTCCTTCCCAGAACTGGCACCCTGAAACCTCTCCTGGACCCCAATCCCCCACCCTGGGCTAAGGCTGGAGCCCCTTCCACACTCCAAACCCCTTAGCCCAAGACAAGAGCCTGCACCCCAAACCCCTACCCCAGCCTGATGAAAATGAATGAGGTTCGGGGAGGAAGGGGGATGGAGTGAGCAGGGTGAGGCCTCGGAGAAGGGGTGGAGCAAGGAGTGGACTCAAAGAAGGGACGGGAAGGAAGTGGGGCAAGGGTATTTGGGTTTGAGGTAGATCTTACATTGTACTTACACTGAAAAAGTGATCTTGTGGTTAAAAAGGTTGGAGACCACTGGCATAGACTATTCGACTTGTCCATAGGTTGTCTCCACCTTTGAAGTATAGAAACAGCCCTAGGGTTGTTGCTACACTTTAAAGGTGAAAGCGCCACATGGAGCCCACGGTCAGCTGGGGACTCCTGGCGTCAGGCTCCACGCGACATTTCATAGCGGCAGTGCAGCTTGGAGCCCAGGGTCACCTGGGGACTCCCCCACTGACCCTGGGCTCCACGTGGCGTTTCGCCTTTAAAGTGTGGCAACAGCTCTAGGGCTCCATGTGGCGCTGCTGCTTTGAAACAATGGGAGAAGCCTGAAGCCGGGCTCCTGTGGTGGCATTTCAAAGCAGTAGTGCCACATGGAGCCGGGGGTCTGGCCCCAGACTCCATGCAGTGCTGCTGCTTTGAAGTACCCCTTCTTTCCCCCCACCTTGCTGCCTCTTTCTGATAGAGGCAGCAAAGGGCGGGGAGCGACTAGTTGACTGGTTGACTTCACATCCCTATCCAAGATCTCTCTCTTGAATGGTAATAGCTAATTTAGTCCCCATCATTTTATACATGTAGTTGGGATTATATTTTCCAATATGCATTACTTTGCATTTATCAACATTAAAATTCATCTCCCATTTTATTGCCCAATCACCTAGTTTTATGAGATGCTTTTGAAGCTTTTCACGGTCAGCTTCAGACTTCAATATCTTGAGCAGTTTTGTATCTTCTGCAAATGTTGCTACCTCACTGTTTACTCCTTTCACCAGATCATTTATGAATATGTTGAATAGAACTAGTCCTAGTGCAGATTCCTGCGGGACACAACTAGTTACCTCTCTCCATTCTAAACACTGATCATTTATTCCCATGCTTTGTTTCCTATTTTTTAATCAATTATCAATCCATGAGAGCACCTTCCCTCTCATCCCATGGCAGGATTCTGTTTCTGGCATTGTCACACAGTTATTGTGAGACACTGGGCATGTTCAAATGCTCTGGTTTTTAGCTGCCCAAACTGCTGAGCATACACAACTCCAGATGAAAATCAGGCCCAAAGTGCCTCAAAATAAAGGCACCTAAAATCAAAGGCCATTTTTGCAAATGTCAGTGCTAATCCCTCTTGCCCACACTTGCAAAGGTATTTAGACATGTAAAGATGCATAGAGGTACCTCGTGAGATGTACTCCAGCCAAGCAGAGCTCGTGCCTAATCTGCTTAGGCACTTTTGTAAATCCCATTTCGTGCCATTCTTTGGGTATAAAATTATCCTTGAAAATCTGGCCCTCTGGGTCTCATCTCAACATCAACAACATCTTTGATAGGACAACCATCCTTGTGGATAAGGGGAAAGTGGTAGATGTGGTATACTTAGACTTTAGTAAAGCATTTGATACCATTTCACATGACCTTCTTATCAATAAACTAGGGAAATATAACCTAGACGGGGTACTGTAAGGTGGATGCATAACTGGGCTACGTCTAGACTACAATGTTTTATCAGAAAACAATTTGCGTACCTTTTTCCGATAGTTTTGTCAGAAGAGGCTGTTCCGAAATTTGGGCCATCTACACGGGGCCAAATTTCAGAAAAACCTCCTTTCAAAAAAGCCCTTCTTCCTTGTGGAAGGAGGAAGACAGGGCTTCCAAAAGAGCGCGTTTGCTCTTCTGCAAAAAAAAGCAGAAGAGCAGATGCATTCCCTGGATGCGGCAGAGTTCTTCTGGGATACCTGTGGTATCCCAGAAAAAAACCATAATCTAGATGTAGCCTGATTGCATAACCGTTCTCAGAGAGTAGTTATTAATGATTCACAGTCATGCTGGAAGGGCATAACAAGTGGGGTTCCACAGGGATCAGATTTGGGACCATTTCTGTTCAATATCTTTGTCAACAACTTAGATAACGGCATAGAGAGTATGCTTATTAAGTTTGCAGATGATACCAAACTGGGAGGGGTTGCAAGGAGCATAGGGTCATAATACACAATTACCTGGACAAACTGGAGAAATGGGCTGAGGTAAATAAGGGTACATCTACACAGCAGGGCTAACGTCGAATTAAGCTATGTGGCTTCAGCTACATCAACTACGTAGCTTAAGTCAAAATAGCTTAACCCAGCTTTAAGCACTATCTACACAGCAGGAAGTTGAAGGAAGAACACTCTTACTTCGATTTCCCTTACTCCTCATGAAATGAAGGTTACTATGAGTTGGAGTAAGAAATCCTCCAGCTCGACATTATTTCAAAATGTAGTGTAGTCATGTACTGTGTTATTTCGGCTGCTGTGTAGATGTGCCCTTAGATGAAGTTCAATAAGGACAAATGCAAAGTACTCCACTTAGGGAGGAACAGTTTCAAACATACAAAATGGGAAGTGACTGTCTAGGACAGGGGTGGGCAATAATTTTTTGCCACCCCATTTTGGAAATTTTGAAATGGGCTGCACAGGAAGGGGAGGGGCATTGAGCAAAAGGGGCAGGGCCAAGATATTTCTGGGGTCCCCACCCCCTAGACAATGATTGGGGGAACATGGAGTGGGGGCAAAGGCACTCCCTCACCCCCAGACCAAAGTGCCCATGCCCCTGGCATGGGAGGAGACTTCCCTTGCTCCCCTGCCCCTAGGCCAATTAGGGTCTGGGGGCAGGGGAGCTCGTGAAGCCTCCTCCACTCTCCTCCCCACCCCCCCTGCGAGCAGCGCGTGGTGCTTCAAAGCGCCATGTGCTCCTGGCAAGGCAGGAGGAGGCTTCAAATGCTCCCCCGCCCCCAGGCCAATTGGGGGAGAGAAAGCACACAAAGCCTCCTCCTCTCTCCCCTCCCCCCACGAGCAGCGTGCAGCACTTCAAATTGCCACATGCTCCTGGCAGGGCGGGAGGAGGCTTCGCGCGCTCCCCTGCCCTCAGGTCCTAATTGGCCTGGGGGCAGGGGAGGAGCAGGGCCTCCGCGGGCCAGATCCATCCACTTGGTGGGCCGGATCCAGCCGGTGGAGGCCCTTTTTCACACCCATGGTCTAGGAAGTAGTATTGCAGAAAGGAATCTATGGGTCATAGTGGACCACGAGCTAAATATGAGTCAGGGTGATACAGTTGCAAATAAAACAAACAATCAGGGATGCATTAACAGGAGTATTGTAAGACAAGAGAAGTGATTCTTCCACTCTACTCTGCACTGATTAGGTCTTAACTGGAGTGTTGAATCCAGTCTGGGCACCATATTTCAGGAAAGATGTGGAAAAACTGGAGAAGGTCCAGAGAAGAGCAACAAAAATGATTAAAGGTCTAGAAAACATGACCTATGTGGGAAGATAAAGAATTGGATATGTTTAGTTTGGAAAAGAGAAACCTGAGAGGGGACATGATAGCAGCTTTCCATTACCTAAAAGGGTGTTAGAAGGAGGGGGGCCGGGAATTATTCTCCTTAACCTCTGATGACAGGACAAGAAGCAATGGCCTTAAATTGCAGCAAGGAAGATTTAGGTTGGACATTAGGAGAAACTTCCTATCAGGGAGGTTAAGCTCTGGAATGAATTGCCTAGGGAATCTCCATCATTAGAGATATTTAAGAGCAGGTTAGACAGACATGGGTTAGTGACGATCTAAATGGTGCTTGGTCCTGCCATGAATGCAGAGGACTGAACTTCCAGTTCTAGTATTCTGTGAACATGCAGACGATGAAATTATATCACAGATGTCCTGTGAGTAAATTAATTAGCACAAGCATGTAGAGCAGGGGTGAGCAATAAGCAGCCAAATGGCCAAATACAATTAGCAAGGGATAGTCATTGGTGGGCCACCAGACATTTCATTCACCTGAGCATCCATACAGCTGCTCGCAGATCCTGTTGGCCATTGTTTGCTGTTCCCAGTCAATGGTAGCTGTGGGAAGTGGAGGCCCAGCCTGCGTTAATTCCTGCAGCTCCCACTGGCTGGGAATGGTGAACCGTAGCCAACAGGAGCTGTGAGCAACCGTACCTGCAAACACTCAGTTAAAGAAAGCATCAGGCGGCCTGCCAGAGGAACACATCTGGCCCACTCCTGATGTAAAATCTACAGTTGTTATGTGGGTTGGGCCAACAGAAAAGCCTGTCAAATCATTAAAAATAAAAGAGCATCTTTCACCTCTTACTCACAGCTTTTAAATCCAGCTCAGGTTTGCTAGGACAGGCGGTTGCTATTGCGTGACTGATGTCAGAGCTGCCTTTTGAAATGAGCGTGGTAGTTCTTAGCTGGCAAGGGTCCACATCACAACCTGTCACCACCATCACCTTAACTATCACCCTTGTCACCAGTCTCCACAGGGTGACCAAGGAACAGATGTGGAGTCTAGTGACATTGTGATATGCATGTTCACCTAGTTGGTTCTGAACTGTACCCACCAACTTGTTTTTCACAGCCCATAAAACAGCCATCAAATGGATCACTACTTCAGTGGAACACATTCAAACTGGTGACCTACATTTCAATCCTAACTTTATCCACATGCAGGAGCTGCCCTAGCCAGGTCAGAAATGTTTTTGGGCCCTCTCCTCTAGCAGCTGAACAAACAAACAAACAAAAATAGCCAGTCAATCAGGAGTGCAGGGAGAAAACAGCAGAGCACCACAGCAGTTTGGCATGCAGGCAATTGCCCTGCTTGCCCACACCTAGAACCAGCCCTGGAAACACATAGTCTTATTGAAACATCATGGAACAACTCAAGCAAGTAAATTTCCTCAGATACATACACACATATGTAAGATCAGTGCCTTATTAGTGAAAGGCTATGGAGCTTCCATGCTGCAAAACATTCACATTGCTCATCGTTATGGATTGTTTCTTATCTGGCAAACTTTTAATCCTTTTTCAATTGAACCCTCATGTTATAGCTCTGTAAATTGTTAATTACATATCAACAAAATCCTGGTCCCGCTGGAATCATAGGGGAGTCTTGCCCTTTGCTTCAATAGGGCCAGGATTCCATCCATACTGTCTATAGTGGATGAAAGCAAATACATAAATCTATGCAACTCTTTCTGTCCGCGTTATACTTTAAATTCTGACCGTCACTGTTAATATTCTGAAGCCTTGTACAAATCAGACTGGCATCTTCATATTTTGGATCATGAATCGTGTAGTCAAAAGGTATCTTCTTAAATGTCTCAAAATCAGGCCATATGTCTCCTGGCTGGTGATAGCATTGATCTGATTCTTCTTGGAGTTCTATAATATTTGTTTAAAAAAAAACATGCAGTTTATAAAAAATGGAATAATGTTTACAGTTTTATAGAATGCTTTTTTAAAGAGATGCTTGAAATCAATGTAAAGGTTCAAATGATTGCATAGAAAGATCCCCCCCTCCAACCTAAAGCAAGTCTATGCCATTCATATAGTTTGGGGCAGTGGGTTCTTAATCGTTATTGTTCTACTATTATTTCTTTTACTATTTTAGGCAACTACATAGGTGAAGCGGTTTTCTGCAGAAAAACTAGCAAACATCTAATCAATTACTCAATATTCTTCACCTCTCAATGCAATTATGGCTTTTAGACAGAGTAAAAGCACGTATCAGAAGCCATTTGGAATCATATGTGCAGTAATAATAAAAGCACCACAGCAAGGATTTTGCTGATAAGCTGCACCAAAATCAGCAGGAGCCTTTCCACTGACATCAAGCCATTTTGTAGATCGAGTTTTCAGTTAAAGGAATTTGGTTTGTTCTCTCTCCCACTAGGTAAGGAGTCCAAGATGTTTGGGGGCAGCCCCTAAGCTGTTGCAGCTAATGTCATAGTTCCACAGAAGTGACGTTGAGCTATAGTCATTTACACCAGCGGAGGACCTGCTGCTTGGAAATCAGAAGTAAATAGGAAACTCAAGCAGAACTACTCACACAGGATGAAATGCCTCCCTGTCCAAAAGGCCAGCCAGTATACAATGTATCAGTGTTTCTCAAACTTTTTTTATGAAGTACCCCTTTTTCAAAAAAAAATTATAAGTACCCCCAGTACGTACGGTTTTCAGACACAGAAAATTTTTTTTCTACCATTGCAACACATTTGTTTAAACAACTTAATCGTAGCCAGGCGAGCAATGAAATTTTTGGGTGTAAAAAGTACAAAAATAATAAAGAGCTGTAAAACTTAAAACAAAAATTCAGTTTTCTCCAAATTTCAGTTGTGTTGTCATACCCCCTAGACTTCTCTCGAGTACCCCTAAGGGTTCTCGTACCACTGGTTGAGAAACACTGCAATGTATGATCCTCTCCGATGCTATGTAAGCACTCAAAACTCATTTAAATGAGACTTAAGGGAGGCATAAGCTTTGCACTGCTCCTCTGCACGGGGGAGAATTTTACCACCAAGAGTAAAAACACCATCAAATAAATCACTGTGGAGGTAACTGATTAAAGAAGATAACCAAGCCTCAGAGATGTCTAGAATTACATCTGTAGGAAAGGAATGAGGGATATGCTCAAAAAAATTGGACATTCAGAATAGGATAAGCAGGAATGTATGTGTGGTCTTTTCCAGATCATGTAATCTCTTTTTCACTTACAATGGATAAGACAGTGACTATATTGCTGATGGTTATAAATCTGTCAATGTTTCCAACTAACCTCTTCTTTTGAATGATCCAAAAAAAAATCATTCCAAGCTTTAAGACGGTATATTGTTTCTCAGCATGAGATGTATTATTTTTAACATACATAAATGCTACCGCCAAATTTCCAAGAAACACAGAGATGTGCTGAAAGGAGGAATGAGCTGGAAATGGAGTGAAATTAGCTAATAAAAGGATTCTGAAATAGACGTTAAGGATTTTAACTCCTTAATTTAAGAACTATATTTAGATTGCAGTATTGTAAATAAACCACAGTGTGAAGGTGAAGAGCACAAGATAAACTAGTCCACAATTAGTCCAATTAAATCCAAAGTAATTTAAAACAAACCCAAAGCAAACATTTGTTCAACAACTTACTAATATTGATTTCTTCCTCATCATAAACATCCACTTCTGTCAGTCTAATCAACATTCTGGACAAGATACTAAGGAACTGAAGATAGGCTCCCGTTTTTCCTATCTGAAACAAACACATAAATCAGAAGCTGAAGAGTTGTTTATCACTGATGACATTCTGTCATCTCTTTGGAAACTTGAAATTGCAATGATTATGGTCATCTAATTTAAAAGTAGGTCAAAATCCAGCTCTTAAGTTCTGTTGCATGCACATGCTTATTCATGTACATTTACAAGTTTATATGGCGTGATTAAGGACTCCGTTTACACAGATATTCAACTTGTATGCAGGACATTAACACTCAAAATCAGGGGTTGGGAACCTTTTGGGGGTTGGGGGACACAGACCCACAGAAAAATCAATTGGTGGTCACACAGAAGCGAGAAGAAAAAAAAAAAAACCCTCACATGACCCCAATGAGAAGACAAAAGGCACTCCCCACATTCCCCTCACACAGCAGAGCCTTGGGAAGCCCAGCCTAGTAGTTTTTGTGTGCTCCAGCCTCACAGTGGGGTAGCAAGGGGGCTGGAGTACCAGCTGAGCTCTCCAATGCTGGTGGGGGGCCTCTAAGCCTCGGAGGTCAGATCCAGGCAAGCCAGGGGCCACATCTGACCCCAAGGTTCCCCACCCCTGCTCAAAATATACCATATGTGATACCCTTGAGATATAGGTACACAAATAAAGTCACAACAGGCAACTTCTCTCCCCTGAACTACACTCTCTACAGTAGGCAGGAAAACACATTTTTAATAAACTTAAAAAACAACAAATGGTCTGGTAGCACTTTATAGACTAACAAAACATGCAGATGGTATCATGAGCTTTTGTGGGTGAAGCCCACTTCTTCAGATGACTGGAGTTTTATTGACCAAAATAGCACATCTACACTGCAGGGAAGCCTCAAAATTAGTCTGAGGCAGGCTTCCATAATGTAGACGTGCTATCTCGATTTAGAGCTCCAGCAAGCACTGGGGAAGAATAACTTAGAATGGCCCTGGTGAAGGGCTATTTCGAAATAGCAGCAGTGGAGCGTTTACACACGCCTTATTTCAAAATAGCTATTTCGGAATTAGCGTTATTTCTCATAGAATGAGGTTTACAGATTTTGAAATAAGCTATCCGTTATTTTGAAATTATTTTGAAATAACGGAATGGCTGTGTAGATTGATTGTGTTTAGTTCCAGGAGAGTATAGTACCTACATTGTCTCTCTTGTTTGGAATTACTTCTGTGTGTCTTTATCAGAGCTTTCATTTCATCTGAAGCGACACTTGGATTTCCATTAAGATCATTTGCATTTTGTCAAAATTGGGTGAATCTGAAAGAGTCTCAGTTTGACAATAATTATATGGAAAGTTTGACAGTAATAAGGTGACCCTATAGCACCTTATGAAATGCACCTTATGAGATGGCAGGATCTCTTGCCATCAGGTTCATTTTGATAGAACACAACTGCCTTAATGGGACAATAGCTTTCCATTTATTAAGTCATCTGTCAGCTCCAGAAAGCAAAATTCTAGAGCTTATGGATTTGCAACATGACCTACTCAGTAAATGGAGCTGCCCGCAACACTTGCTACTGATAACATTAGCTTTTACATCTAGCATCACTGCCAAGGTAATTAAGATACCAAGTGGGGTAACTTTGCCTGTAAGAAAGCAGAGGTATGACGATCAATAACCTCAAACATATGGAAGTGCCCAGTGCCTTGTTAGATGAGATGTTTTGCGTTCTTTACAATCTTTTATCCTCCTTGATGTGGAATACTTACTCTGCTTCTTCTTCTGTCTACACAAAGTAGAAAGAGTGCAATCTGATGGAGAGAGAACAGCCAAGGCCTTGGAAGAAAAAAGGCTCAAGAAGAAGCAAACATCTCAAGCTTTTAGACCATTTATGAAAACTAAGACGTGTGACACCGGCCTCTACTTCCTTGTCTGATTTCTCTTTGGGTACGTCTACACTTGCTCCCTAGTTCGAACTAGGGATGCAAATGTAGGTGACCGAAATTGCTAATGAAGCAAGGATTTAAATATCCTGCCCTTCATTAGCATGATCTCGCCAGTGCATTACTCCGCTGAACAGCTGTTTCGAAAGTGAAAGTGCGCGCCGGGATACGTTAGTTCGTACCAAACCCCTTGGTTCAAACTAACGTTACTCCTCATTTTTTTCCACTGATTTCAGACACTACACAGCAGGATGATTAACAGGAATTATTCTCAGATACTAAATCCTGTGTTATTAGCCATCTGACCACTCTCTTATCACTGCTGCTAAAAAATGTACTTTCAGATCTTTACATTTCAAAAAATATGGCAAATGGGAAAAAGCTTGTATATTTTTTTCTAATCCAGTTTCTTAAGAGACTGCAGCAATGGTTGTCAAGGGCCACGATTATACTTACTGGTGGATCGACATTCCAGAGGTCGATCTTCTGGTGTTCGATTTAGCGGGTCTAGTATATGGGTCTATACTAGACACACTAAATCGAAGGCCGAGGGCAATTCCAGCTGGCGCCTGTACTAGTAAGGGAAGCCAATGGGAGCATTTGCTCCCATCAGCCTCCCATTATGTGGGATGATACAGAAACACAATTTAAGATATGTCAACTCCATCTATATAGTTAACATAGCTGGAGCTGCATATCTTACATCCACTTTCCACTGCCATCTAGACCAGGCCAAAGTGTAGTCTGTAAAACTCTTGTGGTTCACAGAAAACATGCTGATGGTCCACAGATGGTGCTGGCTCTTCTTGTTTCTACCTGCTACATTGCACTAACAGAAAGCTAAGAGATACATTCAATACTTTCCTAATATTACTTTCTCACATGAGCAACAAGCTCTAGAAATCGGAGATGTTATTTGTAGTGGTAGAGGAGGTGGTGTTAGTAGTCATGGATAGGAGATTGCCCTGAAGACAATCTTTCTTTTAGGCTGTTGGTTCACACAAAAGTGCTGTTTCCAGGGTATAAAAACATGACAAAAACTTAGCAATAGCAACAAACCTCTTTCATGGAATTTCAAAACATATAAAAATCTTGTCTTCCAGAAAAAAATTTTCAGTGAATTTAGTGGTCACAAATGGTATAATATTTGAGCATCCTGGGAGATGAATTTATATCCAGAGAACAGGTAAACTTTTTCACAGTACTGCACATTTATGTATACTGCCTCAGCAGTGTCTTAATATTCTTCTAGAAAGACCACCCCAGCAATGAAGCAGCAGTACTATCTCTACAACTCTTTATTCCTTGCCCTCTGTTAAGACTCCCAACAAGAAAAATAATTGTTTTGGTGGATTTCTTAATTTGGACACTTGTTTATTAAAACATATCTAACAACTCCTTTTACATGAAAGGAATTCTTGACAATGGACATGAAGATAAAACATTTTCTAGGGCAAGTTGACTTCTTTCCCTCAATTTCCAAAACCATTCCCAGGGGATCTGAAAGGCAATTGGAGTAGATCATTACACAAAGCCTTAATGCTATGAACCTACAAACAAATCTTGAGATGAGACCATCCAACCCAGAATGTTATTCAAGAGTGTGTTCAAGTGGAATCAAAAGACTATAAACAGCTTGTTGAAAATACTTTTGGACCAAGATAAAATTACATCAGGACAATCTAGTAGTGAAGGTCACCAACCATAGACCTTGAGAAGAATCCATGGTAAGGTCTGGAATACCACAGAAACATGCAGCCTTCAAGACCACATGCCAGATGATTTTCTAACCTCACTGTAAAAAAAAAAAAAAAATTGGTGCAAAAGGTTGCATTAATGAAACAAAACTTCAGTTAGTTTCTTTTAATGCCACAGGTTGAGAATCTAAGGTGGACGATGGATGAGAAACAAGACTTTTTAGAAACAAAAAGTACCAGCAATATTACTCCAGAGACCAGTTAAAGTAATGGCTCCATTAGAATAGGGTGAATGTTCCAGATTTAGTAGGTTTGGTACTTGAAACATCTTCTCTCCTTCCTTTTATCCTTAGATTTGTCTTTCTGGATAAAGGCAGAAACCCTAAGAAATGCAGACATAGAGCCTTCATTCCCTAAGGATTTGGGTTCACTAGCTAGGGTGAGAGAATTTCTCTCTATATTTAATTTAAAAGAAGCAAGATAAAGGGCTTCTGAGAAAAAGCAGTACTGGGATTAGATAATGTCTAATCTCTTTTGCCCCTTTTGTTCTTATGGATGTACTCAGACCACTGGTTGATGTCGTTACATGCAGTTTTTAGCCATAGTTTGTTATTGGTATTGTGGTATCATCCAAAGACCTCAATGGAGATCGAAATCCCATAGTGGTAAGGGCTGGAACATATCTTGGCTGGAAAGTAGCTATCTATGAAGCATTTTAGCCAGCCTTGCAGGTGCTTTATATAGATGCAGCAGGGCCGACAGCCTCACCAGGCCTCTGGGCAACACGGGAAGCAGAATGCTCCATGCCTCTGACAGGAGAGGGGCCTCAGGTGGAAGAGATGAGGTGGAGTCTCAGCACTGCGCCATGCCTCCCCCCAGGCAGCTCTTACCACAGCTCTGAGTGCACCGCATGGCACTCCAGCAGCAATTTAAAGGGCCTGGGCTTCAGCCGCAACCACTGCCTTAGGGGTGGTGGCCAGGAACTCCGGGATCTTTTATATCACCAGTTGCAGAGCAGTTGCCCTTATTGGCCCCTTTTTGCCAGGACTGTATGCATGAGAGAGAGGAGGAGGATTCCTGAATGCTAAACAGTTTGGCAGTGATATTTATTCACTACTTTTGTTCACTGGGGAGCTTGATTTTTCTTAAACTGACTTTTTATGTTGTATGGTAAGATAACAACAACAATGACTTTTTAGTGTCTGGAAGGACTGTGCCACCAATTCAGAGATCTTCCTCCAGCTTAGTACTCTGGCTGAATTGCTATTTATATGCTTAGAATGGCATATCTAATAGCTGATCTCTGTCGGCTAATATAAACTCTGGCTTTTTGTGGTTATAGTTAGTGGGTCAGTGTTACAAAAACTAAAAATCTAAGTCTTTGCTTTTAGCTTGGATTTATCTCTAAAGAGCTCAGACAAGATATTATGGTGCCAAAATCCTCTGTGGATTCCTCTTAATGCAGTAGGTAGCATACTCCACATATATTGCAATGGTTATGAAACAAGCTCATGAGCAGAACACACTTCTGGAAAGAAAACAGTTTATTTTCAAAGTGAGAGAGGAGCTCACATTTGCTATCTGTTTTCTTTCACCTTTCCATTGGAATAGATGCCACTCTACCATACCTTACGCCAAAAGCAACCAACATTCTTAACTGTTTTGGGATTTTTAGAATATATTCCCTTTAGTATGTTTGGCATTTAGACATTAAATGGAGCTAAACAGCCATATCCCCCAATATACTAAAATGAGAATATACCCTGAAAAATGAAACACATAAGAAAATGGAACATTTAATTCCTGATTTCCTCCATAAAATATTCATATGAAACATGTGTGTATTCAGGAAAAACTGGTGAGTATGCAATAAATAAATGCATGGAGAATATTTTTAGGGCCTGATCCAAATCCTATTAAAGTCAATGGAAAATTGTAGATCAGAACCTTTATTCTGGAGACAATTAGAGAAGAGATGCAGTTGTAGAATAGAGTGTTCTTCTGAGGTGAAATTTGCCTCTGTGCAGAGGGCCAACCCATGTCCTATGCACCACTTAATCCCTCAAAATCAGGCTTGCACTCATGCCCCAAGAAACAGACAAAGAAGCCAATTGTTTTCTGCATATACATGGCCAATTACAGATGCCATAAGTAGAGCCTTGTGTGGATATACAATTTGTTTCCACATCTGCAAAAATGTGCCACGGATATCCGCATTCATGGATGCTAATACCTGCATATATATAAAATGGATATCCGCAAATAAGTGGAGTTCTAGATACAAAATTCATATCCGCAATAGTGTCTGCAAAAATGAGCCACAGGTATCTACAGATTTGCAAGGTTCTAGCCATATGTATTAAGGATCTTCTATTCTCAGATGAATACAGACCTCCCACTGTCTCTGAGAACCACAAGCATACATCTGTGGGCAGAAATCAGTTGTCTTGCAGCCAAATTAATGCCATAGTAATACAAACTATTATACATGGGTTATTTTGTGCCCTTGTTGTAACTTTGGGAATCATAACTTTGAACTTCTCCTTTTTTAAGTGCACAAAATTCCAACCAAAATTACATCCGTGTATGTTTTTCTTGAGTCTGGAAACAAAATAGCTATCTGAGGCCCAATATATCAGCTTTTACCTTGTCTGTATTTACCATATATTCATCTCCATTGAACACTTACTGCCTTAATCCACAGTAAACAGAGAATTTTGGTCATAGAGATGGAGAGCAATGAATAGATGTTCTTCGGTGATCCATCTGGTACCCTCTATACATTTAGAGCAGCACTTGCAAGTGCCTGTATATTTCAAATACATAGAGCCAATTTATACTCTTACCCCAATGTGACACTACTTATTTCAAAAAACTGTACCTATTAAACTGGAAGCAAAACGTGATCTTTTCTGTACGGAGACCTGTGCAATACACAGGTACAGAAGAGTGAGTAGTAGATTGAACTCTGGCCTCCTGTGGTTTTTGTTAGGGGTAATGGTACAAAAACTAGAAATCTACATCTTTGCCTTAGTTTGAAATGATTTCTAATTTGAGGGCTGACATGTCACATAAAGCTTCAGTGGAACATTTAGTAGACAGCATGTGCATTGAATTGTAGAGACACCATACTCATAACTGCATGCTAAATATTCTTAGGGAATTTACAAGGAAAAATACTCCCTGATATCTTTACCTTCATCCAAGTGTCCTTACAAAGTCATTTGAAAAATGTTGGGACAGAAGCTATCTCTGTTGAAATGGGTCTGTCCAAACCACGAAGGAAATGGCTGAATCTGTCACGTTCACACCCTAATCAACTTGACCATAAGAAACTGACCCTGTGTGACTGTTCAAACTTTATTAAAAATTTAACTCCCATTCGTCCATAACAAGCTGCAAGGGACAGCACAATGTGTAAAAAAAAAAAAAATGGAAAAAAGCATAAATTTCCGTAAAACATAGCACTAATTGCATGAAGGTTGACAACAACAAGAACAAAAAGATATCACTGCAGCTTAATTGTCCTTGGCTCAAGTTAACAGTGAGGTGAGAAAGATCATTTCACTAAGGCGGATACAGTAATAAAAACATAAGAAAGGGGTTTTGTCCACCAGCGAAGAAATTCAGTCAGGTAGGAATAATAATCTCATTAACCTAGCGCTTAATGAGATGAAGACAAAATTAATCAAAATAAAACAATGATAATAATACCCTATTCTTATTACACACCTGAGGTGGCCCACTCAGCAGCAGCCTCCTTGGGTGAAAGGTGTCCATTCTGCCCTCATTTCTATTATTGTAGTCCATATGGATTGGCTTGGGAACTGTCCACTGGCGATAGTATAGAGACTGCTCCGTGCAAGTCATCATTTTACTCATGACAGGGCGGAAAGAACTTGCCCACATGACAGAATGGTAAGGCAAGAGGGAAGATGATTTGGGAAGTCCGCTGCTGTCAGTAGAGGTAATAATGTCATATACCAGTTTAGGCAGGAAAACGATGGGGGGTTGTTTCGATGCTTTTGTCATGGAGCACTGAGATGTCTGCAGGATGAAGGTGTTGTGAGTAGGTGCAGAGGAAGAGGAAGAAGAGGAGAAAGGTGATGAGGATGAGTTGATGGAAATTTGGGCACTTTTTATGTTCTGTTTTGAATCCAGCTGTTCAGCTGCAGCTGGCAAGTGCTTGCTGATCACCGTTTGCGCCCCCTTTTCTACTTTCTGCCTTTGCCTTTCGCAGTTGTGTGTGCTCTCTTCAGTACTGCTGCTTAGGACTTGGTGGGGTGACTTTGCTACATCCCCTGGTGTTGCTAACAGAGGAGATGATTCAATGCAGAACGTGGCACCTAAAAACAAAATCTGGATTTGAACATGGAGTAGAGTGATCCTTCAGCAGCTACCTTGAACCACAACATTTCTATTCCACTTTTCATAGTTAAACCTTACTAAACAATATATAGTGAAGACATCAACAACTGTGAATCCAAGCCTACTCCTGTTGGGCCATCCTAACTCACACAGAGAGTCTTATTGCAACTAATGGGAGTATGTGTGTGAATAAGCCTATGAGATTTGGAGTACTAAAATCCATGGAGCAAAGCTCCCACTGATTTCAACACAGAGCCTTAAATTTGTTAAATTTCCCATTTCTTCATGAAATTTTAAAAAATATATAACTGTAAAAAGTGTAATATTCACAGACAGTGTTCCCTATAACCTGAGTGCTTGGGTGGCCACCCAGGAGAGATTCAACTGCCACGCAGTGGATTAGCA
Organism: Rafetus swinhoei; assembly: GCA_019425775.1. Taxonomy (NCBI): domain Eukaryota; kingdom Metazoa; phylum Chordata; order Testudines; family Trionychidae; genus Rafetus; species Rafetus swinhoei. Next base: position 27,419,329 of record CM033440.1, read on the forward strand.
GAGCTCCCACAGCACCCACAGCCTGCAGCATGTGTTTCTATTGGTGGTGCAGAACTGGTCATGCTGTGGTGCACATAACAAAATTTATTCCGCATACAAATGGAAACAATTAGAGGAAACCTTGTTCACTGGTTATTTCCTCAGACTATAATGGTTTTAACATAGCCATGATTTTGATCCTATTAACATTACAATTATCAGCATTCTGGAAGCTGAGGGCTTGATCCTGAGAGTTGTGAGCATCTCCAATTCTCAAAGATTTCAAAATGGAGATGCAAATAATCAGCAGTTCTCAGATCAGCCTTTCAGAACAGTTTGTCAAGGTGCTGATCTCCGCAACACTTACTGGAATCTCCCCGCAAGCAAAAAAAGCAAAGCAAAGAAAAAAGTGACTGTCAGCACTGATGTAAACAAACACAAGCCCATAAAACCAAGTAGATTTCAAATGGCTAATTCAGAACATGCACCAATTTTTAGTACCACCAATTTTTAGCCATTGCTTCAGACATTCACTCCTGGGGGAATTCTGTACCACTGCACACATGCAGGAATCATGTCCCCTCACAGAGGGTTTTTTTTTCCTCTTCAGAGAAATGCATTGTGCTGGGGAGGCACACTGCAATTACACCTTGTACCCACCAGGGCCTGTTGTAGCATTAGAACAGGGGGCAAAAAAAGCTTATGAGCCAGAGCAGCCATGGAAAAGGAGAGAACAGATGCTGCTTTTCTCACAGTGATATACCTGGGGTTCAGAAGAGCTAGTGGGAGGAACAGACTGGGAGAGGAGCACACTAGCTAGCGGAGAGACAGTACTGAGCCAGGGACTGAGTAGGAGCGGGCTATAAAGACACATGTGCCTGGGGGAAGCAAGGTGCAGGAAAAGACAGAGACAGGACAGATGTGCCTCAATGATTGGATAGGCAGGTGTCATCCAGGGTCTGCATGGGAGAGGCTCCCCAACTCTCAAATAATTCCTCCAAAAAAACACCTGTTCTATACTTTTACCCACACCAACAACCCTCCAGATTCACTCCCAGATTGTCAGAAATGAATTCCCTCTCCCTCCGCTCCTGCATTACCCTTGGCTCCCCCAAACCTTTGCACTGCTTCTGAGAGGTGCAGGAAATACATTTTTGTACTGTAGTTTAAATGAAGTATTGACAAACACACACATTTCTAAAAGAGCACCGTACACTGAAAACATTTTCAGCACCCATTCTAGTACCCCCCCCTCCAAAAAAAATTCATGAACGTTTTTCAGGCAAAATTTAGGAAAGTCTTTTGAAAATACAGAGGTAGGTCCTCAGCTGGTGTGAGTTGTCATGGTTCCAGTGATTTCAAATGGAGCCCTGACAATTTGTACTAGCTGCAGATCTGCATGTTGGTACCTGGCATAAAAAAATATTGAAGAACATTTCTCTTGATACAGTATTTTATATAATACAGTGAGTCCCTCGCAGACCTGTACAATGGCCTATGCATTCATGGATCAAGAACATCTCATTATTTTTTATCTGAGGAGTAAGATTCTTGAAAGCTCGGATTTTTTTAAATGTAATGGTTAGTGCGCTCATAAAAACAGGTTTTGCCAAAAACCTAATGATTTGTGTTTTTTGTTTTTCATTGGTCAGGAGAAATGAATTGCCACATTTGCATCCTAAAAGCATCATAAAGTCTTACTTGAAGCTTTTGAAGAGAGAGATGAAGATGCAGAGTCATGGGAGCGTGATCTCTCCCTTTTGATGGGACTTCTCTTTTCTGAAGTGGAACCTGTTTCAGGAGAAGATGGAGGATAAGGGAGAATTAAAATTCTAAAGACCAGTTCTCAGCTATCACCAAATTGAAGGGATGCTGGGCAAAAGTGGCTGAAAGCTCATCTAGATGCCCCAATTCAGATGCTGTTGAGTGTAGCTGTTCTTCCTAAGCTGTGGTGGAGCAGCCTAAGGGCTGCTCTAACTTTGGTTGAGCTACAATAGTCTCTTAGAGCCAAAAATGCAGCCAAGAGCTGGTACAGAACAGGAGTATCTAGTTCCTATTCCCTCTTCACTAATCATGCCTCCTTTGAAGTATGAGTGACACACTAGCCCCTATGTCAGTGTTTCTTAAACTTTTTAAGACCGAGGAACACCAAACAATAACTTTTTTAATGAGGAACACCAAGGATTTGTTTGTTGAGCAAAAATTAAAAAGAAAAAAAGTTGCCTGCCCCTTTAAGGGTGGCCATTTTGAATTCTGTTCTTCTCCACAGTACACCTCTGACTGCCTTGTGGCACACTCAGTTTAAGAAACACTTCCCTATGTGGTACTGCCAGGTGACGACCCTTAAAAAGGGATGTAAGACCAGCTTTAGAGCTGAACTGTTCCTTTCTCTTCGGTAACAATATAATTTCATTCCCCTCTCCAAGCTGCTGATGACACTACATCTGTTAATTTTGGTCCCCATTCTGCTACCCTTATTTGTGTTGAATAACACCTTATTCATTTGAGCAGCCCCTTCAGTGTGACGATCACTTGTCATCTCTGTGCTTCAGTTCTCCCATCCGTAAAATGGGTAAAATAATGACTTTTCAAGGGTTCTGAGGTTCAACTAATTAATGTTAATAAACATTCCTTGCATTCCTCAGTTGTAAGACTGTATAGTACATACAGATAAAATTATCTGGTAAGTTTAATGCCAAAAGTGCACAAGCCATTACTGTAAAGTCAGATAATGTCTCCCATTCTTTTGCAGTACCCAGCGCTACTAATTGCTGTATACTTATCTATTTACTGTTCCCTTCCATTTAATAGCTTGCTTTGCACTCTGAAAGGCTAATGTCCAAAGGCTAATATTAGCTGAAACTTATGGTACTGGCATTAAATACACAAGCTGTGTTAGAATACATTGTAGGAGAACTGGAACTACAGACATTCATTTACCTTCTGTTGCTATTTCTTCATCTTCATTATCAGTACTGCTCAATTTCTCTGGGTCACTCTCCAACACATCATTCACAACCACTTTCTCTATGTGGATTTCAGAGCTAACAAAAGTATGCTGCCAAGCCAAGCTCTTGCTCCAAGGCTGTTCTTACTAAGCAAGAGGAATTTATTAAACGTAGGTCACAATATCTCAATGATCTGGAAATAAACCAAAAGATACTATAAAAACTCACTGTATTCCACACCTTTATTATTAATTTTTTTTTTTTTTTTTTTTTTTTTGCAAACATAGACAGTGAGGAATTTTGCCATTGCCTACCTAACTGATGTGTGAGATAGGACAAAGTGATATGAATTCACCACTATATGGTTTCATTATTATTGCTTGAACTAGTATAGTCTAATGTACTAAGCATAAGTCCTGACTCTGACACTTACTTTCTCGCTAATCTAGCGCAAGTCACTTGACCTCTTTGACCTAATTTATAAGCACGTGCAACACTGATGTTGATGGAGGTTGCACCTGCTTACCCCAGGGCTTAGTGGGACCTTTTTGTGTCTTGGTTTCTTCACCTATAAAACAGGACTAATTGGGAATGCTGTGCAAATGAAAGTCCGCACCCTGCAGCTCCACCTCACAACTATTACTAACAACCTGCTATACCACAAATGTTCCACTGGATACAGAAACTACCAGAAATCATCCTGTCACACAAATGTCACCAGACTTTGCATCTTATGGGACACAACAGGTTGCAGAAAGATTTTTCAGCCATTTGAAGGGTGCAGAGAAAAAGAAAGTTGTGAAGCATTGGGAATGAACAAATGTCATGGAAATATTTGTCAATTCCTTCCTACCTTGGCAAAGCTTCCCCTTGAGGATCCATTCCACTAAATATTAATATGCAAGGCAGACCTTCTAATTCCAAATAGGACTGTGGCCTCCACTCCGCATCTTCAATTTTCTGCCATATCTATCATAGAATGTAAAAATGTTGGTGGGCAAATTTATATGGCACAATTAAAAATGAAGAAACAAATGATTTATTGCCTACTGTACAGACCTAATTCTGCAGACATTACACATGAGAAATCATTGCAGAATCAGGCCCTAATTTGAAAGGTCCTGAGTTGAAAAATGGTCCTGTCTTCTTTCAGAAGTTTTATATCAATGATTGATTGCCCCATAACATGCTTATATTTCAGAACGCTAATGAATTGTTACCATAAGTGGCTAATTATAGATCCAAATGCTCCTCTAGGAAACATGAGAAACCATTGTGAAGATGTATAGCTTGATCTTCAAGACAGAAAACATGTTACTCACTATAAAGGTGTTTATTTGTTGGCTCAGTTTCCTAACCACAGCTGTCAGTCCCCTTTTGACAACCACGTCCATTGGATGATATCTTTATTCACACTGATTAGTACCTGGTCAATGAGATTTCTTGATGAGTAAGGTACTACTCAGTGGGCAAAAGGGTATCACTATATGGCCCTTATTTATTCATTAAGCACCAACAGTACCGTGCTGCAGAAGACACCTAAGAGAATATGGAATGTGATTCTGAATTCACTTATCTCAGCTTTAAAACATGGTGTTATTCCTGATCTGTAGCAGAATGAGTTCAAAATGAGGCCCTTGTCCTCTGCTCTGTGGAGCGAAGTAGGCAGACAACATGATTCAGATTGGGAATGTAAAAACAATTTTGGGAATATAAATTTTTGTTTTAACAGCTGTGTGATAGCATTTGTACTAAGGGGAGTTGTGTCTATGGACATGAGTGATGCTTAAAGACAGATTGTGCATGGTTGCCCTTACCCATATGTAGAATATGCAATTGCATAGGGCACTTGGAAATTTGGGGCACCACTAGGTTTTAACGTCCACCCACCTGCCTCTTCCTATCCCTGTTCTGTGGCTTTGCTTCCTCTGGAGAGGATCTAGTTAACTTAAAAGTGAAAAAGCCTGCCACACCTATTAGCAGACACTGAGTCTGTGAAAGAGTCATTAAATGGTAGTGAAACCATTTAACAAGCATTTGCCAATGCCAGGTGTATACTGTCAGATTTTGAATTTACTGTGTTAGTCAACAGGGCTTGAGTTTAAAATCTGCTTTAAAAATATTTCATTAGTGTATTGCTGAAGATCAAAAAAAAATCATCTCTCTAAAAATTGTCCCCTCCCTTTCCCTGGCTGCCATCGAGCATAGGGGCACTAGCTTATTAGCACTGCTTAGGGTCCCATAAATCCTAAGGACAGCCCTGAGACTATGTGATTATAGCAGTCCTTTCCAGCCTTAACAAAAAAAAAATCTATGAATCTATTTCTTCCAGCATTTTCATATTCAAAAATCACATAAGGTCCAGAAAACATTAGGCATCATACTTGGAAAACCTGGACCATTCAGGGACCCATGGGTAGGCTTACTGATCTGAAACCTTTATGACTGATAGTTAAAACCAAAGCAGACTGTGGAGAGCTTCAAAAAGATCTCACCAAACTAAGTGATTGGGCAACAAAATGGCAAATGAATTGTAATGTTGATAAATGCAAAGTAATGCACATTGAAAAAAAAATAATCCCAATTATACATACAATATGATGGGGACTAATTTAGCTACAATTACTCAAGAGAGAGATCTTGCAGTCATTGTGGATAGTTCTCTGAAAACATCCACTCAGTGTACCGTGGCAGTCAAAAAAGCTAATAGAATGTTAGGAATCATTAAAAAAGGGATAGAGAATAAGACAGAGAATATCTTATTGCCTCTATATAAAACCATGGTACGCCCACATCTTGAATACTGCACACAGATGTGGTCACCTCATCTCAAAAAAGATATATTGGCATTGGAAAAGGTTCAGAAAAGGGCAACAAAAATGATTAGGGGTTTGGAATGGGTCCCATATGTAGAGAGATTAAAAAGACTTGGACTTTTCAGCTCAGAAAAGAGAAGACTAAGAGGGATATGATACAGGTCTAAAAAATCATGACTGGTATAGAAAAAGTGAATAAGGAAAAGGTACTTACTTATTCCTACAATATAAGAACTAGGGGTCACCAAATAAAATTAATAGGGAGCAGGTTTAAAACAAACAAAAGGAAGTTTTTCTTCACTCAGCGCACAGTCAACCTCAGTGGAACTCCTTGGCAGAGGATGTTGTGAAGACTAGAACTTTAACAGGGTTCAAAAAAGAGCTAGACAGATTCGTGGAGGTTAGGTCCATTATGGCTATTAGCCAGGATGGGTAGGAATGGTGTCCCTAGCCTCTGTTTGTCTGGAAATAGATGACAGGAGCGGGATCACGTGATGATTACCTGTTGTGTTTCCTCCCTCTGGGACATCTGGTATTGGCCACGAACCTTTGGTCTGACCCATTATGGCCATTCTTATGTTCTTATGACTGTTAAGCTGGGCAATACAATTCCAAACTGGTCACTGAGGTTTGCTCACTAGGGGAAACCTGATTGCTCTGGTAAAGCAAACCAAAAATAGCTTTCATATTCACTTGGGCTTTTGCCACTGTGATGATTCACTGAAGACACAGTCCAGTGCAATGTGTGGTTTGGAGTTCTAATCATATTTGTCAAGGCCCTCCTGAGCAGCCATCCAAAATGGACTGCAGGAATAGGAATGTCAGATGGATGTGTCTGATAGTCAGGAGTCAGACTCCTTAGAGAATTTTAGTTATGCTGGAAAATAGCCACCTTCATCACTGACGTCTCAGTCTCATGCCAATAAAACCTTTGCTAACCCGACCCACCCACTGAAAGCCTTGCTCCGCAGAGATTCTGTCCAGGAAATGCCATTCTGCAAGTTACCTTTAGTTGCTCCACAAAGTGCTTCCCTATGGTGATTCCAGAGTTAGGTTTTCCCAAGATGATTTCAAAATTATCTGCAAGGGATAGTCTTTCCCTTATGTGATAAAGTCGTTCATAGGCCACAACAGCCAAAGGAATGCAAGGAATTCTTAACACTACCATGAAGCCATGACCACTGGAGCATTGCTTTGAAGAGTTTATTAGGTTCTGGGTGATTTCCAGAGTTTCAACTGAGGTGTAATTCTTCATCTGAGACAGACCACTTACTGCCATCATAGCTGCAGAGTAATGCTGTACAAGGACAAATGTCCTTATCACTGCGGTGTGTAATCTGGGAAATCTGAAATAAATTGTGAAGCATTAAGATCCTAGAAGTAAAGTGAGAATGCTGCCCTTGTAAAAATTATTAACACTCAAAATTTAATCCAGGTGGAAAAATCATGCCAAACACACAGTAGAAGCTCACTGATCCTCACTAATCTACAAACCCTATCATTCCAAGACCAATTCACAGTCTCTCCACTTCTCAGTGAAGAATTAATAGCTAAGTGGAATAGTGAAGTTACATTACCTCTGTTGTTATTAAGACTTCATCTCATTTGCAAAACATACTATTGAGTATTTGCTAGAGTACTATACAGTAATATTAATCAAAACTAAAATGCACCTGGTCCAGGTTTTCCAAGTACAATGCCTAATATTTCCTGGACCTTATTCATATATATGAATTTACTCCTCATAGTGCATTATCCTTGCTTTTTACTCACGTTCACTCATGTAAGATCTGATTCAACTACAGTAGACTTCCGATAATCCGGCACCTTTGGGACCCAGGTGGTGCCGGATTATCAGAAATGCCGGACTATCAGGAGGTACTCTGGCAGGGGCGGGTCTCGTCGGAGGGGAACAGCGCCGCAAGGGCCGAACCCTCCGCCATTTCAGAAGAAGGCAAAGCCTGCGAGCGGCGGAAGCAGAGAGGGGGCAAGAGGCAGGCAGCCGCTTCAAGAAGTTCTAGTCAGTTACACTTATTCCGGCTGGATCCACAGCCGACAGGCTCTCAATCTACCTTTCCTCTCTACTGCCTGGAGGGGGGCTTGCAGGCTTTGCCTCCCTGCAACAGGAGGGAGGGTTCGGCACACACACACCCCCCACCTCACCTCCCCGACCCCCTCCTCCAGGCAGTAGAGAGGAAAGGTAGATTGAGAGCCTGTCGGCTGTGGATCCAGCCGGAGTAAGTGTAACTGACTAGAACTTCCTGAATGCGGCTGCCTGCCTCTCGCCGCCTCTCCACCTCCCTGCAACATGACGGAGAGTTCAGCGCCCCCTCCCCTAACCCGCCGACCTCGGTCCCCTCCTCCTCCCTCTCTCCTTCCCCTCCCGCCCCCCAGAGGCAATAGAGCAAAGATAAATTGCAAGCCTGTCGTCTGCAGATCCAGCCGCAGTTAGTGTAATTGACTAACAACTTGAAGCAGCTGCAGGAGCACTTCCAGGTTGCAGCTGGTGCCGGACCATCAGGTGTGCCGGACCACCGGATGCCGGACCACCGGAGTTTTACTGTACTACTAAAATCAATCGAAAGAGCTGGATTGAGCCCTAATACAGATTCCCCCCAGCCTTTAGTACAGTTTTACAAAGTTCTGCTTGCTCAGTCTTTTATTTCTTGCACACCGTAACCCCCGCATGGAGTCTTACCAGAATTTTGTGCCTGCAAAAAAAAAACCAAAAACCTAAATAGCAATCACTATGGCCATACGAGAAGTCCTGTGGCACCTTATAGACTAACAGATTTATTGGAGCATAAGCTTTTGTGGGCAAAGACACACTTCGTCAGATGCATCTGACAAAGTGGGTCTTTGCCCACTAAAGCTTATGCTCCAATAAATCTGTTAGTCTATAAGGTGCCACAGGACTTCTCGTTGCTCTTGCAGATTCAGACTAACACGGCTACCCCTCTGATACTATGGACATAGTTACTCCATGTTTTTAATCTGTATCCCTCCATATGCAGCAAATCAGCTAACTAACATCATGTTTTTGAGCTTTGATGATGTTCTATAGCATTCTCCCTAACTGGGTCTTTCATTGATTTAACTCCATGAGCCAAAGTGAAATCTCACCTCCTCTTTGTGGTCCCACTAAAATATTTACAAATGTTGTACGTTAAAACGGTTTTTTGATAGCCAGCCAAGTTCAGAATGGAATCGAACTCCCAATATTGAATAAATAACACCTGCGCCTAAGCACAGAAATAATACTGCAAACTCCAGAATGCGAACTCCTGGTAGCCACAATGCAGCCGTTTAAACCCACAACTTTTGACCATTAAGGCAGTTGTGCTGTATGTTAGATACTCTGATACATTTTGGTGTGTTAATTCATACATAAACTAATTAAGTTAGGCTACGTCTACACTGCAGCGCTACTTCAGGATACCAGAGGTATCCCAAAATAGCTATTCCTCCTCTTTTGAGTGTGCCCATTATTCCAAAATATCATGGACTCGCTATTCCAATGTCCCTGTAAACCTCATTCCACAAGGAGCAAGGGATGTTTTGGAATAGCAATTTATTTAAAAAATTAGTGCTGTGTAGACAGTGCCAAATTTTGAAATAAGCTATTTTGAAATGGACTTGAAATAAGCTACGCAATTTGCATCACTCAAATTGCGTAGCTTATTTCGAGCTATGGGTGCAGTTTAGACACACCCTTAGTTACAGTAAGGGCAGGGAAGCAGCCCAAAAGTATTAGCTGGGGTTAGTTAATTTCTAACATTGCACTTTGAACATAAGATTTGCTTGTAATGTTATTTCTGTAGTGCCTATGGGCCTCAACCAAAACCGGGGTCTTATATAGAAAGAGAGTGCCTCTGTCCTGAATAACTTCCAGTCTAAATAAAGACAAGGTAGGACCACAAAAGGAGGCAAAGAGAGGTAACATGATTTGCCCTAGGATGTTCAACAGGTCGGTGGCAAAGCCAGAAATAGAAAGAACCCAGGTGTCCTGATTTGTAGCCAAGTATCCCCACCCTGTGGACCAAATTTCATTATGCTTTAAACCAAAAAATGTACTGTACCTTTTTCCTAAAGCCATGACCATAGCTTCAAAAGAGCTGTCATATCGAAGCAATGGAAGGCTGTGCCCAGAAAGAGTGGATTCAATGAATTCTGACAACCCAAAGTATTTCTTGTTTTCATGGTATAGATCTATTCCCTAAAGTAAATAAGATAACAACAATTTAAGGATACAACTTATATGTAGATTATAAATAATTCATCAATATACCATCACCTATCTATAGACATTCTTTATATCTCATACATACACACTAACATACACAGACATATATTTAAAAAACAATCCATGGACCTATTCACTCACATTCATGCTCACAATATGGTCAGTCTCAGAAGGTTTAAATTGATGTTGTTCCAATGACTTCAATGAAGCTTAATTACAAATAAGACAAGCTCATGATCTGGGTAGATTTATACATTATGTATCTTCCACACAGCACAAAAACTGCACCATTCTGAACTGCTTGACACATCACTTTCCACACCTCAGTAAAAGTACATGCCAAAACAAAAATGTCTGAAGAAAATCTTGAAAAAAAAAGTCAGAAAAACAGCTAGGGAACTTTTCTGATAGTAAGTAAAATGTGCTGGTCCAGCTTGCATGCATGAACCACATTCTGGTTATTCCCATGTATCCGCATATGAATTAAGCCTAAATGAAAGGTATCAGAAGCATGGATAACCATGGAGAGATGTGTAAGCGAGAGGTAAGATGAAGATTTAATGAACACTTTTATGAGCATCTTGCTTTCTCAGAATTCAAAAATGGAGATTGAAACCTGTGATTGCAAACCACTTTGTAAGAAGCAGGAAAATGTCACTAGTGCAGGGAGCAGTCATGGTCTTTATTACTTCCTCTGAGCAGTCAGGATCATACCCCATCCCCTGCAATATTTTAAATCTACTTACAAATGTTAACTAATATTTGCAGAAAGTTTATGGATGCTTAATACAGCTGGCGGTTATGTTAGCTCTGGCTGAAACAGGCTCAAAAGGACACTGTGGGACTTCTTGCCAGCCGCTGAAGTGTAGAAGCCGCACAGAAAAAAAAGCATGACTCAAGAGACTTGTATGATGGTATCAGTGTTCATAGAGAGGGAACAAAGATGCTGCTCTCAATCTGATCTACAAATGAACATCTTCATTTCTTTTAGGCGTGAGCAGGCATGGTATGAAAAATTGGCATACCTGACTGGTGTGAGTAGCTTACCAAAAAGGGGTGAAAAGAAAGAAAATTTGGATCACTACACAGAGTACCCCCCTTCTCAGTAGCTAATGATCACATATATATTTACAATTACCAGACATCCTGAATGGTTTTATTGAAACTGGGGGCTTCACCAAATTTCAGTGGATTCCTATGACATCTGGTCACCTCGGGGACATCTGTCTGCCATGGTGGTGCCCAGTGGCATCGGAACACTTTTAAGAGTGAGGGTCCTAAAATCCAGCCCCCCTTACACCTGCCCACCCATCCCCAGCTGAGGCTGTGAGCAAAGCCCCTGCATGCAGGCTAGCAGCAGAGCCCTCCAGCACACAAGGCAGCAGCCAGGATACTGGGCTTGGGGTGGCAACCGTGACCCCAGCATGTTGGGCCAGCAGCAGAGACCCAGCATGCAAGACAGCAGCCAGATCCCAGGCATGCGGTCTGCAGACAGGACCCCTGCATACGTACCTGGAAGCAGAGCCCCCGGCATGCAGGGCCAGCAAATGGGACCCCAGGCACTAGGCTGGGAGCCCAGGGATGCTACAGCATCCCCCGCACCCACAGTTCCCATGCCTATGGTGGTGCCATGTTGCAATGCAGTGTAGCAGTGCTACACAGGCCAGTTCCAACAGGTAGCTCTCTTCCCTCCTGCCATGTTTCCCTTGAGGAGGAGGAAAGTAAAAGAACCAGACTATAGGATAAGAATATCAAAGGCTTTCTTTAGGCAGCTCCTGAATCAGCACTTCTCTTCAGGCTGCTCCAGGAACTGGGTGTGGGGAGAAACAATGGGGTGAGGATAGGAAGGCAATGGACAGCAAGGAAGAGGGAAGGCATGGGGGTGTGACTGAAAAGGGACTGACAGATATTGGGAAAGGGGAGGTAGAAATGGGAGGCAGGTGAGCGGCAGAAGAGGAACAAACAACAAAGGGAAAGAGATGGACGAATAAAAGCAAGAAGCATCTACAGACTGAATGAGGAAGAGGAGAGAGAGGGGTGACACAGATGTAACCCACACACCTACTGGGTATGGTTCACTGTCCCATCTAGTGGTAGCTAGACCAATTACAGAGAGAAAGAATGAGTTTGCTCTACAGCCTTAGCTGAGTGTGACTCGGCCTTTAGCTCAAGCTGTAGAAGTTCATACACTAAGTTCCCGAGATCCCAAGTTCAGTTCTGCATATTGGCGTTACATAGACATCCTTATTCATCGTTTTGCTTACAAAAAACACATGGTCTCTAGTGTTTTTCAGAACCTACAAATGTGAAATAGTTATTGAATGAACCCAAAATCCTGAAAACATCCATCTTACGTTGCTGTACGACGACGGCCAGTGGATTTCATTGTACGGGCTGATGTGAGTATGCTGTGTCTGCAGAGCATAGGGGAAGGAAGTCACATGGAGTGTCAAAATGTTTGGAGCCTCTTTCACCTCTCTGCAGTTCAATAGTCTATCAACGAGTCCCACAGATGGATCCGCTTGAGGATAAAGGCTGTGAACAGAGCTGCAAAAAGAAACCCCATACTCTCCAGAGTGATTTGTATTCAAGTACACTTGTGACAAATGCACGTGTGTTACCATCTGAAACCTGGACACGAAAGCATAGTGCACCACTCAGAAGGAATTTGGGTCTGGATTCTTCACCTTACTCTGTTCTGTTTGCACCACTTGGGTAGCACAAAGGAAGGGGAGAGCAAGCTGCTTATCTCCTCAGCTGGGAATTCCCTGGCATGGTAATTACACCACAAACTCTGGGCTGTGATGGCAGACTTCCCTCAGTCCCTAGTGTACAGCACAGCCCCTAGCATACAGATTGAAAAGGGGCTGACACCACAGCAATTTGGTTTTCTGCAGACTTAGTCAGGTGCCATCTTCTTTGTATAAACAGTTAATTTGTTTGAAGACCTATCAGGTCCCACCTCGTCTCCTTTTCTCAAGACTGAATATGTCCAATTTTTTTAACCTTTTCTCCAAGGCCAGGTTTTCTAAGCTTTTAATTATTTTTGTTGCTCTCCTCCAAATTATCTCCAATTCGTTCACATCATTCTCAAGCATGACACCCAAAACCGGACATGATACTCCATCTGAGACCTCACGAGTGCAGAGCAGAATGGGACAGTTACCTTCTACATCCTATTATATGGCCTTTTATTCAAAAAACGTACCGTCAGAAAACATTCCAACTTGCTCTAGCAATAAGTGTCTAGCACGTCATGCCAACTGCCCAGGCACTGTGGAGTTTCTGCAGGCACTGCAGCAGAGGGGCATTTGAAGGAGACAGATGAAGGTGGATGCTGTGGTGGCTTTGCACACATTTACACAGAGCTCTCCAAATACATAAAGAACAGCCTGAAAGAATGCATGATGGTGCTTGTGGGGAAAATGTAACTCATGGACAATGAGGGCTGGCACTGATGACTTGATAAAACATATGGGATGATAAGCAGGGTACAGATAAGTCACCCAGGGCCTTAAAAGGGAGCATTTATGTTTGATTCATAGAAAGGGGAAACCAGTGGAGGGATGCATTCAGTGTGGTGACACAGATGAACCAATGATACAAGAATACAAACAAGAACAACTTTAGTAAATAATAATCTCTCGAAAAATGACCTAAGAATGAAGTGGGCCTTACCTTGCAAGATCCCAGTGTGCATGATCATGGATTAGTATAAACAGTGTATGTGGATTCTGCATAGAGTTTTGCAAAAAGACTTTAAATTTAGTCTGGGCATCTGCATCCAGCTTCACAACATATTGTTCCATCCTCTGCTTTGTAAGGTGCTCCTTTTGTAAGCCAAGTTCTAATAAAACACCTATGGAAATGGAACGGGGGTAAGTCCTTCCAAACCCAAATGCAGCTAACAATTTTCTGTATGTATAGAAAGTAAAGCTAGCTAATAATGAGCACCTGAATGCCAGAGGTGAAACAGTGTCTGCTGATATGTCACTTCAGAGGGGGGGACACAAATCAGAAAATCAACTCTCTCAAAGGAACCCAAATCAAGATTTTGAGTGCTGGAGTCAGCAATTGAGCAAACGTGAGACAGCAACTTCTGAGCCACCGCTAGCTGGAATGGACGAATCTGATGCCGTTCAACATTATAACCTGGAAAAAGACAAAAATCTGTTCAACATTATAACCTGGAAAAAGGCAAAAATCTACAAACTCGCCCTAAAGTCTGGCTGACTTTAAAGTAGCTTCCTTATGAACTGGGACTTTGCTTTCATGAATGCTAAAGGGGCATCCAAAAACTCTTTGTGAAATTGGGTATTTTTATAATTGTGGGCCTCCAGCTTTTAGCCCTAGGACTCACACAGACCTCAGGACTGAAACTCAGCTGTTTCAGTGTTAATGTCCAGACCTGAAGGCCCAGAGACTAGGAAATTGACAGGAATGAAAAGGAACTTCCATCCCTACAAACCTGGAGGACCTAAACAAGAGGAGTTTCTGTGAACCTGAGTTTGGAACTCTGCAAAGGGATTAGGCTCTGCCCACATGGATCCAACTGCAGGGTCATGGCCTTAATTTGTTTTGAAGGAGAGACAACCTGCTCTGCTACATTTCAGACACCTTCATTACTTACTTGTGCACACAGCTGCTCCAGTTGTATCTGATGCTGTTGGCTTATTCACTGAAGTAGGAAGAGATGAAGACCTGTGGCTTTGGTTTTCTTGATAAAACTTGTCCAGCAGAAGCTCAATGTCACCATCTACCAAAATGAAAGGACAGTGGATATTAGTACCCATGGTACACTATAGCTCTTTTCTGTATGGTTCCCATAGTCATAACAGAATCAAACCAATAACCAGCACAAAGAAACTATGGGTCAATTTCTCCTCTCCAGCAGTGGCCCGTCAATACAGGCAACCTAGGCGGTCACCTAGGGCACCAAGATAAACGGCCATTGAGGGCTTTGGAGGTGGGGGCACCGATCACGCACCGATCGCGCGTTTCGCCTAGGGCATCAGTTGCCGGCAGCTCGTCTAGGGCTGCTCCTGCTCCTCTCACTTGAACCGGTGTAAATCAAGACTAACCTCATTGAAGTCAATGGAATTACTCCAAGGGTGCGTCTAGACTGGCAAGATTTTGCGCAAAAGCGACTGCTTTTGCGCAAAAACTTGCCGCCTGTCTACACTGGCCGCAAGAATTTGCGCAAGAACACTGACTTTGTAATGTACAAAATCAGTGCTTCTTGCGCAAATACTTTGATGCTCCCGCTCAGGCATAAGCCCTCTTGCACAAGAATACTTGCTCAAGAGGGCCAGTGTAGACAGGAACGTTAATTTCTTGCAAGAAGAAAGCCCGATGGCTAAAATGGCCATCGGAGCTTTCTTAAGAAGAGAACGTCTACACTGGCATGGATGCTTTTGCGCAAAAGCAAATCTTTGCGCAAAGGCACATGCCAGTATAGACTATGCAAATACTTTTAATGGAAAAACTTTTCCGTTAAAAGTATTTGCGCAAAATCATGCCAGTCTAGACACAGCCCAACAGTAATTTAAAGCAAGATAATAGCTTTTGTTGGACCAGGACAATAGGGTGGACCTGGAATAGGATTGTTTCTCATTAAACAATTCTGCTAGAAGGGACAGTTATACTGTAGAATGGCTACAGAGGGGTGGGCACACTGGTAAGAGTGGCTGGAGGGGAATGGGGCTTTAGATGTTGCCAGCCAAAGTACCCCCTTCCCCAGCAGCCTGGGCAGTGCAGTCCCCACCACCCCGGCCAGCCCTGGCGAGACGATGCCCAGCCAGCATGGCTCCTGCCACCTCGTCCAGCTCCAGGGAGTCACCACCCAAACAGCATGAGCCCCACTGCCCTGGCCAGCCCAGGATAGCTGCTGCCTGGGCAGCGTGGCCCCCGCTGCCTCATCCAGCTGCTGCCCCAACCAGCCCCGGGGGAGCTGCCAACCCCACCCCCTGCCCTGAGCCAACCACACACCCCTCCAGTCCTGACTCCTGCATCCCCCACATTTCTGCCCTACCTCCCAATCTCCTGCCCTGACTCCTGCACTCCCCCATCTCCTGGTTTGAGCCCCCCAACACACCCAACCTCCTTCCCTGATTTCTGCACCCCAGCCCCATGCCCTGAGCCCCTCCTCACCCCCAGCCCTGACTTCTGCACTCACCACACTCCCTGGCCCCTGCTCTGGGGCCCCCTTCCCACCACACACACATCTCCTAGCCCCAGCCCTGACTCCTGCACCATCCACACCCTCAGCCCTTTGACCCTGGCTCCTCTGTAAGGACCCTAGGAATGCTGGATCAATTTGCTAGTTATACATAATGCAGAAGACAGATACATATTTTACTGAATTGTGCCACTATATATCACATCATATCCTTACAACCTGTTCAGTCATGTTGAAAGCTATACAGGACACAGCATTAGCACTGGAGACTCACTTTGCTCAGTGCTTGTGCAGAGACACATTAGTACACCCAGGCTATGTCTACTCTGTAGGCTTCTTGCGCAAGAACTTTTTGCAGAAGAGATCTTCCGCAAAAAGTTCTTGCGCAAGAGCACGTCCACACTGCTATGTGCTTTTGCGCAAGAGATGTGCTTTTGCGCAAGATAGCGTCCACACTGCCATGGATGCTCTTGTGCAAGAAAGCTCTCTTGTCTGTCCACACATGCCTTTTTGTGAAAGAGCTCTTGCGCAAAAAGGCTTATTCCTCGTAGAAAGAGGAATAACTCTTGCGCAAAAAGCCCTGTCTTCTGATGATCTACTGTACTTTTTCTTGCGCAAAAATTCGCTTGTAGTGTGGACACTCTGCAGTATAGATGTAGCCCCAGAGTGAGCAGAGCAAGGTCAGGGTCTCAATTCTTAACTGCAGGCCAGAGAGTGAACGTGATGTGCATGACAGCTCTTCAGAGGGTTTTTGGTTGCTCTTACTGCCCAAGGAAAAGAAGCACCTGTGTGCTTGTAAGAGTCATACTTAACAGAAACTTGAAGCAGAAGTAACCACCAACACACAAATGTGTCTGACAGTCCTAAGAAAAGAGAATCACTCTCAAATGGCTAGTTGATGGCTTGTGACTAGAGCTGGGTGAAAAATTTTAGCAACTAGTAAATTTGCTACAAATGCATTTTGGGGGCACTGAAACTATCCACAAATTCAGATCAAATTTGGCAAATAGCTTTGGCCAAAAAACAATTTTAAAAAAAAGTCAAAGCAGTTAATTCTGACCATTTTGAAATAAAATGTATTTGACTTTGTGTCAAAATGACATTTTGAAATTTAGTTTTTTTTTTTTTTTTTTTTAAGAGAAACCCCACCAAACAGGAAATAAAAAGAAAAACCAAAAGCATTGTGTTTTATTTTGGGTTTTTTTCTCATTTCATTTTGAGTGTTTCTAAATCTAAAATTATATTTTTGCTTATTTGTTTGTCTATTTTTTTTGTTTTGTTTCAGTGAGAAACCACAAAATAATTCATTTCAAATAATGGGTTTTTTTTGTTTGGCCCCAAAACAAAAAAATTCCTCATTCATTCAGCTCTGCTCCTGACGTATGCCAGGCAAACTGTTCTCACCAGCTCTCTAGTCTGCAGTACCAGCTCTTCTCAATTTACTTCACCTTACTTGATTGCATGTGGAAAGTAGCATGATCAGCAGCCCTTCTGGTAGCTCGGTACTACTTTCTGTCACTTTAGAGGGCTCAGGATTGAGGGCATGCTGAGATGCGGTAGTGGAATACTGTACTCAAATTCTCCTTTTAATCTGAGCATGTTCATAATGCAAATTATGTACATGCATCAAACACATTCAACCATCAATGTGTCTGTCCTGCGCAGTCAAGAATAGAACACTTAACTATATGTTTATGCACTTTATTAAAATATTGGCATTTATAAATTGACACATTCTGTGAGAATTTCTTAAGGAGAGACCACATGTACTTTCCCAGATCTTCCTTGTCTTGGTTGTACATTTTCTTATTATATATCCTATTCATGAAAGGTGATGAGCTCCTGCAATTACCACTGACTTAGGCTCTTGGAGCTGGGTCTATTTATGGCATGTTATGTACCTGGACAAAGGGTGCTAAAAAAAGAGCCCAATGTTTCCACTTTCCCAGTAACTAGTTGATAGTTAACTTCTTTCTGGTACTCTGCTGGGGTAAGCATACTCTCAGACAGCACTCGTGCCTGGTACTTTCCTAAAACAAAACAAAAAAAAGCTCTTTTTAATTTAAATTTATATTTTGAATGCAGTTTAAATGAAAGTAAAATTTCTCTACATAATTGATAAAATAAACAATATCTATCAAAAGGCATATCTCCCAAAACAAGAGTAACAGAAATCAGCATCTCTCTCTCCCCCTCTTATGTTCCACCTCTATTGGTCTCAAGAAGAATGTTTTTAAAGCAATATATGGAAAAGACTGTAAGAAACAAGCTTGGATTTGTCATTCATTTGAGTCATACTGCTTTCCAAAAGTACCCATAGATATTAGTTATTTCATAGATATCCAAACCAATTGTTCTGAGTAAAGCTGCAGAGTGCCAAGAATTCTTGCCAATATTATCGACGGAACCTGCATAGAACTTCAGCTGTCTTAGAAAGAACATGAAGAAAAAAAACCACCTTTGTGAAAATGTGAACATGTTGTTCAAACCTCTCCTTAGTGGAACTCTTCCAATCACATACAGAAGTCAAGTGGTATGACTACATTTTCAACATGGCTTCAATACAACCTCAGAATTTGCATGTGCATTAGCATGCATGCTCAAAGCCCTCTTTTGCAAGCACTGACAAGCAAAACATCTTAGCAAGTAGCACGGGCAAGGTCACCCATACACGAGCAAGGGTGTGCAATGGCATGCAAGCAAGTTAGCCCAACTGACTCAGAAGAGAAAATGATGGAGTTTGCCAGGTGTGCCCCAAGCTTTTTCCCTAGGAATCTCACCTGTTACCACAATGCAGGAATCTAATGTTCTGTTTCTACAAGCACATATGATCACCACATAATTCGTCTTCGCTAGCTTCCCTTCAGTGAGCAGCTTAAACATTTCAGTAAGTCCCTCGGCGAGAGAGTAACTGCACTCGATGATATGGACACTGCCATTGGAAGAGCTGGCTGCCAGCCCTGCTAGCCACGGAAGCTGGGCAGACGTCATTAGAGCAATCTGGCTGGGAACTGGAGGGAAAGCCTGTGGAATGGCCTGCTGATACTGACGGATTTCAGAGAGGTGCGACTCCCCCTCCATGAGCGCATGAATATCTGTTCCAAATCCTCAATCAAAGGGACCTGGTCTGGAGCTAAAGAAACGTCAGCATTGGAGGCACATTGTAAATCACTTAAAAATGATGTTGAACCAAAAATCAAACCCCTTCCCCTCTGAAAAATACAGCAAATTAAAACCCTTTGAGGACTGATTTTTGCTTTTGTTTTATACATGCAACTCCATTATCATCGCTGGAGTTACACCTGGTTTATAGCAGAATCAGGCCCTTTGCCCATATAAAAGATTTAGGGGCCAGACTGTTGTTCACACTGCAGCCCCATATAAAGAGTCCCACCAGTGTACAGGGTGGATCAGGACATGGTTTGGTGGGAAGTGGAGGAGCCTGGCTAGTCTTTCAAAGATATCATGGTCAGTGTAAATTAGAGCAACCCTCAGCATAGTAGGCTTCAGCAGCCCTACCAGTCAGCGGGAGCAATTCTGCCATATAGCCACTTATATTCCATCCTTGGTTCCTATACAGAGCAGAGATCTGCTGGACCCAAACCTCAGGGTCCTTTATCATTTCAACAAGGACTTCTTGTACCAATGCTGGAATACACAATGGGGATTTAATTGATTTCATATCCAGAAAGAATCATTACAACTAACTAGTCAGACAGTCTATATGATACACGTGACAGAATTCCACCCAGTGATTCGCCATCTAGCCCAACAGATTATAGAAGATATACTCTAGATCAGCGACAAAGATATCCAAGAGTCAATGAACATTTTTGGCAGTCCTGATTTCAATGGGAAATAGAATGAATCTTACTACGGACTTAATCCCTAGGAAACTGTAAGTGCCCAACACGTCCCAGTATTTGGTCCTATATTTTTATCAAGACTCAACAACCAGCTCTTTCACTACAGCAAGAGTCCCTTTAGTTAATCTAAAAAGCACCTAGTCTAAGAAATCTTAGTCCTTATTCACCAATGGCAAAATATATTAACTCTAGTCCAAGATTCTACACAGGTGAAAAAAAATAAACTCACCTAGTTGTACAAGGTAATAGACGGTTAGTAAAAGCTGCATTTCCTCTGAAATAGGCTGTATTGTAGAGGCACCATACTGTTCATAAGCCCTAGATATGGACTGTGAATTTTTGTAGCAGGTGTACAAAAGAGGGCTGACTATAATGTCATTAAGGTTCCCACAAAGATAAGGGAAGTTCCCATGACCTGTAATATAAACAATATTTGCACCTGTCAGATAAATTTAATGTAATAATTCACTGTGCAGACACCACACACATGACTAGCTTTAAATGGTAACAGCTTGAATAATATTTCCATGCTCAGGTGAGTCAGAGAGAGAGACAGAGAGAACAAAAGCAGTAGGTGAAGCCTTGTGTAACCCCTTGCCTCAAAGTGTTGTGTGCCCTTGAGCTATGTCTACACTACCAGTTTTCTCGCAAAAAATATGCAAATGAGGGACTCATTTGCATGAGTCGCGATCTCATTCGCATATTTTCTGCTGATCCATTTTTGCGCAAAAACAAGCAATGTGGACGTTTTCTTTTTGTGCAAAAACCTCTTTTTCCGCAAGGTCATGTGTGCTGTGCTTCATTCTCCCAACCTCTTCCCAGGGGACAACCCTGTGGGAGGCATTTTGTTTGAGGAAGGTTTTTACTTGGTTGTTTTTTGCAGGAGGAGCTGCTGGATTTTTTTGCACATGCTGTTGTGGTGCTTAGTTAGAGAAGGCTGGTCAAAGAAGTGCACCTTGCACTTGGATTGTATGTGATGGCCCTTAGTCCCTGTGGGGGCTCATGTCACAGTCTCAGCTCAGCTTCCAGCAAAGCTCTTATTACAGACTAGCTTTACCCTAGTTCCCCAATGCAGAGGAGCAGAAAAATTAGCCATGGTCTTCATCCAGAGCTTTAGGTGATTTTCTAGTGATGCTGGGCATAAGTCACTGAGCATTTTTAAGATAAGGACTGAGAACGTTAGACATAGAGGATAAGAAATGAGGGGCCTTACCAGCTAATGGAGATAGCTTAAGTCAGTGTTTCCCAATTGGTGCTCCGCGGAACCCTGGGGTTCCCGCGGAGCAAAACGAGGGGTTCCGCGAGGAGCGGGCGCTCCCCTGCCCCCTCTGAAAAAGAGAGAGAGAGAGCTGGCTAGCCAGCAGAGGCATGGGCGGCGAGTTGTGTGGGCTCGTGGTGCCCATGCTCCAGCAATATTTGGAGCTGGAGCGGGTCCCAACCCCGCACATCCTCCCACCCCGGCCCCAAAGCGTCTCTCCCCCGTCCCCGGACCCGTCCCTGCCGTGCGCAACCTTCTCTGAGCTCCCCCTTGCTGGTTGCTGCTGCCCTGCGCAGCGCGCGCTCAAACCAGTGGGTGGGGAGACGCCCGGACATGACGTAACGTCACGGCCCGGGATTTTAAACATGCTGGGCGCTGTGTTGCACCGCATGGCTGAGTTGCGGGTTCGGAGTCCGGGGACAGAGCACAGACTCCGGCCCTGCAAAGTGGAAGGCAGAAGGTACGGGAGAGGGAAAGGGAGAGTGGGAGGGAAGGGGCTTGTGCAGAGGGAAAGGGGAAGGGCTGGGAGAGGAAGCTGCTTGTGCGGAGGCGGAGGGGAAGGGGAAGGCACCAAAAGGACAGGGGTAGAGGAGAGACAAATGGCAGGGGGCCAAGTGCAGACAATGAGGAAAAGGGCAGGAGGGGAGGTTTCAGTGGGAGGGGGACAGGGTGATGCTGGGAGGGGAGAAGGTAAGGGCATTGGGGGCTAGGGGTGAGGGGAGGTGCTGGGAGAAGGCTTGAAAGAAGGGGTGGGCATGAGGAAGGCTGGGATGGAGCAAGTCATGTGAGAGGGCACAGGGGCATGAGGGGAATGGGGGCAGAGGGCGGTGAGGGGTGGGCATCAGGGAAAAATGGAGCAAAGGGGGCAGGGGAAGTGAGGGAAGGGGGAGACATCAGGAGGGTGCAGGGGTAAGAGAAGGTGCAGGTGCCAAGGGATTCTGGGGGTGAAGCAGAAGGGCAGACACCTGCAGTGGAGGGACCACCATCAGAGGAGAGATGTAGGGCAGGTTTGTAGAGGGAGGTGTTAGAAGAGGGGATGAGGAGGGGTAGCTCACATGATCAGAGTGGGGCTACTGGAGAAGTGGGCACAGGGAGGAGAGAAGGCTGGTGGAGGGGGCAGGTTGCAGGAGGGCTGAGGACAGTGAGAAGAGCAGGAGTCAGGACAGCAGAGGAGGGTGAGGAGTGAGGGGGCAGCAGGCACCAGGGGAGCTGATGGAGCAAGGGGAGGAGACATGGCAGCAGAGGGAAAAGGTAGAGGTTTAAAAATATTTATTAATAACTTGGGTGGCACATCCAAACAAGCCACATGAACTCAGTACTGGTGCACAACACAAAATTCATTTTGCTCATGTGAGGAAACTCTTAGGCTATGTCTACACTGGTTGTTTCTTGCACAAGAACATCTTGTGCAAGAACACATCCACACTGCCATGTGCGAGCTGTGCTTTTGCACAAGAGCATCTATGGCAGTGTGGACACTCTCTTGCCCAAGAAAGTGCCGATGGCCATTTTAGCCATAGGGCTTTCTTGCTCAAGAAATTCATGTTGCCTGTCTACACTGGCCTCTTGCGCAAGAATAGTTGCTCAAAAGGGCTTATTCCTGAGCGGGAGCATCGAGTTCTTGGCGAAGAAGCCCTGATTTCATGCATGAGAACGTTAGTGTACTTGCGCAAGAACACACGGCCAGTGTAGACAGGCAGCAAATTTTTGCGCAAGAGCGGACGCTTTGGCGCAAGATCGTGCCAGTGTAGACACAGCCAAGGGGAGGGAGGAAGGCAGGGGCAGGGAATCAGCACTGGCTCAGCATGTCTACATGGTTTGGGGGAAAGTGCAAGGAAATTGAGCTCAGCTGTGTTGCAGAGTGGGGAGGTCTGGGGAGCTGGGCTGGGCTGGGCTGTGGGGTGGGGTGTGTGTGTGTGTGTGTGTGCGTGGAGCTCAGTTTGACTGCAGGAGGAGGGAGGTGCCGGGAACCGGGGCTAGACTCAAGGGGAGGAAGGGGCAGGGAATCAGCTCTTGGCTCAGCAGTTTTGTGGGGCTTGGAGGAGGTGCAGGGAAACAGGGCTCAGCTGTGCTGTGGGGGAGGCATGCAGGGAACCAGTGCAGGGCTCAGCTGGGCTGAGGTGGATGGGGGAGGGCATACAGAACAGACGGGCAGCTCAGCTGGGCTGTGAGGGGCTGCAGGAAACTGGTGCTGCACTCCCTTGGATTGTGAGGGATGGTTTTGGGGGAAGTGCAGGGAACCAGCAGGGGTGGGCAGCTTTGTTCAGTTGCAGGGGATAGAGGTGCAAAGAAGCCTAGTGGGAAAGGGGGAGGAACCAGGAGCCCTGAAATGACCTCCCCTGGTCCAAAAATTCCTCATCTGGGACCAGTCAGGTCTAGAGGGTGCCAGATCAGGAGGTCCAACTCCTACCCAAGTCCTCCTCGCACCCTCCCTTGTAGCCAGACACCCTACATCCAGCCTGCTTCTGCACCCTACCTACCACCCAGACCTTGTCCCCTTCCGCCCCAGCTCCCTCCCAGATCCTGCACCCCATCCCTATCCCGCTCCTTGGCAGCCCTGCCATCCACCCTAGCACCGCCCTGGCCCTAGCACCTTGCCTCACACCCCAGGACTCAGCACCACCCTGGCCCTGGCCCGGGCCCCAGCACCCTGCCATCCACGCTAGCACCCAGCAGCACCCTGTTCCTTGTCCCAGCGCCCTGCCAGTCACCCTAGTGCCCAGCAGGACCATGTCCCTGACCCCAGCACCCTGCCACCTGAGCCAGCATCCTTCAATCCAGCAGCACCCTCTCCCCAGCCCCAGCACCCACTAGCACTCTGTCCCCTACCCCCACCAGCACATTTGGAACCACATTAGTGAGGCTTGGGGGTTTTGGAGGAGTTTTTTTGTTTGTTTTTTTGCATCTCACTTGTGTGGCCCCAACTGACTTTTCTGTGGGTCAGTGACCTTTGACTCAAAACAGGTTCCTCACCCCTCTCATATATAGAGACAATGCTAAAACCTTTTGAGTTTGACATAATATTTTATTTAAAAATGAAGCCTGGCCAACAAGCCCTCAATTGGGACCAAACCCCCATTTCACTGCAGCGTCATAACACTCCTGCACCACCTGACCCCAAATCTGAGCCTATCATACACTGGAACCCCCTGTCCTGAGCCTCTTACATCCCCAAACTCCTGCATCCCCACATCCTCAGTCTTCTGCCACAACATTCCTCCACCATCCACACATCACAAATCTGTGTCCTGAGCCCATCATACTCACAAACTTCTTGCCCTGAGTCCCTCACATATCGAGCTCAAACTCCTGCACCCTCACATCCACAAGCCCTGGCTTGCTCAGCACCCCAACCTTCCACCTGAGCCCAACACTCCCAGCCTAGAGCCCCTCCCGAGCCAACAGCCCCTTCTCCTGCATCCAAATTCCTCCCAGAGCTTGTACTTCTCACCCTTCCCACACCCAAATCCCTCATTCCCACCCCACACCTCACTCTCACTAGGTTGAGACGGGTATAAGGGCTGGGGATAGCAAGTGATGGAGAGGAGGGGAACAGAGCGGATGAGGCTTCACGGAAGGGAGATGGGGGGCGTGTCTCGGGGAAGGACTGTGATTTTCATGAATTGGTGGGTCCCTTTCTCCTCTCCCCGCCCCCCCCCTTTTCTTTTCTTTTTTTTTTTTTTTTTGCTTGACAAACCTAGGGGTTCCTTGAAATTCTGAAAAGCTGAAAAGGGTTCCTCGGCCAAATAAAATTGGGAAACACTGGCTTAAGTGATAGAGGCCTGTGTTTTAAAAGCTGAAAGTCCTTGGTTCTATCCCTACCCAAAGGAACAAAGCTGTTACAAACTGAAGTCCCATATGCAGATATGAAGTCCTGTTGGTTTCAAATGCTCAAAATGAGCCTCCCCTCTGAGAAGAAGAGTAGTGCACATTTATTTAGGGCTCGCCTACACAGTGCACTGGGGTGGAATGCACTGTGCAGACTCTTGCTCCCACTCAGTTTTCTTTAGCGTAAGCTGAGGTAGTTCCATTTAAAACAGTGCTGCGTTAATGCACACTAGGGAACTTTCAGTGCATGCCAGCAGGGTCCACGTGGACCATTAGCGTGTGACACACTGGTGTATGGTGGATTTTACATACTACCTGGTGTATACTAACCCTAAGACTATACCTCCTCAGCAGTTAAACTCTTGTGGCTGGTTCATGAATGCTGGCTTGAGCTATGGGCCATTTAACTGCAATGTAAACATTCAGGCTCCAACTAGAGCCCAAGTTCTAGGACCCCACAAGGAGATAAAGTCCCACAGCCTGGCTCCAGCTTGAGCCTGAATATCTACACAGGAAGTTTTAGTCCAACCGCCCAAAACCCATGAGCCCAAGTCAGCTGAGCCTTGGCTATGCCATGAATCTTTTTTTCCAGTGTAAATGTACCTGAGGCACTTCATGGCTGCTCCACAAAGAAAATAATGCCCTACTATCTAGACAGCATTTTATATGAATAGACTGTGCAAGTTTTACATCTGTCCTTCACAATGCACCAAAGGTGCAAGGCTTTCTAAAACTCCCCCATTCCACCCCAACTAATACTACAAGCGTTCCCTAAAGTACCTGATAGAACCATAATGTCTACTTCAGTCTAAACTGAGATGTAATCACTGAGCACCAATTACAAATTTAAGTTTACAAAGGCCAATGCACTAATTTATGGTCTTAGACTCCTTAATTGTTGACCAATCTTGTTCCTATTGCAGTAAATGAGAATTAAGCATTTGATTTTAATGGTGGCAGAATTACACCCTTGAGCTCTTTGGAGCTTTGCTTTTTTTACTGTTGTTGTTTTAGGAGGGTTTTTTTAGGGAAGGAGGTTGATTGAGTTTTTGTTTTACTTCTTATAATTATTAAGTTAATTAGTTAAAATTTGCACATGTAAAATACTATATGAGTTTGTTCTTATTAAATGTCCTTTAAACCTGTGTCCAGTATATTTAAAGTATAATGGTGGGTCCACATCTTTGCATCTCTTACACACATGAATGGCTTTTTTTACCTTTAAATATAACTGGTTTTGCTTTACATATTTTCAGCAAGTTATCAGGAACGGAAACTGGTTCTCCAGAGGCCACCATTGGAGAAGAAACTGGTCCCATCAGAGCAGAATGTGTCAAACATGATAGGCCTCCTATATCTAAGAATTAATTCATAATGTTAATACAATCAAGTAATAACAATATTGATGCAAAAATTCACAATATTGTATGAAGAATATTAAACACCAACCAGCAATCTGCATTCAAGATCAATCTTCCATTCGTTTTGCACTTACAGTACAAATGATTCATGAACTGCCAATAAAGCCTGTACTTATTATGTTAGCTTCCTTAGAGTAACAATTACATTTCAAAGCCCCTGAGTATCACGTGTCTAAAAATTGCAAAATGAGCATGACACATAATGGCCTGGCACAAGCTCAGATAATATGGACAGGTGTGGCTTTATCCACAGCAAACACGCAGGATCAGCATTTTCCTTCATTATTAATATCTTCATCAATATTTTAGATTATGGCATAGAGAGTACAATTATTAAGTTTGCAGATGATACCAAGCTGGAGAAGAGGGTCAAAATCCAAAATGATCTGGACAAACTAGAGAAATGGTCTGAGGTAAACAGGATGAAGTTTAATAAGGACAAATGCAAAGTACTCCACTTAGGAAGGAACAATCAGTTTCACACATACAGAATGGGAAATGATTGTCTGGGAAGGAGTACTGCTGAAAGGGATTTACAAGTCATAGTGGACAAGTTAAACATGAGTCAACAGTGTGGCAGACATGATTCTGGGATGCATTAACAGGAATATTGTGAGCAAGACACCAGAAGTCATTTTTCCACTCTACTCTGCGCTGAATAGGCCTCATTTGGAGTTTTGTGTCCAGTACTGGGCATCACATTTCAAGAAAGATGTGGAGAAATTGGAGATGGTCCAGAGAAGAGCAACAAAAAATGATTAAGGGTCTAGAAACCATGACTTATGAGGGAAAACTGAAAGAATTGGGTTTGTTTAGTTTAAGAAAAGAGACGACTGAGAGGGGACATGACAGCAGTTTTCAAGGATCTAAAAAGGTGTTTCAAGGAGGAGGGAGAAGAATTGTTCTCCTTGGCCTCTGGAGATAGGACAAGAAGCAATGGGCTGAAATTGCAGCAAGGGAGGTTTAGGTTGGACATTAGGAAAAATTTCCTGTCAGGTTGGTTAAACACTGGAATACATTGCCTAGGGAGGGTTGTGGAATCCCCATCACTGAAGATATTTAAGAACAGGTTAGACAGACACCTGTCAGATGATCTAGAGAGTGCTTGGTCCTGCCGTGAGGGCAGGGAACTAAACTCAATGACATCTTGAGATCCTTTCCAGTTCTAGGATTTTATGATTAACATATTCAGGGGGTTTGATTCTAAGGGAATATTCTTGCTATAAATACCTAGAAAGGGAAATTAAAAACATTACGTATTTTGTTAAGTTTTTAATGTCCTGGTTTTTACAGCAATCATACTGCTAACAACAGTAGATAAAAAGACTATTTTAAGGAAAGCAAATGGATGACAAAGCCAATTTCAATTTCAGATTAGGTACCGAGGTACTTTTGAAAATCATCTGAGGCACCTAGATAGATCTTTAGGCTCCTAAGTGCCTTGTGAAATCCTGCCCTTCACTCATTATCTTTTAGACAAAAAAAATTCAGCTAACTTACCACTTTTATTTCTATTTGGAATCTGTGGGTTGGGCTGCAGGTTCCAAGTTTCAGTAGATGAGGGTGACTCTGGAGACCATCCTTTGTGGCGCTTTTTTGGAGGCCCTGAATTCGTTAAAGTGCCTGGGTAATATTAATATTTCAGAAAATTATGAATATGCAAAGAGGAGGAATATTTTAATTTGTTAAATCATATGCCTGACATTCCAGTATGATTTTTGATAGACCAGCTCTAAGCACACGTTAATTATTGTACTAGATTGCATCAGACATGAACACAGACTCTCTAGTGTGCATATGACCTTTATTTTACTGTGCTATGTTACACCTTAATAATGTGAATGGTCCAGTGCATTGTAGCATAGTTAATCTAGTTTAAAGCACTGTGAGCTCTGGGGAAACTATACTAGCATTGATTAATATATTCTTACCCTGGAAGCCAAGAACATATAACTCCCTGTATTTCCAGATACAGGGCTCAAAAAAGAGCATATTTAGCTAATCAGAGACATTGGATAAAATTTGTCAAGGTAGGCAGCTGAAGAGACTGAGCAGCTGGCTCCCACACCTTTGTTTGCACTATCAATCACTATACTAAGCCACATTTATGCTGAAATTCCTGGACTTTGATTTCTTGTGTTTTCCTGTGTGTTTCTGCAGAAACATTTTCCAGAATGGTGAACTTACACTGTTAGTAACAGGCATTTCTGATTATGGAAATTAAGGATCTTTTAGGTTTTGCTCAGAATCTTGCAGTACTGAACTCTTAATTGCGTAGCTGAAGCCGAAGTACCTTAACTCAGCTTTTGGCGCTATCTACACAGCAGGAAGTTGAAGGAAGAACACCCTCCCTTAATTTTCCTTATTCCTCGTGAAATGTGTGTTACAGAAGTCAGAGTAAGAAGCCCATTATTTAGAAATTATTTTGAAATAATAGTTTTGCTGTGTAGACGCGAATTAAGTGTGCATTGTAGACATAGCCTTAGTCTCTCCCTACTTTAACGTGCAAAGGCACCAGCACATCATACACTCTGCATCAAGGTTAGTCCCATGTATACTTCAAAACCCGAGTTTGTGTCATAGATTAAAAAGAGTTATGATTTTTTTGTAAAAGATACTGTACAAAAATAAACTACAATATATGTGAAGAACTGACACACCTTCAGATCTGGAATAAAATTATTCACCTGAAGATTCATCACAGAGGCAGTAGCTACTAAAAAGATAGCCTTTTGTCCTTTATATTCTCCCCACATGAGGGCAATATATGGCCATTTGTTCTATTTTCAATTACTTATCTTTCCAGCATAATCCATAGCAGAAGGCACAATTTCAAGAAGATCAAATCAATATGATGCACTTATTTTTTGCAAATCCCCAAATCCTGTCAGGTCTCCTATGGGTTATATAATTCGCTAATCTCTGATGGTTTCCTTCATGAAATGAGAAGGTAAGTGCAAGTCCATTTTCTAATGAGCAAGTGCCCACCCTTTTAGAGACACAAAGTGGTCCAGGACTGAGTGAGCATGGAAACTGAACTAGACTGAGGCATGCTGACAATGCAATTTGGTGAAAATTGCCTAAAATTAACCTATAATCCAAATTACTGTTCTGATTCCTACAGAAGCAATGACATAACTCACACCTTTTTTCTGAAAGTTAATAAGGAATAGGAGATGTTATTAGTACACTGACGCTTGGGAGAACAGTCTGATCCAGAAACAGAGGAATTTATGCCAAATAGAATGCTCCAGTTTCCCCTCAGAATACACTATTTAGATTTGGTTAAACACAAAATTTAAAGGTACCTAAGACTGATGGTCTTGTCAGAGCTGGCAAGTTATTTTTCACCAGCTGTTGTTTGGGAGAATCTTTGCCATTGTAAACAGTTGAACCTAATGCAGCCGTTGAAGGGAGATGATCAGATATTGTGCCTGCCACACAAAAAAAAAAGTTAAATAAATAACTAGAGAGGCAGCTCCTCAGAAGGTGCAATGAACAGATCGACTGGTGGCTGACTTCAATGAAGCTAAGACAATTTAGATCAGCTGAGAATCTCTCCCAGACCCACAGTGTTTATAGCAATGAACGCAGCAGGCCCAATTTGGATCTCATACCAGTTTTTCATGAGTGTAACTCCCCTGACTTTATTGGAGTTACTTGGGGTTTACACATGGATAAGGCCCCAATCCTGCAATCAGATCCACACATTCAGCCTGCTTGTATGGGAAGCTCATTGCAGGAATGGGCCTTAACAAAAAGAATCAAATATTGCATCAATACAAATAAACTTGAGCAAAATTTTGAGTTTATATTTTTTCACAAATATCTTTTAATTTATCAGTTGACAGTGTCATATTAATAAATGGGTAGATATGACTACCCCTAACTCTGTTTAAAACTGTTTCTTCATCTTTTGAAAATATATACATCAGTGATGTCCTAAGGGGATTAATGCTTTGTTCTCAAGAGATACTAGGTTTCCAAATCTCAACTCTTTAATATATTTGGAGTCAGGCTTCTCTCTGATAGACAGAATAAAAATGTCAATGGAGTTGTCACAGTTCTCAAAATACAAATACCCATCACACTCAGAAAACACTGGACAATTGATTTCATTAGGAGGAAATCCAGAGAGAGCATTTTACTTTGCATCAGTAAACACCTACCTATTCACCCCAGGAAATGGAAAAACAAAGCCTTCAGAAAGTAAATATTTTAAATACAGAATATGTAGTTATAATTTTATAAATATGAAAATCTTGATCTTACTTTGTATAAAATTTAAAACATAAACCAATGCTTCTATAAGCAAAAGGAAAAACAGAAGCTTTTAACATAACTTCCACATAATCTCTGCAATAAACAAGTTTCCCACGCAAATCATAAAATAGGTTGAATCAGAGGAACAAACTAAAATAAAACAGGCTGATTTCCAAAGCTTGTGTGGCCAGATAACCAACAGCTGAAAAATGGAAAAGCCCACTTTCACCACCTTAAAACAGATGGATCTCAAAGATTTGGCTTGTCCTAGCTATGGAGATGGCTCACTGACTCCAAAAAAGAAACATTTTTTGAACATTAAGCTATTTCTTAACTCTTTTATCAATTACTTTGAAAAAACACTTGTAATGACAGAGCCTTCAAAGCATGAATCATTTTCTTTCTGCAGCTCTAGGACATTACTATACCAGTTACCTGATTTAGTTAACCCAGACATCCACATTTTATTCATTTTGTCCTGTAATGTGTTTTGATTTACAAACACACACAAAATATGTAGTAACCCAGTGGGTTTCTCTTCTCTGGGTTACCTGTTTGTTGAGTCCCAGCTGCAGAAGCATGTGGGTTTGGTGCAGGAACAAGCTCATTGGTGGCGATTAGTGCGGGGCCGGAACTCTCTGGCAGCTGGAACAAAGTGCTTGAACAAGGACCGGATGAAGCCTGTCGGCCTCTAAACTCTGAGAAAACAAGATCCTTCCATTGAGAAGTGATACAAGAACTTTA
This sequence comes from Rafetus swinhoei, assembly GCA_019425775.1. Taxonomy (NCBI): domain Eukaryota; kingdom Metazoa; phylum Chordata; order Testudines; family Trionychidae; genus Rafetus; species Rafetus swinhoei. The sequence goes on from CM033440.1 coordinate 27,450,873, forward strand.
TCTTTGCAAATTTAAATTAAGAATTTAAAACATGAGCTTTTTTGATTCAGTTGCTATGATATTTGGAAAGTAGGCACTAATGGTTTGTCAAACATGTCATCTTTTTATTAGCCAATTGCTTTCTACAGCTGCACTTCAGCAATCCCCTAGCTTTAAAGTCTCCTTTGTTCATCTGTCTCTCAGGGGGTTTTTTTTTTTTTTTTTCAGATGCCAATCTCTGTGCTATCTAAGCTCTGCAGACGAGAACCAGACCTCTAACAAGACAGTTTCATTATCTCACCTGCCCCTTTCCAGCAGATTACAGACCCTTTGGTAAGAGTTCCTTGTGCATTCCTGACCAGATAATACTTTAAGTGTTTCTGTTTCTTGGGCTGAGTGGTCAGTTTAAGATTGATGTGATTGGAAAATTCAGTAAAGTAGCAGAAGCCCTTCTTGCCACAGCCAACACAATTGCCAGAGAAACCTGATAAAATAAACAATACAAAAGATCTGGTAAGAGAGGTGACAGTAGCATGCACACCTTGGGATGGTGAGTATTAGTTGTAAAGAATTAATTGAATACAAACATTTTCTTACTAAATACAAAGTATGTCAAACCCCCCAAATTGCATGTGGCCATCAGGTTTCCTAAGTTAAGCTTCACAGTTAATCAATATGTATCTTGTTTTCATTGTCTATTATTATAGTTTTTTCATTTCAGACCACTTTCAAAAATTTCCATTTACCTTCCATTCCTGTGACCTGGGTATGAAACAGGCTATTAAGGCCCTGATTAACTTTAAATTCCTACTTAAGCACATTTTTAAAGTACTTCCCTTATTAAAGTTGCTCTCCTGAGTCAGGGTCTTTGACAGGACGCATAGCAAATCCCTCTTAGGCAGCTGAGTTAAGACAGCCTTCCTCAATTCTGGGGCTAGTCTGTGTGAGCAATCTGCAGTATCACAGAATTTGTTTTTAAAACTATTCTTTGTATGAGACTGAAAAGACTGAGATGTTTTACCTTAGAAAGGAGACAAACAGGAAAGGATGTGACAAATGGACAAAGAATGAATGGTCTAGAGAAGATAGACCATGAGGCTCAGTTTCTTTCTAATATTACATGAAAAAAGGGACATTCAGTGGCACTGAAAGATGGAAAATTAAAAACAGTATAAGGAGATTCTTTTTTATGAAATGCGTGATTAAATTATGGAACTCATTAATACAGGGTATCACTGAGGCTAAGAATTTAGCAAGATTTAAAAAGGGTTCTGGACATTTATCTAGATAAGAATATTCAGAATTATCCTAGTTAATGCTAACACATTTGGGAATGAAATTTATAATATATATAGTTATAGAAATTATATCTATCTATCTATATATATAATTAGTCTCTAAGGTGCTACAGGACTTCACGTTTGGGAAAGGATATTAAATTTCATACTTCAAGATTCCTTACAAATCCTAATCAGCAGGGTTAGGAAGACACTTAATGCAAGGAACAGATTATTCCACATCTAATATGAGGTAGAGTGCACCTTCCTTTCAAAAATCTGATACTGAGATGGACCCCAGGTCTGATTCAGTATTGAAATCTTCATGGTCTAACACCACGTTTCTCAAACTGTGGGTCCTGACCCCCCAAGGGGTCGCAAGCAACTTAGAGGGGAGTTGCAGCAACTTAGAGGGGGGTCACAGTATCACAAAGTTTGAGAACCCTGGTTTAACATATTGCTGCAATGAGTTCCATTGATTAATTACTTGTGTGTTAAAACTAATTTTCTTTTATCTGTTTTAAATTTGCTACTTTTTAATTTCACTTCTTGTCCTTGTTTTCTGGGTTCTAAGAGAGTAAATAAGAATAATTTACTTTCCATCATTTCTTATTTTGAGTCCTTCTATCATTTCCATTTTATTCATCTCTCCTCTAAATTCAAGAGTTTAAAGTCTTGCTAAGTTCACTCTATACTGAAGTTTGTTTATGCTTATGGATCATTTTCTTGGCCTACTTCTGAACTTCTTCTATTTCTGCTTATGTGGAGGTAAAAGTCCATATTGGAACCCATTATTCCAGATGAGCATGTAGCATCAATTTATATAGAAGTATTATAATATTTTCAATATTATTTCCTACCCCAGTCTTCATACATCTCCACATTTTGTTTTCTGTTTGGCCACTGCTTCCCATTAATCCGGGTCCTTCAGAGCTGTCCGCAAGTCTGCCCATATTTTTTTTATTCACCTATCCTGTCTGTTAGGAGGTTCAGTGAGTAATTTAAGACACAACCCCTCCCCATGCCATGTGTGGAGTGGCACAACACTGCACAAACTCTCCATACAAGGATACAATTCTGTCAGATCCTGAATCCACTAGAGTTAATGGAAAAACTCTCCTTCACATCACTGGATACAAGATGAGGCTTCTTAGTCAGTAGGTGATCATAGGAAAGGTTATGTGGCTATTTTAAGTCACATCTTTCACACAAATTAAACTTTCAATTAATTGCCGATAAGTTTGTTTTTCTGAGATAAGATGAACCAAAACCACAGCCAATGTAATATAATTAGAGCCTGTGCAGATACAAAATGTGCATCCACATCTGTATCTGAAAACTGAGCCATGGCTATAAAGCAGATATCTATGGATTTTCAGGTCTCTAAATATAATGCTGTATAAACACCTCAGAAGGTGTATACAAGAAAAAGTACTGTATACTCTGCTTACAATCATTAGTCCTGTAATGACTCAGCAGATTTTACTAAAGGCCTACATTCATCTTTTACTGGTCTGATATCTAAGACTAGTAGGTCTTTTTGCTGGGGATATGTTGGAGCTGAAGTGTATTGAAATGTAACTTACATCTCAGGTTCTGGTATATAGCTTAGTAAAGGTCACTATGACTTATGACACTAGAACAAATTAGCATTCTGCATAAGCTTGCATGTTAAACCAGCAATCATAAACCCATCTGTCTAGCATCACACAAATCAACAGTAACAGGAGAAAACCTTCTGTTACTTCAGTAATTAGGGGCATTCGTAAAGGAAACCAAAAATAAAACCAATGTGGTCAAAGCTGTACAGTGTGACATGTGTTCTAACCTGATCCAGAGTTCATGTAAGGGGCATAAACTGGAGAAGAATATCCACAGAACACAGTAAGTGTGGCCAGCAGCAGTGAAGTTTTACCTACTCTGACACCCAACCATGATTTTTTAAGCCTGACCATAGAGGGGATCACATCCTAGGGCAAGACAATGCTGTCCAGGATTGTTCTAGCCTTTATTTGCTGAGACTGGCTGGCAGGCTACCAAAACTGGTGATAGAAAAGCTGTCCAATAGAAAGTTGGTCATGGAGCACAAAATCTTTTCACGTGAACCACAGAATAGCCACTTCCATCAATTACCCCCATGTGGTGCCTGCTCTGTGGTACACATGAAAAGATTTTGTGCTCCATGACCAGCTTCCGACAAAACTTCCTAGGTCACTCACTTAGATCAGTGACCACTAACCTGGGCCACACTCAGACTAGCAGTGACAGCACTGAAAGGTTCTACAGTAGCGTATGGCCATGCTGAGCAATCGCATCTAGCCATGTGAGGTTCATTAGGAAACCTAATCTCCATTTAAGGCTTGTCTACACTTAAGTTGCTACAGTGGTGCAGCTGCAGCTGTACTGCTTCAGTGTACAGACTACCTATGCCCATGGGAGCGATTCTTCCACTAGCATAAGCTACCCACCTTCCCAAGAGGCAGTAGCTAGGTTGACAGAAGAATTACTTCATCGACCTAGCACCGTCTACACCAGGTCTAGGTTGGCATAACTATGCCTCTCATGGGCGTGGATTTTTCACAACCTTAAGAGACATGTAAATTCCTAGTGTAGACCAGCATAGTGTGGTAACGCTCACTTCTGGACCCCCGGGGATTTATTGGAGTACCAACTGGGAGTTTACTGCAATTACCAACGCCAGCAGGCAAAACCGAACTTCCTGTTAACCCCACAGGTCAGATCAACAACATACAACACAACACTTTAACACTATGATAAAGATATAGCACCACAGACTGCTAGAGTTGCTGTCTACACTAATCATTACAACTCTCCCCCCTGTAGTTAAATAAGAATTTAAAAACAGTAACTCCTAGGAACCCAGATTGTTTGCCATCCATGAAGGTTTCTGTGTTGGTCTGCCCATCATTCAGTCACTGACACCTCATCCATAGCTAGATGTAGATTATCAGTGGCAGCAGGGTTTGTGTCCTTTAACACCAGGTCTATCTGTTGTACACAGACTGCCTGCTGAAGATATCCTGTGCTGATGTCCCAAGAACCTCCCACCAATCCCTCCTCTACAACTGGCCTCTCATTATGAGTCACAGGAACCTACTGGGGGTACCTCCAAATCCTCCTCTATATCTTTCTGGGATAACTGTTAACTCTCCTCAGTGTTTGCCTTCCCCTTTCTTTTAGTGACTGTGCGCTCCAGTTTTTGATGCACTTCAAAGTGAAGAGTTATCTTGCTTTTTGTATCACTAAGGATAAGTTGTTTAACAAAATCTTCTCCAAAAAAGAATACTCTGGGGAGGGGGGGGAAGGTTTTCCAGGCTGCTTTTTCCAGTCAGGCAGCCATCTTCTCTCCTTTTTGGATGGGCACATAATTTTCCTTTTTCCTGGCATCTTGTGTCTGACATGTTCATCTGTTCCTCCACCTTATGGAACGCTGTCCTCAGGTCACTGTAATAAAATCCTGCCACATCACCCACCTGCCTAGCAGCAGGGGATCTTGCCAGTTCTTTCTGCCTGAACATCAAGTCACAGGGAAGTATTAGTGTGTAGAGTCCGAAAATAACCTCACAAGTAGAGTAATGGAGAGGCTTGGGTGCTATGCAAGGACGAAAGAAAAGTGACTTTATCCCAGTCTCATTGGTCTTCACTGACAAAGACTACGCACAGAGTCAATGGTGCAGTTTACTCTCTCCGTCTCTCTTTACTTTCAGGTCCTCGCTTTGGTTACCTGGAGTTGTCAGAAAACTTCCTGTAACAACCGGATTCCTTCCCTGATCACTGCAGATGCACTTTGGCCATGTTTCATCAATTCAGCTGCACCTGGCACAGTCCTTTATCCTTCAGTGGTTACACAACTGCATACTTTGGGGTGTCAGACACTACCAGCAAATACTAATTTCCAGCTGGTGTTTCTGGCAATGAGCCTTTCCAAGTTAGTATGTATGAACACCCAGGGCTTGAAAGTCTCCGAGGGGTAGCCGTTTCAGTCTGTAACTGAAACAACTTAAAAAACAATAAATAGTTCTGCAGCACCTTAGAGACTAACAAAACATCTAGATGGTATCATGAGCTTTCATGGGCACAACCCATTTCTTCAGATGAAGGGCTTGCGGAGTTGGCATCGTTCTAAAGGAATTCTGCCTCTTCTTGCTGGTGCTTTCCTTTCCTAACAGGTAAGACAGGAAAGCACATGGTCCTTAACATCTGCAGCCATGCCCAGCCAAAATATCTGTCAGATGACTTGCTCAGTAACTTTTCATGCCCCAGATGATCTAATATCATCCTCTGTAAGTTTGGCAGCAAGACAGTCCTGTTACCATCATACACCATGCTGGTGCCAGATCAATGGATAATTGTTCCTACACTAAATAGATTTCTCCAGTCCGTGTCTTCTTCAGTAGATAAAATAGTCATTTACCTATTGTGACGGACACCCCCCCGGCCCCATGGTTTATGAAATGGACTCATGGACATGAATATACATATCTCAAAAGTGTTTTGAGCGAATCATTTTGTGTAACCCATCAATCTTCATGTCACGATCCACTGGTTCTCTTTATCTTATTCTGTTGTATGTATCATCTGTGTGTGTAAAATTTGACACAGAGAGTTGGGAATAATTTGTGAGTTTCAAATGTATGAATGAGAGACATGGAGGGTGTTACCCTCAACTGTTGAATTATCTCTTTTGTCCTTCAGCCTGAGCAGTGGTTGGTAGGGAGTGGCCTCAATCCTTAAACAAAAAGAATAGGAGAGGAGAGGTCTGGGTCTTTTGGATGGGCTGCACCTGAAGGAAGGGGCCAGGGACAGCAGGGTGAAGGAAGAAAGCCCTGGTTTGGAGGGGCAGCTGGAAAAGAGGTTTTAGGGTGAGTTTGATTAAGTTTGTGTCGAGGTTTCAGTGTAGAATTAGTCAAGCGATTTTGTTTCTTTTGATTTGTAACCTACTTTGCTCTGCCTGTCTTCACTTATTACTACTTAAATCCTACTGCTTCAACTTCATAAAACCATTTTTGTTTTCAATCAAACCCAGTGTAAGCGATTGTTACCTGGGGGGGCAACCAGTGTGCACATTCCCCCTTTCATTGCTAAAGGGAGCTTACCTAATTCTTTGGGGTCTGATCCCATCTGGGGAGTGCTCCCTCAGGAGGCTGGGCCCTAAACTGCACTCTTCTTGGACCTGAAGTGGTTCAGTGTCTGTACTGCTTCTTGGTGGGGGCAGGGACCTCAGCTCGGGGCCTTGGCTGGGGGAGACCAGCGGAGCTGGCCCAGCAGGACCAGGTGGTGAGGAGCCCCAGAGAGCAGGAAGGCGAGTGGCAATGGGCGTGTCAGCACCCCGCGAGGCACCCCTGAGGGGTCATCTGTGACCTCACCCCATCACACCTATAGTAACTTTTATTCTCTGAGATGCATTGTGCACATATACATTCAACTGCCAAGTCATTCTACGGCCAGGGTAAAGTGCAACCAAAACACTCAAGTCAGTGACTTTTGCCAGTGGTACCACTAGGTGGCACATGCGCCCCAGCTCTCCTAGTGTGGGGAGCCAAAACCATTAAAGGGCATGTCTGCCACCTCCCTTGCCTTTTTTTCTTACAGCTTATGAAATGATTGTCCAGCGTAGCAGAGAAGATGGGGTGGTCATGGAATGTATATGTGCACAACAGAGATCAAAGAAAAGACAGCGACTGCAGATAAGTTACCAATTGTTCTCCTTCAAATGATGGTGCACGTATACATTCCATAGTGCAGGTGATGCCAAAGCAGCTCTCTGACCAGTGAAGGGACTTTGGATTATCTGACCAGACTGCAATTCCTACTTGCCCACACTGCCAAGAGACTTGAGTGATGGCATAACGTCTGCAAAAAGTATGTACATGTGACCATGGGTTTTGGTGGTAAACATAAATGTCTCAGACCCAATGCTTCACACAGGGCTCCAGCATATTTATATGCAGAGACATCTCCTTGGGTGACTACAGATCTTGCCACAAAGTCAAGCGAGGTGGGATCCCCAGTCTTTGATAGGCACACTTCTAACCAGAGTAAAAGCTGGCTCAGGAGATAGAAGAAATAGCCCTCTGCACACATTGTGAGGGTCCCACCCCAAATCAAGGCTTCAAGCACTTGTGCAGCTACACATGCCAGTATGTGCAGAGGATGCTTAGTCAGAAGATCAGCCAAATGAGCCAAGCCCATAGACAATGAAGGTGAAGTCTGGCATGCAGAAGTGTAGAATCGTAGGGTTGGAAGAGACCACAGGAGGTCATCAAGTCCAACCCCTGCCAAAAGCAGGACCAACCCAACTAAATCATCCCAGCCAGGGCTTTGTCAAGCCGAGACTTAAAAACCTCTAGGGTTGGAGATTTCACCACCTCCCTAGGTAACCCATTCCAGTGCTTCACCACCCTCCTAGTGAAATAGTTTTCCCAAATATCCAACCTAGACCTTCCCCACTGCAACTTGAGACCATTGCTCCTTGTTCTGCATCCATCACTGAGAATAGCCTCTCTCCATCCTCTTTGGAACCCGCCTTCAGGTAATTGAAGGCTGCTATCAAATCCCCCCTCACTCTTCTCTTCTGCAGACTAAATAAGCCTAAATCCCTCAGCCTCTCCTCATAAGTCATGTGCTCCAGCCCCCTAATCATTTTTGTTGCCCTCCACTTGACTCTCTCCAACGTGTTCACGTCATTTCTGTAACAGGGGCCCAGAATTGGATGCAACGATTCAAATGTGGCCTCACCAGTGCTAAATAAAGTGGAATGGTAGGTCTGCTGGAAATGCTTCTACTAATACACCCCAATAATGCATTCTTGGCTGCAAAGACACACCGTTGACTCATATCCAGCTTCTCATTCATAAATGCACAAGGCCATGTGGCCCACTAGTTGTAGACAGCAGTGGCGGCCCGTCCATAGACGCGAACTAGGCAGTCACCTAGGGCACCAAATTAAACAGCCGTTGAGGGGCTTGGAGGCAGGGCGCCGATCGTGCGTTTCGCCTAGGGCGCCAGTTGCCGGCAGCTCGTCTAGGGCTGCTCCTGGTAGACAGGAATGCACCGCTGTAACTGTGTTGGATTTTAGAACCTTAGGCAGAGTAGACTGTCCATCAGAAGACAGGTTATCGCAGTTATGGCACCGAGGCCTGCTCCTATGAATATTATACACATTGCATCAGCTGCAACTTTGATCTGTCTAAATTCAGTTTCCAGTCCAGATGAGAGAACTGCTGTCTGATTATGAGGATGCTGCTGTGGACTTGGATGTTTGTGCTCTGCATACTAAACACATGGATCCATAAGGGAAAATGTGGCCATCTAGGTGGTGCATGTGAGCCACTCCTACCATCCTGCATTTTGTGACAATCTTTGAGGCCAATGACAGGCCAAAGGAGTGCACTATGTACTGGTAGAGGATGTCTCTTGTTATAAAGCAAAGATACTTCCTAGATGTATTGCCTGGTAGATGCAGGCATCCTGCAAACCCAGGGCAGCACAGCAATCTCCTGTGGTGTGCAGTGGCTAATGATTAATAGTCATCAGTTTATCTCCCACAGTACAAATCTTTTTCCCTTTCAGAACTGGGTGTTCACTAGAGATCACACTTATTTCAACTCCTAAATCCATACCAACAGCATTGTGGTGTTCCAGCCACTGCTCTGAGTTGTAATACTCAGGTTACATCTAGACTACAGAGCTTTTCCGGGATCTGGAGGTATCCCGGAAAAGCTCTGCCACATCCAAGGAATGCATCTCTTTTCCGAAAAAAGTTTCGGAAAAGTAGACGCATTTTTTCAGCATCCCTGTAAGCCTTGTTTTATGAGGAAGAAGGGATATTCCAAAAGATTTTTTTCCCCAGCATTTGGCCCCATGTAGACGGGCCAAATGTCAGAGAAGCCTATTTCAGAAGAAAAGCAGAAAAGATACGCAAATTGCAGTTTTCAATTTGCGTATCTTTTCCAGCTTTTCTTTGTAGTGTAGACACAGCCTCACTAATAGAATCACAGGGATTTGTTGCAAGTAGCAACTCCAGCACACATAGGCAGGACTTTACTTCATCCTAAAGCCCTCAGATCAGATACCACCACATAGTATGCACAAGACAACAACTTAATGCTAAGGAAAAAGCTATAGTACCACCTACTACAGTTGACACTAATCATTTCAGCACACGAGAGAACTGATAAGTATCTCAGATGCATCTACTATTGACTACTCGCTTAGAAAAGGACTCAGAAGCTGCACTTTTATAACTTCTTTTATTTGAAAAGCCTTTAAAAAAAATCAAAACTGCCTCCTTTCACTACCACACACCAGCTTCTCTACATTCTCCTAAGATCTCCCTACTGCAAGTTCCCTCCAACACAGCTATCCACATCACATCCCCTATTGTTACTCTATTTTCACTGACAATCAGCTTTGTCCTCTTATTTTTCATTAGCATTTTCCAGCTATAACTTCACATAACACAGCATGACTGTGTGTCAAATTATTAAGAGCACCTAAGGAATCCTTTATCAGGCAGATGTGGATTGGAAGAGGATGGCAGTGGAGCTGAGTACATTTAACTAACTGTAAGCCCTTATCTGACTGATAAGAGAACCTAAGAGGATCTCATTTTGTTTTCAAGAGTTGATATTGAGCTCAGATCATGGTGAAATAAAGACACCATCCAGCACATATGGCTCACTCACAGGTTTAAACATCATTCTAACCTTATTCAGAACCCAATATATAGAAACAGGGATTATGCAGGATGAGAACTCAGACATTTCACTATTCCCTTCCTCTTCCCATGCCTTATTTACATGCCAATGTCTGGAGGCAGCCATTGATGGGAAAGACAGGTAGTTTCATGAATAAACTAAATCAAATAGGCTTCCATACATTATAGCAAGGGCAAAGGTCAGGGGATTCAGGGCAGCTGTAAGGTGTCCCAATTTATCTATGTCATAAGGTTGATTTCACAAGAGAACAAGAGATCAATGCATTCAGTATAGGGGATAAAAGCCTTTCACCTCCAGGTCACCAGTTCACATCCACCTACATCAATAGCAACGGAAGGTTGTTATCATCTGAAAACTGTTCAGCAGCTTTATATGAAACAGGCTTGGATGAATCTGCCCACATCCCAACAGACAAGTACCCACCCAGTTATCAATTGAAGTGAAGCAGAGATGCAAAGGACTTTGCAGGAAGACTGTCCTATCTTCTTCCTGTAAAATTACTGACTCTCTGGGTCAAGACTGAGGCTCATTGGTAGGACAGTATGGAGAAGATTGTTTGCACTGGCTGTGCTGCCCTGGCTCAGTGGTTAAACAGAGCAGTGGCTCCCAAGTGCTTTACAGGGTGTCCCCACTATAAGTTGCCCTGGTATACATCCATTCCACACTAAAGTCATTGATGCTTATAGGAACCGATGCATTATAAGTCCTCCCATTCCCCGCTCTTAAGTTGTGCAAAAAAAACCCTAATTTGCACAAAGGGAAGTCAGCCCCAGGGGAAAAAATCCCTGCTTTAAGTTGTTTTGCTGTAAGTCCAAGGTTTTTTTGGAATGTATCTTGGACTTATGGCGAGGATGGCCTATAATAAGGTGACCTACCAACTGCATTTTGTCTTTTTTCCTGTGACCCACATTTATGCACACTCCACCCCCGCACCACGATCCTAACCTTGACCCCAGAAGGAGGGGCTTTGAATTCAATTTCATCTGAAGTCATGTTTGTTTTTATAAGGCAAGAGTGCTTGGTCCTGCTTATTATTATAATGAGCTTGGTATAAACCTTGGGCACTTCATCCAACAGTAGTCACAATGCAATATTTCACACTGGTACCTTTCAGCTACAACCAGCCTATAAACAATAAACAAATTAATCTTTCCTGCAATGTTATTCTCTCCCCAGCCAGTGACTAGAAGAACTGCAATTCTCACTCCTAGGAATGGGAGTGGAAATGATCAGTGCAGCTGTTTCCTGTCTTTGGGAGGAAGATGGTAGGAGACACTAGCTGAATTGTTTGTCCTCACAGTCCCACTTCAAGGAATGAAAACTGGGGAAAACAAACAGATAGACCTTGGGTGGAGGCATGTTTTAGATGAATTTCTTGGGGAAACAATGACCCCAATCACAACACTGCCTTCCCCACCAGTGACCCTGCAGATCTCCAGGCACAAAGAAAAGGCTTCTTAATGGCAAAATACTGAGTTCCTTGCAGTGTTGTGAGGCAAGGAATCTATGCTGTTACATTTAAATGGTTCTGCTTGAAGCAGGTGCACCCACATTTCCCAAAAGGGGCCTTTCCTGTGGAATACTAGATGTACTTCATTCTCAAATATAAATGGCATACGAATCAGAGGAGCAGCTGTCTAGGAGAGTAATACAACTTATTAACATAATCAATAAATCAACACTAAACATGCCCCACAGTCATATCAGCAGCATGTCATGGAGGCAAGACTAGGATTATAAGACTCAGGAGTGTTCCTTTGCAATTTCTGTGTCCTGATTCAGGATCTTAAAACAAAAAAACTTTTTTTGAGGGATAGGGGTTGAAGCTTAGTCTAGACTTTTCAGAGATAATTCGACAGCTTTGCTAAAATGTTTCACAAAAGTGGTTGCTTCATTGGTTTTCATGTGTGATAAAATAGCAAAAATAAACATATAAATAGCTTACAGGAAATCAATATAGCATCACATATGCAAACTGAAGACATAAGAATCACAAAAAATTGTGTGAGTTATTACCAGATGCTCCTTGTTGTCCTTTTCTGTCCTTGTTTAGCATGTAATTAACAAATATACTACTTCCTCTGTGCTTACAGCCCAGGGAGTTTAAGTTGTTAATAGCGCTAGCAGTGAATGAATTGAGTGGTACAACATTCCTGTCTGTATCTTTAAAATGACAACACTTGGCTGATTTACAACCCTCCCTTAATTCTTTTACAATCACTGGTCAATTGTATTGTGGCTAATCCAAGTCACTAAGATCTCAGGCTAAAAGGCATTACTGTACATGGAGTTATATTATGCACCTTCACACTACACTGTTATCCCAAATGCCTTTCAGCCTTATTCACATTGCGATAGCAACGGAGTTCACATCAGAATCTTTGGCGCCAGTGAAATTGCAAGGATCATGTCTTGATCAACAAAAAGGCTAACAAACCCAGCGGCAACTTTATTTCTTTTAAGTAATTAAAACTCAGCGTGGTGCACAAGGAGCACTGTACCATTTTTGAGGCTAACAATGAAAAGGCTGTGTGTCAAACTTGAAAATGCATGTCCAAAAAAACCCATAATTTTCTTGTAGATTTAAATATCACTGTACCTAGTGGCACAAACTACTTCAGCTTTTATCATATTCATCATTAGTTCATTCATTCATATGATTGTAGATGTTAGAGGCTTTTCAATACTACTGTCAACAGTAATACAGGGCCTGGGCCAATGGAAAGACTCTCATTGACTTTAAAAGGCTTTGGATCAGGTCCATAACTTATCTGAAGGGTTGAAATCACTACCATTGCTACGAGAACCTAATTACAGCTGAGGGGCAAAATACCTAAACTGATGGATAACAGAATTCCTGTTTTCCCCGCTCTTCTTGTCATGAAATATTTTCTATTTTAAGACCAAAGACAGACACACAATAGTGTCTGCTTATGTGTCAAATTTGAACTCTGCTTGTAAGTCTTATTTTTATTTATACATACACATATACCGGTATATACTGCAGCAGCATCCAAAGTCTAACTGGGAGCAGAGCCTCATTGTGCTAGGGACTGTTCAAATACATTGGAAGACTTACTCCCTGCCCCAAAGGGATCACAATCTGACAAGGATAATGAATGTCTGTGGCCCGAGCAACAATAGCAATTACACTGCAGAATCGTAGGATTCATTCCATTTAGCTGCCACAATGGTTCCCTGAGAGCAACTCCACCTGAGAAGGGGAATGGTAAATGCCCGTGTTTAGAAAGGTAACAGACAGGCAGCAGCGCAGAAATAGCTCCACTATTCAAGGTGTAGTTCAGGCAACTGTAATTCAAACTGAGCCAACAATGACTTTAACCTTCAGCTGGAGGCACAGCATTCTCTCCAGATAAAAGAGATGTAGCATATGTAATGGAGTGGCTCACGCTGTACTCTTTCCAGTGCAAACACAGCCAGTTCTAAAAGGTTATCGTGCTTTGAGCAATCAGGGAGGACTATTGTCTACAAGTGATGGAAATAAGATCTGCCAAATTCACTTTGCAACAAGAATAGATATATGACTTACCTAACAAGGCATTATGCCCATTGTCATCTGGCAAGAATCTTTTATCTACAGCACACACTAAAAGGTGATCAGGCAGATTTGGCGATTTAGCACCAACAAGTAAAAACCCTGAAGGCACCTCAATTGGATCACTGGAAATGGATACCAGCCTCAAGTCTTTACCAGCCTGGCAGAAACCTAGAAAAAACAAACGCAACATATTTCTGAGGTTAAAGGTCATTTTGCTTAATTCTTCACAATTTCCTTACTGAATAAACTCCAACTTTTCTTTTTATTTAAACAGAAATGTGAAACTAATGTCAAGTTTAACATCAGTGTCAATTTTTTTTCCTTCTCCTGAGTAAGTTATAAACAAAAGCTAGAAAAACAATGAATAAATAAAAATTAGGAAATGCAAAAATACAATTTTCTGCAGTAGTGATACATCTGTGTTGCACAACATATACATGAACTAGATATATTAACTCTTGGTGTCTGGGCAGTTTCACAATTTTGAGACAGTCTCTCATCTCATTTGTGTGGGTCTTTCTCCCAGCCACAGGAAAGGACAGAATAATTTTGTTTTAAATGGAGAAAATATGGTGATAAAACCACAAAGTTGGCAGAGCATTCAACAGCAGGTATATGATCTGAAACAACATTAAACTCAGTTTTTTAAAACTGGACTGTTACAAGCTACAACCATAGTCCTCACCTACATATTAAGCATCCTGACATAGAAGTACTCTTTTGAAAGATTCAACAAACACACAAGTTTTATCTAAGAGGTAGCAAGAGGTAATTGCAACAGGCCCACAATTTTCTATATACCCAATTTTGGAAGGTCGTTGTTATGATGTTTGGACTCAATCCTGTTCTCTTTACTGAGACCTGGGTCCCAATGATACAAGTGGGAGGTTTGCTTTAGTAGGCCATTGGATCAGTCACCAAACTTTGAGTCTTGTGAATTTCTTACCATCAGTTGTGCAGCAGCCATCAGGAGGAGGTTTCATCTGATAAGAGAGAGGAGGGCTACTTGATTCTGAACTTTCTTCTTCCTCTTCCTCCTCCTCCTCTTCCTCATTATCCACTCTGCTGCCTGCTACAAAAGTACCACCGGACAAATTATATTTAAAGAACAGATAGCAGTGGCAATAGCTGATCCTGGGAATGAGCGGTGTCCCAGTTACAGCAAGCACTTCATAAAAGAAGGATTGTCTTTTCACGGAACCACCATATTGCCAAGTCTCACAATGTTTGGTTTTTTTCATTAAAAACTCCAGCTCCTGGAATCCTGTGATTACATGAGAATTTCAACTTGCATTTAAAAAGAAAAGGTTCTAGCCCTTGTGATTGTGGAGAAAAACTTTAAAATGTGACTTAGAAGTACTTAAATCTCAGAAAACAGGAAGCAAATAAAAACAAGCCCCCCATTTTTTGTTTCATTTCATGATTTGGAATCCTGTCTCATGATTTTAAGGGGGCTTGACTCATCACATTTGAAACCTTAGAGTTGTCAGTAATAGAACTCTGTCCCCACAAAAGCTCCCTTGACCTTTGTTTTCGGTATTTTCTCCTGAACAAATCTATGTGTCTAATTAATAGTGACATACTGACCATATATTAGATTCTGTACATGAAATAGAACAAAAAAGTCATTCCCTTCCCCAAGGATCTTAGTCTTTAAATAGATGAACTATACAAAACTTGCTGTGATGGAGGAGGGATGTCTGTTCCAAAGCTCAAAGTCAATGGGAGTCTTTCAATTGATTTCAGTGGACTTTTGGATGAGGCCCTGAAAATCCCATAGGAAAGGTCAGCCACCGCCTCCTCCCCCACTTTGTCCCCTCCTTAAATAATGGCTCCAGGGTTAGTATTTGTGAGTTTTGCCAATAAATGAATTTTAAGGTGAGATATGAAAGCAGAGAGGTTGGTTGTTGCAATCTTGACCCCAAAAGATGCCAAACGCTCTAGCCTCAAGACAACAAAGTATTTAAGTATATGCTTACCTTTACTCACGGGTAGCAAAATTGATCCCCTGCTGATCAGGGATAAAGGCAGAGTGGTAAGCACAGAGGATAATGTGGGAGATGGCACAAAGACAAGAGGTAAGGAGGGGACAAAGGGAGAAGTGAAGCAGCCTTTGTCACTGGAATGCAAAGACTGGCATAACAAAACATGGGAGCCGAGATTTAGACACAGGAGAGCTGTGCAGGCTTTCAGATTAAGAATGAAAGGAATCCAAAAGCAAATGTGCAGCTGTACAACATAAGTGACAGCCCCGTTTTGCACTAACAGGCATAATTAGGGTGTCTTGTCTTTGTTTTCAAGCATACTGCACATCATTATGCGTCAAAATCAGATTTTAAATCTGAATGTAAAAAAACTTCTTCCCATGTTTGTGTGTCTGAGCTCTTAGAGATTGTCTCCATTGCAAAGAAAAACCCTCAGTGCCGTGTCTCAGAGTCCAGCTCCATTGATTTAGGCTTGCAGGACTGAACTGCAAGGCTAAAAATAGCAGTATAGGCTCAGGCTGAAGCCTTGGCTCTGAGACCATCTCCATTTGTCAGGTCTCAGTTCATCTAGACTCTGTGACTAGGTCCTGTAAATCTTTTGTTGCAATGTAGATACCCATCACACACTCGCATACACAGTGCATCAGAAAAACGTTAAGAGCCTACCCTGACACACAACAGCCAGCATTATAAAAATGGTGTATTTAAAGTATCTGCAGTCTATGCAATATATTTCCATTTTGTTACAAAATAGTCTACAGAAGATTAAAGTTCCACAGTGAAGCACTTGTAAATTAGGAAACAGCACCCTTAAGAAGCTGCTCAACTTTACCTCTGTCCCTTGCGTGTTACAGGGCCAGATCTTCGGCTGAGCTAAACTAGTATAGTTCCATTATGTCAAGAGAGCTTTACTGATTGACACTAGCTGAAGTACATGATCAGAAGTTTCACAAGTACTGCAGGGTATTATGCCATTATTGCTACCAACTGTATACAATTATTTCTACAGCCTCAGTACATTTTTCAGTCTTTTCTGCTTACATTATTTTTTAGTCATTGTGAACCAGTGTATCTTTATTGACTGAAATTTTGCCTGATAGGTTGTCCTCTTCCTAAGTATTCTTTAAAAGAAATAATTTAAGCCCCAATCCTGCAAACTCTTAAGCGCATGTGTGATTTTACTCAATGGGACTATACTCACAAGAGTAATGTCATGTATGAGCGCAGATCACTGGGATCAAGGCCTAAATCAATAACCATAACATTTATTTTCATCCAGCAACATAGACTCCCTTAGGTGGATAGCAGGGGATGAGCCAGTTAACTGCAAAGGTAATTTTCCTGCAAACCTAGATCCAGAGTGTGATTCCCTTGTTAATGTTGAATAGCACCTTACTTCAGAAACAGTCCTACTGAAGTCTACTAGGTTATTAGACAATGTGAGCAAGGGCATCGTATCCCCCCTTCTCCCTTGGATGGACTGTATATGTCAATTAATTTTACTATCACTATGCTACATAAATCCCAGTTCTACTCCCACTGAGATCAACTGCCATTGATGTAGAGGTGCAGGATTCAGAAGCTAATCTCTCATATGATGTACAAGATGGGTTTTCTGCATGCTTTCAAAATGAATTACTTTAATGGGCTCTGCTTGTGTGGGCATACACAGAGTGTACATAGCACTAGAAGCTGCTATACGGGTTCAGAAAAATGTATGAAACAGCACATGATTTAAACAGCAGCATGTAAGCACAGAATTACTGATTCTCCTCTCCCTTGCACCATGTGAATTCATTTCTACACCTGCAGAGTGGGCATGAATTTCAGAATGGAGAATGTGGCCTTTTATTGTAATGCATCTGTAACCCACACATCTTCCGAGTGTGGGGTACTGTCCCATCTAGTGGCACCAAGACCACTTACAGAGACAATAATGAGTCTACTCTACAGCCTTAGCTAACAGGCAGCTGCCTTTTAGATCATGCAGTAGAGGCTCATGCACTAAGCTCACAGGTCCCAGGTTCAGTTTTGCCTGTCAACATTACACCCAGTGGGGCAGAGTTAACATTGCTCTTGCAGCTTTAACAGTATCCGTTTTTTTACTACTAAGTGCTCAACCATACACTTGACTTTAACTTTCAGTAAGCATACAGCCAGAGGTTCATTGCAAATCAGTATAGGTCAATGGAACTATGCCAATTTTTACCAGCCTTTATGGCACTTCAGTTGTTTTTAAAGAAGAAAGGATTTAAAATGCATTATGTAATGTGAGACCACTTGACTAGATGTAACCCACACACCTACTAGGAGTGGTTCACTATCTCATGCACTTAAATCACTTACAGAAAGAAAAAATAAGCTTGCTCTACAGTCTTAGCTGGGAGTCTGCTGCCTTGTAGCTCAAGCAGTACAGGCTCATGCACTAAGCTCTAAAGGTCCCAGACTTGGTTCTGCCTGTTGGCATTAGACAGACACAGCTGGGAAACCTTAAATCACACACTTTATGGAGGCTCTATGCAGGGACAAGACTCTCTCCTGTGCCCCTTAGGAGCTACATGGATTTTACCTTATGAAATGCACAGTACCCTGGACATCTCCAGTTAGAGGCAGCAAAAGCTTTGATGCCAGCTGAACAACCTGAAGGGGAGACCCACACCCACATCAATGAGAAAGGTAGAGCACACATTATAAGACTGTCCCCATCAATGTCAAAATGGGGGAAATATACGGGTCTAGTTCATCAGGTAGTGTAAAATGGCACAACTCTACTTCCTTCAATGGGCCCATAAGGAATTACACCTGAAGAGAATCTAGCTCCAAATCTTCTAAGGTGCAACAGAAAAACATGTCCATACTGTAACAGAGGCAGACAAGCTACTGCTCAAAAATGTCCTCAAGAAATCTAAATTAGCACCAGCCAAACACTCTCCAAATCTACTATAGCCAGTAAGCCATCCTAAGAAATGCCTGTATGTCACTTTACTAACTCTTTGGAAGAGGATTCTCCAAGCTCCAAAAGCTACAAAAAAGAAGAAAACTTTAATAGCTAGCCATTAGAAAGGCAAGATAAAGGTGAGAGGTCACAGCAAACTCTCTAGGCTTTTAGACAACCCAGCAAGCTGACCGCAAGATCATTTAAAGAATCAGCATTTAAAGAATATTTTCAGAAAGTTTCAAAAGCTGAATGAGCCAATACAGGAGAAGAGAGGGAATGCATTGCTACATAGGCAAAGACACACACAAAAAAAGAGAGACAAACAGTGCTGATGGACCCAAGCAGTTTTTAGTTTATTTAATATAAAATCCCAAAAATGATTATGGATATGATGATTAAGGAAGGCAAACAGATTTCTGTAAAACTGTTACAGCAGCAAACAAGGCAATAGTTGCCTAGAGAATGTCTAAACAAACTTTTAGAATACAGAAAAAATATATTTTGTTGAAAATATTTTTGTTGAATAATATTATAATAGTAACAAGGAGTTATCCAATTCTATTGTGTTATCAAAACGGTGTGCAAAAACTGTAGTTAAAAATGTTGTAAGTTAGACATAGCATTATTTGAAAAGATAATTTAAAAATCTATAGGCTAAAAAGATATCTTAATTTCAGCTGGTTTACTTTGTGCATATTCAGCATAGACATTTAAGTTCAGAAGAACCATTGTGATCATTCAGTTTGATTCCTTGCATAATATAGGCTATAATCTCTTTTATAGTTATAGGATTTTAGGTATAAATTGTAATATATAATTATAAATTGCAATAAACCTAGTCTATTTTTACTGAATAGGCACTTTGCCCTATTATTTGTGAAGGTCTTTCACATAGCAACAGGGGAAAGAAAAATATTTATTTTAAAGAGAAAAATGATTATATAAACCAGAAAAACCTGGAATTAGGGGAACCTGAAACTACTTTCAACTCATTTATTTTTAAATTAGTTATATTTCAAGTTCATGGTGTCCCTTTTAAAATAACAATTTCAAAATTGTAACAACAGCAGGAACAAAAAAAACCTGACTGATTTCATAGTGGTTGGTTTTGCTGCCAAGTGGTCTGGTGAACAGGGCACCAAAAAATGCAGACTGTGAGCTTCAAGATAACCTCAGAAAAACACTCTTCAACCAACTTCTTGAACCACTAACAGAGAGAGAGAGAGAGAGAGTTGGTGTTGTGGCATAGTGCCACCACAAGGATGGTCCATTGCTTCAAAGTTATTGCCCTCCATCCCTCAAGTCTTAGGGATTCATGGTTCCTAGAGGAGGAAACTCCGGTTTGTTCTCAGGAGTCGGAATTGGATGTACGATATGAGACTGCAACCTCAACCATCTAATACAACAACTCAGGAAAAACTCTATCAGGCAAACCATACAGAGTTTCCATCCTCTGATACATGCACGAAAGGGAATGTTCTAGGCAAAGGTTTGTGAGGTTTATTTAATTGAGGCCTGATTCTGTTCCTTTTTTTCCAGTATATAGGATCAGGCTGGAAGGTCAGTAAAGCCCTTTGAGAGCCTTGAATAAAAGGAGCTACAGACATGTGAAAATTACCTTTGTCCCTCAACAATGCATCTGTTTCTGCAGCATCTTTCCCAGCTGATGTCATAATCCACTTTGTGACATCACAGTTAGTTGCCATGGAAACATTTATGAAATTCCCAATAGAGGATAATCACTTAATGTGGAGAATAAGCAGCAGGAGCAGATGGATACTCAGAGATTATATTTTCATGCAAATGTCTTTAGCTAGCAGTAAAGAATGGAAGGAGAAAACTAAATGTGTATGAGATAAGCAAATCTATTTCTAAATGGAATATTTTTCAACATATTCAGTGAGGTATTAGCAAGTGTTTAATATTTTCAAAATGATTTTGTTTTTAGTGGCTGAATTGATTTTTTGACTACTTATTTTATTACATACTATATTATTTTTCGCATTCCATATGTACCTACACCGTGTTTTGTGGGATACAAAAGGACACACACACACACACACACACAGAGGAAACAAATGCAACATTACTCCAGTAGCTAGTTGAAAACCACAGGAAATATTTGCACCAGCAAGCTAATATTGTCAGCACATTATCAGACCCTCTGCAAACAACACAGTTTAGCATATAACCAGACTTGATGTTAAATATTAGCAGACTAATTTTTGTAATTAGCTTGGTTGTCAAATCTACACATTTCATCTAAATGGGAGTGGAGAACCTCAGGCCCAGGAGCTGGATGCAGTCTTTGGCTTAACCGGATGTGGCCCCTGAGGCTTAAGACACCCCCTTCCCCAACTTTGGAGAGCCTATGCTGGTGCTCCAGTCTCCCTGCTGCCTCTCCATGGGCTGGAGCACACACAATCTATTAGGCTGGGCCCCCCTAGGCTCTGGTGTGCAAGGAGAATGTGGGGAGTGTCTTTGTCCTCTTTCGGGGGGCACAGTGAGGGCTTCTCACTTGTGTGCGGCCTCCAACTGATTTTTCTGTGAGTCAAAGGCCCCCAACTCAAAAAAGTTTCCCCACCCCCGATCTAAACTATTCCACCTCTAGAGAGAAAAATGAATGAGTAAAAGAAAGAGACAAGGTGGGTGAGGTAATATTTTTTTATCGGACCACAAAGATCTGTGTAGTTTGAAAGCTTGTCTCTTTCCCCAAGAGAAGTTGGTCCAAAAAAAGATATAACCTAACCCACTTTGTTTCTCTAGTTTCTCAGACTGACACGGGTACCACAACATTACAAAAATGAGTAAAAGAGAGTGCAACAAAGCAGCTTCGCCAATATATAAATAAATCACAGAAATCCAAGACATAAACCATCAGTCCATACCGTGGAACACTAGGCAAAGGCTTATGTCAATACCTTTAAAAAATGGGGATCAAGTTAAAAACACCGTCACGCCAAAATTAATCATAAAATCTTCTTAGCATACTTAATAGAAAGGCTGCAAATATTTTTGCTTCTTTCATTCACAAAATTATTTTAGCATCTCATTTGTAAATCTGTTGTATTTTTACAACGGTCTAAAATAGTATTTTTTTCTGTTCTATAAAGGTAAATTTCCAGATAAAGCTCTGATCCTCCTGTGTTTAGTCAGTGAATTCATAGTGCTTCCAGTTATGTATGTCCATACGTGTTTGCAAAAATAGAGCCTTACTTTGTAAAAACAAAAGGTATTTCATAATTATTCTCTTCAAATAGTTCTTTTTTTTTCAAATTTGCATTAGATTTGGGGGAAGGAGGAGGCTGCATAGAACATAAAATAGCCAAACAACTTAAAATACTTTTGTATCTGTATTTAACTTGAAAGTTTCATGCTGTTCATTGGGTGAACAAGGAAAGGGTTCATAGTTCTATTTGAAAAGAAATATAAATGTCAAGATTTCCTACCTTCTAGTGATGAAAGTTGCTGCTCGGCTTCCAAATACAGCTGAGAAAAGATTGGTCTGGGGACTAAATTATTTGAGCGGAGAGAAGCCTCAATAGAATTATGCAATACTTCTTCAAACCTGGTTGTCTTGAGTTGCCCAGCATAAGAATTTCCCATCTTCTTATTCAAAAAAAAAGAAGAAATAAACCACGTTTCAATTTTAGTTCACAGAGCTAGGAGATCACATCACGCAGGAGGCAAAGCACAACATTTCTCATGAAAGAGGAGCACTGCATTGTCTACCCTGAAAGGCGGAAAAAAAAAAAAAGGAAACTGACAGCAGCAGCCACTAAACAGATCCTGCTGGTAAATGACAGGAAGTTATCTAAGTAACAGCATTCTGTAATTCAACAGAAAGGCAGCAAGGTCTGGCACCTTTTTGAAGATGTTGCTAGAAATTTGATTCTAGTAATTTCCTAATTTAACAAACTACACAGCAATTCAGGAGACACATTTGCAATGGTCAGTAATCTTAGCTGTCAAACAACCTTTGTATTTACCATATTTCAGACAAAATACACTTTAAAGGCTCTTGTGGATAACAATTATGAATATGTGTATTGACAAATCAATGACCAACATAACACATGCATAAAATACATGGTTACAGCAGTTTAATTACTCTTTTAGAAGTGTCCTTTTCTTCAAAGAAAAAAAATGTTGCTTATAACTAAAATCCAGTCAAAAAGCGTGGCTGAAAGTATTGCTGGCATCTTTTCCCCATTAAAAGGAGATTTAGACAATGCATTTCCTTATAACATTGCACAAGTGTTTTAGAACAAGAGTCACACAAGTTGTACATTTGATTTGGAATTTAATCACATTTATTATTGGTAAAGCCACATCATTTTTTCAGCTTTTATTGATACAAAATAGTCTAATTCAGTGAAATATTCTAGTAGTTTACTTTCCATATAATCAATTACTGCCTGCTTTCCACTGTGAACACGGTGAATTGGTCTAAAGCAAAGCCATGTCAGCTTTCTTTTTCTGCTACAAAGTAGCTCTTGCCCTGGGCCCCACAAACTTTCCCTCCGCAAGTAACTGTGAGCTGAAAGCATGAAATGTTTCCTGTTTGTGGCAGTAATTCCTAACCACTGAACTGCCTCCTCTCCACACTGGAAATAAGGCTGTTGGGAAGTAGCCTCCAGGAATCAATCAAGAGAAAAATTACTTTGAATGAGTTAAACATATCTTCATTGAGCTGCTGTCTGTGTATGATAGTCTGATATGTATATACTTTCCTGTGTATATTTACATTGTTGTATATAGTTTTACTGGGGTGGGCAATTTGGTAAGCACAAAGGACCACTAAGGAAAGCACGTAACATCCACGCACGGTATAATGAAAACAAACAATGCTGACATTTCTCTCACATAGAAGTGCACACATCCCCTCAGTCCACTCACTGACATTATCAGATGAAAATAGGACTAGAGAAGACTTCAGTTTGTTGTGAGGCTCCACAAATGGTCTCAGGTAAGCTGCAGAGCTCCAAGGTTATGTACAAGGCTTAAAGTGAGGGCTAGGCATATCCCCCTTCCTCTGCTACAAGCAGGACAACTCCCAGCTTGAGTAAACCATATTCTCCCTTAGCCCATCCCAGGTCTCCCTTTACATCTGAACTGGAGCAACAGAGCACTCCCTCTTGTTGCAGGCTACTTTAACCTCTGCTACACCAAACACAGCTGCTGACAATGAGGAAACTGCCATTGCCAATGTTGTCCTGATGTTATCTCAAAACCAAGGTGGATTCAAAAATGAATTACATTACACATTTTCTACTTACAGGTATAAGGCAGCTACCATTAATGAAGCTACCAAAAGATGAATGATATTTCCAGCCCATCCCTCAAGCCTCCTAGTTGTTGGTGTAGTTACCTACATCTACATAATATATTTTTAAAAAAATAACATGGAAATAAAGAAACACCTTTTAACAACAGTGTTATCACTTTGCTCCTGTACTGAACACTCTCCCAAACCAGAATCAAGACATGTTCTGATTAGATTATAAATGTCTGGCTAGAGATCTCTTTTC
The DNA here is from genome assembly GCA_019425775.1 of Rafetus swinhoei. NCBI lineage: Eukaryota > Metazoa > Chordata > Testudines > Trionychidae > Rafetus > Rafetus swinhoei. Next base: position 27,474,883 of record CM033440.1, read on the forward strand.
ACAGTGAAAAAAAGCCAGGCACTATTTGAGTGCTACATGACATTCCCACAATCCTGCAAAGCAAATACATTTTTCTAGGAAAGGATGCAATCAGCCTGCTTGCACCCAACATTTACCCACCTTCAAGAATTTAAATCTCATTCAGCAATCATCCATTTTATAAACATTTTTCCACAGAGGGTGTTAGTTAATGAAAGAGACCTTTAGACTTAAATTGCAAGCTCTGTAAGACCAGATCATATCCACTTAGGAAAATTTTAGAGACACACAACCCAGTCCTGCTCCCACTGAAGTGAATAATAAAGAGCCCATGACTAGACTGGAACTGGAATGGCACTTTGTCAGCAAGCACTAGTTTTGATAACCTCCAATGTGGCCATGCTGGGGAGTTAGAGTTTCCATGAACTTGGCTTTGTGCCCTTTCCTAAGCTCAGGGCTTTGCTCTGGATACTGCTCAAAGAGAGCAGGTGCAGGTAAGTGGGGAGTGGGTGGGGTCTTAGCTCTGACCTGCTCAAACTCTGCCCACTCAAAAAATACCTATTAGTCTATTAATTTGGAATAGAAATATGCATGTCATTAAATAGAATGTAAAAATGTATCCTCAGCACTTTCATAGCAAGTCAGCCAGTAGAAGGAGCAGAAGAAATTCCATCTTCAAGTCTGGGAATACTTCAGAAAACACCATCACAGACAAAAATAAACTAAAAAGTCTCAGAGGGCTAGTCGTGTTAATCATATAATCTTTGGGGTTCCCTCACACCCAGACCTAAACTGACAAACCCCAAATAGCATACCCCAAAGCTTACAAAACTGACCCTTTATGATAGTGGGGCCAATAGCCCCACCAAGCCCCTAGGCAAGGTGGGGGGGGGGACTGCTTCATGCCCCCTAGAAGCGGTGGGGCCTCAAGTAGAAGGGGCAGGGCTGGGGCTGGGAAGCCCTCAGTGCCACCCTAGGAGCAGCATGCCTCCCTCAGGCAGGCTCAGAGCTGCCCGGAGTGCACTATATTGCACTCCAACAGTGATTTAAAGGCCCCAGGGCTCTGGTTGCCACCACTGCCACAGTAGCAGCTGCCAGGAGCTCAGTGCCCTTTCGTATCACTGGTCCTCAGGGCAATGGCCCTCTTGCCTCTCCCTCCCTCCCTATCAGCAGACAGGCATACGATGGAGTTTTGCATTTGCACCAGTCATGCAATTCAGGGGTCCTGCACGGCTTTGTAACATAGGCATGATTGCTTTTTTAACTCAAAAGCACACTGATGTTATTGCTAGTGAGGCTCTGTACCACCCTGGAATCAAAATGGCACTGCCTTGGATTTTTCCACAATATGCAGCTTTTATGGCATTTGTGGGTCACCGCTGGTGGACAGAGCTGGGAAGTCCTTCAATGCTGTTTGGGCAAATGCAGTTATAGGTTCTGGACGTGGAGTGGATGTGCTTTTCTAGGTGCTTCACAACATCATGTTAGGGTTGCCAGAACACCTGGTCAAAAATGGACCCAATTGGCTCCAGTCAACAACACTTACCAGGCCGTTAAATGTCCTGTCAGAGGTCCAGTGGGGCCCCTGGCTAAGGCCAGATTCCTACCTGCCATAGCTTCACGCTGCTTCTGGAAGCAGCTGCTCCAGAAACAGCGAAGAGGCATGCACCGGCACTGTGGGGATGGTGCCTGTGGGCTCAAGGATAGCACACAGAGCTTCCAGGCCTTTCTGGCCACCCATAGGCCTAGAGGCCATAGGGACCTGGCAGCCATTTCCTGGGAACCACAGTAAGCACCACTGGGACCCTGCACCCAATCCTCTGCCCCAGCCTAGAGTTCCCTTCCATACCTAAACTCCCTCCTGGAGCTTGCACCCCAAACTGGAGCCCCCTCCTGTACCTCAACCCCCTTGTCCACAGCCCCATCCCAGAGGCCACACCTTCAGCCACAGCCCTCATCCCACCCTGCTCCTCAACCTTGTGTCCCCACCCAAAGCCCTTTCTTCCACCCCAAACCCCTCATCCTTGGCACAACCCAGAATCCATACTTCCAGCCAGAGCCCATCCTTCCCCCCACACGCTCAGACGCCCTTAGCCCCAGCCCAGAGCCCCCTCCTGCATCCCAAATCCCTCATTCTCAGCCTCACCCAGAGCCCATCCCCTCACACACCCCCAAACACCTGTCCCAGCCCAGAGCCTCCTCCTGCATCCCAAATCCCTCATTCTCAGCCTCACCCAGAGCCCATCCCCCTCCCACACACACCCAAACACCTGTCTCAGCCTAGAGCCCCCTCCTGCATCCCAAATCCCTCATTCTCAGCCTCACCCAGAGCCCATCCTCCCTCCACACACACACTCACCCCAAACACCTGTCTCAGCCCAGAGCCCCTCCTGCATCCCAAATCCCTCATTCTCAGCCTCACCCAGAGCCCATCCCCCCACACACACATCCCACACACACCCAAACACCTGTCTCAGCCCAGAGCCCCCTCCTGCATCCCAAATCCCTCATTCTCAGCCTCACCCAGAGCCCATCCCCTCCCACACACACACACTCACCCCCAAACACCTGTCCCAGCCCAGAGCCTCCTCCTGCATCCCAACCCCACATCCCTGGCCCCACCCCAGAGCCCGCAATCCCAGCTGCAGCCCACATCTCCTCCACACCCACAGCCCATACCGAGCCTGCCCATCCTCCCCCACACACCCTAAACACCTGCCGCAGCTCAGAGCCACCTACTGACCCTCATCTGCAGCCCCACCCCAGCGCCCACACTGCCAGATGAAGCCCTTACTCCCTCCTGCACTCTGACCTCTTGCTCCAGCCTAGAGCCCTCTCCTGCACCCTGAACCCTTCTAACCGGGGCCTGCACTCCCAGCCCAGAGCACAGATCCCTCCTTCACCCCAACCCCCTGTCCCAGCATGGTGAAAATGAGTAAAGATGGGGAAGAGCAAGCCAGGGACATGACTTCAGAGAAAGGGCAGGGCTGGGGTGGGGCAATTCTCCCAGCTGCTTGAGGGAGGGCTTTTAATACTATGGCTTAAGCCAGGAGTGGGGACCTTTTTCAGGTCAGGGGCCACTGACCCAGAGAACAATCAGTCGGGGCCTCAAACAAGTGAAAAACAACAACAAAGACAAATCCTCGCGGAGGTGGCCCCCGACTGAGAAGGAAAAGTACACTCCCCATATTCCTCTCACACACCAGAGCCTAGTGGGGCCCAGGCAAGTAGATTTTGTGTGCTCCAGCCGCACAGGGAACTGGTGAGGGTGGGGGAAGTTGGATTGCTAGCATGGGCTCTCCAATGCTGCAGGGAGCCCTGAGCATTGGGGGGCCAGATGCAGGCAAGCCATGGGCTGCATGCAGCCCCCAGGCCTTAGGTTCCCCACCCCTGCTTTAAGCTACGAAAGGGTTGTTTCTTACTAATTGTAAGATGGCTGACATCCCTTCCAACCAACAAGGCCATTTCTTTTAAACTTGAGAGGCTGAACCCCATTCACCCAGAATGAGGTACCTGAGTTGTCAAATGCTGACCCCTGGCTCTAGGCAGTGATCAAAGTGACCCCCATTTTCCTGTTCCACAGCCCAGATTTCTCTCTCTCTCTCTCGGCTACAAGTGGGTGGCACAGGCAGAAGTTTCAAATGCCTGTGAAATTCCAAGCAACAATTAGAGACAGTGACCAGATCAATTGACAGGGCTTGTGCAGCAGCAGGATAGCCCAATATCCTGGCTACAGATAAATCAAAGAGAAGCTCTCGATCACTTTGTCAGTCGCCATGGAGAGGATATGGAGGGAAAATGCTATCCACTGCTGCTTAAACCCATGGTAAGCAGGAGCCTAGGACCACAATGAGACACATCAGCTTCAAAGAAGTAGATGTTGCCACCAGTGAAGCAGTTCGGACAATATAATGGGATCTCTCAGACAATGCTGCCTTGCATGTGTAAAGATATCTAGCACAGTAAACAAGCAAAGAGCCATCCTAAAAATGGGAAGTAGTAGGAAGAGGTTTATGTGACTCCAAAGAGATCAGCACCTAACCTCCAATGACGGGATAATCAAAATTCCTGCAGCTGGGGATGTTAGTGCAATATGGAAGGAGATGCATAGCCACTCTGTCTTAGGGTCACTATTCTAGTGTATCAGGGAAGAGACTTAAGGTCAAGTTCAACTGCCCAGTTTGGTCTTTTTTTACCCAGACCTTGAAAAAGGGAACCACTTACATTAGTCTGCATTGACCTTTTCCCCAGGCTTACAAAGTCAATTCCTTCTCAGCCAGGAAGCCATCCTTGGGCTTAATCATGGTAGCATAAGGAAAAGACTGTAGAAAAAGGAGATTTAGTCAAAGTACCCACAGCGAGAAGATTCAACTAGAACTCCCATGTTTTGTAAGGTCAACCAAAGCACAAACCTCACACAGAAACTGGCTACAAGTTTGTACAGCATCCAGCATTTTGGGGCTCCAATTCTACCATAATGTACCACCACAATGTAAATATTTACATTATTACTACTACTTCTATTTGGAAATCTTGGAATAGTGACTTTAAGAAAGAAGGTGCAGTACCAGGCTTGATCAAGGAATGTATATTTATTAGAATTCATACTGTGCAATGAATGCAGCTATTATTGAGAGGGAAAGGGAAACAGTCAACATAAATAAGAAATTATGAACTACACAAAATTGATAAGAGAAGCTAAAGACATCAGGGGGGAAATATGGGTAGCAAGAATAATGACAATAAGGAGGATTTTAAGTATATTAGAAATAAAAGATAGCCTAACCATGGTATAGGCCCATTAGTAGACAGAAATGGTAAAATTAGAATAATGATGTAGAAGGGCAGAAGGGTTCAATAAATGTTTATTCTGTATTTTGAAAGAAACAGGATTCATATCACATGAGGATGATCAGTCCATTAGCAACTAAGGATGTTATTAAACTGTATCTACTAAGGAAATACATTAAAGGGCATTTATTAGGGATAATATCAATCAGCAGGCCTAGATTACTTGCACTCAAGAGTCCTAAAAGAGTTTGCCATGGCGTGGAGATCTTCAAACTAACACTGGCTGAGTCTTCACACTGAGACTGGATACATTTCTGGAAGGTGTGCTTTAGTGCAACGTAAGTTATTGAGGGGGAACACAGCAAAATGTAATGGCTTGTGATGCACAGGAGGTCAGTGTAAATCAGGGATGGACAATAATTTTAGAAGGAGGGCCACTTCACAAATTTTTGAATTTGTGCTGCTCCAGAAGGGGCAGAGCCTTGGGCGGAAGGGGCAGGACCAGGAAACTTCCCATGCTCCCCTGCCCACAAACCCTGATTGGCTTGAGGGTTGGGGAGCACGTGAAGTCTCTTGCCCTCTCCCCCCACCCTGCAAGGAGTGCACTGCACCTAGAGTGAACTGCCAGCTGTTCTAAATAACTGGCAGTTCGCTCAAGGCACTGTGTGCCCCGGGAGAGTGTAGGGGGGAAAGACTTCATGCATTACCCCATCCCCAGGTCTCAACTGGCCTGGAGGCAGGTGAGCGGCAGGGCAGCCAGATCAACTGGCTTGTCGGGCCTTGCTCACGCCTGGTGTAAATGATGTAAAGGTCCCTTATGGCCTTAAACTATGAATTTATGAACAAATGTAGTAATTATATTTTGGGAAGATTAGGTTCAAAAGTGTGTTACCACAAATCATGCTTTTGGACAGGAATATTTGCATGAGCTTTTTGGTTCTAACAGGCCCACAAGTCCCAGGACAGCCAAGTAGAAGCTGTCTCTCTCCACCTTCTACCTTCCCACTTTATCCCCAGTCCCTTGCCCTGACTCCACACCACCCCTTCCCCGAGACCCCACCCTGCCCCTTCTCCAAAACACCTCCCCCTACTCACTTCATCCCCCCCATCCCTCTATTGCTCATTCATTAAGGCTCTGGGAGGGAATTTGGGTGCAGGAGGCGACTTAGCACTAAGGCAGGAGGTTGGGGGCAGGAGTGGTTTTGCACTCCAGCGAGGCAGTGCTTGCTTCGGGTGGCTCCTGGAAGTGGCCGGCATGTCCAGTTCCTAGGCTCCAGTATGGCCATGTTGTTCTGTGCACTGCCCCTGCCTACAGGCACTGCCCTTGCAGCCTCCACTGGCTGCGGTTCCCAGACAATGGGAGCTGAAGTGTCGGTGCAGGGGTAGGGTGCAGAGACACCCTGGTCACCAATGCACCAGGAGCTGGACATGCTGGTCACTTCCGGAAACCATGCAGAGCCATGGCAGGGATCAGGAGCCTGCCTTAGCCCTGCTGCACTGCTGACTGTACTTTTAGTGGCCTATTAAAATCTCCCAGATTGGTTTCATTAGCCACCAGAAGATCGATTCTGATTCTGGGAGACTCCTGGCCAATCTGGAAGCGTTGGCAACCCTAAATGACAAGTGGATTGGCTTGTGTGGAAAGCAAGGTGTGCTGCTCCCACCCTCCCCTTTTTCTTGGAGCCTGAGGAGAAGGGTTTGCAGGAGAAGGATTACTGGGTAGGGAATGTAACCAAGACTGTGGAGACTAATGATCTATGTGCATTGTCTCTCCTGGCAACCCACCAACCGTGAATCCGCAGAAAGGTGATTGCATCTGTGGGCTGTGTGCAGTCTTCTCACTGGAAAAAGAGAGAGGAAGGAGAGCCCCTGTAACCATTAGCCCAGTGGTAGGCAGAACATATTATCCCAAAGGGAAAACAAGACACTATTGGGTCAGTGTGAGGCAACCTCTGCCTCCAACCAGCCTCAGGTCCCTCTCCTGGCTGGACCCTGCCCCCTGCACACAGGGCTGCTTGAGTTCCCCCCCTACCCTCCTGCACATGGGGCCACATCAACTTCCCATCGTCCCCTACACATGGACACAGTCCAGGCCCTCCTATTGCCCACCCACATCTCCCCGCCCCACCACACCCAGAGTGTGGGACTGGTGCCCACCACTGCCTGCCCACACACACTGCCAGCCAAGTCCCTCACTGCCCAGCCATGCACAGGGCCGCCCTAAGTCTCCCTTTTCTCCTTGAATGCCAGCCCAAGCTGCTATCCTAGCCCTGTCTCCAGTGCAGGACTAGAGTTACCACTCCTCCCTCTCCAATTGTTCCTTCATGCCCTGTTAGGGGTCCTAGCCCACTTTTTGGCAAAATTATGCTTTTGTTCCATTTGCTCTTGGCAACTGATAATCAAAAAAGTCAGGGCATCTGGGACAGGGTCCAAAAAAGGGACTGTCCCCAAAAATGGGACACATGGTTACCCTATCCAGTGCTTAGGGCCCTATTAATTCCCTCTTCTGTCTAATGAGAAGGGATTTGAACTTGGTCTTCTCTTCTCTCAGTGAGTGCCTGGTCTCTGGTCTAGTCTGAAGTGGAGATCTCTCTCAGCTTAAGCTGTTCCATTGTGTGTAGATTCTTAAAGATGCATTAGGGAAGAAAGAATGACTCACTAGTCCAGTAATCAGGGGGCACTCTCCTGAAAATGGAAAACCATATTCAAATTTCTTCTTATCTGGTGTGTGGACAGGGGAATTGTACCAGGGCCTCACACATCCCAGAGGAGCTCGCTCCCACTGGGCTAAAGATGATAAGGGAGACGGTTGCCATATCCATGCACATGTTTGAGCTAACTTGTAGGCAGCGGTGAAAGTATCTTGAAATTTCTTACAGGTACTGTCCTATTGTAACCCAGGTCCCTGCCAGCTTTTTAAATGACTCCCTACTGGCTTTTAATGCAGCTCAGCCAGCTCTTGATGAAGCTGCGCACTAGGGTGTTTACTTTCACCTCTGCCTGTAGTATAGGGTATAGGCATGTAAGCGACTAGTCAAGTAGTCAACTATCCAATAAGCCTAGGCTTATCAGGTAGTAGAGTCACTACTCAGCTATTCCCTTTCCTACACCCACTCACCGCACCTCCGTATCAACTGCTCCAATAGCTAATTACACACTACTTAACATCGCTAACAGGGTCCCACATGTGCAATGGGTGTGGGAAATGCTTCATTTCAGCAAGTAGGATAATCCCCATTGAAGCTTTTGCATGAGAGAAGTGCCAGCTGTCAGACATCAGGCAGCCTTGCTCAGGCCCAAGTTGCCTAGTTACTTACCGGTGCACATGCAGCACTGAAGGACTTTAGGTGTCAGCTCAGCAGGGGTTTTGAGGAGTTGGGATTTTGGAGCCTTAAATGGGAGTTAGGCACCTAAGTCCTTTGGTGGAACTGGGACCTACTGACTGAAGAAAGTGGGGTTGTGGAAAAGAGGTAGGTGGAATCTGGTTCTATTTAAGTAGAATCAGATGTTCCCCAAAAATACAGGCAGGAAAGAGGAGAGAAATGGTATCCTTGAGCTTTTAAAAATACAAATGAGAGAGAAAATGCACTCAGGATGTTTACCTATGGACTGCAGTTATATAATACCGTCACAGTTAATCCCAATAAATCCTATTATATTAGAGAAAGGGACAGTGTCTAGAGATGTTTTTCATTTTACACCCTTTCTATTCTAGAAATTAAATGTGAACATCTAAAGGATCCATTAATTACAACATATCTGATAGGGATTGGTTTGCTTATGCAAAATAACTGAGATAGCTCAATTATGGTCAGCCATCCACATCATTAACTCCCCACACACACACACACAAATGCATTAATTGTTTCCTGTTTGACTTTCAGAGATGCCAATGTGAGTACTTTTACCCCCAGAGGCTGTTCTTTAAGTCAGGACTGAGACACAATGGCAGGCCAGTGTGAGAAAGCTGTATGTCCACTCCCTTTGCTATCCTTGTCTCATTGACAAATCATGGGAGCCATTCTCTGGGCATGCCCATTAGCTTCTTTCTCGAGCACAGAGTTATGCACAAGAGTGAAGAAAAAGGAGTTGAACAGAACTAGACTTAGGTTGTGAAGCAGAATTGTGGTGGGAGTCGTATAAACATATTGATTTTTAAAACCTCACATTAAATATTGCATGCTGATCAAATTATATTCCTGTGACTAGATATACTACAGCCATGTACAAAACCGTATCAGTTCTCCTCACCGAAAAAGAAGCTGTCACTGGCAGACCACAAAATTGTCATTCACTGTAGTTCTCTATGATGTGGTTTTATTTGCTTGTACACGGCTACGCACAACTGCAATAGAACTTGTTGGAACATTTCCACTAAAGTGAAATGTTGGCAACATATACCGGTTCATTGAAAGTGTATCAGTTTCCATTAAACTTTTGTCAGGAATGCTTTTACAAGGAGAAAATCCAAGTGGTCAGGAAACTGGCCTAGGATGGGGGAAACTCTATCTGATTTGCTATTATCTGCGACCAAAAATTTTGCACTGAATCAGACAGAGCTGGGACTCGAACCTGACTTTTGCACACCCTAGGCTAGTGCCCTAACCCAGTCCTTCCTCCCCCTTTCACAAAACCATTCCAAATGTTTTGTTTTCATTCCACTGCAGTATGAAAACAAATTTTGAAACTGACAAGGTTGCCACCAAACGGAGTTGTCATCCACTGGCCAGCTCAAATCTATATAAAGAAACTGTAGAGCTAATTGTAGACACTTAGGTTCTGTGCAGGCTGCCCAACTTTTTAAATGCAGCAATTTGCTTCAAAAGTCTAATGAAAAGATCTCCTTTTTCACTTAGGAGTTAGGTTATGGCAATTTGCAAGGCACCATGTCAGAACTACATTTTTAAAAGCAACATTAAAGTTTTAACTTCAAAGACAGAGCCTAGAACTTCCACAGTACACTTTTTTGTAACCATATCTTGGAATTCATACCTCTCCAATGGAATTAGATCAGAAATTGTTTCCTAAGAGTACCAATTTGGAAAGTATCTCATCACTGAACATAGAGGTTGATGATCAAGGCTGATGACAGGATACAGAAAATAATCCTACCTTCTCTGTCCAGCCAAGAACAGTTTTGCTTCTGTTTCCATAAAAAGATATATGCTGTAAGAGGACTGGTCTGATCTCTGAGCTGCCACTTTCTTTGCTGTTCTTTTTATTTTTATCTCATTTGTTATTTTTGGTCCTGAAAACTAGTTCAATATGAAGCCTGGATTTCTTCTGCACTGAAAGTGATCCCATAATGATTTTCTCTGCTGACTCATGTTTCTAGGCAACAGAATCTCAGAACAAGAATTCAGAATGGGAGTTGCCAAGCTTTCAAGTACACCATGCAGAAGAGCTTGAAAGGGTGAAGGAGATTACCAGGCTTTCTGGCAATTTTGGATTAAAAATAAAACTATTTCAAGGGCAGTCTTTAAAATTAGTGTCCTTGCCCATTCCTGGGGTGAGAAAACTAAGGATTTTTTTTTCCTTTTACATTTGCTCCCTTCACAGAGACTAACATACAGACTGTTGCAATAAATATGTAACTGTCCATGCTAGGTTTGCTAATGAAAAATGTATCTGCTTGTTGTTGCCTAATTGTTCTCTGTGCCTTTGAAAATCATCCTAAAAGTTCCATATCAAAGTGGAAAACCTGTTAGGAAAGCAGTGTTGCCACTCTCAGACAGGCAAGGTATCAAACAATTCACAAAAGACCACGGGCTTATTTTTTGCCATAAAACCAATTTTTATTTTCATTTTTGGCAACTGAAACAGGAAAAACATTCAGTCCAAAAATCAAAATCTTTTGGGCTTTGGCTGAAAATTTTCATCTGGAAAAAAATTAATTAGGGGTTTGTTTGGGGGGTTTTTTGGTTTGGTTTGTTTCTTGGAGGGGTTAATTTTTCATAGTAACCCACAAAACACCTTCAGGAAGTTCTGACAAAAATGAAAAATATTTCATTTTCATCTAAATTTTCTACAGAAACAAACCACTGTTTCCTGACTAGCTCTACAAATAGCCAATACAAACAGCTCAACTATGATATAGCACAAATCCAGCAAGCAATAAATTAATGAAAAGATATAATCATGTATTAGTTTTGGTTGTCCTGCCTGAGGCATTAATGGCAATTCACTGCAGAGAAAGTTGCAATGCTACAGATTCTTCTCCTTCTTTGGAGAACTCCAATTTACAATCTGAATCCTTTCATTAATTAAGTATGAATGACAGTTCCCTTTTAAGATTTAATTTTGGCCCTTTATAAAACTTAATTTATAAAGAACAACCTGCTTTGAGCCTGAAGTTTCTCCTGGCTAGATCCAAGCCAGAATGGAATTTATTTGAAAAATTTGAATCAAGAAATGCAAACCATTTTGAATTATGTAGTGTGGAAATTTTGATATGTATTCAGTTTGGGAGGGGGGGGCAGTTCTGTTTTTGACCTCTCCTCATTTGTAATAAACCTTGCCATACAAAGTTCAAATGGGTCTTAACCACAAATATTTATTGAGAGCTCACATATTAAACTATTTTTACAAGTTTACTTTCTACAAATAAGAATTATTTAAAAAATCTACATCGGGGAACTCTGTTGGGAGTATTATAATTATTTTTTCCTGTCTGGGAAAAGTTACAGACTCTGTTGAATTTGTGGAAGTTATAATCTGCAGAAGAAATATGTTCGTTGACAATATAACCTCTCTAAATCCCACATTTTACATATCACAGAAGCAGGAAGCACAATAGCTAAGTCTGAATTATGTAAGTCTTAATAGTGGCTCTCATAGCAGTTACAAGACTCTTTAATTATAGTGTTGCATAATTTGAGAAAAAGTATTGAATGGAGGAGGAAGTTCTAGGCCAATAAAACGACCTTATCTGAACATTTATTGAGGTTTAGGTAGCTAGTTTCTGTTTGTTTCTTAACTATTACCTTCTGACAAACTTTGTTTTTCATTGGAAACTTACTCTCAGCCCTAACTTTGGTTAAAGTGTTTTTTGTTTGTTTTGTTTTTTGTCTTGGAATGTATTGCCAAGCATACATTTCATTCTTTAATCCTTTGCTAGCCCAGCAGCAGGTCTAGGACCCACTTCTTGAAAAGCACATGTAGAGCTGGATGATAGTCCAGCATTGCAATAATACTTTGGACTAAGCCTAATATATGATATGGCAATAAATACATTTAGGCAATAGCATTGCATCCTGTAGACGCTTTGACATTCCTCTCAGCAGGAAACAATGTATTCTAATGCAGATTTGATTTTCCTGTGGGATCTCATAAACGTTGCAGGTGTTAATCTGGAGAGAAAAATCACAAATCAGCAGTTTCCACTTCAGTTCAATTGATATGCTTTCCTCCTCTCCCAGCCTGGGTCCCTGACCCTGTTGCCAGTCAAGCAGTTCTGCTCTGTCTCTTGTTCAGCTTTTCAGCATTGCTTTGATCAGCATCTGGCTTTTGATTAAAGAAGCTCTTTCAGATTTCCTCAAAAAGAATTACATGTATAGGACACATTGAGCTTGTTAAGCAGCAGGAAGGCACAAACCAAGGCTAGGAGAGGATGGCTGAAATAGTAGGTGGAAGCTGCATGGAAATCGTTTGCATGATAATACTGGCACAGATCATACCCTTTTGCAGCTCCATGCACACAGAGTCCACTATGTGCATAGATCATCTTGCTCCAGGAAAAAAAAAGGACTCAGCTGCCTCTAGGTATTACCCCAAACCAACCTATTCTTGTCTTCACTGAGGACACTTCAAAGGTCTGAGGAAGCAGTAGTGAGTAGGCAGAGAAGTGGGCAAACTTGGGGTGCACATTGTCCCCCCATTCAGTCCCCTGGAGATTCTTAGGAAAATGTAACACAGCCTGAAATATATTATCTTTTCTGCAGAGTGCTGCCTACACACCTCGGTACCACATTCCACAGAACTGTGATGTTACAGATTGGATTATGAGAGTCCCTCCCGGGTCCAAAGCCAGTGTGGATCTCTATGTGGTTGTCCCTCAGCTTCCTCGGGTCCTACATGATCCACCAGATTTGGGGGCAGTAGTTCCTTCCAATCCTGTTTCCCCAGTGGAACACTAAAATAATTCCATGTGGACAGCCTCAGAGAAGACTAAAAGTTTGAGGAGAAAGGAATCTAAAAGTTCTTTGATCCTATTTTTCATGAAGCTGCTGAAGAGTTATAAAAAATAGTAAATGTAGACAGATAATCTAAAATCCACTCCATCAAGGCATTGATTCATGAGACAATTTATATTTATAATTTACTTTAAAACTATATTGCATCAAATATAAAATGTAATCACTGTGTTTAGAATAATGTATCTTTGGTTAAAGGGCAATTACTAAAAGGAAATCTCATCCTTTTTACAAACAAATTCAAAGTAGTTTTAGGTGCATCTGTCCAAAGTATCTGTTTTAAGCCCCGCTTTTATAGATTTAAAATAATCATTTTCTACTTTATTTAAATGTCTCCCTAGTTTATGTGGGAAAGAGCCACGCACTCAACAGCAGAAACTGACAGATAATGCAGAGGATACACATAGTGCAGACAAATACATAAAGTTAAAAAACAACAACCCTAAGATACTGACAATTTTTAAACTCTTTCAATTATAGCATTTTAAAATGCTATTTGTAATATAAAATGAGGCATAAGCATGAATAATAATATTAATAATAAAATTAATATTTGATGGAATCCTTTTATCACAAAATTTCCATTATGAAAATGTTACTGATACAGATAAAAATAAATAAGTTTGCACATAGCAAAATGCACTGTACCTTATAGAAAGGTATGCTCCCAGATTACACCCAATGAGTTAATCCCGAGGGTTTCACATTCTGATTGCAATTCCAGAGGATTTACACCTGTGGTGACTATTAGAGACTTGCTTCATGGAGTTTTCTTTCCTTTGATTTAGGAGATTCTGCTGCTTTGAGTATAGGTTAGGAGCACTTAAGGCTTCTGAGTCAGTGTAGTACACAACTGAACGTTCAGTCAGGTCGTCATGACATGAACATTCTTCTGGCCCTGTAGAACACAGGAAGGTTTCAAAGCTATCTGCTCTGTAGCTACAACAAAAACAAAATAATCAGACTCTCATACAACCTAACAAGCTGGTCTATAATTTGTGTGACCTCTCTGCTAGATGATAAATGGTATGACTTTATGTCTTATTAACATTGAAGTGTTTTGCTAGGTCATGTTGCTCCCAGCCAGGTACATATCAATCTGTCGGCCGAAAGTACTATTAACGTCAACACTTTTTTTTAAAGAAACAGGAACATCCTTTTCCATTATGCAGCTAGAAAGAGAACAAAATATTTCTGTTTGTACATGACTCTATTAGGTTAAGAGAAGGAAAGATTGACAGGAGAATGAAAGTTAAATATGTTGCTAATTTGTCTGTGTCTTCTAAGTAAAATGGGTAGGAAATTAACCAGAATGTAGGTATATGGAAAACATTTTATGTTTAGCATACTGTTGGATGAAAACTGAAACTGTTTTAAAAATCTAATTTTACCTCCTCCATGGCTCCAGTTTAATGAAATACTTAAGCATATGCTTAATTTTAATTATGTTTTAGTCCATTGGAAAGAGTGACCCTAACTGAAGTCAATAGGATTTAGAACATACTTCGGTGAATTGTGACTCTTTACAAACTTTACATTTTGCATTTCTCCTACACTGAACAATGATAACAGCTGCCTTAGATGATGTCATTTTTGTGTGTAGTCCATTTGTATTCAGGTTCACTTTCAGTTCTCAGGCACAAACACAATGCTGCACCATTTGGATTGTAAAGACCACAAATGAATCTTTGGGAGGTACATACATATGTCTGTGTGGGGGAAAAAAAGAGATTTCCACTGGAATTTTTAAAGATGGAACACCTTCACTGTTGTATTTAATATTTGTAAAATATTATTGGGGGAAAGCTTGTTTCAGGTTGGGTTAAACCTTTATATTGATGAAATGTAAGAATAAGTTAGTCACAAGCTCTCACCTAAGACAAAATGGTTTTATGTACACCTACCCAGGAGCTTTGAACTGGGTGGGCAGAGGAATTTCTGCTGAATATTGTTTTTGGTAAGGGGATGCGAGAGTGGGTGAAAGCAGAAGTCAGAACCAAAGCCAGCCAGCCTAAAAAAGCAAAGCAAAAGCTTATAGAATGGTGTGAGCCTGAGAGAAACCTATAGTGATGTCCTAGTTGGAGGTGCGGACTGAAAATGCACTTGGAGCGGTAAGCTAAGAAACTATTCCTTTTGCCAGTGGTTCCCTTTGCATTCAGAGAAGCAGGGCTTTGGTAGATTCTTTGTAAACTCCATCACCAATTTCTACTCCCACCAAGACCATCCCCAGGGCCCCAAGCTTTGATTAGCTGCTTGGGTCCAAAACGGATTAGCATATACATGCAAAACCTAAATGTTAGGCTCTTTATAACCTGTATTGTGTTGAAGTGTACAAATAGAAAAGTAGCCCTGAGAAAGCGAAAGGTAGCCTGATGACACTGAACAGCACGTGTCGGTTGCCTATCTTGACAGAAATGTTTAAAGTAATCAAACAGTATAAGTGCCAAAAAGGAAATTCCATTCTGAAATATTCAATTCCGTGGCATAGCCAGAAGGGACCACTTGGGTGGGCCCCAGCTTCAGGGGGATGGGCAATGATGGAGGCAAGTGCTGAGCTCCAGCACCCTAGCTCCACTTCCCAGCTGGAGTGCCAGGCAGAGTGGGGATAGCCCTGGCACTCCAGCCCTGCTCTCTGGCTCGAATGCCGGTGGAGTGGGGCCAGCCCTCATGCCCCATCCCCGCTCCCTGGCCCGAGCACTGGTGAAGTGGGGTCAGCTCCGATTCCCCAGCTGTGGGTGGGCCTGGAGGCAAAGCACTCAGGCCCACCTGTAGCTATGCCATTGATTCAATTCTAATAATCTAAGGAGCTAACATTGACACAAGTGAGGAAATCTATATTTTAAAATGCTGGGGGCAGATTGGTGTGCTTACAAGAAGCACAATCATACATTTTCAAAAGATAACTGCCCTCCTGGCATTAACCTTCCCCCCTCCCCTCCCCCCGACTACTTCCAAAAGGAATGTAGCATAGGGTACTTGTCCTTTTTATACTGGGCATCTCCAGAAGGCATAATGCCTTGTCTCTGAGTTTCTGCTAGGGCAGTGCAACCCGACACCATTCTGATATAGATCAGTGCCTAAAAGGCACAGTCAAGCCCTTAATTTTTACCCTGATAACATCTCTTGAAATCATTACACACACTTACTTAGATGTTCAAGTATTGCATTTCACCTACAAATATTTAGGTATATAATTTACTGTTACTAAGTTGCTACACGCTGAATACTTGAAAGTCTCAGAGGGGTAGCCGTGTTAGTCTGTAACTTTAAAAAAACAATGAGTAATCCTGTAGCACCTTAGAGACTAACAAATATATATATATATATATATATATATATATATATATATATATATATATATATATATGTGTCAAGAACTTTCGTGGGCAAAAGCCACTTCCTCAGATGAGAATACTTGCACATCTAAATAACTATTTCACCCATACATCAAATATTTAGATATCTAAATTACAGTAGAACCTCCATTTTTAGGAACACAGACCTTATGAATGACCAGTTATATAAACCATTTCCACCCAACATGGTAATTAGGGATAAGGGAGGGTATGAAAATAATCATATAACGAGATGATGTTGAGGAAGAACAAGTCAGTATTCCCTCACAATCCAATGCCTCTTGGAATTTGCTTTCCGCTTTTCTGAAGGGCAAAAAGAAAGTGATGTCATGCACTAGACCACATCTTATGCTCTGAACCTGCCGTAATTTTGAGACGCTCCTTTTTATAAACCTTTGGATTATCTGAACTCAGTCCTCAATTAGTTCATAAATTAGAGGTCTACCATACATATAATGTGATTGAAATCATTTGTGGAGACACAACTAAAGATTTTGTTAAAGCCAAGCAAAAAAGCAAGATCCTAAGGCCAAATTCTGGTTTTATTTATGGCCGTAAAATCTCAGCTAAGTCAATAGGTTAAACAGATATGATTAAGGACAGAAGTCTACTCCACCTGCAAGCATGTGATTTATTCCTGATTTTTCTGTGTTTCAGTCAAGTCACCTTTTCCATTTCATATACCAAGAACTTTAAATTGCGAGGGAAGGGATAAATGCCATTGATTCTAGTCCAAATGAGTTTTGGTTACCTTAGCACAGCTTGCTATTGGAACTGCATCTTTTTAAAAGCTAATGTTTCTTTAGTACCTGAGCACTGCTTTTCCTTTTAATATTTGCCTTGTTTCAACCACACTTTGATTCTGCATTAGGCAAGTCCCTGCACCAGCTACTCCTAGAATATGAATATCATATTCATGGAGACAAATGTATAGTGATTTTACTGGCCATTTCTGACATGAAAACTTCCTGATACCAGTAGAAACACAAGCAGATCAACCCATTATTATATCTGTATGTCCTCACCTGGGACTCTTGATGTGTTGAGCTACAGAAACTGAACCATCAATGCAAGTAGTACAATTCAGCAGAGCATTTGAGCACATGCTTAAGTGCTACTGGGACTTAATATATGGTTAAATGCTTTGCTGAAGGGAGATGGACTTAAGCACACATTTAAAGTTAATCATGTGCTCAAATGCTTTATTGAATCAAGACCTTAATGAAAACAGTACCATAAAAGACTTTGTGCTTCATTTTTACCATTTATGGTAAAAAAAAAATGGCACTTGATAATGGATTCCACTTACACTTTAAAATGAGCTTTTCACAAGTTAATAACATCTAATGTATTTTCTGCCCTTTAACAGACAAATTCTAAAGCAGAACCCCACCTTTATTTTTAGAACTTTCAAAACCACCCCACTGTCCAGCAAGATTCTCCATTTAACCTTTATAACATGGCTCTCCTATCTGTGATGCACATTATTTATTCAACTGTACAATCAAAAATACCATCTTAGTAAGAAATAAGACATACCTGTTATAATATAGCTATTACCGTCCAGCTGCTCATAATTATTTGTATTTGCTACCAAAATAATTTTATACAATATGTTGTTCTTGGGCCAAAGTGTATTTCTAGATACATAGCTGACTTTCACATAAAGGATAATGGGATATCTATATTTAAAAGTTACCACTTAGTTACACTACACACAATAGTGTCCAAAGCCTATATTGGGCTCAAAATATTGTACAGACTTTAATTTTATTCTGCTTAAGCACACAGCAAATTCTCAGCATAAGAGAGAATGTTATATTACTTTTCTATATTTAAACCACCTGACAGTGTTAGTTGCACCCCAATCTTTGTGGGTCAGGAAAGGTACATGATGCAAGTCCTCTGTTTCTCTAGACTAGTGTTCCTTGTAAGCCTTATGGTTGTGCAGCTGGTCAAGAAAAATTCAACCCACCCAACTGATAAACAGAGTGCCCACAGCTAGGTTGGTTCTACTGGTGATGAACATTCACACATGCCTCGGTGCACATAAAACATTTATTCTGTACGTGGATGGAAAAAATACACACATGGACAGAAAAAGATTAGAGGGAGCATTGCTCTAAACCAGTAAAAAGTAAGAAGCATTTTATTAAAATATTGTCTCATTGTGAAATCTCTTGTAATAGATATTTTTAATAAAAATAAAATTTTTCTAAAGCAATTTGGCATTCCAGTGCCACATGAAAAAGGACACCAGAAAGAAAATATGGGCTGTTGCATACTTATTAAAAAACAGTAAAGTCAATAAAATGTTATCTGTTGCAAAACTCTTTTTAAACACCCACTGCCCAAAACTTCAACACTGAAAAAATTATAATAAACGGGGTCATTCTGACCTAAAAGCAAGCAAAAGACTTATAATTATTGTACCAGACAATGATGAATCATAGTTAAGCAAACCTCCCATTCCTTTTCAATAGAATTCATTATTAATCAGACACGTTTTATAACTGGTTTTATAACTGGTACAACTATGCCAATTGAGGGAAAAGCTCGCTTTTGTCAGTACAGTATTGGGGCACTTGGTCAGTAATAATCGCTTTTTTCACTACCGATATTACATGTCCGTAGAGACTTCTGTAAACACTGAAAATTAAACAAACCAAAATCAAAGATTTTTCAATCATACGGGGCCTGCCAAATAAATAAAAACAAAAATTAAATCTAATGTAAATGCCCAAACAGCATTTTAAAAAAAAGAGGCCTGCAGCATTATCACTATTCTTATAACCATGAATGGTCCTGACTTTGTCTCAAGTTTTCAGAAAAGTGAATTTCCTTTGCGTCTTCTGTTATTCCCTGAAAAAAAAATGGGAACCTCCCCAGTTTATTTAAGTAGTATCTATTTAAGCACTTTAAAAAAATCAGCTGTTAGGCAGTAGGCTAGTCTTAACTTTAACTGTGAATGTTAGGAGCCATTAGGAAAGGGATAAATAATAAAACAGTAAATATCGTAATTCTACTCTATAAATCCATGGTATGCCCCACCTTGAACACTGTTTGCAGTTCTGATTGCCCCATCTCAAAAATATATATGGAACTGGGAAAAAAGAAAAGAAAAGTGCAACAGAAATTCAGGGTGTGGAACAGCTTGTCTATGAGGAGAGATGAAAAAGAATGGGATTGTTCATTTTAGAGAAGACTCAACTAAGAGGCATAGCACGGACAGGGGAAGGCAAAGGGGCAGTTGCTCCAGGGTCCTTTAAATGGCAGCAGCAACAGTGGCTGGAGCCCCAAGCCCTTTAATTGTCACTGGAGCCATGCATCGTATGGTCCGGGCAGCGCTGAGGGTTGGCTGGAGGAGGCGTGGCATGTTCTTTGGGTGGTACTAAGGACTGGTTGGCCCATCCTGCCCCTTCTGCCTGAGGCCCTGCCTCTTCCTGGGGGCTTGGAGATGGACCCCTGCACATTGCCCAAAGCCTGGTGACATCCTCCTCCCCCCCCCCCAGTTAGGGGGGCTATGATATGGTATGATAGAAGTCTATAAAATCATGAATGGTGCGGAGAAAATGAATAAGGGAAATGTTATTTACCCCTTCAAATATCACACAAACCAGAGCTCACCCAATGCAACGAATAGGCAGCAGGTTTAAAACAAACGAAAGGAAGTACTTTTTTAACCCCCAGCCAGCCAACCTGTGGAACTCCTCACCAAGAAATGTTGTGAAGGCCAAAAGTATAACTGGTTCACAAAAGAAGTAGGTAAGTTCATCAATGGCTATTAGTCACGATGGTCAGGAATGCGACCTCATGCTCTGGATGTCACTAAACCTCTGACTGCCAGACACTGGGCCTGGATGACAGAGGATGGATCACTCGATACCTTGCCCTGTTCTATTCATTCTCTCTGAGGCATCTGGCACCAGCCATTGGTGGAAGAAAAGATACTGGGCTAGATGGAGCATTGGTCTGACAAAGTATGCCACTCTTATTTTCTTACTGACCATAGTGTTGCTAGCGTCCCACTATTATCTATTATAAGTATTATCTATTACAAGGTCCCTATTATTGTAATAACTGAGCACTTCACAGTCTTTAATGTATTTATCCTCACAACACCCCTATCAAGTGGTGAAATGCCTTCATCTGTACTGATAAGAAACAGGCTTATTTTCTCATGCCCCAAGAACCTCAACTTGTGCATGAGTGGAGGGATAAAAGTTATAGATTCTCATCCAAATTGATTTAGATATTTAAAACAACTCTCTATTGAATCAACTTCTTTTTAACACATAAGACTTTTTTTCAAACTTAACTTTTATCTCTCTATTTATCCTATCACATTTTTCTTCAGTTCATTTTCTGATATTTGCCCAATTATATTTAAACAACTTACGTGCTTAACTTTTTAAAAGTGACTCATGACTTTGGGCACTCAAACTTAGACACCTCTCCAAGGTCTGATTTTCAGAAGTGGGAGATCAGCACTTTTTCCAAACCAGGCCTTTTCAATGTGTCTCAAAATGGGTACCAAATATTTAAACAACCTCCATCCCAATCTGAGGTCCAAACGTGGCCCATTTATAACAATATCTGAGCTCCTCACAGCAGGCCACCAGCAGGGGAAGGAGGGAAAAGGAGACAACTGACCCAGGGCCCAGCAACACAAAAGGACCCAGAGCTCCGGGCTGCCGCCAACGCTACTGTAGCAGTGGTGGCAGGCGGAGCCCTGGGCCCTTTAAATCACTGTTGGAACCCTGCACGGTACACTCCAGGAAGCACTGAGGGCTGCCCCAGACTTGCCCCTTCTGCCCAAGGCCTCTTCCCTTCCAGGGGTATGGAGCAGGGGTCCCTGCCTTTCCTGGGGCCCAGCGATGCTGTTGGCCCCATGGCCTCACAGTCTTTAATGTGTTTATCCTCCTAGTTTGCCAAATTCTTAGTTATCAGTTATCAGTTGCCGTTCTTCTGATCCTGCAAAGGCTGACACATGGGACTATTCACATATCTAAATGTTTACAGTATTGGGAACATGTAATACAAAAACCACAAAACGCTTTGTGGGGATAAAAATGAGCAGACCAGTATGAAGGCCCTCATGTTTTACAGCTACGAACTCAGGGCAGGATCATAGATAAACAAGAGAAGAAGGTAGATTGGATAACAGTGGACCCTTGAAAAGATCAGTGCCAAAGTACATCACTCAAAGGTTTAAATAACAAATCCTCCTTAGGGTTTCCAGATGGTTTAACCAAAAATACCGAATGCCCCCAAAAAAAAATGCGGGGAAAAATTCTGTTAAGAAAAAAAAAGGGGGAGACCAAAGTTGTTGAGGAAGAGGGGAGGAAAAAGGACACCGACAGCAGTTATTAAGCAATAAATAAATAAACAGCCGGGGAGGAGGGTCTGACGGGGAGTCTGGGGGGGCCCAGGAGGAAGACTGGGGGCTGGGCCTGGTTGCTGAGTGTGTCGTAAGGTTGCCAGGTGTCCAGTATTTTCACCTCCTGGCAGGGAAAACATTCAGAAAATACCAGACATTTTGGGTGTCTGATATTTTCTGAATTTTTTTACCGGACAGGCGGCGAAAATACCAGACTGTCCGAGTCAATACCGGACACTTGGCAACCCTAATTCCTCCTCTATAACCAAGGAAGACCTTGAAAGCAGCAGAACCAACACTACTCCACTAGTATGTGGAAGGCTAAGAAGCAGAGGAGGGACACAGGATTCAGGAAGCCCCCACAAGGACAATTTTGGTTTTAAAATTTACTCCATTTTAAAAACTGTATTCATGGGGAATACATTGGAAAGCTGGAAGGGCATGAACATAAGGGAGTAAAATGGAAAATGAACTGCAACCTAAGGGCCAGACTGCATGTGTGTGCACACGTGCTGATTAAGTGAAAGGAAGTAATTTTTTAGTGAGATTGTTTAAAACCGTTTCCTATTGTTCACATCTATTTCACTCAAAATGGTCACATTTTTGAAAGATTCTGCCACCCACTCCCTTTCATAAATGGGCTGGTAAAGCTCAGAATCCACGTGAGACTCCCAACCAAGCTTCCAATAAATCAAGGAACATCAGATTTGATACAGCTACTAGGAAAGGAATCAAAGATGCCAACCCCCCATTTGTTTGCTTTTTATTTTCTTCTTCTCATACCAAAGCATGTGTGCAGACATGTAGAGCGGTACAGCATCACCATTCATTCATGTCCATTAAGACCAGCCTGATCAAGTCCCCTGCATACAATGTGCTGCCATTTAGTAAATGATCAGCATCTAGGTCTGACTGACCTTGGTTGTGTTGCATTATTTTCTTTGGCATCCTATCATCAGTGTCTTCTGCAGTGTCCCCACCATCAGAATCTTTTCTGTCCGCAGTCAGTCCTGCATGATTTCACATCCTTCTCTCCTTCCAACTTCATTTGTCTAAAATCTTACCACTTTATATCTGCCAACTTGCAAAAAATCTCTCATCTCTACTGCCTCCAGCCTTCTGGTGTCAGCATTTTTATTTTAGCTCAACTTTAACTCTAGACGCTGGCACAGGAGCCCACTAAATATGATTTATGATGCTATCAGGAAGCTATTTCTCTAACAGAATTAATATATCATAAAACACTTGATAATAAAATTAACTAGGGTAATGCCTAATTTATTGCCCTGTAGCACTATTGTTCCTCTATTCTTTACAATTAAAACAATTTGTTCAGAGGGTTAGTTATAAATCTACACCTTAACCAAAATAAAAAGAAGGAAAAAATAAACTCCCTCAGGGATGAAATACTCCAAGGCTACATCTACACTGCAGACTTTTTGCGCAAGAACAGACGTTCTTGCGCAAAAACTTGCGGAGCATCTACACTGCACGTGAGTTCTTGCGCAAGTAAATTTACAGTAAAGCGTCAGCACAAGAAGGCAGTGTGGATGGGCAACAGTGGTTCCTTGCACAAGAAACCCCTATGGCTAAAATGGCCACCAGAGCTTTCTTGCACAAGAGAGCGTCCACACCACCATGGATGCTCTTGCGCAAAAGCACACGGCAGTGTGGACATGCTCTTGCACAAGAACTTTTGTGCAAAACAATTCTTGTGCAAAACAGTTCTTGCGCAGAACGCCTGCAATGTAGACGTAACCCAAGAGAATTTCTTGTGTCAACCTTTCAAAGAATCCACCTGCAGCCAAAGCTCTATTGTGCAGGTATTTAAGTCTGAATTCCATTATTGGTCTTTCATTCATACAGACCCAGTCTTACTTCTGTTGACTTCAACAGGAGTTGGATCAGGCCTTAAATCATCAGGAGGCCTCTGAAAAAGAATATTCTAAAGATTCCTTCCAGTCCATAGAGGAATTTGTGCAATGACTAATTTTTGGGAGGAAGCATTACTCTGAATTGCTACAATTCCTGTCTGCCCCTGGGTTATGCTGTCTCCAGCAATTCCCCAGTTGGAAAAAGAGTATGAATAAACCTTTTGAAGGGCTTGCACTTCATTCTGTAAGACAGAGATTCTCATGGGGTAGGGCGAGGATTTTGAAAGCCAAATATGTGGTGTGTCAGGAAGCTGCCAGGTCAAAGTTTCAAACCCCAGCTGCCTCAGTTCTGAATCATGATTCACTGAAGAGCTCCATTGTCTGAGAAAAGAAGCCAAATAGAGGGTGGAAGGCTGGAAAAGTTAGAGGAAATGAAATGCCACCTCTGCCAGAAAAAATGTGTTGCTGAACTTTGACAAAGAAAAAAAATCTGGTGGTTTGGTATTATTTTGTCCTTTAGAAAACTAAAAGAAAGAGTGCCTGCTCCTTTAAATGTTTATGTTTATTTTTACAACTGCATTACAAATGGCCAAAACATTATGTGTTTAGTCATCAATGCATTGTCTATGGACATTACACACATCAGCATGTTATGTGACCTCAGATGCCCTGTACAGTGTTTTAGAGGAATATTTTCTCACGGGCCAAGACCCCTGTCCTGTAACTGAATCCATATCAGAAGACCCCAGCTGCCAGATGGAGTCTATCTCACAGAGTTGCTCTGAGGAGAATTCATTGTATGATTGAGATCTAAATATATTTTAGTTTCCCATTTTTTCCCATTTTATTGTTGGCTTTTCATCCCCTTAAAATGAGTTGCCAAGTTACTAAATTTTGATTCAATGTTTTATTTCGATATTTGTGTACAGTTAAAATGGTTCTGTCTGATCAGCTGGCTGGGGCCTAATTCAGGACCATTGGAAAGCCATGTAAGGCTTGATTTACAAGAATGGTTGGGGACATTCAGTGGTCAATAGAATCACCCTGGATTTGCACCACCAAAACATTTATATCAGACTGTGACCTCCACTGAGGTTCCCTCTGCTAATAAATTCAAAGGGGCAGATTTGTCTACACTTAAGAATTAGATCAAGCTACATTGCTCAGAGCTTTGAAAAAACATAACTAGGTCGACTGAATCCCCCATCTGGACACTGCTAGGTCAGTGGAAGAATTCTTCTGTCAACCTAGCTACCAGTTTTTGGAAAGTGGATTAACTATATTGAATGAAAAAACCCTTCCATCGATATAAGAAGCATCTACACTACACTGCATCTGTACTGCTACAGTTGTGCCATGGTAGTGCTTATACCATGTAGTGCTTATAGAGTAGACAACCTTAGTCCTATGCTGCTTCATCCTCAGGAACTGAGGCCTCTATAAGGCCTCCCAGTTTCTCTCAGCCTGGAAAGCAAGCCATTAGAACAGGAAAGGGAATCACAAGCTTGGACCGCAGTTACCTGATTTTAGGCTCTCCCTCTTTCCTCTGTTCCTACTCTCTTTACAGTTGCTGCATTGTCATACAGCCATCAAGTTTAAGGTCCAAAGGGACTATTAGATCATCTAATGTCTCCTCCTGCACATCATAAGCCACTAAACCCCATCCAATTAACCAGGCCCACTGACAGTGCTGCAGTGGAAGGTGAAAACATACCATTTAACCCCCCTTCCACACAGTGGTAAACATCAGCCAAAAGATCTGAATTTAAAGTACTCCCCTTTCCTTTGTCGTGAACATCTGCATCTGTCGTACTCCCAGCAAATGGGAAAAAAACTGAGCTAGATATCCAGGCACTGCTCAACTGTAGGGCAGTGACTTGTGGGTCTGATTCTGAGAGGTGCTAAACAATCATAATGTCAGTTGTGAAACTCATTGCCGGGGATGTTGTGAAGACAATTAGGAGGATAGTTACATCAGTGGCTACAGACCAAGATGGTCAGAAATGCAACCTCATGCTTTGGAGGAGCCTTAACCTCTGACTGCCACAAACTGGGTGTGGATGACAGGGGATGGATTACTCAATAAATTGCCCTGTGTTGTTCATTCACTCTAAAGCATCTGGCACCAGCCACTGCTAGAAGACAGGACACTGGAATAGATGAAGCATTGGTCTGACCAAGTATGCGCATTCTTATGCTTTCAATGGGAGTTCCAAACAACAACACTCAATGCTCCCTGTAAGCTGTTTGTGCAACCACTGAGGAGAGATTCATATGCCACCCAGCTGATTAGCAGAGCACTCACAGCAGCAATTGGGTCACTCCACACTCACTACAGTGGCAAAAGGTGCAGGAAGTAGAATCATAGAATCATAGAATACTAGGACTGGAAGGGACTTCGAGAGGTCATCGAGTCCAGTCCCCTGCCCTCATGGCAGGACCAAATACTGTCTAGACCATCCCTGATAGACATTTATCTAACCTACTCTTAAATGTCTCCAGAGATGGAGATTCCACAACCTCCCTGGGCAATTTATTCCAGTGTCTGACTACCCTGACAGTTAGGAACTTTTTCTAATGTCCAACCTAAACCTCCCTTGCTGCAGTTTAAGCCCATTGCTTCTTGTTCTATCCTCAGAGGCCAAGATGAACAAGTTTTCTCCCTCCTCCTTATGACACCCCTTTAGATATCTAAAAACTGCTATCATGTTCCCCTCAATCTTCTCTTTTCTAAACTAAACAAACCCAATTCCTTCAGTCTTCCCTCATAGGTCATGTTCTCTAGACCTTTAATCATTCTCGTTGCTCTTCTCTGGACCCTCTCCAATTTCTCCACATCTTTCTTGAAGTAGAGCACAGTGGAGCAAGTACACCTGTCAAACTCCTGGGCTGGGCATTTGAGACCCCTGAACGAGGTGAAAACATTCAATGTTGTTTTCTTCTATCAGTTTGAGTCCTCAAAATTTCACTTTTCACAAATACTGAGTACCAAGATGTGGGGGCACCATTTTTGCAAAGTGGTATGTGAAGTCTATTTTTAGCTTGATATTTTGCACATCTAAAATTTGGTACTATAATACTATGGCAACTATATCTGGCAATATGCGCTTTTGAAAATAAAATAGAAAAATAACAAATAAGCACACACATTTACTGTAAGTTTTTAACCCTTTATCTCCAATTTCACTACAATTGAATTTCAGATACAAAATTGGTAGGATAGGTCTGGGATCAATGTAAAATTTTTATGAAAAATTTAAAGTGAATTGAACAAGGCTTTCTGAATTATACCTTCTAAAAATAAGTGGAGTTTTCCCCAACTTCATAACAGAGAAGCAGAGCTGGACAGAGATAAAACATCATTTACTCTCACTATTGTGACAAGTTCCCCAATTTGACATTCACTTTTATAGAAGTGTTGAATTGGAAGGGAACTCAGTAGGTCATCAAATCTAATCCCACTGAGGCAGGACTAAGTATTACCTAAACCAGGGGTGGGGAACCTAAGGCCCAGGGGCCAGATGCAGGCCCTGGCTTGCCTGGATTTGGCCCCCGAGGCTCATGGCCTCCTCCCAGCATAGGGAAGCCTGCACTGGCACTCCCAGCATTGGGAAGCCTCCTACCCCACAGTGGAGCTGGAACACACCAAATCTATGAGGTTGGGCCCCCCTCGGCTCTGATGCGTGAGGGGAATGTGGGAAGTGTCTTTCTCCTTCTCACTTGGGTCATGTCAATGAGGGTTTTGCTTCTCACTTGTGTGCGGTCCCTAATCCCCTGACTGATTTTTCTGTAAGTCAGCAGCCTCCAGCTCCCCTCCCCTGAAACCATCCCTGACAGGCGTTTGTCTAACCTATTCCTAAAATCCTCCAGTGACACTGATGCCATAAACTCCCCAGTTTGTTTCAGTGCTTAGCTCCCATTACAATTGGGAAGTTTTTCCAAATGTCTGACTTAATGTCTGTGCTGCAATTTAAGCTAATTATTTCTTGTCCTGTCCTCAATGGATAAGGAGAACAATTTAACACACTAACAAACTTTTATATGCTAGAAGACTGTGAACATGCCTCCCTCCCCTTTTCTCTTCTCCAGACTAAACAAACCCTCCCCCCAAATCCTTCCTCAGAGGTCATGTTTTCTAGACCTTTAATCTTTTTGGTTACTTTCCTCTGGATTTTCTCAAATTTGTCCATCTCTTTCCTGAAGTACGGTGCCCAACTGAAAACAGTATACCAGCCTTATCAGTGCTGAGCAGAGTGGAAGAATTACTTCTTGTGTCTTGCTTACAACACTCCTGCAAAGACATTTCAGAATGATGTTCACTTTTTCTTTTTTTTTTTTTCAACTATATTACATTGTTGACTTATATTTCATTTGTAATCCACTGTAACCCCTGATGCTTTTCTGCAGGACTCCTTCTTAGGCAATTATTTCCCGTTTTGTATTTGAGCAGTTACTTACTCTGTCTTAAGTGCAGCACTTTGCTCTTGTTCTTATTTGAAGAAAATGAGAAAAATCCATTGAATAAACAGAGGAATCTTGAATATAAGTACACAGGTTATTTTACTTCTACACTTGATACTCATTCAATCATTGATGGAATACTGTGTCCAGTTCTCATGACCACAATTTAAGAAGAATGTTGCTAAACTGGAGAGAGTTCAGAGAAGAATCACAAGAATAATTAAAATATTAGAAAACATGCCTTATAGTAGTAGTCTTGAAGAACTCAATTGATTTAGCTTAACAAAGCGAAGGTTAAGGGATGTCCTGGTCACAGTCTATAAGTATCTACAAGGGGAATAAATATTTAATAATGGACTCTTTCATTTCCAGCCATTGTTATACCTTTCTTTGATAGATTAAAGTTAGACAAATTCACACTGGAAACAATGCATACATTTTTAACATTTTTAATTAGCATAATTAACCATTGGAACAATTTCCTAAAAGTCATTGTGGATTCTTTATCACTGACAATTTTTAAATGAAGAAGGGTTATTTTTCTAACAGATCAGGTCTAGGAATTATTTAGAAATGGCCTGCATTATGCAGGTAATCAGACTAGATGATCATAATGGTCCTTTCTGGCCTTGGAATCTATGAATTTCATTTCAAGAACAGTTTATTTCAATTTCACTTAATCCTTAAAAATAAATCTAAATTAAAATATGTCACATTTGATTAGGACTTTTATGAGCTACGGTAATACAAATAATTAATAATAACAACTTGATCCAAAAAAAAAAATATTTATACCTGGATTTGGACCACTTTAACTCAGTTTTAAAAACATACTTTTAGTTAATCTGGTGCAAGTTTTTATGTAGACAAAGGTTTTACCTGATACCACAGACTCCCAAGAGGGAAGCAGATTAAGGGCCTTATGATTTTAAACCAGAATGATAGGTAGGTAGGTGAAGGTGGGGAAGCAAGTCTAGGGCTGAGGGAATATTGGCTATTGTTAAGGACTATTGTTTTCATAGTGTAGCTGTAGATTTACCCAGAGTGGGCCTGGTTTAACTCCAGGTAGGAGCACAGTTGAAAGCAGACTCACCATAACAAAATGTATGCTTTGAAGCGCTGCTATGTTTGGGAATCCAAACACACAAAAGATCAAACAATAGGGTTGCCAGATTGTTTAACCCAAAATACTGAACACCCCAAAAAAAAAAACACCGGGAAAAAAATTCTGTTGAGAAGAAAAAAGGGGGAGACCAAAGTTGTTGAGCAAAAAAAAAAGGACCCTGACAGCAGTTATTAAAAAAAAAAAATTTAAAAATTAAAAAATCAGCACGGCCCCTCCGGAACCAGGTAAGCAGGGGTTGGGTGGGTGGTCATCCGGGGGGGGGGGGGTTGGTGGGGCGGTTGGGGACCCGCGGGGCCGGGGCTGGGAACAGTTGCTGCGTATATCGGAGGGTTGCCAGGTGTCTGGTATTTTTGCCTCCTGGCAAAATAAAATAAAATAATAAAAATAAAAAATACCGGACATTTTAGGTGTCCGGTATTTTCTGAATTTTTTTACTGGATAGGAGGCGAAAATACCGGACTGTTCGGGTCAATACCGAACACCTGGCAACCCTATCAAACAATGAAAAGGTGGAGGCCCTACGACAACATTCCATCAGCACCATTAAACAAAAGGCTTGGATATTTGGGATTATTGTTTATGCTGTTGCATATAGGAAAAATTAGAAAAACTGTGGAACGTAATAATCAATCATTCAGACATGATTATGAGAAGGAACAAAGTAGACTGAGCAGAAGACAGTCCAGTGCAAAATCCAGATTAAGTGAGACAATTCCAGCAAAGTCCATAAGGTTAGTCTTGACCTATTTTTAAACTTCTTCTGAAAGTGTACACTGACTTCAGTTACCTAAGTTGAGCTACTCAAGTGACTAAGAAGCTGAAGAATTAAGCTTCTATTTTATTAAGGGGGAAATGAAGCATTCACAAAGTGTGTAATTTCAAATTACCTCTAAGGGTACATCTATATAGCAGCATTATTTCAGAATAATGTCACTGACGTTATTCCGAAATAACGCATTGCGCATCTCTACACAGCAAGCCAGTTATTTCAAAATAAATACGCTGACTTATGTAAACCTCATTGTACGAGGAGTAAGGGAAGTCAGAAGAAGAGTGCTCTATTTTGAAATAAGTGCTGTGTAGACGTGCCCAAATTCAAAATAAGCTATTTTGACTTAAGCTACACAATTAACGTAGCTCAAGTTGCATAGCTTATTTTGAGTTTAGCCCTGCTGTGTAGACATACCCTAAGTGAATTATTATTCCTTAATAAAGTTTCTACTAAACATAGCACACATTAGTTTCTGCAAATTTAGTACACATAAGGTGAAATTTTGAAATCATGCACCCCAAAAAATCCAAACAGCTATTTTTAAAAAACAGAATAGATTATCTTCTGATATTCAAATAACTGAAACAATCTGAACAGATATTTAAAAGCCCATATTTGGACATACACAAAGCATAATAAATTCAGCCTAAAAATAAAAAAAGAAAATGGTAAATGTATTGTATTAATGATGGGTTTCCAATGGAAGGGCTTTCAGATCTAATATACCATTCTTAAAAATGCGCTCTAGATAATGGAGTTATTACATTTTATACCAGATAAATATATGGTACAATAGCTCATTATTTACAGTATAATGTTTCATTCCATTATTGCATTATAGTTCTCTGTTATGTGTTTACTGTGAGCTAGGCAAGTTTTCATATTATTACATTTTTAACACTCGCAGTATGCCCTCATTACAAGGAAAAAATCCTTTCTATTAGGAACAAGAAGAGCATACATAGTTCATGCAATCAGATGAAAGAATGAAACAGCACCCTGAACAGACAGCATGTGCGGTACCACATGGACCCCACAGCTGCACATCTCTTATGATTCCCGTATTACTAGTAGTAATAACCAATCAAGTTTTTAACAGGAACAAAACCCTTTTCTAAAAAGGATTGCTATCTTGCATTTGACAACATTGATTTATCCCGAGAAAGTGCATGCTGTACCTGAAATGTACCCAATCTAATACACAAGTCACTTACTATCTCTAAAAGATTTTAAAAGGATTGTTCCAGGTTGATACATGCTATAGTACACTAAACCTTTTAAAGGAAATTTTCTAGCTCTATGGTATAATGTGAAAAGCAGAGCTGTGTATCCAGAGGATAAGCACAACACTGAGAAGGGGCAAATATGGAATTCAAATTCCAGCTCTAAAAGTGATTATCTAACTTCTGTAACTACATCTGTCCTTCTCAGCTTCTCCCAATCTAAAATATAGTTAGTGATATTTATTTACCTAGCCTGTTGAAAACCCAATTGAACTCACACAGAAATGGTTTTGGCCCAGTGCTTGAAAAGGCTTTGGACATGAAAAGTGCTATATAGATATGAAATACTACAGGTTGCACCTCCAAAATCTGGCACTTTCTAGTCAGGCAGGACCACGGATGTTATAGAATCATAGAGCTGAAAGAGACCTCAGGAGGTCATCAAGTCCAGCCCTCTGTCCAAGGCAGGACCAATCCCAACTAAATCAACCCATCCAGGACTTTGTCAAGCCAAGACTTAAAAATCTCTAGAGATGGAGATTCCACCACCTCCCTAAGTAACCCATTCCAGTGCTTCACCATCCTCCTAGTGAAATAGTTTTTCCTAATATCCAACCTAGACCTCTCCCACTGTAACTTGAGATCATTGCTCCTTGTTCTGCCATCCGTCACTACTGTGAACAGCCTTTCTCCATCCTCTTTGGAACCTCCCTTCAAATGGTCTGAGGTAAATAGGATGAAGTTTAATAAAGACAAATGCAAAGTGCTCCACTTAGGAAGGAACAATCAGTTTCATACATACAGAATGGGAAGCAACTGTCTGGGAAGGAGTATGGCAGGAAGGGATCTAGGGGTTATAGTGGACCACAAGTTGAATATGAGTCAGCAGTGTGATGCTGTTGCAAAGAAAGCAAACATGATTCTGGGATGCATTAACAGGTGTGTTGTGAGCAAGACACGAGAAGTCATTCTTCCACTCTACTCTGCGCTGGGTAGGCCTCCGTTGGAGTATTGTGTCCAGTTCTGGGCACCGCATTTCAAGAAGGATGTGAAGAAATTGGAGAGGGTCCAGAGAAGAGCAACGAGAATGATTAAAGGTCTAGAGAACATGACCTATGAGGGAAGACTGAAGGAATTGGGTTTGTTTAGTTTAGAAAAGAGAAGATTGAGGGGACATGATAGCCATTTTCAGGTATCTAAAAGGGTGTCATAAGGAGGAGGGAGAAAACTTGTTCATCTTGGCCTCTGAGGATAGAACAAGAAGCAATGGGCTTAAACTGCAGCAAGGGAGGTTTAGGTTGGACATTAGGAAAAAGTTCCTAACTGTCAGGGTAGTCAGACACTGGAATAAATTGCCCAAGGAGGTTGTGGAATCTCCATCATTGGAGATATTTAAGAGTAGGTTAGATAAATGTCTATCAGGGATGGTCTAGACAGTATTTGGTCCTGCCATGAGGGCAGGGGACTGGACTCGATGACCTCTTGAGGTCCCTTCCAGTCCTAGTATTCTATGATTCTATGATTGATTCAGGAAGTTGAAGGCTATCAAATCCCCCCTCACTCTTCTCTTCTGCAGACTAAACAAACCCAAATCCCCCAGTCTCTCCTCATAGATCATGAGGTCCAGCCCCCTAATCATTTTGGTCACCTCCACTGGACCCTCTCCAATGCGTCCACATCCTTTCTATAGTGGAGGGGCCCAGAACTGGACACAGTATTCCAGATGTGGCCTCACCAGAGCCGAATAAAGGGGAATAATCACTTCTCTGGATCTGCTGGCAATGCTCCTCCTAAAGCATCCTAATATGCCATTAGTCTTCTTGGCTACAAGGGCTCACTGTTGACTCATATCCACCTTCTCATCCACTGTAACCCCCAGGTCCTTTTCTGCAGAACTACTACTTAGCCATTCGGTCCCCAGCCTGTAACAATGCTTGGGATTCTTCCACCCCAAGTGCAGGACTCTACACTTGTCCTTGCTGAATCTCATCAGATTTCTCATCAGTTCCTGGTCCAGCCTGGGGAGCCTAAGGGCAGGAGGGCCTGCCGGGGTGGGGCCCCAGTGTTGGCAGCCCAGGTGGGGGCAGCATGGGACTGGAGCTGGAGCCCCGCAGCAGTCCCTGGGAGCACAGGGCTAAGGCTGGAACCCCAGGGCAGTGCGGGACCAGAGTCCCCATGGCAATCTCCAGGAGCACGGTGTCAGAGCCCTGCAGCTTCCCCCAGCTGCATGTGGCTGGGGTTGGGGCTGAAGCTCTGTGGCTTCCCTCAGCTGCCCAGAGCCCCGCAACTTCCCTCGGCTGCGCGGGGGCCAGGACCAGAGCCCCAGCCCCCAGCTGCTCCTAGTTCCCTGGGGGAGGAGCTGGAGCCTGTGCTACCCAGGGAGCCAGCAGCAGCTGGGCAAACAGCCCAGCCAGGTTGCAGGGGGAAGGAGAAGCAGGGTTGCCTGCTGGGGCAGCTTGCCAGCAGCAGGTGATGAGCTTGGGGGCCCGTGGCAGGAAACGTCCTTTGGTCCGGCAAATTCTCTTGTTTGGGACTGGTCAGGTCCCAACAATGCCAGACCAGGGAGGTCCACCTGTACTAGTGAGGGCCTTCGAGAAACAAGTTCTAATTAAAGCTGCATTTTGGAAGGACACAGATAAAATGTCTTAAGTGTGCCTGAAGTGTGAGCTCTATGATGCATGTAATACACTCATCATAGTGCAAGTCTACTCTCTAGAAAAAGTTCTGCTATATAGTGGAGCATAGCAAGGAATAATCATTGAGCTGGTGTCTGTCTACATCCTATTTGGAAACACATTATCTTTGGCCAGAACAGAGTATGAGGTGAAACTTGGCATCACAAAGTACTCAGCTTACTTCCTTTCAAGGAGAGCAATATCTGAAACTGCCGGTTAGATTCTCTCCTGTGTCAGGATCCACTCAGCACTGGACAAAGAGGGAAGCTGCCAAAGAACTAGTTACAATTAAAGCTTGATTCTTAAGCTGCCCCAGCCATGGATGCTCTAACTTGTGACATCTGGTATGGTCCTAATTTAACTATAGATGAGACTATAGATGAGCTGAGAAATGTTGTGGGGGAGCAGATCACAGCTGAGCCCATCAAATCGGCTATGGTAGGAGGGGAGGGGCGGTTGGGCTCTGGTAGTTTTACCCCACTTTTAAATTCTCTCTCCTTTTGGGGATTTCTGAACTAGCCAGATTAAACCCAAAGAAAACAAAAGGTACAGGAACAGAGATAAGGATCTAGGCCATCATATTCAGACAGCGCCCCCTGTAGTTAGTGAAAGGACACAGGCATTCTATGTTTTCAGCCCTTTTCCAGAGCCATCACTTCAGTGTTGCAACAAATGAAGAAACAAGAAGTTTAGAATATATTTAGGAGCAATGGTGCTATGACTGACCATTCTCTATGAGGCAAGCAATTAAGGCAAAAACGTCACAAGTGCAAGAAGCAGCTAGAAAGGGGAGTCAGTTTTTAGTTGCTCCTTTTCAGCAACACTGAGGAGGAAAAGTGACACTTTGAATTGGGGAACCAGAGCGTGCAGAAAACAATATATAGACAGAGAGAACTATCTAGCACAGGTTCAGATTGAGGCACAGGAACAAAAAGGACCTGACAAGGATCCCAGACCCAGGAGTCATGTGATTCCATAGGAAAAAAAATCTCTGGCTGTTGTGGATGCAAAGAAGGAGCTTGCAAAAGGGTATGCACTTAATCAATACAGAACCTGAGCCTGCAGAGAGATCTGCTGTTTTAACCTGAGAAGGGTGACCTGCCACATCCATTTTAAATGGGTATGCACTCCCAAATCCAATGCTCTAGAAGACCCTGCCAGTGCCACCTCAGAAGAGGCATCTTTGTGATAGCAGCAGATGAGCACAGTGCATTCACCCCACCTACTCAAACAAACATTCTCTGGCTGCTGCAGTTAGTACTAGGGCAGGGGTGGGCAATAATTTTTGCTGGGGGCTACTTCGAAAATTTTTGAAGTGGCCCTGGGCTGCACAGGAAGGGGTGAGGCATCAAGCGGAAGGGGTGGGGCCAAGATATTTCTGGGTTCCCACCCCGAGACAATGATTGGTCTGGGGGTGAGGGAGTGCCTTTGCCCCCACCCCACATTCCCCCAAGGTGCCCATGCCCCTGGCGTGGGAGGAGACTTCCCTCGCTCCCCTGCCCATAGGCCAATTAGGGCCTGGGGGAGAGGGAGCGCATGGCCTCTGCTCTCCCCCGCGAACAGCACGTGGTGCTTCAAAGCGCCGCGTGCTCCTGGCAGGGCGGGAGGAGGCTTTGCGTGCTCCCCCACCCCCAGGCCAAGAGCCCCCTTCTCTTATTAGGAATGGTAGCAGAAGTTCCCTTTTCCCACTTGAGAAGCAGGCGTGTCCATATGGGTCGCCCTAGTACAGGGTCTTGGGGCGGGGGAGCAGGGAGCCTGGGAGCAGCTGGGCCTCCACAAGCTGAATCCACCCACTTGGCGGGCTGGATCCAGCCCACAGAGGCCCTTTTGCCCACCTCTGTACCAGGGGGACCCATACTGACACGGCTGCTTCTCTAGTGGGAAGAGGGAATTTCTGCTACCATTCGTAATGAGAGAAGGGGACTGCATTCTGCTGCCCCTGTTTCTTTAGGTGGAGTGGAAACCCCTGCCACTGCTACTCCAAATGTGTGGTGGTGGGAGGAAATGGGCCTGGCTTCCAACGAAAGTCTCCCTCATTTTGCAAATGAATTTAAAAGAACCATAATTCTGTAATATGTTTTTATACATTAGTTTAAATTCCAATAGAGAGCTTATTTTCTATTATACAGAATTTCCTCCTAAGGCATATGTTTTAACCCACGCATATTCTTTTTATAAACTTTAATCATAATTTTGTTTGGAAACATTCTATTTAAGGGGTACTCATCGTCTTAGGAGGTTTTCCAGACACACAGTACTGTTGCTATGTGGTATTCAGCAGCTGCCATGCTTCATTCCAACAATAGCTACTTTTCAGTGATTGGTGAAATGATTCATGTGTTTTTATATTAAACACATGCTCCATCAAATATTGCTAGATAATATTTTTGTTTATATAGGGGATAATATTTCATTAATAAATAATTAATGCTCTACGTGCAAGGTCAGACAAATGACCCTAAGAAACTGTCTCTGATTATTGAAATAAGGGGGAGGGGGGAACCTATTTACTAAGAGATAGCCGATTTAGCCTGTAACATTGCATTAGTACAGTAGCTTCAAATCTATTTTAAAAAAGGGCCAAATTCTTTTTAATGATGACCTGTGGCCCCCCAATAAAAACTGAGGACCCATGGTCAATGTACAGCAAAACTCCCCCAGAGATAAGAAGTTTGCATAGAGATCAAGGGAGAGGAGGAATATGGCCTTTATGCACCTACTGAACTTTTAGTCATTCCTAGTTATTATTTGTTCAGTACTTTATTGATGCATTCAGCTTCATGAAGTGGGAAGCTGATCCCTTTGGGCATGTT
The DNA here is from genome assembly GCA_019425775.1 of Rafetus swinhoei. NCBI lineage: Eukaryota > Metazoa > Chordata > Testudines > Trionychidae > Rafetus > Rafetus swinhoei. Next base: position 27,511,525 of record CM033440.1, read on the forward strand.
TGCACTGTGTTTGGGAGATGTGACTTCCAGGATGGGTAGAGAGATGCATGCCACTCAGCTTTAGCTAGCATGCTAAAAGTAACAGTATAGATGTTGCTGCAACAGGGTAGCAGCTTGGGTTAGTCAAGCAAGTCCAAGGTTGCATGATTGCCTAGGTCTAAGTTCAGGAGGCTATCCTGAGCCTCCACCCATGCAACAATGTCCATGCTACTTCAAGAAGAGCTAGCACTATTCTATCTGAGCTGGGAATCCAACCTCCCAGCTCTAGTATCCACAGGCCCTTTAGGTACACCACAACTTTGCCCTGTCTGGGTACGTCTACACTAGCCCCCTAGATCGATCTAGGGAGGCTAATGAGGGCGACCGGAATTGCAAATCAAGCCCGGGATTTAAATATCCCGAGGTTGATTTGCATGTTCCAACGTCGCCATTTTAGAAATTGACTAGCCGAAGTAACTGCCTGCGTACATGCGGCAGTGAAATGGGATTCCGGAATAAAGCCCTAAATCGAATTAGGTGGTATTCCTCGTGGAATATCCATGCTCCAATATCCATGCTCCAATAATAAGAAATTAGCAGTAGGGATATATTACCGACCACCTGACCAGGACAGCGATACTGACATTGAAATGCTGAGGGAGATTAGAGAGGCTACCAAAATAAAGAACTCTAAAATAATGGGGGATTTTAATTACCCCCATATTGACTGGATACATGTCACCTCAGGAAGAGAAGTGGAGATAAAATTTCTCAATGGCTTAAATGACTGCTTCTTGGAGCAGCTGGTGCAGGGACCCACAAGGGGAGAGGCAATTCTCGATTTAGTCCTGAGTGGAGCGCAGGATCAGGTCCAGGAAATAACCGTTACAGGACCGCTTGGGAATAGTGACCATAATATAATAACATTCAACATTCCTGTGGTGGGAAGAACACCTCAGCAGTCTAGCACCCTGGCATTTAATTTCAAAAAGGAATTACACAAAATGAGGAGGTTAGTTAAACAGAAATTAAAAGGCACAGTGACTAGAGCCAAATCCCTGCAAGCTGCATGGAAACTTTTAAAGACACCATAATAGAGGCCCAACTTAAATGTATACCCCAAATTAAAAAATATAGCAAGAGACCTAAAAAAGAGTCACCGTGGCTTAACCACCATGTAAAAGAAGCAGTGAGGGACAAAAAGGTATCTTTTAAGAAGTGGAAGTCCAATCCTAGTGTAAAAATGTAATCAGAAAAAACAAAAAAGATTTTGAGGAACAGCTAGCCAAAAACTCAAAAAGAAATAACAAAATGTTTTTTAAGTACATTAGAAGCAGGAAGCCTGCTAAAACCTGTGGGTCCCCTAGACGATCGAACTATAAAAGGAGCAATCAAGGACGATAAAGCCATTGCGGAGAAACTAAATGATTTCTTTGCTTCAGTCTTCACGGCTGAGGATGTTGGGGAGATTCCCAAATCTGCACCATCCTTTGTGGGTGATGAATCTGAGGAACTGTCCCGGATTGAAGTGTCATTAGAGGAGGTTTTGGAACAAATAGAAAAACTTAATGTTAACAAATCTCCGGGACCGGATGGCATTCATCAAAGGGTTCTAAAAGAACTCAACTGGGAAATTGCTGAACTATTATCTGTGGTTTGTAACCTATCCCTTAAATCGGCTTCCGTACCTAATGACTGGAAGGTAGCCAACGTGACACTAATATTTAAAAAGGGCTCTAGAGGCGATCCGGGCAATTACAGACTGAAGTCTAACTTCAGTACCGGGCAAATTAGTCGAAACAATAGTAAAGAATAAAATTGTGAAGCATGTAAAAGAACATAATTTGTTGGACAAAAGTCAACATGGTTTCTGTAAAGGGAAATCCTGTTTACTAATCTATTAGAGTTCATTGAAGGGTTAACAAACATGCGGACAAGGGGGATCCAGTAGATATAGTATACTTAGATTTTCAGAAAGCCTTTGACAAGGTCCTCACCAAAGGTTCTTGTGTAAATTACATGGCCATGGGATAAGAGGGAAGGTCCTTTCTTGGATTGAGAACTGGTTAAAAGACAGGAAAAAAGGGTAGGAATAAATGGTAAATTTTCAGAATGGAGAGGGGTAACTAGTGGTGTCCCCAAGGGTCAGTCCTAGGACCAATCCTGTTCAACTTATTCATAAATGATCTGGAGAAAGGGGTAAGCAGTGAGATGGTAAAGTTTGGATGATACCAAACTGTTTAGGATAGTCAAGACAGAAACAGACTGTGAGGACTCCAAGAAGATCTCACCAAACTAAGTGATTGGGCAACAAAATGGCAAATGAAATTTAATGTGGATAAGTGTAAAGTAATGCACATCGGGAAAATAACCCCAACTATACGTACAGTATGATGGGGGCTAATTTGGCTACGACAAATCAGGAAAGAGATCTTGGAGTTATCGTGACAGTTCTCTGAAAACTTCCACACAGTGCAGCGGCGGTCAAAAAGGCAAATAGGATGCTAGGAATTATTAAGAAAGGGATAGAAAATAAGACCCAGAATATCTTACTGCCCCTGTATAAAACTATGGTACGCCCACATTTTAAATACTGTGTACAGATGTGGTCTCTCACCTCAAAAAGATATTTTGGCCTTGGAAAGGGTTCAGAAAAGGGCAACTAAAATGATTAGGGGTTTGGAACGGGTCCCATATGAGGAGAGGTTAAAGCGACTGGGACTTTTCAGTTTAGAAAAGAGGAGACTGAGGGGGGATATGATAGAGGTATATAAAATCATGAGCGGTGTGGAGAGGGCCGATAAAGAAAAGTTATTTATTAGTTCCCTAAATAGAAGAACTAGAGGACACCAAATGAAATTAATGGGTAGCAGATTTAAAACTAATAAAAGAAAGTTCTTCTTCACACAGCGTATAGTCAACCTGTGGAACTCCTTGCCAGAGGAGGCTGTAAAGGCTAGGACTATAATAGAGTTTAAAGAGAAGCTAGATAATTTCATGGAGGTTAGGTCCATAAAAGGCTATTAGCCAGGGGATAAAATGGTGTGCTTGGCCTCTGTTTGTCAGAGGCTGGAGAGGATGGCAGGAGACAAATCGCTTGATCATTGTCTTCGTCCACCTCTCTGGGGCACCTGGTGCTGGCCACTGTCGGCAGACAGGATACTGGGCTAGATGGACCTTTGGTCTGACCCAGTATGGCCGTTCTTATGTTCTTATGTTCATGCAAATCAAGCGCGGGATATTTAAATTCCGGGCTTGATTTGCAATTCCGGTCACCCTCATTAGCCTCCCTAGATCAATCTAGGGGGCTAGTGTAGATGTACCCTCTCTCTGTTCACCATCCTCCCATCTCTTCCTATTCTCTCTCACTGTGTCTTATCCTTCTACATTTCCTTTCCAACAACATTTCTCCTCAAACTTCACTCCCCACTTTCCCCTTACTGAAATGAGCAGCAGTGAAATGGTTAATGGTGATATTTAGTCATCATTAGGCTTTAGTGGTAGTACCATAATTTGATTAACAGAGGTGATGGGAGCAGGAAAGTTCTATTTCCAAGTTAACTGTGGACTCAAACATGGCATGGCACAAGTCATATAGTCACTAGATAGACGTAAAGTTATTTGGGCATCTATGAAGACTAGAAATTTGTTTTATTTTTAAATGAAAATATAGATTCTGAAAATATAGATACAGCTTATATGCTGTAAGCTAAATAAATTCATTGGCAGGCTGAACCTCTGATGCATCTGTCTTAGTTAAATCACCAGTGTTTGTTCAATGCTAGCTGTTAATTGTAAACGGCAATTCCGCCTTGAAAGATTCAGCGCACATCTACATTCGAAACAAGATCCTTTATAATCACAAAATGCATTGATAAGCTTTTCTTACAGTAAGTCTTTCAACCCTGCTCTCAAGATTTTTTTCCTAGATAATTAAGCAGTTTATTTTAGGATCACTTTGCTTTAATTTACATTGATCTCTCAAGCAACCTGTCCAAGGTGATAACAAACCTTAATGGAAAAAGAGTTGGAGTGCTAATGCAGTTCTATTGCAGGATTCTCGGTTGACACCAGGTTGCAACCTCCCTTTGTTATAGGTTCATATAGTCCAGCGTCTTTTGCTTTTTCACCTCTGTCTTTGGAGGTTATCTAATTTTCTATGAGATTGTTCATGCTGAAGGAAAAGTTCCTTGTGCCTTCTGGCAGTACTGGAGATTTGGCTACAATTTAAGATCTTTAGGTTGGACTCCCGATTTCCATCATCAAAGATTTCTTCTTAGACTGTTAGGAAAAATAAACCTTTTGAAAAGTGGATAAGGTATCATTTTAGCTGGTATTTTCAAATACAAGCTTAATTTCTTCTAACCACACCATCTAATGCAGCCATTTCTATGGGTATTATAGTTTAGCAGTGGACTTTAGTTCATCAGCGCAGAGAATTTATATGCATTTGTGTAGCAATGAAGTGATGCGCAGATAGACACACAAATCTCTAATATATATATATATATATATAGAGAGAGAGAGAGAGTAGGTATATATTTAAGTTTCTTGCTGAACTGGGGCTCTGGTAACCTGAGGCATTTTTCCTTGATTTAGACAAACACTTCTCCTCCTCCTCCAAACATCTGCAAATCTGAGCCCTGGACATTAGTCTCTGTAGAATATATTATTGCAGACAGGATGGTCCACAAAGTATCTATTAGGAGTGAGTGTCATCCGTGAAAACTTAGCCCATGTATGAATAAAAGCAATGGATCAGAGCATAACACTAGTCACACATTATGCACTCCTTTTCAGGCAACCTCTTGCCTCCATACACAAGTTACAGTGATGGTAAATGTTGATACTTGGCTATCTGGAGGAAAGTTTATTGTGCAACTTTTAATGTGCTACACAATAAAGGACAATGCAATTTCCCATCCTCTGCATTCACCTCAGATGAGAAATGGGCAGAGCACTGATTCTACTCCTGTGACTCACCCTAGAGTGTGTATATTGCAACCTGTCAGAGCCAGGAGTAAAACTTAAGTTTCTTGACTCACAGTGCTCATTAGACTATTCTGCCTCGGAAGGCTGACATTAGAACACCATTGTGGGAGGGCCTCCACACAGAATCAAGCTCTCCTGTCACACCAGTAACCTATGCAAAACAAGTTAATGCCCACATTTTAAAGAAATAATGTTTCCAGTTTGGCCAAAATTTTAGAGAAGATGCCGCTAGGACAATAATGGCATCTTTGTTCTGTTTAGGTGTTTGATTTTTTCCCCCAAGTAAGATTGCAAGACGATAACAGGTAATAGGGCTGAAGAGGAAAGACTAAGCCCAAAATCCTAGGGTATACAATTCTGAAGAAGTGTCTGGCTAAAATAATCAAATGCAGAGGCACGGCCAAGACCAAGCTTGGGTAAGCCAGGCTCCCATGTTTGCCATAATACTATGGGAGTCTTCATAGCTTTTTTTTCCCGTTTAGCGATTTTCTCCCTCCAGCCCCACATAAAATGTGTATTTATAACATACTTATTCTGTGTTCTGCTAAAGAACTATAAAAAAGAGCCATCCATCAATAAGACATGTTTGTATCACCTACAGTAAAAATGTGAATCCTGCCTATTTAACCATCAGCTAACTCAAATTACATAAATTTATTCAAATAATAATTGAATGCACATGTCACTCCATTCAATAGGACTATTCTCTTCTGTGCAGCTAAGCATATTCAGGTTTGCAGGACATGGATCCAACTGAGAACTAACATGCTACAAAAGAGAAAATGAGCAGAAGATAAAGTAGAATACTAAATAATGTGCAACTCCATTTTCCCTTACTTTCTGTGAATATATGTTCCCCTTACGGTATATTTTTATAGAGAGAGAGAAATAGACAGACACTATTGGTATTCTTGATCTTGGCAGTTTTCCTCACAAATCACATGTTCTGGCAGAATGGCAAACAATTAATTACTCTGGAATGTTACTGTAGCACTAAAGTAAAAACACAAACATTTTAGCTTCCCTTTGATCACTCATGCATGTTAGCATCTCTCGGGCTCTTCATTCTCTCTTTACTAGCCTAGAATATAAATGATTAATGATGAAGCATGTCTCAATCCAGAACATTATTTTCAATTTACACCTCAATCCAACTGTTAACCCAGCACACTGCTAAAGAGGATTTTGTTATAGAAAACTAAGTTTAAGTTTAATTGTTTTTAACCCACACTAGTGATATTAGGCTCGTGTATTGTTTTGGTTAATTCATATCTACATTTCAAAGCTTTCTCTTCACAATTCCAAAATTACCTTTGAGTTGAAACTTAGTCTAAAAGACCCTGGTATAAAAAATTTCAGATCTTTGAAAACATGCTTACCATTAAATGTCTTAGCTTTACTCAAACAAAATGCAGCGTTGTCACCCATCCATTTCACTGAGGATTAACATCTGGACTTTTTTAGTTAAGAAGTTTAAATTAAACATAGGTTAGCTTTACTTTTATAAATGTAAATTATTTCTTGGCTTAGATAAACTAATATTGCACACTGAGTTCAAATTAGATTTACTTGTTACTGTATATTTGCATTGCTGTCTTCTCTGAATACTTTTGAGATTACAAAAACAGCTATTATTTGGTATGTGGCCACATTTATCTTCAAAGTTTTTAATATTACTCTAAGTCTATCATGATAATACAGTATAAAAATGACAAGTACAATTTTCAGAAGTGCCTAAACCACTTAGGCATTCTTGAAAAATTTTACCTGACAACTCAGCTCTATTAAAGCATATCTATAATTATTAATGTTATTCTGAAAATGATCCCTAGATTACTTTAAACTTAATTATCCTAAAATATACTTTTGTAATTTTGCTATTCCCATTTTGTATTGTGCAACCATTTAAAAATACACTTGTAGCTTGACAAGTTATTCCAGTTATTGTTCAATGTTAGCTGTAGTTTGTCATGAAAATGTAGGCAGTATCCTTTTGTAATAATTGTCTACCTGTCATGTGCAATAATTTTAAATCTTCCTAGGGTCCGATCAATAATCACAATTCTATCATTTTAGGCCTTGATCTTGCAAAGGCTTTGTATATGCTTAACGTTGATTATTGAATTTACTCAAACTACTGAGTGTGCATAAAGATATGCATGGTCCAGAGCCAACATCCATTGAAGTCAATGGAAGGACTCTCATTGAGGTCACTAGGGATCTATCAGGCCCATAAGCTTCCAAATGATGCAGGATTGGGTCTTTAAACAGTACTGCTCACGGAAAAGATACAGTTTTTAGGGAGTGAACAACATATAGCAAGTCCAATGTACTCCTAGAGACCAAACAGATCAGAAAAGGATCAGAATAGTCAGTTTTTGTCTTTTTTCGTGGTTTCGGAACAAAGCTTTCAAAAAGCATATTCCATCTGACCATTTTAACAATATTGATTATTTCACAGAACATTTCTCATTTTAGGTTTTTAAAACAAAACAAAAATCAATATATTAGCACAAAGGAACAGCTAACAATGGTTACTATTTAATCAGTGTAACACGAACTGGGCAAAATACGGCCTGCAGGCCAGCACTGGCCTGCCAAGCCACCGGATCCAGCCCGCGGAGGCAGTGGGGTGCCCCAGGCAGGCTCCCCTGCTTGCCCCACAGCCCCAGGCGCCCTGCAGAAACGAGGCTGCTGGGCTTCCTTTCTGTTTCAAAACTGGAGGGAAGGGGGAAAGTTTCCGGAGCCACCCTGCCCCCAGCACAATTCCATTGGCTGGTTTCTGGCCAGAAACCAGCCAATGGGAGCTGCTTGTTGGAATAACAGGCAGCCAAGAAGAACCCTGCCCCCTATCCTCCATGCAGTTATTCACTGGAACACATGGCTAGGCAAGCAGGCAGGCTGGCTGGGAAACGTTTTAAGCTCTGCAAGCGGGCAGGCTGATTTGTGTGCTGGCTGGTAAGCCTCCTGGCCACAGCCTGCCCCTGGCACTCCAGCCCTTCTTTGCCCCAACTCTCTGCCCCCTCCACTCAACATACCCAAACCCTCTGTCCCCTTCTTGCAGCCATACCCCCTCCCAGATTTGGCACCTCAATCTCCTGCCGCAGATCACAATCCCCTTCTACCATAGGTCACATGCTAAACCCCTGCACTCCAGTCCCCCGCCCTAGGTCACAACAACCTTCTTCACCCAAACTCCCTCCCAGACTCCAGTCTCCCTACTGCACCCCAGTCCCTTACCCCAAATTCCCCTCCACACCCAACCTCCATCCCAGACCCTGCATCTCCTCCATTAATATCACGGAAGAGTGCGGCCCTCAACCACTTTCCAAAATCTTGGAGTGGCCCCCCATCCAAAATTATTGCCCACCCCTGGTGTAACAGAAGCCTGAATATGAAGTAACTGGAATATGTTTGGCACAGTTTGCTTTTGTATGGCCATTAGTTTCTGTAGGAAGCATGGTCCCCTGGAAAACAATGGTAAAATTCCCTTAAATATTCAGGGGAATGGCTTGAACCTGAAATGTATCGAATATCAGCTCCTGTTGCTTTAAAAAAAAAGATCTCCGTGCATCCTATATATAAGCATGACAGGCTTTTGGGGAGTATTAAAAGGAAAGACCTAGTCACATTTTATTTTGCAAGAAACTATTTCCAAATAACCCACAATAGGCAAAAATGAATTCTGTAAATAATCAGATTTTCCCACTGTTTTTGCAAAAATGTGATCAACCCTCCCTTCCCAATGAGAACTGCCCCTTGACTGTATGATGTGTACTTTATAGGTTTCATCTATTTACATTCTAGAAACTAACAGACTGTTTTACTGGCTAATGCAAATGTTATTGATCTGCTCTCTTACTGAATTAATAGCACTACTATGGGACAACTTGCTTTCTTAGCTTTCTCAATGTTTTCCTGAAAAGGGGCCCATTACATGGCAGGGGGCAAAGGACAGGGCCAGATAACACTGTTTAGACATTTCTTTGATGTCCAAAGGCATCATCCCCAACAACTGACCAACGAAAACAAAAGAGCACTCTCAGGCTGCTGGAAATCCCAGCCATTCTTCTCACCACCTTTTGATTTCCCAAGGCTTCTATACTCTGACCTCTGCACTCTGACACAAAGATCTCATTTGAAGGATGGTCAGCCATGTCAAAAATTCTCTCCAAATTCAGCCAATAAGCCAGGGATTTCTTTTGCTTTCCATAATGCTTTTGTGTTCCAATGTACCAGCTGGAATGAATGTAATTTATAAAAGGGGGGGAGTAGGGACAAAGAGGAGAACTTATTTTAAGAAACCATTCTCAAAAATCTACCTTTATTCTTGAAGCTACCATTCTAAATTGATTTACACAGGAGTAATTATTTCCTTCTTACAGACACTCACAGTCACTAAAGCCTTCCTTCACGTCATCAGTCTTTTGAATTCTATTTTATTGTTCCCAGTAATTAATAATGAGTTAGGTATACTGGCATATGTCACTTGTTTATACTTGTACAAGTCCTGGGACTGTAAGGCACCTTTTAAGTTATCCTGCAGACTGTAAATACTTGTGGGGAAAAACAAACAGAAAAAACAATGAAGTCCCCAAAAGAACAACAAATTAAGGTCTCATTTTGCAAATCCTTATTCATGTGAATAGTCCTAACAAAGTCCAGGGACTTAGACTGCTCCCACTGAACTCAACAGAGTCTTTTTATTGACTTCAGTGGCAGTTGGATCAGGCCGTAAGAGGGTAAAATTGGGGAGGGAGGGTCTGGTCTTACACTGTTTTTGAAAGTTCTGTATTTGGGATTATAAAATGAATTTTGCAAGCTATGGGACATTGTCTTAATAATAGAAGATGAAATCCTGGCACCACTGAAATCCATGGCAAAATCTGCATTGACTTCAATAGGGCCAGGATTTCACTCTAGTTGTTTGATTGAAGTGAAGAACTATCAACTGGTCTCCTGACTGGAATAAAGTTACTTATTTTCAGCTTCATTCTGATCTCAATTCCACTTTTACACTGATATAGCTCCACTGATTTTAATGCTGCTCTCCTGATTCACATCAGTGCAAATGAGACCAGATCCAGTTTTCAGTATCTGTCAGAATATTGAGAGAAAACATTTCCTACTAACATATAACATAAAGACAAACAATGATGATGAATAAGTTATTACCCATAGTTACGTTTCTCTCCTTTCGGAGAGAATATACATTAAGTAAAATGCTGCAAGAGAACCATTGTATATATAAGAAACAATTTGCAAGCAGTTTAAAATCTGCTTCTCTTTCAGATATAAATACATATAGCAAATACACATTGATATAAATCCTTAAAATGAAGTATACATACCATAGGAAATATTTATATTTACTAAGTGAAATTGTATTGTCAAACCTGCACTTTCATAAACCAAAAGTCAAAAACATACTTGGGCTGATTCAAGATGCTAAACCAAAACCTATCCATATGGTACTCTGCACCTTGGGTAGTCATTTTCACCAGTGCAGAATGGTTATAAAATGATATCATTCTTATTGGCTACAGTTTCACACCCCTATTGTATAGATGTAAATGACAACATGAGATTACAGGGAGAATCAGACCAACTAAAATGCAGTTCTGCTTGCACTCTGTGCTAGGTGGAACTCCTAAAAGGTGATTGTTCAGAAAATGCAAGTTCTCCTGTCCAAAATTATGTACATCATACCACCAATACTTAGTTTCCATGACAGCTGAGGTATGTACCACCTTTCAGGAAGTGCTTAGCATCTTGTAAGATTGAGCCCAAAGTGAGACCAATGTCAGGCATGTCAATTAAGCTGCACTGACGGAGCTGAATCCACTATTCAATACTTTTCTCGTGTTCAGCTACTACATGCCGGATTCCTCCTTCATCTTCACCAGATTTACCTTGGAGTAACTGTACTATTTTCCTGAGAGTCATGAGTTCCAGTGCACAGGTTTTGTCCTGAACCACTGATGTAAAGTATTGAATCAGATTTCAATGGAATCAGGAGCAAGACACTAACCCCTAGTCTACACTAGAAGATAAATTTCAGTTACAATATGCAACTTCAGCTATGTTAATTCTGTAGCATAAGAACATAAGAACAGCTGTACTGGGTCAGACCAAAGGTCCATCTAGCCCAGTAGCCTGTCTGTCGACAGTGGCCAACAACAGGTGCCCCAGAGAGGGTGGACCGAAGACAATGATCAAGCGATTTGTCTCCTGCCATCCTTCTCCAGCCTCTGACAAACAGAGGCCAGGGATGCCATTTCTATCCCCTGGCTAATAGCCTTTTATGGACCTAACCTCCATGAAATTATCTAGCTTCTCTTTAAACTCTGTTATAGTCCTAGCCTTCACAGCCTCCTCTGGCAAGGAGTTCCACAGGTTGACTACACGCTGTGTGAAGAAGAACTATCTTTTATTAGTTTTAAACCTGCTACCCATTAACTTCATTTGGTGTCCTCTAGTTCTTCTAATATGGGAACTAATAAATAACTTTTCTTTATTCGCCCTCTCCACACCACTCATGATTTTATATACCTCTATCATATCCCCCCTCAGTCTCCTCTTTTCTAAACTGAAAAGTCCCAGTCTAACTTAAGTAGAAGTATCTTAACTTGAATTCTGGCACCATCCATGTTGTAGGATGTCCGAAAGAGAGCACACTCTCCCTTCGACTTCCCTTACTCCTTGTAGAAGCAGGACTACCGACATTGATGAGAGTGCCCTCTCCGTTCGAATTAGCACATCTTCCCTAGACCTGCTAATTCGAACCCCAGAAAATCGACTCACCTTTAAGTCAGCTGGGTATGATGTTACAACTTTTTTTCCTGTTCCAGGAATCCCCAATAGGTTTTTGGCTTCATGAGGAGTATGGGAAGCTGATGGGAGCATTTGCTTCCATCGACTTCCCACTGTGTGGACGGTGATTTAAGATACGTCGACTTCAGCTACGTAATTAACATAGCTGGAGTTGTGTGTCTTAAGTCAATCTTCCGCTCTTGTGTAGACCAGGCTTTGGAGAGGCTTTCCTCTGTAAGGTACCCTGGATACAGAGAGGCATAATGTGCATCCAGGTTTATTCACAAAAGAAGCTGTATACACATTAAGTTGAATAAGAAAAACCTTATTAAACTCTCTGCACTGCTCTGTCTATGTAACTGGGCTATTCCCAGCCTAGCTCTCTATGTTCCCTGCTTTCCAGGGAAATAAATAACAATCCCTCCAGGGAATTTAGACTTTCTGATTCCAGTTACATTGATTGGGATACATCTTCCCTATTTTACAAACATTTTACTATAAACATTAAAATGAAAGAATTGACAACCAGATATCTACTCTATGTCCCTCCAGACACAGGTTCTTGCACATAGTCTGGTTGGAGGCTCGTCTTTATCACTGTCTTAGCCTGTTGTTACTTAAACTGTCTTTGAGGTAATTTGGTCTCCTCGACTGGTGATCACATTAGGAATGACCACTCTCTGATTCCCTGTCACCAGTCTCTGAATTTAACAAACTTCCTCTCTGTGAAGTCTCCTCCCTGCCTGTGCGGTTGGCCTTCAGATAGTTGTCTCTCTCTTCTGCGAGGATCTCCCTTGGCTCTTGCTAGATATTTAGTCTACTGCAGTGGTTTCCAATCTTTTTAACCACAAGATCACTTTTTCAATTTAAGTGCAATGTAAGATCTACCTCATACCCAATATCCTTGCCCCACTTCCTTCCCGCCCCTTCTTTGAGGCCCTGCCCCTGCTCCACCCCTTCTCCGAGGCCTCACCCTGCTCACTCCATCCCCTTTTCTCCCCCATCCTCACTCACTTTCACCAGGCTGGGGAAGAGGGTTGGGATACAGGCTCTGGTCTTGGACAAAGGGGTTTGGAGTGTGGGAGGGTGGGGGATTGGTGTCCAGGAGAGGTTTCAGCATGCAAGCTCTGGGAAGGAGTTTGGGTTCAGGGGGACTCATGTCTGGGGCAGGAGGTTGGGTGTAGGAGGAGGTTCAGGGCTGGGACAGGGGTTCAGGAAGCAGGCTCTGGCTGGGCACTGTTTGTCTGAAACAGCTTCCGGGTGGTAGAGCAGTGGAGTTAAGGCAGGCTCACTCCTGCCCTGGCTCCACTCCTGTAAGCAGCTGGCATGTACAACAATGGCTTCATGTGCTGCCCCACATCTACAGGCACTGAGCCCACAGCTTCTACTGGTCACGGTTCCCTATTATTGATCAATGGGAGCTGCAGAAATAGTATCTGCAGGCAAGGACATCATGTGGAGACCCTCCTGCTCTGCCGTTCTCAGCCACTTCCAGGAGCAGCAATTACCACAGGGATAATGACTCCAGCAACGACAGGTTCGGCATTTTAGAACTCACAACTCAAAGAATTAAATTTAAGTGTACGCGAGAAATGAAAATGATGAAATGCACAGAACAGTTAAAAACAAAACATAACACACTTTGCCAACAGTAAAAGTAGTAACAACAACCCCCCACATGTGTGTTGGGTTGGGAGATGAGTGAAGGACAGTGTGTGTTTGTGAGAATAACTGAGACACACACACTGTGTGAGAGTGACAGAGATTTGCACTGCCAAGCTCCCTCCATCCCCTTCTCTCTGTGTGGAGACAGGGTACAGAAGTGGGGGTCGAGGGGACACCCTGACATCAGCACTCCCCTCCTCCCTCCCACACCGTGCACAGCAAGCAAGCAAGCAGGAGGCTCCCAGGGGCCAGATCTAAGGCAGAGGGCAGGAGGAGCATGACAGTGGGTGGAGGGGCAATTGAAGTGCCAGCGCTTGATAGCTTCCTGGCCAAACTAGTCAGAATCCCCTGTCAAAGGCTCCAAGATCTACCAGTAGATCCCAATCTACTAGTTGGTGACCACTGGTCTACTGGCTCATAAATGTCTAGTGTTCTCAAGTCCCCATAGAAGTCAATGTGCATAAACAGTAACAAAAAGGTACCTCCCTCCTCTCTACACTGGTATCTAGTAAAAACTTCTTCACTGTTTTGTTTTGATTTGGGAAGCAACAGGTCTTAGGACAACTGTGGAGCTTGAGGTAGCAGTAAGCTTTAGAGTGGTGTAGATCTCTCTGCTTTGTTTCCCAATAAGATAAAAAAAGTTTTAACTTTCCTGCAGCTGTCATCCTTCTGCATGACCAAGTCTGTGGATAGCTCACAATTCTCCTTTCACTAGGTCCATTGTTGGGCAAGGTTTGTGTCCTGAAAATCTGGACCAAATGCATAGCTGGACCAAATGCATAGCTTCACACTGGACCAAAAATCTGGAACAAATGCAGTTTCACACTGCAGCTCTTGCTCTGCAGAGAACTCACAGTTCACATACTGCTACCATGTTTCATTCACAATACGTGAAATGGAAAGCAGGTTAAGCTAGGCAAATGAAACTTTATTAAAACTTGTGAACTGCTCTGTCCACATGCCTGAGCTGGTTCCAGCCTAACTGCACCTATTCTCACAGTGTCCCCATTCAAGTCACCATGGACCAGCAGAAGAGCTATACACAGATCTGGGGACATAATTCCCTCTAGGGAGAACACCATGTGTTTTTTACACAGCAGGTAATGATGATTAAAAAAAAGAATGGCAGAAAAAGGGGAAAACCAGTGAAAGGCCATGTAATAGCAATATGTGCCTTTGGTGGTCATGATTTTTATTTTGTAAAAAGCAATCACCAGAAAGGAATCTGGGGAAGAATTAAGTTGTTTGAACTTGCAGAACTTTAGCTGCATAGTCTACTCAGAAGGGAGCAGTGAGTGGCTTTCCAGAGGTGGCAGAAGCACTGACCATACCCCATGTTACATCTGACTGTCTAAATATATATTTTTAAAAGGACACTCATCCCTATGATATCGAAAAACATATGGCCTGAACCAAAGCCCAGCAACATCAACAGAAATTAGGGTTGCCAGATACTTTCACAAAAAAATACTGAACATGGCGGGAAAAAATTGGTTGAACAAAAAAAAAAAGACCCCCACAAAAAGAAAACAGTCACTGTGCCTTTAAGTTCCCATGCCCCCCCGCTCCTCCCCCTCCCCGCCCCCGCCAGACACAGCAAGGGAAGAATGTCCCAAGTGGCCTTCCGTCCGAGAAAAACAGAAAATACCAGACATTTTACATGTCCGGTATTTTCTGTTTTTTTTACTGGACAGAGGCCCGCAAATACCAGACTGTCTGGGCCAATACCAGACACCTGGCAACCCTAACAGAAATATGTCATTGGTCTTTGGGTCAGGCCTTTAAAGAAAATGTCTTTCTCAAAACAATTTATTAGCTACAAACTTTTTCTTTAGAAATACGGCTGTGCAGACAACACAGTTTTTAATCAAAAGTGAAATAACAGTTTTATTGTCTCTACAAGTGAAAACAACAAAACAGTAATACAAAAGCAACTTAATTTTAAAGACACACCTATATATGACATTTTTAGTTACTGTTATTATAAGTGACACCTAAAATTATTAGAATTAAGACACCTAAGTAACGTAAGATTATTAATTATATTTTTATTTTTATTCAGTTTGCCATTTTGTATACTTGTGCATATAACAACACTTTGTGTATGAACAGTTTAACCTTTACTTTGTGCAGATCTGCCATAACAGAAACAGAGGGACATTTAAAAATAACACAGGGAAATGATTACCAACTCATAAAAATTATACTTTTATTTTTAAATCAAGAAAATGTCCAATTGACAGAGTCAGATTCAGCTCTTTAAACTCTCTCTCTGTGAACTTCATCCAAATCCCATTGAAGCTAATGGAAATATTACTTGAATCAGGTACTATAACAATAAATCATAAATGATGGGGCATTCAGCAACACATATAGTTGAAACTAGACTGTAAATTAACTGCTTGCTTAAAGACACCAAAGTTGCACAGAATCTGGCCTGTTATTCTTATTGACAAACATTTAGCATGGAGGTTCTGCAGGGACAAGGGGAAAATGGAAAATGATGTGGCACTGATACTTCCCTTTTCTCCTGCAAAAGTCAGAATCCACATATTTTGCTCCCCTCTCTTTATGAAAACAGAGAGAAAACACTGTCCTAAAACCAGGATGTTTTTATTAAGGGGCTTTAAAAATCAACAGGAGTAAATCTACCACTTTAAAGGTAGCCATTGTAAAAAAATGAATTTTAATAAAAGATTCCTTAAGAAAAACATTCAAATTAGTTTTTGGTATCTTTAAATGCATCTTTGATTATTCTCCTTTAGTACTCTTTGTTTTATCGACACACCTTCAAATACTGTCTACAAATATTTTTCCTTCATTTAAACATACTGTATAATTATACAAAGTAAGTATCTACATTACCATAAATTGCTATCATAACTGTTAATAAAGTATTAAGAGGATGAAGTATTGCCACCATATAAAGTTCTGCCAGTATTCATGTTTTACATTTTAAGTATTACATTTTCTGATGTCAGTTCCCCTTAATTGTTTTCCCCCCAAAAATATGCTATGTTACTACTGAAATAAATTGCTCTCTTTCTTTATTCAGCATATGAATACAAACATGGAAACAATAAGACACTATTATGCTTATGGCAGAAGAATAGTGTTTCCACAAAGAAAAAGGGGGAAAAAAGATGTATTTGTCAACTTCTCTGGAGATATATATATAGGAACTGCAAAGTCATTGCAAAATCTGACTTTTGACAACCAAAGATTTGAATTTCTTTTGTAATAGGTTGCATCTCCCATCCCCATTTCAGATATTAAAAGCTCACATTCCACATAAAATATTTGTAGTAAAAGCTTTTAATAATTAGCAATAGAGTTACTTAATCATTCATCACAATCTAAGACAGACAAAGCAAGGATTTTACTTTTAAGTAAGTGTGATTCTTTTCAATATCTATAATTTTATGAATATTGATTGTAATGATTATTCAGAGAAAATAAAGGAAATAACAGCACAGACAATGCTTTGTATTAAGCTAACAAAGGAGTGACAGATAACTTCCCATTCACTGTTCAGACTTGTGCTCACTAGAAGGATCACAAACAATAGAAATTAAAGAATTTTTCCCCATAAAATAAGTAAGCTCACTATCCCTATCAATACTATATTTATGGATTTTCACCATCTTTGGGAGTTCCCTGGACCACTGTTTCTCAACATGTGGACTTGGACCCCAAAATAGATTGGGACCTCATTTTAATGAAGTCATCAAGGCTGGCATAGACTTGCTGGGGTCCAGGATCGGAGCCAAAGCTTGAACCACTAGGGTCCAGGTCAAAGCTTAAGCCTTACTGCTTGGGGCTGAAGTCTGAGGGCTTCAGCCCTGGGCAGTAGGGCTCAGGTTACAGGCCCCCTTGGGCTTTGGCCTCCCTGCCCTGGGCAGTGGGGATCAGGCAGGCTCAGGCTTCAGTCACCTCTCCTTGTGTCATGTAGCAACTTTTATTGTCAGAAGAGGATTGTGATGCAGTGAAGTTTGAGAACTGCTCTGGACTAAACTGAGATATTAAAATCCCAGTAGTGTTTTTTACCAGTATTTTCTCTGTCCAAGATTTCATATGGTTGTATTTAAATTGTGTGCATACAGATAGAAAGAGAGAGAACAACATTTAGTTAAATTTAGCTTACAGAAATGCTTAGGGACTAATACTTGAAAACTTTAGTAATGAAAAGTGTTATGTTTCATTAGCGCCTATTATGGAATATGTTCTGATTTTAAAAAGAAACCCAACAGCACCAAAAAAAAAATTTAAAATAGCTAATTCCTAAGAGGAGGTGACTTTTTCCTTAATTTATATGCACTTAATTTATATAACACTAAGTCGATATTATTTAGTGTTGTTATGAAATCTTGTAATATCTCTAAGATTATGAACTATGTCAAAAAATGAACTTCCTTAATGAGATGTTACATAACCTTAGATCTACTATCTATTTGTGTAAGTTAAAAGAAAAGAACCTTCAGACGTGTAAGTTTGTACTCTTTTCATAATACATGGAATACAGGTATTTATAATTCAACAACAACAAAACAAATGAACCTACGTGGTAACATTTTGTGCAGTTGAAATTCACAAAATGAGGAACTTCAGAGAAATGAGTGAAATTTCATCCTTAACACATTTTAACCTGATTATATATTTATGGGTTCTCCCATCAGAGGTTGATTTCACACCACAGGCCTGGTCCAAAATACACCAAGTCAATGGGATGTCTTCTGCTGACTTTCAAGAGTTTTGGATCAGGTCTATCTGAGCTTCAACAACAATAGTAAAATCATCTTTGTGATGCATGTTCAGACAAAGCCAATCTGCACGGCTAACCAGAGTCTAACTATGTAATGTCATAATAAGTCCAAGTAAAGACAGAATTTTAGCCTCAAATAGAATTTACTTGCTTATTGTGTGTTTAAGACAGTTCCTTAATGTTATCTTAGCATTTTATGTATGTATCACAATTAGACTCGTCATAAGTCATGACACTCAATTTTGAAAGAAAAATCCAAGTTGTAGTTACCTGGCAATCCACTTAAAAACCACTTTGAATACAGTAAATTTTAATGTGTTAAACCTCCAAAAACTTATTTAATTAGGGCTTGGAGAGCAGAAAAGAGGCA
Source organism: Rafetus swinhoei (assembly GCA_019425775.1). Taxonomy (NCBI): domain Eukaryota; kingdom Metazoa; phylum Chordata; order Testudines; family Trionychidae; genus Rafetus; species Rafetus swinhoei. Next base: position 27,530,106 of record CM033440.1, read on the forward strand.
GAATGTTGTTCACAGAGCAAGAGAGGGCTTTTTTTTTCTTTTAAAAAAGGTTAAAAAAAAAAAGACCAATCTTGTTCTTCAGAGAAATCAATGGCAAAATTCCCTGACTTCAGTAAAGCAGGATCAAGCCCAAAGTTATTCTCGTGTTTATCCTTTTAAAAGGTAATAAAACTTTGAACTCTGAAATAACAATTAATATAGTTATAAAACCTGGTGAAAGAAAAGCCCCACTGTTGTGAATGATATTTCTTGTCTCTTCTCCTTGGCTCTATATTCACAGATTACAGGAATGATCTGACAGTGAAACAAAGCAACATCAAGCCTGGAACTTATACTTACACAGTTATCAAACTGATTTACATCGCTGTAAGTGAAATCAGAATCAGTGCCACCCTTCCCAGGTTCTGCAAGGCAAGGGAAAGTGATGGCTCCATCATCTTACACTCCCATCTAAATCAACCTACTACACTTATGCTAAATAATCCTGCCTGGTCCATTAACTTTAAATGCCAAATTTCCACCATTCCTGAGTTGCAAAATGAGATCACTTGTTGGCTTCAACCTTTCCGTAAAGCCTGGAGTGGGCAGACAAACTTTCAAGGGATATAAAGATTCCAGGTTCACTACTTTTCTTATTCTGATTTCAGTGTTTCATAATGAAAATGGAAATAAAATCCCCAAAAAACCTTATTCATAAGACCCAAAACAATGCTGGAGTCCCTATTCCTAGTAGGATTCAGGACATTTCAGTACAAACTCCCACTTTATTACTATTATTACTAACTTCCAATAGCATTCCAATGTACTGGGGACACTAAAGGAGTGATGGTCTCCGTTTTAAAGAGCTTAGCCTTACAGTCAGAAACTAGCAAAACAAAAAGCAAGTCAGAGCATAGGGGGAAAAAATGGGAACAAGCTCTCCCATATGTAGATGCTATACTTTCCTCTCCATTCAAGCCCCTGTCTATAACAAAGGCAACAGTAGCTCAGGTTCCCGCTTTACAAGTCTGTCCCTTGTATTTCAGGTGCCAGAACATTTCCCCTAATAGTGCAACTGTCCTAACCATCTCTTCCACCTCCTGTATGGGTGTCTGGGACACAAGCTACTTACTCCTGGATATTCCCAGCTGATGATAATTTATGAGCTGAATCCCTCTCTCCCCTTACTCTGTTGTTGCTGTCCATAATTCCTCACTCCTCTTGTTAGAGAGCTACCAGCTACTTTCCCCCCTTTTCCCCCTCCCTTTTTCCTGAGTCCTGTTAAGTCTCTCCTCTATGTTGCTTTTCTCTGTGTTGAACAGACAGTACAGATTTGCAAGTTGAAGGAGACCTTACCTCTGGGACCTTCTTTGTTGCTCTGCCTGTTCTGTGACCACGTTGAAAGCAGGAAATATGGATATTAGGGAAGCCTGAGCCTCCCCTTGCTGTTAGCAATGTACTCTGGAGAGAAAGATAGAGATGTTGCTCTCTCCCTCCTCCCCTCCCAGTCTCCTCCTCCTGCTGCCTCCTCCCTTCCATCCACAAACTCAAACACTGTAAGCACTCCAACTCAACAAGCCATCTCTCATCATCAGCTACCCTACCGCTCAAGATCACAAGCCAGCCCCCTACCCTCCTCAGTGCCTTGTATCCTGACCCTTGCTTCCCACTGCACATGGCATCTTCCCAGTTAGTCCTGCCTTATTTGGATCTGGACAATTTCAGCAGCTGCAGGAGGCAAAGAGTTATGAGGGGGAATAGGTGTGCAAGAGAAAACAGAGACTTAAGAAAATCTTCTGAAGAACTGGCAACTTTTGTTCTGACCTGATAGTGTGTGTAAGCACAGCAATTTTGATTGAAAGTCAGAGAGAGAGGATTCAGGTTTTTTTCCTCTTCAAGAGGCTGTCATGTTTCCATGAGAAAGAATAAATAAATAAATAAATAAATAAAATCTAGCTCTTATAAAGGACCCATTAGTAAATCTCATAGCATTTTATAAAGGAGGTCGAACCATTAACCCCATTTTGCGCACAGGAAAACTGAGGCAAAAGGAGATGAAATAATTTGTCCAACCTCACCCTGTAAACCAGTGATATAACAGAAGAATTAAACCCACGTCTCATGGGTCCAGTGCTAATGCCCTATTCGCTAAGCAACACTGCCCTTTGTAGACATTTTAGTCCAAATCCTAACAATGTTGCTTGTAATGTGAAAAAATTCTTCAGATATCGACAAACTCCGAAAGTGAATTGATGCAGCTAGATTTCATGAAGCTGCCTAACACTTTAAACAGGTCTGTGGTGTGAGATTTGAAGACATAATGGTGGAGACAAAATATTTCCCTTCTGCACAGCCCCAGCACACAAACTTTAAATATCTGTGTGTTAGGGTCAATCAGATTCAGCAGAAGACTTCTGAGGATAGGGTCATAATTCAAAATGATCTGGACAAACTGGAGAAATGGTCTGAGATAAACAGGATGAAATTTAATAAGGACAAATGCAAAGTGCTCCACTTAGGAAGGAACAATCAGTTTTACACATACAGAATGGGAAGCGACTGTCTAGGAAGGAGTACGGCAGAAAGGGATCTAGGGGTTATAGTGGACCACAAACTAAATATGAGTCAACAGGGTGATGCTGTTTAAAGCAAACATGATTCTAGGATGCATTAACAGGTGTGTTGTCAGCAAGACACAAGAAGTCATTCTTCCGCTCTACTCTGCGCTGATTAGGCCTCAGTTGGAGTATTGTGTCCAGTTCTGGGCACCACGTTTCAAGAAAGATGTGGAGAAATTGGACAAGGTCCAGAGAAGAGCAAAAAGAATGATTAAAGGTCTAGAGCACATGACCTATGAAGGAAGACTGAAAGAATTGGGCTTGTTTAGTTTGGAAAAGAGAAAACTGAGAGGGTACATGATAGCAGTTTTCAGGTATCTAAAAGGGTGTCACAAGGAGGAGGGAGAAAAATTGTTTTTCCTGGCCTCTGAGGATAGAACAAGAAGCAATGGGCTTAAACTGTAGCAAGGGAAGTTTAGGTTGCACATTAGGGAAAAGTTCCTAACTGTCAGGGTGGTTAAACACTGGAATAAATTGCCTAGGGAGGTTGTGGAATCTCCATCTCTTGAGATGTTTAAGAGTAGGTTAGATAAACGTCTATCAGGGATGGTATAGACAGTACTGGGTCCTGCCATAAGGGCAGGGGACTGGACTCGATGACCTCTCAAGGTCCCTTCCAGTTCTAGTATTCTATGATTCTATGATTTCCCTTTTTTCTTCACTGGTTGTAGGTCATTTGTAAACCATATTGATTTGCAAGGATATAGTAAATAGGACAATTAAGGGGCACCAAATCAAAAGTAGAGCACAAAAATCATCAAGAAGTCCTATCAAACCATCAACAGATTTGTCATTGGGATGAATAATACTTGATCTCAAGGCTGTCTGAAAGTCTGTTGGAGCTGTCAACCTCCAATGTCAGACCATAAAAATGGATTTCAAACCCCATCAGAATAAGTACATCCCAAATCCAAACTGATAATGACAATGATGAGCCTATGATTCAGCCTATGATTTTCATCCCCAACTCAAGCAGGAGAACTAAAGTATCCAGGCTCATGACTGGAGCTTACAGCCACTTAAGACAGCACTCTGGGTATCATGGCAGCCGTGAAATTCTGATCAAATCCAAATGAACCATCATCTGTATTAACAATTAAACTTGATAGTTCCAGCAACAGCAAGGAATCTGAGCAACGTAGCTAAGACATCAGTGTTAGAATAGGATAACTTATCAAATCTAATGCTTCCATACTTTTCAGTCCTTTCCTGCCTGACCTCAGAGGGAAGCTTTTCCTGGGCTGCGAGGGAGAACAGCGGGCCAGTGCATAGCTCAACTGGGTTGTGGGGAAGGAAGGGTGCCAGGAGCTGGCACATGGCTCAACTGGACTGGGAGATGGCGTGTGGCTCAGCTGGACTACAGGGAGAGCCAGAAGCCCATGAGGAAGGGCGGCAACAGGGGGCCTGAAATGACCTCCCCTGGTGCAGAAAAATCCCTCATCCAGGACCAGTCAAGTCCTGAGGGTGCCAGACAAGGGAGGTCGAAACCTGTACGATGAGGTGGATACATAACTGCTTTGAAAACTATTTTCAGAGACAAGTTATCAGTGGTTTGCAATCAATCTGGAAGAGAATATCAAGTGGGATCCTACTGGGATCAGTTTTGGGTCTGGTTCTGTTCAATATCTTCATCTATGATTTTGACAATGGCACAGAGAATTTACAAAGTTTGCGGATGATACCGAGATTTGGAAGATAGGATTAAAATTTAAAAGCATCTGGACAAACTAGAAAATTGGTCTGAAGTAAACAGAATGAAATTCAATAAGGACACATGTAAAGTACTCCACTTTGGAAGGAAAAAATCAGTCACACACATACAAAATGGGAAATGTATTAGCAGGAATGTTGTAAGCAAAACTTAAAGCAATTCTTTCATTCTACTACACACTGATACAAGTCTCTAGTGCAGCGGTTCCCAACCACTGGGCTCACCTCTGGCTGCTGGGCCACGGCGGCTCTGGGGTCCCGGGCTTGGGTACACCACTCTCATTGCAAAGGTGTTTCCTGACCCGCCTCTCACCAACCAGTGCTGGGCAGGGGCGGGGTCTCCTCCCAGCTGTGGAAGAGTGGGCCCGCTGCGCAGGGAAGCGCTCTTCAGCAGCTGGGAGAAGACCCCCACTGCACCCAACCCCCCAGTGCCAGCCCTCAATATTAGTGCTGGCACTGTATTGTGCCAGGGAAGTGCTCTTCCATGGCCTGGAGGAGACCCTGCCCCGCCCAGTGCTGGTTGGGTGAGAGGTGGGGCAAGACACACCTCTTCCAACAGCTGCAGTGAGAGGGGAGGCACTTGACGGTGTAGCCCAGTCCCCAGAGCTACCGTGACGTGGGCAGCAGCGCATGGCTAGGTGAAGGGGGTGGGGAAGGTACTGGGGGCTCCAGAGGTGGGGCTAGTGCTGGGGGGCTCTGGAGACTAAACTAGTAGTGGGGGTATGATGGCAGGGCTCGCACTGTGGGGCTGGCACTGGGGTTGGGTGCAGTGGGGTCTGGAAACAGGAGGTTGGTATGGGGTTTGATGGGGGCTCTAAGGGAGGTGGTTGGCACTGAGGCATTTGGGGTGGGGGGCTGGCTTTGGAGGGCTCTGAGGGCAGAAGGCTGGCACTGGGGAGGTTGGGTGCAGAAGACTCTAGGGTCAGTGGCTGGCACTGGGGGGTAGTGGAGGAGTGGGGTCGCTCTAGGGGTTAGAGCTGGCACTGGGGGCTCTGGGGACTGGGCTTTTGGCAGACTGGTAACATTTTATTTGCACATTCACATGTTCATCATTTGAATAATGAATATGCAAATAAAATGTTGCCAGTCCGCCAAAAGTTTGTAACTGGGTTTGCCGGTCCCTGTAGCTAAAAGATTGGGAACCACTGCTCTACTGCACTCCAATTCTAGATGACACATTTCAGAAAAGATGTAGACAACTGGAAAAAGCCCAGAGAAGAGTAACAAGAGCAAGTAATTGTCTACAAAACATGACCTCTGAGAAAAAAAAGAATAAAAAATTTGAGTTTGTTTAGTATGGAGAAAAGAAGACTGAGAGGGACCATAATAACAGTTTTCAAGTACATAAAAGGTTGTTACAAGGAGGAGGGACAAAAATTGTTCTCTTTAACCTCTGAGGATACAAAAAGAAGCAATGGGCTTAAATTGCAGCAAGGGCAGTTTAGGCTGGACATTAGGAAAAAACTTCCTCAATGTCTCAGTGGTTAAGAACTGGAATAAATTGTCTAGGGAGGTTGTGGAATCATTTTAAGGGTGGGTTTGGCAAACATCTGTCAGGAATGGGCTAGATAATACTTAGTCCTGTCATGAGTACAGGGGACTGGACTAGATGACCTCTTGAGTTTCCCTTCCAAATCCACAATTATATGATTGCAATAGGGAACATTAGATAGTCAACAAACTTTCACAGTGGAAAAAAGAAGATGATGAGTGTCTACTAAAACCAGAAAATTTTCTGCAGAGCAAAATAATGAGAAAGCAAGGATCAGGTTAGTTAAAAATGTGCCAAAAATGACAAACATCTGAAGTCTGTATTCCAAAATGAGTAACTAATTGTTTTAAATGTTCCTTTAGGAGGGCTATGGAGAGTCTCTGACTAATGCCAATGGACACTGAATCAGGCTTGTTAATTAATGACTGGTGTTATAAATATTAAGATAAATCACAGGGTATTAAAGTCTCAGGGAATACACAATCTAAGAAACCTAACCATTACTTATTAATTATTATTATTATTATATGTGCTTTACAAGAAAAAGCATGTCCAGGCATTAAAAACATGTGACTATCCCAACCACCAACTAAATTAATATCTTGAACAGAAATGACATTTCTATGAATGAAATGCCAGCAGTCACAAACATTTTGTCCAGTTTATTGTGTTTAGATGCTGCATTATCTTTTTGAACAGTCCATGCTATGGTGCAAAATTACTACATATGACCATATAGACCAGCTGTAGCTCTCCTGGTGACATATCAAATACTTTGTTGTTCAAGACTTTAACAGTTGACATTAATAGTCTTATCTGGGAAGAATCTATTGCTGATACTAAGTGCTCAGGGGGTATGATGTCTCAATATTTAAAAGACTTTCCTCTCCTTCCATGAACCTGACAAAATAACGAGAGAAAGAATTTAGGTCAGGTCAAAGATGATCAATGATGATCACATGTAAATATCAGCACAGCAAAAGGATCAGTTGCCAACCTCTAGATACCAAAAATTATGAGTTAGACCACCCCTCAAGATATCAAAACTAATGAGTCAGAGCCCGAAAAACATGAGACTTAAAAATCATCATCAAACTATAAGTAGCCGTGGTAGTCTGAATTCGCAAAAACAATGAGGAATCCTGTGGCACCTTAACTAACAGATTTATTTGGGCATAAGCTTTCGTGGGCAAAACCCACTGTCAGATTCACTTAATTGAGGGCATAGGTAGGGATGTGAAATGGGCATCACTCTTCCCAGTTAACTAGCAGCTCTGCGGGGCTGTCAGCCAGAAGCTGTCAGCCCTGCGGTGCTGAGGGTTGGGAGCCCTGCAGGGCTGGGAGCTACTCCGGCTGGCTGGGCCTTGTGCCTGCGGGATCCTGCTTAATCAGTTAACTGGTTAAATGTAAATTTTATCCAGGTAACTGATTAAATAGGATTTTACATCCCTAGGCATATAGGGGTGGGGGCAGACTGAGGTTGGTGGTATTAGCAGTGTTACTGAGCATGCTCAGTACAAGCCAAGCAGCAAATTGGAGTAGGGAAACCAACTCTGTCTGCCCTCTCCCTCCACCCCTCCCACATCACCTCTTTCCAGGAGCTACTAAGGCAGTTGAAAACTCTTTTTTTTCCAGCTGATAACTTAGCAAATAGCTGACAGGAGCACTGGATCTAATTCCTATATAAAAGAAAGAAAATTAAATAAATATTAGATCTGCTTAGCTGATACTAACACTAATACCAATATGTTCTGATATCTTGTGGCAATAGTCATCCCCTGTCACTCATTCCCAGCTTCTGTTGAAGAGAGAACAGGGATACCATCCCTGCCCCTCCTGGCTAGTAGTCATTGATGAACCTATCCTTCTTGAACTTATTTTGTTCTTATTGGAACCTTGTTATAGTTTGGGCCTTTCCACCATCCCCTGGCAAAGAGTTCCACAGAAGAAGTTTCTTTTGTTTGTTTTAAATCTGCTGCCTATAAATTTAATTGGGTGACCTTCTTGTGTCATGTGGAGAAAATAACATTTCCTTATTCAATTTTTCCACATCATTCATGATTTTCTATGCCTCTAAAATAACCCCAATTTAGTCATTTCTTTTCCAGGATGAAAAGTCCTAGTTTTTTTAATGTCTCCTAATATGAAAGCTGTTCCTTACCCCTAATCATTTCTACTGCCCTTTTCCAAATCCAACATATTTTTTGCTCTACGTGCAGTATTTAAGATGTGGGCATACCAGGACTTTATATAGGGGCAATAGGATATTTTCTGTCTTATTATCTATTCCTTTCCTAATGAGTCCTAATAATCTGTTAGCTTTTTAAATTGGCACTGCACACTAAGCAGATGTTTTCAGGGAACAATCTACATTGATTCCAAGATCTCTTTCTTGAGTGGTAACTAATTTAGACCTCATCGTTTTGTATATGTAATTGGGATTATATTTTCCATGTGTATTACTTTCCATTTATCAACACTGAATTCCATCTGCCACTAAGGCTATGTCTACACTACAAGATTCTGTGCAAAAACAACAGTATTTGCGCGCAAAACCAATGGTTTTTGCGCAAAAAACAGCGGAGCGTCCACACCTCAAGCATGTTTTTGCGCAGCAAAAGAAAAATACAGTAAATCGACAGGACAGAGGGCTTTTGCCGGTAGAATTATTCCTATCCCCACGAGGAATAACTCCTTTTTGTGCTACAGCCCTTGCGCAAAAAGGCATGTGTGGACGCTCCGCAGGGACTTCTTGCACAAAAAGAGCCTATCAGAAAAAGCACAGGTGCTCTGATGGCCATTCTATTAATGGCCATCAGCGCTTTCTTGTGCAAGAGCGTCCATGCAATGTGGACACGCTCTTGCGCAAAAGCACATTGCTTTTGAGGTATGGACGCGCTTTTGCGCAAGACGTTTTTGCGGAAGAACTCTTCCACAAAAAGCTTCTTGTACAAAAACTCTGGGCTGTGTTTACATTGGCACCCTTTTCCGGAAATGGGATGCTAATGAGACAAGTCGGAATTGCAAATGCCGCAGGGATTTAAATTTTCCCCGCGGCATTTGCATGAACATGGCTGCGCTTTTTCGGCTCGGGGCTTTGACGGAAAAAGCGCCAGTCTAGAGCGGCTCTTGCGGAAAATAAAGCCTTTTCTGGAAGATCCTTATTCCTCTTAAAATCAGGAATAAGGATCTTCCGAAAAGGCTTTATTTTCCGCAAGAGCCACGTCTAGACTGGCGCTTTTTCCATCAAAGCCCGAGCCGAAAAAGCGCAGTTATGTTCATGCAAATGGAGCGGGGAAAATTTAAATCCCCGCTGCATTTGCAATTCCGACTTGTCTCATTAGCATCCCTTTTCCGGAAAAGGGTGCCAATGTAGACACAGCCCTGCAGTATAGACAAAGCCTGAGTGTTGCCAATCACTCCGTTTTGTGAAATCCCTTTGTAACTCTTTGCAGTCATCTTTGGACTGGATTATTTTGAGTAATTTTGTATCATCTGCAAATGTTGCCACTTCGCTGTTACCTCTTTTTCAAGATCATTTCTGAATAAGTTGAGCAGCACTTGCCCTAGTATAGATCCCTGGAACACATCACTACTTATTCCTACTCTTTTTTCCTCTATCTTTTACATGGAGTACATGGCAATGTTTTCATGATCATCTAAGAATCCTTCAATCACTTGAATGACAAGCCTTTTGTTATCTTAATCACCATACCTCCCTCTGTTTATATAAATAAATTCCCTGCCCCAAAACCAAAGGTGGGAGCAGCACAAGCTCTGCTGCAGTTCAGAACTGCCTCTGGGGCCAGGACAAGTGCTTTAAGCAAACCTCAAGTATGAAATTCAGGGGTTCAAAATTCAAGGAGGCTACAGCCCATCAACCCTTCTAAATGGGATCCCGCAAACTTTATTAAGGGCACCTTCATTTCCACATGCAATTAGGCTATAGGAAATAGTAGCCATTTTTATGGCTTCAGCCCCTCTGACAGTAACAGGAAATAGTGGCTTATAAGGGAAAATTTGTGAGTTGGCTGCCATTTATCATGTTTTCATGAAATGGGTTTAAAAAACCACAAATTACTAGAATCCTGATAAAATTGCAAGAGTTGGCAATACTGAAGGAGAAGAAGATAGAGTATAAATGAGCAGCAAGGAGGAATTCTGATGGAAGAAATCATCATATAAATAAGAAAAAAAGACTTTTATTTTCTAGTGTTTACAAAAATTAGCGCTAGAGTTGTTATAGATTAGGGAGAGAGAGACGAGTAAATGGAGGAATGTTGGTAAGGAAAGTACAGTAATTTCCTTGTGAGCATCACAGAAAATAGTAGTGGTTGAATGACAAATACCCATATGAATGCAATAAAGCAGGTGAAATTGTCTTCCTGTCTGTACATGCATGTCTTCTAAAAGTCACTTAAGAGTGACAGGAAGTTGGCTGAAGTCTGCCAGATTCCTCCATATTCCAAAGTGCTTAACTCCACAGTCTCAGTCCTTTGTACTCCTGATTTTTTAATTAAATATACAGAGCCAAATCTTGCACTGTTCACTTAAGCAATCTTCCCAGTGACATCAACAGAAGATTTGTCTGAGTAAAGGCTGCAGGATTTGGTCCATTTATTTTATCAAAAAAGGAATACTTGGACTTAATACTATTGTACTAAATAATATAACAATGTTTTTATCACTTGAAAAAGAAACTGGTGAGCAACTGTATTATAAGTACCATTCAAATCTATAAATAATTTACCAGAATCTGCTCTGATTACTTTTAGTTTATGGCTTGTCCTATTTAATAAGGCTAAACTCAAGGGCATAGCAAGTGCATAGTTTCTTGAACAATGTGACTGTGCAATATCAAATTTCTCCAGTGATTATGTGGCCTTCAACAGAGCATCAAAGCCATACAGGCAGTGTTACTACCAGAACAGAGACACAAATTCATTACTTATTATATGTGAAAAAATTGCACAATGGTGTTACATTTCCAAATACACGATGTCTTTGGATCAAAACTGAGGTACTGAAAATCGTGAATGGGAGTGGAAGAAGATTCAGAACCTAACAGGACTAAGCACATGCAATTGGGAAAATATATTTTTAAACTCCTACAAGATATTTGTAGTTAATGCTGTCTTCTATAATTGTATTGGCTCAGATTCTACTTTCATGTCTCTGCAGGCAGAACTTTACACTGGTCTGAGCTCGTACTCAGCCCACAGTGGCACAAATGTTCATTTGCGTGGATCCAGTTGAAGGATCAAGGTCATAAAATAGAAGACAGTATTAGCTACAAAATATGTCTTATATTTGTAAAATGTTGAACATAGCAGGACTTTAATCTTGATTGAGGCCTCCTGGAATGACTGAAATACAAATAATTAAAATAAATAAATTATAGCATGTAAAGAAGACTATCAAGTGATTGAAGCTCAACATTTATGTTTAGATGGATAGGTTAATAAATGCTACTATGAATCTAAAACAGTAGAACATAACCCCATAACAGCTTTTAATATAGTCTTTTAAAAATGTTAATACAGCAATTTTAAATGTAAACATTCTCCTGTAGCGTATGCAACCACATTGCAGCATTGTACTACTGCATTAGAAACAATTGTGAATATTACATTATACAAAACAGATTAATTTCATTGTCCAAACTAAGAGAAGCAAGGAATCTAATCCAACAGTACCAATAGAACATAGCAAAATATAAGATTTGTTTTGATAATCTAAAACACACTAGTTACTCAAGCACATGAGGTGTTTTTGGTACAATATATGATTTTAATTTTGATATGTTTCCTTTAAAGAACATTGATGATATTACTGCTTTAAAATACATTTATTCTAAGTGATCATGCTATTGAAATGGAATGATTGCCCCCTGGTGGACAGCCAAGGAATCAAATCATTATAAGGAAACCACTCTCCATAGGACAAATGGCAGGTATTGCTACTGTTTTGGAGTATTTGTAGAAGATATACAATGTATATATTGCATATATAACACCACATAACTGTAAACAAGACAGACTTATATTTGCCATTAACAAGCATTAAAATCTAAAGATCCAGGAGGGAAAGGACTTTACCACCATCTTTATTAAATGTGATTAAGCAATAAGAATCAGGTCTGTGAAATGCCTTAGCCACACGTCTCTGACAGTCCCATCAGTTTCTTCAAAATCTAACCTTTCATTTAAAAATATTCTCACTCTTATGTGGTTGTGCAGATATCTATCTGAATATGAATTGATGCAGACTATTTGTTTGCTCATTCAGATATTTCAATAATTCCCTGATTGGCTACCTCTGGAAATTAATTCTCTTTTTACCTCTCAGTTTAAAGACAGCTGTGCAGTATGGACTCACAGAAGGGCCAGAAGGACACTGTAAGTTAACCCTTTCTATTACACAGCACAAATATAATAAGAACCATAAGAATGGTCATACAAGGTCAGATAAAAGGTCCATCTAGCCCAGTACCCTGTCTTCTAACAGAAACCAATGTCAGGTGCCCCAGAGGGAATGAATAGAACAGGTAGTCATCACATGGGGCTACTCCCAGGTACCAGTTTGTATCCCACTAACACCACTTTTTGTCCTATCACTACTGGGATATTAATGAGCTGTTTCACCCTGCATGATCCCTTAGAAAGTGTGCCAACTACCTATGCTAAACTAACTGTTCAATCTACAACATTTTTAGCTCCTTTCCCAGTCCTGAAGAAAAGCTTTATGTAGCTTGAAAGCTTGTCTCTGTAACCAACAAAAGTTGGTTCAATAAAAATTATTACCTCACCTACCTTGTCTCTCTGCCTCTCAAGCAGAAATCTTAAAACTGGTAAAGTTAAGAAAAATAAGAAAAAAAATGTTTAACTTTTAACCAGAAGCCTAAAAATGGCATTAGTCTGTTACTAGGTCGAGAGAGTAGAATTGTCAATAATAATTAAGGAAAGGGAAAGTGTTCAATAAATATTTCTCTTCTGTTAATTGCAAAAAAGTTAGATGATGTAGTTGTTTGATCATCATCACGAGACCTTGTATTCTACTACTAATTCAGGAGGATGTTAAATTGCAGATACTAAAGACATTTTTAAATCAGCATGTCCAGATAACTTGCAATCAAGAGTTTTGGGTTTGCTGATCATAGAATCATAGAACCATAGAGCTGGAAAAGACCTCAGAAGGTCATCAAGTCCAGCCTCCTGCTCTAGGCAGGACCAATCCCAACTAAATCAACTCAGCCAGGACTTTGTCAAGCCGAGACTTAAACACCGCTAGGGATGGAGACTCCACTACTTCCCTAGGTAACCCATTCCAGTGCTTCACCACTCTCCTAGTGAAATAGTTTTTCCTAATATCCAACCTGGACCTCTCCCACCCCAACTTGAGACCATTGCTCCTTGTTCTGCCATCTGTCACTACTGAGAACAGCCTTTCTCCATCCTCTTTGGAACCTCCCTTCAGGAAGGTGAAGGCTGTTATCAAATCCCCCCTCACTCTTCGCTTCTGCAGACTAAACAGATCCAACTCCCTCAGCCTCTCCTCATAGGTCATATGCTCCAGCCCCCTAATCATTTTGGTTGCCCTCTGCTGGACCCTCTCCAATGCGTCCAAATCCTTTTTGCAGTGGGGGGTCCAGAACTGGACACAATACTCCAGATCTGGCCTCACCAGAGCCGAATAAAGGGGAATAATCACTTCTCTGGATCTGCTGGCAATGCTCCTCTTAATGCAACCTAATATGCCATTAGCCTTCTTGGCTACAAGGGCACACTGTTGACTCATATCCAGCTTCTCATCCACTGTAACCCCCAGGTCCTTTTCTGCAGAACTACTACTTAGCTGGTTGATCCCCAGCCTGTAACAACGCTTGGGATTCTTCCGTCCCAAGTGCAGGACTCTGCACTTGTCTTTGTTGAACCTCATCAGATTTCTTGTGGCCCAATCCTCCAATTTGTCTAAGTCACTCTGGACCCTATCTCTGCCCTCAAGCATATCTACCTCTCCCCCTAGCTTAGTGTCATCTGCAAACTTGCTGAGGGTGCAATCCATCCCCTCATCCAGGTCATTAATAAAGATACTGAACAAAACCGGTCCTAGAACCGAACCTTGGGGCACTCTGCTAGAAACCGACCGCCATCCTGACATCGAGCCGTTGATCACTACCCGCTGGGCCCGGCCTTCTAGCCAGCTTTCTATCCATCTTACCGTCCATTTATCCAATCCACATTCCCTTAACTTGCTGGCAAGAATATTGTGGGAGACCGTATCAAAAGCCTTGCTAAAGTCAAGGTATATCACATCCACTGACTTACCCATGTCCACAGAGCCAGTTACCTCATCATAGAAGCTAATCAGATTGGTCAGGCACGACTTGCCCTTTGTGAATCCATGCTGACTATTCCTAAACACTTTCCTCTCTTCCAAGTGCCTCAAAATGGATTCCTTAAGGATCCCTTCCATGATTTTTCCAGGAACAGAGGTAAGACTGACCGGCCTATAGTTCCCTGGATCGTCCTTCTTCCTTTTTGAGAAGATGGGCACTACATTTGCCTTTTTCCAAACATCTGGGATCTCTCCCGAGCTCCACAATTTTTCAAAGATAATGGCCAAAGGTTCCTCAATGACATTTGCCAACTCCCTCAGTACCCTCGGATGCATTAAGTCCGTACCCATGGATTTGTGTACGTTTAGCTTTTCTAAATAGTTCCTAACTTCTTCTTTACCCACCAAGGGCTATCCATCTTCATCCCATCTTGCGTCACTTAGTGCGTTAGTCCGGGAGCCGACATTGTCCGTGAATACAGAGGCAAAGAAAGCATTGAGTACTTCAGCTTTCCCCACATCATCTGTCACTAGGTTACCTCCTTCATCCAGTAGGGGCCCCACACCCTCTCTGATTACCTTCTTCTTGTTAACATGCCTGTAGAAATCTTTCTTGTTATCCTTCACATCCTTTGCCAGTCGCAATTCCAACTGCGCTTTCGCCTTCCTGATAACCCCCCAGCATTCTCGAGCTATATATTTAAACCCCTTCCTGGTCATTTGTCCAAGTTTCCACTTTTTGTAAGCTTCCTTTTTGTGCTTAAGTTCACCAAGGATTTCCCCTGTAAGCCAATCCGGTCTCCTACCATGTTTGCCTCTCTTGCTACGCATCGCGATGGTTTCTTTTTGTGCTTTCAATAAGGCTTCTTTAAAATACTGCCAGCTGTCCTGGACTCCTTTCCCCTTCATGTTAGCATCCCAGGGGTCTGAGGGAGTCAAAATCTGCTTTTCTGAAGTCCAAGGTGTGTATTTTACTACTCTCTTTTCTTCCTTTGGTCAGGATCCTGAAATCTACCATCTCATGATCACTGCTTCCCAGGTTGTCACCCACCTCTGCTTCCCCTATTAATTCCTCCCTGTTTGTGAGCAGAAGGTGAAGCGGCGCACGGCCCCTGGTCGGATCCTTCAGCACTTGTACCAAGAAGTTATCCCCAACATTCTCCAAAAACATCCTGGATTGCCTGTGTACTGCCATATTGGTTTCCCAACAGATGTTAGAGTGATTAAAGTCCCTCACGAGAACCAGGGCCTGCAATCTGGAAGCTTCTCTCAGTTGTCCAAAGAAAGCCTCATCTACCTCATCCACGTGATTCGGTGGCCTGTAATACACACCAACCACAACATCACTGCTGTTGTTTGCACCTCTAAACTTAACCCATAGACTTTCAACAGGTTTTTCTCCCTCTATATACTGGTGATCAGAGCAATCATAGTGCTCTCTTATGTATAGTGCAACTCCTCCTCCTTTTCTCCCCTGCCTGTTTTTCCTGAATACTCTATACCCTTCCATGACAGCGCTCCAGTCATGCGAGTCATCCCACCAAGTCTCTGTTATCCCAATTAAATCATATTTCTTGGCCTCGGCCAAGGCCTCCAGTTCTCCCCTGTTTGTTGCCCAGGCTTCTCGCATTAGTGTACAAACATCTCAGATAACCAGTAGATCGTCCTATCTTCTCCATTCGAATTAGGAGTCTTCCTTTCTTGCTCGTTCCTCTTTGCATTTCTTCCCGGTATCCAACTTTCCCACTCCCCTCAGGGTTTTGGTCACCGTCCCCCCCAACAAACCTAGTTTAAAGCCCTCCTCACTAGGTTTGCAAGCCTGCCCGTGAAGATGCTCCTTCCTCTCTTGGTTAGGTGGATCCCATCTCTTCCTAACAATCCTTGTGCCCAGAACAGAGTCCCATGGTCGAAGAATCCGAAGCCCTCTCTGCGACACCACCTGCGCAATCACGCATTTACTTCCGCAATTCGACGATCCCTGCCCAGTCCTTTCCCTTTAACAGGGAGGATGGACGAGAACACCACTTGCGCTCTGAATTCTTGGATCCTTCTTCCCAGTGCTACATAATCCGCAGTAACCCGCTCAAGGTCATTCTTGGCCCGTATCGTTAGTTCCCACGTGGAGAAGCAGGAAGGAGTAGCGAGCCGAAGGTTTGGTAAGCCTCTCAGTCACATCTTGAATTTGAGCTCCCGGTAAGCAGCACACCTTTTGAGATTCCAGGTCCGGACGGCAGATGGATGGCTCAGTCCCTCTTAGGAGGTAGTCCCCGACCACCACCACCCGTCATCTTCTTTTGGGGGGTGGTGGTCGTGGAACACCCATCCCTAGGACTACGCATCCCATGCCTTCCAGTAGATGGTGTTCCCTTGCAGTTTCTTCCTTGTGAGATCCCTTCCAAAGCATTCACCACTGCAGAGCCTGTGGAGAGAGCCTGAAAGCGATTACTTACCTCTATAGCACCGGGAGATTCCCGTGCTGGCCTTTTTCCCCTTCTATAAGTTACATGCTGCCAGTTTTCTTCCTGGTCCCGTACTGCCCTCTCTGGCTCTTCAGCCTGCCGTGCTTGTGGGATAAAAACGCTGCCTTCTATCGAGGAAGTCTTCATCCTCTGTGATGGAGCATAGGGTCGACACTTGGGCCTCCAGTCCTCTAATTTTTTCTTCCAAAATGGCGACCAGCTTGCACTTAGTGCAGATGAAATCCGTTCTTTCTTCCGGGAGGAAGACAAACATGGCACACCCTGTGCAGGTAACAACAGCAGACCTATCACCATCCATCCCTGCTGTCCTGGAGAAAGGATTTAAAAAGAAAGGCAAGAGAACCTCACGCCCTTCCCAACTCCCTCTCTAAACTCCCTGTTAGCATTCACCTGTTTGCAAGCTCCTTGGTCGCTTGCTCACTGCTTTATAAAGCCCTGGACTGCCTGAAAGTCTCTCCCTCTACCAAGGCTCAGCCAATCAGCAGAGGCTTCTATAATTCATACTTTAATTAGAAGCCAACAGTTTCCACCTGCCACTCACAGCACACACTCCATGAAGGAGAGGGGGAGGGGAAAGGAGAAGTAGGGGAGGGAAAAAAGCCTCACTCACAAACACAAGGGAAAAAACAAACAACAACAACAACAAAAAACACACACTAACCCTCACTCGCAAACACAAGCTCAGCACACAGCAAGAAAGCCCCAATAACAACACACACTTCCCTCAAGAGTCCTGTATCTGCTTCTTCTTTGCCTGAAGAACTCTCTCTCTAAACTCCCTGTTACCACTCACCTGATGCATTCTCTAGTTTGTTAATGTTTTAGATAAATCTTGAAACACGGGGAAAGTTCCAGAAAACTGGGACGCTAATATTGTGCCAATATTTTAAAAGGGTAAATTAGGCAACAGATCAGCCATCCTGACAAAGATCACAGGCAAAATAATGGAACAGCTGATATCAACTTGATTAACTAAAGGAAGGTATTATAATCAATGCCAATAAACATGGGTTTATGGGAAATAGAGCCTGTCAAATTAGTCTGATACCTTTTTTTATTATGGGATTACAAGTTTGGCTGATAAAGGTACAAAAGTAGATGTACTATTATCACAGGTTCCTCTGAGTCAAGATAACATCTCATTAAGTAAACTCACCTTAATTTTTCAGCAATAAATTAATGTTTAAATCAAGATAGCTACTTGGGCTTCAAATTCCCTAGCATTCCTTTGCTAAACCAACCAAAAGGTGTTTCCAAGTTAGGCCTCTGACCAGGCCAGGCTGTTTGAGTTAAAACGGGAAATCATTCCTCTGCTGTCACAGCTTCACCTAACCCTGGAAGAAGCAGCCAGTCTTTATTATCTTGCCTACTTGAGGCTGATTAGCTTATTAGTCCTTTTAGCTACTGGAAGATAAATTATTTCTGGCTCTGCCTGCAGATGATCCTTGGTGACCTTTCTAGATAGCTCTTGGAAGAATAAACCCCCTCTTTTTTCTCCAAAAGGACACCTTCTTCAGGTAGGGAATGCTTAGGCAGCAGGACCTCCAGTAGGGAGCAGCAAATGCCTAGTACACTTTATTATAAATATATTTTGACTTCTGTAAGGTTGGTATCACATGACATTTTGATAAAGAAACTGGAATTATTACAAAATCAACATGGCACATATTGAATGGCTTAAAAATCGGCTAAATGTAAATCTTAAGATGGAACTTTTAATGGGGAATCATCACTGAGTAGCTGTGTTTCTAGCAAGCGACCTCACAGGAATCAGTTCTTGGCCCTACGCAATTTAATACTTTTATCAATGACCTAATCAAACATGAAATCAATTCCAATAAAGTTTGCAGATGACCCATTCTGGGAGGGGTTCTGCTATACCGCCATGTGTTTCGGATCATCGGGGGACAGGAACCAACAACTCTGGAAGAACTGCCGGGAGTGGCAGCACAAGGTTTGGTGGCACTGGATGGTTGTGCAGCCAAAGCCCAGGTGGACTTCTGGATACACTGCCTTCGCATTGGACACTGTCCAACCCTCTGGCAGTAATTTCAGGGGGAAGGTGTGATGGACCCCCCCCCTCCCCATGCTTTATGAACTGGACTCATGGACATGAATATACATATCTCAAAAGTGTTTTGAGTTAATCATTTTGTGTAACCCATCAATCTTCATGTCACGATCCACTGGTTCTCTTTATCTTACTCTATTGTATGTATCATTTGTGTGTGTAAAATTAGACACAGGGAGTGGGGAATAATTTGTGAGTTTCAAATGTATGAATGAGAGACATGGAGTGCGTTACCCTCAACTGTTAAATTATCTCTTTTGTCCTTCAGCGTGAGCAGTGGTTGGTAGGGAGTGGCCTCAATCCTTAACAAAAGGAATAGGAAAGCAGAGGCCTGGGTCTTTTGGCTGGGCTGCACCTGAAGGAAGGAGCCTGAGACCCCAGGCAGGGGGAAGACAGCCCTGGTTTGGAGGGGAAGCTGGAAAAGAGGTTATAGGGTGAGTTTGATTAAGTTTGTACTAAGGTTTCAGTGTAGAATTAGCCAAGCGGTTTTGTTTCTTTTGATTTGTAACCTACTTTGCTCTGCCTGTTTTCACTTATTACTACTTAAATCCTACTGCTTCAACTTAATAAAACCATTTTTATTTTCTATCAAACCCAGTGTAAGCGATTGTTACCTGGGGGCAACCAGTGTGCACATTCCCCCTTCCCCTACTGGGCTAGATGGACCTTTGGTCTGACCCAGTACGGCCGTTCTTATGTTCATTGCTAAAGGAGGCTTACCTAATTCTTTGGGGTTTGATCTCATCTGGGGAGTGCTCTCTCAAGAGGCTGGGCCCTAAATTGCACTCTCCTTGGACCTGAAGTGGTTCAGTGTCTGTACTGCTTCTTGGTGGGGGCAGGGACCTCAGCTCGGGGCCTTGGCTGGGGGAGACCAGCGGAGCTGGCCCAGCAGGACCAGGCGGTGAGGAGCCCCAGAGAGCAGGAAGGTGAGTGGCAGTGGCCGTGTCAGCACCCCGAGAGGCACCCCTGAGGGGTCGTCTGTGACCTCACCCCATCACAACCCAAAGACTGGGAGAGTGGCGAATAATAAATAGAGGACAGGGCAATCTGGATCACTTAGTAAACCAGGCACAAGAAAATAAAATGTGATTTAATACTTCCAAAAGTAAAGTCATAAATCTATGAACAATGAATGCAGGTCATATACACAGGACAGAAAACTCTATCCTGATGATTCTGAAAAAGACTTGGGTATTCCTAGTGGATAATTAGTTGAACATAAGCCCTTGAAGAGGTGCTGTGGTCCAAAGGGCTAATGCTATGCTTGGATTCATAATCTGGGGAATTTTAAATAGGAGTAGGAGGCTATATTACCTCTGTATTTGGTTCTTATGCAACCACTACTGGTATGATCCTGTGTCCAGCTCTGATGTCTGCAATTCAAGAAGAATGTTGAAAAATCAGAGCTGTTCAGAGAATAGTCATGAGAATGATTAAAGAATTGGAAAGCATGCCATACAATGAGACTCAAGGAGGTCAATCGGTTTAGCTTAACGAAAGAGAAGGTTAAAGGGTGACAACTGCAGTTTATAAGTATCTACATAGAGAAACAGAAATTTGATAAGACAGCTTAGCAGTCTGTCAGACAAAGATATAACAAGATTCAATGGCAGGATTCCAGTGTAATGGCTGGAAGCTGAAGCTAAGCAACGTCGGAGTAGAAATAAGGTGCAGTTTTTTAAACAGTGAGGATACTTAACCATAATTTATATTTCAACAACTTTGCAAGGGTTGTTGTGGTTTCCTCATCACCGGAAATTTTAAAAGACATGGTCTAGTTCAGACAGCAATCTAGTTCGGACAACAAGGTTGTTCTCTTTTGCTACATAGAACATTAGGCAATGAGTTCAAACTACAGCATACAAGATTTAGAGTAAATCACAAAAAAAACTTTCTCACTGTAAGAAGAATTAGAAAGGACAATGGACCAGCCTGCCTTAAGAAGGCACTGGAAGTTTTGAAAAGAAAACTGCATAGCCATCTTCTTGAATGGTTTAGATACAACAGATTCTGAATTTTGGCAGGAAGTTAGACTAGGCGACCCTTGTGGTTCCTTCTAACTCCACAACTAATCCAAGGAAGTTCTAAATCCTATGTCATGAAGAAGGTCTGACTGGATCAGCAGTATTCAACTATTGGTTGGGACCCCCAAGTGTATTGTGAACCCATTTTATTGTGGTCACCAGGGCTGTCTTAGACTTGCTTTGGCCTGGGGCTGAAGCCGGAGCACTTCAGTCCTGGGTGGTAGAGCTCAGGTAATAGCCCCTGCCCTGGGGCTGAAGCCCTTAGATATTGATTTTGCCTTCTTCCCCCCCCCCCTTCCCGACCCAAGGCAGGGGGAGGGCTCTGGATTTGGCTTCCCCATCTGGGACAGCAGGTTTCGGGTGGGCTCAGGCATTGCTTCCACTCCCCAGGGTTATACAGTAATTTTTGTTGTTAGAAGGTGGTTGCAGCGTAATGAAATTTGAAAACCCCTGGACTAGATTATCATAATGTTCCCTTCTGATCTAATAATATATACAATTATGAATGTCTGCCTTCTGGTCAGTCATCTAACAGTGTCCTCCAAATATCTCAGCTCTATTTAAAAAAAAAAAATGCAAAGCCCTTCTAATGGGCATTCGGCTATAATGGCCAATATTCATTGTGCCCCAGCCATCTAACCAAGTTCCATTCTGGCAGGAATGTGCAAGTATGTTTACCGAAGTATTTAAAGGAAGAAAGGATATTGGTTTTGGTTTAACAGAAAAAAGCATCTTTTTGTGCTGTGGCTAAGTTGTGGTAGATAGGGAGATTAGGGATGTTAAATTTAGTTTAATCAACTAATTAACTAGTCGATGGATTTTCCATTGACTAGTCAATTAGTCTATAAGTGGGAAAGCTGCAGCAGGGCTAGCTCCTGGCCTGGGAACTAACTCCGCTGTGGGTCTACCTTTTAAACGTATTAAGAATCTGTTGGCTCTTAATACATTTAAAAGGCTAAAGCGCAGCAGAAGGGACCCAGCATGAGCCTGGGACAGCCAATTCCTGACTCACATAGGCTCCCCCGCCACCTCGCTCTTAATACATCTCAATAGGCTCAATAGGCTCTTAATACATTTAAAAGGCTAGTGCGCAGCGGGGGGGGCAGACCCAGCATGAGCTGGGAATCAGCTGTCCCACTCGTACTGGGTCCCCCCCCCCCCCATTGCGCTTCAGATTTTTAAATGTGTTAAGAGCCAGAAGGATCTTAGTACATTTAAAAAGCAGAGGCAGCATCTAGGACTGGGTGCAAGCCAAGAATCAGCTTATTCCCAGCTTGCGCCTGGTCCCCACTACCCCCCTGCCTCCCCAGTCACCCACAGAGCTGGTGTTGGGGATAACTGACTTTTAAACCGGCTCCCACTACCCCCCTTGCTGCCTCTGATAGAGGCAGCAAGGGGGGGGGGGGGGAGTGACTAGTTGAGGGACTAGTAGCTTACATTCCTAACAGAGATAACTAAAGAATGCTAGGGAATAAGGATCGTGTCGCAAAGCTCAATCATCATGAAGCAGTTTGTGTATTGTGTGATGCTGTATAGAAGGAATAATAACTAGCTGTACACTAATGTATCAACACTATCCTATCTCTACTGTTACAATCACTAATGTATCACCATTATAGCACAATTGCACTGATACAAAGTATGTCATATAAAGTATAAACAGAAAAGTTACGATTAAAATTTTTTTCAGTTATTTTCGGTAAAAGTCATGAACATCGGAGGCAATAACAATAATTCACAGGATCCCATGACCTGTCCATGACTTTACTAAAAATAACCAGGAGACCAGGCAAGGTAGGCGGGAGGAATTACAACTGGAATCCCATACTGGAGGAGGAGGATTGACAGGTCAAGCCTTCTCACCATGGAGAGGAGCACAGCTCCTGCTCCAGAGCTGGCCGCAGCAGTGGAGCAAGGGCATACAGTCCTGGTTCCAACTCCAATCACTAGCACACGGCATGGGCCATAACTGGGGGAAGGGAACATGGCTCTGGAAAACCATTCAGCAGTAGTGCACAACACCTGCTGTAGTCCTTGCTACACAGCAGGGAGATGTACAGCTCTCAATGGAGGTTGCAGGGTACACAATCCTGTTTCCAGCCCTAGCTGCTGGACAGGGAAGCACAGCTCCAACCCTGTCTGTGGGGCACAGGTGCACAGTTCCATCTCCAGCCCCTGCTTCAGCTGCTGGCTTCAGCTGTCAAAGTTGTTACAGAGGTCCAGAAAAGCCATTGAATCCATGACTGCCATGACCTAAGAACATAAGAACGGCCGTACTGGGTCAGACCAAAGGTCCATCTAGCCCAGTATCCTGTCTGCCGACAGTGGCCAGCACCAGGTGCCCCAGAGCGGGTGGACCGAAGACAATGATCAAGCAATTTGTCTCCTGCCATCCCTCTCCAGCCTCTGACAAACAGAGGCCAAGGACACCATTTTATCCCCTGGCTAATAGCCTTTTATGGACCTAACCTCCATGAAATTATCTAGCTTCTCTTTAAACTCTGTTATAGTCCTAGCCTTCACAGCCTCCTCTGGCAAGGAGTTCCACAGGTTGACTACACGCTGTGTGAAGAACTTTATTTTATTAGTTTTAAACCTGCTACCCATTAATTTCATTTGGTGTCCTCTAGTTCTTCTATTTAGGGAACTAATAAATAACTTATCTTTATCCGCCCTCTCCACACCACTCATGATTTTATATACCTCTATCATATCCCCTCAGTCTCCTCTTTTCTAAACTGAAAAGTCCCAGTCGCTTAACCTCTCCTCATATGGGACCTGTTCCAAACCCCTAATCATTTTAGTTGCCCTTTTCTGAACCCTTTCCAAGGCCAAAATATCTTTTGAGGTGAGGAGACCACATCTGTACACAGTATTCAAGATGTGGGCGTACCATAGTTTTATACAGGGGCAGTAAGATATTCTGGGTCTTATTTTCTATCCCTTTCTTAATAATTCCTAGCATCCTATTTGCCTTTTTGACCACCGCTGCACACTGTGTGGAAGTTTTCAGAGAACTGTCCACGATAACTCCAAGATCTCTTTCCTGATTTGTCATAGCCAAATTAGCCCCCATCATACTGTATGTATAGTTGGAGTTATTTTTCCCGATGTGCATTACTTTACACTTATCCACATTAAATTTCATTTGCCATTTTGTTGCCCAGTCACTCAGTTTGGTGAGATCTTCTTGGAGTCCCTCACAGTCTGCTTCTGTCTTGACTATCCTAAACAGTTTGGTATCATCTGCAAACTTTACCACCTCACTGCTTACCCTTTCTCCAGATCATTTATGAATAAGTTGAACAGGATTGGTCCTAGGACTGACCCTTGGGGACACCACTAGTTACCCCTCTCCATTCTGAAAATTTACCATTTATTCCTACCCTTTGTTTCCTGTCTTTTAACCAGTTCTCAATCCAAGAAAGGACCTTCCCTCTTATCCCATGGCCATGTAATTTACACAAGAGCCTTTGGTGAGGGACCTTGTCAAAGGCTTTCTGAAAATCTAAGTATACTATATCTACTGGACCTCTGTGACAAAATCATAGCCTTAGTTATGATTTGCTAAGTACAATAATCCTGTTTATATGCTTTATCGTCTTTGTATCTGAAGTTATGAATACTGGTATGTATTTGTACCTCAAACAAGTGTTGTCTTCCTGGGTGATACCCATGCAACAGTCTTATATCAGGATTAGACAGCCATGAGTTAATGGGCAATTGAAGAGTTTGAACATACACAATGAGCTTTTTCCTGAAGATGTGTCACAAAATACTGAGGTAATGGCTGGCCAGAGATTCATCATGGCTTGGAAGGACATGTAGAGAGGATATGTGATCTAAGACTCCATCACTTGCCAGCAATTTTTCCTTTTTACGCACATGGGCTGAACGTGTAAGTGGAGACTAATATAATTTTTGTCTTCATCATCTGCTTCACATCTCTGTACTGGATTTCTAACAAGGAAGCTTTGAACAAAGGGACTGAATGACTATAACCAGTCTGGGCAATCAAGACCATTTTTTTTACAAGCTAGGAGATTTATATCATTGCTATGATCCAGCTCTGCAGTCTCCGGAAATCAACTGTAATGTACGTGATTTTTTGACATTCAGTAGTCCTTTCCTTTTGGTGTTATTAAGCTTTAATTTTTAGTTACTAAAAGATGGCTCCAAACATGATTTTTGTGTAAGATCTCCATTATATATTAACCAACTGAAGTGGCTGGTCCGTTGGGATCAGAAAAACTTTACATAAGAATAATCTAGTTTTCAGAAGCCACTCATAAATACAGTTGCTTGGGTAGTAAACCAGGGATTGGAATGCAGTTATGACTTCTTGTTCTCATAGAGGTTCACGTTTGTAACGGACTTGGTAAAATCTAATGATTAAAATATTCACCAACCTAGGATGCATCTGTCCTATTTCTCAACAGCATGTCCTGAATTTGATATTCTTAGTGGCGATCCAATTAGTCATAGTGACACACTACTAACTATATTTATTACTATGTGTTGTAACTGCCACACTGATATTTCAAAGCTGTCTTTGATGGGCTGCAACCCCTATGACTTAAGAGCCCCCTGCAGCTGCACCTTTGCCTGAACAAGTGCTGTAGAGCACAGACAAGCTTCCTCAATATCAACATCCTCAAATAACCCACTCAAATTTTCACACATGGAAATCAGGCCTTGAAAGACCTGCCACACTGAAAATTTTGTATGTGACTGGTGTCATTTGATTAGGGCATAAAAAAGCTTAGCTCAATTCCATGTACCATCTTTATTTAAACTCTAAGACTATGTCTACACTGGCGGGTTGTTGCGCCAGAAATATGCAAATGAGGCTAAGCGTGGAATATCGTCGAGCCTCATTTGCATACCTAATGAACTGCCATTTTTGCAAAAGAAGCTCTTGTGCCAGAAGTAGCTGTGTACACTGCCCCTTCTTGCGCAAGAAAAACCCTCTTGCGCAATGCCGCTACACCGATTATTTTCAGGAATAATGGCATTGTGCAAGA
Organism: Rafetus swinhoei; assembly: GCA_019425775.1. Classification (NCBI taxonomy): domain Eukaryota; kingdom Metazoa; phylum Chordata; order Testudines; family Trionychidae; genus Rafetus; species Rafetus swinhoei. The sequence goes on from CM033440.1 coordinate 27,555,841, forward strand.
AGGGGAAGTGTAGACAGCTTCTTTTGGCGCAAGAGCTTCTTTTGCAAAAATGGTAGCTCATTAGGTATGCAAATGAGGCTCAGCGATATTCCATGCTTAGACTCATTTGCATATTTCTCGCACAAAAAGCCGCAAGTGTAGATGTAGCCTAAGGCTTCATCTACACTGCGAGACCTTCCGGCAAAAAATATGCTAATACAGGATTTATTTGCATGAGTCATGATCTCATTAGCATATTTTCTGCTGTTTCTTTTTGTGCAAGGCGCATGGGGGTTTTGCACAAAAAAACCCGTCTACACTGCTTGTGCAAAAAGAAACAGCGGAAAATATGCTAATGAGATTGCGATTAATGCAAATGAGTCCCACATTAGCATATTTTTTGCTGGAAGATCTCGCAGTGTAAATGAAGCCTAAGAGTATAACGCTGAACAATAGGGCTGCCACGCAGAAAATGTTGCCTTCTGCCAGGAGACCTGGCACAAACAACTAGTGGTGCGAAAGGGTCCTACCAGCATAAGGGAATCTCTGATTTTCCTACAGTGATAAGGAAGACAACCAAAAATGAATACAATATATCACTCTGACAAGTTAATTATTATTTGATCTATACAGCAAAACACATCAAAAGATGAAGAACTACCTTCATGCCTGACAACAGCACGACCAAGTGGTTTTTACCCATGAAAGCTTATGCCCAAATAATTCTTCAGAGGGGTAGCAGAGTTAGTCTATAACAGGAAAAATTTAAAAAACAACAACTCACGCCCCCTCCCCTTCCCGTCTTTAATCTTGGCTCTGGACTTCTAATACTCCTGTCATCTGAAGAAGGGGGCTGCACCCAGGAAAGCTCATGATACCATCTCCATGTGTTGTTAGTCTTTACTAGACTATTCGTTGTTTTTTAAGTTTTTCCAAATAATTCTGTTAGTCTTCAAGGGGACCCAGGACTCCTCGGGGTTTGGGCGCTATACTCTGTGACGCCTGTTGCAGCGCCACCAACGCCCCACAACACAGGGCGACAGTGACCTGCACACAGCAGCCGCACGAAGACACTCCAATTGCACCACGCTGTGCTTGGGGGGCGGGCAGGGATCAGGTTACTCAGGGTGTTTCCCGTTACCGCCTCTTCGGCTCGCCTCTCAAGAGAGAAAACGGTCTAAAATCCACCCGTGGGCCCCGCCCTGTACCCGGCCGTGAAGGGAGCGAGACGGGTAACCCCGGACGTCCCCCCACCTGAGGAAAGCGCCGCTGCCCGCTGGCGCTGCCATGAAGAAAAGGCGGAGTTTGTACCGCCGGGGCTGCGGCCGCTCGCGGAGGCTTGTGGGTAACGGAAGAAGCGGCTCGCTGCCACTCGGCCTGGCTGACCCCGGGAGCCTCACGGCGTCCCCAGCGCTGCGAGTCGCTCTTCCCGCCCAGCCCACGGCGCTCTGGGGAGCGGATCGCGGCGCGGCCGGGCCCCGCCCGCTCCTCCCAGAGGTGTGGCGGGGGGCGGCGCCTTGGTCGGACGTGGAGTCGCCGCGCCAGGTGGGCGGTGGCCTGTGAGCAGCGTCCCAGGCCGCGAGGGGCCTGACGTCGCGCAAGACCCCGGCCGCGGGGCGGGGCGGGCAGGGGCCGAGCTAACATGGCCTCCCCCGCCGAGGGGAAGAGCCTGCAGCCGCTGCACCTGGACGCGCTGCAGGTGAGTGAGGGCGGGAAGCGACTGGTGGCTGCGCGGGGAAACCCCCGAAAGGCTTTAAATCCCCCGCCCTTCCCAGGCGCCCCAGCCGCTCCCCGGCCCCTGAGCACACAGCGGGCGAGGGGGGCAGCTGCGATGAATGGCGGTGTCAGGCGTTCTCCGCGCGATTCCCCCCACACGCCCCCTGGCAAAGGGAAGATGCTTTTCTCCGGCTTGAATGATGTAAACGGGTAGGCGGCTACGCTCTGCCAGCCGCTGAGGGCTCTGCGGGCACCTTGACGGCTGCTGCTGCGAAACAGCTTCTTTCTCTCTGGGCTTGTTCTCTGGTCATGCTGCGCACATGACGGTGTAGTGGGTTACCCGCGAGTGTGAGTTAAAAACAAAATCTGTTCGTGCGGGAATAAAAAATGTGTACGCTGATTTTTTTTTTTTTTTTCAAATCCTAAAACTTGGGCTAGATTTGACTCGACAGCGGTTTTTTTCTGACTGTCGCTGGTCGTAAAGCTGGAAATTGTAGCTGTTTCACTGGGGAAACTTTCTGATAAACGACCTTGTTTTGTGGCATTGTTTAAAAAGAAGTAGTAAGAAAAAGAGGGAGGTGGGCCAGGATCATTATTGCTACTCTGTTCAAAAAACATCCACGGCTAATGCAAATACAGGTGCTAGCCTCGCCTGCTGTCCTAAAAGTTGCAGTAAAGCTATTAGTATTGTAATTATATCTACCTGTATTTTAAACTATATAATCTGTGAAATGGACTTTCAAAAAGTGGAGAGAGATAATCAAGTTATCCATTAATACTTTCTATGCAATGCCTGTATGAGGAGCAAATTCTTTGCCCAGCTAAGGAGGAACATTCTCTGTGCCATCTGAGTGCTTCATAACTTCTACCTGGGTGGGTCAATCAGTCTGTTATCACTCCTGATTTCTGCAATTGAGAGAGTTGAGTGTGGGGGGTGTTTTCACTACTGATCTGTTCCACAAATCTTTGTATTAATCCCGTTTGGTTTATGTGCCTGAATCTGCTGTGGTTGGGAAAGGTTTGAGCTAGAGCACAGTGAAAACTAACCCAGTTGTCTGTTTCACTGCTACCTACATAGTTTTTTCCCTGCTGGATCTGAAACCTAACAAGATTTCCCCCTGGTTACACTTCTGCAAAGCTATTAACAGTAGGAAAACTACTGAAACTGTCTGAAGACTTAAGACAACTTATGTAATCATCCCCCTAGGAAAGCTTCCTGTTTTCCATATGTGTATTTTATGTCCTGTACTTATTGTTATTGTTCTGTTTTTTAGCCACCAAAAATCAACCTTAATATGGAAGATGAGGCACAACTTGTGACAATGAGAAGTAAGTTCCTGAACTTTACACTTAGATACTTTTATTTTTCTCAAGGTTTATGAGTTTGGAGGAGGTGTTTGAATAAACTGCTGCTCTCCTCACAAACTTACTTCATATATTACCCAAAAGAATACCAGACACTATTAGACATACTTGTCTTCTAATTTATTTGTAATCTATATGAAACAGAGGGCTGACATGCAGCAAAATCAGGCAGTTGAGCAAGCAGTAATAATCTGCAACTCATTGGTAATTTTGTTTTTTACTTTCAATCTCCTTATAGTTACAGGGTATAAGTATAGTTAATTGGTCTCATGGAAGATATGCTGGACTGGGGAAGGGAAGTGGGGCTACAAGTATGTAGGGCCTAATAGGAAAGATATGACCAGTTATGATGTGCTATAGAACCCCATGTATCTATTCTAAATGGGACTGGGCTACAAGATCAGATAAAACTCTGGATAAACCAGAGAAAAGGAAAATGTTATGCTGCAAGTACTGTCTAGCCAGCCATAGGGGAAAGCACCTGTTTCTGGCCTTAGAGTTCTAGATTTTTTTTAACTTCATTATAGTTTTGGCTTTCACATCATCCCCTGGCCAGGAGTTCCACATGTAGACTGCATTGTGTGAAGTAATGTTTTCTTTTATTTGTTTTAAACTTGTTCGCTGTTAATTTCATTTTGTGACCTCTAGTCATCACATTACAATAGGGAATAAGGAAGTGTTTTTATTCCTTTTCTCCACACAATTCATGATTTTATGAATCTTCATAATGTTCCTCCTAAGTCCTCTCTTTTCCAGGCTGTAAAATCCCAGTCTTAATAATATTTCTTTTTATGGAAGCTCTTCCATATGCCTAGTAATTTTTGTTGCTCTTATCTGTACCTTTTCCAGTGCTAATATATCTTTGAGATGGGACAACCAGAACTGCATGAAGTATTTCAGATGTGGGCATACCATGGATTTATATACTGACATTATGACACTTTCTGTTTTCCTATCTATCCCGTTACTAATGATTCCCAAAATTCTGTTTACTTTTTTGACTGCTGTTGCACATTGAGTGGATGTTTTAAGAGAAGTATTCACACTGACCGCAAGATCTTTCTTGAGTGATAACAGTTAATTTACACCCCCATCATTTTGTATGTGTAGTTGAGATTGTTTTCCAGCATGCATTACTTTGCATCAACACTGAATTTCAGTTGTCATTTTGTTGCCTAGTCAGCTAGTTTTGTGAGATCCCTTTGTAATTCTTTGCAGTCTGCTTTGGAGTCAACCATTTTGAGTTATTTTGTATCATCTGTCAAATTTGCCACCTCACTATTACTCCTTTGTGTGTGTAGATCATTTATGAATATGTTGACCGGCAAATCCCAATACAGAGCCCTGATGCATAGCACTTTTTATATGTTTTGTAGAAACTGACCATTTGTTCCTAACCTTGGTTTCCTATCGTTTAACCATTTCATTTCATTTAATCATTTAACCTATCTTTCATCCATGAGCGGACCTTTCCTCTTAGCCCATGACTGCTTAATTTGCTTAAGAACCTTTAGTGGGGGATTTGTCAAAGGTTTTGTGGAAATCTATATACACAGTAGCCATTGGATCACCCTTGTCCACATGTTTGCTGACCTCCCCTCCGAGTGTTCTAATAGATTGATGTGATGTGATTTCTCTTTACAAAAGCCATGTTGACTCTTCCCCAACAAATTGTGTTCATCTCACAATTCTGTTCTTTACTATAGTTTCTACTGATTTGCCTGATACCAAAGTTGCCTATAATTGCAAGGATTGTTCCTGGAGTCTTTTTTTAAAATTGGCGTCACGTTCGCTATCCTCCAGTCATCTGGTGCAGAAGTTGACTTGAGTGATCAGTTACATACCACAGTTAATAGTTATATAGTTTCATATTTGAGTTCCTTCAAAACTCTTGTGTGAATGCCATCTGAATCTGATGGCTTATTACTGCTTAATTTATCAATTTGTTCCAGAACCTCTTATCTTACACATCAGTCTGGGATGATTCCTCAGATTCATCACCTAAAAAGGTGTGGATGGAGACTTGATGCAAAGAAATCATTTAGTTTCTACACAATGGCCTTATTTTCTTTGAGTGCTCCTTTAGAACCTTACTTGTCCAGTGGTACCACTGATTGTCTGACAGACTTCCTGCTTCTGGTGTACTTTTATGTATTTTAATTATTTTCTGGTAATTTAATTTGATGCAGTCACGGGATCTCTGCCATTCTGTTATAAGGTACACAACCTTACAGGAAAGTAATGAATAAAATACTGTGAAGAAGTCATGCAAACTACAGACACAGGTGTCTCATTAAGATTTTTAATGGAAATGTTCCAGTATTAATTTATTAAGTCAGATTTGGAGCAAGCATAGTCTTAACAGAATCAGGGTCAGAAATTGGTAGTTTAATAGTAAAAATTAAGGAATATGAGAGACAAATTCTGTTATGAGTTACATGCCATGCAACTCAATTGAAGTCATTTGGCTGTGGTGAATTTAGCCCATAGTCTTTTTTGTTTTGTTTTAATCAAAATTCAGGTGATCTTGGGCAGTGAAAACCAAAATGGAGTATGCCCTCTACTGGTACAATATTTGAAGCTTCTGAGCCATGGAGAGGACCAGGAAGAGAGCTTCCCCCTACAAATTAGCAGCACCTTTTTTTTTTTTTTTAGTTTTCATATAGAAAAGAAAGAAGGTTCTGTTGAATAAGATAGGAGTTTTCTGTGGTCAATGTCTAAATTATCCTCTTTCTGAAAGGGTTCAAAAACAGCTGGAGTTATTTTTTTAAAGATTTTTGTTCCAGATGTCTTGATTAAATGAAATGGAAGAGCAAATTTGCCAGCAATTGAATTTCTCGGCAGTAAATTGTGGTGGTTGATATTCGTATAATTACAGCTGTTTGAAAACTGGGTGGCCTCATTTACTTTTTATTTTGTGAACTTGTTAAATGGCCCCCATGTGCAGACATAATAAACAGCTTTTAATTTTGTTTTATTTGGTAAGTGAGGAACCAGATGTCATAGATAAGTGGCATTCAGACACAGTCTTTAACCTCTTAGTTACAGGATTGTAATTAGCAACAGCACTATTTTTAAACAGAAAATATCATGATGGCTCTCTAGTAGCCTACCAATTTATAAAATTACTTGTGTCCACATCACAATTGATATGCTTGTTGGAAGTCCAATGTCAAGAATTTAAAATGCATGGAGAGATCTTTTAACTTTCTTGATAGAACTTCCTCAAATTAAGTCTTATTGGATAGATGGCTTTCTTTACACCTTGTACTAATTATAGAACAAAGCTTCAACCTCCTGTGCTAATATAACACTTTCTATAAACACAGTATATTTGAAAACTATGACAATGCTTTGAACAGATCTGCCTGGGTTAATGCTAAATGATACAATGTCAAACCTTTACAGAAACTCTGAAAGTCACAAAGCCTCGTTTTGATGCATCCCTGGTTTACTTGACCCGAAAATTCATGGATCTTGTCAAAATTGCTCCAGATGGTGTTCTTGATTTGAATGAAGTAGCAACAACTCTAGGGGTACGAAAACGAAGAGTATATGACATCACCAATGTATTGGATGGAATCCACCTAATTAAGAAAAGATCTAAGAATCTTATCCAGTGGGTGTGAGTTGGCTTTGAAAATTTCTAACTTGCATTTGCAAAAATAGTTTGGATACTTTGAGAAATGTAGTTTTATTTAATTGTGAATCTGTGTTTTAGTTTCTGTAGTGTTTTCCATTAACTATCATAAATTCAATTTACAGCCTGTTAATTGCACTGTATAGTCTGCAATTATAGGCTGCCTTTGTTAACTTTCTAGGGTCTGAAAATGAAGCAATTTTGAAGATTTTTGTTTAACTGGCCAAAAATGGTAGTTTATAACCAAAAGCTTTCAATTCTATAACTACACTTTTTTAAAAAAGTTAGAAAATGTTTAAGTATTTTTATTCTACTAAACCCTGCATTTATAAATGTAAGCTACGTTCTTGATAACGTTAATATTCTTTTAGAGGATCTGATCTCGATCAGGTTGCTGGAAAGGCAACACAACAGCAAAGGCTTAGAGATGAACTTTCTGATCTGTCAACAATGGAAGAAGCTCTGGATGAATTAATTAAGGACTGTGCTCACCAATTGTTTGACTTAACGGATGACAAAGAAAACACAAAATATCCTTTTAATTGCTTCACAACTTATTTTGGCTAGTTGCACTTAGCCTGTAAGCATTTAGGCCAGGTCTACGCTAAACAGGATGGTCCAATTCAGATATACAACTTGCTCTATGCTAATTACATAGCTGGAGTCAACTTACCTTGATTCAAGCTTCCACCTTGTTCCCACAGCAGGAAGCTGATGGAAGCAAATGCTTCTGTCAGCTTCCCTTACGAGCAGGAGTACCAGGTGACAATGGGGGCACCCTATGAATTTGATTGAATGGGTCTTTACTAGACCTGCTAAATCGAACTCTGGTAGATTGAGCGTGGCAGTGGTGATCTTCCTCCAAGTGAAGACATGGCTAGAGTGAGGGAAGGTTTAGAATGGCAAGGAAGAGGTGGAATTTGTTGCTTTCTTCCCATGCTTTGTAGATGGCAAGTAATAAAGTACTTGGAATTACTGTCCCAAAGAGACTTAAATTTGCAGGCATATGCCTATTTGGTTAAACAGCAGAATATCAAAGTTAAAGGAACACTGTTTCTGTAATAATTATGAATATTTACATATCATAATCATAAGGGAGGAATAGCTCAGTGGTTTGAGCATTGGCCTGCTAAACCCAAGGTTGTGAGTTCAATCCTTGAGGGGGCCATTTAAGGATCTGGGGTAAATCTGTCAGGGATGGTACTTGGTCCTGCCATGATGGCAGGGGACTGGACTCGATGACCCTCTCAAGGTCCCTTCCAGTTCTGAGAGATAGGATAGGTAGTAGTCTTATCTCATAGGTAAGCTTTAATGAATGAAAACTAATTTTATAATTGAGATGAGTTAAATACCAAACACAAACACTGGGAATATGATTTAAGATTCCTCATTTTGTGCTTGCCTCTAGGCAGAAGGCTAACTAGAATAATATTCCTGTGCTTAAATTCATTTTCAAATAGTGATCAGTGAAATCTGTCCATTCCTTGAAAGTTATCAAAGTAATTGTATCTCATGTTAACAACCATGCCTCCTTAAAACAATTAACTTTATAGAATCCTTGACTAATGTATACACTAGCTTATGTGACATACCAAGATATTCATAGCATTAAGGCCTTCCAAGAACAGATTGTTATGGCGATCAAAGCTCCAGAGGAAACAAAACTAGAAGTACCAGCTCCTAAAGAAGTAAGTATTCCTTTTCATTACTATAAGGCAACTACACTTTTAGATTAAGAGCAGGAGTTCTTGTACTGTGAGTCGCAATCCTGTTTTATGAGGTCGCTAAGGCTGGTTTAAGACTTGCTGGAACCTAGGACTGAAACCTGAACCCTACCACCTGGAGACCAGTGTTCCTTCTAACACATGGGTTCCCAAACTGGGGGGGGCGTGAAGAACTTCCGGGGGGAGGGGGGGGGCGTGTGAGGCGACCCAGCCACACACACCCCCGTCAATGCCACCCCAAGTTTTGTTGCTATGTTTGGGGGGGGGGGGGCGTGAGGGTTTCTCAAAAATCAAAAAGGGGGGGCATGATGCCGAAAAGTTTGGGAACCACTGTTCTAACATATTAAAACAAGACACCTGTGTCTAGTTACCGTGAAGTACCCTTAATGACTACAAAGGTGATGTACAAAGGTAGGGAATTAGCTTTCTTCCACTAGAGTAGAAGCCAACAAATGTAGACAGATGCATGTTTCAACGAGCTTGCAAATAAGGTTTCATCCTACAAAACTAGCATCATACCTAGTACTTGCTACTTTTGACTCATAAGAGCCAGAACTGTACCACATAGCAAAGATCTGTCCTTAATGCAATACAATTTACCATGTATTAATTAGTAACACAGGATTTTAAAAAATCATTAAGAACAGTTTTAGATATCTGCAACACTCCAAAAAAATCTGTTAAGAAAGGAAAGAAAAATATTCTTTTAAGCCATTAACACCTAGGTAAACTTTGTTTGTTTGAAATGTAATCATGCAAATGTCTTCCTGCACACAAACCCCCATTCAGCCTTCCTTTTCCCTATCCTTCCAACCCAGACAGACACAGAGGACTACAGCAAGTGAGTCAGGAGACCCCAAACAAACTGCCCCCTTTTTCCCCTTCACTGTACAGATGCCAGCACCCACCCACCCACCTCCTCTTTTCCCCCACCTAGCCCATGCAGTCAGCCCCTTACCTCCTCCTCATCCAAGGGTTCTAAAAGAACTCAAATGGGAAATTGCTGAACTAGTATCTGTGGTTTGTAACCTATCCCTTAAATTGGCTTCCGTACCTAATGACTGGAAGGTAGCCAACGTGACACCAATATTTAAAAAGGGCTCTAGAGGCGATCCGGGCAATTACAGACCGGTAAGTCTAACTTCAGTACCTGGCAAATTAGTCGAAACAATAGTAAAGAATAAAATTGTGAAGCATGTAGAAGAACATAATTTGTTGGACAAAAGTCAACATGGTTTCTGTAAAGGGAAATCCTGTCTTACTAATCTATTAGAGTTCTTTGAAGGTTAACAAACATGGACAAGGGGGATCCAGTAGATATAGTATACTTAGATTTCCAGAAAGCCTTTGACAAGGTCCTCACCAAAGGCTCTTGTGTAAATTACATGGCCATGGGATAAGAGGGAAGGTCCTTTCTTGGATTGAGAACTGGTTAAAAGACAGGAAACAAAGGGTAGGAATAAATGGTAAATTTTCAGAATGGAGAGGGGTAACTAGTGGTGTCCCCCAAGGGTCAGTCCTAGGACCAATCCTGTTCAACTTATTCATAAATGATCTGGAGAAAGGGGTAAGCAGTGAGGTGGTAAAGTTTGCAGATGACACCAAACTGTTTAGGATAGTCAAGACAGAAGCAGACTGTGAGGGACTCCAAGAAGATCTCACCAAACTGAGTGATTGGGCAACAAAATGGCAAATGAAATTTAATGTGGATAAGGGTAAAGTAATGCACATCGGGAAAAATAACCCCAACTATACGTACAGTATGACGGGGCTAATTTGGCTACGACAAATCAGGAAAGAGATCTTGGAGTTATCGTGACAGTTCTCTGAAAACTTCCACACAGTGTGCGGCGGCGGTCAAAAAGGCAAATAGGATGCTAGGTATTAAGAAAGGGATAGAAAATAAGACCCAGAATATCTTACTGCCCCTGTATAAAACTATGGTACGCCCACATCTTGAATACTGTGTACAGATGTCGTCTCCTCACCTCAAAAAAAATATTTTGGCCTTGGAAAGGGTTCAGAAAAGGGCAACTAAAATGATTAGGGGTTTGGAACAGGTCCCATATGAGGAGAGGTTAAAGCGACTGGGACTTTTCAGTTTAGAAAAGAGGAGACTGAGGGGGGGATATGATAGAGGTGTATAAAATCATGAGTGGCGTGGAGAGGGCCGATAAAGATAAGTTATTTATTAGTTCCTAAATAGAAGAACTAGAGGACACCAAATGAAATTAATGGGTAGCAGGTTTAAAACTAATAAAAGAAAGTTCTTCTTCACACAGCGTGTAGTCAGCCTGTGGAACTCCTTGCCAGAGGAGGCTGTGAAGGCTAGGAATATAACAGAGTTTAAAGAGAAGCTAGATAATTTCATGGAGGTTAGGTCCATAAAAGGCTATTAGCCAGGGATAAAATGGTGTCCTTGGCCTCTGTTTGTCAGAGGCTGGAGAGGGATGGCAGGAGACAAATCGCTTGATCATTGTCTTCGGTCCACCCCCTCTGGGACACCTGGTGCTGGCCACTGTCGGCAGACAGGATACTGGGCTAGATGGACCTTTGGTCTGACCCGGTACGGCCGTTCTTATGTTCTTATGATCCCGGGCCAGGAGGGTTGAAGAGACTGCTGGGTTTCTGTCTCTGTCTCTCCTTGGGCAGATGGGACTCTCCACACTACCCCAATGACTTCCTCCCAAGCCAATTAATTAATTACTCACTCATCCCAACCATTTATTCCCTCATCTTGCCTGTTTATCTCACCTGCTTATCTGCTATGGGAGCTCTTCAGTTCAAGCAGCGCAGCTCTGTTTAGCTGCTGCTTAGCTAGACACCCTGCCTCCTGCCAATCAGCTGAGCTCCCTACCTGTGCGGGAACTTTGAACTTCTGAGCAGAGCTCAGAAAATAGCTACGTGGTCAAGCAGCTTAGAGGAACCTTAGCCCTGAACAGGTTACAGGCCAGGTTACAGGCAGGACCCAGGTTACAGGGATGGTGGGGCTTTGGCTCTGCCCATCCACACTTGGGGCAGCGGAGGCTTGGCTTCCTCTCCTGAAGTCATGTAGTTAATTTTGTTCTGAGAATGGGGTCACAGTGCAATGAAGTTTGAGAATCCCTGAATTAGTTTGTAAGAACAGTTGATTTTCACTCTAATTAGTTATTTTTTACACACCAATTAATATTGGTATTATATAATATTGGAATTCATATCGGATGCATTTCATAAAACAAAGCTGCCTGCTGTAATATTTGGTGTAAAAGTGTGTGGGGTAGTGTTTTACCTAGATTAGGAAAATACTAATAATAGATTACCACTTGGCTTTTGCTGGGGATGAGGGAACATCTGTAACTATGCCCATGCTACTTCAATTTGGAGTTAGAATGTATTTTGAGTTTGAGAGGGAATTGAAGAAATAAGCTTATGCAGTACTTTACATGATTTAGTATAAACTAAGTATAAATAGATTGTAGGCAAGTGAAATCATTTAGAGTAAGGAGAACCGTATTACAATTACTAGTGAAGAGTACCTTACTGTTCTGTGTTATGTAGGAAGCCAGACTAGATCAGTGATTTTCAAACATTTTTTTTTTCCTCACGATCCAGTTGAAGAAAATTGTTGATGCCTGCAACTCACCATATTTTGAATAGAGTGTGGGCTCTGGGGTGGAGAATGAGAGCTTTGGGGCATAGGAAAGGGCACCAGTTTTGGGGGAGGTTCAGGGCAGGGCAGGAGGTGTCTACTTTTAGGTCCTGGTTAGCGATGCAGTGGGGGGTGCTGAGGCAGGCTTCCTGCCTCTCCTAGCACTGCAGACCATGCTGCACCCCAGAAGCAGCCTGCAGCAGTTTCCTAGCCAATGGGAGTGTGGAGCTAGTGCTCAGGGTAAGATCGGGGGGTGGAGCCCTGTGTGCTCTCCGTCCCCGTCCCCCCCACCTAGGAGCAGGGCCTGCTGAGCAGTTTGTGGTGCCAGGATAGGCAGGTAGACTGCCTTAGCACCCCCCACTAGTTACCTGATCACCCTGCAGCAATGAGATCCAGTGCCTGACATTCCACAACCCAGTACTGTGGTGTGGGGAACCTGGATACAGCCCCTCAGACTCAGGTGAACCCCCCAGCATTAAGAATGGCCATATTGGGTGAGACAAAAGTCCATCTAGTCCAGTATCCTGTCCTCCAACATTGGCCAATACCAGATGCCCCAGAGGGAGTGTAACAGGTAATCAAGTGATCCCTCTCCTGTCATCTATTTCCAGCCCCTAACAAACAGAGGCTAGGGATACCATTACTACCCATTTTGGCTAATAAATTCATGAAGGTTAGGTCCATCAATGCTTATCTAGTTCTTTTTTGAATCCTGTTTAAAGTCTTGGTCTTCACAACCTCCTCTGGCAAGGAGTTCCACAGATTGACGGTGTACAGCATGAAGAAAAACTTCCTTTTGTTTGTTTTTAAACCTGCTACCTATTAATTTCATTTGGTGACCCCTAGTTCTTGTATTATAGGAATGAGCAGGGCTCGACAAATAATGCAATCTACTCACCCGGGGCGAGTAGATTACAACCCAGAAGAGCCGGGTTCAGGCGATCTGCGCAGATCGCCGGACAGCGCGGCTGGCGAGTGGGGCTCGCCGCGGTTTGGTGAGCCCTGGGAATGAGTAAATAACTTTTTTTTTTTATTCACTTTCTCCATATCTGTCATGGTTTTACAGACCTCTATCATATCCCCACTTAGTCTCCTCTTTTCTAAGCTGCAAAGTCTTAGTTTTTTAATCTCTCTTCATATGGCACCTGTTCTAAACCCCTAATCATTTTTGTTGCCCTTTTCTGAACCTTTTTCAATGCCAATATATGTTTTTTGAGATGAGGTGACCACATCTGTAAGCAGTATTCAAGATTTGGGCATACCATGGATAGTTATATAGAGGATTGGGGAGCCTGTGCTGGCACTCCAGTCCCCTTGCTGCCCCACTGTGTGCTGGAGCGCACACAATCTACTAGTCTAGGCCCCCCCTGATGTGGAATGTGGGAAGTGTCTTTCTCAGTTGGGACCATGTTAGTGAGGGTTGTTTGTTTTTTTTCCTCACTTTTGTGCAGCCTCTGACTGATTTTTCTGTGGGACAGTGGCCTCCAATCCAAAAAAGGTTCCCCACACCTGCAGTACAGGATCACGACCCTAAGTTTGAAAACAACCAGACTAAATTATCAAAATGGTCCTTTTTGGCATAAAAATACTATGAATTTATATGACATCTTAGCCTAATAGTCTTAAGACTTGACATTTTATTTTTGCTATAAATTGCAAAAATATTGTGGCTTTTGCATTTGTGTGTTTGCTGAGGTGTTCATGTCGATTTGATCTAAATTTTGTGTTCTGAATAGAATAGACTATATGCAAGATGCATCTGTTTTTTAAATGTGAAAAGGGGTTAAAAATTATTTGAAGCCAGAGTCGAAGAAAGGAAATGTAAGAAGCAGAACATAAAAGATATACACAAAACTAAGCTTTAAAGATTAAGGTTGCAAAATCAAGCACTTAAGTTTAAAAAAAAAAAAAAAAGTCATCTTCAAGATTTCTCGTACAGCTTGAGTTTGTTCCCCTTGTGCATAAGCATTATTATCTTTTAATTGTATGATCATATACTGTTTTTCTCTATAGTGTATCTACTTCAGTCAGTGCAAAGAATATGGTATTCACTTAAACCTTGCTCTGTAAACAGAATTATTAATTTTTGTGGGTTTTTCTGGGGTGCTTATTGCTAACGTGTCTGAATGCTTCACAAATTAATTTATTTTCACAACACACCTTGAGATGAGAAGGTATTATTAATAAGGGTGTTAAAATTTAGTTAAGTAAATGTGTAACCACTGCAAATATCAGCAGTTACACGCTGCAGGCTCTGGAGTATAAAACTTAAATAAGCTTATACTGCAGAGCCTACAGCAAAGCCTCCCTGGAAGCTGGGCAGTGAAGCCTTCTCCCCAGGAGTCAGGCGGGCAGCCCTAATCTGCCCATCTTCTGTAGATAAGGATTTGATGCCCTGCCTGGGAGCTGGCTGAATGTAACTGACACCATTAACTGCTTATCATTTAAGCGGTTAGTCGGTTACACTCTAATTTCCCTACTTATTAACATCCCCCATTTTACAGATGGAAAGCTGAGGCACGGAGATTGTTTACAAGCGTACACTAATGTTGAATTTGAGACTCCTAGGATAAGACTTTTCACAGTACTTAGCATTATACAGCTCTTTATATGTTCAAAGCACAGCTCCTGTTGGCTTTGGTTGCAGCTGTGAGTATGCAGCAATTAAGAAAATCAGATGTAGAATGTCAAGTCAGGCAATCAAAAAAGAGAAACACACAATTAGTGACAGTCTCTGACAAGCTTGGGCTTCAACTTCTGAAAGAACATGCTGTTTTGGCTATATTAATAATTTCTGGCAATGCATTTTCCCCTGCTTTCATTCTTGGAAACTGCTGCAAACTGAATTGGCTGAAATTTTCCAAAATGATTCTTCCTGAGGCAGGTGCCTAATGTGAAAATTTTCTGCCTGTTTTGCAGTTTTATAAGCAACTGAAAACAGAGGTGTATAATGGAAAGTTTCAGGCAACTTAAAAGGTGCTACCAGCTCAGATACAATTATTTAGAAAGATAGTACATCATACTGTAAAATGTTCTTGCATATTTGATTTTTTTCTATTACAATGCACTTTTTTCTTTTTTGGGGAAAAACAATATTTCTAGAACTTGTTTCTCTTAATGTCTTGAGGTTATTCGGTATCCCCTTTTTAAGTTCTTGAAAATCCATTACATTGCTGATATTACCTACTGCAGGGTGTTGATATAGCAATTTATGAAATTTGTTTTGCCCTATTGATTGTGCTATCAGTAAAACTTGTGCCAGTGCTGATTGACAATTGAATATCTCAAAACACATTGACCTTTAAACTCGTCACTTTTGCTACCTCTGTTCATAAGTGTCGTAAAATTCAGTCATTTATTAAGAGGGCCTGTTGAA
This sequence comes from Rafetus swinhoei, assembly GCA_019425775.1. Classification (NCBI taxonomy): domain Eukaryota; kingdom Metazoa; phylum Chordata; order Testudines; family Trionychidae; genus Rafetus; species Rafetus swinhoei. The sequence continues at coordinate 27,571,272 of CM033440.1, forward strand.
AATGACCAACCGAGAAAAGTAGTTCTTCATATTGGAAGAACTTTCATCAAAACAAAACCATTCTAGAGCACAGACTTAAGCTACTTAAATGCACTATTTAATGGATGTTATTTAGTATGGTAGCTTCATAGGTAATCATACTAAATTATCAAGAACAAAGGAACCTTTAAAATGACTTGCAGTCTGTTGAAGTTAAAATGTCGCTCCTATATCTTGGCCTGTTTTTGAGTGTTACATTTCATTTTTACTTCAAGTATTTTGCATATATTTTATTTGGCTTAATATATATATATTTCTGATTTTTATATAAAATACGTCTTGCAGGACTGTATAGAAGTACGTATAAAGAGCACAAAGGGGACCCATTGATGTATATTTATGTGAAGTGGAGCAAGATAACCCAGGTGCCAAAACTTTTGAAGATATGGATACCCTGACATCAGAAACTAAATGAGCAGTGCCTCTCGATGAAGGTATGTGAGAAATTTAAATGAAAGAATGGTATTTATCAGTATAAGACAAATTACAGTGAAATATGTATTAAATCGTTATGACAAACTGAATTGGATAAACACTTTTATTCCCCCCTGAAACTCCTCTACCATTATGGCCCCACCTTCCATTCATAAGCAATCAAATATGCTCTGGCACTAGCGGCACCAGTGCAGATACAGACCATCACACCAATCTTTACGCTGTCTCTTACCACACACAAGGATCTAGCCCTTGTTTTGGTACCTGGAACTCAGTTTTCAATACCAATGGTACCCCAATCCATCCAGGTCTGAGTCAGCTGCCTGGAGTGCCCAGTACAGACAGTGATTATTGATAGTGTGGAGAAGGAATGACCTCCTTTTTCCTTCATCACTGGAGAAAGATGGTGTGGAGCTATTTCCAGGTCTCCACCAATGGCAATGTCTGCTGCATGGCCCTGCTGGGACCCATGTCATATTACAGAGCACAAAACCCCACGATTTGTAAACCCTCTTTATCTTGCGCCCAACCACCGTCTGAACCAACAAGATGACTTGGAGAAACTTGGGGATGCTCTGGAAGGGGACCCTGTGCTACTCGCATTTATTCTCGTCCCTGGATGAGACTATCATGCTTCCATGACTGGGGATTTTAAGTCCTTTCAGGAGAGTAGCAGATTCCCTGGACATCTCTATGGAGGAATTACTAGGGACTCAGCATAAATTGATAGACATACTGCAAACGTCACCCTCCGCAAAGATTGCTCTGCTAATTAACCCTGCTATTATGAACTTGACAAAAGTAATAAGGCAGTAAGCCAAAGTAATAAGGCAGCCACTAGCCACCATTCTGCCCTCTTCCACATGGGTGAACAGAAAGTATTTCCAGCTCAAAAAGATCATGGAAACAACACTTCAAAGTGGTAATATTGGTGACAATAATTCCAGCATTACAAAAAGGAAATGGGCTGGATGCATATTTCCATGTTACAATCCACTCTACACCCAGGACATTCCTCAGCTTCACCCTGCAAAATCATCATTATCAATACCAGGTACTACCTATTGACCTAGTCATAGGACCATCAGTTTTTTCACCTCCGCAGTCCAAGATTATGATATTCCCATGACTGGATGATTGTCTCATAAGAGCATCATCTCTACAGAAGGCACTAAGAGCTACCAACCTCACAGTAAAGGTACTTGCCGTGTTAGAATTCCAGATAAATTACCAAAAGCAAATCTGACCCCCCCCCCCCCCCAACCCAACAATTGAAACTTATAGGGTCTCATCTTGACTGCAAGTACAACCAAAACTTTCTCAACTCTGCTTTTACATCCTAATCCAGTCGATAATAACCATCATACACCATCCACAGGTTTCAGCCAGACAATGCTTGTAACTCTTCAGACATATGGCCACAACCATGTTTGTATTAAAACATGCCTGGCTACATATGCAATGTCTACAAAGATGGCTTTAAACTTGTTACGTACCTCACATTACTCCCTGAAAAAAAATTCTCAGCAAGGTCAAGCACTCCCTTCAATGGGTGGCTTCAGCTGCAAAATGTATGCCTCAAATCATGTGGTCGGTATCAAGCAGCGTGCCCCAAAGGGCTGCTTTTGTTCAACATCTTTATTAATGACCTGGATGAGTGGATGGATTGCACCCTCATCAAGTTCACAGATGACACTAAGATCAGGGGAGAGGTAGATACTTTAGAAGATAGGGATAGTGTCCAGAGTGACCTAGACAAATTAGAGGCTTGGGCCAAAAGAAATTTGATGAGGTTCAATGAGGACAAGTGCAGAGATCTGCACTTAGGATGGAAGAATCCCAAGCACTATTACAGGCTGGGAACCAACTGGCTAAGCAGCAGTTTGGCAGAAGACCTGGGGATTACAGTGGATGAGAAGCTGGATATGAGTCAACATTGTGCCCTTGCAGTCAAGAAAGCTAATGGCACATTAGGGTGCATTAATAGGATCATTGCCAGCAGATCTAGGGAAGTGATTGTTCCTCTTTATTTGGCACTGGTGAGACCACATCTGGAGTATTGCGTCCAATTCTGGGGTCCCATTACAGAAAGAATGTAAGAACATAAGAACGGCCATACTGGGTCATACCAAAGGTCCATTTAGCCCAGCATCCTATCTGCTGACAGTGGCCAATACCACATGCCCCAGAAGGAGAGAACACAACAGGTAATCATCATGTGATTCCCTCTCCTGTCACCCATTTCCAGACACAGTTAGGGACACCATTCCTACCCTTCCTGGCTAATAGCCATTGATGGACTTAACCTCTGTGAATCTATCTAGCTCTTTTTTTTTTTTTTTTTTTTTTAAACCGTGTTAAAGTCCTAGTCTTCACAACACCCTCTGAAAAGGAGTTCCACAGGTTGACTATGCACTGACTGAAGAGAAACTTCCTTTTGTTTGTTTTAAACCTGCTGCCTATTAATATCATTTGGTGACCCCTAGTTCTCATATTGTGGGAAAAAATAAATAACTTTTCTTATTCACTTTTTCCACACCAATCCTGATTTTACAGACCTCTATCATATACCCCCTTAGTCTCCTCTTTTCTAAGCTGAAAAGTCCAAGTCTTTGTAATCTTTCTTCATATGGGACCCATTCAAAACCCCTAATCATTTTTGTCGCCCTTTTCTGAAATTTTTCCAATGCTAAGGGTGTGGACGCATTGGAGAAAGTCCAGTGGAGGGCAACAAAAATGATTAGGGGGCTGGAACACGTGATTTAATCAGCTAATCGAATAGTTAACAAGGAGTGCCCCACCCTCCCCTTCTCAGCTGTGCCTCTTCTTTTTAAATGTAGCAAGAGCCGCAGGCAGCTCTTTTTACATTTCAAAGGCAGAGGCACAGCAGTCGGACCAGCTCGAGTGGGGACTGTTTCAGTCCCCACTCAGACCGTTCCCCCTGCGCCTCTGCCTCCCCTGCCACTGCCCTGTGGAGATGGTGCTGGGGAGAACTGGCTTTTAAGCCAGCTTCCCCCAGCACCAGCTCCTGCCCTGTTCCTTGCTGCCTCTGACACACAGACATCAAAGGGTGGGGAAAGCGACTAGTCGACTTGACTACTCGATAAGCCTAGGCTTATCAAGTAGTGGACTAGTTGTTTACATCCCTGCTCACCTGGTGCAGTAACTGAAGTTGTCCCTTTGGATGCTCCATGACTCTCCATCCTCCCCTCTGCTTCAGAGGAGCATGTTATTTTTCTATTGTAGAGAAGGAACGAAGGAATGGTTGACTGCATGCAATAGTTAATCCAGGGATGAGCTAGATACGGCCTGCTAGCCAAATCCAGTTCACCGAGCTTCCAGATACAGCCCATGCGCCACCCTGCTGGGACCCTGAGACACCGAGCAGCCAGCCCCTTCAGAGCAGCCCCACACAGTTACTTCCTGTGGCTTTCTGCTTTGGGCACCTGGGGGAAGGAGAGGATTTGCTTGCTGCCCCTCGCTCCCCTCCCCCAGCAGAATCTCTCAGCTCCTATTGACTGAAAACTGGCTAATTGGAGCGTAGAGATTTTGCTGGGAGGTGGGGGGTAGTATGCGAAGCTTCCCCTGGCCCCAGGCACCCCGAGCAGAGAGCTTCAGGGAGCAGCTAGCCAATTTAAGCAGCCTGAGATTGTGGGCAGGCAGGGGGCCTGCCTCAGGGTCTACCAGGGCTGCTGACTGGGAGCCACTTAGGCTCTGGCTGGGAGGTGCTTACCTGCCACAGGCAACCCAGCTCCTCCTTCTCCCCAACTCTCTATCCCAGGCCAGCATCTCTTCTGCTCCAGGTCATCACCTAAACCAGTGTTTCTTAAACTGTGTTCCATGGGACACCGGTGTGCCGTGGAGAACAACAGAGTTCAAAATGGCCACCCTTAAAGGGACAGGTGACTTTTTCCCCCCTCAATAATTTTCCCCCCAACCCTACTTTTTCTTTTTGCTCAATAACTTTTCCCTGGCCTCCCTTCTTGTTGAAGGGGAAAAAAAAGTCCTTGGTGTTCCTCATAAAAAAAAAAAAAAGTATTGTTTGGTGTTCCTCCGTCTTAGGTCAGTGTTTCTTAAACTTTTTAAGCCCTCTGCCACCCCTCTCCTGCAGGTTACAACTCCCTCCCAGAACCTGCACCTCCTCCTGTTTGCAAATTTGGCACACATTCATTAGTTTTGTCCAAAAAAAAGCCTTGGGTTAGATTTGCAAAGGAACTTCGGTCCCATTCAGAAAACATCTAGTAGTGGAATCCCCTTATAACTTTTAGCCCAGTGCTTAGGGCACATAACAGCATTGTGGAGGACCTAGGTTCAGTTATTTCTACTGCTTGATATGGAGCAGGGATTTGGATTGGGTCCACTACCTTAAAGAATCATGCCTTAACTGCCAAACTATGAAGTGTTCTGAGGCAAGTCTCTTAATTTCTGCTGAAGCCGTTTCACTCTGGCTCAAATACTCAAGTATTTTATACAAAAGTAAAAGTGTACACAGCCTGGTGGTGAGAGTCCCCTAACAACTAGGCTAAAAGTTATAAGGAAGGCTTCTCCTCCTCCTCTTCTTGATGTTTAGTGAATCTAGCACTTTAATATGCTGGAAACCAAATGTTTTGGGTCAGACCTGTTTTGTTCATCCCAGAATGGACTTCTTGATTTGCTGAAACTTTTTAAAATCTTTGGATACATTTTGATTCAAACTACTTATATACATAACTCTGGGTGAACTGAAAAAAATCAATTTGCTTTGTTCTACTTGTTATATATACATTTTTTTACTTTGTGTAAGACTCTTTTATAATCTGGTGCCCAGCTGTTCTGAAATTAGAATCTTACACAGTTTGCAAAACAGGAAAACTTGACAACTAACCTAATAGCTCACTTCAAGTAAGAGCTGATTCTTCTGTTTTCATCAGAAGAGATGCAAGATGATAACCAGTCATAGATACAGGTTATTGCTGTCAGGAAGCAAACAAAGCAGGATATGTAGTTTGATGGACACTGAGGTGGTAGTTAAGGCATCTTATTTTCAGCAATGCTATTTGAAAAGTAGTAGTTGCCCTTTTCCCTGATACACATCTTTTGTTTTTGTGCCAGTTGTGGAATAGCAGCGTGATGATGTGATAATCAGTTTCTGACCATCTTTATGTTGGTATAATCCTAACACAGTAGTTAGTTATTTCCTTATAAAATATCTCCTGTGTTTAATGGAGTTAATCCTAAACAAGTGAGTTGTTAGCTCTTTCCAAAAGTCAGTTTAAAGAGATCATGGGTTGGTTAGTTTGTAATATGTAGTTATAGAAAGTTAATTGCTTTCTACAGGACGTGAAAATATTTTTAAAAATAAAGGACTCCAGGATTTCTGTAACTACGGTGGGTGTAAAACTGAAGATGATCTGTTCCTGTTTACTTGGCACAGCAATGCTCCATAAAATTGCTAATCCAATTTTTTTTAAAAGTGAGATTCTCAGGATTCTAAAATGCACATCTGCTTTCAGCCCAGGGTGGATAAAAATCAATGATTTTTTTTAAAAAAAATTAGATAGTTTTTATTTAAATTTGATTTTTTTTATTTAAAATCAATAAAATACTAATTTTTAAATTTAAAAATTAGTATTTTATTGATTTTTAAATAAAAAATCCAAGATACAATTAAATCTTATAACAAACATGCTATTCCTAAGTGCTCCACTTAGGAAGGAACAATCAGTTTCATACATACAGAATGGGAAGCGACTGTCTGGGAAGGAGTATGGCAGAAAGGCTTCTTCTATAGTGGACCACAAGTTGAATATGAGTCAGAAGTGTGATGCTGTTGCAAAGAAAGCAAACATGATTCTGGGATGCATTAACAGGTGTGTTGTGAGCAAGACACGAGAAGTCATTCTTCCGCTCTACTCTGTGCTGGTTAGGCCTCAGTTGGAGTATTGTGTCCAGTTCTGGGCACCGCATTTCAAGAAAGATGTGGAGAAATTGGAGAGGGTCCAGAGAAGAGCAACGAGAATGATTAAAGGTCTAGAGAACATGAACTGTGAGGGAAGACTGAAGGAATTGGGTTTGTTTAGTTTAGAAAAGAGAAGATTGAGGGGGGACATGATAGCAGTTATCAGATATCTAAAAGGGTGTCATGAGGAGGGAGAAAACTTGTTCATCTTGGCCTCTGAGGATAGAACAAGAAGCAATGGGCTTAAACTGCAGCAAGGAGGTTTAGGTTGGACATTAGGAAAAAGTTCCTAACTGTCAGGGTAGTCAAACACTGGAATAAATTGCCCAGGGAGGTTGTGGAATCTCCATCTCTGGAGATATTTAAGAGTAGGTTAGATAAATGTCTATCAGGGATGGTCTAGACAGTATTTGGTCCTGCCATGAGGGCAGGGGACTGGACTCGATGACCTCTCGAGGTCCCTTCCAGTCCTAGTATTCTATGATTCTACTCTTAATATGTAAAAATGAATTAATGGCTCTAGTCTGTCTAGCAGCCTAACAGCCAGCTCTTGCTTCTAGAAAGTTCTGGGGTTTCAATTTCTGTTAGTCTGAGAAACGTGCAAAGACAAACACAGACAGGATAGGATAATTTCTTTTTCTGTGCTTATGTGGTGGTGAACCTAGGCCAAACTGGCAGAGTTATTTAAGACATTGTTTAAAGACAGAGATAATATACAGAAAAGGATGGAGGCAGCATACAAAGGAACATTGGAGTGGACTGGAAGGAGAAGGGAAAACATTCAGCGTGCACATGCAGCTTCCTATATTCCCCTACACTTTTGCCACAGAAAAACTGTCAAGGCTTGTGGGTGTAAGAGAGACGCCATCTGGGAATATTTTGATGAAGTTCTTTCCCTAGGTAAAAAAGGAAAACATGTCAGATGTAAGTAGAGCAAGATGATGATGATGCAGGGTCTAGCTGCAAGAATATTATAAAGAAAACTGCTTATTGGGAGAAAATGATGTGAATATGTCTGAAGAACAATTGCAATGCGCCATTCTGCAAGACACTGTCTATGCCTTTTAGTATGTGTGATTTAACAAGTAAATTCCCAAGCTATTTGCTATGTTGGAAGTTGCTAGGGGGAAAAAAACTTAGGTAACTTTTATGGCTTGTTTAATTAGTTAACTAGTTTTAGAATCTGTCACCCAAATATACAATACTAAAAGCTGCAGTAAGAAATCTAGAGTTGACAGTTGGCACTGTGTGCCATTTTCTTATTATATATTACAAAATACATGCCTCTTATTTTGGAATATCACACTCTCAGCCCATAATGGTGATGTCATAAGTCTAATTCCCTATTTTACTTCAGCATAACTCAGCTATTCCAAAGGAACCCAATCCTATACTTGTTTTCAGTGGGGCTTATTCCAAAATTCAGTGCACTCTTAAGTACAATCAGACTTAACTTTTTGCTAACTTGGAATCAGAGCTGCATCAAAATGACAGTGCAAGTGGGGAAGAGAGCTAGTTGTAGAAGTCTTACGAGCACCATACATTTCATGTTCTAAGGACTTGTCTGTTCATTTCATATAAATATGAATGTTCCCTGAAAGATAATAAACGTTTTGGTTATCTTTTCTTTACTTCTCTTTTAGATTGAGATTTTGAATCAACTTAAAAGATGAAGAACCATTGGAATGCCAAGTCCTGTACAGATTATGAATATATGCACTGCAGAATTCCTTAAGAAAGATACTTGGAACTATGAACATGCTCAACTTTATAATTCTCTGAAATGTTTTTCAAACTTAAAATGGCAATAATTCAGTTGAGTGCTTTCACACAATTGTCTTCAGTTGCTTCTGTCCAAAAGAAGGCAATGTGAGGAGCCATTTTTAGAAGCATTTTCCTCTACACTTGTGCATAATCTGCAGTGTTTTGAGGGACATGGCCTTGATTTACTGTTGTTTTTTTTTTTTTTTTTAAATTAAATTTGAGTGATAGTAAATGTGGACAAGAAACTATTTCAAAAAATGAAGATTCTTTAAAGCTGCATCTGGGAACAAAACACCAAAACTTGGTCCTATGAGACTATAGATAGTAAAGAAATGCACTTTTAATTCTGAAGCTGCAGTTTCACTAAACAGGACTGTTATATATAATGTAAGAATCAAGAACTGGAGTATTGGAGGGCTTTTCTTACCCATGAGGAATATAAAACAAGTAAACATCATGAAAAATTAAAGCTATGACTTACACTGTGCAGATGCTGATTACTACATCCAACTCAGCAAGTAACAATGGTGTGAACAATGAAGTTAAAGACAGTGGCCTCTATGTAAATATCTGTATCATGTTTAGATTAACAAAATTAATTGCACTTCTGCCTTTGTACAGCAAAAACTGAAATAAACTTGTAAATATGAAAAGTGATCAGTCTAATGGTCTTTAATTGGACTTCACTTGGCTTTCCCTTTCAACAGTAGAAATTAATTAGGTGACTTATGAACAGTATGAAACTTAGGTAAAACTATTATTTGTAAATTAGACAAGCATAATATATTGAAACATTTTCATTTACAAGCACTTCAACTCCTAAAACTAAATCTGTTATAGTATTGAGGCATCTTGACAGCACTACATACCCAGTGATTGATGTGTAAATCGGTCATTAATGGTTGCTGCCTATGTCTTGAACTTAACTGCAACACAGTGCTTTGAAATAGTAGAGCTGTCTTTTCATAACTTTTACCATGCAGAAACCTGCCTAATTTGGAACTGTTCTCTCAGCTGTAACTCCAGTTTATCTTTTAAAAAATGTTTAACAATGTGTAATGTGTTTTACACTACTGTCCTTCTGGAACTAGTTTTCCAAATGAATTAATTCATCTGGGCTGTTAACGTAAGGGTGGAACACCTTTTTGTTTTGCTATAGTGTAGATTGTGCTTGGATATCAAGATTTTTCTTTAAAACTATGAATGGGCTAAATTAACTATGATAGACTTAGTATAATTTAGAGGAAAATCAAAAAAAGAACAACTATGTTCTGACTGTTGAAACATTTTCTTGCAGTTACATCCATTAAAGCCTTTGGTAACTTGAGTTGTCATATCATCAGAAGTTTTAAATACTGACGTTTTATATAGTGTTACTTTAAAACAAGTCAGCTTTCATTGTGTTAACAAACAGCACAGAGGAGAGCTGACTCAAAATTGCTTCAATGCAACTAAATGAAGACCCCAAATTAGTCAACCGAATATAATTTTGTCGACCGAGAAAAGTATTAAACAGACTAGTAGTTGTTTTAGGAAGCATTCAGATGTTCTGTATCTGATCTAACAAGTTCCATGTCTAAGGAGGTGGCTTAGTGAATCCCCAACAGAACTTTAGCTTTGTTGAGATTTCATTCTTTCCTATTTCAGCTTCCTTTAGAAGAATGAATTATACCATGGGCTTCAAAAGAAGCATTACTTAAGATTCATCAAAGGATTAGAGAAAAATGAAGGTAGACTTGCTAACTAGGTTGTAATACAGATTGCGAAGAAGCTTGTAAAGGGTTAGAAGCAAGCAAGTACTAAATGAAGCAAGAAATCCTAAAAAATGTGTGTGGAAAGATCATTGCGAGTTTGGAGAAAGAGAGACATACTTTCTAGAGAAGCTGATCAACAGACCTTAGATTAAATTGTCTGAGATGTCAGACTGAAGTCTGACAAAACATTATCTCCCTCCAGGTGGCAGACTTGTCTGTTTTTGGAAGGAATAGGCAATAATAATTAAATTAGCCTTTTCTAGGATCATTTCAACGTTTGGGCACTGGTCGGTTTACTGTGAAATAAACACTTAAGATTTTATTTTATCAGCACAAGAGTGAGGGAACCTATATTTTGTGCAGTAAGATGGGGTCTTGCGCTTAAACTGTAGTAACATGGACTAATGAACTATATATATAGCATACAAACCATCTCAAACACACTTGTCAATATTTTTACCTGTTTCTTACAAGTAATATTGAAGATCACTATTAATGGGAAGCTAAGGAAGCTTTTCTGCCAAGCATTTAACAGGAATTTGCTGATAGTTTCCTTTTCTTGCCCTTTACTATGGGTCTTTCACACAGCAACAGAGAAAAAAATATTTAAATATAAGAACATGTAAAATGACAATTATGAGAAATGTGGGGCCAGATGTAATAATGAAACTTTATTTTTACAATTGACTAGACATCTTGTCCTTAGAGACTGATTTTAATAATGCATATTAAATCTTCAAAAATAATATGCACTCTCTCCTCCTATTGAGGGTTAAACAGTACTTTTTTGTTACTTGAATCTTTGTATTATTATCTAGCTGTGCTAATGGAGGACTGTAATACATTGCAGATGATCATGGAGGTAGCTAACTAGCTGAATAAGTTTCGACTTGACTATTAGTGCAGAATAGATGTTGAATAGATGCGAACGGGGGCTGTTAACAGGGAGTCTGGAGAGGGAGTTCTCCAGATAAAGGAGGAAGCTAATACAGGACCCTTGAGGGAAGTGGCTGTCTGTAGTGTGTGTTTGTGTTTGGGGTTTTCTTGCTATGTGCTGAGCTTGTGTTTGGTGGGGGTTTTTTTTTTCTCCTTTTCCTTCCTCCTCCCCTCACGGAGTGTGTGCTGTGGCTGGCAGGTAGAAGCTGTGAGCTAATCAGGGTTTGAAATCTAGAAGCCTCTGCTCATTGGTTGATCCTTAATCAGGGGGAAGGGCTATCAGGCAGTCCAGGAGTGAGTCAGTGACCAGGGAGCTTGTGAACAGGGGCTGTTAACAGGGAGTTTGGAGAGGGAGTGGGAAGGGAGTGAGATACTTTCTCCATTCTTTACAAGGAGGCATTTAATAACAACTGAGGAATCTCTCAGAAGGAAGGCAGGTATGGATGGTGATGATAGGTCTGCTGCTGTTACCTGCACAGCATGTGCCATGTTTGTCTACCTCCCGGAAGAAAGAAGGGATTTCATCTGCACTAAGTGCAAGCTAGTCACCATTTTGGAAGAAAAAATTAGAGGACTTGAGGCCCAAGTATTGACCCTAGGTTCTATCAGAGAGGATGAAGACTTCCTCGATAGAAGGCAGCATTTAATCCTGCAGGCACAGCAGGCTGAAGAGCCAGTCAGGGCAGTACAGGACAAGGAAGAAAACTGTCAGCATGTAACCTCTAGAAGGAGAAGGCGGCCAACTCAGGTATCCCCCATTCCTGTAGAGATAAGTAGCCGCTAGCAGGCTCTCTCCACAGGCACTGCAGTGGAGAACGCTTTGGCAGGGACCTCTCAGGGAAGAAATCAGAAGGGAACACCATCTACCAGAAGACATGGGATGCGTAGCCCTAGGGATGGGGGTTCCACGACCACCACCCCCAAAAGAAGACGACGGGTGGTAGTGGTCGAGGATTCCCTCCCAAGAGGGACTGAGTCATCCACCTGCCATCCAGACCTGCAATTTCAAGAAGTGTGCTGCTTACCAGGAGCTCGCATTCAGGATGTGACCGAGACTCTTCGGAACGTGATTAAACCTTCGGATCGCTACCCCTTCCTGCTTCTCCATGTAGGAACTAATGATACGGCCAAGAATGACCTTGAGCAGGTCAGCACAGATTATGTAGTGCTAGGAAGAAGGATCAAGGAATTTGAAGCGCAAGTGGTGTTCTCGTCCATCCTTCTGGTTGAAGGGAAAGGTCTGGGTAGGGATCGTCAAATTGAGGAAGTAAATGCGTGGTTGTGCAGGTGGTGTTGGAGAGAGGGCTTTGGTTTCTTCGACCATGGGACTCTGTTCTGGGCACAAGGATTGTTAGGAAGAGATGGGATCCACCTAACCAAGAGAGGAAAGAGCATCTTCTTGAGCAGGCTTGCAAAACCTAATGAGGAAGGCTTTAAACTAGGTTCCTTGGGGGACAGTGACCAAAGCCCTGACATAAGTGAGGAAGTTGGACACTAGGAAGAATCACAAGGAGGAACGAGCAACAAAGGAGGACCCCTGAATCGGATGGAGAAGGCATGGCGATGAACTGGTTATCTAAGGTGTTCGAACACAAATGCAAGAAGCCTGGGAAACAAACAGGAAGAATTAGAAGCCCTGGCTCAGTCGAAGAATTATGATTTGATTGGAATAACAGAGATTTGGTGGGATGACTCCCATGACTGGAGCACTGTCATGGAAGGGTATAAACTCTTCAGGAAGAACAGGCGGGGGAGAAAAAGAGGAGGAGTTGCATTGTATGTAAGAGATCAGTATGATTGCTCGGAGCTCCAGTAATATGGAGGAAGAAAAGCCTATTGAGAGTCTATGGGTTAAGTTTAAAGGTGGAAGCAACAGGGGTGATGTTGTGGTTAGTGTCTGCTATAGACCACCAGATCAGGTGGATGAGGTAGACGAGGCTTTCTTTGGACAACTGAGAAGTTACCAGATCTCAGGCCCTGGTTCTCATGGGCGACTTTAATCACCCTGACATCTGTTGGGAGACCAATACACAGACAATCCAGGAAGTTTTTGGAGAATGTTGGGGATAACTTCTTGGTGCAAGTGCTGAAGGAACCGACCAGGGGCCATGTGCAGCTTGACCTGCTGCTCACAAACAGGGAGGAACTAGTAGGGGAAGTAGAGGTAAGTGACAACCTGAGAAGCAGTGATCATGAGATGGTAGATTTCAGGATCCTGACCAAAGGAAGAAAGGAGAGTAGCAAAATGCATACCCTGGACTTCAGAAAAGCAGACTTTGACTCCCTCTGAGAACTGATGGGCAGGATTCACTGGGATGCTTACATGAAGGGGAAAGGAGTCCAGGAGAGCTGGCAGTATTTTAAAGAAGCCTTATTAAAGGCACAGGAAGGAACTATCCCAATGCGCAGCAAGAAAAGCAAATATGGTAGGTGACCAGATTGGCTTACCGGGGACATCCTTGGTGAGCTTAAACACAAAAAGGAAGCTTACAAGAAGTGGAAGCTTGGACAGATGGCTAGGGAGGAGTATAAATATATTGCTTGAGAATGCAGGGGAGTTATCAGGAAGGGGAAAGTGCAATTGGAATTGCAGCTAGCAAGGGATGTGAAGGGCAACAAGAAAGGTTTCTACAGGCATGTTAGCAACAAGAGGGTCATAAGAGAGGGTGTGGGGCCCTTACTGGATGAGGGAGGTAACCTAGTGACAGATGATGTGGGAAAAGCTGAAGTACTCAATGCTTTCTTTGCCTCTGTCTTCACGGACAAGGTCAGCTCCCAGACAAATGCACTAGGCAACGCAGTATGGGAAGGAGGTAGACAGCCCTTGGTGGGGAAAGAACAAGTTAGGAACTATTTAGAAAAGCTAAACATACACAAATCCATGGGCCCAAATTTAATGCATCCGAGGGTACTGAGGGAGTTGGCAAATGTCATTGGCCATTATCTTTGAAAAGTTGTGGAGATCGGGAGATATCCCGGATGACTGGAAAAAGGCAAATGTAGTGCCCATCTTTACAAAAGGGAAGGAGGACAATCCAGGGAACTACAGACCAGTAAGCCTTACCTCAGTCCCCGGAAAAATCATGGAGGGGATCCTCAAGGAATCCATTTTGAAGCACTTGGAAGAGGAGAAAGTGATCAGGAATAGTCAGCATGGATTTACGAAGGGCAAGTCATGCCTGACCCATCTGATTAGCTTCTATGATGAGGTAATGGGCTCTGTGGATATGGGAAAGTCGGTGGAACACCTTGACTTTAGCAACACTCTTGATATGGTGTCCCACAATATTCTTGCCAGCAAGTTAAGGGAATATGGATTGGATAAATGGACTGTAAGATGGATAGAAAGCTGGCTAGACTGTCAGGCCCAACGGATAGTGAGCAACGGCTCGATGTCGGGTTGAAGGTCGGTTTCTAGCGGAGTGCTCCAAGGATCTGATCTTGAACCGGTTTTGTTCAACACTTTTATTAATGACCTGGATGAGGGGATGGATTTCACCCTCAGCAAGTTTGCAGATGACACTAAGCTAGGGGGAGAGGCAGATAGGCTGGAGGGCAGGGATAGTGTCCAGAGTGACCTGGACAGATTAGAGGATTGGGCCAAAAGAAATCTGATGAGGTTCAACAAGGACAAGTGAAGAGTCCTGCACTTGGGACGGAAGAATCCCAAGCATTGTTACAGGCTGGGGACCGACTGGCTAAGTAGAAGTTCTGCAGAAAAGGACCTGGGGGTTACAGTGGATGAGAAGCTGGATATGAGTCAACAGTGTGCCCTTGTAGCCAAGAAGGCTATTATTAGGTTGCATTAAGAGGAGCATTGCCAGCAGATCCAGAGAAGTGATTATTCCCCTTTATTCGGCTCTGGTGAGACCATATCTGGAGTATTGTGTCCAGTTCTGGGCCCCCCACTATAGAAAGGATGTGGAAGCATTGGAGAGGGTCCAGCGGAGGGCGACCAAAATGATTAGGGGGCTGGAGCGCATGACCTGTGAGGAGAGACTGAGGGATTTGGGTTTGTTTAGTTTGCAGAAGAGAAGAGTGAGGGGGGATTTGATAGCAGCCTTCAACTTCCTGAAGGGAGGTTTCAAAGAGGATGGAGAAAGGCTGTTCTCAGTAGTGACGGATGGCAGAACAAGGAGCAATGGTCTGAAGTTACAGTGGAAGAGGTCTAGGTTGGATATTAGGAAAAACTATTTCATTAGGAGAGTGGTGAAGCACTAGAATGGGTTATTTAGGGAGGTGGTGGAATCTCCTTCCCTAGAGGTTTTTAAGTCTTGGCTTGACAAAGCCCTGTCTGGGTTGATTTAGTTGGTATTGGTCCTGCCTTGGGCAGGGGGCTGGACTTGATGACCTCCTGAGGTCTCTTCCAGCTCTATGATTCTATGAATTATGCTCAGCTTGAGTAAATGTTAGAATCTGTCATGAAAGGTAAATAGGATGGGATACCTTAATAGAGGAGATAAGACTTTAATGCTGTGAGTGTATAATACAGTGCATCTATTTTTGTGTGTGTGTGTGTGTGTGTGTGTGTGAAGTGGCTATTGAAAGTGCTTGAGTCTTTTTGTTTAAAAATAAACCATTTACAACATTTGTGCCTGCATGATGTTCCTCTCAACTGTTTCCATGTACTCTGCTTTCATTTCATTAGGAATAGTTAAGATTTTTTTTATTCTTGCCTAAATTAGACTGAACATCTCTAATTGCATTAGTCAATGGTAGCCATAACCAGAATGCATGATTATAAAATGCTAAGCTTCTGACTCCATAATTGGAGCAAGCCACATAACTGTCTGATTCATACCTTATTTGGCATAATGAGACAGGAGATAACTACTGCAGGGTTTTGAATATGAATAAAAGTATTTAAACCAAAATGACTTGGTAGGGAGAAAGTAAGTTTCGGAAGGTCTGTTTTAAGGATACTAGCTCTACATTGTGTTTGCAAAGCGTTTACCCCACTTACAAGCAGGGTTGAGGTCAATTGATGAATCATGGCTTAGTCTACACTTGAAGTTTACAGTGGTGTAGCTTGGGTGGGTGCCAGTTGCCAAATGTTGAAGTGTGGCTAATCCTAAGTATGAACAAGGCCTCAGGTTGAACCTCTGTGGTCCAGGACACTCTGGTTCGGCAACATCTGTGGGCTGCTGGGATCACAATTGTTGCCAGACCAGAGAGCCCCAGTGGCAGAGGTTGCCAGCAGCTCGGAGCCAAGCCCACTTTTCTGGTCCCAGCTGCTTTTTCTGTGGGTCAGTGGCCCTGACCCCCAAAAAGTTCCCTGCCATAAATAAAGAAAACATGGGAACCTTTTGTGTTGGACTTAAATTAAAATGGAGTAAAATATTAAATAAAGTTTGATAAACTAACATGAGAAAGTTAGTGTTTAATCTGTTTAATACTTTAATATTTCCTTTCTTACTGATTAAATTAAACCATTCTCCCTAGCTGCTGCACTAGCAAAATGGCTCAGGCATAATTGTGTAATTAACAGTGAGTTTCCATTAGCAACTGGTGGTCCATGGAAAGGTTTACATTGAGTCAGGTGGGCCACAGGTCAAAAAGTTTGAGAACCACTGTTGTAGAGCCTTGATGATATGTAGAAAAGTTTTAGTTGGGGACTTAGTTAATGGCTAGTGGCACTCTATTGCTTTCTTTGATGGGTCTGTCCTGTAGTAGGTGACTTCTGGGTATCCCCAAGCTTTATCAATCTATTTCTTCACTTCTTCAGGTGGGTATTGTAATTTTAAGAATGCTTGTCTCTGAGGACTAGAGTAAATGTGGTTTTATCCTAGGGCTTAGCTGTAAACAATAGATCATGTTGATTGCATTCTGTATGAAAGCTGGAGGTGTGTAAGTATGTACAGCGGCTAGTAATTTTCCGGTACAGAGTGATATTTGTGACCATCATTTATTTGTACTGTAGTGTCCAGGAAGTAAAGGCATTTGACCTGCTACTTAGTAGACTTTGACATTTATACCAGTGATCTGGAAGAAAACAAAATCATCAATGATAAAGTTTGCAGGTAATAGAAAAAGTGAGGAAGTGATAAATATGGAAGAGGACAGGACACTGATTCAGAGCAACCTGGGTAACATGGTAAACTGGGTACAAGCACACAGAGGCTTCATCTAAACTGCAGGGGTTTTGTGGAAGAAGCCTTTTGCGCAAGAGTTCTTGCTCAAAAACTTCCTGCGCAAAAGCGCGTCCAGATCTCAAAGCACATCGCAGAAGCGATGTGCTTTTGCGCAAGAGAGCATCCACATTGCATGGATGCTTTTGCACAAGAAAGCTCTGATAGCCATTCTGTGAATGGCTATGACAGCACCTGTGCTTTTTCCGATAGGGGTTTCTTGCGCAAGAAACCCCTGCGTAGTGTTCACACCTGCCTTTTTGCACAAGAGCTGTAGCTCAAAAAGAAGTTATTCCTCGTGGGGAGAGAAATAACTCTACTGGCAAAAGCTCTCTTCAAGCGGGCTTTTGCACAAGAAAATTGTGCAAAAACCTTGTAGTATAGACATAGCCAATATGTGCTTTAATATTGCTAAATACAAATGTATACATCTAGGAACAAAGAATGTAGACCACAGTTACGAAATGAGAGACTCTGTCCTTAGAAGCAGTAACTCTAAAAATATTTGATTGTAATGGTGGATAACCAATTGCATATGAACTCCCAGTGCAATAATGTGGCAAAACGAACTCATGCAAACCTGGGACACAAACAGGGAAGCTAGAATAGAAGCAGAAAGCTTATTTGGTACTAGTGCAACAGTTGCCAGAATACTGTGTCCAATTCTGATGCCTACAGTTCATGAAGAATGTTGATAAACTGGAGAGAAGAGTCATGAGGATGATTAAACATTTACAAAACATGCCTTATAATGATAGATTCAAATAACTCAATGTATTAGCTTAATAAAGAGCAGTTATGGGGTGACTTGATTGCTGGTGATCAGTACCTTAGAGAGAACTAATATTTGATAATGGGCTCTTCAAGTGTAGCAGAGAAAACTATAACAGGACCCAATGGCTGGAAGTTGAAGTGAGACGTATTCAGACTGGAAATTTGAAATAATTCCTCAAGAGTTGTGGTGGATTCTCCATCACTGAAAAACTTTAAATCAAGACTGGATGTTTTTCTAAGTGGTGTAGGAATTATTCTAGGGAAGTTCAATGGCTTGAGCTATGCAAAAGGTAGATGATCACAGTGGTCCCTTCTGGATTTGGAATCTCTGAAATGAAACCTATTCTATAATGGTTTTACCAAACAATATTCTGTACCTTTTGTGCTCTGATTAGCTCAGACCACTTCTTCTAGCACATGTTCTCCCTCTGTTCTTCAAGTATGCAGCAAAGGGGTATATTGTGCTAAACTACAATTAAAATATCTACAAAGAATATAAAGAACTTCAACAGTTCAATATTCTTACCTTCCAATGCATCCTCTTTCCCTATCTCACTCCCATTTTAGGCCTAGGTCAATGGGAGTTACAGGCATATAGTGCCTCTTAGGATTAGACTTTTTGTTTTTCGTCCCTTCTCTTCATCTAAGTTAGGGTCTGCTCCTGCAAGATGTGTATCCTCCAGGCTTTGGCTTCAATTACCATGTTGATTCCCAATGAAGACAGCTGTACAACTCCTATTGACTTCATTGGACAAGGATTGGATATGGAAGGCACTCCATAATTTGTTCAATTTGGCCTATAAGTAGTACGCTCCTTGGTGGATGGGACTATTTTTTATTTTTCTGTAAAGTGTCAGGAACACCTACTGCCCTGCATAAAGAATACAGAACACTTCAAGTAAGAAAAATGTACAGTGATTGTTTTTGTTTCCCTGTTATGAAAGTCTCCTAAGCTTTATTAGAGATTTACTGCATATTCAGTCTCCCAAAACATTCCACTTCTCTGATTTATAAAAGTTTGTAGAGGATGTGTGTATAAAATTTCACACAATTAAAATGGTCACTTAATGGAGTCTTCCAAATAAATTTTCATGTTCAGTGTTATAAATATAGTATAATTGTATACAGAAAAAGTCTAGACTCCAAATTGATGCTGTGTTGTCTTAAAATTATTAGAGTCTACAAGAAGGGAAGAAAGGGGCTATCTTTGTTTTCCATATACTATATATATTTTTTTTCTGAAATCTGTTGCTTAGAAACAAAATTAAGCCCACAATAACTGTTTACGTAGGACTGGGCTGAAATAAATACATGCAGTGCTTTCTGTTCCCTCTCCTACCTCTGCAGCAGCAATTAATATAGAGCCTACTCCCAACACTGAAAAACAGGAGTGGGATAAGAAGGGGAAATCTGCAGAGCTATCTTCAGGTTTTGGAAAGAAAAGGTGATAAAATAGCAAACAAACTGCTTTTTTCCTATATCTAATATCACAAGTTGGGCAAGTTAACTGGTTTGCATTTAATTAGTATTCTTTACCTTAGTTTAACCTAAAAGTGATATTATTTCACTAACCAACAGAAGTGAAAGTAACTTAATTTCTTACAGGTACTGTCCTATTGCAGCCCAGGTTCCTGCCAGCTCTTTAAATAACTCTTTGCTGGCTTTTGCTGCAGCTTAGCCAGCTCTTGCTGGAGCTGCGCACCAGGGCATACCCACTTATTTTCACCTCTGCTAACCTCAAATATTAAATCAGAATTGACTGTTCAACAGTGTGCCTGATTCAGAATGGCAATTGCGACTGCGAATGACAGAGAAGGTAGCACCTGAAAGGGGCATTTGGAGAATTGGGAGTGGCATGTGGTAATATATAGTTTGTTTTCTCTGATGACTGAAGCCTTGTGTCTCAAGCAGTAAAGAGTTCCAGTGAAATGCTAATGGCAATACTATTAGGATGGAGGTATTTTATAATGTGATTAGTAGACTGAGATTCACAGTCCTGTTACCAAAATAGAAAAACAATCTCGGTAGGCCAACTTTGTTTAGAGAAGAACCCCAGTGCAGTGCTGGGTCCTTTGAAGATGATTTTAGCTAGAGAGAGAGCACTATGCCTGGCCCGCTGAAGTGAATCCTGCTAGTAAAAAAGAAGTCCCAACGGTGTGCTCCCTGAATGCAATGCCATAGTAGATGGTATATTGATGTGTTGCTGCACAAGAAGGAATTCTGTACTCTTTATTTATTTACACAGGGCCATAGGTGTTCCTGGTACTTGCCTTAGAGGGGCAAGTCCTGGTGCCAGGTTCCCAGAAATAGAATTTTGTTCAAGGCACCAAATAAAATGTTCCCAAGAGTGTTGGTTGACTCAGCACCAGCCTTTATTTTCTCCACTGATTGTTACCATCTGGCAGGTACATGGCATACTGTAACAAATAAACCAGGGATCTGAGACTAATGCAAAAAACCCCCCTACACCCCACAACAATCACCATTAAAATTAGTATCCTTGTTCGCAAACTCATTTGAAATACCAGTAAATGGAAGAACTTGGAAACTCATCTACTTTTCCTGGAAATAATTTCTGAACTTCTTTCAGGCCAGGCACTGGCATATATGCCATATGTAGTACCAGAGAGAATATTTGGGTGCCTATGCAATGCCTGCTATGTGGACAAAGTATGAGTTCAATCTTTCCTGTCATCGGTCTTTTACTAGGACTACATTAGAATATAAATAATAAGTACAGCATAAAGTAAGAACCTGCACACAAGACAGACCAGTATTACAAAGAAAAAGGGTAACCTGCCTCTAGCAATGGCCTATACCTTATGACCTGCAGCAAAAGACTTGACTGGCCACATTAACTTGCTAAGCTGTGGATGTTATTTATGGGAACATATATTTTGAGGGAAATGTGTGGTGTTTACTTATACTAAACAATCTGTTCCACCTTTTAGCAGACACTGAGTTACTTTCTCAGTCTTGAAGAAGAGCTCTGTATAAGCTAGAAAGCTTGTGTCTCACCTACAGCAATTGATATAATACAATAAAAGATATTACCGTACTTTGTCTCTCTAATAAAGTAATTCAGTCTTTTAGATATCCTGTTTCAGTATTTGTGTTGATAGCTTTAAGTAGCAATGAATTCCAAAGGTTATGTATATATGTATTTCCTTTTGTTTATTTTTTATTTCATGTCCCCTCAGTCTCTGTATAGGAGATATGAATCAGAAGCTGCACCATTCCTAATTTAAAAATCTAAAAATTGTCTCCTGACCAAGCTCAATAATCTCTGGTTGTATGTAAACTTTAATATGGCTCTAACCAGTTTTCTGTCCTGAATCTGAAGACGAGCAGGGTTCGCATGCGGGGCTGGGCCCTGCGCAGTTAACCATTACCCGGTAAGCATATCATGTGTTAAGGGTGATGCTTACTGGGTTACTCTTTAACCGGGTACCTGTTAACATCCCTAAAAAGCACTATATATGTAATCTCTCTCTCTCTCTCTCTCTCTCGTGTATGTGTGTAAAATATACATATAAATATTTTTCCTACAGGACAACAGAGTGACATATCACACTGCATCTCACCTACCTCCTCCCTTTCTTCCCTTTCCAGCTCGAGCCCCACCTGGCTGCTTCCCCTTGCCACTTGCTATTTTAATTGCTATTTTAAACCAAGCCCCTACTCCACTTCCTCCACCCCCATCCAATAGAGCTTTCATTGCCAGGAAACATGGCACGGTAGCTGGCAGACCCCCACATTACAGCTGTAACAGTCCAGGACTGGGGGCAGAGGGTGCAGTGCTCAGGACAGCAGTCCGGGGACAGGTAGTAGGAGTGGGGCTCCCAGCTGGGTTTATGTGCCAGCAGTGGGCTCTTGGGCTCCCCTGCTGCCGGGCTCTTGGGGAGCTGGAGCACGGTGCTTGGCTGCCCCCATGGAGCCTCACCCCCTCCCCACTGGCTGCACTTACCACGGCTGCCAGAGCACACCCATGCCACCCAGGGGGCTGCTGCACCAACTTGTCTGCTCCTTCCCCTCTGCTCCCAGCAGGTGGCTGGGCAGTTCTGGGCTCTGTGGGCAGGGCTGGGGTAGTGAGCAATGCAGGCAGGACTGCACCGGGGGAGAGGTTGGAACAGTGCCCCCTGCGCTGCTACTTTCCCCACCTCAGCTGGCTGCAGTGCCCTGGAGCACCGCGTGCACATGGCACTACCTGCACCTTGCTGTGTCCCACATGGGGCAGCAGGCACCCCTCCGCTTCCCTGGCCGCCAGGGTTAGAGCCGGGTCTGGTGCATGCCATGGCCTGGAGAAGTGGGAGTGGGGGGGGAGAGAAGGGGAGACTGGGCTAGCACAACAGGGGGCCGGGGGAGGAGAAGGGGAGACCAGGCTAGTGCAGCAGGGAATGCGGGGAGAGAGAAAAGACCCAGGGTGGTTGGGGGTGGGAGTGGGAGAAGGGGCCCAGGCTGGTGTGGCGGCAGTCCAGCCCTCCATGGTGGCCAGGGGAGGAGAGCTGGGGTTGCCTACCACCCGGGAAAGGGGAGTTGGCAAGCGCAGCGAGCAGGGGTCATAGCTTCTTAGTATATATATTAAAAAGTTTTTCCTGATGGACGACAGAATGTTCCTGCCAAGTGACAGCACGATGTCATAAGTGTCAACAGCATCAACAACCCCTCTCAGTGAAGTGAAAACAGCCAGAGAGAGGGGGGTAGGTGAGTGTAATGAGCAGAGGGTGCAGCCCCCTAGTAAGTATTATGATCATTTCAGTTAGAAAAGTGGTGCTATAAGAATAGTACCCAGTACAATTGGGAATGAGCTCCAATATATTATTTAAACAAACAAACAAATAAATATGTGTATCAAGAAATATGTTTTTCCATGCACTCCCTCAAGGAACTCCTTCACAATATTATGAAGGTGTTAGAAAAGTTTAGATTTTGGTCTTCCCCAAAGTTCAGAGGTGTTTGTGTGTGTCAAGTTCAAGGGTTTGGATCAGTCTACTGTACACAGTAGTTGTGAAATTCAGAATTGAACTACCCCATAATCTGAGGTAGTTTGGTCCAGGGCTCTGACTCAGAATATTGTACAGAATGATCTTATTCAAAACCATGCAACCGACTCACAGACCTACTTGTCCACTCCGGAACTGTCTCCTCTGTCTAAATTAAAATATTAGCCTGTCTTTCTGACATCATTTCATGGATACCCAGCTGTCAGCCCGAGTTCAGCATGACCAAAACTAGACTCTTGATCTTTCCCCACTAAGCCCTTTGACCTTTCTCAGTCACTATAACTACTGACACTCAGAAGAATAAAATCAGCTTGGTCTTCATTTTGTCCCTTTCTCTAGATCTGATGCATTTGGGATGTGTCTAAATCTTGCCACTTTTTCCTACACAACATCTGTAAGATCCAGTATTTCCTTTCTACCCATATAGTTAAAACTCTTGGCCAGACACTATCTTGCTTCCTGATTACAACCTTGTTTTTTTTTCTGGTCTTGTCTAACGCCATCTCAAATTCATATAAAATGTTGCTGCAAAAATCACCTTTCTGACTTGACGCATCACCCGTGCCATTGTGCCTACCTGTTCACTTCCCTTTGGGTGCATCAAACACAAGCTACTAGTCTTAAATTTTAAGGGCCCCCATTAACTATTCCATCTCTTCTTTTAATCTCTTATCTAACACACTCTGGAAACAACCACCTCTGCTATTGCTATGTTCATGATGCCAGTGTGGAGAGCCCATCTGACAAATTTCCCAACAAGTTCCTTTGTGCTTTCTCCCATGCTCACTTTTATACATGGGGAGGAGCTTCCTGTAAAAATCTGCAAGGCTACCAGCACTTTTCAAACTCACTTTGACTACATGATGACTACAAAATATTTGACAATGATTAGGCACCTGGTTTGCTGTGACCACTGCTTATCCGAATTAATTTATCATCATCTTACTGTTATCTTGTGCTCTCCCTATTTGTTCTCTCTCACCTGACACTCAGGCTATGTCTACACTGGCATGATTTAGCGCAAGAACTCTTTTGCGGAAGAGTTCTTGTGCAAAAACTCTTCCAGAAGACAGGGTCTACACTGGCATGTGCCTTTGCACAAGAGATGTGCTTTTGCGCAAGAGCATCCTTGCCAGTGTAGATAGTTTCTCTGCGCAAGAAAACTCTGATGGCCATTTTAACCATAGGGCTTTCTTGCGCAAGTAATTCATGTTGCCTGTCTACACTGGCCTCTTGCGCAAGAACAGTTGCGCAAGAGGGCTTATTCCTGAGCGGGAGCATCATAGTTCTTGCGCAAGAAGCACTGATTTCATACATTAGAACGTCAGTGTTCTTGTGCAAGAACTTGTGGCCAGTGTAGACAGGCAGCAAGTTTTGGCGCAAAAGCAGCCGCTTTTGCACAAGCTCGTGCCAATGTAGACACAGCCTCAGATTGTAAGTTCTTTGGGGAATGAACTGTCATTTTATACATATGCAGTGTCTACCTACTACAATGGGGCAATCCTCAGTTGGTGGTCTCAAAATACTAACACGATACAAATAAATAATAGGTCAGCAGTTCCAAACTCCCCACATTTGTGGTTGTTCAGGTCCAAAGTTCTGGTTTGGCCCATTCTATTCTTTTTAGGTTTTTTAATACATGCTCATCACAGTAGTATCTAAGAGCCTTCCAACAGAGCTTTAAGCAACATGATACAAATCTCTCTCATTTGTTCTGTTATCCTTCCCTTGTGGAAGAAGTGTATAGAGAGGAGTAGCTTGTTTTGATTTTGTTTGTTTGTATGTTTTGTTTACATATACCTGTTGCTAGTTTACATTAGAGAAGGCAAGGTAAAAAAAAAAGTGCCTTGCATACCGAGTGGCAAGCGGTGAGATTTGTGATAGTTCTTTGTGCCTGGGGATAGTCGTTCCACAGTCTAAGACTACCCCTGGAAAATGTTCCGTCTCTCCCATAGATTTACTCTTAGGCTATGTCTAGACTGGCATGATTTTCCACAAATGCTTTTAACGGAAAAGTTTTTCCGTTAAAAGCATTTGCGGAAAAGAGCGTCTAGATTGGCACGGAGGCTTTTGCACAAAAGCACTTTTATGAAAAGCGCCCGCGCTAATCTAGATGCGCTTTATGAAGAAAGCCCGATCGCCATTTTAGCCATCGGGCTTTTTAAAAACAATTCTGGGTTGTCTACACTGGCCTCTTGCGCAAAAGCATTTGGCGCAAGAGGGCTTTTGCCCGAACGGGAGTGTCATTGTATTTAGCTCAAGAAGCACTGATTTTGTACATTACAAAGTCAGTGCTCTTTGGCGCAAATTCAAGCGCCAGTGTAGATAGCTGGCAGTTTTTCCGCAAAGCGCTGCTTTTATGAAAAACTTGCCAGTCTAGACACAGCCTTAGGCTATGGCTACACTACATCTTAAATCAACATAAATTATACTGCTCAGAAATGTGAACTAGCCATCCCATTGAACAACGTAATTTACACTGATTTAAGTGCCAATGTGGACAGTTCTATGTCAGAGGAAGAGCTCATAGTAACATACCCCAGTTGCAGAACCTGAAAAAATTATGACAAGAGAGCTCTTTTGTTGGCTTAGAGCACCTACACAGAAAGCTTAAAGGGGTGCAGCTGCACCCCTTTAAGCTCTCTAGTGTAGCCAAAACCCTATTGTTGACAGTTCCATTGTGCCAGATGAAGAAAGTTATCAATGGTGGTCTTCATCCCAGAGCTTGAACAATCATTTAGGTATTGTGGAAGCAGGCTATGCAGCACTTTAAGCTCAGAACTTAAACCTTAAACTTGATTCAAAATTTGATGGGAAGTCAACATAGAAAAAACTCGTTTGGTGCATTTACAATAGCCTATATTAGTGAGGAGATGCACTGCCATCTTTTGTACTAGTTGGAATTTCTTGTACATATGAATACAGTGGGATTCTTCATTTTGGAAAAGTGATGATTAAGTGGGAATATAAGAGGTCTACAAAATCATGAATGGTGAGAACAAATTCATAGGGAAGTGTTTATCCCTTCACATAATAAAAGAACCAAGGGTCACCTGATGACATTGATAGGTAGCAAGTTTAAAGAACAAACAAAATAAAGTCTTTCTTAACACAACACATGATCAGCCCATGGAACTTGTTATGATGGGATGGCGTGAAGGCCAAAAGTATAGGTTAAAAAAAAAAAGAAAGAATTATATACGTTCATTGAAGATGGATCTATTAGTGGTTACTAGCCAAAATCATCAGCAATGCAAACCCATGCTCTGAGTGTTGCTAACCTACCCTTGCTAGGAGCTGGAAGTGGACAATGGGGGCTGGATCACTTGATGATTGCCTGTTCTGTTCATTTCTTCTCAAACATTTGATACTGGCTCTGCGGGTAAACAGGCTACTAGGCTAGAAGAACCATTGGTCTGATCCAGTATAACTGTTTGTACGTTCTTAACTTTGGTGCTGCTTAGGAGTGGTTAGTTGGTGACCACCAGGTCCCCAGCGGTCTCACGAGCTGCCCCTTGGGCAGCAGTGGCAGTTGGGGGTGTGTGGCCTGGAGTCACCCCGTTATTTCACAGTACCACAGCATGTCTGGAGCTTTAAAGGACCAGTCGGTACATACATACACCAGTGAGGCTGGGAAGCTTGTGCCCCCCTGATCGGCCCCCACGTGCTGGGTTCGCAGCCTTCCTTCAGACGCTGACTCAGGAGGAGGCGATGACGACAGGGCGGGTCACTCTGCTATTTTGGCCGGGCCGGCGGCAGTGGGACAAACGGCTCAGAGCCCGCTTTGGCGGGTGACGGCGTGTCCTGCGGCGGGGGAGTGCGTGACACAGCGCTGCCCCCGGGCCGCCGCGCGGCGCCGCTCCTCGCCCCGCCCGCTGAGCCGGGGTATAGTTAGGCAATGAGCGAGCGCGGAGCTATGTGCCCTCTGCGCGGGGCGCCGTGTCCGGCCGCTCGGAGCGGAGGCTTGTGGGTAAGGGAGGCCGGCTGCTGGGTGTCAGGCTGAGGGGCGGGAGGCGGAGGATGGGGGCGGCGGGAGGCAGCGGCAGGGACAGTGACTCGCTGCGGGCGGCGGCCGCTCCACGGACTGAGTGACACCGCGAGAGAGGGGCGGCAGCGAGCCCCACGCCGCCGCCGCCGGGAATCGCTTCTCCCGCCCAGCGCCGCCGCCGGAGGAAGAGGAGGGGAGCCCGCCTCGAGCGCCGCCCGCCGCTTTCCCTCCGCCGCCGCGGGTGTTTGGCTGGTGCAATGGCCTGGCCGGTGCCGGGGACCCGGCAGTGACTCGGTGCCCGCCCAGAGCCGTGCTGAGCGGGGGGGGGAGGCGCCGCGGGAATCTCTCTCCCCCCGCCTCGCTCATGCCTTTGCAGCTGAGAGGTGCCCAGCGGCGGAGCAGCCTCAGCCTCGCCCAGGCGGGGAGCGTCCCCTCTGCTCCCCGCCCTGCTCCTGAGACAGGGCCCAGGCCCGACCGGGAGCCCCCGGCTTCTCCGCAGCGCTAGGCCCCAGAGCGGATCCCGGCACCGGCTATAGCGATCTCCAGCCAGGCAGGTCGCCGCTCGCCCTGCCCCGCGGTGAGCGGGCGATGAGCCAGCATCCGACAGCGAAGATGTCCGCTCCCCCCGCGTCTGCGCCCCCGGAGCTCGGGGAGGGAGTGAGCCGCCAGAGGAAGCTGGAGTCCATGATCCGAGACCCTCGGTCCCCAGTCAATGTGGAAAGTTTGCTGGTGAGTTAGACCCACCCCGGCACAAAAGGAGCCGCGAGAGCCTCCCCCTCCCAGGCATCGATGGGTTGGCGGGGCGGGGTGACAAAGAGAGCGCTCTCCTTGGCTTGCTGGGATTGGGGGTTGGGGTTCATTCCAACGTGGATAGGTTTGTGGTAGATGTCCCCTCTGAGATGAGGTGAAAGGAGTGCTTGCCCACAGCCCTTCTACCTGAGGGGCTATGCTTGGGGGTGGGTGGGTGAAAGGACTTCCCGCGGGGTGGGTTTGAGGAAGCTCTCGGTGCTTTTGAAAGAGATTGAAGAGTGGTGTCCCTCTGAACGAATTGGGGTGGGGTGTTAGTGAGATCCCTATTGGGGGAGAGGGTGACGAGAGAAGGCCATGTTGGTGAGAACGTGCTCATCCTAGGGTGGCAGCCTGTCTGGCGTTGGGAAGAAGAGGGGTAGAGAACAACTCCTGTTTCCCTTGAGTGAACTTTGTGTTGGGGCGGAGGTGGGGAGACGGGCTGTGGAGTGCTTCCTGCTTGACTGACTGGGGGTTGACTGAGAGGGCTCCTTTCTTGGATGGATGAGGGAAATGCCTTTGGATGGATGGGCAGAGTGCTTCTTACCCTTAGCTTTATTTGCACTTAATGCACTCAATCTGATATCAAAGCAGGACTGACTCTAAGATTATTGTGAGAATTGGAAGCAAATACATTCCTCTCCCCATGTGTCTTCCAAGTGTGTGCTACCACCTCCTGCTTGGGCCCCCCCAAACTAAAGCACCCTCTATTGTGAAATTAAAGATAAGACTTGCGGCCCAGGGCATGATGAAGACACAATACAGGAAAAGAACATGCCTAGGAAAGAAATGTATCTTGGGGATATAGCAATGGCACTTATTTCTCTCTGCCTTTTGTAACATAGCATTTGTTTTCCTGTTTGAGTATGGAGTGCTGTTTTCTTCCTGGGGAAATCCAGTCCTCCATGAAGGAGTAGAAAGGGAGTGTGAGCTCCCCATTTGAAACATGTAAGCCCTAGAAAGGTGGTGGGGGTGAGTATTAGTGTTTTTATCAGGCATCAGGTCTTTTCTGCCAGAACAGTGTTCTGTGGCAGAGAAGTCTTAGTGCCTGCAGGCTGTGTGAAAAGTTTGGATGTTTTTCTTTCTCATTGCAGGCACTTACTGTATTCTGAGAGGCCACAGGAATCATTTGCAAAAATTACTCAGTTCCGTTTGGCCAAAGTACAGGAGCTGACTGCACTAGTGTGTGTGTGTGTCTGTGCTGGGGGGGTTGGGTGAGAGGGGAAGGGGAAAATTCAGGGACCTCCTGTAATGTGCATGAAGTTATTTTCATGCTTCTTTTATGTTGTGCTATTCCTGTCATGGATACTCAGAGGTGTACTGTCATCCATGATTCTTGTTGGAATGGGTGGGAAGTGGTGCTGCTTATTTCACTGGGCCTTGATAGGGTTTAACCCTGGCCAAAGCAAAGAGAGCTGCCTCCGGGCTTCCCTCCCAGCATTTTCGTCGGCATTTCACTAGGAA
Organism: Rafetus swinhoei; assembly: GCA_019425775.1. Classification (NCBI taxonomy): domain Eukaryota; kingdom Metazoa; phylum Chordata; order Testudines; family Trionychidae; genus Rafetus; species Rafetus swinhoei. The sequence continues at coordinate 27,600,281 of CM033440.1, forward strand.
AACTTTGACCTATGGCCAGAAAGGGTAGTTAAAAATAGTATAGCGGATCTGAAAAACTCATCAGGTTAATACTTAATGCTGGCTGATTTTTTTTTTTCATGTTATATTTTCAGCTTTTATATTTGTTGTTTTTGTTCTTGGGCTTGGCAGGACAATATTGTAAAAGCACAGTTCTTAATGTGATCTTGAATAAAAATTGCATGGTGCAAGTGTCAGCTTGAGAGTAGTTTTGCCTAGCTTATACATTTTGTAAAATTACACCAGTGTAGATCAGCTTATGTAATAAATGACACAAATTACCAAAACAAGGTAAGATGTTTGTTGAGCAGACCATTAATGCATGTTTTTTATAGTAAAGGACATAATTTTGTCATGTAAGACAGAGGGAACTAAAATAGATGTATCTTAAATATTCATTATAATGAATATCAGTGGATGAAATAGTATAATGTTTACACACAAAATAGTACAATTTAGATCCCTCTCGATTTCATACCTCTCAACTATTCAGTGAGTAAAAAAATGTGGTGTTGTACATGAAAATTGTAGCAATTTTCCTACAAATATTTTCACTTTTAGAGCTTGATAGTGTAGCTTTGTGAAGTTTGGCATGGTATTCTGTGCTTGGTTTCTCCTAGATTGACTAGGACGAATACATTCAAGTTGTGAAAAAGGTTTGCTTCTAAACAGCTAGTTAGGGCAATTTGTGCTGAAGGCAGAAAATGTACTTTAAAGTGGAAATACAGTGGCACATATTGGACATGGGGAAACAGTCTTCAAAAGACTAGTTACATTACAAAAAATAATGTTTTACATTATTTTTAGGTTGATGAAGTGGTAACTGATCATTGCCTGAATAGGAAGAGCTTAAAACATACACTATTGAATGGAATCTGAAGCTGAATATATTTCCTAATACTATGCATCTAATAAATCATAAAATAGCTGCTATTCTGCATTTTATGTGTGTGTTTTATTCTTGGTAAAGTGTAGAGAGGGAAGAGTAATAATCTTAATCTGCAGCACATGGTGGAAATTTGAAAATTGATAAGATGAGGTAAGAATTACCTTTCTCTAAATATCAATTCTATTCCCTAGCAAAGGCTGTACTATTCAGTAATTTCTAAATGAAGAGATTTTTATGTGCTGTCTGGATCATGGCTAAAAACTCATCAGTAGAGTCTATGGAGCCCAGTACACAGATACGTAGATTTAAGACCATCTAATCTAGCCTCATGTATATTAGGGGCTGTTAAATTTCATCTCTTTATTGAGTCCAGTAACTTATTTGATGGTAACATACCTTCCACAAAAATGTTGACGATATCAAGAGATGGAGAATTCACTGCTACCCTTGAAAGTTTGTTCCCGTGGTTAATCACCCTCGCTGTTTTTGTTTTTTAAATGTGCCTTATATCTAATTTGTCTGGTTTTAGCTTCCACCATTGGTTCTTGATAAGTCATCCTGTGCTATATTGAAGAGTCCTATAGTACCCCATATATTTTCCTTGTGAAGATTTACATACAGTACTACAATCAAGTAATGATGTGTCTTTATGATAAACTGAATGCATTGAGCTCATGCTTAAGGCATTTTCTTAAGTCATTAAATTATTTTTGTGGCTCTTGTTTGCACCTTCTCCAGTTTTTCAAGGTCCTCATAAAAATATGCACACCAGAACTGTATGCAGAATTTCAGTGTTGGTCTCAGTGATGCCATAGCCAGAATTAATTGCTTCGCCATTCATTATTCCACTTCATATATCTAAAGATTGTTTTAGTCCTTTTTGCCCAAAGCATTGCTCTGCAGTGGGAGCTCACATTGATGTGCTTGTCCACTGTGACCCATATCTGTTTTTCAGAATCACTGCTTTCTGGGACATTGTCATTATTCCATGGATACAGACTGAATTTTTTTCTTTTTGGATGTATGACCTTGTGTTTGGTTGTATTAAAACACGTTTGTTTGAATGGGACCAGTTTACTAAGCGATACAGATTATTCTGTAGTACTTGACGTGTCCTCATCGTTATATACCGTTCTTCCATTCTATGTCATTCACAAATTTATTGGAGCTGATTTTATATTTACTTCCAGAACATTGAAAAAATGTTGAATAGTGTGCCACCTAGTACAGTACTGACTCCTCTGGAACCCTACTAGAGATACCACTCTTCAGTGATGATTCCCCACTGACAGCTGCTTTTTTTACATGTCAGATAACAATTTATTAGTCTGTTTAGCTCATGCTTTATTATGTATCAGCATTATACACTTCATTTATGTAACAGTTGCATCACTCAATAGGTTTGTTCTTACTAGGATTTAAAAGTGTATTAGTAAGTGATCACTAATACTTAACATGTTTTAAAACTAGTGACCACAAGGCATTGTAGACTGAAGAGTTGAAGTTAGATCCCTCCTTTGATTCAACTCTGTCAGTTTAGTACACATGCCATTCTAATAGTTTAATGTAGACTTTTTTAGCTAATGCCTAAACAACACAGTGTAGACTTTGATTTAAGAGAAGAATAATAGTAGTTGAGTGTTAAATATCCTGGTATAGTCATGCCTCCAAAACTTATATTTAAAACCAAATTGCTAATTTCCTTAAAATTCATTTATTTTCTTAAAATGAAGTTTGACTTATAAACATATTTAAAGATTTTAAAATATGTTAATGGAGGAAAACCCCATAACAAATATTTTCTGTCAAATCCTAGGTATTATATCAAGCATAGACGAGACATATTTTTGGAGATTAGGTAAAAGAAAAGAATGCCTATATATGTTGGTCTATCTCAGTGTTTCTCAAGTGGGCTGCTAACCCACTTTGGCGAACCGGAACCAATCAGGGCCACAAGGCTCTGTGACTGCTGAGCCGTTAGATAAACAAAGCGGAGTGGCCTGTTAGCATCTTTTTCAAAGTGGGACCATGGCTTGCTTTGAAAAACACTGGTCTATGTACAAGTGTCATCAGGGGAGTAAATTAGGGATGTAAGAGGTTAACTGGTTAACCAGTTACCTGCTAATCAGGCAGCTTATCAGCCTGCTTGCAAGATAGCCAGTTAACCGACCCAGCCGGCTGTATCCTGCCTGCGGCTGAAGCAAGCCCAGCTGGATCAGCACTGTGGTGAGCCTGGCTGGCTGGACCCTACCCACAACATGGCAGGCTGGAGCAGTCTCAGCAGACGCATCTGGCCTGACTCTGCCTGCAGCAGGCTGGCACAGCCCTGCTGCGCAAACAGTCCTGGATGGCTGGATGCTATTTTAGGGTGTTTTTACATCCCTAGAATAAATGTTTCAATTTTATTCCAGCTGTACTAATTGAGGTCCCAATTAATAAAGCTGATCTGCATTAGCAGATCACTGAGCAGAGCCACATTTGTTTAGGGGCTTCATATTTTCATAAGGGTCTGCTACATGGGTCAGTTTGTAGAAGAGAGTCTTTAATAAGGAAAACTTTGAATCAATTCCTATTTTTTTTCTTTTAATTGAAAAAAACTCCTTGATTGGCATGAATTTTCCACTATATAAGTTTGAAAGAGTAAATTAGTCCATCATTTATTAATTTTCACAGGCAAACACCTGGAAGAGCCAGTAGGCCAAGTCTATACTACAAGTTAAACCTCTTTAGTTAGGCACCCTCAGGACCTGACTGGTGCCAAACCAGAGATAGTGGGATAGCAGTATAGTCTAGCAGCATTACCAATACTTGTACTTCTTACTGGGCTCTGAGAAGACATTTAGGGGTAAATTAGAGCTATATAACAGCACCGAACACCGAGAGCCAGGACTGGTGGCTGTGAACAAACTTTACAGAACCACAGGAAGCGTGGTCACACCCATGATAAGTTAACATCTGGCTAACTAAAATCATTCTGCACCACAGATGTTGCCAGACCAGAGAGAGCTGGACTAGATAGGTTCAACCTGTACCACTTACTTCAGTACAATTTTCGTTTTCAGGTCTGTGAATAAGCCTCCCTCTTGAGCACTGTAAGTTAGACTGACCTAAGCGCTGGTGAGGACAGTGCTATGTCAGCAGGAGAAGTTTTCTGCTGCTTCTCGTGTAGGTGGATTATTACATAGATCCTCTTTACCACACACGCTACAGTGGTGTGCGGATATAATGTAGTGTAGATTAGCCCTTAGTCAACTTCAGAGTTCCTAAATAATTCTTGTTTATTGATCCAAAATTCCTCTCTGCCTGTTGGGTTTTATAAATCTTTATGGAAACGAGATGTCCCATTTTTAAAATGGACAGTCCTGTATTTAAGCCTTCCTTCAGGAGTCCCAATTTTTTTAAAAAAATCAACTTGTACCATATTTTCTCTCTCCCCCCCCATCCTACTGGCCGGATCCCTGGTCACCAGCTGCTCGTCCAACAGTAATGAGTATAGGCGGAAAGGTGTTCAGTAGCTGATGTTGGTGTGAGTGTATGAGGTTGGTGGTGGAGCAAAGATGAAGTTATATACGACTGGCCATTTCCCCTGCTGGTCAGTTAGTGCAGCTCCTGCTATATGCTGGATTTCAGCCCCCATCCTATTTCCAGCTGGCACTGGCTACTCATTGTAAGCTGTGGTGGTTGATAATTGTGGGAGACACAAGGAGGCAGCCAGTTACATGTTGCTTCTGTTGCCCACCCATGAGCCCTTTATAAGCTCCCCTTCTTGCTGTCCTCTCCCTGCAGTCGAGTTCCCTGGATCCCAGTGCATAATGCGTTCTTAGGGCTTATTCCCTTCCTGTCTATACTGTAGCTGGGGACAGGAGGCATCTTGGTTACATCAATGGCCAGCAGCAGCCTGGAGGTGTTAGCTGCCTTTCAACATTGTACAGGAAGGAGGGGACAAGCTGCTTCCAGCCACTGAGGAGTTGGGGAGATCAAGGAGATCATCCCATCCTCTACCTCTGCGGCTGGAAGCGGCTCCTGTCTTTTCTCTGTTATACTGGGCTGAAAGGCAGCTGCTGGCCATGTTCTGTTGTGAACCATAGCAGAAATATGGGGTGGAGCATGTTGAACTTGCATCCCCCCCCCCACACACACGTGTTACCTCAGGGAGATGTGGTATCCTGTATCAGAAGGGGCAGGGCTGTCCTGGGGGATCCAGCCAGGCATGAAAGGTGGAGAGCACAGGGCACAGAAGCTCAGTTCGTCATTTGCCCTGTGTGAGAGAGGAGTATGGGAGTGTGTGTCACGTCTCTTCCCTTGGGGTTAGGTGTGTGTGGGTGACCCCATCCCATGTAAACTCTAAAGCCTTAAAGATCAGAAGGTAAATAAAAACAGTCCAACTACCTAGTATTCCTTTTTAACAGGGGCTCAGTCCATTTGATGTTGAACATTTGTACATTGCCATAGAACTTGCTTGAATATGAGCAATTTTACGAGGTGTCTTGTATTCAGCATAGGGAAGTATGGCCATCCTATTTATAATTCTGGAAGCTTGATTAAGTTGCAAAAGTACCTGAAGAAAATGAGCTTTTATAGCAGTAGAACTCGAGGGTGACGGGGGCATGGAGGGGAGGGGCAGGGGGCCAATAACTGGCTACCTGAGCCATCCTGTCCATTGCATGGTTTGGGGCAACCACCCCAGACACTGTGCTTTGGGGGTCCTGTGGGGCCCAGGCCAGCCCAGGGAACTAGCCAGTGACGTGGTGTCAACAGTAGGGGTCTGGCCCACCCCTGCATTTATCAACTGTGGGAAGCAAAGCAACCCTGCCTGCTCTGCTCCCCTGGTTCCCAGCTGCATCACTTTGTTTCCCACAGCCAGGAGGGGTGGTTCCACCCATTCTCTCAAGCCTCTTCCCCTGAGTGATGCTGCTGGGAGCTGAGGGAGTGGAGTGTGCTGGTGCCAGGTCGCTAGGGTCAGTTCTTCCATACACTAGGGGTGATGCGGGGAGGTGTCGCCTGGAGGTTGTGGTCATATCAGATAGAATTGCTTGATTTCTGTTACTTTTGTTCATTGTTGGCCTATAGTCTTAATGACAAACTTCATAGTAGAGTTGACTAGCTGCTGTTTCATTGCAGCTTTCTAGGTTTGAAAATCTGTGGTTTTTTTTTTTTTTTTTTTTTTTTTTTTCTGCATTGGAATAAAAATAAAAAAATTTCATTTTGGCAAAAGTTTTCTGACAAGTTCTATATCTGATGTCTTGTTACAGTAAATTCATCCACGTGGGTGGACCACTGTTCAGCCCCATTGATTTCTGTTTAGGAGCTCTCTGCTATAAAGATCAGCATGAATCAGTTTGCAAGATTGAATCCTTAATGAGCACCCTTTCTCTGTTCAATAGCTACAGTGATTTAAGGAAAAGTGAACTAGACAGTTTTGTGAGTTAAAGAATTTTTTGCTTTAAAAATATAGATTGAAATTTAGGGTGCCTTGCTGGTGCTCTACCTTTTCATCAAGCTATTATTGATGCAATCTAATATCATAAATAATTGGTCTCATTGTTGGCTGAAGGTTTCTAATCTATTAAATTGAAAAAATGGCGCTTTTTTTTTTTTTTTTTAAAAGACTTATGTCAATTGTGTTCTTAATCCATATTGGGGCTTGCCAATGTTTCATCTGTAGAAAGGACCTGTGACTAAACCATTTGCATGGAGAAGCCAGTTGTGTATTTTAAAGATACAAACGATTGTGTCCTAAGAAATAGGTTACATGGTAAAGATAAAAAGTCATGGATTAAGTTTTATATTCTTACCCAGACTTTGCTTAAGCTGTTATAAAAGTCATCAAATGATTTTTAGTAACAGATTTATTTAAAATACTTTTTACAATGGTACATAGTCTTAGTTAAGAACAAGAACATTGTGTTTATTTTGGCAGCCTTTTATGAGGCATACACTTTTTAAATTTGTCTATAATACTGTAAACAATACTGAAGTTAGTGCTTCATTTGTAAATCTCACACACTATGTTTTAGGCCTTTCCGACACTAGGGAAATGTTAACAAGAATTCTCACCATTGTTTGGAGTACTAGTATGGATGGGATGTCAGCTGCTTTCCATATTCCAAGCACTACGTTCATTAGATCTGCCATGAACAAGGTTATGTGACACAGTGCTTAAAATGGCAGCAGTGGTGCTATATACATCCCATTGCTGAAATTTACATTGTTACTGTTTTGAGAAATTTTAAACAAAATTCTTTAATCTAGACAGGGCCGTACTTACTCACTTACAGGTATTTGTTGGATGCAGCTCTTACGGTCTTTTTTTTTTTTTTTTTCTGCATTCGTTTTCTTATTCAATAAACTCATATTTTTATTTAAATTAGATTTTTTTTTGGTTAAGTTAAATCATACTATTCTTTTGAAATTGACAACTTATTTTATGCCCATCTTACTATAATTTATTAAAATCATTTAAGTTAAAGAATAGCAAAAAAGGAAGCATCCAATTCTGTACCAACTGAAAGGGTCTATAAACCAGCATTTCTCATTTTCATAGAAAGTTGGGTTTATAGTCCAGTTGGTGTGGGACTGGCTGGCTTCCTACGTGGCTCAGTGTGGCTCCCCAGAAGCAGAGAGATGTCCCTGTTGCTCTTAGGCTGAGGAGTGGCCACAAGGAGTTTGGCATGTGTGAGAGGGTGTGGGGATGGGGATTATGGTGCAGGGCGGGGGATTGGGGCATAGAAGGGGTTTCAGGATCTGGGGGTGCTCACCTTTGGCCGTTCCCCTTAAGCAGTGACCTGTACCTGCCGCTCCTAGCAGCAACATGGCTAGGCAGTTCTGAATGCTGGTCTCTGCCCACAGGCACCATCCCTGCAGTTCGGGGTAGGGGCAGCACAAAGAGCTGCATGGATGCCGCTACCTCTAGGAGCATCAGGGTTAGGTTGCCACTTGTGGGGAGCTGCCTGAGGTGAGTTTCCTCCCCAAGGAAATTAAAAGGTACAGTGCCAAAAGTGAAATCCCTGCAAGCTGCATGGAAACCTTTCAGAGACTATAATAGAGGCTCAGCTTAAACGTATACCCCAAATTAAAACCCCCCCACAGAGAACCAAAAAGTTCTACTGTGGCTTATGAACCAAGTAAAAGAAGAGATAAAAAGGCATAATTTAAAAAGTGGAAGTTAAATTGTAGAGAGGAAAATAGAAAGGAGCATAAACTATCAAATGTAAGACGTTAACTTAAAGTATAATTAGGAAGGCAAAAAGGAAGTTGAAGAACAGCTAGCCCAGGGGTGGGCAATAATTTTTGACTGGGGGCCACTTCAGAAATTTTTGAAGTGGCCCTGGGGTGCAGTGGAAGAGGCAGAGCCTCAGGCAGAAAGGGCAGGGCCAGGACACTTCTATGCTTTCCCACCCACAGACCCTTATTGGTCTGAAGTGGAGGAGTGTGCAAAGTCTTTGCCCCAGAGAACAGGTGGTGGTTCCCTCTAGGTACCCATGCCTCTGGCAGTGAGAGGAGACTTCGTGTGCTCCCCCTGCTGCCCCCAGGTCAATCAGGGGGAGCACATGAAGTCTCTCGCTCCCTGCCCCCGCTCTGCAAGAGAGTGCTGCACTTAGTCAACTGCCAGCTGAGCAGCAGCTGGTGGTTGACTTTAAGTGCTGAGCCCCTTGCAGGGTCGAAGGAGAGTTGGTGTGCTTCCCCCCCATCCCAAGCCCTGATGGGAGGAGGGAGTGCACAAAGTCTTCTCCTGCCCTGTCAGGAGCACATGGCGCTTTTAAGCGCTGCACACGCCTTGCAAGGCAGGGGCAGGGTAGGAGGAGACTTCGTGCGCCTCACCCATCCCCAGACACTGATTGGCCTGGGGGCGGGGGGAGCGGCAAGGCCTCTGCAGGCTGAATCAACTCCCTTGACGGGCGGGATTTGGCCCACAGAGGCCCTTTTGCCCATCCCTTAGCTAGCCAAAAATTAAAAAAGTAATAACCAAGTTTGTTAAAGCCCATCTGAAGCAGGAAGCCTGCTAAACAACCGGTGGGGCCACTGGACTATTAAGATGCTAAAGGAGCACTCAAGGACGATGAGGTAATTGTGGAGAAACTAAATGAATTCTTTGCTTTGGTCTTCCTGGCTAAGGATTTTAGGGAGATTCCCAAACCTGAGCCATTCTTTTTAGGTGACAAATCTGAGGAATTTTCCCAGACTGAGGTGTCATTAGAGGAGGTTTTGTAACAAATTAATAAACTAAATAGAAACAAGTCACCAGGACCAGGTGGCATTCAGCCAAGAGTCCTGAAAGAACTCAAATGTGAAATTTGAGGAACTACTAACTGTAGTGTGTAATCTAACCTTTAAATCTGCTGTACCAAATGACTGGAAGATAGCTAATGTGACACCAATTTTCAAAAAGGGCTCTAGAGGTGTTCCTGGTAATTAGTCTAAATTCAGAACTGGGCAAATTGGTTGACACTACATTAAAGAATAGAATTGTCAGACACATAGATGAGAATAATTTGTTGGGGGGGGGGGGGGAGGAAGGGGGAAGTCAATATGGTTTCTGTTAAAGGAAATCATGCCTTATTAATCTACTAGAATTCTTTGGGGTGGGGCCAGCAGCAAGTGCAATCTGGCCCCACTCTCGGGGAGCTCCCTGCCACCCCACGCCAGTGCCTCTGTAAGGCAGCAGCGCAGGGTGTCAAGTGGGAACTGGTCTGTAAGGGGAGGTAATTTAAAAACCATCTCCCGTTGCAGACCAGCTGCTTGCCGCCCCATGCTGCAGCAGTCACTGTTAGTGGGGGTCCAAGCTCCCTATGCTCCCCAGCTGGGAAGGCAGGGACCTTGCGCCGAGTGTTATGAGGAAAGTTTGGCTCCGATGGGGGTGGAGCCTAGGTAGTGGGGGCGGGGCTGTGGACTTGTCTCCCCAAGCCCTACCTTCACCCACTGCCCTTGGGGTCAGATAAACAGTGATCACTTTGGTAGGGTGTTTTCCCATTTTTATTTTCTTCCTGTGTGAGTTCATTTGGGAGCGTAGTGATTATCTGGTTTGTCCTCGTAGTTAGTGTACTGGATGCGATATACCACATTAGTAATAGGCATGTGTAAGATCCATGGATTTTGTAAGGTATATCGTGGGGTCTTGATCATTGTAGCAGTGGAGATATGTCTGCAGATTTTTCATGTGTTGTTCTGACAAGGTCTGCTTTGAGTTGGTATGTCCTGGTCTATGGGGAGCTTGCTTCTGATGATGAGGTTAGGGGTATTGTTTGAAGGCCAGAATTGGGCATTCAGGGAAGATTTCTTTCAGGATGGGGTCCCCATCAAATATGGGTTGTAGTTGTTTGATAATAACTCCATATGGATTCCAGTGTGGAATGATAGCTGACAAGTAAGGGTATCGGGGGAGGGGTGTTGGGTTTTGTTTTGTTTTGTGGGTGTTTTTTTTTTTTGTTTTGTTTTTTTGTCCTGAACCAGGTTCTCTCAGGATATTTGGGTGCCCTTTTCCATAATGTGATCTTCTCTTGTGGAGTGTTCTTGTTTAGTGAAGGTGGTTTTAAGTGTATTAAGGTGTATATCCCGGACTTTCTCTTTGGAGCATATTCTGTGGTATGAGTGCCTGGCTGTAGATAACAGATTTTTTGGTGTGTTTGGGGTAGTCATTGGCTCTTTGAACATTAGTGTGATGATCCGTGGGTTTCTTGTATATGACTCTCTATAAGGTTCCATTGTTGAAGGTAATTGTGATGAGCAGGAAGTTAATTCCAGTGTGGGAGTGTTCCAGAGAGAGAGATCAGTAAAGGACTGGTGGTTGTGGAAATCCATGAGGGAGTTTAAACTGTCTGTCTGGAGGACGAAAACATCATCAGTGGATCACAGTTATATCATTAGTTTTGTGGTACATTTGTCCAGTAATTCTTGGCATGGGTGGGGAGCCATAGAATGACAGAATTGGAGGACTGGAAGGGACTTTGAGAGGTCATCTACTCTAATCCCTTGATTCATGGTGGGACTAAGTATTATCCAGACCATCCCTGACAGGTGTTTGTCTAACCTTCTCTTAAAATGATGCAGAATCCACAATCTACCTAAGTAGATTCCAGTACTTAACCACTGAGACATTTGGGAAGTTTTTCCTAATGTCTAACCTAAACCGCCCTCGTTGCAATTTAAGCCTCTTGCTTCTTTTCCTATCCTCAGAGGTTAAGGAGAATATTTTTTGTCCCTCCTCCAAGTAAAAAATCTTTTATATAATTAGAAACTGTTTCATGTCCCCTCTCTTCTCTTCTCCAGACTATACAAACTCAATTTTTTTCATCTTTCCCTCATAGGACATGGGTTTTTTTTTTGTTTTTTTGTTTGTTCTTCTCTGGACTTTCTCCAATTTGTCCACATCTTTCGTGAAGCATATTGCCCAGAACTGGACACAGTACTCCAGTTGAAGCCTGATCAGCACAGAGTAGAGTGATAAAATTACTTTTCATATCTTATTTACGATATTCTTTTTCATACATTGGAAAATGTATATTTTGGGTTTTTTTTGCAACGTTACACAGTTGACTCATATGCAGTATGTAATCCACTGTGATCCTGGAGATCCCTTTCTACAGTCCTTCTTCCCATTTTGTGTGTATGCAACTGACTGATACTTCCTAAATGGAACGCCTTGCATTTGTGCTTATTAAATTTCATCCTATTTATTGCAGGCCATTTCTGCAGTTTGTGCAGGTTATTCTGAATTTTAATCCTGTTCTCTAAAGCTCTTGCAACTCATCCCAGCTTGGTATTGTCTGCAAACTTTGTGGCTATATCTACACTGCAGGCTTCTTGCGCAAGAACTGTTTTGCGCGAGAGTTTTTGCGCAAAAGGTCTTGCGCAAGAGCGCGTCCACACTGCCATGTACTTTTGCGCAAGAGCGTCCATGGCAGTGTGGACACACTCTTGCGCAAGAAAGCTCTGATGGACATTTTAGCCATAGGAGTATTTTGCGCAAGAAACCCCTGTTGCCCGTCCACACTGCCTTCTTGCACAAGAGCTCTTGTGCAAGAGGGCTTATTCCTCGGGGGGAAAGGAATAACTCTTGCGCAAGAAACCCTCTGTTCTGACGCTTTACTGTAAATTTGCTTGCGCAAGAACATGCGTGCAGTGTAGATGCTCTGCAAGTTTTTGCGTAAGAACAGCCGTTCTTGCGCAAGAAGCCTGCAGTGTAGACATAGCTCCCAATTGTCCTCTCTATGCCATTATCTAAATCAGTGGTTCCCAACCTGTGATCCACGGACCTCTGGTGGTCCACAATGGTACTGCAGAGAATCCATGGAAAGTTTAAAAGTAAGGTTCGGGCCCACCTTTTTCTTTCCTTTTCTTTTTTTTCCTCCCCCCGGGAGGGGGTTCCGTGAAATCTTAATAGATTGAAAAGGGGTCTGTATGCTCAAAAATGTCAGGAACCACTGAGCTAAATCTACGAGATATTGAACAGGATGGGATCAATAACTGATCCCTGCTGCTGCTTATCCCTTGCGCGCGCCCCCCAATGCCCTTTCAGGTTGACAAAACCACAGATAACTACTCTCTGGGGATGATTTTCCAGCCAGCTATGCATCCACTTTATGGTAGTTCCAGCTAGGTTGTATTTGCCTAGTTTGTTTATGAGACAGTTATGTAGGTGGGGAGGGATAGCTCAGTGGTTTGAGCATTGGCCTGCTAAACTCAAGGTTGGGAGTTCAATCCTTGAGGGGGCCGTTTAGGGATCTGGGGCAAATCTGTCAGGGATGGTACTTGGTCCTGCTATGAGGGTAGGGGACTGGACTTGATGACCTCTCAAGGTCCCTTCAAGCTCTATGAGATAGGACAGTATAAAAAGCTGTACTAAAGTCAGAATACTCTACAGCTTCCTCCTCAAGGCTTGTTACTCTGTCAAAGAAAACTATTAGGTTGGTTTGACATGATTTGTTCTTGATAAAGCCATGCTGACAGTTACTTATCACCTCATTGTTTTTTAGGTGTTTGCAAATTGATTCCTTAATTATTAGCTTCATTATTATCCAAGGTACTGAAGTTATGTTGACAGGTCTGTAATTCCCAGGGTTGTCCTTATTTTCCTTCTTATTAACTGGCACTCTTTGACCTTTTCCAGTCCTCTGAAATCTCTGTTGTCTTCTGTGACTTTCCCAATATAGTTGCTAATGGCTTAAGTATGTCCTCAGCTTCTTGAGTATTCTAGGATGCATTTCATCAGGCCCTGGTGATTTGAAGAATTTGACTTCTTTTTTCTAAATACTTTTAACTTATTTTTTTCCCTATTTTACCCTCTGATCCTACTTCATTTTCACTGGCATCCACTATGTTAGATGTCCCCTCACTACTAACCCTATTTGTTGAAACTGAAATGAAGTAGTCATTTAGTACTTCTGCCATTTCCACATTTTCTGTTATTGTTTCTCCCCCTTCACTGAGCAATGAGGTCTGCCCTTGTCCTTGGCTGTTGTCTTGCTTTGAATGTATGTGTAGAATGTTTTCTTGTTACCTTTTATGTCTCTAGCTAGTTTAATCTCGGTTTGTGCTTCTCTAGGACTGTTTTTCCCTTTAGTCTTGTGTCCCATGGAGTCTTACCTACCAACTCCCTGAATAAGCTGAAGTCTGCCTTCTTGAAACCCATTATCTTTAGCATGCTGTTTTTCCCTTCTACCATTCCTTTTAGTCATGAACTTTACTGTTTCTTTCACCTAAGCTGCCTTCCATTTTCAAATTCTTAACCAGTTCCTCCCTATTTCATCCTAATAACCATGCCTTTTCCCATGTTTGGACAAAGTTGATGTTGTTGCATGTAAATTTGTTATGGTTGAAGATGAAAGGGATGAGTTTGGCAATAAGTTTTGGGTGGATTATCTGAGGATTGTCCATTGCCTCGAAAATATTTGAAGCAGGCAACTATGCCATTGTTGTGAGGGATGATGTAAAGGGAACTGATGTCCATGCGAGGATGATGTTCTGTTATGGAGTTGGTAGAGGAGAAGTCATTTGTGTCCTGGAGGAAGCTGGCTTTTTCTGTGGTTAATGGTATGGGTACTGATATTTCTTCACTAACTATGCAGTGGCCAGATATGTTTTTTTCTGGATTTTCTTGTTTATGCATCTTACGAAGAATAGGGATGTTAGAAAATGGTTATTTTAATAATCATGTAATTGCTAAATTTTGTAGATGTTATACCATTACTCGATACCCCAGGGATGGGGACTGCAGCCAGTGTGTTCCTGGCTCCACGCCTGGGGAGCCACCACTCACCTCCCACTGTTGCTCAGTATCAGGGCCCCCTGGGGACAGAGGTTGCTCCATGGCTGCTCCAGGTCTGTGGGGAGCCTGAGTTGTACTAGAGGCAGCAGCACAGGATGGCAGGTGGCTCCCCTACGTGCTCTTCATAGAAAACATGGACTGGCAGGCTGGGACTGAGCCAGCCTAACGGTTTTAAATGCAGAACAGTGGGAGGAGGGTTGTTGCAGTTAACCAATTAGCAGTTGCTTATCGGTTAAATGGGTAGCGAGCTAGCAGCTAACATCCTTAATGAAGAATGTAGAAGGTGAATGGGGGATGGATTTATAGACTTTTGGAATGGTTTGGGGAAGGATTTGATGATATCCTTTAAGTTCCTGGATAAATTTTGAGGTGTTTTTCTTTATAGTAGGTGGTGTAGAGAATTGTTGGTTTGCCTCATTAAGGTACTTATCACAGTTGATGGTTACAATGGACCATACTCTCAAATGAATTTACATAGGAAATTGACAAAAGATAATCATTCTGCAATGAAGAATTTTTATATCTGACCTATCAATCACCAAAGGAAACTTGCACAACACTTCAAAAAATAGCCTGGGAGTTAGATTCATTATTCTGCTAGACACCAAAATCATGGACCGAACAGATATACTGGATTTTATGGTTTACTACAATAATCTGTAATCCATTAACACCTCTTTTTGTCTTATGACTGCAAAGGTGTTAATGGACCACTGTAATTTGAATGGTCCCTTGCAATATGCTAAACAATATGTTGCCCCTAGCATTTTGCTGTGACACTGGAAGTTCCTTATCTTTCCCAGACTTGAAGATGAACTCAGTAGGGTTGTAAGTGACTAGTCAACTAGTCACCCCCTTGCTGCTTCTATCAGCTTAAAAAACAGTTCTCCCCCAGCACCATCTCCACGGGGGGCAGGGAAGGCAGATGTGTAGCAGGAGCCAGAAATCAGCTGATTCTCAGCTCATGCCCATAACCTTCCCCCTCGGCGCTCGTGCTTTTTAAATGTATTAAGAGCCACCAGGCTCTTAATACATTTAAAAGGTTAAAGTGCAGTGGGGGAGACCATGTGTGAGCCAGGACAGCTGATTTTTTGGTTCGCGCCTGCCCCCTCTCCCCCCCACTGTGCTTCAGCCTTTCAAATGTATTAAGAGACTGGCGGCTCTTTATATATAATGTAAAAGGCAGAGCTGCACCGGGAATGAACTCAACTGTGGCTCTGCCATTTCTCCCCCCTTATCAATCAGTCAGGTAGTTGATGGAAATTCCATCAACTAGTTGATTATCTGGTTAAATGCCATTTAACATACCTAGAACTCGGTGTGCTTCAAAATCTTTCTCATTAACAAAAATTGGTCAACTCGAAGATATTACCTCACCAACCTTGTCTCTATTTTGCTTAATAGCCTTTGGTGAGGGACTTGTTAAAGGCTTTTTGAAAGGTCAGATATGCTATATCCACTGGATCACTCTTTTCCACGGATCAGACCTCACTCCAAATTCTAATGAATAGGTGAGGCATCATTTCCCTTTAAAAAGCCATTTTTACTTTTCCCCAGCATATCATGTTCTTAGACTTGTAATTGTCAGGATCACCTCTGGAGCAATAGGCCCTCCAATTTTTCATCCATGTGTGGAATAAATTTTGTTACGTGCACCGTTAGAAATACATGCTGGTGGCTGTGGGCAGTCTGCTAATAGGCTGGCCAACATTTGTATCTCTCAAGGTTTGTCACCCAAGCACACAGTTTATAAGGAAGCCATTTTAAAAAAATCAGTGTTTTATTTGCCATTCTCCAATCATCTGGTACAGAAGCTGATTTAAGCAATAGGTTACATATCACAGTTAGTAGTTCTGCAATTTCATATTTGAGTTCCTTCAGAGTTCTTGGGTGAATATCAGCTGGTCCTGGTGACTTCTTATTCATTCATTAATTTGTTACAAAAGGTCTTCTGTTGTTACCTCACTGTGGGATAGTTTGCCAGATTTGTAACCTGAAAAGAACGATGTGAGTGTGGGTATCTCACACTTTCTCAGCCGTGAAGACAGACTGAAGAATTTATTAAGCTTCTCTGCAATGGCTTTTTCTTCTTGGAGTGCTTCTTTAGCATCTCACTCGTCCAGTGGACCCACTGATTGTTTACCAGCCTTCCTGATTCTGATGCACTTAACAAAAGATAATTGTATGTTGCTTTTTGTAATTGCTCTTCTGATTTTTTTTTTTTTTTTTTTGTACTGCATAATTATACTTTTACACTTGCCAGAATTTATGCTCTCCTCCATTTTCCACTATAAGATTTGGCTTCCAATTTTAAAAGATGCTTTTTTAACCTCTAACTGCCTCCTTTACTCTCTTGTGCAGCAATGGTTTCATGCTTGGGGGTCCTGTTGCTGTGTGTGGTTTTTTTTTTTTTTTTTTTTAATGTATGTTGTACATTTAATTTGATCCTCCATTATGGTGTTTTAAAATAGCTTCCTGGAGTTTGCAGGCATTTTCACTAAGATGACTTTTCCATTTAACTGATGTCATTTTTGTGTAGATCCCCTTTTTGAAGTTAAATGCTAGGTTTCTTTGTGATTCTTTCTTCCTGCAAGGATGTTAAATTTAATTATATTATGGTTGCTATTACTGTGCAGTTCATCTATATTCAACTCTTGAACCCCATACTACGTGCTACTTAAAATTAAATCAAGAATTACCTCTTCCATTGTGAGTTCCAGGACTAGGAGCTCCAAAAATCCAGTCATTAATGATGTCTAGAATTTCTGTACCCTGTTCTGAGGTGAAATGTTCTCAGTCAGTATGGAGTGAGTTGAAATCCCCCTTTATTATTGAGTTTTCTGTTTTTGTAGGCTTTCTAATCTCCCCTAGGATTTCACAGTCACCATCTCCGTCTTGGTCAGGTGATCAGTAGTATATATTGCTGTACTCTTAGTCAAGCTTGGAATTTCTACAGGCAGGGCCGGCTCTAGGCACCAGCAAATCAAGCAGATGCTTGGGGTGGCACATTTCCAGGGGCGTCATTTCCAGGTAAGCAGCTGCCCCCGGCCCTGCCTGGCCCCGCCCCGCCGATTTTTAAAGGGTCATGGGAGCTTGGCTCTGGCTGCGTGTCCCTGGGAGCTGGCTGCAGAGTGTGGCGTGGCCAGGCTCTGCCCCTCCCCTCCGGCTTCAGTCCTGCCGTGGCCCCAGCCCCCTTCCCTGGCGAGAGACTGCTCCCTGCCGGCCACCTGGCTCACTGCGCCTGCCCCGCGCCCTTCTGGCTCCGCGCCGCTCGTTCCCCGCGCTGCCCCTGTGCCCTGCTCCCCTGCACCCCGGTCTCCCTGCTCTCCCTGTTCCCTGCGACTCTCTGGCTCTGTGCCGCCCTTGCACCCCATACCCTGCTCCCCCGATCCCTGCCCCCCTCTGGCTCTGCGCCTCCTGTTCCCTGCACCGCCCCTGCACCCCGGTCCCCGTGCCCCTCTGGCTCTGTGCCCCCTCTGCACCCCGCAGCCCCTTTTCCCTGCACCCCTCTGGGTCTGTGCCCCCCATTCCCCACACTGCCTCTGGACCCCGATCGCTCTACCCCTTCCCCATTCCCCGCGTCCCATTCCCCGTGCCTCCCCTGCACCCCACACCCTGGTCCCCCCAGTCCCTGTGTCCCTCTGGCTCTGCGCCTCCCATTCCCCGCACAACCCATGTACCCCCCACACTGTTCCCTGCACCCCTCTGGCTCTGCGCACCCCAGCACCCCAGTCCCCCTGCTTCCCCTAGTCCCCGTGCCCCTCTGGCTCTGCACCTCCCATTCCCCACAATGAACCCTGCTCCCCCTGTTCCCCATGCCCCTCTGGCTCTGCGCTGTCCCTGCACCCTGCTTCCCCTGTGGGTTGGGAGTGAGGGGTGCTTGTCCGTAGGGAGGGGCTGGACAGGGCAGGGAAAATGCTGTTGTGACCCAGCAGCGAGTGAAAGGGGAAGGGGAGTTTACTTGAAGCGCCTTTGCCTTTATGGAAAAAAATCATTAAAATTATATTTGCTATTTATAGGGCTAAAATGCTGGGACGAAAACAAAACAAAAAAACATTGCAAAGTGCAAATGTGTAAAAGCCAACAAAAAAAGGGGGGCTAGAATTTTTTTCGCTTGGGGTGGCAAAAAACCTAGAGCCGGCCCTGTCTATAGGTAAAGATTGTGTGGTACAGTTTAATTCATATAAGCTTTTTACTATAGTTGACTGTATTCTTTCTGTCACATAGTGTCGCTCCCCACCAGTGTGACCTACTATCATTCCTGTATATTTTATACAATGGTATTATTGTGTCCTGTTGATTATTGTTCCACCAAGTTTCAGTGATGTCTACTATATCACTATCCTCATTTAATACTAGGTACTCAGGTTCACTCATGTTACTATTTTGATTTCTTTCATTCCTATTTCAATGCAGGAAAAAAATAGATAGGGGAGAATGAGATCTGTTACAGGTTGGACTTCCCTTGTCCAGCACCCTTGGGACCTGACCCATCCCTAATGATGGAATTTGCCGGCTCAAGGGAGGTCCCCTGCCACCAGTCTCCCAGGATGCTCCCCCTCCCTGCAACTGGCTCTACTCTGGCTCTGCTCCAGCTCCACTGCCACTGGGTTCCAGCCTGCAGGGCTTGGATTTGGGCTCCAGTCGCTGGGGCACCCTGTGGGTAGAGCTCCCCAGCCACTGTGGCCCTGCTTTTCCCCTGCCCGTCTGGGGATCCCTGGGGACAGGGCTTGCCAGCTGCCATGTTTTTGCCATGGTCTGCCGTGGATCCCTGGGGACAGGGCTTGCCAGCTACCACGCTTCTGCCATGCTCTGCCGGGGATCCCTGGTGATGGGGCTTGCCAGCTGTCCTGCTTTTGGCGCGGGCTATTCCGCGACTGCCCCGGCTGGCCAGGGCTCCCTGGGCTGGGGCTTGCCGGTCTCTCTGCTGTCCTGCCCAACCGGGGCTCCCTTGGGACAGGGCTCGTCGGTCCTGCTAGCTGGGGTTCCCCAGGAATGGGGCTCCCAGCCAGTTTATACTCCCGGGTGCTGGGGCTTTCTGGTCCGGGTTGCCAGACCAGAGAGTCCCAGATTTTGGAGGTTCCACCTGTCCTATTAACTTCAAGAACATGGTGACCAGAAGCAATCAGTCCAGTACTCTAAACACAGATAATACTTATTTGTCTAATAAATCAGATAATTTGAAATGCAAGATATGTCTTGTAATGCTCTGCATACATAAATCAAGGGTTTTCATTTAATTTAAAATAACTTTAACATGCTCTTTTGTGCATTTTGAATTGAATTTCAGATTCTATCGTATGTAAAAAAAAAAAAAAAGTAACGTATTAAATAAGGTATGCATCATTTACAATTTTTTTTCAAAATAAAAATGTAGAAATTAAAAATCTAAAGTTTCCTTTAAAATAAGCAATTTAAATCACTCCAGCCTCCTAATTTATAAAATGAAATAATCCGCAATGTGTCTCCTAGTCACAAGTGTGAATTAGTGAGTTCCCACTGTACTTTAAAAAACAAACAAACCCAGATATAAGCATCCTACCAACTAAGTAATGTACAAATTAAGTTTATATTTCTCACTGTCAACATGTTACATAGAACGGATGCTGACTTTTGAGATTAAATTACGTACAAACTTCTGGACTTTTTCCAAGATCAAGTACTGTGCTGGGCTCAGGATTGGAGAAGCAGAAAGCCTTATTTGTGCATTCTATCCCAGGATGTGACACTTAATTTTTTTCTATCCTGCTGCCAAACCTGATTCCTAGGGCAGAAATATCCAGAAATAAATTTCATGCGAGTTACTGCTCTGTCCCCAGCACTGTTTTCTTGGTGTAAGGGAAATCTGTTGTATTAAAATACTCAAGGGACAAAACAGGGCATTTTCTGTAGTACAGAATCAAATAAGGATTATTTTTACTATTGTACAGTTTGGACCTCCCTGGTCTGGCACCTTTGGGACCTGTTTAATCCCTGCTGGACCAGGGGAGGTCCCCTGCCAACAACCCCCAAACTCACACCCGATGAGTGCTGCCAGCTCTTCTGGCCCATGCCTCGTCCCACTGCCCATGGGTTTGGGCTCTAGCCCCAGCCCCCTGCACCTTCTCCTCGCTGTTGGCTCGCAGAGGCTCTATGGCTGCTTCTGGGGCCAAGGCTCCACAGCCACCACTGGGGCCAGAGCTCCCCGCTGTGCTGCCTGCCCCCCTGCCACAGGGCTCTGGACTGAGTTGCCATTCCCCCCCCTCCCCCCATGCTCCTGGCCCTGTTGCCAGAACTCCCTGGCTCTGGGCTCTGTGGTACAGGAATATACGTTGTCCTGCCAAACCACCGATGTTGCTGGACCAGAGAGTTCTGGTTTAGGGAGGTACAACCTGTATTTTTTTTTTTTTTTCTTATAGATGAACAATGCTGGGGAAATGTTGCGCTAATGTTCTTTGTTTTATAGAGGAAAATGCATTAGCAATATTGATACTGTGGTGATTGTTTTACTGGATCTTTTGCAGTGACATTGGAAGCATATGAGGGATCAAATGGGAATCACTTTTTTCAAAATATATCAAGTATGGGGAAAGTTATGACTTTCAGAATATAAAAAATATAATGCAGTTTGGGTATAATGTAGGCGTAGCCTTTAAAATGTATATTTCCAGTCTCTTAAATCAGTTATCAAAGTAGGATGAGCTCTGTCAGAACAGGCCTGACTTTACTGTGGATTGAGAATATACATAAGTAAATGGGAAGTAGGAACCAGAGGCTTATTTTTAATATAGGAAGAGGCAGCCTAGAATCCTAGTGAAGAGGACCAGTTTTATCCAGATTTTGAATTGTTTAACATGTATATGTGCGCCTATTAATATGCTGTCAGGGCCAGAGTTTAATTATTTTGTTAAAATATGTATTGCAGTTTAAGGCATATCTACAACTCAGAATTAGTTGAGATATCTTTATGATTTTAATCAGTACAGTTCTTCTCTGATACTATGCTTTCAGCTAACTCACATTCCATTCATGATCTGTATGGCACAGCATGGGAGCTCTTGTTGAAATCATCTGCACTAGCAGTTTATTTTGCTTGTACGTTCTGGGTTTTTAATGGCTGAGAGACACTGAAAAAAAGAGAGGGAAATCTAAAGTTTTAGATATAGAAAAGGAAGACTACAAAGTTTTTTATTTAAAGTATTTCTGAATATAAGAACTTAAGAAGGGCCATACAGGATCAGACCAAAGGTTTGTCTAACCCAGTACCCTGTCTTCTAACAGTGGCCAATGATAGGTGCTTCAGAGGAAATAAACAGAACAGGTATTGATTGGGCAACATGTGATGAATTATTCATTCTCAGCTTCTGGCAAACATTGGCTAGAGACGCATCTGAGCATGGTTCTGCATCCTTGCCCATTGTGCCTTATAACTAAGGCTACATGGGTGTTTTTAGTAAAAGTCATGGATAGGTCACTGGCAGTCAACAAATGTTTATGGTCGATGGCCTGTCTGTGGCTTGTACTATATATCCCTGACACAATCTTAGGGATAGGTGTTCTTGGGGGAGGCAGCCTAGGGGGTGGGCGCCCCAGGGTGGTGGTGTGGATGTTAGGGGGAGGGGCATGCCACAAGAGGGGGGAATGTGTGGTGGGCCTGGCAAGCTCTCTATCCACTTCCTTGGAAGTGGCGACATGTCTCCCTCTCAGCTCTTAGGTCCACACAAGTGCTAGCTTTATAGCTCCTATTGTTCTGGAACTATGGTCAGTAGGAACTGTGGAGGGAACAGTGCTTCTGAGGAGCTTCTTCAGGGTAAGTGCTGCCCAGAGACCTCACCCCCTTCCACGCGTTAACACCCAGCCCCCTTCCATATCCAGACTCCTGCTTTTGCTGGGGCAGAAAGGCTCTGTGGCCCAAGACTCCCCCAGCAGTGATGGTGCAGCTGGCCTGGGACTGCCCAAGCTGCTCATGTGGCCCTTGGGCCAGCTGAACAGGCTTCTGCAGAAGTTATGGTGGTTCCAAAAAGGTTATGGAATCTGTGACTTCGGTGACCTCCATGACAAACTTGTTACATAACTAATAGCAATCCATGAAATTATCACATCGTCCATGGATTTATCTAGTTAGTCTTAGCCTTCACTACATCCTCTGGCAAAGAGTTCCCCAGACAGACTCTGTATTATGTGAAGCGATGCTTCCTTTACTTATTTTAAACCTCTTGCCTGTTAATTTAATTTGGTGACCCTCCCCCCCATTCCTTGTGTTAGGAAGTGTTACTCATAATTCAGTTTCTGCATGCCATTTATGATTTTATAGACCTCTATCATATTCCTCCAGCAATCTCTTTCCAAGCTAAAAGTCCTAATTTTATTATTCTCTCTTCATACAGAAGCTGTTCCATAACCTTAATTAGTTTTGTTGCCCTTTTCCGTTTGTTTTCCAGTTACAGTATATTTTTTTTTGAGATGGGTGACAAGATTTACACAGATGTAGGGTGTACCAAGGATACTAAACAATTTACTGGGCATTGTTTGGGTTCTTAGTTCAAATAAGTTTTGATTTTCTTCATTTAAGTAATTGTTCTGGGGTGTGTCTGGGGATGAGGGGTTCAGAATGCAGGCTGCCCCAGGGAGAGAGAACAACCCCAGCCCTCTCTTCCCTCAGCAGCTTAGGGCCAGGTGAGAAGTGTCTGTACCTGGCCACAGTAGATGCAGCAGGCACACACTGGGGAAGGGGTGCGTGTACCCTGGCCGGGGGTAGGGTTGCCAGGTGTCCGGTTTTGAACTGGACAGTCCAGTATTTGAGCTTTCTGTTCGGGAAACAAATTGAGAAAATATAAATGTCCGGTATTTTTTAAATAAGATGTAACGTAGATTGTGATGTAATGTCAAGTGTGTCCGGTATTTTTGTTGAAACCATCTGGCAACCCTAGCCAGAAGACAGACACACAGACAGATACACAAACAGAGAAACTCTCTGAAATACATAGTAGATAGCTGTCCCTTTCTTCACTCCTGCCCCCTGCGGGGTTATAGCTGTCCTGGTCCCCATGTCTGGCCCCTTGCTTGTCCCCCTGTGGTCATTCTGCAATTTAACTGTCTCTCCTTCCAGACCCATCACTTTCCATTTTATGAGAATTCCAGGCATATCCTGTTTTCTTAGCATAACCAAACCCTTAACTAGCTTTAAGATATGATAAGAGGAAGCTGCATACTACATTTGGTGGTTATAGCTCTTACTGTTTAGGTAAGCTCTCGGTTGGGGGCTGGGGTTGCCACCAGCTCCTGGCCCCCTGGTCTGGGCTGGAACAGCCCTCTGCTTGCAGCAGGCCACGGACAGGGAACTGCTGTCTGGGGAACTGGTTAACTGTCACCTGGTAAGCATCATCTAGTAGGGGTGATGGACAACTGGTTACCTTTTCACATCCTAAATTTTCAGAGAACTATTAATAATGATTCCAAGATCTTTCTTGAGAGGTAACAGCTAATTTAGACCCCATCATTTTACATGTATAGTTGGGATTATGTTTTCCAATGTGCATTGCGTTGCATTTATCAACATGAAATTGAATCTGCCATGTGTCACCCAGTTTTGTGAGATCTATTTCTAACTCTTTACAGTCTGTTTTGGACTTGCCTATATCAAGTAGTTTTGTATAGTACGCAAGTTTTGTCACCTCAATGTTTATCCCTTTTCCCAGATCATTTATTAATATGTTGAACAGTACTGGTCCCAGAACAGACCCATGGGGAACACCACTATATAACTGTCTTCATTTAGAAAACTGACCATTTATACTTTCGCTTTGTTTCCTCTCTTTTAACCAGTTACCAGTGCATGAGAGGACCTTTCCTCTTATCCCATGATAACTTACTTTGTTTAAGAGTATTTGGTGAAGAATCTTGTCAAAGTCTTTCTGGAAATCTAAATACACTATATTCACTGGATCCCCCTTGTCCAAATGCTTGTTTACCCATTCAAAGAATTCTAGTAGACTGGTGAGGCATGATTTTCTTTTACAAAAAACATTTTGACTCTTTTCCGACAAATTGTGTTCTTCTGTGTATCTTGATCATTCTATTCATTACTATAGTTTCAACCGGCTTGATGGTATTGAAGTTAGCCTTAGGGCCCCTAATCGCTGGGATTGCCTCTGGAGCCAATAATTTCTTTCTTTCCCTGCAATGGCTCTATCATCCTTGAGTGGCCTTTTTGCATATTTGCTGCTTAGCTGGTGGCTGACTCTAAGCGCGGGCGTTCCCTTGCAGGGTGGGGGCAGGGAGCAAGAGACTTCACGTGCTCCCCCTCCCCAGGCCCTGATTGACCTGGGGGCAGCAGGGGGGAGCACATGAAGTCTCCTCCCACCGCCAGGGGCACGGGTACCTAGAGGGAACCGCCAGCTGTTCAGAACTGGGGGGGCAAAGACTTTGCACACTCCCCCACTCCAGACCAATCAGGGTCTGAGAGTGGGGAAGCACAGAAGTGTCCTGGCCCCGCCCCTTCTGATTGAGGCCCCACCGCTTCCAGGGCCACTCCAAAAATTTCTGAAGTGGCCCTCGGTCAGAAATTATTGCCCACCTCTGTCATAGGGACTCCAGATATGCTTGATTTGATCTGTTGCTCAAGCTGAATGGAGGAGGAGGAAGAACTAAATAGTTGGATGCACATTGACTAACTGCAGTGTACTTGATGCAAATGTATTTGCTCTTTTAAATGTAGGCGCTCTTAGTACTCAACCACTTACCTGAACAAATTATTGATTCCTGTGCTCCTTTGGGAACTGATTTGCTTGCCTGTGGACAAACATAGCTGATATGTAAATGCTTTGCAACACTGGCAACAAAAGTGCCAGTCGATTGCCTTATCTCTTTCATTGACATTGTTGCCTGCTTATTTACATTATCTCCCATAAATGTGAACACACTTGTTTGTTGTAGTGATTGGCTGAACAAGAAGTAGGACTGAGTGGACTTGTAGGTGCTAATGTTTTACATTGTATTGTTTCTGAGTGTAGTTATATAAAAAATTGGCCAATGGGAGCTGCCTGGGCTGTGTTTGCAGTTCAGGCAGTTCACAAGGTCTCACAGTGCTCAGAGAAGCACATGGCCTCCGCAGCCGGCCGCTCTGAGTAGTGTGTGGAAGCATATAAGACAGGGAGCCTGCCTAGGTAGGCTCCTCCTGGCCAGAGCCTGCCTCTGGCACCCCAGCCCCTCTCCCCTCCAAACCAGTGCCCCCCTTCCTCACCCATGTAATCCAAGCCCCCTGTGTCTCTGTTTCTGCACCCATACCCCCTCCCTGCCCCATGTCACGACTCCCTCCTGCCCTAGGTCACAGCCCAAACCCCCACACCTCCTCTTGCACCCATGTTCCGGGATAGAACCCTCTCCCAAACCCTGCACTCTCTCCTGTACTTCTTGGTTGCAAAGGGGGCAACTGCCCAGGGGACCAGCAATTCTTAAGGGTCTGGGGCTTCTGGCCACTGCTGCTAATGAGGCTTGAGCCCTTTAAATTGCCACTGGAGCACAGTGCACTCCGGACAGCTCTTAAGTGCTGGGCCCATGCGGCATGCTCTGGGTGGCGCGGAGGGCTGACTTCCCCAGCCCCTCCCCTTCCACCTAAGGCTCCACCCCTTGGGAGTGCAGAGCTGCCTCCCTTCCAGGGACCCGGCATGACTGTCAGATCCTCTGGCCCCAGGTCACAACTTCCTCCTTCACCCAAAAACCCTCCCAACCCCCACACCTTCTACTGCATCCTCATACCCTACCTCAAGTTCCCATCTGCATGCAACCTCTATCCCAGACCTCGGAACCCCTCCATTAATATCATGGAAGAGTGCAGCCCTTGACCACTTACCAAATTCTTGGAGTGGCTTCTCATCATAAATTAGTGCACACCTGTGATCTACAGCAACGTAGTTATAGTGACTATTGTGCTGTAATTCAAAGAAGCAAATGAGAGAGCCTATTTCTAGGCCCTTAAAGAGAAAGATGGATACACATACCAAAAAACCCAAGGCTGATATAACTGTTTCCGATGTATTGAATATACACTTTTAAATATAGTAGTTGATAAATTTTTATAGATGTAAAATAAAGTTCATTTTGAGTGGACAGACTATTTTAAACTATTAAGGGAGGAGCTGGTTACTTCAGTGATATGTTTCGTCTCTTTTTAGGCAGTGGTGGTTGGAAATGTAATGAAGCATTCACTAAAGTTAAAGTGGAACTGGTACTCTCAATTCGTCACTTCAATATCTTTTGAAAGTATGTCAAGTATGCTGTATACAGGAAAGAGAGTTTTTCAGTTTCATCACAATCTGTTTTACATTAATTTATTTCCTAGTTGTACTATGGCATTAAGCAATTCTGAGCACTGTTTTAATAAGAAAAACACACACAAAATACAAAGACAAAATATATGAAGTATCAGAGTTCAAGAGATGACAGAACTCACTGTCTATAGATATAGACTCTTGTGGTTGGACATACCAAAGGAAAAAGTCATTCTCAGAAATATATATTCTAATGAAAGTCAAGGAGTTCAGCAAGTTGTTTTTTTAAAAGGTAACATTTATTAAAGGAACTATCAATGTAAAAATGGGCAATAATTAAAAATAAATATTATTATACTTTCTAGGTGTGCCCAAACTTTCATTCTTTACCCATGTTAGAATATGATCTTGAAAAACATTTCTTTTAACAAGGAAGCTGTTCATTGTGACATACATGAACTTCTAAGTTCCTGTTGCTTATCTGTGGGCTGTACAATGTTTCTCATGACAAATTCTTGTTTCCAAGGATTTATAATTAAATGGTTACTTTTGGATGAAATCCTACAAAGATTGACTCTTATCTTATTTGTTGGAATTTGAGCCATTTAAAAAAAAAATGGCATGTACATTGTTTTTGTTTGTTTTGTTTATAAGTATCCTTGTTAAGCCCCAATCCTGCAGACACTTTCAAATATGCATAATTTTAAGGTAGGGAGGTGAAAGGGTAACCGGTTACCTGGTAAGCATCACCCTTAATGCATGATGCTTACTGGATAATGGTTAACAGTTACCCCGGAGCAGCCCTTTGGGGCTGCCAGCTCCCAGCCCACGTGGACTGGGAGTTGGCAGCCTCACATGGGAGAAGGGGTTGAAGCGGCAGCAGGAAGAGAGGACTGCCAGCTCCCAGCCTGTGGGAGCCTGCTAACTCCTAGCCCATGAGCCTGTGTGGGCTGGCAGCTCCCACGCACCTGTGGCTGCTTCCACACTCCCCTCAACAGGCTGCCAATTCCCAGCCCAGCTGTGGTGGGGTATGTGTGTGTAGGGGCCTCTCCAGCCCAGCTGGCTGGAATGCCCCGCCCACTCCTGGTTAATCATTTAACCAGTTAAACTTAATGTTGACCCAGTTAACTAATTAAACAGGATTTTTAAGCATGCAAGTAGTCTGGTTTACTTCATTGGGACTACTTATTTAAAGTGAGGCACATGCTTGTGTGTTTGCGTACAGGTTTGGAATTTAAATAGCAGTTTGTTGCAAAATTGACTATATGAAAATGTGACCTCTTGATATGTAATGTTTGTGTGTTGTTTTAATAGCTATTCATTTTATAATAGATATTTTATACAATTTCTGTTTTTTTAAATCTTCCTTGCCACCGTTTAGAGCAGTGGTTCCCAAACTTTTCGGCATCACGCCCCCCCCTTTTTGATTTTTGAGAAACCCTCATGACCCCTCTCCCAAAAAAATAGCAGCAAAACTTGGAGTGGGATTGATGGTGTGTGTGTGTGTGTGGCTGGGTCCCCTCGCACCCCCCTGGAATTTCTTCATGCCCCTCCACGGGGGCACCGCACCCCCCCCCAGTTTGGGAACCCATGGTTTAGAGAGTGAAGGAATAATTTAAATAACAGTTGAGATGCAAAAACTGAGTCCTATTTTCCAGTAAAAGTATATGCTTTAATTGTTTTCCTGAAATGTGGGTCTGAGTTTGGATGTTTTTATTTTCTTGTAACTGTGTAAGAATCACTTGCCTTGAATCACTTCTCTTCCAGATAACTGTTTTGAAATAAACATGCACTGTGGGACAATAATTCATTCTGTTTCATTGATTTCCTCACCTTGTTTCTCAGTTCTTTGGTTGTGGTTGCATGACCACAGATGTACTATACTAATCTCAGTGTGAGGGAAAATCTAAAGGTGAAGAAGATGTCCTAGACCCAGAGTGTAACAGAGGCCTGATTTTCTGGTATTTTGTTCAAGTATTTGTGACATAGTGGGGATTGTATTCACTCATGTAGTCACTGTATTCACTCTGTTTTTGTATTCACTTTGTTTGCTTTGTTGTGTTGTATGTGGTTCTACTGTCCTGCGCTGTTCTGTAGTAACTGTGTGTGTGTGTGCCTCTGTTTCCCTGAGTACTGCAACACTGTCTGGATGAGGAGGGGAAGGCTGGGCATTACTCACTGTGGAAGTATTTTCAGTCTCTCATGTCCTCAGAACCAGGTGACAGCAGATAACACCTTGGTCCCAGGACTCTGAACAAAGGAGGGGCGGAGCTGCCTAAAGGGCTGTCATGGAGTTGCTAGGTGTGTGAGTTTAGTTTTTTGGCTGGCTTAGGGAGAGGGAAGTCTAGCTGGCTTGTGGGGCTGGGCAGGGGCCCAGAGCCCTGGCTCTGGGTCCCCCTATCCCCAAGATAGATTGTATTGAATGCTCCTGGTTCTTGTTAGAAGAAGTCTGTGCTATGTTGTCAATGAGTAAACCTTCTGTTCTACTTGCTGGCTGAGAGTCGCACCTAACTGCGGATGGGGGTGCAGAGGCCAGTGACTCCCCCACACTCCATGACAGAGGTCGTATGGACTGCACCCTGTGGATGGAGTATCTGGCAGTAAGTGACTGGGGTGCAGTAGAAAGAAGGGGGGGCTTTCAAGAGCCAGGCGAGTTGAAGGCAAGAAGAAGCAGTTCCAGGAAGCAGAGGGGCCTGAGGGTGATCTTCAAAAGGGGTGTTGCTCCTAGGAGGGGTTCCTCCTGTGGACCATGGGAGGTGGTCCCAGGAGGCGGAGGGGTCTATGATCTAACCCCCGGGGGGTTGTGATGCCTAAGGAAGCTGGCACACTCAAGGGGTTCTTCCTGGGAATTGTGGGGTGCTGCAGCATGGGCCTGTGAGTCTGCAACCCCTTGGGAACAGCGGGGAGATGGCCAATACCCATCTCCTTAGGAGGGACGTTGTCGAGCTGTGAAAGGAGAGAGGGATGAAGCTCGGAGGCTTCAGCAAAGCTCCACTAATTGCCTAGCTGAGAGAGAATGATTCCTCAAGTCTCCAAGCTGCCCAGCCTTCCCCTCCCTATCCAGATAGTGTTGCAGTGTCCAAGAAAACAGGCATGTGTACACATACAGAGTTACTACAGAACAGCACAGGACAGTAGAATCATATACAACACAACAAAGCAAACAGAGTGAATACAAAAAGAGCGTGAATACAGTGACTACAAACACTCTCCAGAAGGTCACAGTATTGAACTCTTTGGTTTGGCAATCCAACTAACCATGTGCCTGTCCAGACAGCATCTCTTCTCTCAGAACTTATCATGTTGATACATTTGGAGAACGGAGAGAGGATATTCTGACTGCACAAGAATGTTGGCTGACAGGATGGAAACAGAAACAAGCAAATTGATATCTTCCACCTAATTCCGTATATTTTTCATGAGATTGGGAGAGTTAAGGAAAGACAAGAAGGTAGAAGAGATGTAGATAATAGCAGATTGAGAAGAATAGGAAGGCTCAGATATGGGTACCATAAGGACTGAAAAGAAAAATCACTTACCGAAAGTGGATTTTTCTGTTGGTTTTTAAAAAATGAAATACAATGCACTGTACTTAAAATAGACTCTTGATTTATAGTGGTCAAAAGCAAAATTTCCTAATCAAACATTTAAATTTAGAACACTCTGCTTTGAACATAATGGACAGCATTAGTTCTCTCAGAATGGAATTGTGGAAAGTGCAAGAATAGAAGTCTGTTTTGAGAAGCTGTAGAAGTTTAAATTTAAATTATTCCTAAAACAAGCACATTTTTTTGTAAATGTCATGCAATAATATTTGTTTTTATATGCCTTGTACTGAAAATTCAAATTCTCCAGTCCTGCTAATAGAATTCCTTTCTCTTTTTATTTTTAGCAGAAAATGTCTTCTGTTGATGTGATGGCAGAATAACTATAAAGTTGCAAATACAATAGATTACACAATCTGCCAATCAGTAGTTCTATACTAGAAACAGTTTATGCTTTTTAGATTACAGCAACTATAATGGATGAACACAAACACCCCCAAGTAACCAGCATATACAACATACATTTTTATAGACTCAATATGTGATGTTTGAATTAGAATATTATATTGGTGCTATTACTTTGACAACTCTGGGATTTAAAAAATCCATTTATCGGAGCTCCACATATATATAAAATGATGACAAATTCATTGAAAAACATAGTCCCTTCAGAAAAAGTAATGTGCATGCTCTGAAGACAAGCACTCTGTTCTTCCACAGAGTCAGAACAGTGCAGGCAAAGATAATTGAAGTTTCTACTAGAGATGTTAAATTTAGATTAATTGGCTAATCGAATAGTTGATAAGGGTGTGTCTGCCTTTGAAGTGTAACAACAGCCCTAGGGTTAGGAATTTTAAAAAAAGCAGACCTCACAGTTAAGGGGCTATGTCCTTTGTGAGACAGGGCAGAAGAGACTTTATTTTTGAGTTGATTTAGTATTAATTAGACAGACACCCAAAAAGGGATGTTGTTATTGGACAGAAGAATCTGTGATGATGATGATGATGAGGAGGAGCCTGAGTGAAGGGAAAACCAAGGCCAACCTCTGCAGAGCAATGCTTGGCCAGGAGGGGACACAGAAGGGTAGATGCACCCTTTCATATGAGTCAACAGTGTGACACTGTTGTAAAAACAGCAAACATGATTCTGGGATGTTTTAACAGAAGTGTTGTGAGCAAGACACAAGAAGTCATTCTTCTGTGCTCGTTAGGTTGCAACTGGAGTATTATGTCCAGTTCTGTGCATCACATTTCAAGAAAGATGTGGAGAAATTGGAGATTGTCCAGAGAAGAGCAATACAAATGATTAAAGATCTAGAAAACAAGAGGGAAGACTGAAAGAATTGGGTTTGTTTAGTTTGGGAAAAGAGAACACTGAAAAGGGGACATGATAGCAGCTTTCAAGTACCTGAAAGGGTGTTAAAAGGAGGAGGGAGGAGAAAAACTGTTCTCCATGACCTCTGATGATAGGACAAGAAGCAATGGGCTTAAATTGCAGCAAGGGAGGTTTAGGTTGGACATTAGGAAAAACTTCCTAATTGTCAGGATGATTAAATATTGAATACATTGCCTGGGAAGGTTGTGGAATCTCCATCATTGGAGATATTTAAAAGTAGGTAAGATAGATGTCTAGGTGGTGCGTGGCCCTGCCATGAGGGCAGGGGACTAGACTTGATGAAGACCTCTCGAGGTCCCTTCCAGTTAGAGTATTCTTTGATTCTATAAAAGCAGCAAGGAGTCCTGTGGCACCTTATAGACTAACCGAAGTGTTGGAGCATAAGCTTTCACGGGCAAAGACCCACTTCGTCAGATGCATGTCTGACACGGCTACCCCTCTGATACTATGATTCTATGTGACTCAAACCCTCTGCACCCTTGCTTCTGCACCTATAACCCTTCCCTGATCCTGTACCCCCTCCTATAGACCTCCTCCACATCACAAACCTCTCCCAGACCTTGCACTCCATTCTCCTACCCCTAGTCCCAACCCAAATCCCCGCTCCCACTCCTGCTTCAGGTCATAACCCCCTCCCAGACACTGCACCCCTTCCTCCAGCCATCCTCCAGATCACAACCCCTCCTTTACCCACACTCCCTCCGAGATCCCACACCACCTCCTGCATCCCAATCCCTTACCTCAAGCTTCCTTCTGCACTCAACCTCCATCCCAGACCCTGCACCTCCTCCATTAATCTTATGGAAGTGTGTGGCCCTTGACCACTTACCAAGTTCTTGCAGTGCCTCCCCCATCAAAAATATTGCCCACCCCTAGAAATGTGCTTGATCTATCCAGTTTTTCACTGCCAGAAGTTTAACTTTGTTTTTTGGGCACTTCTCCAGTGTTTCTTAAGGTTCCTTTCAAATGTCAGCAGCAGGGTGGATTGATTTAAATCAAGGCGATTTAAATCATCAAAAAAAATCACTGATTTAAATCATGTTTCCCACTGATACTATTTATATATTTCTTCAAACAGTGGTGCAACACTGATCACTAAAACTTGTTAATTTGCAGTTCAGTATAGCATTTTACAATATCGAAGAGGGTTTACTTTGAGTTTTTTTAGATGCCTGGATTTTTATGAATTTGGGTAATACTACTGGGGTGTTAACTTTGTATTTGATAAAATTTGTATCAGCTACACGATTAGTCGATAAGGGGCCCCACTGCAACTCTGCAGTTTAAATGTAGTAAGACAGGCCTGGGCAAAATACGGATCAGCTTGCCAAGCCACCGGATCTGGCCTGTGGAGGCAGCTCAGAGCCCCAGGCAGACTCCCCCGGCTTGCCCCGCAGCCCACTGCAGAAATGTGGCTGCTGGGCTTCCTTTCTGTTTCAAAACTGGAGCGGGGGCGGGGGGGGGGCGATTTCGGGAGCCGCCCTGCCCCCAGCACAATTCCATTGACTGGTTTCTGGCCAGAAACCAGCCAATGGGAGCTCCTTGTTTGAATAACAGTTAGCCAAGAAGAACCACACACACCCCTCCTCGGCTCAGTTATTCAGTGAAGCACATGGCCAGGCAAGCAGGTAGGCTGGCTGGCTGGGAAATGTTTTAAGCTCTGCAAGCCTTAGCTCTGCAGGCAAGCAGGCTGGTTTGGCTGCTGGCTGGTAAGTCTTCTGGCCACAGCCTGCCTCTGGCACCCTAGCTCCTCCCTGCCCCAACCCTCTGTCCCCCCACTCAACATACCCAAACCCTCTGACCCCCTCTTGCAGTCAACCCCCCTACTAGATCTGGCACCCCAATCTCCTGCCCCAGATCACAATCCCCTTCTACCCTAGGTCACATGCTAAACCCCTGCACTCCAGTCCCCTGCTCTAGGTCACAACCACCTCCTTCACCCAAACTCTCTCCCAGACTCCAGTCTCCCCACTACACCCCCGTTCCTTACCACAAGCTCCCCTCTACACCCAACCTCCATCCCAGACCCTGCATCCCCTCCATTAATATCATGGAAGAGTGTGTCCCTCGATCACTTTCCAAAATCTTGGAGTGGCCCCCAGTCAAAAATTATTGCCCACCCCTGTAGTAGGAGCAGGGTGCGCAGGCAGCCTGGCTCCTACTATGTTAAGAGCCGCAATGGAGGTAGGTCTGGGACCCAGCGTGAGCTGGGACTGAGTAGTTCCAATTCGTGCTGGGTCCCCGACCACTGTGCATCTGCCTCCCGTACCCCTCCTGCACCGCGGAGACAGTGCTGGGGGAGCCAGATTTTAAGCCAGCTCCCCACAGCACTGGCTCCTGCTTTTCTCCCCTCGATGCCTCTGACTCGACTAGTCGCTTACACCCCTAAATAGTACATAATATTAATTACCTGTACCAAGCTGCAGATGCAGCAGCAGTACATCAGGAATGGCAAGAACTAAATCACATACAAACACAATAGCACTTATTTTATTAAATTGAATCTTAAATGTTACACAGATGTTTCACACATTTGCAACTGAAGCCATCTCCTGAGTTGCCAGCTGATGGTTGTCCTTAAACTCTTTTTTTTTTTTAATTTTCAAATTTTATTACTTCTAACAGACATGTTCTCAGAACATGAAATGTACGGAACTCTTAAAACTTCTACAACTAGCTCTCAGCTTCCCAACTTCCACTGTCATTTTGATGCAGTTCTGATTCCAAGTTACCAAAAGAGCAAAGGCTGATTGTTCTTAGAGTGCACTTAATTTTGGAGTAAGCCCCATAGAAAACACGTATAAGATAGGATTCCTTTGGGAAAGCTGAGTTATGCTGAAGGGAATTAGACTGCTGGCATCACCATTATGGTCTCTGGCTGATGTTCCAAAATAAGGGGCATGTACTATGCAGTATAAAATGACACTTAGTGGCAACTGGTAACTCTAGATTACTCTTACTGCAGTTTTCTTTACTGTTTTTTTGGGTGATAGACTCTAAACCTAGTTAACTAATTAAATAAGTCATAAAGATTAGCTAAACTAAACTTTTTTTCTAGCAACATCCAGCATAGCAAATAGCTTGGGAATTTACTTGTTAAAGCACACTTACACAAAGGCATAGAGAGAGTCTTGAAGAATGATGCATTGCAAAGTTGATCCACATGGTTCTTCAGACATATATGCATCTCCTTCCATATCATTTTCTTCCAATAAGCAGTTTTTCTTATGATGTTTCATTCTTGCAGCTAGTCTCTGCATCATCTTCTTGAGATGTTAACTAATGTGTATTTGTGTAAACGTAGGATTTTTTTTTTAGCGGTTACATGCGGGGGTGGGGAGGGGAAGTAAAGCTGGCTCTCTGAGAGCCCTCGCTTCTGCTCCCCCTCCCCCGCTGCATCTGATAAAGAGGTAGCAGTACCCGGGGGGGGGGGGAAGCAGCTCCATGGGAGCCCATTATATGTGGGGATCTAGCTTGAAAGCACCAGCTCCCACCTCCCCCCCTGCTGCTGCCTCTCTATCAGAGGCAGTAGGCATGGGAAAGGGGGGAGGTGGCGTTTGTCAAATATGCATTCATTTATAGAGTCTCTCAGTGTGTTGTTTATGCTTTCTGTTTTACTTTATAGTTTTCCTTACTTGAAAAAAATCATTTTTCAGCTAGTGAAACAAATATCTTAAAAGCTTTCTGAAATTGAGATTAGTGTCACAAGCTTTAGTGTCACAGTTGTTTGGTGACCGTGCAGCTCCCATTAGCTGTTGGGTGTTGGCGCCCCCAACATCAGGTTGACTGGTAGAGTCAGCACCTATGGTGTAATGCAGGGGTGGGCAAGAGGCTGACAGCAGGCTGGATGTGGCCTGCCAAGCCACCGGATCCAGCCTGCAGCCACCTCCTGAAACCCTTAGGTAGAGAGTAGCTCATGCTTTAAAAAGCCAGTTGCTCTCCGCTCTGGACTGCAGGGGAGGGAGTCTTTGCATGCTGTCCCCTGTCCCAGCAAAATCTCTCAGCTCCCATTGGCCATTTTCCGGCCAATAGGAGCTGAGAAGTTTTGCTGGGGGCAGGAGCAGTGTGGGAATTGTTCCTTCCTTCCCCCTGCGGCCCCCATGCTTCGAGTAGAGCCATGTGGAGCAGCGAGCAACCTGCAGCAGACAGTCTGACTCAGGTTTCTGCAGGGCTGCTGGCTGGGAGCCAATTAGGTAAGCGCTTCCCAGGCAGAGCCTGCTTCTAACACCCCACCCCGTCTGTCTCCCTTCTCACTACCTGCTCCACAACTCAAACCCTCTGTACCCCTTTTCCCCCTTCTCCCAGGTCACAACTTCTTCCCAGACCCTGCACCCCCTCCAACACTCCTCCCCCAATTCAGAATTCTCACTTGTACCCATGCCCCCTCCCTGGCCCTGCACCCTAATCCCCTGCTCAGGTCACCACCCAAACCCTCTGCACCCCTGCCCCAGGGATGGACCTGGCTCCCTCAACTCCCTCCTAAACCTTGAACCCTCTCCTAAAGTCCCTCCCGCAGGCCAGAATCCTCTTGGGGGCCATGCAGCCCAGCCCCAGATCACAGCCCCCTCCTCCAACCAAATTCCGAGACCCCTAACCCCCTCCTGCACCCCAGTCCCCTACCCCAAGCTCCCTTCTGAACTTAACTTCCATCTCAGAACACAAACCCCCCGCATAGAAGTGTGGTCTTTGACTACTTGCAAAAAGTTTGGAGTGTCCCTCCTTTAAAAATTATTGACCACCCCTGGTGTAATGGATTGGGTCTATGGCTTCCAGCCAGGGTACCTGGGTTGGTCTGGGAGTGTAGTGAGGGTATTTGTCTCATTCCTGCATTCTGGTTTGAAGAACCTGGGCCAGTGATACCCTGGTGAAATCCACACAGAAGCAGACTTGCCAGGCAGTTGGATTAGTGGTTCCTTGTTGGCTAATAATTTAAATGAAATTGTAGCCTCCTCATTTACCAAATTACAGCATAGGTATCTCATAGTTTCTGTATCTGGATCAATGGTGGTGGCTGTATTTGAGTCCTATAAACTCTCCAGTTCAGGCTAATATTAGCAGGATTGCTGAAATACTGATGTATTTGCTTTGCTTTTCTAGGTCCCATTTTTTGAGAAAGTTTAAAAGAAAAAAATATTTTTCTTTTCCATTTTGACATAGCCACATAAAGTCACAAATATAATGCACATTCCTTTTGCAATACTTAATCATGCTATTGTTCATCTGAATTCAGATAATGTGAAAAATTTGCTTTTACTTAGGAAGACTTTCTCAAATCTGTCTTTCAGTGAATCTATTTACTGAGGTTTTATAAAAATTATTTTTCTGGGTGGAGACAAAGGTATTTTATACTCAGTCTGCCTCAGGTCAATTGCATTCTGCTGTATATAAATCAGCAGTTCTCTAACTGTGGGTCAGGGCTAGCATTAGACTTGTTGAGGTGGCATGGCTCGGGCTTTGGCTTCAGCCATGGATGGTGGGGTTCAGATAGGGATGTAAGTGACTAGTCAATTATCTGATAAGTATAAGCATATCAGATAGTCGACTAGTGATGCGACTAGTTGCATCCCCCCCTTGCTGCCTCTGTCAGTGCTGGGGGAGCCCGCTTAAAAGGTGGTTCCCCCAAGAACTGTCTCCGTGGGGGAGGTAGAGGCAGGGGAGGTAGAGGCATAGCGGGAAGCAGTGCAAGTGGGGACTGAAACAGTCTTCACTTGTGCCGCTTCTCCTGCGATTCTGCTTTTGAAATGTACTAGAACCCCAGCGGGGGTTTGAAATGTACTAGAACGCCAGTACGGCTCTTGCTGCAGTTCAAAGGTGAAGGGAACCTTTATTAACTGCTTAACGAATCAAATAGTCAATGGGATTTCCATCAACTATTTGATTAATCTAAATTTTACATTCCTATGTTCAGGTTACAGCCTTTAACCTGGGACTGAAACCCTTGGACTTTAGCTTTGACCCTCCCCTTCCCAACTATTATTGAAATGAAGTACACAAAATGTTGCAACCTCAATATTGTGGTTGAGCCAGATGTGCTCAGAGCTCAAAGGAGTAGAACAGTTAAATTTCAAAGTGGACCTTAAACATTACCCAGACATGAACTACTTCGAGACAGGCCCAAAAGAGAAAACAACAGAATTCTGCTTGTCATCACCTACAGTCCACAAATTAAACCCCTCCAACACATTATCAACAATCTATAACTATCCTGGAAAATGACCCCTCACTCTGAGGCCTTGGGGGAAAGGCCAATCCTCGATTACAGACAACCACCTAACCTCAAACAAATTCTTTCCAATAACCATGCAACACACCTCCATCATAATCATCCATGAACTCAACCCTGCAATCAGCCCCGGTGCCAACTCTGCCCACACATCTAAACAAGCGATTTCATCACTGGACCCAACCACATCAGCCACCAAATCAGAGGCTTATTTAACTGCACATCCACTAATGTGATTTATGCCATCAAATGCCAACAATGCCCCACTGCCATGTAGACTGGCCAAATTGGACAGTCTCTACTGGAAAGAATTAATGGACACAAATCAGATATCCAAAAAGGCAATACACAAAAACCAGTTGGAGAGCACTTTAATCTATGTGGACACTCATTAATGGGTCTCCAAGTCACCGTTTTGTTTCAGGCAAATTCCACAAGCCAAATATACAGAGAAGGGTTGGAACTTAACTTCATTTACAAGTTTAATTCTTATGCAAATAGTATCAACAAAGACATCCGCTGGCTCGCACACTCCCTTCCACATCCTATGACTTAACCTACCAACCAAACAATGGAGGTCCTAATGGTTCTTATCAGCCTCTTGTAACTATTTAGTTTTTAA
Source organism: Rafetus swinhoei (assembly GCA_019425775.1). Classification (NCBI taxonomy): domain Eukaryota; kingdom Metazoa; phylum Chordata; order Testudines; family Trionychidae; genus Rafetus; species Rafetus swinhoei. The sequence goes on from CM033440.1 coordinate 27,638,485, forward strand.
GGTGCTACTAGACTATTTGTTGTTTTTTATGTTTTTCCTATTACAGACTAACTCGTTTACCCCCTGAAGCTTTTAAACATTTTGGTAACTCCTTTTAATAAGGTTGAACAATGGGCAATATACCTTTCACATAAATTAGGGGCATACTCCTTGTTTGACTTCTGAGCAATTGTACTTTGCAATTGACTTCTGACAAATCCCACTTTGTCTTTCACCTTCCTCTCAACCTTATTGTATCTGCATTGACTCCCTGCCCTTTCCAATACAGAGGATGGCCTGCAGCTGAAGCACAAGCTCATTGCATACTCTGAAGTGGCAGTATAACATAATTTATGATGTATCAACCAGTTGAGGGGCTTTTTGAGTCCATGTGGTTGACCATTCTTGACCTGAAATTTGCTGTTTGGACAGTGCTGGGAGAGAATGAATATTCCTGAGAGAACTGGATTATTGGAATAGATTGACTACTAGTTTGATGAATGTACTTGCAGTTGATTACAAGGTGTAACAGAGCATGCAGAGTTACTTAGAAAGTGATTTTATTTTAGAGTAATGTAATTTTAACAATGGCCACAGGACACATCTTCACATCTGAAGGTCTTGGGAATGAATGCCAGAGTTTAATATATATACAGTAATATTCAGGCATTGCACTGATAAAGAATTTAGTTTTAATTTTGTAAGGTAAGTGTTCTGAACAAAAAGTAAAATTTCAATTTTTGTGTGCATTGGACCCTGTTCTTCATAATATCTGCAGAATAATTGATATGTAAAATCATTTTGTGTTTTTCACTGGATGAATGATACAGCTAGTCTGCTGAAAACAAGACAGTGTTTATGTAACTTTCAGTTTAAGTATGATCAGGAAATTAAATACTCTACTGTGAAGGAATTTGCTTTCTCAACTAGTTATGTATTCATCACAGTAGACTATTGTAGTAATAGTTCTTAGGGGTGGACAGATTCTCTGTTCTCTCTCCTCCATGCATTACCACGCATCAAGGAGAAGATTGAGAAAATTTCATGTTGATTATGCATATCTTTGTTTGGTAAAATGTTATTGTTTTTAAATTGTGTACCAAAGGCCACTGAATGGTTATGGCAACTAGTTTGGGTGATTGTCAAGGTAGGTTTGGAGTGGGTTGGGTTACTGTTTGATGCATTTTCAGCTTTAGAATTTGATCCCACTGATGTAGTCCTACTTTTTTGACTTTTGAAACACACTGCAAGGCACATTTGCTTTTTTTATGCGAGAGAGATTAGTAGGACTCTGTTGCTACATCATAAGGATTGGAAATAGATATTTAGTTGCTGAGTTATGATTTATGCTCCATGAGTAGTTGTTTGTATAACTATTTTTAAAATGTCAAGGAATGCCAGGAGCAAAAGAGAGACTGTTTTTGTACTGAATGAACATATAAACTGAAAAAATAAATAATTTCAGAAAATGAATGTTTCTAAAGTGACATGATCAGACTCTTGGCCAAATAAGCAAAACCCTCAGTCATTTGTCCTGGCATAATCTGGAATGATTTCAACAGTAGTTTCTGTTGGTTTGAAAACTTGAAGTGAAGCTGGTTCCTTTTTCATAAGTATTAACATATAAGGTTCCCTAGTTTGCAACAAAGGGGAGTGGAGGAATCTGTCACAATGTTGGGCTTTAAGGTATTTTTAAAACAGGGTAGAAATAATAGAAAGGTAGGGCTGGAAGGGACCTCAAGAAGTCATCAACTCTAGCCATCTATGTTGAGGCAGACCAAATAATGCTAGACCATACTTGACAGGTTTTTGTCTAACCTGTCTTTAAACAGCTCTAATGGTGGGGTTCCACAGCCTCCCTTGGAAGCTTATTCTAGAATTTACTGTTATCTGATTCTCCCTCAGTCTTCTTTTCTCAAGACTAAATATGCTCCATTCTTTTAATCTTTCCTCATAGGTCAGATTTTTCTAAACCCTTTATCATTTTTGTTGCTCTTCTCTGGAATCTCCAGTTTGTCCACATCTTTCCTAAATTATGGTGCCCAGAATTGGACATGATACTACAACTAATTCTTAGTCAGTCCCATGTTTTACATATGGCATTACCCAGGATATTAGTCTTTTTCACAACTGCATCACATTAACTCATATTCAGTTTGTGATCTACTATAACTCCCAGAGCACTTTTTATCAGTATTATCATCTAGGCAGCTATTCTCCATTTTGTAGTGGTACATTTGATTTTTTTTTTTCCCCCTTCTTAAGTGTGAACTTATCTTTTATTGAATTTCATCTTGTTGATTTCAGGCCAGTTCTGTATTAGTCATGGTCATTTTCAATTCTAATCTTGTCTTCCAAAGTGATTGCAGTTCATCCACTGAAAATCTCAGTGGTCCCACGGTTATCCGTGCTGCGGGCTGTGCAGTATAAAGATTACCTTTTATACTGCAAAGCCCACAGCGAAGCCTCCCCAGGAGTGGGGGCCACCAGCCCTTACCCGCCCAGCTCCCAGGGAGGTGGCTTTGCTGTCCTGCCACAGTGAAGCTGTCTCCCTGTGAGCTGGTTGAGTGTAACCTAGTCCAGTAACCTATAAGCATCAGCTTTTCAGTTAAATGGTTAATTGGTTATACTCTAACATCCCTATTCTCCAAGTCATTCATAAAAATGGTGAAGAGTTATATATCCAGAACACAGCCTGTGGGACTTCACTAGATACTTTTTTCCAGCTTGACAGTGAGTCATTTATAACTACTCTGAATGTTGATCTTTCAACCAGTTATGCACCTGTCTTATACTAATTTCATCTAGATAACATTTTCCTAATTTGCTTATGAGAATATCACGTGGGACTGTGTAAAAAGCCTTAATTAACAAGTTAGTTTTAAATTGCTAAGTCTCTTACCAAATTGATCACATTGCAGTTAAGGATCAGATGATAAGATTTATTGGTTAGATGCACAAAATACAAGACCACAATGATAGTTTCTTCCATCTTTCCTGATCTCTCAATCCAAATCCATCTCCAGGTATTAGTAATATTCATAGACTGTAAATTATTTGGAGGCAAGAACCATCTTTTTATTCTGTCTCTGTACAGCACCAGAGTCCTGGTCTTTGACTGTGGCTCTTAGGTATTATAGGAATATAAACAAGAATTTCTCAAGTACCTAAAAGTGTGTCAAGTATCTACAAGGGTGTTACAAGGAGGAGGGAGGAAAAAAACGTTGTTCTTGGTCTCTGATGATAGGACAAAAAGCAATGGGCTTAAATTGGGTCAAGGAAGGTTTAGGTTAGACATGAGGAAAAACTTCCTGTCAAGGTGGTTAAACGGTGGATTAAATTGCCTAGGGTGGTTGTGGAATCTCCATCATTGGAGATATTTAAGAGCAGTTTAGACAGACATCTATCAGAGGTTGGGAACTTTTTTTGATAGGGGGCTGCACACCACTGAGAAGAAAAAAAAACAAAACACAAAAACCTTCCCAAGAACAAAAACAAACAAACCCCCCTCCCCCAAACCCTCATTGAGGTGATCCCTGACTGAGAAGGAGAAAGACATTCTCCACATTCCCCTTGCCAGAGCCTTGGTGGGCCCAGGCTAGTAGATTTTGTGTGTTCTAGCCCTGTGGCGGAATGACGCAGGCTCCCCAATGTTGGGGGGGGGGGAACCCCAAGCCTCCGGGGCTGGTTCCAGGCAAGCTGCCCTTGGGCCTTAGGTCTTCTCTCCCTCCTCTCCCCCCATCTAGATGGTGCTTGGTCCAGCCGTGAGGGCAGGGGACTGGACTTGAAGATCTCTTGAGGTTCCTTACAGTTCTAGTATTCTATGGGCATGTCTAGACTACATGGCTCCGTCGACGGAGCCGTGTAGATTTGTTTACTCGGCAAAGGGAAATGAAGTGGCGATTTAAATAATCACTGCTTCATTTAAATTAAAATGGCTGCCGCGCTGTGCCGATCAGCTGTTTGGCGGCACAGCGCTGTAGTCTGGACGCTCCGCGGTCGACATCAAAGGCATTTGTTGACCTCCCCGTTATGCCTCGTGGGATGAGGTTTACCGGGGAGGTCAACAAATGCCTTTGATGTCGACCGCGGAGCGTCCAGACTACAGCGCTGTGCCGCCAAACAGCTGATGGGCACAGCGCAGCAGCCATTTTAATTTAAATGAAGCGGCGATTATTTAAATCGCTGTTTCATTTCCCTTTGCCTACAACCCTAATCTACATAGCTCCGTCAACTGAGCCAAGTAGTCTAGACGTGCCCTATGGTTCTATGATTATCCTCAAACCATCTTCAGGATGGCCTTTGGCATTTCCCACTTGATCCTTAGTCTTTGTTTTTGTCCTTTCATCTGTTATTCTCTTTTCTTCCCTGGTTTTCATTGATAGTTTAGTACAAATCTTAGGCTTAGGTAGCACTTCTCTGTGGAACTTCACTCTCCAAAATGCTTTATTCTGCCAACAGCTAATGTTTGAATCACACAGATCAGTGTTTCCCAAACTATGGGCCGCAGCCCGGTACCGGACCGCGGGAAAAAAATACCGGGCCTCAGCATGGCTGCCGGGGTGATCCGGGCTCCTGGAGTGCCTGTGCGGTGCCGGGTCCCCCAAGCCCTGGGCCGGGCGGAGAATGCAGCCAGATGTTCCGGGCTCTCAGCAGAGGTGTAGCGAGGGGGCAGTTGCCCCCGGGTGCCATGCTAGGGGGGGCGCAGGGCTGGGCTGCAGGGGCAGGGGGAGGTGCGGGGCACTGGGCTCAGCTGGGCTGCAGGAGGAGGGAGGTGCCGGGAACCCAGTGCTGGACTCAAGGGGAGGGAGGGAGGGGCAGGGAATCCGCACTGGGCTCAGCAGTTTTGCGGGGAGGTGCAGGGAAACAGAGCTCAGCTGGGCTGCGAGAGTGAAGAAGTGCAGGGTGGTGGGCTGAGCCGGGCTGCAGGAGTGGGGAGGTGCGGGGTGCTGGGCTGGGCTGCTGGGGGCAGGGGGGAGGAGGTGCGGCGCTCAGAGCTCAGTTTGGCTGCAGGAGGAGGGAGGTGCCAGTAATCGGGGGGCTAGACTCAAGGGGAGGGAGGGGCAGGTAATCAGAGCTGGGCTCAGCAGTTTTGCGGGGCTTGGGGGGGAGGTGCAGGGAAACGGGGCTCAGTTGTGCTATGGGGGAGGCATGCAGGGAACCAGTGCGGGGCTCAGCTGAGCTGAGGTGAATGGGGGAAGGCATAGGGAACAGAAGGGCAGCTCAGCTGGGCTGTGAGGGGCTGCAGGGAACTGGTGCTGCACTCCCTTGGATTGTGGGGGATAGTTTTGGGGGAGGTGCAGGGAACCAGCAGCAGTGGACAGCTCAGCTGGGTTGCAGGGGAGGGAGGTGCAAAGAAGCCTAGTGGGGAGAGGTAAACCAGGAGCCCTGAAATGACCTCCCCTGGTCCAAAAAATTCCTCATCTGGGACCAGTCAGGTCCAGAGGGTGCCAGACCAGGGAGGCCCAACTCCTACCCAAGTCCCCTCCATACACCCTCCCTCCTAGCCAGATACACTACCCCCAATCTGCTCCTCCTCCCGCCTCCCGGAGTGCCCGTGCTGGGCGGAGGATGCAGCCAGGTGAAACTGAAAATTTATTTATTTTTTCATTCTTTTTTTTTATATGCGTTTATATTTTTGGGCTGCAAAAAACAGTATTAAAAGAAACAGGTTCCAACTAAAGTAAAAAGTTTGGGAAACCCTGGTCTAGCCAGCTTTCTATCCATCTTACAGTCCATTTATCCAATCCATATTCCCTTAACTTTCTGGCAAGAATATTGTGGGTGACCGTATCAAAAGCTTTGCTAAAGCTGGCACTGGGGGCTTTGGGAGGACCAGAAACAACTTATTTGCATATTCATCATTTGCTTAGTGAATATGCAGATATGCAAATGAATGTTACCAGTCTGCCAAAAGCTCATGAATGGATTTACTGGTCCCCGTGTCAAAAAGTTTGGGAACCTCTGACATAGATCTTTGGTTGAAATTCAGATTTATCAATGTCAGCAGCTCGCATACTGTGGGACATAACCCTAAAATGGGTTGTGACCCAGAAGTCACCAAGGCTGGTATTAGACTTACAGGGCCCTGGGATCAAAGCCAAAGCCCAAGCCCCATCACCTCGGACTGGAGCTGAAGCCTGAGGACTTGAGCCCTGGAAAGTGAGGCTCAGGTTACAGGCAACCTATCTGGCGCTGATGCCCTTGGGCTTAAGCTTTGTCTCCCATCTATTTCCAGGTAGCAGGATTCAGTCTTGACTCCTGGGGTCATATGGTAACTTTTGTTGTTAGAAGGGGGTCATGATTCAGTGAAGTTTGAGAACCCCTGACCTATATTACAGCCTTTGGATACCAACTTAGTTTTGTGTACATGATTATAGTGATTTCTCATAGCCAATCAAATCCCTTTGTTTAACTATCAGTGGGGGTTTCTTGGTTTAGTTTACTTACCCCCTTTTTACAGAGGCAATGGTAATATGTTCTCTTTAAAAAACAAACAAACAAACAACAACCCTGGCAATAAAGACCTTTCCAGATGGTCACAAATTCTTTGAAGAAGCAGAGGAAAATGGCAATAATTAATATGACTGTATCATAGGGCACATCTACACTGCAGGGCAAAAGTTGAATTAAACTAAGGAACTTCAGCTATGTCAATTGTGTAGCTGAAGTTGAAATAGCTTAATTCAGCTTTTGGCGCTCTTTACACAGCAGGAAGTCAAAGGAAGAACAATTTTTCTTCTGCTTCACTTACACCTTGTGAAATGAGTTACAGGAATTGGAGTAAAAAGTCCTCCAGTGTACCATTACTTCAAAATAATGGCTTGCTGTGTAGACACGCGCTTTGTTATTTTGGAATAATGTCAGTTATTCTGAAATAATGCTGCTGTGTAGACATAGCCATAGTTAATAAATTAATTTCTATTGTTAAGGATAGCAGAATAACAGATTAAATTGACTCTGAGTAAAGTTTAAATCTATATAATTCCTTAGTATTCTTAATCGGTTCACAATTTTTTATTATTTTTACTAAAATAGCCCCTTGATATGATCAGGATTTTTAATTTTATACATTTCAGAAACACTGGTGTTTGAGCATGCAAATAAAAAAAGATGTATACTTTCGAAGAAATTTGAATTGTATTTTTAGATCCAGCCAAAGCAAGGATTAATGTTTCCATGACTCCTATTTTGAGTATCTAGTAAAAAGAATTTCCACTGAGAGTTATGGCTTTCTAAATGAAGAGATGTGGTCATAAATATAGAATTACATTAGTATGTAGGACAGGGTGATATCAGAAGCTAGAAAAAGGTTTTACAAAATATGAATTATTCCATACAGTAGGATATAACTCCTTTATATTTATTGACTATCTAGCATGTTAGCTTTTTATTTTTAAATGCTAGGTTTTGTGGTAGTATTCTAAATGTTTAGCTGTGACTTTTGAGAGAAACTGTAACATTTCTCCATCAGGACCTCAGCCCACATAGCTGAAGAGTGAGTATGCACGTCTGTGTGCTTGTGTGTGCGCGTGCAGAAATTGTTATCTTTTTGCAGTTCACTTTCAAGTGGAGGATGGGGGAGGAGAAATTTCTGGAGTGCTGTCTGAATACGAGGATATTTCACCATGTTTTTATACTGTGAAGCAAGAAGGATGGTATCAGCTCAATACTTCTGCTTTCATAAATGTTACCAACTCAGTCCAAGTTGTCTAAGTGACTAGAGATCCATCTTATTTAGAAACGGAGTTTATTAGTGAACTTCTAAATCCATGCTAGTTGGTTTTAAGGTGATAAGTTGTGTAGCTAACCTTAAAAATAATGAAATGATTGTGTTGTGCATAGTACCCCTGTTCTTTCTTGCTCCAGACCAAGGGCATAAGGGGCGATGCAGATCAATCACCTCTCCAGTTACTTTCTGTCACCACATGGTCTGAGACAAAACCTTCCAGTGTCCACAGAGTTAATCGCCTGACTTCAACCTGTAAATATTTGTTGTGACATTACTCAGAGACTGGACAGCTGTGTCCCCCTCAGCTCTCCAACCTAGGTGCCCTTTACACTGCTTCACTGTGAGAACCACCGCTCTTGGTCTGCTCTCACACAGCCTATAGCATTTAAATTAGTCCCAGCTGAGTTATATGAATACTTTGGCTAGCCACTCTTGAATTATATTGCAGAATGACAACAACAAATTCCCAGTCCCAAAAATGTGCATCTTGTACTGTCCAGTTATTTTTTTATTAATAGAAAGTGTTATCCCAAACTAAGATTCCCAAACTCAGACTAGTTTAGATAAAATAATAAAACAAGTTTATTAACTTCAGAAAGATTTTAAGTGATTACAAGTAATGGTTAAAAGTCTGTCATGGAGGTCACGGATTTTATGACTTTACTGGACCTCTGTGACCTCTTTGGCTTTAACCTACAACAGTGGCAGGGCTGGAGCAGCAGCAGCCAGCATCTGGCAAGACTCCCACTATTAGTAGTGTTTGCTCTCCCCACTAGGGTTTTTTTTATAAGACACAGAAAATACTCTGGCTTTTATTATTAGATAGATGGTGCTTGGTCTAAAGATGTTAAGTATCAGGCAATTGACTAATTGACTAGTTGGTAGGGCACCTCTGCCTTTGAAGTGTAGCAAAAGCTCTAGGCGAAAAGCGCCAAAGCCCAGGGTCAGCTGTGGACTCCCCCGCTGACCCCAGGCTCCATGCAGCGCTGCTGCTTTGAAATGATGCGGCTCCCCGTGGCATTTCAAAGTGGCAGCTCAGGACAGAGCCTGGGGTCAGCTGGGGAGTCGATGCGTTTGCTTATTGAATAGTTAACTAGTCAGCTAGTCCTTACCATCCCTAGCTTGGTCCTGCAGTGAGGGCAGGGAACTGAACTTGATGATCTCTCAAGTTCCCTTCCAGTTCTAGTATTCTATTATTCTATTTTTTTTTTATATGTAGCCCATGACCTATCCATGACCTTTATTAACAAAGTGCGTGACAAAAATCGTAACTTTAGTAACGAGGCATAAAAGTCAGACTTGATTACAAAGAATTAAAAAGTAAAACCAAGCTAATAACTAACAAGATGAGTGAATTTAAAGCTTACACCAAGCTGGCTGGATATCTTTAGCCAGGACTCCTGCCCCAGTTCAATGATGCTTACTTTTGTCTTTCAAATGTTGATGCCATGAGAGGCATGGAGAGAAGTGATTTGAGATCTCCATTCTCATTTTTCTCTCTTTGTTCTCTTTTGAAAATCATTTCCAGCTGAAGTTTAGGTGATAGCAAGTCTGTTTACATGGGAACCACCAGCTATTCCATTGCCAAGATTAAAATTTCTTGCTCTCACCTTTCTTCCTGCCAAAGAGTGGCTGGTTAACCAGCTGATAGTCTATTTGATTTTGTTGACACCTGTCTGAAGTGTCAGTTTGCCTTTTGTCTCAAAGGAACTGGCTTAGGCCTGTTTTTCTAAACTTAGAGCATGTCTTAGTTAAGTTAAACAGTAGAATCTTATAACTTTACATACAGTATTGCCACACACATGAATTTATGTAGCTCTTTTTTGAACCCTGTTAAAGTCCTAGCCTTCACAACATCCTCTGGCATTCACAAAACATTACACACGCATACAAGTCTCTGCAACTGATGTATCTTTTGGATAGGTGGTCATTCATTTGTACCCTCCTCTTCAATGACTGCAGCTTATCAGTCTCCCACAGTAGAGTACACATAGGGATGAAGAAAAAAGAAATGTTCCTTACTTTGTATGGTAAGTGGATTTTTTGGAGATGTGGGGTTCCTATTTGTATTCCTTTGCTTGCCCTCTTGTTTGGACCCTTTACTCATCATCATTCATGGTAGAGAAGGAACTGGAGAGGCAGTCTATTTGCACTATTCTTTATACCAGGAGAAGGAGAGCACAAGTGTAGACAAAGGACATTGTTTGTAAAACCTTCTATTTTCAGGTACATGGAGTACATGCATATTTATCCACAGTGGAACACACATAAGGACACATTTTGAGTATCATAAAATCATAGAATATTAAGACTGGAAGGGACCTCGAGAGGTCATCGAGTCCAGTCCCCTGCCCTCATGGCAGGATCAAATACTGTCTAGACCATCCCTGATAGACATTTATCTAACCTACTCTTAAATATCTCCAGAGATGGGGATTCCACAACCTCCCTGGGCAATTTATTCCAGTGTCTGACTACCCTGACAGTTAGGAACTTTTTCCTAATGTCCAACCTAAACCTCCCTTGCTGCAGTTTAAGCCCATTGCTTCTTGTTCTATCCTCAGAGGCCAAGATGAACAAGTTTTCTCCCTCCTCCTTATGGCACCCTTTTAGATATCTAAAAACTGCTATCATGTCCCCCCTCAATCTTCTCTTTTCTAAACTAAACAAACCCAATTCCTTCAGTCTTCCCTCATAGGTCATGTTCTCTAGACCTTTAATCATTCTCGTTGCTCTTCTCTGGACCCTCTCCAATTTTTCCACATCATTCTTGAAATGCGGTGCCCAGAACTGGACACAATACTCCAAATGAGGCCTAACCAGCGCAGAGTAGAGCGGAAGAATGACCTCTCGTGTCTTGCTCACAACACACCTGTTAATACATCCCAGAATCATGTTTGCTTTCTTTGCAACAGCATCACACTGCTGACTCATATTTAACTTGTGGTCCACTATAACCCCTAGATCCCTTTCTGCCGTACTCCTTCCCAGACTGTTGCTTCCCATTCTGTATGTGTGAAACTGATTGTTCCTTCCTAAGTGGAGCACTTTGCATTTGTCTTTATTAAACTTCATCCTATTTATCTCAGACCATTTCTCCAATTTGTCCAGGTCATTTTGAATTATGACCCTATCCTTCAGATTAGTCGCAACCCCTCCCAGCTTGGTATCATCTGCAAACTACTTAAGCGTACTTTCTATACCAATATCTAAATCATTGATGAAGATATTGAACAGAGCCGGTCCCAAAACAGACCCCTGCGGAACCCCACTTGTTATGCCTTTTCAGCAGGAATGTGAAGCATTAATAATTACTCTCTGAGTACGGTTATCCAGCCAGTTATGCACCCACCTTATAGTAGCCCCATCTAAGTTGTATTTACCTAGTTTATTGATAAGAATATCATGCGAGACCGTATCAAACGCCTTACTAAAGTCTAGGTATACCACATCCACCGCTTCTCCCTTATTCACAAGACTCGTTATCCTATTAAAGAAAGCTATCAGATTGGTTTGACATGATTTGTTCTTTACAAATCCATGCTGGCTGTTCCTATCACCTTGCCACTTCCCAAGTGTCTACAGATGATTTCCTTAATTACTTGCTCCATTATCTTCCTGGCACAGAAGTTAAACTAACTGGTCTGTAGTTTCCTGGGTTGTTCTTATTTCCCTTTTTATAAATGGGCACTATATTTGCCCTTTTCCATTCCTCTGGAATCTCTCCTGTCTCCCATGATTTTCCAAAGATGATAGCTAGAGGCTCAGATACCTCCTCTATCAGCTCCTTGAGTATTCTAGGATGCATTTCATCAAGCCCTGATGACTTGCAGGCATCCAACTTTTCTAGGTGATTTTTAACTTGTTCTTTTTTTATTTTACCTTCTAAAATTACCCCCTTTCCACTAGCATTCACTATGTTAGGCATTCCTACAGTCTTCTCGGTAAACACCGAAACAAAGAAGTCATTAAGCATCTCGGCCATTTCCAAGTTTCCTGTTACTGTTTCTCCCTTCTCACTGACCAGTGGGCCTACCCTCTCCTTGGTCTTCCTCTTGCTTCTAATGTATTTATAAAACGTTGTCTTGTTTCCCTTTATTCCCATAGCTAGTTTGAGCTCATTCTGTGCCTTTGCCTTTCTCATCTTGCCCCTGCATTCCTGTGCTGTTTGTCTATATTCATCCTTTGTAATTTGTCCTACTTTCCATTTTTTTATGACTCCTTTTTATTTTTAGATCATGCAAGATCTCGTGGTTAAGCCAAGGCGGTCTTTTGCCATATTTTCTATCTTTCCGACACATCGAATAGCTTGCTTTTGGGCCCTTAACAATGTCCCTTTGAAAACTGCCAACTCTCCTCAGTTGTTTTGCCTCAGTCTCGATTCCCATGGGACCTTACCTATCAGCTCTCTGAGCTTACCAAAATCCGCCTTCCTGAAATCCATTGTCTCTATTTTGCTGTTCTCCCTTCTACCCTTCCTTAGAATTGTGAACTCTATGATTTCATGATCACTTTCACCCAACCTGCCTTCCACTTTCAAATTCTCAACCAGTTCCTCCCTATTTGTTAGGATCAAATCTAGAACAGCTTCCCCCTGGTAGCTTTTTCAACCTTCTGAAATAAAAAGTTGTCTCCAATGCAGTCCAAGAACTTATTGGATAGTCTGTGCCCTGCAGTGTTATTTTCCCAACATATATCTGGATAGTTGAAGTCCCCATCACCACCAAATCTTGGGCTTTGGATGATTTTGTTAGTTGTTTAAAAAAAGCCTCATCCACTTCTTCCACCTGGGTAGGTGGCCTGTAGTAGACTCCTAGCAGGACATCACCTTGGTTTTTAATCCCTTTTAGCCTAACCCAGAGATTCTCAACATTTCTGTCTCCTACGCCCACCTCCACCTCACTCCAAGTGTGTTCATTTTTAATGTATAAGGCAACACCTCTTCCCTTTTTTCCCTGTCTATCCTTCCTGAGCAAGCTGTACCCTTCTATACAAACATTCCAATTATGTGTATTATCCCACCAAGTTTCTGTGATGCCAACAATGTCATAATTGTACTTATTTATTAGCACTTCCAGTTCTTCCTGCTTATTTCCCATACTTCTCACATTTGTATATAGGCATCTAAGATCCTGATTTGACCTTGCCTCCCAGTTTTGCCCTGAACCTCCTTTCTCTCTGCCATTGTAGCCCACGCTCCCTCCCATTTCCGACCCATCTCCCAGGTCTCCATGTTCTCCACTTACCTGTGGGCTTTGTTCACCTGTCCCCGTCGAACGTAGTTTAAAGCCCTCTTCACTAGGTTAGCCAGTTATTATCAAGTAAGTAATTCCAGTTATTATCAAGTAAGTATCAGTGGGTATCATCCATCCTGCCTCATATAGACCACAGGATGGGGATTCCTGTGGGGAAAAGAGTATGTAATCATGTAATTAAATACTATCAGAAAACATACACAAGGGGACCAAATTATGATTTCGTAGGCCACCTTAATACTGGCATTTTCTAAACTTTGAGTATACAACCTCAATGTTCTTATAATGGAGTTTTTGTATGTATTCTATTGGGGATCGGCAAGATACCTGGATCTTGCCCACCAAGCCACCGGATCTGGCCTGAGGACCACCCTGCCGAAATCCTTAGTCACACAGCAGCTGCTGTTTTAAGGACAGGGCTGTGCCATATGACTCTCTGCTCTGGTGGAAGGGGGAGGTTTCATGTGATCTCTTCGCCCCCAACCCAATCCTCAGCTCCTATTGGCCAGAAACAACCAGCCAATAGGAACTGAGAGATTGGCCTGGGGGGATGGTGGCAACACATGCCACTTCCCTCTCCTGGAGCTGAGAGCCACATGGAGGGAACAGCCCGCAGTATTAATTAATCTGGGGCTACAGCAGGCAGAGAGCCCAACCTCTGCTGCAGGGCTGCTGGCTGGGAGATGCTTAGGTAAGCGCCTCCCAGTCAAAGCCTACCTCTAGCACCCTAGCCCCTCCCATGCCCCAACTCCCTCCCCCAGGCCACCATCCAAACCCTTTGTACCTTCCTGCCTCAGGTCACAACTCCCTCCCAGATCTTGTACCCCCTCCTATACCTCTCTCCCAGGCCAGAATCCTCTCCTGTACCCATACTCCCTCCCTGATCCTACACCCCAATCCCCTGACCCAGGTTACAACCAATGTTCCCTCTAAGCTGTGCAGCAGCACAGGTGATTAATTAGACCTGCCCAGTCAGAGGCTCAGGGCTCCATGCATGGAACTGACTGACTGGGCAGGGCTGATTAATCACCTGTGAAGCTGTGCTGCCATTCGGCTTAGAGAGAACACTGGTTACATTCCCCTCCTTTACCCAAACTCCCTCTTAGACCTCACACTGTCTCTTGCACCCCAGTCCCTAAGCCAGTGCGCCCATCTGCACCCAACCTCCATCCCAGACCACACACTTCCTCCATAGAAATGTGTGCACCTTGACCACTTTCCAAAAATTATTGCTCACTCCTGTGTTATATTATAAAATTTGGAGTAATTGAAATTGGCTTATAAATGCAACATTGCTTACAAGAATCCCTATTCATTTCTATCTCATCAAAAATAATTTTTACGTTCAAACAATAGTTTGAGCTGTATATCATTTTAAGAAAAACATCAGTGGGGTGGGTTGAGCTGGTCAGTAGTTCACCAAATATTTGTTTGCCTGACACTTAAAAAGTAGAGGATAATTGTGAAAGGATCCTGGTTAATAATTAACCGTCATGTGCTAGACATGCTCTTCATAAAGGAGCTATACAAAACTATCTCCATCTAAATTCTGATGTAGACTTTTAGTTTTATTTTCATAATGACAACATAGGTCCAAATACCCCCAGTATTTTTAAATGAGGTACCTAAAGTTCACATAAGTTGACAAAGTAAGAATATTACACTCTTTGTCTGACTTAGAGGACAGCACAAATACTATTTTATAGAAGCCTATAGTGGAATCAGATGCTAAAAATTAATTCCCTCATGGATTTTTCTATGGGTTTATCACTATAGTATCTGAGTATTTCATGAACATTAATGACATTTTTTCCCAATACTCTCTGAAGTAAAATGGTGGTATTTCCCCCATTTTACAGATTAGAAACTGAATTAAGGGTCAAACTGTAAAAAGTTTGTTAATTTTAGGTATCCAGTTTGGGATGTTTAAGGCTTAATGTTGTCAAAGTACTTAGTATGATGTAGCATTTCAGATGTTGAAAGCATAACTCCCATTCACTTCAATTACAGTTGGGAGTGCTCCCCAATTCTTCAAATCAGGCCTTAGTGTGTTTAACTGCGTATCTAGAAATGAGGAACACACAGAAAATGGCCCATAAAAATTTGGTTTAAGTGGTTTGCCCCATATCACACAGGAACTCTGGCAGAGGCCGGGATAGAATCTAGATAACCACGAGGCTATGTCGTTCTTTACATCTTCAGTTTCTGCAGTAAATAAGGCAGGGGTCCAACAAACAACATCTTCATTTTGCTATACAACTGCGATTCATTTCAGAAGCACCATTCATCTTGTGCACTGAATGAGGCTGTAAATCTATGGAAATAATAGTTTCTGATCATGTATTTAAAGGCTACATGACATATGCCAAAGAGCATTAATTGCACAGACAACATTAATTCTGGAGTTTCCTAAATGTTGAGTGACTAACTTTAAAACTTTAATGCATTTCCCTAATCATTGAAAAAACACACATTCTGTCATGTAGAATATTGATTCTCACGTGGGTATTCTGCAGTCTTAAATCCACAGTCCACATCTTCAACTAGAGTTAACAGAGTAAATTATAGTAGTAGTAGTAGGCTGTTATCCTTTTTATCAATCCCTATTAGGGATGTAAGTGACTAGTCAATGAGTCGCTTCCTCCCCCTTGCTGCCTCTATCACAAAGAGGCAGCAAGGGGATGGGGGAAGAGAAGAGGGTGCTGAGGGGAGCCGGTTTAAAAGCTGGTTCCCTCCAGCTCCATGGGAGGGGCAGGGGCGCAGCAGTGGCCAACTTTGAAGTGTACAAGAGTCCCTGCTGGGGCTCTTGTACATTTCCCATTTGGAATGCCATATGGAGTCCGGGGCCAGTGGGGAGTCCTTGTACATTTCAAAGCGCCTGCATGGAGCCTGGTGTCAGCGGGGGACTCCACGCAGTGTGCCAGCTTTGAAATGTACAAGAGTCTCCAGTGGGGTCTCTTCTGCATTTCAAAGAGGAAGCACAGCATGGAGTCTGGGGCCCCCGCTGACCTCAGGCTCCATCTGCCACTTCTGCTTTGAAATGCACGAGAACCCCCGCTGGGGCTCTTCTACATTTCAAAGGCGAAATGTGGAAGTTCCTATCGACTAATCAAATAGTCGATGGGAAATTCCATCAACTATTCACTTAGCTAATTAATCGAAATTTAACATCCCTAATCCCTATTGCATGTTGAAAGAGAGGACTTTGCAAATAGTTTTCATAGTTTAGCAGTGGAATCTTGAGACTTGAATACAGGAGGCCTCCAACTTGCAACGCGATTAGTTCAGGGGGAAGTGTCGCAAGTCCGGGGCATCGTAACTTGAACCCTCATTTACGATAGGCGGTTTGTGCCGTCGTAAATGCAGGCCCAGGACATAAGTCAGGGGTTTTCAACCCCTTCTGCACTTACAAAAATGGTTGTAAGTGCGGGAGAGTCGGAACTCGGGCGGTCACAAGTCGTGGGCCTCCTGTATCATAAATTCAAGTCCAGATTCTGGAAGGAAGGATGGTCTAGTGGCTAGCATTTCTTCTATTTTTGTCCCCTAGCAGGACATCTCATGCAGCCTGCCCTTTTTGCTTCTGCTAGTCCATCCCCTGCTATTGTGTCTAGCCTCTTGCTGGTCCCTGGTTTCCTTCTGCATCTGAGACAGGCTGCTTCCTTGTCCTCCTTTACACTGTATGGGCACCAACAAAAGGAGCATCAAGAGCATAGAAAAGTCAGCTCCCCATACCAGTGTCACGGTGGCTTCTGACAGCTGGGAGGAACAGTTGAGGAAAGTTTCCCAGAGAATGTTCAGCACAGTTGGGCTCTTCAGAGAATTTAACTTCCAAACTCTTAACTTTCAATTACTTATAATTTTATTACATTTGGGTGCATTTCCTGAGTTACTAAAAGAAATGTCTGTCCAAGTAACATTCCCCTGCCAAATATCAATATCCTGCTCTAAAACAGGGAGATGCTAAATTTCTTGACAAAGCTTGTAAGAATTTTTTAACATGAACAAAACATGTTTTCCCCCTAACTTAGCTCTCAAAAATAGCTTAAGTGTTTTGCAATGTGTGCCCCCTCCTCCACATCCGCACACAAGGAAAATAAAAGTTAGTTTAAAACACACCGAGAATGGAAACTTCAGGCTCTAGTAGTTAAAATTCAGCAACTGAAATAGTTTTATAGGAAAATATGTCAACCTTAACTACAACCATTTCTGTCCACTGTTCCTATAATTAAACAAATATAAAAAATGGTGGAATTAGTTGCTTGTTGACAGCATATGCTTTTTGTCAGCAAAGGATGGTAGAATTGTGAAATTCTTATCTTTAATATCTGCTCTACTTTTTTACATGAATAAAATCAAAGTATTCTCTTGAATGACATGGTTTTTAATTCAAAGATAGAACCTTCATTTACTGTGTGTTTGAGAGAGTGTCTGTCCATCTGTCTGTCTCCTTGTTCAAAGAACTCCTCCTAAACGGTAAGAGCTAGGGCCACCCAATTTAGTATACAGCTTCCTCTTATCATAACTTAAAGCAAGGTAAGGGTTTGGTTGCCCCAGGAAAATGGGATGTGCCTGGAATGGGATAACTCAGTGGTTTGAGCATTGGCCTACTAAACCCAGGGTAGTGAGTTCATTCCTTTAGGGGGCCATTTAGGGATTTGGGGAAAATCTGTCAGGGATGGTACTTGGTCCTGCAGTGAAGGCAGGGGACTGGACTCAATGACCTTTCAAGATCCCTTCCAGTTCTTCATTTTTTGAGGAAGAGCGGTTTTTCGACAAAGGGGGGGAGGGTTCGCTGAAAAAGCTGCATCTAAACTACTTTCACTTTCGAAAGCTCCACTTTCAAAAGTGAGATCGGAAGGAGATATTCAAATTCCTGTGGAATTTGCATATCCCCTTTCGACACTCTAGCGTAGTCTAGATGGGTACGTCTACACTTGCTCCCTAGTTCGAGCCAGGGATGCAAATGTAGGCGACCGAAATTGCTAATGAAGCGCAGGGGATTTAAATAGCCTGCGCTTCATTAGCATAATCTCGCTCGCGCGTTATTCTGCTCAACAGCTGATTCGAACCAGGAAGCGCGCTCCGGGACGCGTTAGTTTGAATCAAACCTCTTGGTTCGAACTAACGTTACTCCTCAAAAAGGAGTAATGCTAGTTTGAACCAAGGGATTTGATTCGAAGTAACGCGTTCCGGAGCGCGCTTCCTGGTTCGAATCAGCTGTTGAGCAGAATAACGCGCGGGCGAGATTATGCTAATGAAGCACGGAATATTTAAATCCCCGCTTCATTAGCAATTTCAGTCGCCTACATTTGCATCCCTGGCTCAAATTAGGGAGCAAGTGTAGACGTACCCAATGAGCCCAGAATCACCAGGCAGGTGAAAGGAGCTGGCTGGGAATGCCCTCCCCCTTGGTCTGGGACTGATTCGTATGGGAACATTGTGGGCTGTTTCCCCTTTGTCAGGGAATGAGGGGAAAGTGCAGAGTTTGCTGGGGGGCACAGGGGGCAGACAAACCTGGACCTGCCCCAGCTGGCAGACATGCACCCCTCCCCTGGCTGTGCCTGCTAGAGCTTAGTGGCCATGGAGAGGCACTTCTTACCTGTCCCCAACCTGCTGCAGTGAGAGAGGGCCAGGATAGTTCCCTCTTCTCAGGGCAGATTGCATACTGAGCCCCTTCATTTGCGTCACCCCAGAGTAGTGATTCAAATGAAACATGTACATTTTCACTTTATATTCCAAGCTACAAAAATTAATTAAGGACCTGAGCAATGCTGGTAAATCTTCCAGTAACATAAAAGTATGTTAACGTATACTAATTTGCTTTCAATTTAAAATCTAAGGTTTTACAAAATGAAATAAAAAAACAAATAAGATTAGAACTTTTGACTTATTTTGGCCATACCAGTTAGTTTAAAGAGAGTTCATTAGGAGAAGGGGGTCTGTTTTCTTTTAATAATGTAAGTCTCATGTTTATATTGTTGAAAGTGTAGTCATTTTTATTACAATTTTAAGCTAACAGAAGTAAGCATATTCAGAATTAAAGCTGATACTTGACCTTTACCTATTGTGTGCATATAATGTAAAAACCTTCGAAAAATGAGGCAGCTGTTGGCACCAGTCTTGCAAACAGATATGCTGATGGAATCCTACGGATTTCATTTGGGTTGCACTCCACGTAGGTATAATGGTATGCACTAGCACATCTTTGAGAACTTGTGGAGGATGGAAGATACTTGATGACTGGAAAAGGGAAAATATAATATCTATCTGTAAAAAGAGAAATAAGGACAACCCAGAAAATGTTGGACCAGTGTGATGAGGCAGAGTGACCATCCACAGACATGGAGGGAGAGGCGCTCACTTGGAGTTCAGCTGTGGAAGGGCCAGATGCCTTTCTTGAGTCCCTGAGGTGGGAGGTTACTACAGACCTCCAGGAATCTGAGGATTGACCAGGACCACTAACTGACTCTGACCCAGAGGATTTGCAAGCTCGGACTGAGGTTCCATTCCCCAATGTCCCGGAAGACCTGCAGCCAAGCCAGGTATGTCCCAAGGGGGATTTAGGAAGTGACCTAGGGGTAACTGAGCCTGGTCTGTCTGAAATAGTGCTGGTGAGTGAGTCAGTGTGTTGCAGTCAGGATCCCTGTTGATCCAGTGGCAGATCAGTCTTTCACTGTTGGGGCTCTAGGCCAGGATGCAAAGGAGCAGATGGGCCTGCATCTCTCCCGCCTCCCCAATACATGGGCGGCAGGTTCCCTCCTCCCCTGTTTCCATAGGCAAAATGCCTGAACTTGTCAGCTGCTGTTCAGAAAAGGGCAACAAAAATTATTAGGGTTTTGGTACAGGTCCCACATGGAGAGATTAAAAAGACTGGGAGTTTTCAGCTTAGAAAAGAAGAGACTAAGAGGGTATATGATAGAGGTCTATAAAATCATGACTGGTTTGGAAAAAGTGAATAAGGAAAAGTTATTTACTTGTTCCAATAAGATAAGAACTAGGGGTCACCAAATGAAATTAATAGGTAGCAGGTTTAAAATAAACAAAAGGAAGGTTTTCTTTACACAGCGCATGGTCAGCCTGTGGAACTCCTTGCCAAAGGAGGTTGTGAAGACCAGGACTTTACCAGGGTTCAAGAAAGAACTATGTAAATTAATGGAGGTTAGGTCCATCGATGGCTATTAGCCAGGATGGGTAGGAATGGTGTCCCTAGCTTCTGTCAGAGACTGGGAATTGGTGACAGGAGATGGATTACTTGATGATTTCCTGTTCTGTTCACTCCTTCTGGGGCATCTGGCATTGGCCACAGTCGGAAGACAGATGGACCTTTGGTCTGACCCAGTACGGCCGTTATTATGTTCTCTCTGTCAAAGCTAGGAGACCTGTCTGTTTGCTGTCCCATCCTGAGTTAGGGCCTAGGCTTATTAACTTTGTGCTTGACTTGACCATAGGCCTGAGCTCCTTGAACTGGTTGCTGCCTCACGCTGGCCCTGGGCCTGGCGCACTGACTGTATCTGTATCATGGGCCCTGGCACAAGGGCTGCACTCACAATGCTGGTCCACCTAGCTGATTCCCCGTGTGCTACACTAAGTGTATAGTGAGGACAAAGCGGCCACTCACAGCCCTGGAGAGGGTGGGGACATGCCCCCAACTGGACTACAACCATCTTAACTTTAGTACTTGGCAAGATAATGGCATAAATAACCAATCAGTTTGCAAGCACCTAGAAGAAAATAAGGTATAGATTTGCCAAAACTAAATCATGTCAAACTAGGGATGTGAATGGTTAACACGTGATGCTTACTGGTTACAGTTAACCGGCAGGGACAGAAGCAGCCCCCTCCTGCGGCAGGCCTCAGCTCACTTCAACAGGTGGAGAAAATAAGTATAGTCATGTGACAAGCAGACAATGTGGCTAAACCAGGCCTTTTGGGGAAAAAAGAACAGAAGTCTGTGGAGAGCCAGAGAGGTCGAAAGGAGACTCTAGGCAGGAAACTTGGGAGTCATCACTATGTAGATTGTAGAGAGAAACTTGAATGAGCAGGAGGGCTATCTGTGGAGACTCTTTCCTTAGGTCCCTGGTAGAGGGCCTGGTTACTTCAATTCTGGAGAGAAGGCCTTTGCCTGGTTTGATTCTGGGCTGCATGACTCATTTGTTATGTATGTGTTTTGGACTTTGGGTCTATTCAGAAAGAGTGAAGTTTTCTTTTATGACTTATCAAGAGGCCAATTCACTGCAGCAAACTGGTTGGAATGTTGGGAGAATATTGAGGAAGAAGCTATACAGAAGCCAGACTGGGTAGGGTTTTCAGTTGTTTCAATTACATTTAGGGTGAATAAATACCTTTTTTTTTTGTTGTTGTTAATAGGTTACATAATCCTTTCAAGTTTATGATTGGAAAGGGATGTGTGTGTATAGGGGGTGTGTTACAATTGTAATCTGTCTTTATACAGTAGCATTTTCTTGCCCTTCTTTGGAAGGTCTTCAATGTTTCAATGGAAACTTTCCACAAATGCTCATTAGTGCCTTCAGCATAATTTGCTGTTGATGCTGCTGTGGTCGTGTTTGGCATATAAATTCTGCTGGGATCTAAACCTCTCCTGGGGTAGATTTGAGAAGGCTGGTCAATTTTAACTTTTAGTAACCTCATAATCTTGAGCAAAATATGTGTCAGACAAGATATGAAATTCTCCACTCCCGTGATCAAAATGGAATTAATTCGGAATAGGAGCAACTCTGCAATTATAAAGAGATGTTAAACAATTCTGTTGGTTACACAGTAAAATGAGGGGCTGCTGGTCCCCGGCTCCATGTGGTGGGCCGATCCGGGCAGCTGCTTGGGCTAGGCCGGGCAGGACCCACTGTTGTGCACTGCAGGCAGGAGGCTGCTTGGGCCAGGAAGGGCTGGAGCGTCCCTCAGCTGTAGTGTGGTATGCCAGGCCAAGTGCTGGTTAACCAATTGCCGGTAAGCATCATTCAATAAGGTTACCCATTTATATCCCTAGTCTTAAACACATGTTGAACTGAGGTATGTAATGTAATCCCAACACATTTTTCTTAAATTCCTAATGTAGTAGATGTTAAGTCTGAAGTGAATTCACTTTTATCTTTTAAACATCACTTTCTTATAATCTGACACTAATTGAAGCCTTATTTGCAAAGTGCACACGGTTTCAATTGTAGATAGAAAATCTGAAAATAGTAAGTGTGATTTATATTTATGAACAGGGTAATTATCTTTGATATCAATTACCCCCCAAAAATGAGATGTTCATTTAGAGAATTGTTAAAGTATACTTTGTAAACTAAGTTCTTTTGTAAAATCTTATACATATCTATCAGTAAATGTATTTATCATAATTATTGTAAAGTTCTCTGGATTGAAGGATTTTTCTACATTTTAGTTATTAATGCTTCCATATTAGTGCATAAATTAAAATGTTTTATTTCCTGTTTCTGCTAATCTGTTTATTTTCTAATTTAAAACATGTACTGGTATTCAAGCTACATTCTTTTCCTTGTAAAATGTATTGATGGATATTTATTCATAGTACAGTAAAACCTGTGTTATCTGGCACACTTGGGGATTAGGGCATTCCGGTTATCTAAAAATTCCGGTTATCTGCGGGTCCCAGCTGCCCGGCCCAGCTAGGGGCAGGGTGTCAGGCCAGGAAGGAGGGTACAAGAGGGGACTTGGGGCAGGGTGTCTTGCCAGGAGGGAGGGTACAGGACGGGTCTTGGGGCAGGGTGTCAGAGCATGCTGGGAATACAGGGTCTTGGCAGGGGAAAAGGGTATGAGGGGGAAAACTTACCTGGATTGGCACCCTGCTGCAGCAGGGAAAGCCTCCAGGCAGCACACTCTTGTTCCTTGGGTGGGGGGAGGAGAGGGAGAGGAAGCTCAGTCTCCCCACTCCCCCTCCCCCCCTGCAGCAGGGAACCCAGCGCAGCTACAGCACCAGGTCAAGTTTCCCGCTGGCAGAGCGTGGGGTGTATGTGTAGAAACCTGACCTTCCCTGCCAGCAGGGCCGGCTTTAGGCCGATTCCCCCCCGAACCGGGCCCCACGCTTAAGAGGGGGGCCCCCGCTCCCGGGTGCGCGGCGCATTCACGGTGCTGCCCCAAGTGCGTGGCGCATGCACGGTCCCACCCCCGCAAATCGGGCCCCGCACTTCCTAAAGCCGGCCCTGCCTGCCAGACCAAACTCTGCCACTTCCCCAGCAGGCTGGGGAGGGGGGCGGGGGAGAGAGAGTGGCAGTGCACAGGGGGCAGCAGAGCCTGAGCGCATCCTGGGGGGGGCAGGCAGCAGAACCCGAGCACTCCCTGGGGGGGGGGCAGCAGAGCCCAAGCGTGCCCCAAGGGACGGGGGCAGCAGAGCCTGAGCTGAGTTCCACGCAGGCGGCAGTTTAAAAATGCCAAGGTCTGAGAGCGGCTACTCGGCTCCTCGGATCCAGCCACCCCTCCCCCCTCCCAGCAGCAGCGGCTACTGTAAAAGCTGCCGCCTGCACACGTGGAGGAGGAGGAGGAGGAGGCTTCGCGGCACCAGAGCCCCATGGGACAGGCAGTCCTGTGGGGTGGGGAGGGGGGCGTGCCGTGCGTGGTGGTGGGGCCGCCGCAGTGGGTGGTGCAATGGCCAGAGCCACGTGCTGCCAGAAGCCTGCCCCCGCCAGCAAAGCTCCAATGGGAGCTGCCTACGGGCTCTGCAGGGGGCAGGGGAGTAGAATTTTTTTGCAGAACCCTTGTACCATTTGGGAAACGCTGCCCTAGGAAATTTGCCAGTTTCTAAAGTTTTCTGGATAGTTAAGTGCCAGATAGTGCAGGTTTTACTGTACTTTAAGCTAATTTACTCTATAATGGTTTATTATACCATTTGCCAGAGAATGTTCCACTTAAAACTCTTATGTTGTTCTACCAATATTAGTATGGACTACCACTGTACTGTAGTCTGTGATCTGAAATTTCCCATATTTCTTGGGGTGTTCCAAACCAGGGCTACTCAACACATGTGTGGCCTGCGGCCTGTTTGTTTGCAGCCCGCTCCATAATGGCAAGTCAAGATGATGGTTTTCTGTTGATATGCGTTTTAGTAGTTAAATTCCTGGACTGTCATTGCTCATTAAAAGTGCTGCCATATGGGTGGAAATTGGGTAAATATTGCATTTTATTCATATCAGCAGAACTGACTTAAATGGGGCCTGCATGTAGTCTTGCCTTCATCTTTGTATTCATGCCTGTCAATGTGAAAGAAGCTATTTGCATATATATTTGCACGCACATGCAACCACATTTAAGTTGTGGCCTTCGGCATGTGCTGGGAGTATCATTGTGGCCCCCGGGGCTTCCAGAGTAGCCCTGTTCTGGACCATGTCAGAGAGCTTTACTAACCAGGTGGATCAGTTAAAATTAAAATTTGATCAATATCTTGTAACTTGTCAACAATAGAAAGGGACACTTTGTATGACTTGAAACCTGAACATTAGTGTGTCTTTTTCCAACTCTACTTCTAGTTTGATTTCCCCCCCGCCTCCCCATTCAGAGTGTAAATTCCATTTTGGTTGTTTGGCAAGCATTTAACTGAATTAATACAGTCAGTTACCTATGTGGAATATTAGTAATCAGAATTATTTTGCTTTCCTGTGTCCATCAGCCTGTTGTATAATATACTATTGGAAATTTTGGAGAAATCCCCCTTAGTACTGTTGACATAGTTACTTAACACTCTTAATTTTGGGACTCAAATGCATCTTTATGCTTGCTGCTCTTTGAGAATAATGCCAAAGCAACATTTAAAACCAGCTAAAGAATTTATAAATGTATAGTGACATTTAACTCAGGACAGGTTATACTAGATGACTGAATTTTCTGTGATTGCACTGTCACAACAAAAGTAGATATAGAATTTGTTATCTATTGCTGGAGTTTAAGGAGAAAAATGGCAACAGATGAACTGTGGGAGGGGACAAATGATGACATTTAATAGAAGTGGAAATAATATTTAATAGAAGAATTTCTGGCTAAAATACATATATAATTTTAATGTCTTTATTGCTAACTACACTAGTATTGAAAATAAGAATTATCTATAAAACCTGTGTTCAGCAAGTAAGTTATGAATATTCTACTTCTTTCCCCTTTCCTCTAGTTAATCTACTTTGTTCACCTGTTAAATTTCATTTTAAACTACATAGTAAGCTTTTTAGGGAAAGATTATATCTCTTTATGTGTACACTGCCTAACATAAGAGGATGCCAGTCCCTGACTGGTGACTGTATATGCTACTGTATTATAAATGGTAATCAAGGTGTTTTTTCCCCAATAGTAAAATAAATGATTAAATAAAATTCTAGCAGAATTGTTTTAAATATTGCCCAGTTGTAAAATCTGCAAGAAGGACCAAATTTCACTCAAACTTGGTCTATGAAACTGAAACTTGCTGTCTGTTACATGGTTTAAATGTCTAAATATGTATTTACTTATAGATGATGACTACACTAAGAGATAGATTTAAATATTATTTATTTCTAGTCACAATCTAGCCAGATTTCACATAGTTAATACTTTCAAATAATTTAATCAGCATTCAACTACAGGTTGGACCTCCCTGGCCCAGCACCCTTGGGATGTGAGTGATCCCAAACTAGGAAATTTGCTGGATCAAGGGAGGTCAGGTCTTGGGCTTTCCTGGAACTCCTCTCCTGGCTGCAGCCCCAGCCAGTGCACTGTCCCCAGCCTGCCTGCTGGGCTCTGCTGCCTCCAGTCCTCTAGTGGGGCTTTTCTCCAGGCTGCTGGCCCAGCTCTGGCCAGCAGGGCTCTGTGCCCTGGCTGGTAGGACTTCTCTCTGGGCCAGCCTCACTCTGGCCGCAGCAGGACCTCATGCCCACATCCAGCAGGGCTCCCTGCCCCCGGCTGGTGGAGCTTTTCTCTTGGTCAGCCTCACTCCAGCTGGGGTAGGGCTTCGTGTCCCTGGCCGGCAGGGCTTCCCTACTTGTCGCCTGCAGACAGGGCTTCTCTATGGGCTGGTCTCACTCCAGCTGCAGCAGCACTCTACTCTTCCAGCCAGCAGAGCTCCCTGGCCCCAAGCCACTGGCCCTGCGGGCTGCCAGCTGCTGGCAGTCTCTCTGGCTGGGGGGCTCTGGTACAGCAACATCCGTAATTCTTCCAGACCACTGATGATGTTGGACCAGAGAGTCCTGGACCATAGACGTTCAACCTGTATTACATTTCAAATAGTGTTGTTGAACAATAAAACCGTACAAAAATCTTCTTCACATACCTCTATTTAATGTTTTGCTTAGGGAACTTCGTAGAAGAACTAATGAGTCTTCCAGAGTGTCCTGAAGGTAATTTTAAATCAGGTTCTAGTGAACCAAGTTGTGAAATTAATTCTAGAGCTCAGGGTCCCACATAAATATCCTGTCACCTTCCGTCATGTTGCTGCTATATGGCTGTTAGCCTATTTCTAATAGTAGCTGTTACAATATGGAGAGAAGCAGTCGCTCCAGCTGGCCCCAAACCATTTAAGGGTATGTTATGGTCTCATGTATAAATCCATACCTGGGAATATTATACAGTTTAAATCCATTAAAAAGGCATTGGATTATCAATTGAACAGTGCATATTCTGTTTTTAGGAGTTCATAGTTTCAGTAATTTTGCTCCTAAGTCACCTAGATGATTTGTTTTCTACATTAATTATGAATTGAAAACACTAAAAACATAATTGATATTGAACATTGTGGCACTGTTTAAAAAAAAAAAAAAGTTTCAACCTCAGTCCACTCTTGTTCTGTATTAATCAGATAAAAGTATTATGATTTCCCCTCCCTCCCTCATCCCAGCAGTTTACCACTTACCAGACAAAATACTTCATAAAGGCAGATCCACGATGGTGAAAATAATGCAGAGGTCTAATTCTTGCTTTAAAATGGTCTTCTACAAATAAAGGCAAAAGTATATAAAAGATGGCATTTCTCCCTAACAACTGCTTTAACATTCTAGTTTTTTCCACCCTTTTCTGGTTTCTGGTATCATTTTTCTGTCTTCTTCACAATTCAAGTTAGGGATATGGGAGATATGAAATCTGTTTTTGTTTATCCTATTTGTTTACAGTTTTGTAAAACTGTTTAAATTGAGGGCAATCTACATTCACCTGCTAATGAGTATTTAATCTGTCTCTGCCAAGTTTGATGTTAGCCCAAATAGTGTTATGGTTTGTTTCTTTTTTGGGAGCGTATTTGCTCATAGTATGATGGGCCCTAAATTTGAGTAGGTCAGGCCTTTCAACTGATCGGGGTTTATATGTCTACATCAATCCTGAATGGGCTCAACCAGCCATTATGGCTTTACAATTAAGTGCCAGTACAGGCGGGCCAGATTCTGTGCTGATTTCAATGAGATTACCTGAAATATGTATTAGCAGAGAATTTGACTGGCTGTTTTGTGGCTTCTGTTTTCTCCCTAATTGTGCTTGTCAGAGTGAACACCACACACATTTAGCTTTCCTCCTCTCTTTCTTAGTTTTTCCTCTTTATTATGGTCTTCGCACTGTACAAATTGTCTGATTAGAAGGCAAAATTGAGGGCTACTTTGGCTAATAGTTTTGTGAAATCCTCTCTTTTGACGCAGAAGAATGCTGAAAAAAATTAATTTAGATTTGTCTGCTGGAGAAGTGCAATGTAAACAGAGTTTTAAAGTGAATTTACACAAGTGAATCTCTCTCTTGCGCGCGTGTGTGTGTGTGCGCGCACGCATGCGCGCACGGGGGGTGGTGGTGTCTGGGGTTGCCTATGCTTGCCTGTGTTTTTCCCAGTAATGTGTTTATTTGGTTCCTGCTATTTTTAGTTGTGACAACTTTAAACCTTTTGTAATAACACGAAGAGGAAGTTAACAGTGAAATCACTTTAATAACATATTTCCTGGTTGGAATGACTTATCTATGAGGCTTAGACAGAAGATGTCATTTCCTGGATTACTTATCTTCAGTTTGGATGGTCTGTTTTACTGATCTTTTGACCCATTCATGTTCACCAGTGTTCATAAATGTAATACAGACTTAATGCTGTTAGGTGAAAGATACCTCTAAACAACATCTTACAGCTTAAAACATCTGTTGGTCAATTATTGAAATAGAAAGATCTTTCATACAAAAACTGTTAACATGTATATGAAATGGTTCATTTTTGTTTAATGTTTGTGTGAACCTTAAAATCTGCTTTTTTTTGAAATTTTATTTACAATAATATTTACTTTCTATTACTACTTCCCAAAATAAAGCAAAAATATTGGCCTTTTGGGGTTGTTTTTACTTGTACTTTTATTTAAAAAAAAAAAAGATTTTTATAAACATCACCTAAAACAAATAGACAAATTCAGGGATAACTTTTAGGCTTTGAAATTTTGCTTGATTTTACCAGGTCCTGATTTTGTTGTTGCACTTTGTGGACGATAGACATCAGAAATTAGGAAGATTTCTAATAATCTAGGTGGCATAATTTTCATCTCAATTTCAATGACTGTTCATAAAAATTTAAACAGCTTTTACATGTAGCTGGCAATGAACAAAACTTGTGGAAAGCTGGGATAAGAGAAAGCTAATCATAGTTCATTTGGTATAACTAATTTGATAAATGTTTACATACTTCAAAAAATATAGAAAGTGGTGGGTTTAAGAGAAGGCTCTTTGACATAAGGGAAAAGGTGTAGTGGCAACTCACCACTCATGAGGGCTTCTTGCTGGCTGGGTGCATGCCTTTTTTTTTCTTTTTGGTGCTGTCATGAATAGGAACTGCAAAGGAGAGTCTGGCTTACCTGGAGAGCAAGGAAAGGGCTAAGCTGATTTGGAGATGTACCAGAGGGAGGGGGCTTTGGGCATTCAGCCAATGAAATGCAGATAAAGAATTTCAAATGAGAGAGGTTTCCTACCTCCCCCTTAGTTTTGGAGCAAGCAGCAGTTTTTCTCAGGTAGCAGGAGAGATGGATTCTCCCAAGAACAGACTCCTTAAAATGTATAAGTAGGGAAAAGTTTAGATAGTCAGGTTTTTGTTGTTTTCCTTGTTTGTGGGTTTGGAAATCATGTCTGAGGCGGTTAATTGTTTTTCTCTGTTCTTTTGTAACTAAGGATTACAGCCCAGAGATTCTCCTTGAGTCTATTTCAATCCATAGCTTTTAACACCCAGTCATATACTACGCTTGCAACAGTAATCTTGTTTTAATAATAAAAGTGTTTTCTTTTTGTTTTGGTTAACTGGTATTAGTTGATTTTTGTGTCCTTAAACCTACATACCTAAGTGCAACCACGTTACCCAAGAGAAGCAGAGCCTCATTGTTCTCTGTGGATTATCGCTGTTTGTTTTTCCAACTTTAAGCAAAACGGAGGTTATGGGTAGGAGGGAGAACTTTGCCTCAGGGAAGGGATTCCAAGTAGTCTCTTCCCTGTAAGATTTATTTCTTTTTATTTCTTTTTTTTTTTTTAATTCGAATTGACATTTGGTGGTGGCAGCAATTTTTTTTCTTGGGGAACTGAGAACGGACAAGTTTGTTTCTGGAAGTTAGAAACAGGTTCTTACAGAGTTTATTCTGCTAGCCGGCCCCCATATCTACACTCAAAGTGCCAGGATAGGGAATTGAGCCATGACAGATGCTGTCTGTCTCTTCAGTTTCTCTTTTCACATGGGTTTTCAATGAATTGGCCCTTAGGTTTACTCACACTCAGTCTGTATGTGAAGCAAACGGAAAACAAATCCCTTCCAGGGTAACGCAGTCCAACAAAATGTTGCATCCCCACCTTGTAGTCCTGAGTCTCTTGCTGGGCCTGTTTAAGCACTTGGACCTTTCTTGAGTGCCAAACAAAACTTGTTGCTTCCTTGGCTATTCAGCCTGCGGCCAATAGTGGTGGGGGAAGGTAGGTCCACCCACTATTCTGGGTTCCAATTGAGCGACCCAATAACTAGCAGCCACCTGGCGCTTCCTTCACTAGTAGTCTGTTCCTCAATTCTCTGGGTTGTTTCTTATTCTGTCCCATCCGCTTCTTGGGTCCTCTGCCCATTCTCTGTTTAAGCCTCATCTTTCTGAGGCTTCTTTGTCTAGAGCATCTGTAATAATCTATGCCCTCTTCTCTTAGAGTTCTTTCTCATGGGCTCTTTCACCTGGTGAACCTGCAACAAGTCTCCTGTCCTTCTTGTCAGTGCTCTTTCTCTCAGGTGTCTCTGCCTGGAGAGCTTTACAGTCCTACCCCTGCTTAGGAAAGGTTTCTCCACAGTTTCTGTAGGTTCCATCCTTCTACTCCTGGTCCTAGCTCTGTCTAGCTGCTGCAGCTTCCTCAGCTAGGTAGGAACAGAGTCCTGTCTTGAGATTTCTGTGCTCTGATTGGCTGCCTCCCTGGCAGGCTCTCTAAGAGGACCTATTATACTTTGTTTTTTGAGGGGCAGGGTGTTGTATACAAGGACTTCTAGATAGCCACACAAGGCTGTCTGGAGGGACATCCCATCACACTAAGAAATTTAAAAAATGTCAAGGTGTGATGTGATAACTTACATTTATTTAACTGTTAAAATTGTTGGGACCTTCTAGGATATCATCACTAAAATGTATCATTTAGATGCAACCTCCCCCTGAATCTGTATGGTTGAACATACTAATTCATGCAGTTCATGCACTGACCCCTTCACCTCCCTCCTCCCCCCATACAGTATAAAAAAACCTTGCTGTCATAAATAACCAGGGCAATTTTCTACTCTTTCAGCTTGTACAACTTCTGGAGTAGTAGTTTAAAAAAATCACATTCACTGTGTCAGACTGACAATATCCTGGATAAGGCTTGTGGAATTGAGAGAAACTTTTAAACCTTATTGAATTAAGATTAATATTTTTGGGACCCATTGCATTAAAAATAAAACTGTGTATGTATTATGGAATTATATGCACCTTCTCTAGTTGGAAAGGGATGCTAACAGGAGCGGCTCGAGGTGAGCTGCCAGCAGCTGGCACCCTAGGTGGAATGCGTAGTCGGAGCCCCTGTCTCCATAGCCCTCAATGGCGTGACGTCATCATTGGGCGCCCCGTTAAACGCGGCGCCCTAGGCGACTGCCGAGGTTGCCTGCATCCATGGGCCGCCCCTGGATGCTAATATATTTTCTCTGTTATCAGCCCTTTGAAGTCATCGTCTGGAGAAGTACACATGCTAATACAAACTCATTTCTGTAGGAATCAGCACACAAAGAAAGAATTTGGGGATAAAGAGCCTGATTTTAAAGTGGCTCAGGGACTTTTTTCTGATCCAGCAAACAGACAGGAGATCTGATCCATGGACAGAGGCGTAGCGAGGGAGTTAGGGGGGGAACAGTTGCCCCTGGGCGCAATGCTAGGGGGGTGCCAGGCTGGGGTGCAGCTCACCTCGAAGTGCACGCTGCACAGGCCCATGTGATGCATAGAGCAGCAAGCCAGGAGCTGGGCCATGTGCTGCCTCCCCTGTACACACTACAAGCCAGGTCAGGCGGCAGGAGTGGCCACTTTAAAGGCAGGAAGGGGTGGTTGCATTGGAATGGGGAGGATGGGGTGCCTGGCTCCGGGGAGGGTTGGTTGCATTGGAATGGGGGGATAGGGTTCCTGGCTCTGGGGAAGGGGTGGGTGTATTGGGATGGGGGAGCTGGGGTGACTGGCTCTGAGGGAAGGGGTGGTTGCATTGGGATGGGGGGATAGGATTCCTAGCTCTGGGGAATGGGTGGGTGCATTGGGGGTACTTACCCCCCCCTTTTTTTTAAAGGTACTTTATAAAAAAGGGAAACACTTTAAAAACAATAGTTTAGTAGCATTTTAAAGACTAACAAAACATGTAGCCCACGAAAGCTCATGATACCATCTATGTGTTTTGTTAGTCTGTAACAGGAAAAACTTAAAAAAACAACAAATAGTCTAGTAGCACTTTAAAGACTAACTTGGCTACCCCTCTGAAGCTTCTAAAAAAAAGTTGAGAAACACTGCTCTGTACCATTCCTTATGGCCTCCCTGTTTCCTTTCACCTTTGGCGAGTTGGGTAGGCAGGAGTTTTGGTAAAAATATGTCAGCACACAGTGCCCGCTCTACCTCAGCTGGTGCTGGATAATCAGAGCCTCAAATCTAAAGGAGTTGGCATTACTGAGGTGATAGATCCCCCCCACGTTTTGTTGTGGATTTTCCAAAGAAAATGCTGGTGTTTTCTATAGGTCACCCACATCTCCCAGTCGTTAACAGACTTGGGATTAACATGGCTTTCTCAACTAGAAGTCTTATACGTGTTTGGATGTTGTGATTGTGAATACCTAACAAGGCAGTCTGCTTAAGGCAAGGCTGGCCTTGAATCTTGATATCTATGGCTTAGTTGAATGGCTTGTGTGAAATTTGGAGGACTAGCTCAGAGAGACCTCTCTCCTTTACTTAAGGATAGAATCTCATGGCAGCCTGAAGGAAAAAGTCCTCTTGGCAGACAGAAAGGCATACTTGCAGTGTATCCTCAGCCTTAGGCTACTTATTGCTTCAAGTGCCATCAAGAAAGTGAGAGTGATTCTCATGTTGTATGTTAGTTTTATTTAAAAGTTTTTCTGAGTGTTATTTTAACAGGTAAATTAATCTCTTGCATTCATAACTCTCATGTAGTTTATCTCTGTGTGATAGTATGAAAAACAATTACATTAACTACGTAAATAACTAGGCAGTTAGGAAGCATCACAGATTGCTTACAATAAATTTGGTATGCTCAAAATCTTTTTTACCTTTTATTCATTAAAGCAACAAGTTACTCGTTTGCTATAACAGCGATTTTAAATGCTTGCTTGAAACATAATGATGAAATTCATATTTAGGTTGTATAACATTTATTTCTCTTGTGTTTTATAAAACTTACATATTTTAAGAATTTGACATTTTTTATGTAAAAGACATGAACCTAATGAGAACAGGATATGAACAAATTAAAGAAGAAAAAATTATTTAATAGAATGTGAACCACAAACACTTTATATTTGTCTGTAGTTAGTAAAATAAGTAATTTTTTAAACAATAAATATCCTAAGAGGTGGATTATTTACAGTGGTGTAGTGAGGAGATTGTGGGGGAGGGTGGAGTTGCACCCGGGTGCCATGCTAGTGGGGTGCCAAATGAGTCCTCCTCCACTCCCCCTGTCATCCCTCTGCTTGCCTGCTCCTCCTCTGCCCACCGCCGCTGGCTGGAGCCGCCTCCTCCCCACTTCTCTGCCCCTATCCTGATCCTCCTACACCTCTGCAGGAGGGTTAGTGCGCACGGGGCCCGGCCCCAAACTGGAGGGGGTGGGGTAAGACATGGTACAAGCTCTCCTCCCCCCCGGGGTCAGGCTCAGCCATGTGCCAGGTTCAGGTCCCCGCCACACGGCGGCAGTGGCAGGGGAGGGGGGGCGGCGCAAATTTTGCCTTCGCCCCCGGGCACATAACACCCTCGCTATGCCTCTGTCCATAGAGCGCCTCAATTCTTAGGGTAGGATGGAAAGACTGGGGCTACTGAAGCCCCATAAGTTCATCAAAGCTGCTTCTTCTGAGCAGGAGCTTTGATGAACTTTTGACCACAGAGGAGAATCCTCAGATGGGATTTTGAAGGGCTGTTCCTGCCAGAGCTCATGTTAGAGTTGGATGTTCTCTGGTAAGCTTATTAGCATGCATGTGGGTTCTGTTGTTGTTTTGATATGTTTTTTCTGGAATGCTTTTACCCTAAGGATAAAATAGGCTTGCATAAGAAGTGCTTGGTGGGTAGCTTACAATTGTAGCAATTCAGCTTTTTAAATATCTTTGAAGAGAAAGCAAGCAAGTGAGCTTGGGTAGCCTGCCTTCCGGGAATAACACAGTGAAGTCAGGGAAGTAGCCTATAAATACCCCAGTCAGATGGGAATGAGATGCCAATCTCCACCCAATAGAACAGGCCTGGGCAAAATATGGCCCATGGGCAGATCTGGCCACCCGACACTGTGGGGAGCCCCAGGAAGGCTCCCTGCTTGTCTCACCCCACCCACACGCTGCTAAGAAATGTGGCTAGCGGGCGGTTTTTCCTTAAAAAATGGGAGTCCAGAGGGGAAGTGGGGGAAAGCTTTAGGAGATGCTCCCAGCCCCAGCACAATCCCATTGGCCGGTTTCTGGGGAGCTGCCTGTTTCAATAACAGGCAGCCACGAAGCACAAAGGGATCCAGAGCACATGGCTGCAACCTGTGAAGGGACGGGGCAGGGCAGGCAGCAGTTTTCCCTCTAAGCGGCCTGGCGACAAAGCTTCACAGCCCCTCCCGCTCTTCATAATGTCACTTTTGGATCCCTATTGTCCAGCTTGAGCAGGAACGTCTACACTGCTGTTTTTAGTAGGGATGTAAGCGAGTAGTCGACCCCAGCCAATCACCTATGATGACAAAATGAGTGCAGGAGGGGGTGGAGGTGTAAGGTCTGGGTGGGAGGGAGGGTGCAGGAATGGGCTGAGGGTACTGGTCTGGGCTGGTGGGTGTCTGGGCTGGAGGGAGGGTATGCAGCAGAACACAGAGTCACTTCCCTCTCCCCCAGCAAGCCAGATTCAGCCTACAAGGCTCAGGGCTCCCCACTCCCTTGCTGCAGGGAGCCCATGCTGGTGCTCTAGCCTAGCAGGGGCGGGCTGGAGCACCAGTGTTCCAAGCCTGTGGCCCACTTGCAAAACGGTTACGGACCACTAGTGGTCCTCAGACCACACTTTGAGAACTACTGCTCTACAGTCTTCAATACATGGTGAAAATGATTATTTTCTCACTTAATAAACAAACAGTTAAATCTTTACCAAAGAGTTAAATCTTTATGTTCAGTGGCTTTTTTGTTCAAGTCAAATGCATAGCATCTGTGGACACCTCAGTTATCTTTTTTGAACTCATTTTCACAAATTATTGTTCCTGCCACTGTTCCCCTCTAATCTTTTCCATCCATGTGCGGAATGAATTTTATATGCATTGAGACGTAAACTTGTTTCTGTTGGTGGTGCACCAAGTCTAGCTGCGGGCACTCTGCTAATCAGCTAGGTGGCATAACTCAGCTAAATACATTCTACCATGTCTGACTGCTGTTCCCAAGAAGTAACTGAATATGTGCCCTTCTGGGTCAATTTCAGTTTGATCAACTTACTGTTAATACACCTGTCTCTGATTAAAGATGCTCCACAACAGCTCACAAGGACCTGAGATTTTCATATTTTTATTTATTTGTTTGCAAAGGAGGCCTTATATACAATTGGGAAAATGTTAGTCCAAGCAGAAAGATGGAGGTACTTCCTGGGTGTATGTTCTATGGATGTAAAATCCCAGTTAATCAGTTAAGTTCAACCAGTTAACCAATTAAGCAGAGGTGCTGCTCCAGCCAGGTGGGGGCTGGACAGGCTGGAATGCCCTCCACTCGCGGTGGGTCCCACTGGGCTGGTGATGTTTACCAGGTAACCGGTTAACCATTCATATCTCTAATATGTGCCATTATGGCAGTAGTTCACTTGTGTATTGTTAAGAATAGAATCTGATCACAATTGACACTCCTTTGTTGAAGAAAAAATTGCTGTATAACTGCAGAAAATGGTCTATGCTTCTTTTTAAAGTCAGTTCCCATTGGATAGCTGAAAATGGTTTGCATCACCATGTTAGAATCGAAGATATGTTTGTCAAATTGTGTATTTGACCTGTGTATTAGGTGGAGATTATCATCATACTTGAGGATCATCTTATCCCAAACCAGTTTTTCTTGAAGGATTTCTTGCTGGCTCTTTATTCAGTTGACCTGTTCCTGATGCCTATTACAATGTCTTATATAATCACATTTTCTGGACCAAAAGTCTGGCCTAACTCTTGAATTTTGCCAATTAGAAGGAATATGTGTTGTTCTGTACATGTATCTACGTTGTAGCTCAAATCTTACATTATAATCCCCTTGAGAACCTAATTGGCCATACGTTTTAACTGTTTCCCACATGATGAATTTTCCCCCATAGCTCTCCTACGTGCTGCTGTGGATGGGTGATTTGGATGCTCTCTGATTCTTTAGGCTGAAACTTCCTTTAACAGTTTTTGTTTCTTCATGACTGTACAATTTATGTATTTGTGGAGACAGCATTTTGGGCTTTGTTTTTTAAGAGGACAATTCCAGTTGTTATGGTTTCTTTATAGCATTTTTCTTTCTCTGAAGATATCACTGGACTAGATTCTCATTCACCTGTCACTCTTCCCTTCAATATTGATAAGGATAAGAAATATTTTCAACAACTAAACTTTTTTAATGGCCATATTCTGTGTACTTCTCTGATGCTTAGGTTTTGGGGAACTCTTAGGTTACTGAAACTCTCTCTCTCACACACACACATATATAGAGGTTTAGGCAATTGATTTTAGAGTGAGGATTGTGACTCAAAGAAGCTATGTCTACACTACAGAGTTTTTTTGGAAAAACAGCCGTTTTTCCGAAAAAATTTCACATATGTACACACTGCAATTTTGTTCTTTTGGAAAAAAAAAAAAAAAATCAAAAGAACGGAGGGGGTTTTCCAACATTGGTAAACCTCTTTCTACAAGGAAGAAGACTTTTTCCAAAAGAGCTCTTTAGGAAAAAGGAGTGTGTGGACAGGGAAGAGGGAATTCTTTCCAAAGAAGAGGAAAGAGGAAAAGGCACGGGTGCCTTGGTGGCCACTCCATCCATAGTTATCACAGCTTAAATGTGAGAGAGTGTCCATTCAGTGTGGATGCTATCTTTCGAAAAAGCAGATCGCTTTTTCTATGCACTTTGGCAGTATGGATGCTCTCTTTCGGAAGAAGTTTTTTCAGAACATCTCTTCCGGAAAAGCTTCTTCCGAAAGAAGCCCACAGTCTAGATGTAGTCAGAATGAAAATGTTTTAAATTGTAAGGAAGTTCTGACCTGTCTTGTCCTAGGGAGTCTGGATTCAAGATCAGAAATCTAGTGGAATGATACCTTGAGTGAGGGAGAATGTTAAAACACAAGCTGTTGCCTTTGGGCCTGTGCAGTCCTTTTGTGTGCATGAAGATAACTATATTTGCATAATGGGATTGTAACCTGTGCTTGAGTAATATGAAGTCATACCTATTACAACACTTTTAAGATAAGTTAATTTTGAAATTCTAGAAACATGTTTACAGTTAACTTATTTTTATTTCTTTACAGGATGGCTTGAATTCTTTGGTCCTTGATCTGGATTTTCCAGCGCTGAGGAAAAACAAAAACAT
Organism: Rafetus swinhoei; assembly: GCA_019425775.1. Lineage (NCBI taxonomy): Eukaryota > Metazoa > Chordata > Testudines > Trionychidae > Rafetus > Rafetus swinhoei. The sequence continues at coordinate 27,675,665 of CM033440.1, forward strand.
AGATAATTTCTTAAATAGATGTAAGTTGCACTTAAACATGTTTCATGTTGTCATGATTGTAATATAAATAGTCTTTGAAGTTGATTGTTCAGAAATACTATACACTACTCATGTGGGCTTTGCTAATCACCACAGAACAGAGCTTGCTTTCTAAAAACAGCATTCCCTTCTCAATAGCTACTTGAGAGCCAATTGCTGTTGTGATATTTCATTACTCTTACTAATGTGTTGCAAAGTATTTAACAGTATACAATCAATACTAAAGTGTTATCAAGACCGAAACAATACTAGTCAAATAAGTATTTTTATGATATATGAACCTTACTTTATTTTATCTTTTGTTTAAATGCTAGTGGTAATTCTCAAGTTTTGCTGTTGTTAGTGAGGTTCTGTTGTAATCTGCAGAAAATATGTAATTACTCAAAATGGCATACGCTGTCATGTAAATGATTAATGAAATTGTACTATTGATTTAATTCAGAAATGTCTTATTACTACTTCTCTAATGGATTTTAAAGTATGATTGTTTAGCCAGGTAAATACATTTACTATGCCTGTCTATTAAGCCACTTGAAAACATAGCTGTTTGTCTACGCAAGGAAAATTTTCCCCAAAAATCAGTCTTGTTTTAAAACCAGTTGGAGCTTCAGTATAGACCAGGATGTGCTGGCTGAGGCGGTTTTTATAGCTAGTTTAGTTAAAACTGTTTTCTAAACTAGAAATCAAGCGTGTTGGGGGAAAATTTGCAGCTACTCTGGAGATACCTGCTCCTTTCAAATTAAGCGTCTTGTAAAAGGATGCATAAGCCAGGGAATAACAAGAGAAAACATAACTTCATTAATGTTTGCAAAGATCTGGGAAACAAACATTTTGTTGGTTGTGGGTCCCTTAAGGATAATGTAGCCTAATGGTCTGTCCACCCCATTATGTGGCATGGCCCTTTAAGAGATTGAAAAGTCTGATAATACAAACCTCTGGCAGAGAGGAAGCAGTCCTGGGGGTAAGAAGCATCCAGGAGGAAATCCCATTACTCTTTCTTTGCGTTTGTCTACACTAGGAAATTATTTCAAAATTATTTATTTTGAAATAATAACTTTGGAAATAACAATTTTGAAATAAGCTTATTCTCTGAGGAAAGCAGGAGTACAGATTTTGAAATAACCAGCCCCTTATTTTGAAATACCTGGCTTGGTAGTGTGGATGCTTATTATTTTGAAATAAGGGGGGTTATTTAGAAATAACTCCCTAGTGTAGACCAGGGCTTTAAGAGCCTAAGATTGGGAGCTTTCTAGCAAGGGTGGGGCTCCCCTTTCACACAACCAATTGGGGATGACCTGGGAGAAGGGTACTAGCATAAAAGTTTTAAAACCAGGAGTTTTAAAAACAAAAAAGCTGGTCTGCTAAGCAACATAAAGCAAAAGGGGCTAGCTGAGGCAGAAGCTGGTAAAGGCCCCACAGTTGGCTAATATACACCTCAAGTTCCGGAGAGGGAATCTGGAAGCTCCTGTTAAAGGAAGCACTAGAAAAATCTGACTCCTAGAACCCAGCTGTATGGAGGAGAACTGGTGAGACTCCAGGGTAGGGAGAAAGTGTGGAACTAAGTAGTACAGCCCTGTTCTAAAGAGAAGAGATGAGGATTCCTGCGTAAGGAAGGACTGGAGAGGTGCACCCCAAGAAAGAAACACAAAGGGTTCCTGGGCCAGAGACTGTTCTCTGACCTGTGTTGTGAGAAACATAACTAATAGTATGCTTAACCACTTGACAGCTACAGAATCTCACAGGTATATCCTGGCAGATTTTACCTGCTTTGCTGGGATGTGTGCTGGATACTTTAACATTCCACTCTAATCAAAAGAATATTAGTGAATGGTGACAGCCCAGCATGTGGCAGTGGAGTAAAAGTCTGAAAGGTTTAAGGTTGTCATGATGGGTTTTTACAAATCACCAGAAACTTTTCAGCAGTTAAAGCATATTTTTTAACACATCAGGTAAAACACAACTTGAAATAAGACTAGTGCTAGTTTTCACAGTTAAGGGAAGATAATTCAACTGTTTACCAAAAAATACCAAAACCACTGGAGTTATGGCTTTTAAGCCCAAGCAAATGGGTTTAAAGGCAATGCAGAAATTAGTTGAAAATTTTTAACATTTGTGTTCAAATTGTTTGTTTGTTTTTACTGTCTAAACTGAAAATATTACCAGAGATATTCACACATTGCTCCAGATCTATCTATATGACATTATTCTTGAAACTTGTTTTAGATGAGAGAATTGTGGAAAAAATTCGAGCTTTACAAATGAAAGCTGAAGACTATGATGTTGTTAAGGTGATTGGAAGAGGTGCTTTTGGAGAAGTACAGTTGGTAAGAATGTCTACTCATTATCTGATTACTACTTGTCAGCTAGATTTATTGTATCAACTCCATACTGTTAGTGTATCTTTTAATGAAAAGTATGCAAATGTTCAAAAATTGATAATGTTTATTTTAAGTTGTTTCTTGTAATTTACTATCAAATTCCTTCTTAAATATAAACTTTTTGACAAAGAAACCCAAGAATTAAAATATTAAAGTTGAAATTCTATGTATATACTATATTCTCCAGGTTCTTTCTTGTGCTGAAGCATAGCAGTATATTAAACATCATAAAATGAGACCTCTAAAGTCCTTAACCACAATGGTGGATTGCCAGGGAAAGAATTGAAAGTAGCTTCCCTTACCTAGGTCAGCTTCAGAGTGTTACATGCGTGTCAGTTATGGTTTTTTTTTTCTTTGCTACAAATGGTCAGTGTGTATAGTAACAGTATCAGAAAACCTCCTTAGTGGTAAAGTACTAATCGGGCAACAAGAAGGTTTCCCCCTACAGATTTTTCTTGTCCCTTGTACCAAGAGCAATAGTTTTATAATGCATTCAATTAATCTTATTCACATACAAGGTTTTTATTCCCAATTTCTTGTCTGAATTTTTGTTTTTAATTTAAAAATCCAAAGAGTTTGTTTTCAAGTTATATTACCTAATATAAAATACCTGTTTAGAAATTTACAAAAAGATGACATTACATTGAGAGAGCCCCCAAACACTCCATCTGCTGATTTGGGCTATCCATTGTTTCCTTAGCAATTGATTTTGATGTGGTCAGAGCTGCCAAATAATGTTGTAGGATAAATCAATAATTTTAAAATTAAAAGGGGTGTGTGTGTGTGTGTGTGTGTGTGTGTGTGTTCACTGACTTCTCATTGTAAATATAATAGATGTAGGACCAGCTGGGATCTGTGTTGAAATGTGCTTATAAATTTTACAGCTTTGTAATAGTTATTTCTAAGAAAAAGAAGGAAAACATATTTTTGCTCTTTACCAAAAAACACTGCTCTAAGTAGTTACAAAATAACACTTCAAGAAAGGATGTAGAAATACTTAGAGAAGCTGCAATGAAATTTGATACTTAGTCCATTTTTAAAACTAAAGCTGATGAAATAATAAAACAGAGCCAAGAAAATTATCCAGAGTATTTTAATAATAGAATGCTGAAGAAAAACAGGGCAAGCCCATAAGGCTTAGGAAAACTTTTGTTGTTTGTATTGCTGGTTTCCCCTGCAGCAGTGGTTTTGGTTCAGGCTGGATTAATTTTCAAAGAGAAATAGTGTAGCTTTAATATATCTTGACTAGTAAATACACATTTGGACTGTTTAATGTAATTAGAAAAAGGTTTTATCCTTTATCTCTACACTTAGTGTGATTGATTTATTGCTTCTCTAATTAGATATTAGATTCCTCATTACAGTTACCCTAACTTAAAAAAATGTGTTGCAGTTTAAATAGAATAAAGCTTTTTGGATAATGTCTTACATACAAAATATGCCTAAAATGCTTTCCAAAGTGAAATAATAGTTTGGAAGATAAATGGGAAAGAAAAAAATAGCAACTGTAACAATATTTGCATGACTCATGGGTAACTTGCAAGTTTGGATGTGATTCATGTGAATAACATGAAAAAGCAGTGGGTTTTTTTGTTTTTGGCAAGGTCATCCTCCTCTGACTATGTGGGAGTACAGTTCTTGCGCACTCTACCTCTAAGTGAACTATGCTTAGCTTCAGGAGAGTTAATAGAGAGCCCACAGAATATAGGCATCCCCAGGGATAGCCATCTATCAACAGGGCTTTTAAGATGCATTTTTGAAGTTGAGTTACCTGTCTGTTCTTAGTGATAGAAGAAGAGAAACTGCAACTTAGGGCCCTGTTTGTTAAAAGAGGAGCCGCTGCAAAGAATTTTATAAGGTGAAAACTCCTTGCAGGCTTCCTTTCTGTCTGTCTTCTACTACCAGTTCCTGTATCAAGTGTTTCTTTTCCTCCATAATGGCAAATCAATATAATGGTTTTCTGGTGATAGGCGTTTTAGTAGTTAAATTCCTGGACTGTCATTGCTCATTAAAAGTGCTGTCATATGGGTGGAAATCGGGTAAATATTGCATTTTATTAATATCAGCAGAACTAACTTAAATGGGGTTTGCGTGTTGTGTAGTCTTGTCTTAATCTTTGTATTCATGCCCATCAGTATAAAAAGCTATTTGCATATATATTTGCATGTATATGCAACCACACTTAAGTTGCAGCCCTTGGCATGTGCTGGGAGTATCATTGTGGGCCCCGGGGCTTCCAAAGTTCAGTTGACTAGTCCTTAACATTCTTAGTCTCTACCAGCTGAAACTTCCTTTAGGAAACTAACTGTGGCTCCTTCTCTGTAGCAGCTTTAACTAATTTTACTTCTTTATTACATCAGCAGCAAGTCCTGTGATACTTGTGTAACCCCCTTTTTCCTCCCTGGGTTACTCGGGAGCAGGTCACACTCACAGGTGTGCCTGGGCGCCTGATGGTCTTGACATAAAAGGAGATTCTGAGTACCCCAGTGGTGATGTTGTTTGGTTGGGGAAAACCTATCCACCCCCTTGCTGCAGTCCCTTGCTCATGAAGAATGTACAACGGCAGTGCCTCCACCTGGCTGGCCTTGTACACACTTACTGGTGTGCCTTGAGAGCCTCCGGGAATAAACTCATTCCAGCAATAATCTGGATCTAATTCCAGAACAACTACAAATCATATACATCTAATAGATTACATTAAAATAAACAATCTTTACTTAACTTAAATAAACAGGGTTTAACAGATTAACAATGAATAACATTAACAAAGTGCACAACAATAATTGGAACTTATATATCTAGCATTTGCACTGCCAATATTGATCCCACCCCAGAGTGTGCACACCCCTGGACTCAGAGTCCCAGACTCTTGCTTGTGTGGGTGCGCTTGAAGAACTGCAGCTGTAATGGAGATTCTCTGTAGGCAGTGTGTATGAGAGTCCAAGCTATGCAGCAGCTCTGTCCCAGGCAGCATTTTCCTAAAAATGCCCAATTACTTACAGTCTCATGCTGTGCCTATCAGAAGCAGCCTGCTAGATCCCAGTTCCAAAGGCATCTAGTCCCAGTCTGTAGCTGCACTCTAACAGCCCCTGGACTGGATCAACTCCTCCACAGCAGCCTGGCTCCCCTTCTGTTCCAAAATCCAAGGGCAGAGTCCCAGACTACTAGGCCTCTCTTCTCATGCAGGTGGAGAGACCCCCATCTCCCACACAAGAGTCCTTCCTGTTTTTCCCAAGGGCTCATGGGAATTGTAGTCTTTGAGGCTAGATTGCAGCACACAGGGTCTTCCCAGAAAATAAGCAGAGGCACCTTTAGTAAAGGGACTACACTTGAAATTACTTTCAAAACCTTTCTTCATCTTAGGACTTTAAGTTTCTTTCTTTGTGGAAAAAGCGATTTAGAGCAGCCGTATAATTTCCTCAAACTGTAGATTACCTTTTGATACAGTCATTGGGAGTTGTCTTCAGGGCACATGTTATGTGATGGCAGAATGTGTCTTGGGGAGACTTGTCTTCTAAAACACCATTAATTTGTTTTACATTTCATTAGTGAAGCAGAGACCAGCCATACAGTAACTGTGATGCATTAAGAAAGCATACATTAATCATACTAGCTTTTAGTGCATCATAGTAATAGGAAGGAAACTTGACAAATTTCTCCCTATATCAGTGTTTTGGTATAGGGGCTGATTAATCTCCTGTGAAGCTGTGCTGCCGTGCAGTTTAGTGGGAACACTGGTGCTTAAACAAATGTTAGCACCTCGATGAACATACAAACATACATACATGCTGCTTTTGAGGAAACAGCTTAATAATTCATCTCAGATGTCTTTAACTTAGTTGCCATCAGTGAAGCAACTAATATTGATACTACAAGAAAGGTCTCCCCTAGGTCATTTTGAGCACAAGGCCTGCTCAGGACAAAGCAAATGTTTGGATATGTCATTGCCACGTTTATTGATTGTCTTGAGGTATTTCTGTTTCTCAGTGCTGACTGAAGTATTGGATGCATCCTGCACTTTTTCTCAGGAAATTTTTTAGCTACCTGATAATTGGATACCACCAGCCCAATCAGTGGGACTGATTCTTGTCTCCATTCACACTGCTTTGTAGTGCACATGTGCTACATAGGATCTGGTTTCTGTCTGTAATCGTCTAATGGAGAATTTCTTTAGTGGCAGGAAATTTTTCTTGGGCATTAAGTCAGCTAGCTGTGCATGCCACCCACTCCCAGAACTGCTACTCTGATCCCTCCCACTAGTGAGTGATTCCTTAGGGATCATAAGCTGGTGGCAAGTGTTAGCCATGACTTTAGGCAGTTTTTTCTCAATGCTTCTGATGAGCATGTTTTTCACTGAGGGCCTCTCTGCCAATATTTCATCTGCAATTGAGCAAAAGGATCTATGGATGTTCTGGTTTATGTAATATAATTTTCAGTGCCTCCAACTTGTTTCACAATGTTGATACAAGTTAAATCTCCCTGGTCTGGCACCCTCAGGACCTGACTGATCCTGGACCAGGGAATTTGTCGGACCAAGGGAGGTCAGTGCACCAGGGGCTCTGCTTTTCCTCCTTGACTGCCCCACTGCTGCCTGAGGCTTTGCTCTCCTGGGCGGTGGGGAAAGGGGGAAAACTGTTTTTCCCCTCACAACTCTGCTGCCACTCAGGGGTCTATTTTTTTCCCCACATCTCTGCTGCCACTTGGGGAGAGGGTGCTCTTCGTTCCTGCTGCCACCTGGGGTGCCATGCTCCTTCCAGCAGTTCTGCTGCAGCTAGGGGCTATCCTCAGAGGCCCCACTGCTGCACAGAGCTCTGCGCTTCATTTGGTGACTCTGCTGCTGCCATGGGCTCTCCCCAGCTGGCCTGCTGCCGCCAAGGACTCCCTGCTCTGCCTGGTGGCTCTGCTGCCACTCAGGGCTTCACTCTCTCAACCCCGTAGGCTGGCAACACTCGTGGCCTCATGGGGTCACCCCAATGAGGCTGTAACCCCAATGAGGTTGTACCAGAGGTGTTGCCGGATAAGGGAAGTCCGGATTACGGAGTTTCAACCTGTATTTGGAATGGAAAAAAGAACTAGTTTTCCAAGTAATGTTACGTGAAGATATGTCAAAGGATAGGTATTTCCTTAGTGCCTTAAACTGGTATTTACTTTAGAGGTATTGCAGCATATTGGTAATGCTTTTAGTTTACAGTTCTCATGAGCCAACCACCTAGAAAACTGTTGCCTAGTAACAAGCTACGCAAGAGGATGATCCTAAAATGTGCATGCCTGTCTTGGCTCATGTATTCAAGTATGCACATTCCTAATGATACTTCGAGACCTGTTTTGCTGCTTTCCATAGTATCTTGTACCTTGATTATTTTTCTGTTCCTACAACTAGTGCTTATTGTCTCGAGAAACCGTAGAGCCTGTAACTGCTCAGAATGAGGTGGTTGTTTGAGGTTTCCATGGTTACAAACCAGACAAGAGGCTGTACACATTTTGAAGATTTTCCTATGAGATCAATAGGCGTACAAAACACATGCTGTTATGCAAATCAGCACATTCTTAAAATAAACAATGTTTAGTTGCATTACTTTAATTGGTTACTATCTGATCAATAGTTTTCTAGTTGATTTGACTAAATAGTCTGTCCTGGAATATACCAACTAATTCTCTAACCTTCCAATTCTGCTTTTACAAATTTAGATTATTTATTATGGAAAAGAAAGCTGACTCCCTTTTGTAAAACCAAAAAGGGAGATACATGTACAACGAAATTTGTGGTCTGTATGATTCTAGTTACATGTTCTGCTCATAATTTGTTTTATTCCTCAAAAGAAATTTTAGGAGAATTCAGACATCTGTCCTAAATTTGTTTTATTTAAATACTATATTGTGTCGTCATATTGGAGTCCATCTCTCTAAAGCTTGTAAAGTCTTCAGTCGGTCCTAAAACTGCCAGTTCATCTATCTTTTTATGTCACAGGGATTATCTGCATCAAATATCTCCACAGGGTCACATGTCAAAACTTTGCCTACTATAGACTTCCCAAAACTACTCCAGATTTTGTGATTTAAAAGTTCTCATTTACACCGTAATACAAGTTTCAGACCATTTATTCAGTTTGTGCCTCAATGGATTGAGAAATTGATTGGGAACACAAACAGGAATAAATAGTTAATTTTCAGTATAGGAGGAACCTAAAGAGGAGTATCCCGAAAGATTTGTAGTGAGACATGTTGTTTTAATACTTTAATGATCTGAAAAAGAGAGCAAAAATTGAGGTGGTAAAATCTCAAATGACACAATTTAGGCTAGTCAAAATTAATATTATGAGGAACTGAAGATCCTAACAAAGTTAGACAACTGGGCAAGACTGGCAGGTGAAATTTAATGTAAATAAGTTTAAGGTAACATGCTGGAAGGAATAAGTTGAATTACTTATAATAATTGGGCTATAAATTAGTTGCAACAACTCAGGAAAATATTTAATGTGAGTGTGGATAGTTCAGTGAAAACATTTCTTCAGAGTGCAGCATTGGTTAAAAACAAACAAATGTTAGCTTGCATTATAAATAGGCTATAAAATAATATTTACGTGTAACTACACTATTATAGATAGGTCATACATTTGAATGAGGCCTAGAGAAGGACAAGTAAAATTATTAGACATAGAAATATTGGGAATTTACATAAGCTGTAACATAATAGGATATATAAAATAGTGAAATCTTTAGAGAAAAGTCAGATGGGTGTAATTTGCCATTTCTTGTAGTAGAATATCAAGATGCTATCTTATAAAGTTAAAACTAAAAATATTTTAAACGATAAAAGGCAAGCAGTGTTTTTGAACAATGTATAATTAAGCTTTGAACTCACTGCTCTAGGGTACTATTGAAACAAAAAGTTAAGTGGATGTTGTGGCAAGGTCCTTGCTCAGGCTCCTTGCCCTGGGACACCTTCTTTGTCCACAAATTAGCCGCAGACACTTTCTGGTGCAGTCACCTGTGCCTTTTATTGTCACCACCTTCTATTTACAGAGCTTTGGATTACAGCAAACTCAGCCAGCCTCTCCTTCTACCTGGGGAAGCACACTCAGCCACACCCTTGCTCTTCTCTTTGCTCCTCTCTTTTCACTTCCCCTCTGGCTGCCGAAGCCCACAGCTGCTTCCATTAGCCCTTCAGGCCTGGGCTTGCTCAGCTGTCTTCAGTTGGCCTTTTCAGCCAGGCTGTAATGGCAGAGCTCTGACTTAGCCAGCAGTCTGTCACAGTGTTAAAGAGAATTTTATGAATATTAAAATATGTAATTATGTTTATTAGAATAAAATTTATAAGGGATTGCAACCATTATGTTCTTAAGATGTAAAATGCTTTTCTTCTATCTCATTCCACATGTGCTGATGGCTGTTCACATATTGGTTTTATTTTGTTTGTGTCACCATTTACACGTGAGTTTGCAGTAAAAATATATTCCAGTAGTTACACTTTCATTTTAGTTTGTTTTAGGTCTGGATAACTTTTAAAAAAGTTGTAAAGCTTTGATCTGTGCAGTGCTAATTCAAGGATATGACTGTCGCTAGTATAGATGATGTGTATGTCTCTGTCAAAGTTCCCTCTAATTTTCCATCCATATGCAGAATAAATGTTGTTATGTACACGGAGGCACTTGTTGATGTACACCACCAATAAAAACTTATGCTGCCAGCTGTGGGTGCTCTGCTTATCAGCTGGGAGATATTTGAACAAAAGATGTTAAGGTCTAGTCGAGTAGTTGCTTTCTCTCCCCACCTCCCTGCTGCCTTTATCAGATAGAGGCAGCAAAGGGGTGGGGGGGAGTGTGGGCTACTTCCAAGTGGCAGAGTGCCGCACAGACCCCGGGATCAGCTGTCTGGCATTGCCCCTTTGAAAAGCCACCACGGAGTTTCAAAGCAGCAGTGCCATGTGGAGCCTGGGTCAGCTAGGGACTCCCTAGATGTCCCCGAACTCTGTGCAGCGTTTCCGCTGAACCTGGAGTTAGGTGAGGAGTCCCCAGCTGACTTGGGGCTCTGTGTGGCATTTCCATGGAATCTGGGAGCAGCTGGGGACTCCCCAGCTGACCCCAGGCTCCGTGCGGCATTTCAAAGCGGCAGCGCCGCATTGAGCCTGGGGTCAGTGGGACTTCCCGCTGGCTCCAGGCTGCACGTGGAGTTCCAACTTTGAAATGCACAAGAAAGCCCCGCTGGGGCTCTTGTACATTTCAAAGGAAGAATGCGGAAGTGTCTATCGACTAGTCAATGGAAATTCCATTGACTGCTCGACTAGTAAATTAATCAGTATTCAACATCCTTAATTTGAATCTCTCCTGGGTGGCCACCCAAGCGCTCAGCTTACAGGGAACACTGGTCTCTGTCATCTGTCAGTCTTTTTCATGCCCTTTTCCTGCTAGCAGGTATTGTCACTAGAGTACATAGACTATTCCAGTTGAATTTTTGGAAATTGTACAGTTGTAAGCTTAACTTCAGGAATGTATCTTCGAGTGTTTTGTTTCAGTAGATAGTCTCAATCAGTTGACACACAAATCCATTTCACTAGCTGTCAGCTTCCTGGGGTTGTCTGCCTTAAACTAGTGAGTCTTTTGGGGGAGAGAAGTGTTTCAGCTAAATTTCATCTTGTCTCCATTCTTTTTAAGAGCTCTACACTATTTGGATGTTCTCTATTCAATGAGCTGTTTCCAAAGACATTTTCTCTCTGTGCCAGCCTCCCAGTTGAACTCTCAAGCTTGGTGCAATTTTCATTAAGGCCAGTGTCTTTCTTGAGTAAGGTTCTGCTGTGCTGACCAATTGTTTATAAAAGTCACAGTGTATCAGAGAACAAATTATTCTTGCCTGTTAGTTTTTCATATGGTGACTCCAATAGACATCTTCTAAATTATGCTAGTCAATTAAAATACTCTGGCAGAATACCTAGAAGTAAGTAGAGTTATAACACTTTTTCCTCTGGCTTTGAAAGCTTTCAGCTACAGCTTGGACCTCCGGCACCCTCAGGTCCTAAGCTGTCCCGGATCAGGGATTTTGCCAGACCAGGGAAGGTCAAGGCTCCCTTGCTGGCTGCTCCACTGCTGGCTCCTCTCCATGGGGCTCCCAAGGCTGGGGCTCCCCGGCCTCCTGCCTGCCAGCTGCACTGGGGGGCTCCTAGGGGTTCCCCAGCTAGGGCTGCCTGGCCACCTCCAACCCTGCTACCTATGGTGGTTCCTTGGGTTTCCCAGCCCCGGGTTGCATGGCCGCTGCTTGCCCCGCTGCTGCAGCCCGGCCACACTGCCACCAAGGGATTCCCAGGGTTCCCCAGTCATCATGGACCCTGCTGCCAGGTGCTCTCCATCAGCCTAGACCCACTGACATAGGGGATTCCCCGGTCGGGGCCAGGACTCCCCAGCTACCGCCTGGCCCCACTGCCGGGGTTCCCCAGCTGGAGCTCTCAAGCCACTGCCTGGCCCCTCTTCCACGGGGTTCCTAGTCAGGGCTGCCTAGCCATCCCACCCCCACTACTGCGGGGGGGAGGGTTCCCCCGGGCTCCCCAGCTGTCACTGGTCCCACTTCCAGGGGCTCTCCAGCCACCTGACCCTGCTGAAACTGGGGCTCCCTGGCAGGAGGGAGGTTCTCTGATGCCACCTGGCCCCGCCGATGCCAGGGTTCCCCTGCCTAGCCGCTGCTGTCATCACTGGGACACCGCAAATCCCATGTCCTTTCGACTGGCTCCCGTTCCTGGGGTTCTTCGGTCCAGCAACATCTGTGCTGGACCACGGATGTTGCCGGACAAGAGAGTTCCGGGTTTTGGGAGATTCAGTCTGTAGTAAGAGAGTTCCTAACTGCCTTCAAATTGCGGAAGCAGAAATCTGGATTGGTTACCACCTGATGTAGGGGACTTGCCACATCTTAGAAACAGCAGGTAAGAGAAATTAGCTTTCCTTTGTTTTTTATAAAGGTCTCTTCAAAAACATAATTACCCCCCCCCCCTCTTTTAACCAACAGGTTCGCCATAAAATATCACAGAAGGTTTATGCAATGAAGCTTCTTAGTAAATTTGAAATGATAAAAAGATCGGATTCAGCCTTTTTCTGGGAAGAAAGAGATATCATGGCCTTTGCCAACAGTCCCTGGGTGGTTCAAGTAAGGAGTGTTTTTTATTTTCCTGTTTTAAAATTTAAGTTAAATGTATTTCATTTTGGGTCAATTTTGAATATTAAAAATTGAAAATTAAAATGATGGGTCAGATTCTGATTTCAGTTTTGAAGTAATACCGGTGTAACTGAATTGGGAATCGGGATCAATGACTTCTATTTCGTTTATATCTGTCCATGCTTATAAGCCAAGTTTTAGGGTTTGTCTCTACTACGGCTGGGATCCCAAGGAGCTGCCTCCATGCCTCCCCTCGCATGTAAAGTTGTAACCACTGAAATTTTGCATTTTAATATCCCTAGTGCAAACCTGCTAAATCTACAGTCAGTTGCCCTGGTGCCCCACCAGAATAAGATGAGTAAGGGGAGTCAATGGGAGTGTTTCTCTCATTGACCCAGCATGGTGTGGATGCCGCGGTAAGTTGATCTAAGTTACATGTACTCGAGTTACGGTACTAACGTAACTCAAATTGCATAGCTTAGATCAACTTGAATCCATAGTGTAGACATGCCCTCAGTTCGATCACTTCAAACTCAGTATAAAATGAAATGGAATTTTCAAACATCATTGAATGTGTACTCTACTTGAAATGTAATTGTTTTTCTGTGTTTGAAAGGAAAATTGTGATTTGGATCAGCCATTTTTGCTGTTATAAAAAATGTGAGGGAACTGAATTTTTGCTAAAAATCTTTTCTGCCAGATTAATTTTATTAGTGTTTGCAATATGGCTTCATTGTGATGTCACAAACATTACATTGTGTCATTACTGAGCATATTAGGGAAGAGGAAAATGGATTTAAGTGTGAAGTATTTATTTATGCTCCCATGTACCTCAGTCTGAAAAGATAAAAGCCTAAATATAGGGGAAAAAATCTTGGTACCTTAATTTAAGAATTAAATAGTTATCATTTGAAATATTTTCAAGTGTGTAGATAAGATTCTCTGTATGTAAAAGGTAAATACAGCCATTTCATTTGAATACTGAACACTGAATATTACATAGTAATGGCCTGGTCTTTGCTGGGCTCTTCTGAGACTAATGAGACCTAGAGGTGGAAGTCCAGAGTGTATTCAGTGAAACCATCTAAAGCAGTGTTTCCCAACCAGGGTTCCGTGGAACCCTGGGGTTCCGCAGACCATCATCAGGGGTTCTGCGAGAAATCGTGGAATAAATAAATACATAAAATTTTTCTTACAATGTAAGCTGACATATATAAAACAGCTCTTTACAAATACATTTTCCTGGCAATAATTTAGCAGTAATTGAATTGCGTCCCTGCTGTCAACTTTTTCTGGCCAAGCAAACATTGTCATAGGTCGGGGTTCCTCAGGATATGAAGAATTATTTTAGGGGTTCCTCCATGGAAAAAAGGTTGGGAATCACTGCTCTAAAGAAATTTGTAAATAAATACTTACTTTCTATGCTTCAGTAATCTAATATATTAACTGTAATATATACCACCCTGTATTTATTAGTAAAGATAATCACTTCTTGCATCTCCACTTCAGATACACACTAGCCAGCATTTATCATTTCTGCTCTTGCTTGGTGGTGATATTTAGAAGCTATAGTATAATACAGAAAAGAAATTTCAAAGCAGTTTTAGAGACACCAGTCTCTGTTTAGCTATATCCACTACTCTGAATTGTGCGTGTGTCTCAGAGGGAGCTGAATTTTCAGTGATACCTCATTATGCTGGACTTCATTCTGAGAAACAGAATGAGAAGCACTTAATAAATAAGAAATTAGTAGTTTTTTTTAAGATTGAGATAAAGAAGTTTTAAAGTTTAGCAGATGTTAGGTTACTGTTAAATTAACCAAAATCTTTATTAGAAATTTTTTAAAAAAAATTGCCTTGTAACGACTTTAAAAAGCTCTCATTATATGTGGGGTTTTCAGGACAAATTTTTGGTGGCTTCACAGTGTAGCCACCCACTTTTGCTGGTGGCAGCTCTCATATTTTTTCTAAAAAGCTTGATTAGCTTTAGGGAAAAATGTGCATATATACATGTCCATATCATTGTAATATAGTTATTGCTAGCTAGTAAATCTATTGTGAAATGTGAAACATGTATGTTTATTAATACAACTTTTCACAGCAGACTTACTCAGTCCTGGGAAGTCTGGTGACAAGTTAAGTCCTGAATGGCAGTCAAGAGAGGCAGTGCAGGATGAGGGGGCTGGAGCCTGAAGTCCTGTGGCCAAATCCTGAAGCTTGATGCCCAGGAAATGGGACCTAGGGCCAGAACATAGTTGTGAGGCTGAAGCCTAAAGCCCCTGTGACCAGAGTCTACCATTCACCCCCAGAGTCGAAGCCCAAAGCCTGAGCCCCAGCCACACCTGGGAAGGTCGGGAACTCACCAGCTGCATGTTCCTCCAGTGTTGTGCTCCAGGTGTTTCCAGAAAGGGCAGGTCCCAGCCCCTGCTGGTAGCTGCAGCATCCAACACAAGGAGCAAGAAGGAGGGGCAGTGACTTTACCACTTCCCCTTCATAACAACCCAGGAGGTTGTGGCTGCAAGAAGAGCCCCTGTTGGCAGCGTTTGAGAAACACTGTTCTAAGAACAGAGTTCCATTAAATCGTCCTTCAAAATAGAAAAATGGCTTTTCCAGATATCCCTCAGGAGTAATTTTCCTTCTTTTCTGTTCTAGCTTTTTTGTGCCTTTCAAGATGACCGATACTTGTACATGGTAATGGAATACATGCCGGGTGGAGATCTTGTAAACCTTATGAGCAACTATGATGTGCCTGAAAAATGGGCCAAATTTTACACAGCTGAAGTTGTCCTCGCTCTGGATGCAATTCACTCCATGGGCTTGATACACAGAGATGTGAAGCCTGACAATATGCTTTTGGATAAATATGGGCATGTAAAGCTGGCTGATTTTGGCACTTGTATGAAAATGGATGAAGTAAGTATGAAGTTGACATATTTTATCTACCACAAAGAGACTGTTCAGGTTTTTATTTTATTGTAAATTACTCAGGGATTTAAGGCCTGAAGGGACGTTCAGTTAATTAAGCTTCTTGATTGGCAGAATATTCCTTGCTATCTAATTTTAAGTGGAAAGAAACTTCCCCTTTTGTTGTTTGTGTGAATTAATTTCTTTGTGTTCACATTCTTAGCCACACATTTGAACCGATCATGAGAGCTCCTAATTACAACATTACTAATCTAGGAGCAGTTTATAAACTGGCAAGTTGGTATAAATTAGGGTTTCTCAAACTTCACTGCACTTGCAACATCCTTCTGACAAGAAAAATTATTACATGACCTTGGGTGGGGGGAGGACTGAAGCCCGAGCCTAGCTGCCTCAGATGGTAGGGCCAAAGCCCAAACTCCTACCATCCTGTTAGTGAGGCTCCCAAAGCCAAAGCCCCAGATAGCAGTCCTGTAATCTGAGTCCCGCCACCCAAGGCTAAAGCAGCTCTTGAGCTTTGGCTTCAGCACTAAACAGTGGGGTTCAAGCTTTGGTCCGGGAGGGTGGTGGGGCTCGGACTTTGGCTTTGGCCTCAAGAAGTCTGAGGCAACTCTGGCAACACTATTCAAATGAAGTTGCAACCCACTTTGGGTCCCAACCTAAAGTTTGAGAACCACTGGTATCAATGAAATTATTACAGAAGAGGCAACAATATACATAGTCCCACATACTCATTACTATATATAATTGCTCCAACAGCACCCCCTAGTGGTTTTAAACTTATTTTTATATAATGACATGACATGATTGAACTAATTGGGACTTTTAATGCTAGTATTTAAAATATTGTATTTTTTCATTGCCCAGATGTTAAAATGTACTGCATAATGGACCGTATTCCTTAATGGGATGGTTTCAAGATAAAATTCGTAGCTTTAAAAAGCATTATTTGGGCTACTAATAATGCATTAAAGCAGACTTTCAAAATCTTCTCTATTTTTCAGTTTAGACTTTGTTCCTGTTAAATGGAGAGTAAAATGTAAACAATTAAATTACTCTGAAATTAGACATATTCCCTCCACTCTTGTATTTCACTCTACAAAGGTACAGTTAGTTGTGATGAACGTTATGTGAATATGCAAATGTTTATGTTCATTTCCCTTAGTTTTAAAATGTTTCTCTAATTTTTAATATAGATGCTTTTTCATTTTATCCACTTTGACTTGATTTAGGAGTATAATTTGGCCTGAAAGATACTACTTTAGTGCTTTCTTCTGCTGTATTGTGCTAGAATTTATGCGCATTATTTATGCAATATATGCTTATTCCTTTCCAAGCTATTTAACATAATCTTTTCTCCAGTATTTTTCTATAATGTATTTTTGAGTAATACCCTTTTATAGTACAGTAGTTGCAAATGTACTCGGAAATACTGATGTCTTCTTTCCTCCTATCATCTTTCATAAACTTACTGAGAAATGCAATACCTTCATTTCTAGCACCATTTAGCTACTTGATTTTGTTAACACTACAGTGGTTCTCTTCCATGAGCTGGTTATTTATCTTAATTTGACTTAGTGAGACAAGATGGCTGAGATATTTTCTATTGGACCAATTTCAGAAGTTGATTCAGTAAAAGATATTACTTCATCCATGTAAAAGAAGTTGGCCTACGACTATTCAATTACACGCTATCTAACATCCCTACTAGAAAGGAGATCAGTTTTGCTTCCTACATGGGCACAGCCTGGGCTCCCAGACAGAGCTACTATTCTAAGCATTTCCCGCAGTTCCTGTGGTTCACAGGGCTCTTCTGAAAATCAGGTGAGAGAAGGTGACAATTATTCTGATAGACTGAGTGTGGCAGCCTCAACACTGGTTTGGCACACTGCAAGACTTATCAGTAGCACCCCCACTACAGCTCCTACTCTGCCTGGACGTGATCTCACAAGACCATGGCCATTTACTCCACCCAAACCTAGGGTCCCTTTACCTGACTGCTTGGAAGTTACATGGCTGACCTGGGTGGAATAAATCTGTTTGGAATAAGTTTGAAAGGAATTCATCCACTAGCGCTATATATCTCGCTAAGTGGAAGCATTTCTCAATATGGCCAATCCAACAGAGGCACTCTTCAATTCAGTCTTCCTTTCAGTCTGTTGTAGGTTACTTGTTCCACCTAAAACAACAAGGTCTAGCCTTCACATCTGTCAAGGTGTATTGAGTGGCAGTTTTAGCCTTCTACCTGTCAGTGGACTGTAAGTCATTTTTCTCTCACAGGATGACCACCCAAATTCCATTCTGTCAAAACTCACAGGCCTTCCTTTTGAACCACTAGCTTTGTACTCTCTGCTTTTTCTCTCCTTGAAGGTCACCTTCTTGGTAGCCATTACCTCAACTGGAAGGGTCTCTAAAATCAAGACCACTTGCTTCAAGAACGAAGTCCACCTGTGCCCTGTGACAGTGGGTGTCCCGTGCCCTATGGGGCACGCCGTCTGCGGGGCCATGCTCTGGGTCCTATTGCTCGCCCCGTGTCTGGCAGCCTCCCACAATTTAGTCCAGCTGCTCCCTTGAGGAGGAATTAACGTTTTTAACGTCGCTGCTAGTGCGTGGGCTAATGCAATAGTCGCCGCTCACTGCGTCCCACCCTGCCCTGCGGGGCGGTAGGTAGGGGGCCCAGGGCCCGCCCACTCCTCCAGGTCCCAACCCAGGTCCCTAAGGAAGGTGAGACTGTTCACTCTCTCTTCCTTTTGGACGACGGGGATGCCGCCCGAAACTCGTTGACCCACGGGTCATAGGCCCTCCCCTGGGTCACTTCCACCAGCCTCTTCCCTCTTCCTGTTTCCACCCCACGACCGAACCCCAGAGCTCCAGCCCATCACATCCTGACCGCCCTGACGTCCGGCCCACCAACCACAATCGCCCCGGAGCCTCCCCGCTCCCTCTCACCTCTCTGGCCTCCCGTCTCCCTGCTCAGTTGCAGTGGGCCCTTTTTAAGACGGCGCCACAGCGCCGCGTTGGCTTCCCGGTGCACACGCCGGCGCACTGTGCGCCCTCACGCCCCCAGTGTGACGTAGGTGCCAGTTCGCCACAGCTCCTCGGCCTGATGGTGCCTGCGCCATTCCCTAGTTGCCACCGTGCTTACCTCCCTGGGGGGGCACCCTCCACAGGGGCGTGGCCTACCTGCCTGGCGGTGCTCGTGCCGTTCCCTGGGTGCCACTACACCACCCCTATCTTCCCTGGCGTGGCAGCCTCTGTGGGAGTGTGGAGCCTAGCGGCTCCATCACGCACCTCCCCCTTCGAGTTCACCTGCACACTCCCCTTTGTTTCGTCCTCCCCTTCCGCAATCCGTGAAAGAAAGTCTGCATTTTGATGGGTGTTACCCGGCCGGTGGCTCACATCGAAGCAGTATGGCTGCAATGACAGGTACCATCGCATAACCCTTGGGTTCATATCCTTCATAGGCTGCAGCCATTGGAGGGGGGCATGGTCTGTTACCAACTGGAACCGGGTTCCTAAAAGATAGTAGTGTAATAAATCGATGGCCCATTTTACGGCTAGCGCCTCCTTTTCTATTGTTGAATAATTTCGCTCCCGTGCGAATGGTTTGCGGCTTACGTATAGGACAGGGTGTTCAGCCCCGTCTACCTCTTGGGACAGTCGGTCCCCAACCCTACCTCCAAGATGTCAGTCTGCAGCACGAACGGTTTTTCGAAGTCGGGCTGTATCAATACTGGCGCTTGTGTTAGGCGCGCCTTTAGCTCTTGAAAGGCCCTCTCGCTATGCTCTGTCCACAGTACCTTTTTTGGCTGGCTGTTCTTCATGAGTTCCGTTAAGGGGGCCGCTATCATTGCAAAATAGGGTACGAAGCGCCTATAATAGCTGGCCAGTCCTAGAAACTGACGGACTCGTCTATTAGTGCTCGGTCGGGGACGTTCTTGGATAGCGCTTATTTTACTCACTAGGGGCTTCAGCACCCCCGGCCCACTGTGTATCCCAAATAGGAAACTTCCCTTTGACTGATATGGCATTTGCTGGAATTCGCGGTGAGGCCTGCCTCTTTTAATGCCATTAGTATGGCTTTTAGATGTAAGATATGCGCAGGCTAGGTATTGCTATGTATGATTATATTGTCGATGTACGTCGCGGCGCACTGCCAATGGTCGTACAGTATCTTATTCGTTAATCTCTGGAATGTGGCCGCGGCCTCATGCAGGCCGAAGGGCATTTTCACAAATGGATATAACCCAAAGGGTGTAGAGAAAGTGGTTTTCTCTCATGACAAAGGGGCTAGGGGAATTTGTCAGTAGCCCTACATGAGGTCCAGGGTGAAAACATACTGTGCTTGGCCTAACCGTTCTAGTAGTTCATTCACTCTTGGCATCGGGTAGGCATCGAAGCGTGACACCGAATTTATCTTCCTAAAGTCAATACAGAAATGGACGACCCATTGGGCTTGGGCACAAGCACTATGGGGCTACGCCAGTCATTGAGTGACTCCTCTATCACTCCCCACTGTAACATAGTGTTTAGTTCTT
Source organism: Rafetus swinhoei (assembly GCA_019425775.1). NCBI lineage: Eukaryota > Metazoa > Chordata > Testudines > Trionychidae > Rafetus > Rafetus swinhoei. Next base: position 27,695,678 of record CM033440.1, read on the forward strand.
CCCGCACAGTGTCCTGCAGTTTCCGTGGGAGCGGGCGTATCGCGTCACGGACTTTCTTACCGGATTCCACTTCAATGTGATGATTCATGAGAGTTGTCCGTCCTGGGTGTACAGATAGCACCTGGGTAAACTGTCGAATTAGCTGTTGGACCTCCATCCATTGCTGCGGCGTCAGCTCCTCCCTGATCTGTACGGTTCCGCCTCCTTCGCTCTGGTCGCCGCTCCAGGATCCCAACTCCGATTCGGGTGGTCGGGGTTCGATCAGCATGTTTTCTCGAGGCTTCCATTTTTTCAACAAATTAACATGATAAATTTGGGTATCTTTGCGTTTCCCCGACAGTTGGACCTCGTAATCTATGTCCCCTATGCGTCGCTGTACCTCGAAGGGCCCTTGCCGCTTCGCCATTAACTTGGATTCTCTGGCCGGTAACAACAACAAGACTCGGTCCCCGGGTTCAAAGGTCCGTACCCTGGCAGCCTGGTTGTAATACCGGGTCTGCTGCTCCTGTGCCTGTAGTAGATTATCCTGGCAAAAACCCCCCAGGGCCTGAGTCTGGTGTTGCTGATTCTGCCGCTGCTGCTCCGCCAACCACTCCCACATTTTATCGGACTCCATCCTTTGCTCTCTCCCTTCATTTACAATCGGGGCTAAGTCTGTCGGGCCAAACTGCCCTGCCCCATTACTCCTTACCCCAGGGGTGAGATCAGTACCCACATTCTCCACCACGTGTGACAGTGGGTGCCCCATGCCCTACGGGGCATGCCGTCTGCAGAGCCATGCTCTGGGTCCTATTGCCCGCCCTGTGTCTGGCGGCCTCCCACAATTTAGTCCAGCCGCTCCCTTGAGGAGGAATTAACGTTTTTAATGTAGTTACTAGTGCATGGGCTAATACAATAGTCACTATTCACTGCGTCCCACTCCTCCGGGTCCCGACCCAGGGCCCTAAGGAAGGTGAGACTGTTCACTCTCTCTTCCTTTTGGTCGACGGGGACGCCGCCCGAAACTCGTCAACCCACTGGTCATAGGCCCTGCCCTGGGTCACTTCCTACCTGCCTCTTCCCTCCTCCAGCTTCCACCCCATGACCGAACCCCGGAGTTCCAGCCCTTCGTATCCCGACGCCCAGGCCACGCACCACCGTTGCCCCGGAGCCTCCCCGCTCCCTCTCACCTCTCCGGCCTCCCGTCTCCCTGCTCAGCTGCGGTGGGCCCTTTTTAAAGACGGCGCCGCAGTGCCGCGTTGGCTGCCCAGCGCGCACGCTGGCACGCCATGTGCCCTCACGCCCCTGGTGTGACGTAGGTGCTGGCTCGCCGTGGCTCCTCAACCCAGCAGCGCCTGCGCTGTTCCCCAGTTGCTGCACTGCCATGCTTACCTCCCCGGGTGGGATGGGGCCTCCCTGCCCAGCGGCGCTCGTGCCGTTCCCTGGGTGCCCCGACACCATCCCATCTTCCCTGGCGTGGCACGCGCTATGGGAGTGCGGAACCCAGTGGCTCTGTCACATGCCCACATATGGACTTCCTCCCAAAGGTGGTTTTCCTGCCAGTCTTCTTCCTGAAGTCTCACAAGAATTCGGAAGATCAGTGGCTTCATTCATTGGATGTTAGGCATGTCCTTGTCTTCTACCCTGAGAGGACTAAATTGTTCCACAGATCCACACAACTATTTTATGGCAATAGCAGAGAAAATTAAAGGCCTGCCAGTTTCAGCCCAGAGAATGTCACCCTGGATAGCCTCTTGTATTTGGGCTTGCTGCGAGCAATCCAATCCAAAGCATCTGCAGGGCTGCAACTTGGTCATCAGTGCATACATCCCAGAATACCGTCGTCCAGCAGTCTTGTGACAACATGAGGTTCAGGAGAGTAGTGCTGCTGTCCGCTTCTCCATGAACTTCGAGCCCGCTGCCTGTGAGTCATCTATTGTGGAATGGGCATGAGGAAGCACTCGAAGGAAAGAATAACTACTGACCTTCTGTAGCTGTTGTTCTTCAAGATGTATTGATCATGTCCATTCCATGACCCAACCTCCTACCCCTCTGTCAGAGTTAGCTGGCAAGAAAGAAACTTAGAGTGCAGGCCCAGTGGAGTCCCTAATACTGGGCATATACATGTGGCACCAGAAGGTGCTAGAGCGAACCCGATGCATTACACTAAGGGAAAAATCACAGGCAACAATGCAGACAATAGGCACACATGTAATGTGGAATAGACATGAATATTATTACATCTTGAAGAACTACAGTTACAGAAGGTCAGTAAACATTTTTTATTCTATGTTTATTTTTAAAGGACTCCTGGTTTTGAACTGAAAAAAATACTAGTTCAGCAGTATATTTTAAAGGGTTGATACATATACAAAGACTGCTGAGAGCATTCTTAATTAGAGCTAATAAGAAAACAGTAATATGTATTAAATTATACTGACCACAAAGTTGAGGGGACCTGCCAATAATTTTTCTGGGGGCTACACAAAGGTAGTAATCCTAAAATGAATCCTATGTTTTCTGTTAAGGAAATTGTTCTATAATAAGACAGGTCCTTTCTAAAGCTTGAAATAGAGATGTTAAAAAGTAGTTAATTAGGAAACCATGTAACCACTGAAAATCTTAGTAATTACACAGTTACATGCTGCGGGCTGTGCACTTTAAAGCTTATACTGCAAAGCCCTCAATGCAGCCGACTCCCCAGAGAGACAGCTGCACTTCAGGTTCTGCAGTAGAAGTGTTATGCTCAAAGCATACAGTGTGGGGCGGCATCTGGCTCCCCCGGGGCCGGTGCATACCGGAAGCCAGCTCTTAAGCTGGCTCCAGGTGCCTGCCGGCCCTTCTCCCAGGGAGCTGGCTGCTGTCCCATGCTCTTGCCTCTGATACAGAGGCAGCAGCATGGGATGGCATCTGGCTCCCCGGGAGCGGGGCTGGGACCCTGCATGTAACCTTTAATGTTAACCCATGAGCCCAGGCTTGTTGGTTAATCATTTAAACAGTTATACTATTACATCCCTAGTTTGAAGTGTTTGCAGCATTCTTGTAAGTAATTGAGGCAGAAACTCCAGGCTTGGACTGAGAATAAAGACTGAACTATCATCTGACCCCTAGGACGTAGGGGTTTTTTTAATACCTTAAAGTTTGTCTTTATAGATTTAGATGATCTGATACTATATGGAATGGAGGAGATATTTTATATGAGAAACTGTAGAATCAGACACTTGTACTTAGTTCTGGAATGACTCCAAATCCTTTGTTGTTTTCTACACAGTATGGGGATGTCCCAGGTGTAAAAATATATTGATGTTGGCAGGATGACCTCTGTAAAACATATTCCTTCCTAGCACCTATTTTTCTTCTCTAACTTTGAGTTCCTTTACCAGTATTAATGAATCACTTACATAAAGAGCCTAAAAAAATGGCAGCATGGATTTGTGGGAGATGTAAAAGAGGAATCTTAGTGTTGTAGAATTCAAATCAACACTTTCTATTAAATCTTCCATAACAGGTAGACACTCAAAATATAATATCTTCCAACCAGCAGATGCACAGAATTGCTAATTGGTCTGATGACATCATCCCTCATATATGGGACTAGCTGGCTTCCAAAGCACCTCCCGCAGGAGCAGCATGTATATTCTTGCCCCTAACTGAAAGTAAGGCCTGAACAAAGGAAAGAATGGAGTAGGCGTCAGAGGACTTCCAATCACATGCTGGTATGCAGCTGCCTCAGCTACAGTACTTGAGGCACCAAAAGACTGCAGCCGTTTAGGTTCCATGACTAATGAAACAGCAATCACAGGACTGCAGCATGCATCCTAGCTGATTTTTGCAGAAACTCAAGGGACAGGAACCACACACAACACTTGACTTTTCAGACAGACAAGTCGGCATTTCTGGGCCCTTCTGGCTGAGTTCTTAGAGAAGCTCTAACTCAAAGGGAACTCTAAGGAAAGGAGGTGTTGCAGGAGAGAGAAGGAATGGGAGTGCATCCTCAGATAGATGAAGTGACCCCTTGGGGGAGAGATTTTTCATCCTTCTAGAACTCAGCCTTTAGCTCCCCATATACCATTGCACAATGATCTTGGATAACTTTTGCTCCAGCTCTGTGTTGTAGGCCCTGTGGTATGCAGGCCCAGGCTCAATATTGTCCTCAGATCAGACCTAACTTATTCCAACATCTCCACAAAGAAGAGTTAGAGGATGCTGGTGCTTCTGTTTCTTCAGAAAAACACCATCAGGAAGCCTCGCTCATCACTTTTGAATCAGTATTCTTATACATTGAGACATTCTGACCTCTTCAGAGGGCCCTGGAGATGAGTAAAGAACCATTCTGTGTGCAGCATTTGCAGAAGTCAGTCCAGCTCATTCCCAGCCACAGAGACTTGAGGAATTGAGCAGCATAGAGCATTTATATGAGATACCAAGAGAAAAGACAAAAAGTTTCCCATTTTTCTAAGATGTAAACATATTGTATCTTATTGGAGGAGTCCTTCCGTCTCCCAGTTGGGACTATTTAGCCCCTTTCACCTCCCAGCTCCTACATCTTTCACCTCTGAAATGCTTATACCTCTGTCCTGAGCAGAGCAATAACAATCTCAGGAAAAACAAAGGCCCTTTACTTAACTAAAGAGACAAGTCACAGAGCTCCTCTGATATATGGTACCCAGAGCACTACAGGCTTAGGGAGAAACAGGCTTAGGAGTTAATGAAAAGAGAATGGAATGTCTATTGTGTATAGTCTGAACAGAATGTCTATCATCTGTATAGAGATGTTGAAGTCCCTAGATCTGCTTCCTTAGAGAGGATGCAGAAAATTGCATGTGGAATTCAAGAAAAGATGCAGCTATTTCCAGTTAGATAGGAGAAATAATATCCTTTGAAGCAGGCCTGGGCAAAATACCCTCCATGGGCCGGATTCAGCCCGCAAAGCTGCCAGATCCAGCCTGCTGAGAAAGGTGCTACTGGGTTCTGTTTGAACAGCTGTGAGACTTCACGTGCTGCTTCCGCCCCCAGCACAATCCCCTTGGCTGGTTTCTGGACAATGGGAGCTGCCTGTCAACAAGCAGCTTTTGAAGCACCTTCCTCCCTCCCCTCAAGCTCCTAGCTGTTAAAAAACCACATGACCCCTGCAGCCAGCACGTGGGAGGGGCAGGCAGGGAGTCTACTTGTGAAAGCTGCAGGCTGGGAGTCAAGCAGGTAAGTCTCCTGGCCAGAGCCTGCTTCTAGCACCCCAAACCTTTGCCCACCTACTCCACATAACCTGAAACCTCTGCCCCCCTCCTACACCCATATCCCCTGCTTCAAATCACAACACCCTCCTGTCCTGGGTCATAATCCAAACCTCTGCATCCTAATCTCCTAACCCAGGTCACAACTGCCTTCTCCAAACTCCCTCCAACATCCTTTCTTGCACCCCAATCCTTTACTACAATTTCCCTTCTGCACCTCCATCCCAGACCCCATACCTCTTCCATTGTTAAGGAATAGTGTGGCCCTTGACCACTTTTAGGGTTGCCAGATAGTTTCATTAAAAATACCAACCATGGCTGGGGAAAAATTGGTTGAGCCAAAAAAAAAAAAAAAAACCCCACACACAAAAACGTGTCACAGCGCCTTTAAATCCCCACGCTCTCCCCACCCACACCAGAAGCAGCAGCAGACAAATGTCCCAAGTGGCCTTCTGTCCGAGGAAAAACAGAAAATATCGGACATTTTACATGTCCGGTATTTTCTGTTTTTTTACTGAACAGAAGCCAAAAATATCGGACTGTCCATGCCAATACCAGACACCTGGCAACCGTAACCACTTTCCAAATTCTTGGAGTGGCCCTCAATCAAAAATGATTATCCACCCCTGCTCTGAGGGCTCAGAATAGCACTAAAGATCCCCTTTGAGAGAAAAATGGAAACTTCATTTGCTGGACATTTAGATCTGTGGGATCTTTTCTGGAAACTACAGTCTGTATTACCTAAGATTCTTCAGCAAGCATCAGACTCCTGCAAAAATTAAGCAAGTCAATTAAGCAAGATTTGGTGAAAATGAGCAGTCAGATTGACAAAGACATTGCTACTTTGGTTTGACCTCTCTACCTTGTGATACGGCATATATGTATTAGGAGTCGATCATCTTATGTTATGGCTTCGTTAGGCTGTGTGAGGAATGGAGGGAAGAGGGGAGAAATACCACCATGATTAACCTGGTCTGAAGTGCACAGATAAATCTTGTGACTGACATAGAGGCCTTCTGTGCCTGTTCCTTAAAAACCAAGTTGACAACTTTCTCCTTCCAAGGAACATCCTTGTTTGGGGAGAAATTCAGATGACCTCAACAAATCATTGTCAAAGATTCAAGATCTCCCTCAGCACAGTCTCTTACTTCAGCCATTTTTATTACTTCCAGTCCTCCCATGGCATCTAACAATACCAAAGTTTATTTAGCAGCCACAGTATAGGTTGAACCTCTCTAGTCCAGAATCCTCGGAACCTGACCAGTTCTGAACAAGAGAATTTTCCGAACCACAGGAGGTCAATATTGTCTAGCATCATTACCATCACTTCCACTGTTTCCTGTGCTGTTAGAGGACATTTAGGGGTAAATTAGAGCTAAATAACAGCACAGAACACTGAGAGCTAGGACTGGTGGCTGTAAATAAATTTTATGAGACCACAGGAAACTTGGCAACACCCATGAGAAGTGGACTTCTGGATGAGTGCGTTCTGGATTAGAGAGGTTCAGCCTGTACTTGTTCAACAGGAGAGGTTGGTTCAATTAGAGAAACTTCAAAATCATGTTCATCTTCAAGAGCACGGTCAGAGTCATTCTCCTTTGAGAGATGTCCCTGGGGGTGCTCCACATCAGGTGTATAGCGTTCCAGCACCTCTGGGCAGAGTTTTGCTAGCAGTGCCTCAGCGGGGGCCGTGCAGTGCGCAATGTGCACAAACTCCCTGACTAGCTATGCGCATGCGCGGCCCCCCGCCTCCCTTCAGTTCCTTCCTACCGTCCCCCAGCTGCGGACGGAACGCGGCAGTGCTCTCTCTCCTCAGCTCACTTAGCTTAGTTAGTTAGTTGTCAGTTAGTTTCTAGTTTAGTGTTTAGTCTTTCTTGTTCAACGTTGGCTTAGTTGTTACTGGTACTTAAAAAAAAAAAAAAAAAAAAGGAAAAGCAGCGCGGGTTTTGAACTGCTGCTTCAGTGCTTAAGCCGGTATGAGTTCTCCCGGCTTCAAATGCTGTGCGCTCTGCAGCAGTGCAGTGTCCGCCTCCGACGGGCATGAGTCCTGCCTCAAATGCTTGGGGAGCTCTCATTCACTCAGAGATTGCCCCCACTGTGCTAAAATGAGACCTAGGTCTCTCAGAGATAAGGAGCTTAAAGTGAAATCACTCCATATTGATGGCAACAAAAGACATGCCTCTGACCCAGGATCTGGGCAGAGCTCATCATCTAATAAGGAAATCTCTAAGCCCTCTAAAAGAAGGGCAAGTTCTTTACCTCAGCAACCCATTAAGAGACAGTCTGATGGGAAAAAAGTCTGGTTACTCAGACAAGAGCCGCCTCAGCACATTCAACCACCCAGGTACCTCAGGCGAACAGCATAGTAAGCCTGAAAGCGCTTCAAACGCTGCACCGATAGAGGCAAAGTGCCACTCTGTGCCAGCCTCCGTAAACCCGGTAATGCTGACCCCAATGACAGCTACACCAGTACCTCAGCCACTCACCATGGCACCCAGTGAAGGGATAGAGCACTCTCTGAACGCTGCCCCCTTTTCTCAACAGTTAGGGGCTACAGCTCTCCCTCTCACCTCTAAGGTAAATACGGGCTACCTCAGTTAGCACAGCCCTCCATGTCGCAAACTCCCCATGTCACTTACAGGGAGACTTGTGCATCGATTCAACCCTTCACTCTCCTATATTGAGTGAAGATAGATAGATATATTCAGTCACTACTCTCTGAGGACTCAGATCCACAATCCCCCCTTTCACAAGAAGAGGAGGAATGTGAAGTGTTCTTACCGGAGGACCCCCCTTCCCCAACCTTAAGGGGCACTGGATACATGCCACCAGACCTCAAAGCGCAGATGGCCCTGTGGGCTCCATATCATTGGATGGCCCCTCCGGTGGCATACCCCCCACAGTGGTAAATGTGGAACCATCATCTACATCAGCACAAAAAGAGATTGTGTAAAATGAAACACATAGAGAAGCTGCTCTCGCGCTTCGCTGAATCTCCTCACAGAGACATGAGGAGTGATAATGACAGCCAATACTCCCCCAGATCAGCCACAGGGTCTCTGACTCACAGGTCATCATTAGCAGACATGGGAGAAGCGATGCTACCTCCCACTGGGAATACTTCAGAGGACGTAACCTCTTTCCAAGATTTATTTAAATGTGTAGTGCAAGACCTGAACGTCCCAGTGGAGGAGGTACAAGACGCTCCTCACAACCTCGCTAACATACTACCGTCCAGCTCATTTTCAAAAATTGCTCTCCCTATCAATCCAGCCATTCTCCAACCTGCAAAAACTTTATGGCAAACACTTGCTTCGATTCTCCCTACTAGTAGAAAGGCGGATCGAAAATACTTTGTGCCACCCAAAGATTCTGAGTTTCTCTTCACACATCCCGCCCCTAACTCTCTGGTGGTGGACGCTGCATAATAGAGAAACAAGCAACAAAATCTCTCAACCCCATCTGATAAGGAGAACAAAAGGCTAAATGCTTTTGGCAAGAGAGTGTATGCATCTGCTACACTCCAACTGAGGGTGGCAAACTATTCAGCCCTTCTCAGTAAATACGACTACAACAATTATATACAAATGAACTCCTTTATTGATGATTTGCCAGACAGTAAAAAAGGGCACTTTAAGGCCATTGTCTCTGAGGGCCAGGCAATTTCGCGGACAGCGCTCCAGGCGGCGCTCGATGCAGCAGACACAGCCACTAGAGCATTGGCTATAGCGGTTACTGTGCTCAGGGCCGCTTGGTACAACTCCTTGGCCTTCCCAAGGCAACTTCAGACAGCTGTAGAAGATCTGCCCTTTGAGGGTAACAGTCTCTTCTCCTTGAAGACCAATGAGCTTCTTCAGTCCATGTAAGACTCCAGGGCTATCCTTTGATCCTTGATTATTCAGGCCCCTACAACGAGATCCAGACAATATAGGTATAAGCCATACCACAGGCCAAGATACCAGCAGCCCCCCTTCCAGTACCACAGACAGGAACAACCCCCTTACCAACAGCAGGGTTGGAACAGGCAGCAGAGGCGGTGATCTCAAACCAAAACCCCCAACCGCCAGGGGCAATCCAATAAGCAAATTTGAGAATATAGTCGAGAGATCGAAAACCAGATCGCCATCTCCAGCAAATCAAAACCCTTACAATCTCTTCCAGTTTCGTTTACTCCCCTTCCTCCACCAATGGGAATTTATTACCTCAGATAAATGGATACTTCAGACTATCTCCCAGGGATATACCATCCCCTTTCTTTCCCTTCCCCCCCTCCCATCCTCCAACCCCGTCCCTCTTTAGGGACCCATCTCACGAGATCATCTTACAACAAGAGATAGTTCACCTGCTACATATAGGAGCCATAGAACCTGTCCCATCTCAGTTCCACAGAACAGGGTTCTATTCTCACTATTTTCTAATCTAAAAGAAGTCTGGTGGGTGGAGACCTATCCTGGACCTCAGATACCTAAATAGCTTCATAAAGAAACAAAGGTTAAAGATGGTTACTCTAAATACAATCATCCCAGCTCTGGAGCCGGGTGATTGGTTTTCCTCTCTTGACTTGCAGGATGCCTATTTTCATGTTTCTATCAGACCACCTCATAGACGTTTTCTCCGTTTTACTTTAGGTGCACACCATTTTCAGTACATGGTCCTGCCCTTTGGACTCTCTACAGCTCCGAGAGTTTTTTCCAAGTTCCTAGCGGCGGTCACTGCCCACCTAAGGAGACAAGGGATCACTATATATCCCTACCTGGATGACTGCCTAGTAAAAGCAAGGTCCAGACAGGAGTGCCACTGGCATACTCACATGGTGCTAGACTGCTTTCACTCTTTAGGGCTCCTAGTGAACCACCCCAAATCGATGCCTTCTCCCTCCCAGACCATCCAGTTTATTGGGGCACACCTCAATTCTGTCTCAGCCAGAGCCTCCCTTCGTCCCAATAGAGCTACTCACATCGGGCACCTGGCATTATCCCTCCAGGAGATGCCTACAGTCACCGCTCTCGACTGCCTCCGACTGTTAGGCCATATGGCTTCCTACAACCCTGTGGTTCCCAATGCGAGGCTATTTATGAGGTGTCTCTAAGGCTGGCTCCTAATGCAGTACAGACCAAACATTCATTCATTGACAAAGAGGTGAACTATGCCTCCGTCAGTCAAAGCATCACTGAAATGGTGGGCAGAGGTGTCCAATCTAACTACAGGCACACCCTTGCAATCCATAGAGCCCTCAGTGGTCATCACCATGGACGCCTCGCTCACAGGCTGGGGCGCTCACAGAGAAGGGAGAACAGTTCAAGGACTGTGGTCCCCCGTGGAGCGTGCCTTGCACATAAATATCTTAGAACTCAGGGCCGTTTGCCTAGCGTGTCAAAAGCTGCTCCCTCAGGCGACGGGAATACATGTCCGTGTCTTCACGGACAACACAGCATGCATGTTTTATGTAAACCGACAGGGCGGAGCACGGTCACAGCCCCTGTGCAGAGAAGCCATAGCCCTTTGGAACTGGGCAATAGCACAGGATATCCAGTTATCCGCATGCCATATACCTGGGGCTCTCAACACAACAGCAGGGCCCTTCCCCAGGAGCACGAATGGGAGATGGACCATACAGTCTTGCGAGAAATATTCAGCCAATGGGGCCACCCTTGCATAGATCTGTTTTCCACCAGATCCAAGAGAAAATGCAAGATGTATTGCTCCAGAGCGGGCATGGGCAAACACTCCCTAGGAGATGCTCTGACTCTCTCATGGAATGCACCCCTACTATACACATTCCCTTCATTTCCCCTCCTGAACAGGGTCATCATAAAGATAAGGAGGGACAAAGCGAAGATCATCCTCATAGCCCCATGCTAGCCATGACAGCCTAGGTTCCCTCTGTTACTCCAGATGACACAATAACATCCAGTCACATTACCACAAGTTCCTTACCTCCTCTATCACCTGCAAATCAGCACGCCTCACCCTCAACTCATGATGCTCCATCTAAAAGCGTGGCACCTCAATGGTTCACTAGCATAGAGCTCCAGTGCTCCCAACAAGTCCAGGAAGTTCTTCTGCACAGCAGAGCTCCTGCGACAAGAAAAACATATATCAGCAAATGGACACGATTTACACACTGGGCCTGCGAGCGCAATATATCGCTGCAAACAGCCCCACTCCCAACAATATTGGAATACTTACTACGCCTGAAGCAGTCTAATCTCTCATTAGCCTCAGTCAGAGTGCACTTAGCATCTATAACAACATTCCACGTACCACTGGATGACACCACTTTGTTTACTCACCCCATGACGAAACGGTTTCTGAAGGGCCTGCAAGCTCTTTACCTTGATGTGTCACCCCCACAAGAACCATGGGACTGCCACCTAGTTCTGGCAACCTTAACAAAACCGCCCTTTGAACCTATGGCCACATGCTCTTTACTCCACTTAACACTTAAAACAGCGTTCCTAGTGGCTATCACATCGGCGCGCAGAGTAAGCAAACTGGCGCTCTCATGTCAGGTCCACCATTTACTATTTTTCTCAAAGATAGCGTGTCCATGAGGCCACATCCAAAATTTTACCCAAGGTCCGCATGGCCTTTCACATCAATCAAACAATACGCCTACCTGTGTTTTTCCCAAAGCCCCATTCCAGTGCCTTTGAAGCACAGATACACACGCTTGACGTCAAAAGAGCTCTTTCTTTCTACATTGACAGAACGAAGTCATTCAGGTCCTCTCCTCACCTGTTTGTTTCCATCGCTAACCATAACATGGGAAAGAAAATATCATCTCAGACTATCCCATTGGATATTGGAGTGTATTAATACCTGCTACTCACTTAATAAGTTACCTCTGCCTGCTCTAATCCAAGCACACTCAGGCAGTTGCAACCTTGATCGCATACCTCAGGAAAGTTCCACTGGAGGACATCTGTGCAGCAGCAATGTGGTAGACAGATTACACTTTCGTGAAACACTACTCGCTTGCCTCGGGTCTTTTATGCCACTCTGTTAGCTAAGGCTGTCCTGCAGATGGCATACTTACCGGATCCGAAGTCTCTACCTCCATAAGATAGACTGCTTGTAGTCACCTGATGTGGAGCACCCCCAGGGACACGTCTCGAAAGAGAAGAGGAGGTTACTCGCCTCCTGTAACTGATGTTCTTCGAGATGAGCATCCCTGGGGGTGCTCCACTATCCTCCCTTCCTCCCCTCTACGTCGGAAACCTTAAAAAAAAAAAAAAAAAAAAAAAAAAGTAAATAAACAAAATAAAATATAAAAGCAATCATGTTAATCACGCTCCTCTGCCGGGTTCCAGATAGAGAAGGAACTAAAGGGGGGGGGGGGTGCGCTGTGCATAGCTAGTTAGGGATGCTCATCTCAAAGAACGTCAGTTACTGGAGGTGAGTAACCTCCTCTTCACGCTTCAGACAAGATCTGTAGATCTGTGCCCACAATGCTAAAGACTTATTCCATGTCTGTGCTTTATCAACAATGTACCTGAATACTGTAGCATCTGAGTATTCTATAGAGTTAAATAGAGCATTTTCTTATTCATCTTGTCTAAAAGGAAGAGAATGCAGTAGGTCAGAGGTTCTCAAACTGTGGTCTGGTGGTCTGAGAACTCCATTCAGGTGGTCTGCAGATAGTCCCCTCTAAAGTGCATGCCTGGCTTCCGTGCACAAAAAAATGAAGGGCTACCCACCTAATTAGTGGATGTGCACAGGCATGGCTCTGTTAATTAGATGCCTGCACTGTGGAGAACATGCACCTATATGGTAAAGTGGTAGTCTTAGGGGAATACGAAGTAGATGGAGGGGGTAGTGGAGCGAGAAGAGTGAGTGGGGAAAATTTGAAGTGTGCTGGGCTGCAACAGATGGAGAAAGAGGCAAATTTCCCTAGGTCCAGGGATGCTGCTACAGGGGAGAAATGGTTTCCTTCCCAGCCTCTGTTCTGTGGCTGCCTCAGGGGGGGAGAGACACCCCCCCCCCCTTTTCCAGCTCTAGCTTGGTAGCTGCTGCAGAGATAAACACAATTTTAGAAAGGATCCAAATTGGTCAATGGAAAAAAAAAAAGTTTGAGAACTATTGCAATAGGTCTTTAACTCCCCTTTGTAAAAAGAAGCTACTGTCTTATCCCAAAGTGGCTATTATCTACTCAATTTATTTTATAATGTAGAAAGCCATGGCTGGTCTGTTCCACAGCCTGAAACTACAGAGTTAACCTATCCTTAGGGACCTAGGATTGAGATTGGAAACTCTGAAGTACAGTAAAACTCCGATAGTCCGGCATCCAGTTGTTCAGCACTCCCGATACTCCGGCATCAAAATGCCAAGTGCTCCTGACCAGCTAATTAAAAAGCCTGTGGCTTAGCACAAGTGCTGGCTGTAACCGAGGGAGCATAAGGTTGGGGGGGCCGGGGAGTGGGATCGTGTTACAGTATGGAGAAGAACGTTTTGCTTCAGCAAAGGGGAGGGGGAGGAGGATCAGGTTACAGCACAGAGAAGTGAAGAGGAAAGGGGAGGGGAGAAGGAGGGAGATTGTGTCCCGAAGAGGAAAGGGGAGGGGAGAAGGAGGGAGATTGTGTCCCGGCCAGCTGTTAAGCCGTGCAGCTGTAACCGGGACCTCCCAATTCTCCAGCAAATCTGATAATCCGGCACCGCCTAGGTCCAAAAAGTGCCGGATTATCGGAAGTCTACTGTACATTGCGGAGTTATTTATCATTGGGAGTCATTGTTGTAACTCCTTCAGGATCTCCTACACAGTCCATTTACATGTCCTATTTAATCTAATTTTCTACCTATAATCCTTATGGTCTTTGATTCTGATTAAAAAAAATTGTTGGTTTATTACCTCTGATGACCAATACTACTCTAAATGGGATGTCACACTTGAAATGGGAGCTCTCAGATGTCTGACTGGAGCCCTGTCATTGTAGCTCTGACAGCAAAATATTTCCTTGAGAAAATGCAAATTTAGTTTTCATGGATTATTTTGTGTTTTTGTGTGTGATGTTGTGTTAATTCTGTTTTCCGTTATTACTGCTTATTTTCTTTGGTTATGTCTACACTAGCCCCCTAGTTCGAACGAGGGAGGCTAATGTAGGCATTCGAAGTTGCAAATGAAGCCGGGATTTAAATATCCGGGCTTTATTTCCATCTTCCGTCGAGCGCCATTTTTAAATCCCCTAGTCGAGCTAACTGCCCGGCGGCTACTGCGCGGCAGTCAAGCGTTAACTCGAACTAAGTCCTTGGTTCAAGTTAACTGTTACACCTCGTGGAATGAGGTGTAACAGTTAACTTGAACTAAGGACTTAGTTCGGTTAACGTTGACTGCCGTGTAACCGCGGCAGTTAGCTCGACTAGAAGATTTAAAATGGCGCTCGACGGAAGATGCAAATAAAGCCGGGATATTTAAATCGAGCTTCATTACAACCGAATGCCTACATTAGCCTCCCTTGTTCGAACTAGGGGGCTAGTGTAGACATACCCTTTCAGAGTTGAGTGAGGGTAAGGTGAGTGAGAAACTTGTCGCCATCTGAACGTTCTGGAATAAATTTAGTTGAAGCCTGAATTTAGGAAAATTGAACTTATCACTTTGAACCAGTGTGTTAGCAGATCTGACATTTGACTCTTATTGATTGTTCATCTGGCAAGGAGTACAGATAGACAGGGCCTTTACGTTACTAAATTAATGAAGTACTAGAAAGTGCTTTTAGGGATAAAACTTGAGCTTTGCTTTAAAAATTGTATTTTGTTTTAGAGCTTAACCTTCCCATTCTTCCAAAATAGGTTTTCTTTTTAAGCATTAAAATAAAAACAAAACAAAAAAACTCAGCCCCCAACTAGTAGCTAACCAGAAAACAAACCCTCTAAGTACTGTATCTGTCTGTTCTTTTGGGGTCTAATCCAAAGCCCACCAGTGTCATTTGAGAGACTGGCTTTGGATCAGGCATTTAGTATGCATGCTCAGCTTTGTTAATGGTGGAAGCTGGGCTAAGTCACATTTCCTTTAATTTTTTTCAATCTTGAAAGATACGCTTTAAAAAGAAAAATAATAGGGATTACCAGGAATAAGTCATTTTGTCAGAAGTCACTTCTGGACTAGGAACTTTAGGAAACATTTAAGGCTTCCAAAACTACTTTGTGCCATGTTTTTCTCAAAAGAACACAAATGGTTTAATTTTAATTTTGGTAAAATACTGTATTTATTGTATTGTTTTAATTAAATGGATTATTACTTGCAATTTTTGTAATTACATAGACTGGTATGGTGCGCTGTGATACAGCTGTTGGAACACCTGACTACATATCGCCTGAAGTCTTGAAGTCACAAGGAGGTGATGGCTGCTATGGACGGTAGTGTGATTGGTGGTCTGTGGGAGTTTTTCTCTTTGAGATGCTTGTTGGTGAGTAATAATTTAATTCATTAAATTCTCCCCTAAAATTCTGTTGAAGAAATTGATCACCCTCCTCTATGTAATAGCCTGTAATAAATTTGAAGACTAATGAGTCATCCTGTGACACCTTAAAGACTAACAGATTTATTTGGGCATAAGCTTTCATGAGTCAAAACCACTTTGCGCAGATGCATGGATGAAGTGGTTTTGGCCTACAAAACCTTATGCCCGAATAAGCCTGTTAGTATTTAAAGTGCCAGAGGATGACTTTCTGTTTAAAAAAAACCAAAAAAAAACAACAGACTAACACGGCTACCTCTCTGAGGCTATGTCTACACTACGAGGTTTGCTGGAAGAGGCAATGCAAATGAAGCGCGGATTAGCATTTTCTCACGCTTCATTTGCATACACTCTTTCGATCCGTTTTTGCGCTAGGGGTTTTTGGGCAAAAACAAGCAGTGTGGACGTTTCCTTTTTGTGCAAACTGCTTGTTTTTGCCCAAAAACCCCTAGAGCAAAAACAGATCGGAAGAGTATATGCAAATGAAGCGCGAGAAAATGCTAATCCGCGCTTCATTTGCATTGCCTCTTCCGGCAAACCTCGTAGTGTAGATGTAGCCTGAGATACATTTGAAGACTAACAAGAGATTCCTCTGAAGAAGAAAATATGCTTATTTTTTACCCTTTCCTCGTAAGTCAGATTTATTAAATATTTTTTATCATTTTTGTTGCTCTTCTCTGGACACTCTCCAGTTTGTCCCAATTCTAAGTGTGACATCCAAAACTGGACACGGTACTGTGTCTGAGGCCTCACTAGTGCTGAGTGGAACAGGACAATTATCACCCGAGTCTTCTGTACAACAGTCCTTTTAATGTATCCATGAATATTAGCCTTTTTTCTTTTTACAACTACACCACATAGATGACTCTCATTCAGTTTGTGATCCACTATAACTATAACCCTGAGATTCCCTTCTTTAGTACAATTGGCTAGCCATTTATTTCCCAAATTGTATTTGTGTGTTTGATTATTCATTCCTAAGTGTAGTACTTTGTATTGTCTTTATTGAATGTCACCTTACCTAATTTATTCAGTTTGTTTGGAGGACAGGATTAGAATTCAAAAGTGCTTGCAGCCCTCCCCAGCTTGGTGTCGTCTTAATTCTCCAGATCATTAATGAAAATATTGGATAGTACCAGACCAGGATACACCCTGTAGGACCCTACTAGATAAGTTCTCCCAGTTAACAGCAAACCATTGATACTTGGATCTTTCAACCAGTTGTGCACCCACCTTTCAACAATTTGCTCTAGACCACATTTCCCTGGTTTGCTTATGATACTTTAAAAGCTTTGCTAAAATCAAGATAAATCACATGTGCTGCTTCCCATCTATTCACTAGGTGAGCAGCCCTATTGAAGAAGGAAACTAGTTTGGGTTGCTATTACTTGTTCTTAACAAATCCATGTTGGCTATTACATATCACCTTATTATCCTCTACAGACTTAAAAATTGTGTGATAATATGTTGCAGTATCTTTCCAGGTGTCAGAGTTAGTCTGACTGGTCTGTTGTTTCCTGAGTTCTCTTTGTTCTCCTTTTTTGAAGATAAGTACTATACTTGCCCTTCTCCAGTGCTCTGGGACATCACCCTTCCACCATGATTATGTCTCTAATACAATTGAAAACTTATGAGTTTCCACAAACTCTATTATTTCTGCAGGGGCCGGTGTAGCTGACCCCAGGGCTGTCCAAGCAGATGGCTCTGGCGACAGCCACACCAGCCACTTGTGGAACAGCTACACCAGCCAATCCTCTGGCACCCCTGACCTGTGGTCCCTGGCTGGCTGAAGCGGCTATAGTTGGTGGTCACCAGGCAGCTGGAGCGGTGGGCTCCCAGGGCCAGCAGCACCCACAACTCCTCCCTAGCAGTGCTCTCTCCCCTTCCTCGACAGGTCATTGGCAGTAATTTTTTGTTTATTGCCCGTGATCTGTCCATATCTTTTGTTAAAAGTACCTGTGACTGACTCAACCTCACTAATGACTGCTCTATCTCTCTACATCAGAAGTTGGCAAACTTTTTGGCCCGAGGGCCACATCAGGGTTTGGAAATTGTATGGAGAGCCTTGAAGGCTCACGAAATTACTGTTGGGGTAGGAGAAGGAGTGAGGGCACCAGCTGAAAGTGTGGATCCTGAGGTGGAGCTAGGGATTAGGCGTTCAGGTGGTGGGAGAGGACCCCAACCTGGGGTAGAGGGTTAGGGTACTGGGTTAGGGTGCTAGAATGGAATAGAGGATGAAGTGTTTTGGGGTGGTGCAGGCTGCCATGAGTAGAGAAGACACCCCTCCCAACCTTCTCTCAGCACAGCAGCTTGGGACCGGGTGAGAGGCGCCTCTGCTGCCTCAGCAGCTCCAGTGAGCACAGCCCAGGGAGGGTTTCCTGTTCTCTGGCCATAGCAGTACTAGGTTGGAGCCAGCAGAGAGAAGGCACCTCTCCCTCAGCCACAACCGCTCTCTTCCCATTGCAGCCCTGAGCCCCTGTGCAGGGCAGCCATGCAGCTTAGAGAAAACTTTGCTAGGTTAAAGGTTTGGAGTGCAGGGTGTGTGAGAGCTCCGTCAGGGGTGAAGGAGGGTGCTCTGTGCTGGGACCAAGGGGTTTGGAGGGAAAGAGGGAGATCAGGGCTAGGGCAGGTGGCTTGGAGGAGGCTCAGGGATGCAGGGGCTGGCCTGTGCTTAGCTCCTCAGGCATTTCCCAGAAGCATCAGTATGTTCTCCTTCTGGCTAGTTCCCATGCAGAAGCACAGCCAGGTGGCTCTGTGCACTGCCACTCCGTCCACAGGCACTGTCCCTGCAACTACCAGTGGTCATGGTTCTCAGCCAATGGCAGCTGCAGGGGTGCTGCTTTGGGGTGGGGACAGCTCACAGAATCCTTTGGCTTCCCCTAAGTGTAGGAACCAGCCAGAAGGGGGACATGCTGCTGCATCTGGGAGCCATGTGGAGCAGGGTAAACCCCATTCCCCAGCAGGAAGACAAGGGTTGGATTAAAATGGCTGGTGGTCTGGGTTGCAGCCCATGAGCTGTAGTTTGTCCTTTCTGCTCTACACTGTCATTCCTGCTATGTCATATCTTACAGTAGTTTAATTGTCAGTTTGTTTTTTCCATCTACTTTCTCCTGAGACATCTTATTTCAGCCTTTAACTACCAAATTCTGGGTTTCTGTTATTCCTCTCCAACTCATCTGATGAAGTGGGTTTTGCCCACAAAAGCTCATGATACTATATATATATATATATATATATATATATATATATATATATATATATTAGTTTCTAACGTGCCACAGGACTACTTGTTGATTTCAAAGTTACGGACTAACATCGCTACACCACTGAGACTTTAGAGTCATGCTACTCAACTCCATCTGACTTTTGATACTTTTCAATGAATCCTGCTTGTGCATGCTCTCCCTTTACATTGAGCTGTGGTGCAACTTCAGTCAACTAAATGTTTACAAAGAGAAGTGTTTTCTCTCAAGTAAGAGCCTCATCAAAGAGTCATCTCTTTGACTTGAACCTGACAATACTTGTAATTGACATCTTGCATATCTCTGAATTACTCCTCCTGTATCTCTATTGCTTGTATATGTTCCTCCCAATGTTACAGTAACATTGCCCATGGATTTTAGGCAGTATTATACTTTACTGAAGTCCTTATCTTTACTTTCATCTCTTCTTGCTTTGACTATTACAGGTTGCTTCTTTTCATCAGCAAATCCCATCAAGAACGTGTAGGCTGTAGTTGCCTGCCTTCTCGCACACACAAAATTCAGCTATATCATCCCCATCTTACCTCTTGAATTTTAGGATCCAGTTCAGAATTATCTTTTCTGTTTTCAATACCTCAGTAGACTTGCTTCAGCATGTCAAATAATCATTCTTTCTATAGCCCTCTATGCCTTCTGCTAATATAGTTCTGACCACTTTGTATGTTAAAAAAATCTGCCTATGTCTAGAGAAGGAGTCATGCACTTCTTACAGTCAGGAGCAGCTGATGAACCTCTTGGCCTTGTTTATTTACTTTTATCAAATGTCATCAAAATATTTATTCTCACTTTGCTTTACCTCTCAGTTGTCCTACTTTAGATTTTCATCAGTTTTAATTTAAATTAAAATAATGCTGCAGAGCATTTTAGTTTACAAATATATGTATGTATGAAAGGTGCTACACCAAATTAAATTGTTACATTTTATTGTATGTTAGATGCAAAGCTGGAGTACTAGTTGGGAAGCAGAGAATGTGGGTTGCCAAGAGAGGGATCGCCTTAATTGATGAGATCCTACACTCGTGTTGGATGGCCTTGTGAGACAAAGCTCCTACTCAAACTTAGTGAGTCCTGCACTTTCAGATGGATTGCTTGCCTCAGAAGCTTACAGCAGCCCTCAATTTAGGCACCACACCTAGGGCATCAGTTTGCTGTTTGTTGAGCTACTCTTATAATTGGCCAGAATGTGGAACAGAGGAAAACCAAACTCTTCAGTCTCAGTGGACCTGCCAAATCATACAGGGCTGGGTAAACATCTTCCTTTTCTCCAGCCAGTCTTTTCCCCGAGTGGAAATGGGGAAGTGGGTGGGTGGGTGGAGGGAACCTAGGCCCATGTTCTAGTCCTGGTTCAGCTCAAGGCTCTGTGTTTATTTAAAAAAAAAAGGCAGATGTCTGTAAATGTCTCCAAAAAACCTGTAGGGTACGTCTAGACTACACGCTTCTTTCGAAAGAGATTGTCTAGACAGCCATAACTTTTTTGAAAAAGTGATCCACTTTTTCAAAAGAGAACACCCAGGCAATCTGGATGTTCTCCTTCAAAAAAGCCCTGTTTGCGGTCAATAACGTCTTTTTTCGAAAGAGCTCTTTCGAAAAAAGGAGTTCTTCATAAAATGAGGTTTACCACTGTCGAAAAAAACACCGATTTAATTTCAAAAGAACGCAGCGGCAGTCTAAACGCAGGTGAAGTTTTTTTGTAAAAAGGCTACTTTTTCGGGAAAAAAACCTGTAGTCTAGACATAGCCCTAGAGATGGAGATTCCACCACCTCCCCTAGTTAACCTATTCCAGTGCTTCACCACCTTCCTAGTGAAATAGTTTTTCCTAATATCCAACCTAGACCTCCCCCACTGTAACTTGAGACCATTGTTCCTTGTTCTGTCATCCCTGAGAACAGCCTCACTCCATACTCTTTGGAACAGCCACTCCCTTCCCCCCCCCCATTAGATAGTTGAAGACTGCCATCAAATCCCCCATCACTGTTCTGTTCTGTAGACTAAATAAGTCCAAATCCCTTACCCTCTCCTCATAAGGGTACTCCAGCCCCCTGATTATTTTTCTGTTCCTCTGATAGACTCTCTCCAATGCATCCACATCCTTTCTGTAATGGGGGCCCCAGAATTGGATGCAATACTCCAGATGTGGCCTCACCAGTGCTGAATAAAAAGGGAATAATCACTTCCCTAAATCTGCTGGCAATGCACATAATGCATCCTAATATGCCATTAGCCTTCTTGGCTGTAAGGGCACATTGTTGACTCACATGCACCTTATAATCCTCTGTCATCCCCAGATCCTTTTCTGCAGAACTACTGCTTAGCCATTTGGACCCCAGCCTGCACATGTCCTTGTTGAACCTCATCAGATATTTTTTGGCCCAATCCTTCAATTTGTCCAGGTCACTCTGGACTCTATACCTGCCCTCCAGTGTGCCTACCTCTCCCCCTTGCTTAGTGTCATCTGTGAATTTTCTGAGGGTGTAATCCATCCCCTCATCCAGGTCATTAATAAAGATGTTGAGCAAAACTGGCCCCAAAACCGACTGTTGAAGTACTCCGCTTGATAACTGACTGCCAAGCAGACATCGAGCCATTGGATTACTACCCATTGAACCCAACATCTAGCCAGCTTTCTATCCACCTTACAGTCCATTTATCCAATCCATACTTCTTTAACTTGCTGGCAAGAATACTGTGGGAGAGCATATCAAAATCTTTGCTAAAGTCAAAGTATATCACGTCCACTGCCTTCCCCATATCCACAGAGCCAGTTACCTTGTCATAGAAGGCTGTGAGACAGCTACAAAACACTTGGGCTCCTTCCCCACAAGTTCTCCAACACCTTCCTTATTACAGTCTCTTCCTTGAATTACCTGCTTATGCTTGTTCCTCGTAGATTCTCTATACAGCTCATTCTGTCTTGTCAGCTCCCCACATGCTAACTGCAGAGAAACTCCTTTTTAACCAGTCTGAACTGGTTCTTTAATTGGCCCCAGGTGTTCCAACTAGCTCTGGTTCATGTGATTGCCCTGATGGATTCTGGCAAGCTCCTGCTCGTTCTCGACTTGGGATGTCAGTGTATAGTCGACTACACACGATTAACTGATAAGCCTGGGCTTATCAGTCAATCCTGTCAATTACATGCACTTCTCCCCCCTCTCCCCCACTTGTTGCCTCTGTATCAGAGGCAGCAAAAGGGGGGATGTGGGAGGCGGTGCCTGTGGGGAGCCAGCTTTTGAGCTGGCTCCAACGAGCCCTAGATCCCACGGAGCTGCCTGCTTTCCCCCTCCCCCACATGCTGCTGCTTTTGTTAGAGAGGCAGCAACACAGAGGGTGAGGGGGGCAGGTGGGAGCCAGTACACACAGGAAGCCAGCTTTCAAGCCAGCTTCCCAAGTGTATTGGCTCCCATGGAGCCGCTTGCCCCCCTGTGCTGCTGCCTCGTCATCAGAGGCACCAGTTGGGTTGGGGCCAGGCAAGGGCTGATACGAGAGCTGATACGTGTGGCTTTTAGGATGGCTCTCTGCACTTGCTGGCTCTGCAGAGCTACCTCCCCCCCCCCCCCTTGCTATCTCCTACAGCGGCCGGCAGGTTAGGCAGGACTAGTGCTCGCGGGATGGAGTCAGCAGTGCAGAGTGGCAGGGGGCTCCCTGGGAGTGGGGCTGGGAGCACACTGGCTGTTGGCCCCGCTCCTGGGGACTATAGAATAATCATGTAATTGATATTATTTGGTGTGGTTACATGATTATTCAATTACAAGGTATCTAACATCCCTATTCTGGACTAGCCCCTGCCACTTTACCCTGGAACAGAGATTTACTCATATAAGGCTAATATACCTCCCTTCCGTCACTGTCTTACTCCTCTGGCCTGACCCTGTCACACTTGATAGGAATCTTTTATGATGGTGTTGAAGAGAAAAGGGGAAGAGGGTGGGAGTATTGGTTGACCATGGAATCTGTGTGTTTGATGGATGACTTCTGCAGGAGCCAAACTGGGACTAATTAGGACCTAGTTGGGAGATCTCAGCAGAGTCTGAGAGTTTAATTGACACTAATGTATGTGCTAACTTGTTCTTTCTCAGAGCCTACTTCTGTTGGTTCTTCTCTTTTATATCCTCCTCCGGAGCAAAAGGGTCTCTGTGTATTAGTTTATAAAGGCTAATAGAACATTTTCACCATGTGCAAAGTATCATGGCTGGTAATTATTGAATCTGTTAAATCAAATGCCTTTTTATTCTACTGAATGTTTTTCTCCTGATCATCAAAATAGGGAACTTTGGTCACTAAATCTATTCTTCCAGGTTTTTTTCCCATTAACCTGTGTTTCAACTCTGAAAGAAATTTATGTAAAAATGGCAGCTGCTTAGTCAATGGATTTGTTCATTTTGCATATTCAGATCATAACAGATCATTTTAGTTACATACATTTTGATTTCTGTTCTTCTTAGAAGTGCAGAATGGACATCATTAAGAGTGATTTCTATTTCATAATATGCATCAACAGAAGTGTTTAATAGGTTCCAGTCAATTATTCCTGTGCAAGCCCCTTGAATTTAGTGGATTTACACAGGTGTCACTGAGAGCACAATTGAAAGACAATGTATGAGTATGACAGATCTGTTTTGGTGTGCAGAAACTTCTATACTGATGGTGCACAAGGTAGAAAGATCCTACAGCCTGTTTCCCCTGGCAAGACTTAATTTGTAGTGCAGGTGTTTAGGGGATAGTAGTTTTAGTTGTCAATGGAATACCATATGATTACAAAAAATTAGATACAGTAAAAGTTTTATTATCCAGTACTCTGTTAAACAGAAAACTGATAACTGACATTGCTCCCAGCCAATAAAGAAAGTTGGAAATTAACAGTGTGGGATGGGCTGTCAGCTCCACTCCTGGGGGAGGAAGCTTCCTCCTCCCTGGGAGCGGAGCCGGAAAGGGCTGCTTTGTTATCTGGCACATTCAGTGAAACTGCAACCGCCGTACATCACTATACAATGAACATGGATCATACAATCCCATTTTTTATAGAGCCATTTTTCACAATAAGCATGCAGTTTATAATTTATAGGTCTGCTTTCCTTTTTCTCTGTTTAATTTAAAATACTTAAATTTAAAATTTATTCATATTTTATTTTAGGGGACACTCCATTTTATGCAGACTCCTTAGTAGGAACATATAGTAAAATCATGGATCACAAGAATTCATTAAATTTCCCAGATGATGTGGAAATATCTAAGCATGCAAAGAATCTAATCTGTGACTTCTTAACTGACAGGTAGGTGTGTGTACTATATTTGTACAATCTCACGTACAGTTGGTGCAAACACATGTATGGTATCCTAAACAATGGATTTCTTTCCCTTTAATTGTGCTGTCTCTGTCATTCCCATTTTGAGATAAGGTTAATTTGCCTCCTTAGTGGCTTTTTAGTGGCTGGCTGTTTTGCAAGCTCTGCAATATGTTTAACTAAAGCTAGTGGTTTTATGAGTACTTCTGGCAATAACTTCATTGGCCATACTCTTCTTACCAAAAATTGGCCAGTTGCCAGGTAGGGATATAAAAATTCCGATTAATCAGTCAACTGGTTAAACATTGGGCCTGCCTAACATTTAACCGATTAAGCAACTAAGCAGGATCCAGCCCCGAGGCTGGGGCTGCTGCCACTGTTGGCAGCAGGAGGCTCCCAATCCCAGCCCGGGCGTGGGGGCTACTGCCACCACCTGCAGCAAGGACGCTCCCACCCCCAGTCGTGGGGATGGGGCTGCTGTCACTGCCGGCAGCAGGAGGCTACCAGCCCAGCCTCAGGGCTGTGGCTGCTGCTGGCTCTCAGCCCCCCTGGGGCAGCCCTGTGCCTGCAGCAGGCCGTGGGCGGGGGGAGGGCTGCTCCCAGGCACTGGTTAACCAGCACCCGATAAGATTATGCTTACCAGGTAACTGGTTACCCATTCACATTCTTACTGCCAGGCAATCGGGTCCAAAATACAGTCATAATGTTTGAAATACATTGTGAGTTCTTTGAGGCAGGGCCCAAGTTGTTTTGCATTCATTAAGCACTGAGCGTGTTGTCAGCACTCAGTAAATAATAATGAAAACAAATACATTATCAAAAATAGATAATTTTATGCAGAAAGTTATTCCAGTTTTCTTAGAAGAGATTCTTATGCTTTTTAAAACTGTTTCTGAGGTATTAATTTACAAGTACAGCTAATTCTCCAGAAAGGGGAGTGATTCTGAATGTAAACTGCTAAATGAGATCTGTTGTTTAGTGGAACTCCTCATTGGTATTAAGCTGATGTAGCTTGTTCTTGTCTCAGCCACCTCCACCTTTCTCTCTCTCTCTTCTCCTCCCTTTCTCTTATGCTTTGCTATGCTTATCCTCCACTTCCATGCACTAGGACAGTCCAGGAGATGCTGTAATGGGCATAAGAATATCTTACTGCCCTTGTATAAAACTATGGTATGCCCACATCTTGAATACTGTGTACAGATGTGGTCTCCTCACCTCAAAAAAGATATTTTGGCCTTGGAAAGAATTCAGAAAAGGGCAACTAAAATGATTAGGGGTTTGGAACGGGTCCCATATGAAGAGAGGCTAAAGAGACTGGGACTTTTCAGTTTAGAAAAGAGGAGACTGAGGGGGGGATATGATAGAGGTATATAAAATCATGAGTGGTGTGGAGAGGGTGAATAAAGAAAAGTTATTTATTAGTTCCCATAATAGAAGAACTAGAGGACACCAAATGAAATTAATGCGTAGCAGGTTTAAAGCTAATAAAAGAAAGTTCTTTTTCACACAGTGCATAGTCAACCTGTGAAACTCCTTGCCAGAGGAGGCTGTGAAGGCTAGGACTATAATAGAGTTTAAAGAGAAGCTAGATAATTTCATGGAAGTTAGGTCCATAAAAGGCTATTAGCCAGGGGATAGAAATGGTGTCCCTGGCCTCTGTTTGTTAGAGGCTGGAGATGGATGGCACGAGACAAATCACTTGATCGTTGTCTTCGGTCCACCCCCTCTCTGGGGCACCTGGTGCTGGCCACTGTCGGCAGACAGGCTACTGGGCTAGAAGGACCTTTGGTCTGACCCAGTACGGCCATTCTTATGTTCCTATGTTCAAGAATGACACAGTGCAGAATCAGAGGGATTCTGAACTAACTCCCTGTTGCCCTCATACTCCCTAGTGCTGAACAGAATTTGGCCACAGTAGAGAATTTAGTCAGTAGCTTTGACTGAGTAGAATGGTTGATTTAAAAAAAAAAACTTAAAGAAATATTTATGTGGTGGTATGTACCAGTTCTGTATTTCAAAGAGGGACTGTGTGGTCTGCTGAAGAAGATTGCATGCAGCTAAAGAAAAAGTAATGAAAGAGCTGCTTTCGTAGGGATTTTTCTTGTTCAAGACCTAGGATGGCTGGAAAGTGGAGAGGATATATATATATAAAAGTGTCCAGAAGTACTTCCCCCACGTGGGTATGCCTTCCTGTTTATATTAAATGTGGTGCTTGAGGGGTTTATTTTAAACAGATGCCTTCTTTCTGTATGCATGATTATTACTGAAGCACTTAAAGTGACAAGAAGGAATGAGTATCTATCATGTGACTGGCTTGTTTAAGTCTGCAAGTTGTTTTTATGTTCCTAGAGCTAACTTAAAAGAGAGTTTTATATAAAGAATAAGTTTGTTGTCACTTCTAAAACTTGCCATATGGTGACTTCATTATATATTAAAGCAAAAGACATATAAGGGTTATTTTTCAGGGGAGGACGTTAGAAATTTTGAAATACTTATTTCATTGGGATTTTGAATAACCGTTCTGTGTTCTAAGCCAGACCTCCCTTCGTTTGCGTCCCAAGGTTTGTCATGTGGTTTGGCAGACTTTCTAAGTTGGCCGTTAATTTTTTTTTTTTATTTAAAACTCGTGCCTGTGTGCTCCCTTTCCACAAAAAATCTAGATGGAAAAATGTTGTACTCCACACGTGGCAGATTCAGAATTCTAGCCATTTTAATACTTGCAGCGAGCCTGCAAAGAAACTGGGAGCATTTTGAATATGAGAAATGACAGATGAGTTGATTTTAAGCAAAGTTAGCCTGAATTACATTGACTGCCCATATCTCTTTGAACCTTAATTTTGTTTAAAGTTTCTTTAAGTGCAAGTTACAAGTTATTTAACAAAACTGAAGTAATGATTTTCTAATGTGAAATTGGGTTAATTGCTATGTTTAGGGAGGTGCGACTTGGGAGAAATGGGGTAGAAGAAATTAAACAGCACCCTTTCTTTAAGAGCGATCAGTGGAACTGGGATAACATTCGAGAGAGTAAGTAAATTGTAGTTTATATTTTAACATTGAATATTTGCATAAAAAGCTACTGTTAATTAACAGCGTGGAATTAAAAATGTAACACTTAAGTTTTGTACAGTAATATTTTATGTGAAGTAATTTTTTGTCTCAAGGGGTTTCACATAAATTGTTTCTCTTGCTATCATTCTTGTCAATAGAAAAAGCTATGTCATAAATACCTCTTTTCTCTTTTAATCAACACTTCTGTTATGAAATGCACTTATTGAAGCTTCTTAATATAGTTAAAATTAGGATTAAATATGTGTCTTAAATCTTGATGCTTTAGAAAATGTATGTTTTGTGAGGTAAAACCTGCCTGCCTTAGGAAATTGATGATTTTTTTTAATGGTTTTCTTTGTATTGCGTGGTAACAGATAATTTCAAACCAGTTACTTTGTCAAATGTAGGTGTGGAAAGAAAATATATTTTATTAATCCAGATATATCAGTGGATCTTCTATGTGAAAAATAATACAAATTAATTGACGACATGTACCAGGTTTACTGTATGTGTTGATATTGTGTGTCGATATACCCGTAACGGAATGTTGAATCTTATTACCATAAAGCTGACTATTTTTTCCTTTGTAGCTGCTGCTCCTGTTGTACCTGAGCTTAGCAGTGACATAGACAGCAGTAATTTTGATGACATTGAGGATGACAAAGGAGATGTGGAAACCTTTCCAATCCCCAAAGCCTTTGTGGGAAACCAGCTGCCTTTTATAGGATTTACCTATTATCGAGAGAATCTGTATGTGACATATTTTAATGTACATTTTGTCAAATACAGCTGAAAATTATGTTGTTATATTCCTCTCTTCTTGGTTAAATACACATGTAATTTTACACTGTAATATAGTTCTGTCCCTTGTTGAATATGTAAAATGTGGAGTTTAAGGTGGATTTATCAAAATATGCCAATTTTTAGACGTTTCTAATTTCATGTAGTAACTTATAAAATTGCTGTTGTGTTCTAGCCTATATACCATTTTTTTTAATTAGCTAATTTCAGAAAAAAAGTGTACAAATAGAGCATATGCTGTGTTAGGGCTGTTTCTTTTCATTACTATTTAAGTTCAATTTGCATTATGAGTCATGTGTATTCTATCTACATAATTAATATAACTATTGTAAGTAATTCCTTTAAACATTAGAAACTAGTATTGAACTGAAGTTAAGTCTGAACATTCATTTTGGTCAAGAGAACATTCAAATGAAAACTCATACTGAATTAAAATGGCTTAATACTGAGAATAGCCTAGTGGAGATTAAGACTTCAGAGAATTGATTAAAATGAGTTGATTGGCATGGTTGCTAGAGTTGTTGAAAACTTGAATAAGAGTTGGGTTTTTTCTGACAGGTTGCTAAGTGACTCTCCTCAGTCTTGTAGAGAAAATGAATCCATGCAATCCAGGAAAAATGAGGTAAGTCCTTTTTAAAAATAAACTTTAATGTATGTTTAAATTATTTTGCTATGTCTGTTAAGATGTGTACAATGTTCAGTTATGAATAATTGTGTAATTCTGTATAATATATGTTTTGTATAATTACTGACAGATTCAATCTGTGAACATGAAAATCAAACTACTACATGAAATTGTAGAGTATAAATTTTAATGAATGGCTTGTGTTTATATAGTATTAATTTCATGTAGAAATAGAGTTGTATTAACGTTTGTGTAAATTACTGCAATAATTGAAAATGCATTTCCTGTAGTAGATAGTATTTAGTTCTAATTAAACAAATATTTGTAAACTCCAGAATATTTTTTTAATTAAAACATGATTATAGTCCAAGATGACCTTCAAAGTATAAAATATTCTGTGTCTGAAAGTTGATTACTCATAGTAATACCATTTTTTAAAATAGGTTTTTGGAAATATTTCTTTGTCTTTTTAATGCTCACAATTTTTAAAAAATGATTTCTTTTTTACAGGACAGCAAAGAGGTAGGTGCATTATTTTGAATAATGAAAAAGTAAGATAGATATTTTATTTTTTGCTACCATGAAATAATATCTTAAAAGTTTAGTGGGATAAACCTTTAACAGTAGATTAATCTGTTTATGAATAAACAAATTGTGTAAATTGCTTATAAGAAGAGACCCTACAGTCAGTTATAAATGAAATAAGGTTAATATTCATTCAAATTTATACTATAGTTACGTTTAATTCCTATCTGGCAACCAGAATTTGTTTTGCAAATAAATGTGTAAGACTCTGTTCACCAGAAAACATTTTGCTCCAGGGAACATTATAGATTTTGGCTCCACATCTAAGTGATTCATCACAGATTTGTCCAGGGGAGGAAAAGTTACATTTTCACATATTACTGATGAAGGAATGGTTATAAGCATAAAACTGACCCTCAGCTGGCATGTGTGTGTGAAGCAGGAACATTTATTCAGAATTTGTGGATTGCCAACTGAGTTAATGCACTAAAATGGCAGAAAGTCTGTTTGGATTTTTGTATATATCAAAGTAAATTAATATATTAAAACTATTGATCTTAGCCCTCTCTTAGTAAATCAACAGAATTTTGTCTTGAATTAAAAATTGTGAGGGTTTGCTCATTTTTAAACCTTACAAGCAACTGTAGAAAAGCTCATACTACACACAGGCAAACATAAAAATAAATAATCACATGCTTCCTTTCCATCATATGTGCTGATTACCAGTTTTTCATGTTTTACTTAAAGCCCTAGCTTTTAGTTATGTAATTGTGACCATCTCACATTCCATTCTTTTAAAGTGTTTCTGTTTCTTATAATAGCAGAAAAAAATTTGAAAACATGAACCCTGTAGACTCAGAAGCCCAGAAGGCAATTAAAATCTCCCAAATTTATTGTCTTTAAGCCAATCTTATAAATGATTTGTATTGACTCATGGTTTTAGAATGTCGGGAACTGGCAATATGGAGTTTTCCAAAATATCATTGAGACAAATCAGGTTCTATGCAAGTGTTTGACTAACAAATTTGTTACCTTCTTTCATGATAAGTTCTACCTAAACGTTCTCAGAGCATTCTTAAAATGTTGTGTATTTTGGTCATATACCTGATAGAGTTTTTATGGAGAGACTAATTCAAAGAATCTGCTCTCAAGGGCTGTAGTTAGAGAGAATAAAGGAGAGGGCCAGAAACAACATTCTGTTCCTGTGGAGCTTTTGTGGCTCACCATCTGCAGCATGTAATACTGTGATGGCTAGATTTATTTTTGTATTGTAAGCAACAAGTTTAGTTTCTATGGATATCTTCATGAAGAATCTTCATGAATGCTCCTATCTTGTAGAGAGAGAGCTTTAATTCCCAATAATAGAGTGGGGGTGATTGGTTGAGAAATAATGTTCTGTCCCCATCAAATTGAAAGATTATCTTGATATTCATTGCTCATTTTCCTTGGGTAGTTAACTGAACTACACTCATTTTTATACAGCAGTACTTTATATGTAAACCATACACTTTCTGACAGTTTGCACAGTTTCAGAAAAAACTGAGCAAGTTAGAAGAACAACTCAGTAATGAAATTCAAGCCAAAGATGAACTAGAACAGAAATGCAGGTAAGACTTGATGGTTTATATTTGGTATATTTATGCCAGACATATTTTAATTTTCCATTTTGAAAACTTAAAATATAATTTAAAGCATTCTTCAGGGACTGTAGCTCCACCAAGCATATCTCATTTTAAACAGCCAGTTTGTTAGCCCCATATGATGAGCACTATCTTTGAAAGATAACAGTGGCTATACTGGGTCAGGCCAGTGGTTCATCTACATCATTAGTCTGTCTTCTGACAGTGGCCAGTGCCAGATGCTTCTGTAATGAACAGAACAGGGCAGTTACTGAGTAATCTATACCCTGTAGTCAGTTGGAGACAGGGATACCTGGAGCATGGAGTTGTACCCCTGACCATCTTTTCTGTGTGGTGGGTTGTTTGTTTGTTTGTTTGTTTGTTTGTTTGTTTTTAAGAGACGATATCTCTGCGGGACGCACTATTTTTTTTCTCAGTGCTTGTGTGGTTGCTTAAAATAGGAGTCACTATAGAAGATTCACAAGACGCATCCACGTTATTTTGTTTTTCATTTTAACTGATGGTTGCTTTTGTTCTAATATTTGTTTTCTTATTCTTTAGGTCTGTTAATACTCGTTTAGAGAGAAGACAGTGAAAGAACTAGATGAAGAGGTAAATCATTGTATTTTTATTGCACTTACACCTTAATTGTTCTGATATATGTTCTAAGTATGTTTACTTTCCTCAGGATGCACCAACTTTTACATGACATTGGTACAACAACATGAGTATATGTTCTAACAGTACATCCTAACATAAATGTGCTGCCACTATTGCAATAACTTGGCAAGAGGAGGGTAAAGTGATACCTACAGTATTTAATTGATTCCAGAATTATGTTTACTATGTCCTATGCCTTAGCTAATAGTTTATAGAGAAATAACTTTTAAATACAATTTGTGTGAATTGAATTCCCATGAAAGGTGCAGGGTTGATTCTGTTGAAGGCTGAAATATTCTCTCCATAGAGCAGATAACAGGCCTTCAACTATCTCTCTATTGCCCTATCCTTGTACCTCAACCCTAATTGGTATGCCCATTTAATCATTGGTTTTGCTGCTGAGTCTGCCAGTTTTGCTGATGCAGCTTGTTCATTCTGTACTTCTTTGCTGGAAACTAGATAGAAACCCCTGGATTCATTTAACATAGACTAGGGGTTTGGAACCTTTTTTGGGCTGGGGGCCGTTGACCCACAGATATATCAGTTGGGGGCCGCACACAAGTGAGAAGCAACCAAACCCTCAATAACGTGGCCCTTAGCGGGGAGAAGCCTCAGGGCCTGGATCCAGGCAAGCCATGGGCCGCATGCAGCCCTCAGGCTTTAGGTTCCCCACACCTGACATAGACCATCAACAGCCTTCATACGGGAACAGTTTTTGGGCACTGCCAGCCAGGAGTAGATTTGAACTGGTCTTATACCCATTGCTGGTCTCCTGACTACCCAGATTCCTCAGCAATAATATTTTATGACTGTACAATTATATGCCAATTGTGTATTGTTCTGCAGTTCTATAAGAACACAGCTATTAAGTGTTATGGTGTATGCATGCTGTAGGCAGATTAAGTACATATTTGTGTATTTAAGTTAATTGCAATTCATGAGCTACCTTTATAATTTTTGAAGTAATACCATGGTTCTGTGATTTTTCTTTAAACTTAACTATGATTTATCTCCAGGTAACATCAAGGAAGAATGTAGAATCTGCGTTAAGGCAATTAGAAAGAGAGAAAGCTCTTCTTCAGCACAAGAATGCAGAATACCAGCGCAAAGCAGAACATGAAGCGGATAAAAAACGCAATTTGGAAAATGATGGTATGTAGAACAGTACTTTAAATGGGGTACATGGGGATTTTAACGTAAGATAGCAGAACTGTTGTCTTGTTTGTAAGATCTGTTTAAAGATAATCAGTGTGTGATGGAGGGCACTTATGATTATTTTATTGTAGTTAACAGTTTGAAAGACCAGCTTGAAGATTTGAAAAGGAGAAATCAGAACTCTCAAATATCAAATGAGAAAATCAATCAGCTACAAAGACAGGCAAGTTGTGTGTGTGAATTTAAAATCATTGTTTTAATAGGCTATTGGGGCTCCCTTCTTAGCAAATGAAAATTGCATGTAGTTACAGAAGTTGGTATCTAACATGAAATGCTGGTCTACTAATATAATGTTAGTAAACATTTCCATAATTTTCTTTTTCCTTTGATCCATAAATTGTTGACTAAATTGAAATAGAGATGGTTGTTTTGTATTTTAATAGTCTAAAATGTGTTTTTACTAATCAATAGCTGGATGAAGCCAATGCTTTACTACGCACAGAGTCTGATACTGCAGCCAGGTTAAGGAAGAACCAGACTGAAAGTACAAAGCAAATTCAGCAGTTGGAAGCTAATAATCGAGAATTACAAGATAAAAACTGCATGCTGGAGAATTCTAAACTCAAACTTGAGAAGGACTTCATCAATCTTCAGTCAGCCCTAGAATCTGAAAGAAGAGATCGAAGTCACGGGTCAGAGATTATCAGCGATCTACAAGGTAATGTGTCTACTTTTATTCAAGGTGCAGAAATATAAAAGAGTATAATATAATTATTTGATCTGGGAATTGTAACTAAGTTTAATAAATTATCCAAGTCAACTATATCTTTCCATAATAACATTTCATCAGTAGATGTCAAATGATGCTAGCACATCTGAATCACCTAGAAGACAGGCATTTTTGAGTAGTCACAAACACATTCACATTTAACAGTTATGAATTATTGCTAACTTTTTATTGGACTAATTGATGTTTTCGACATTTTTAGGTCGAATATCTAGCCTAGAAGAAGAAGTAAAAAATGGAAAGTGTGCATTAGCGAAAGCAGAAGTGGAGAAGAGACAATTACAAGAGAGATTCACAGATTTGGAAAAGGTAACGGCACATGTTAAAGTAGAATGTATACTTAATTTGCGTGTAAAAGGTAGAATAGAAATTGGTTGCAAACATGGAAATCAAACTAGTCAAATTGAAGCTTCTTCGTTGTTACATGAATTGGTAACTTTTTTCCTTAAAATTTCTCTCTCAAATAATTTTCAGCATAAGTAGGAAATCAATAACTGTCATTTTAAGGTAGAGGAATATCTTAGAGCAATAGTTTTCAATCTTTTTTCATTTGTAGAGTCTTAAAATTTTGAATGCAGGTGTGAACATTTTTAGAGTTAATAGATGTAGTCTGTGGACTGCAGTGTATTAGAATAATTTATTCTTGCAATGTTACACAGATTGCTTTAAAAACTCCCTATGCAACATGTTGAAAGATTGCCCATAGCAGTTTAGATGTTACTGGGATGCTTTATTGTGTAGGCTGTATTGTGCTGAAGGCTATTTTAGTCTCCATTGGAAAAAAAATCAGAACTTGCTGAAGCATAGAAGATTTTTACTTGCTGTAGTATAGAATATGATCTGCTTTCACAAATCCTAAATTTTGAACCATATTTAACTTGACACAGTATTCCTTTGTTAGGTCTCAATCCAGTCATTTTCTACTCAGAGGAATACTATTACATCAGTGCAGTGCTGAAGTCTTAATTTGTATGCTCCTTGGAGTATGGGCTGTCTTTTTCTGTTAGCGTATTGCTTTTAGTTGTGCTCCATAATACTACTATTGGTAACTATTTTAGCCTTAATTTGCAGCCAAAAATAATTGTTTTTGTCAAATATGTCAATTTCCGTTTTCCTGTAACTTCAACAGGAGAAGAGCAACATGGAAATAGACATGACATATAAACTCAAGGTTATGCAGCAGAACCTGGAACAAGAGGAAGCTGAACATAAAGCCACAAAAGCACGATTAGCAGACAAGAATAAAATCTATGAATCTATAGAGGAAGCCAAGTCTGAAGCCATGAAAGGTACAAATGCAATCTTATTTTTAAAATTATGTAACCTAGATAATGCAAGTTTTAGAATGCTCACTGTGAAATTGAATTTATAAGGTTTTGCACTTCAGAATCATTTCTTAGGAAGCTGATTCAAGAGTTTTGTGTATAAACTAAAAATTCTAGAATTGTCCAGATCACATAAAGTAATCACTTTTGGCACAATTTTCCCCCCTCTTTCTCTCCCTCCCCCCATTGACTGTCTCAAGAGTGGCCAAGGTTTGTTATGAGGATGCTATTTGAATTATCCTCTCCTGCATGTTGGGGTTGAGATACATTGGTGGAATGATTTAAGGATTCTTGCACTGCTGTATTGGTAGCTATTCTGGGTATAAATAAAAGGACTTTAGTCCAGGCAGTTGCATACGTCATGTGCATTAACTTCTTCAAATGGCTCTGTGTATTCCCACTTATGGGTCTTGCACTACCAAATAATGCCTAACGGTAGAACCTTTTCCAATCAGGGTCTATTAGAGCACTTATTTGCCCTCTCGTATCCTTCCCCTCTGTTTTTGAACATTCTGAGAATGAGGCTTATAAGGAGTTGCGGTGTCCTCTACTACTTCAGTTCCTTTCAAGTGCTGTGCTAAATGGAAATGAAATGTTCTTATCTGTTCAGATCCAGAGGTTTTTCTCCATTGATAGTACCTATGATCGTTTTGCTGGCAGTTGTTTTTAGTGTGTAATAGGGATGTAAATGGTGGAAGAGTTACCCAGTAAGAATTAGCCTTACCAGCATACTTAACTGGTAACCAGTTAATTGGAGGTCCCAGCCACTGAGAGCAGCTATTCTGCCCACAGCAGCCCAGCTGGCAAGGCCCTGGACATAGCAGGTCGGGGCTGCCCATAGACCAAGGGACTAGGGCAGCCCCTGCCGTCTGCAGCACAACGGGGCCAGAGCAGCTTGCTTGGCAGGGACGGCAGGACCCCTGCCACTGAGTCCTACCAGCCTTCCACAGTTAACTGATTAAACGATTAAAATTATATTGTTTAACCAGTTAACTTTTTTACTGGATATTCACATCCCTAGTGTGTAGTGTAATCTAAGCATAGTAATAAATGTTGTTGGTTTTATAAAGTTGGTAAGTTTGTTTCCGTGTTATGGCAAACGAAAGAAAAAGAAGCAGGATTTAAGAGACATGCTTTGTGCTCATCTGTCTTCTCAGTGTTGGGCAACTACATTAGCTGCCTGAAGTCCCTGGGGGAAGGTCATTCTCTTATGTGTTTGATTTGCTGGACTTTCATGACCAGCGCATGCAAAGAGAGGCAGAATAGATTGCAGGTACATACTTTAAGGAAGATCTAGCTGCTAAACCCTCCAGTTCATGGGTGTTAAGCATCTGACAAAGAGACTAGGTTTGGTAGCTCTGTCTTTCTCTAGTAAGTAAGTTTCCTAAAGGTTCCAGGACATCAGAATCTTCATCAATTCTAATCGGTTCTAACTCAGGATCCTTCTGTTAAAGCTGTCAAGGCTTTGAAGGTAGAAAAAAGCTGTCTGCTTTCTAAGGATTCTAGACTCACATCCTTGGCTCTGGCTCTATCAGTTCCAAGAAAGAAGACATGGAAGAAGACAGCCATTGTTATCAGTTTCAGATCCTGCACATTAGATTTACTGGATCGGTAAGATTCTGATGTAGTTTCTGTGGTTCTTACTCTGAAATCTAGTCAGTTCTGGGCTCAACTTTGGAAACAAGAGCTGCAGGTTTGAGTATTTCTCTGGATAAGGTACTGTGGGATATGCTTTGAAGATCTGTGGGATACGCTTTGAAGAATCTCTGCTCTGAAAAGGACTTTTACGGTGAGTGACTGCTGTGTACCCTCCCTTGTTTTAGTGTTCCTTGGATCTAAGCAAGAGGCAGATGGCAATGAGGAAGAGCATGCATTATCAATTCTACAGTCTACTTCACCAGAAAAAAGAGAAGAGCAGAAGAGAGTATTTCTCAGGGTGCATCTCTGCCCCCTCTTCTGCTTACAGGGTCTCCTAGCAGGTTCCTGTCATCCCACTCCACCTTCCAGTTCCATTGTAGTTTCAGAAGTATTCCATCGTGATCCAAGATCAGATCCTCATTTAGAGGAAGAAAGGAAGAATTAAGAGATGTGATTCACCCCATTTCATGCCTTTTCTCAGCCTGTGTTCCCTAATTCCTTTACTGCTCCTCCTTTAAGCAGTCCTTATCTCCAGGGCTTGACAAACCGCTGAATTTACTCGCCCGTGGCGAGTAGATTTCAGCCGGTTGCTCTGTGCGCCCCATGCGCAGTGCGGGGCTGGCGAGTGACTCTCGCCAGGGTTTGTCAAGCCCTGCTTATCTCCATAGCCCAACTGGGTGCTATCACAGAATTTTTTGAACCATTTTCCTTATGAATGGAGACATGATTTTCATTTGATAAAGATCCAGTGGCTTAGCAGTCTTTTGATCTGGCAGCTCTGGCTGAAGAGGAGGATGAAAAGGTAGTACCTGTTTTTGAACAAGAGCAAATGAGCTTCAGTCATGATTTGTCACTTGATATAGATGTGACTTCTGCTTCTTCCCCTTCTGAGAATGCTTTGCAGTTCCATGACCTGGTTCATTGCCATGTATCCACACAGAAACCAACCTTCCATGACTGTGGAGGAAACCTCCCATCCAGTATTCAACATCCTTGGGACTACCTCCAGGAATAGGTTACCATTGTTATGGATGATCTTTTTCAGCTTGCTAAGATTGTTTGGTCACTTCCTGCTTCCTATACACCTGTTTCCAAAAAACCAAAACAAAACGAAAAAACCCATGACCTGGCAAACTATCATATATCTCATTAAGGGTTTTCTTATTTTCATAGATCTTGTGCCTAATTTACTGGTTGTGGCAGCTGCCAAAAACAGACTTACAGCTGGCCAAGTCCTCTCCAGTCCTGCTGACAGGGAGGGAAAAAGATGGATATATTTGGGGGAGAGGTTGTTTTTTCCTTCTTCCTTTGTTATTAAGGTGGCTCATTGCCATGCAGTGATGACCTATTATCAGTTCCATCTACTGTGTATGTTCAAGATTTGCAAGCTGATAAAAGAAAAGTGGCAAATGCTACCAGAGCCTCATACTTCCTATGCCTCCTCACTCCCTCCAAAGACTTTCAGAGGAGCTGTGAATTGCCTGATTTGTGCTCCATCTCCGCTTCTCCCCATCCCTCCCAGAGCTGGAATGCTGTGAATCAGTGTCCCTGGCATTTCAGCTCTGGGAAGGAGGGAGAGGAGTGTGGATAGAGCGTGAATCGCCTAATTCACATGCTCTGATAGTTCAGTGAGGGAGAGAAGCAGGTAAGTGTGGGGCACCAGAGCCCCACAGTGTGAGAGACGTGTGAAGGAGGTGGTAGATGGGGAGGCTGCAGATGGAACTCTAGTGAGTCATGGGCTCCTGCAGCCCACTGAGGTGAAGGAGGTCCATTCATGTGGTCCACCCACTATTTTTGGTTATCTATCCCTGTTTTAGACTCTTGCCAGAGCACTAGCATTTTTTCCTATATTTTCTTCAAATTAATTGTTTTCCTCCTCCATGCTGCCTGGGTGCCACCAGGGAAAACTGAAAGCACAGGTGCTAACTCTTCTTTTTCCTGGGGGAGCTTCACCCCCACTCTGCACTGAGGCCCTGCACCTTCCCCCAAGGCCTGCCTTCACTCTGCTTCTTCCTTCCCCTGCTCTGTTCCCTCTTCATTTGGCCACAGCACCACTTCCCCACAGCTGATAGTGGGGGGGGGGGGGGGGAGAGGGGGAGTGAACAGCTGTGGCTGGTGAGTGCTGAGCAGTCACTATGTTTTTCAGTGCCTATCACTGAGTGCTCAGGAGAGACAGGGTCCCTGACTTCAGTTCCAGTGTCCAGCCTCACCCTGGCCCAAAGTAGCTGGGAAAACCCATTCCAGGGAAAGTCTGGCATCTCTTTTGTAGGCCTGGGCTGGAGAATGCTCAGTTGCTCTGTGGGGATGGAGTGTGCACAGTCTGATGTACATTAGGGGCTGTGAGTTGCTCTAATACTCTCATTCAGGATGGACCCTGCAGATTTTAGCTGCTAAAATTGAAGTCTCTACTGAGCATATGTGAACTATGATTCTTTTCAGAGCTTTAATTATGTGGCTAAATTTGGGTAGATTTTCACAGGAATGGCACATAGCGTAGAGTTGCAAAAGTTCAAGCTGTTCAGCAAACTGATTCACCAACTGAACCCCCCTGGTATTATTGACTATCACTGTGCATACTACTCATGTTTTAAAAAAAGCTTTTTTTAATAGTTCAGCATGTTTTTGAGCAGGGATCTGAAATTGGTAGGAGCACCACCTACCTGCATGGCCCAGATCTGAAGAAGAGCTTTGTATAAGCTCTCTCCCAACAGAAGTTGGTTCCGTAAAAAAATACTGTCACCTACTTTTGTGTATTTGTCTCCTAATTTTATCATCAGTTTCAGTCATATCATCTAATATCTTTCATTCCACAGAAGTCCAAAGTATGTTAAATTGTTGGCTCCTAATTTTAAACTTTTGGTCACAGCTAGGCACCTAAGTAAGTGTCCTTATTTTCAGAAGGGCTGAGTACCCACAGCTCTTAATCGACTTAACATTTTAATTCTCTTATTTCACAGAAATGGAAAAGAAACTGTTGGAGGAGAGAACTTCAAAGCAAAAAGTAGAAAACTGTTTGTTAGAAGTTGAAAAGAGGTGTTCTATGTTGGACTGTGATATCAAACAGTCTCAGCAGAAAATAAATGAACTGCTTAAGCAAAAGGATAAACTAAATGAAGATGTAAGTAGCAATTATATAAGCAGTTTTAGTTGTAACATTTAGGATATTGTAAAATTTATTCCAGTTTAAAAGTATTGAATTTCTTTATTTTGGGCAGTATATGTGAATCTTTACAAATGAAAATTATAGTAAGTGTATCTCCATACTCAGTTCTGTAAGTTTTATAGGAAAGATTCCTTAATGTGTAAAGTTTCATTTTTCTAATATTGTAACAAATTTTTCTAAGTTTGTCATGCAGAATGTAAAATTCTGTGAAACTAGGGTGAAAAACTTGTTTATTCTACTTAGAGATAATTTTAGCTATAGAATAATCTTTATATTGAAAAGATATGTACAGCACAAACAGTAGTTCATAGTTAATACAATAAAACCATAGCAAATCAGTCCAAGTATAAATACTGTTTTAAAAGTTTACAGTATGGGGCTGTAAAATTCCTCTGATGTTAAAAAGTAAAAGAAATTAATTTGTTTTTCAGGTTAAAAACTTGACACTAAAAATAGAACAGGAAACACAAAAGCGCTGCCTCACACAGAATGACTTGAAGATGCAAACGCAACAAGTCAACACATTGAAAATGTCAGAGAAACAGCTAAAACAAGAGAATAACCATCTTCTGGAAATCAAACTGAGCTTGGAAAAGCAAAATAATGAACTCCGCAAGTAAGTAGAGCTGCATCACAGATTTATTTAATTAGTTAATTTTTAAAACTCTATTGCATTTTTATCTTACACAAAATTTGAGAGCCATAGATATTTAAAATCCTGGCTATACAATACCAATCGTATCATAGACATTCCTTTAGTATAGAACTTGATTGTTCATGTTGTAGTTGCACCTTCTGTTCCTGGCACAAATTGAGGCCTTATTGGAATAGGGTATCTACAAACACATAGTAAGAAATGGCTGTTCCCTCAAAGAGCTTACAAAAAAAAAAAATCCTGGCCATATGAGTTACATCTGTAGATTTAGTAGAAAACGACTCTGAAATGCTGTTTCCCCCACCTCCCCCAAAAATAGATTGTGTGAGGCATAAAGTAACTTTTTAGAATTTTAATGAAATGAAAAGCCGAATTCCTTGAAGTCTGTTGGAATCAGAGTAAAATGACTGCACATTTCTAAATTTGAAGCTAAAAGTGAATTAATAGACTTAGCAATTAGTACCTTCGTCTTCAATGTGACTTACAAACACTCATCAGTTACCACTAATTTTTAAAAAATATTTTATGATTATACTAAAAACAAATTGGGAAGGGGACTTCATTTCATATGAGATTTGTTGCTGTCTGTAATTAGCAGTTTTTGATATCTGGAACAAGAATGGTCTTGTGGCTGAAAAGGCAAGACTAATATAGGAGTCAGAAGGATCTCATTTTTATTCCTGGTTCCTGTGTCACTCAAAGTGAATAAATGTGCTGACTAATGATTGATTGATTGAATTGCTTAACAATGACTGTAGTTAACACATTTTGCATTATGAAGAATACTAAATTGATGTTCAAGGTCCATTTTGCAACTCTCACTTCCCAAGTCTGTGGAGCTTGGATTGTCATTTGTACTGATGTCCTGCATGTTGATAAGAGAAGAGGGCAATAACTGTTTGCATTAGTAAGGTCTCTTGTTGGCTAGCCCACACAACAAAATTGTCAGTTTAAAAGTCTGCTTACTAATCTTTCGAGATCCGAAGAGATCATAGTATTCGTAGCTGTCCAGGCAGAATGGGGGGGCTAGAGACAATGGGGGGGGGGAGTGGGGTCGGAGGAACCCTAAGGATTTGGTATAGAAGGCCTTGCTTTTGGTGAGGGGATGCTAAAATAAAGAAGAGTTTTATAGATGCGTGTGCATGCAGAAGCCTTTTGCATTTATGTAGTTGTTTGTAGTATTTTCAGAAGTTTTGCTTACAAGTACTGTTTTATGGTTTTACAGAGAACGTCAGGATGCAGATGGACAAATGAAAGAGCTTCAAGACCAGCTTGAAGCTGAACAGTATTTCTCAGTATGTATTGTTTTTATTTTATCAATCCAGCCTTTAAGGAGCTGAAAATGATACCATCTAAGTTAAATGTACAGTTGCTTCACAGTAACTGGCAGATATCTTTTAGTGAACAGTCCACAAACATTAGTGTAGGCTGAAATTTGTTCACAAAGTACTCTACAAATACATGTGGAAAAGTAGGGTCTACTATGCAGTGTGTAAACAGGAAGAAAAGGATTCAATTTCTCATGTAATTAATTTGCCAGCTTAAAATAATAAAAATCCTTATAAACTGATGCGTTTCTGTGGGTGATCAGCTTTGCACACAGGCACATAATTCTTGATTGTTAATTATGTTTCTATCAAACAGGTATGATAGCTTATATATACCAATGTCTTAGTAGTTACAGATTTGGAAAGACTACTTTTTCCAACCTCTCTCAAAACAAATTCTGAAGTATTTTAATTAGTTATGTTGCAATAAAAAGAAACTTTGAAAAAGCATATAATATATGGAGATGAACCTGTCTCATAGAACTGAAAGGGACCTTGAGAGGTCATTGAGTCCAGTCCCTTGCCCTCACGGCAGGACCAAGTACCATCCCTGACAGATTTGCCCCAGATCCCTAAATGGCTCCCTCAAGGATTGAGCTCACAACCCTGGGTTTAGCAGGCCAATGCTCAAACCACTGAGCTATCCCATATATGTGTGTATGTGTGGTGCATAAATTGTACATGCATACACACTTTCAAACCTACTCCTGTGAGGATAGCACACACATTTATGGAGGAATGTATTAGCAGCTGGAGGATTTAAATGTGTTCTCTTTTCCTCACTGGCTGGGATTTAGGGCGATGGGGAGTATTGTTGCCTTAAGGTCAGGCATAAGAAGCTACGTCTACACTGCACCGTAGTTCAAAATAAGGTACGCAATTTGAGCTATGCAAATTGCATATCTTATTTAGATTTTATTTCAAAATAGCTTATTCCGTAATTTGGTGCTGTCTACACAGCGCCAAATTTTTAAATAACCCACTATTCTGAAATGTCCCTTACTCCTTGTGGAATGAGGTTTACAGGGATGTCAGAATAGAAAGCATGAAATAACGGGCTTGCTGTTAAGATGCGGGATAGCTATTTTGGGATACTCTGCTATCCCGAAATAGTGTTGCAGTGTAGACATAGACAGAGAGAAAAGACACTGCTGTGCTTGGTGTTTTATTAAAGATTTTTTTATTTAGTGTGATTTTTGTCCCATTAATTTAGATATTCCTTAAATTAAAATATGCAAGTCATTATTCTTTCCCTTGTTTAAAACTCTAGACTTTGTACAAGACCCAAGTTCGTGAGCTTAAAGAGGAGTGTGAAGAAAAGACCAAACTTTGTAAAGAAATTCAGCAAAAGATACAGGAGTTACAAGATGAGAGGTGAGAGTTTGCCACTTAACCTGATTTTCTGAACATATCCAAGTATTTACCTGAGTTGTAAAAGGCTTTCATTTAACTTCTGAATTATGTATTTATCACTAATTTTCAGAGACTCCTTGGCTGCACAACTTGAGATCACTTTGACAAAAGCTGATTCAGAGCAACTTGCTCGCTCCATTGCAGAAGAACAGTACTCTGATTTGGAAAAAGAGAAGATCATGAAAGAATTGGAGATCAAAGAGATGATGGCAAGGCATAAGCAAGAACTTACTGAGAAAGATGCTACCATAGGATCTGTGAGTAATCTGCATCATAACTCCTGTGGTATATTTTTATATGTGCTAAAAGTTCTTTAATCATTATAACAAAGATACATTTGGAGTCTGATAGAAATACATAGCTTGAAAAAATGTTGGAGTTTTGTCCAAGTAGATTGGAGTTAAGCAGCATCATATCATGAATTTCTTCTTTTTT
Source organism: Rafetus swinhoei (assembly GCA_019425775.1). Taxonomy (NCBI): domain Eukaryota; kingdom Metazoa; phylum Chordata; order Testudines; family Trionychidae; genus Rafetus; species Rafetus swinhoei. The sequence goes on from CM033440.1 coordinate 27,739,062, forward strand.
TTTTAACCACTACATGTTTAATATTGTTTAATTAAAATGTAGCATTGTTTCCAATACTAAGAAACATTTTCTGTTGACGTATTTTTCACATCTGGATTAAAATATAATTATTTCCATATTTAGATGTATGGAAACAAAACGGAGAAGTGTATGTATATTCAGTTGTATATAAAATCTATGTATGATGGTACAGTTTATGTTGCTATAATTAAGATTGTGTCATGTTTTCTATTCTAAATCATATTTTTTCAGATATGTATAGTTCTAAAACATGACACCCTAGGAGTGGATTCCTTTGTCTAGAAAAAGTTTGTGGCTGAAGGGATTCATTTAACAGTGTAGTTTAGTGGGTTCTAGTAGGCATTCAAGACTTTCTAATAAGTGTTCAAGACATTCTAATAGCTTGGTCTTGAATGCCTATTAGAAAGCCTAAGTTCCCAATATACAATTTTTGAGAATTTTGTTATTTTTAATGATCACTTAGAAGCATCATTAGGCCATTTTTATATTTTCAATGTATGCATTTTTGTTTAAATTACGTTTTGCTACGTATTTCCATACCGATATTGTGCCTGTGCCTTCTATGGATAAATCTGTTACCAAATATAGACCTTAACAAAAAAGGTATCAATGTGTTTGGCTAGTGTCTGGACTCCTGGTGACAGAAGGGCCCTCCTAGCCCAGTAATAAAAGCAGCTTAGCCGTCCTCCCCTTAAGTTTCTCGAATGGGCTGTAAACAACCTCGGGAAGATTTCAAAACTGTTAGCTAGTTCCAAAGAAAAGATCGAGGCCTGCAAACTCTGTATCCCCCTGAAACTAATATGCTAAACATATAGGTAGAGGCCGCCCTTTCTGCCCTTCTTTAGGGTCCTCTGGAGAGCAAGGAGCAGCAGGAGCTGCCAGCACCCTCAATTAAGAACTGACTTTCTTGCAGTGTTGCATTAATTCTTACTCATCCCACAATATGGAGCCACAACCCACTTCATCTTTCATAATCAGTATTCATGTGGTCTACATTTTGCATCAACTGCTGTTGATTCCATCACTGGTACCATTACCTCTTTTCCCTCCTTTAAATTTGTCTTTAGTTTCAACCCCTAGCTTCCACGTGCATCCTCTGAATCTTTATCTCCACTGTGTTCCTCACATAGGCCTCTCCTTTCTCCTGACCTGCCCCTCCTTACTACACCAACTTTCTGTGCTTCAGTTCCATCACCTCTCTCCAGATCTCTCACATCATTATCTAAAATCTGCCTCCTTTTCCTCCTCCACACTTCTGAAATCACCATTAACCCTGATGATTTATAACCATACACTTTTCTATCCCTACCAGTCTTAAACTCTAACCCTTTCCTTCAAAATCTATGGAATGCCTGCTCTGTTTTGGAAGAACTTCACTTCAGCATATCATAGAATACTAGGACTGGAAGGGACCTTGAGAGGTCGTCGAGTCCAGTCCCCTGCCCTCATGGCAGGACCCAGTACTGTCTAGACCATCTCTGATAGACATTTATCTAACCTGCTCTTAAATATCTCTAGAGATGGAGATTCTACAACCTCACTAGGCAACTTATTCCAGTGCTTAACCACCCTGACAGTTAGGAAGTTTTTCTTAATGTCCAACCTAAGCCTCCCTTGCTGCAGTTTGAGCCCATTGCTTCTTGTTCTATCCTCAGAGGCCAAGGAGAACAATTTTTCTCCTTCCTCCTTGTAATACCCTTTTAGATACCTGAAAACTGCTATCATGTCCCCCCTCAAGCTTCTCTTTTCCAAACTAAATAAGCCCAATTCTTTCAGTCTTCCTTCATAGGTCATGTTCTCTAGACATTTAATCATTCTTGTTGCTCTTCTCTGGACCTTCTCCAATTTCTCCATATCTTTCTTGAAATGTGGTGCCCAGAACTGGACACAATACTCCAACTGAGGCCTAATCAGTGCAGAGTAGAGCGGAAGAATGACTTCTCATGTCTTCCTTACAACACACCTGTTAATGCATCCTAGAATCATGTTTGCTTTTTTTGCAACAGTGTCACACTATTGACTCATATTTAGCTTGTGGTCCACTATAATCCCTAGATCCCTTTCTGCCGTACTCCTTCCTAGACAGTCGCTTCCCATTCTGTATGTGTGAAACTGATTGTTTCTTCCTAAGTGGAGTACTTTGCATTTGTCCTTATTAAACTTCATCCTGTTTACCTCAGACCATTTCTCCAGTTTGTCCAGATCATTTTGAATTATGACCCTATCCTAGAAAGCAGTTGCAAACCCTCCGAGCTTGGTATCATCTGCAAACTTAATAAGCGTACTCTTTATGCAAATATCTAAATTGTTGATGAAAATATTGAATAGAACTGGTCCCAAAACAGACCTCTGCGGAACCCCACCTGTTATACCTTTCTAGCAGGATTGTGAACCGTTAATAACTACTCTCTGAGAACGGTTATCCAGCCAGTTATGCACCCACCTTATAGTATCCCCATCTAAGTTGTATTTGCCTAGTTTATTGATAAGAATATCATGCGAGACCGTATCAAATGCCTTACTAAAGTCTAGGTATACCTCATCCACCGCTTCTCCCTTATCCATAAGACTTGTTTTCCTATCAAAGAAAGCTATTAGGTTGGTTTGACATGATTTGTTCTTTACAAATCCATGCTGGCTGTTCCCCATGACCTTATTATCTTCCGGGTGCTTGCAGATGGTTTCCTTAATTACTTGCTCCATTATCTTTCCTGGCACAGAAGTTAAACTGACTGGTCTGTAGTTTCCTGGGTTGTTCTTAGCTCCCTTTTTATAGATGGGCGCTATATTTGCCCTTTTCCAGTCTTCTGGAATCTCTCCTGTCTTTCGTGATTTTCCAAAGATGATAGCTAAAGGCTCGGATAACTCCTCTCTCAGCTCCTTGAGTATTCTAGGATGCATTTCATCAGGCCTTGGTGACTTGCAGACATCTAACTTTTCTAAATGATTTTTAACTTGTTCTTTTTTTATTTTATCCTCTAAACCTACCCCCTTCCCACTAGCATTCACTAGGTTAGTCATTCCTTCAGACTTCTCGGTGAAGACTGAAACAAAGAAGTCATTAAGCATCTCTGACATTTCCAAGTTTCCTGTTACTGTTTCTCCCTCCTCACTGAGCCGTGGGCGTTCCCTCTCCTTGGTCTTCCTCTTGCTTCTAATATATTTATAGAATGTCGTCTTGTTTCCTTTTATGCCTGTAGCTAGTTTGAGCTCGTTTTGTGCCTTTGCCTTTCTAATCTTGCCCCTGCATTCCTGTATTGTTTGCCTATATTCATCCTTTGTAATTTGTCCTAGTTTCCTTTTTTTTGAGACTCCTTTTTTATTTTTAGATCATGCAAGATCTCCTGTTTAAGCCAAGGCAGTCTTTTGCCATATTTTCTATCTTTCCTACGCAGCGGAATAGCTTGCTTTTGGGCCCTTAATAATGTTCCTTTGAAAAACTGCCAACTCTCTTCAGTTGTTTTCCCCTCAGTCTTGCTTCCCATGGGACCTTACCTACCAGCTCTCTGAGCTTACCAGAATCTGCCTTCCTGAAATCCATTGTCTCTATTTTGCTGTTCTCCCTTCTACCCTTCCTTAGAATCATGAACTCTATGATTTCATGATCACTTTCACCCAAGCTGCCTTCCACTTTCAAATTTTCAACCAGTTCCTCCCTATTTGTTAAAATCAAATCTAGGACAGCTTCCCCACTAGTAGTTTTTTCAACCTTCTGAAATAAAAAGTTGTCTTCAGTGCAGTCCAAGAACTTATTGGATAATCTGTGTCCCGCTGTGTTAGTTTCCCAACATATGTCTGGATAGTTGACGTCCCCCATCACCACCAAATCCTGCACTTTGGATGATTTTGTTAGTTGTTTAAAAAAAGCACCATCCACCTCTTCTGCCTGGGTAGGTGGCCTGTAGTAGACTCCTAGCATGACATCACCCTTGTTATTGACCCCTTTTAGCCTAACCCAGAGACTCTCAACACGTCTGTCTCCTATGTCCATCTCCACCTCAGTGTACATTTTTAATATATAAGGGAACACCTCCTCCCTTTTTTCCCCGCCTGTCCTTCCTGAGTAAGCTGTATCCTTCTATACCAATATTCCAATCATATGTATTATCCCACCAAGTCTCTGAGATACCAACGATGTCATAGTTGTATTCATTTATTAGCACTTCCAGTTCTTCCTGCTTATTACCCATACTTCTTGCATTTGTATATACGCATCGAAGATACTGATTTGATCTTGCCTCCCAGTTCTGCCTTCTCCCTCCTTTCTCCCTACTATTATAGCCGACACTCCCTCCCATTTCCGACCCATCTCCCAGGTCTCCATGTTCTTCATTTACCTGTGGGCTTTGGTCACCTGTCCCCATTGAACCTAGTTTAAAGCCCTCCTCACTAGGTTAGCCAGTCTGTATCCAAATATAGTCTTCCCCTTCCTCGAAAGGTGAACGCCATCCCTGCTTAGCAGTCCTTCCTGGAATAGCATCCCATGGTCAAGGAAGCCAAAGCCCTCCTGGCGACACCATCTTCTCAGCCAGGCATTCACCTCCAGGATGCACCTGTCTCTGCCTGGGCCTCTACCTTTGACAGGAAGGACTGAAGAGAATACCACCTGCGCTCCAAACTCCTTCACCTGTACTCCCAGAGCCCTGTAGTCACTCTTGATCTGCTCAATGTCACACCTCGCAGTATCATTAGTGCCCATATGGATGAGTAGCATGGGATAGTAGTCACAGGGCTGGATAATCCTCGACAATGCCTCCATAACATCTCGGATACGGGCCCCCGGCAAGCAGCATACCTCCTTAGATGACATATCAGGGCAACAGATGGGCACCTCCGTCCCCCTCAGAAGAGAGTCTCCGACCACCACTAGCCTACTTTTCCTCCTCGCAGTGGTGGCAAAAGACCTCCCAGCCTTGGGGGTATGAGGCGTCTCCTCCTCTGCTATAGGGGGTGATTCCTTATCTCCTGTATCAAGAAGAGCATAATGGTTTCCCAGTACCACAGTGGGAGGGTCCAGAGCAGGGGTGGAGCACTGCCTGCTGCCAGAAGTAACCAGCTGCCAGTGTCCACCCTGAGTCATCTTCTTCTCCACCAGTAGTGTGTCACCAGTCTTGTGTACTGGGGCAGCTATCTCAACTGTCTCCACATGAATACTGTCCAGGAATTGCTCGTGGATTCAGATGCTCCTCAACCTAGCCACCTCCTCCTGTAGCTCTCTCACATGCTGCCTGAGAGATTCCACCAGCAGGCACCTTTCACATTGGATGGTCCCCCCCAGCCTGGATATCAGTAAGTGGGAATTGCAAGCCACAGTTCCTGCAAAACCACACCAGGATCTGGGTAGAGGCATCCATGCTCAGGTGGTCTGTCCGGCTACAGATGCAGGTGGAGGAGACAGAAGCAGTGCTGGCACAGGTGTTGCGGATCTTTTTGACAATCGTTGGTCTCCCTGTGTCAAACTCCATGTTAAACTCCCCTGTCTGCAACCTCCTGTCCACAGACCCCTGATTGTCTTCAGCTTTATGCTTTTGTTTCTCTGACTCTGCTTATATCCCCGCCCTCTTTCAGCAGACTCGACTTTAGTTCTCTTTCATTCTAAATATTTGCTACAGTGAACTCTGTTCCTCCTCTTCAGTTCCAACCTATCTCAACTCTCCATAGCACACAAAACTTGCACATTCTCTGTTTTGAAGTCTCACCTTCAGATGGTTGTAATTTTTCATGCATTCCACCAAGTCCTGAGCTTATTAGCGTCTTGATTTTGATGGCAGACTTTTCCTATTCATTTTTGCCATGGCTTACAACCTTTACATAATTATTTATTTTGCTCCTTCTCTCTCATCCCTATCCCCACATACCTTTGCTTGCTCATTCTCTGTGCCTCCCATTTCTCTTCCTGCTCCAAATCCTCTCTTCCTTTACTTTCATCTAATTCTGATATGTTTTCCTTCTTTCAAGTAAACCAGTCATTTGTTACATTATTTTTTTGTTGTGTAGTAATATATAGTTAATTTTTTTTTTAGCTGGAGGAAGCCAATAGGACACTAACTAGTGATGTGGCTAATCTTGCTAATGAGAAAGAAGAACTGAATAATAAGCTGAAAGAAGTTCAAGAACGTGAGTTTTCACTGCACAACTTGAATTTAATTTGAAAATACTTTAGTTATCAAAAAGTGTACCATTAATGCTCTAATTAGCCATGACAGATTTCTTATTGCCTTGTTGCAGAAATTGCAAGACTAAAAGAGGAAGAAACAAATATAGTTATTCTTAAAACTCAGTTTGAGAAGCAATTGTTGAATGAGAGAACGCTGAAAACTCAGGTAAATGTAAAAGAATGAGCAGATTATCATGATAATTGGAACGATATACTATACTGTTCATGCAAGAGATCACATTTTTAGATGGAATGGTTCTTTCCTTTGTAAACCAGCTTTATGCACTCATTGAAGTCTGGAAACAATTATTATGTCCTTAGAGTTTTTTACTAAACCATGTTAGATTAGGAAAACTTGCACACTGTGGATACAGACCTGTAATATAGATACACCATTCTTGAATAAAACAACTTATCCCAATGTGATTTAGCCCAGTGTAAATCTCTAATCAAGGTAAATCCTTTATTTTGATTCAGATAATCTATTTTTGACATGTATTTTGCTTATGACTAAGTTTGATTTAATTTTATTGTTAGCAATTTCAAATTACCTTCTTCAGTGTTTTTCATCTTTCCCTGAAGCATCTAGCAATAAACTCTGCCAGAGTTAGGATACTAAACTTCGTTCGTGTCAGGTTTTGTGCTCCTTCGTTGTGCTGTAGATATTTAGAGGAATATTAGACATTCCAATTAAAAGTTGTATTTGGCTTCTAACTAATTGGGGCTAACTTTAAAAAAAAAAAAAAAAAAAAAAAAAAAAAAAAAAAGATTGATCCAGAGATTTAAATTGGTATTTCATTTAGATGGGCACTCACAAAGATTTTTGAATTCATATGTAAAATATTTTCAGTTAAGCTAATCATGGATGGAGAGATTACATTATTTGTAGCTATTCATCTATGGGAGCTTTATTGTATGTTCTGTGTTTTTGTTTGTTTGTTTGTTTTTCAAGGCTGTCAACAAGTTGGCTGAGATAATGAATCGGAAGAATCCAGTCAAACGTGGAGCTGACACTGATGTGCGGAGGAAAGAAAAGGAAAATAGGAAACTGCACATGGAACTGAAATCTGAGCGTGAAAAATTAACCCAGATGATGATTAAATATCAGAAGGAGATCAATGAAATGCAGGCAGTAAGAAGTGAATTTGTAGCAATAAAAATGTTCTTAAATTTTATTTAATCATTTGAAACTGGGTTTAAAATTATTTCAAGATGTCAGATTTATTCATTCATTTTCTATATCTTAAGGATGACCCAGCTAAAGAAATTAAGTAGTTGTGCATGTCAAGATTGGTTGTGAAGACCTCATTCCACCAAGAAAAATACTGTAAATAAGAAATTATAGGGTATAGCAATAATACAAAAAGGCAAACCTTTTCAAATAATTTTCACAGCAAATAGCAGAAGAGAGCCAGATACGAATCGAACTGCAGATGACACTTGACAGCAAAGATAGCGACATTGAACAACTTCGCTCACAGCTCCAGTCAATACATATTGGGCTAGATACCACCAGCATTGGCAGTGGACCTGGAGATGCTGAAGCAGATGATGGATTCCCTGGTATGATTTGTTCATTAATATTCCCATTTTTATTAGTTTTATAGTGTTTTATCATGGAAATCAAACTATTAAACGACCTTATCATTCTGTGACTTCCTTGGTTTTTCTGTATTTCCTTATACCTTTTCAGTAGTCTGATAGCACTTAATATCCATGCACTAACTGAAACAATCTTTATTTTCTCTATACTTAATTCTTTTTAAATTATGTTTTTAGAAAAAGTTCATTTCAATTTTTTAAGAAATAAAAGATTACATTTTTCTCTCATTGAACTAACAATTTTTCTCTTGATTGATGTTTTCATTTTGTAAATACTGTATTAAATGATAAAATATAAAAACTAATATTCTCTTTTTAGTGTTTCTGTTTTAACTTTTCTGTCCTTTTTCCTCCTTTGTGCTGGATGCTTAGTCCATATCACTCAATCCCACACTATGGAATCAATGTCTCTTACATACCAGCATTCTTCTACCTCTGTCAGTATTGCCACTAAGCCTTCCAGTTCTCACATGCTTCTCGACTCTGATTCTGACTCAGAGGAAGAACCATTGTCTTGTGCACACATCCCTTCTGAACCTGATAGCACAGGTGACATTCCTGAAACCATTTGGTGTATTTATGTTTTGTTCTAACTCTGCCCTCTTGGCCTTTTTTTTTTTTTTTTTTTAAATAACTAACACTATTAATATACTATTTTCAAAAGCACTGGCAGTACAAGTTGTAATCCAGAGCATATTAAAGAGAATGTTGCATGAACAAAGAATTGGCTTGTTTTTCAGTTACAACCAAATTTTAGATCTATAGTTTAAAAACAATCATATTGCAGCAGGCTTTGATAAGGTGATTTTATTGCCATATGTTCAAAGTGGTCTCTGTGCAAGGTCTGTGCTAAACTTTATGTGCCTCTAAGTTTTGGTTTATCCAAAATCTTATGTGAGTATTCCAGTTGAGCAATTACATATTCCAGAATAATTGACTATCTAGCAGTTCACCTTATCAGTACAAATACTGTTTGCCTATTCAAATCCAGTTTTGGGGTTTCCAAATTCTTTCTGTAAAGTTGGATGTCACATGATTAAAACACTAAAACTTGGAGGCTTTTTTAGAAAAAATTGGTCCCTAAAACGTAAGATGTGTGTGTTCAGTATGGATCTTTGTTGGCGTTAAAGGCAGAAACAAGCTAATAAAATGTACTTTTTCCAGCAGCAAGAAGAAAATAATCCTTTGTGGAGAAAGATAGCTCTTTTTATAAACGTATGTTATATATATTATAACTGTTTATATGTGAGTGTACACATACTCTATAGATCAACCCTCCTAGTACTGAAGTGAGGTTTTTTTTTACCATAGTGACATTTAATATCTCCCTAAAGATTCCTTTGATTATGGAGGGTTTTTTTAATTTAAATTTCAATACACGGATCAGTTTTATTTTGGAATATTGTCAGCACATTGTCAGCTGAGGTAAGGATGAAAATAGATTCTTTAGATTCTTTATTTTCCCAAAGTGCATAATTTTTGTGTTCTGATACTCCTTCTAAAAAAAACACACACTGTATTTTGGTGTCTCTTCTTTCTAGATGCTGTTACAATTTCTTTACTTTTATCCCCGGACACTTGTCAGATCAATAGGGGTTTCAGAGTTCAGACTAAATTAGACTATCTTTAAGAAATGTTTAATTATGTCTGACTTCAGTAAATAAAATCTGTTTCCTTTCTCATAAGAAGGCAGGGCTGGGAAAAAGGTCTGAGATAAAACAAGGTTTATGTCCATTAAGCATACAGGCAAATCTAAGATGCTATGAAGGTGATTTCCTAGAAAATACATTCTCTTCTGTCTTGTCCCTGCTACCAAACTAAGGATTAAGTTGTGGAGAAACTAGATCCTCATCCTATACCTGTCCCCAGACTAAGGATGCAGTTTAAGAGGAGAGACACCAGATTCTCATATTTCTATTACTGGGAAACACGCTATATGGATACACAACAACAGAGGCAGGCACGTGAATGCTTTTGCAGTTCCACCGAGAGAGGTTTTTTTTTTTTTTTTTTAAACTCCTTGAGCTGTTCCTGGTAGGATCCAGCCAACCCTAGCTTCTCCTCCCAATTCCTTTTTCTGGGGATGGCTGAATGTTTTTCATGAGTACCTTTTCTCCTGCCCTTGTCTGTGAGAAGAGTTAGGGGTAGAGAGCATTTAGCCTTTATGGGGCAGAGTCAGTTTTAGCAGCAAACTCAATGAAGAGTATTTAAACTATACAGTTGCACTGACAACAGGTAAGGAACAATTGCCTGTTGCTTTTTTGTTTTCTTAGTGAAAATTGGGAGGACTCGCCTACTGTCTCCCCTCAAGCTGAATTCTTAGAGGTTGGAAAGGCTAGGAGTATGTAAATGTTTCTCCCTCCTTAGTGAATAGGTTCTTTTCATGCTGGGGATCAGTCTTCTGGTATCAGGCAGTGTGAGAGTAGCTCCAGGCAAACCCACTAAGACCATGAAGAGTCATATGTCAGGCCCTGAAGAGCCACAGGTGATGCTAGAGGCATGAGTTGTGCACCACTTAATTGACTGCTGAAGATTTAAATTTTCATTATTATTTAATATGCCAGACATATGAGGCAAAGTGTATGTGCTTCCTATGTTATGAATGTAAAATCCCATTTAATCACTTAACTCAGGGGTTCTCAAACTTTGTGATACCACGACCCCCCTCTAAGTTGCTCACGACCCCCCGGGGGACCCACAGTTTGAGAAACGCGGACTTAACTGGCTAAACATTTTGTTTAACCAGTTAAATGCTTAAACAGGGAGTAGATGGGCTGCAATGCCCACCCCCCGCTGCTGGTGGGGACTGCTCCGTCCGGACTGGAGCGCCTTTGCCTGTGGCAAGCTCCTCTAGTTGGGCTGGTTCCCTACTGGTTAACCAGTAACTGTTCACATCCCTTTCCCATATACTTGATGTGTGTATTAAAATGTTTGTCCTCATTAAAGTCAACAGCAAACAAACAAATATACTCTAAAGACAGTGTATAAATCATACTAGATAATCTTTCTCCCTCCCTTCTCTTCTCCCTAACCTTTCTCTCCACTATGCTGCGACTTCTGTAACTTTATCTTTTCATTATTCAATTCCCATTTATACACACAGAAATAATTTCACCACCTGCTTAAAAGGAATCCGTGTCTATAGGACTAGGGGATGTTAAAATTTCATACATAGGCTAGAACAAGATGCTCGTGTTAAAATCAGATGTTTTAGAACTTTGAATTTAAAGTTCCTGTGCAGAGACTGTGATCTATAAGTATGATCTCTTTTGATATAAATAATCAGAAAGCAATTATTGTGGGTAGGGCAGTTTTATCTAATACTATTTACCTAACAAATCAGACAACTTCTTATCTTCAACTAGTTTGTAAGCTGGGGCAAGGAAATCTTGTGTGTTGATACAGTGCCTCGCACAGTGGGAGCATGATCTTGATTGATCTTTGGTTTATGTCACATAACAAATTAAGGATGTTAAATTGCAGTTAATCAGCTAATCGAGTAGTCGATGGAATTTCCATTTACTACTCAATTAGTTAATAAGGGGGCTCGGCTCCTACTGCATTTAAACTGCAGAGCCACAGCAGGGTTAGCTCCCAGGGGTGGCATGAGCTGGGACTAAGCAGTCCCTGCTACGCTGACCCTAGGAGCTAACCCTGCTGCCGCTCTGCCTTTAAATGTAGCAAGAGCCCTGGGCATTACTACATTTAAAAGTCAGGGCTGCAGTGGGGTTAACTCCTGGGACTGGCGTGTGCTGAGACTAAACAGTCCCGGTTCGCACCGGCTTCGGGACTGTTGCGCCTCTGTCTTCCCTGACCTCCACCCAACCTGCACTGTGGAGACGGCTTCCCCCAGAACCGACTCCTACTTCCCCCCCTCCCTTGCTGCCTCTGACACAGAGGCAGCAAGGGGCAGGGGGGAAGCGAGTAGTCGATTTGACTGGCCAATAAGCATATGTTCATCTGGTAGTTGACTAGTTGACAACTCTCTTACCATCCCTATAACAAATATTAAATTACAATTGAGATGTCAAGGCTTAATGTTTGTAAAGCTATTTTGAAATCTTCAGAGAAAAGATGGTATAAAATATGTTTGTTGTGTGAAACTAACAGCAAAAGCTATTTCTTATTAAGTGGTTCAGTGAAAATGCACGGAATGCAGTAAAGGCAAAAGGCGTAGCCAAAGGTGACTTATTGTTACTGGTGAGAAAGCTGTGGTGATTTACATGGGTTCTGAGAAAAAGGTTGTAGAGCAATTATAATGCCCAAACTCTTCTGATTTAGCTATTGCTGTTATTTGAGAAAATAGTCAATTTTATTTATAACTCTCCGTAGCTCCCACAGTATATTAATATTTGAGGTAAATGTATTGAATTTTTATAATAATATATATGAAGTATGTATTAAATATATTAGTTTACAGGATGAAAAATACATATTTGATTATGTATATTCATATTTAGAAGTTTTTATTTAAAACTGAATGTATTCTGTACTAATGTTTTCACACAGACAGTTTTAGGTCTGGAGAATGTTAATAATTTTAAATGCCTATAATTATTTAATGTCTTGTCTTATTTTTACTAAAAAGAATGCATGTGTGCTAGCATAGTTTAATTGGTTAGACATTGGCTCTTTTTTCCTAGTCTGAATGATTAGTTTTTGAGGTGCATTATTTGCTAATAATGACTGTGCTTTTTGGTCCTTGAAAAATCTTCTGTGAAAAATCTTGCAAGGCGTTTTGCTTATCAGGTTATGGTATTTGTATGTCTGCCTTATTGTTTCTAAATACTGTAAAGGGTATTTCATATGTCCAGTAGTCTCAGATGAATGTGTGTTCTTTAAATACTTACTTTAATATTTCATTTGCAGAATCAAGATTAGAGGGTTGGTTATCACTACCTGTCCGAAACAACACTAAGAAATTTGGATGGGTGAAAAAGGTGAGAATAAACCACTGACCTTTGTACTTAACAAATTGCTTTTGTACTAAAAGTTGCAGCTTTTTAAAGGTGTGTGACTTGTTTCTTACATATATGTTCTATCTAGTAAGTCTTGAAGATAGTCTATGCATAAATCACTGTTGACAGGCCTGAGTCTGTTAAGTCAGAGGACAGATGGAAGTAGACATTTTTTATGACTCCGTGGTTTATTATGTGGTCATATAACCATCAGGAGTCTGAACAGGATTTCTAAGTCTAAGAATTGATATACAGTAAAACTCCATTCGTCCAGCTCCTGATGGTCTGGCACCATCAGCAACCCGGAAGGGCTCTGGGCAGCCGGACCATTGGAGCTGCTCTGCCCCCGGCTTCCCCGATTCAGCCGCTACTGAAACTAACCAGCGGCTGAATCGGGGAAGCTGGGGGCAGAGAGGCTGGAGTGCTGCCGGTAGGTCCCACAGTGCTGCCCCTCGGTGCTGCGGGACCAACCCGGCAGCACCCCAGCTGTCCCCAAGTCAGCCGCCGTTGAAACTGACCAGCAGCTGACTCCATGAAGCCTGAGGCAAAGCTACTCTGCCCCGGGCTTCCCGGAGTCAGCCGCTGGTCAATTTCAGCGGTGGCTGACTTGGGGACGCCTGGGGCAGAGCAGCTGGGGTGCTGCTGGGTTGGTCCGGTAGCGCCGCCCCTCGGCGCTGCGGGACCAACCGGCAGCACCCAGCTGCTCTGCCGCGGGCGTCGATTCAGCTGCTGCTTAAACTGACCAGCAGCGGCTGAATCGGGTACGCCTGAGGCAGAGCCGGACAATCGGAAGGGGGGGCTATGAGGGGTCTGGGGTGGCATCCCCACACACCACCCTAGACCCCTCATCGCCCCCCCTTCCGATAGTCCGGCATATTTGATAATCCGGCACCCCCTGGGTCCTAAAGGTGCCAGATTATTGGAAGTTTACTGTACTCCAAGGCATATGTCCTTGATGTTAGAGAAAGTGCCTTCCTTTTCCTACCAGCATTACCGCTATTTTGTTTTGGTCAGGTTAGTTTCCTACTAGTGTTACCTCTATTTTGCTTTGGTCAGGCTCGTCATCTAGGTGCTGATCCCAACAACACACTAAGATAGGTAGACAATAAATAACTGAATGTCTTCCCTGAACTACCAGTGTTTTAGCCTGTGATGTGTTTCAAGTTTCTCTGATGACTTTTTTAATCATAGAATAGGTACAGCATAGGTGATGATGGTGTCAGTTCTCTCTCCTTACTCTCTAAATCTGCCTATTCTGGGGCAATTTTTAGGGTGGGAGATTTTCTGCTCTGTACTCAGTCTTTGGCTTCTTTATTGAGACTATCCAAAAGAGTGCTGACTCTAGTAATTTTTGTGAATGGAAAATCTGTTCACTATGAATAGGACCAATCTTAGTCAAAATTAGAAACATAGAAACCAAAGGCTTTGTATCCTGTTAGCAGTTCTCCTGGGTTCCATTTTGTGCATCTTTTAAAAATAGGTGTTTAAAAATATAAACATAAAATAGATGTTTATAAATATAAAAATATAAAGGTAACTTGTTACCAAATTATTACATCTTAAGTCATTGTGATGTCAAGTATGACTTGCTTTGTGCTCATATAGTGGATCCAAACTACCAAGGTGCTATTGTCTATTGAATAATAATAAAATTATGCAAGTGTGTTGTAAAAATATTGACATGACAGAAATAAATATTTGAGATAAAACCTGTATTTTAAGAACTATGTTAATACCCATGTATCTTTTTTTAACAGTATGTTATTGTAAGCAGTAAGAAGATTCTGTTCTATGATAGCGAACAAGATAAAGAACATTCTAACCCCTACATGGTGTTAGATATTGAGTAAGTATTATTAAAAAAGATTGTGGTACACATTACTTTTGTTAACTTTCAGATGAACGTTAGCAGATGACTTTGAAAAGAAAACAGCTTTAGAAAATACTTTTGAGAGCTGATAGTGAGTCTGACATATGTTATTTAAATGGCAGTTTGAAATCAGTTGGTGTATGTCTGACTGCCCGCTTGGCCAACACACTGGGGACTGATCTATAGACGGCCAGAATTAAGAGCTATAACAACTCCTATCCTGTGCAAATTGGCACAAAGTGGGGAAACTGTATCACACACTTGGTTTTGGGATACAAGTTAGGTACATTAACATAAGAATGGTCATACTGGGTAAGACCAGAGGACTGTCTAGCCTAGTGTCTTATCTTCCAACAGTGACCAATGCCAGATGCTTCATAGAGAATGAATGGAACACATAATCAAGTGATCCATCTCTTGTTGTCCATTCCCAGCTTCTGGCAAATGGCACAGAGAGGCAAGCAACACTCAGAGCATACAGTTGCATCCGTGATCATCTTGGCTAATAGCCATTGATGGACCTAGTTCTTTTTTGAACCCCATTATAGTTTTGCCTTCACCTTATGCCCTGGCAACAAGTTCCACAGATGAACTGTACTTTTGGAAGAAATACTTCCTTTTGTTTGTTTTAGACCTGCTGACTATTAATTTCATTGAGTGACCATTGGTTCTTGTGTTTATGTGAAGGAGTAAATAATGCTTCCTTATTCACTTTCTCCATGCCAGTCAAGATTTTATAGATCTCTGTCATATCTCCTCTTAGTTGCCTCTTTTCCAAGCTAAAAAGTCCCAATCTTTTTAATCTCTTTTGTTACGGAAGTTGTTCCATACTTCCTCATCATTTTTGTTCCCCTTTACTATATCTCTTTTTTGAGATGGGGTAACCAGAACTGCACACAGTATTCAAGGTTTGCATCAATGTATATAGATTATTATTTTATATTTATTTATATATTATTATCTATCCCTTTCTTAATTAAGGTTTGGAGATTGATATGCAGAGTTGGGACTAGGAGTTGAATAAAGTGGATTTAGAATTTTGTTTACTGGAAATCTTTACATCGCATTTATATAACTTATTAGCTAGGGTACAATGTAATTCCATAATTAATTGTGCATATTAACTCAGTGCATTTAATAATTAGATAACACTCTCATATCAGATTTAATTATTTTTGTTTTATTTCTTTGAAATCTACTTCTACAGCAAATTGTTCCATGTCCGGCCAGTCACACAGACTGATGTTTACAGAGCAGATTCCAAAGAGATTCCTAGGATATTTCAGGTATATAGTTATAAATTAGTGTTTTTCGAAAAACTGTTAAAATTCCTTATTCAAATAAATAAAAGATGCTTTCAAAAGATTTTTTTTTATTAAGGATGGCGCAGGTATAAGTGAGTAAATCATATAAATTCTCAGAAAATCTATTCTAACCTACTCCTAATTTTTATACCTGGATATTTGTTAATGAAATAATTGTCCTTTACCTACATCCATTGTGTACAAATGTTGTGGTTATTTTGCTTTAATTCTAGATTCTGTATGCTAATGAAGGAGAAAGCAAGAAGGAACCAGAATTTCCTGTTGAGCCTCCGGGAGAGAAATCAAATTACATTTGCCACAAGGGACATGAGTTTATACCCACTCTGTATCATTTTCCAACCAACTGTGAGGCATGCATGAAGCCGCTGTGGCACATGTTTAAACCTCCTCCTGCTCTAGAGTGTCGCCGTTGCCATATCAAATGTCACAAAGATCACATGGATAAAAAGGAAGAGATTATAGCACCTTGCAAAGGTAAATAGTAAATAACTGAATAAAGGCATAGTTGCCAGTTAACTACAGGGAATAATTCATATACATATTTTTAATGATGTGCTCTCAGATGAGTTCAAGGTAAAAGGTAGTAACTGCTTGAATACCAGATCTGTGGGTACATATCTGCTGGGCTCTGCTATTGTACGTAGGCTACGCAACCTTGTCAGGATTCCCTCAAGGAAGATTAGCTCACTGCAGTGCAGTGACATTCAGGCGGCATAAGGGCATGTATGCCATATACTTTTAGTGCTGTTAGCATCGTAAGGAGTGGGCCACCCTAAAAGGCTACAGTACTCACCCAGTGGATTCTGTTGCATTTCAACAGAGATGTCAGCGTATATAGCAATATAGATTATGACACTCCGGAAAGCTGCTCACTCTGGGCTGGGTTCCAGGGTCCTCTGTACTCAATATCTCTTACGGGCATGAGATGGCAGTAATAGAATTTGTTTGTTCTCCTGTGTAATTGCTTCCTCAGGAACATGGGGTATGTCTACACTACAGCGTTATTTCGAAATATCTTATTTCGAAATAGTTAATTCAAAATAAGTTATTTCGAAATAGTGCGTCCACACTGAGTGGACGCTGAATCGCATTTAAGGCCGTCCAGAACCAGATCCGGCAGGGCATCAGGTCAGGAGTTACTTTGTGGGGCTGCTGCCTGAGGCTATCTGAGACCTGTGCTTAAAGGGACACCCCCAGGACAGCCGGTTCTCAGTTTTCCCTGCTTGCTTGCCTACCTCGATGAGGGACAGCAAAGCATTTTGTTTCTGCGTGCTCTGGTTGCCCTCACTCGGGACACCACAGCACTCTGGAACATGGAGCCAGAGCTGCCCCTGGGCACTCTGGTGCTTCTCGTGAATGCGTTGCTGCGAGCCTGGCTGCACTTTCTGCAGGCTGCCATCCGGGAGGTCCATCAGGGGGATGTCAGTATCCAGGAGGCCCTGCGGGAGAGCTTTCACCCTGAGGAGCACTAAGAGCCTCCCTGGTCTGCCCCACTGGGGGCTTGTGCCTCATTCCTCCCTCATGTCCTTCCACTTACCCCTTCCTAACCCCTTCCTGATGTCAAATAAAATTACATGTATTTTCATGAACACAAACTCTCTTGATTTAACAAAACTGGGGGGGGGGGAATGAAACTCTGGTGAGACTGGGGAAAGGAGGTGAGAAAGGGGAGAAGAGAGGGTGGGAGAGGGGAGGGGGAAAACCTGGGAGGAGGGAGCTGGAAGCGGGGAGCAAGGGGAAGAAGGGAGAGGGGAAGCTCAGGGTTGGGGGTATCGCTGGACCAACTTGATTTTCATGCAAACCTGCTCCTGGGTTCTCATGTGGCCTTTGGTGGCCAGGTTGGCAGCTATTCTGCCATAGATGGCCGCATTTCTCTGTCTAGTGCAGAGATCGTGGACGTTGGGGGCATCCCCCCCCAAACCTGAATAAGGTCCATGATCTCCACCCTGGACCAGGAAGGCGCCCCCCTTCTCCGGGCCCTGGCAGGCTCCTGGCAGCTGGCAGACTGCTCCTGGGGAGCGGTGGAGGGCTGGCTGCCAGTGACTTTCTGGCTCATGTTTTGGTGCCACTGGGTCAGGGGCAGTGACTGCTGGCTCTGGGCTGGCAGACTCGGAGCTGGCACAGGCACTGTGCCAGAGTCAACCCCTTTAAGGGCTCCGGGGAGAGGGGAGGGAGAGGAGTGTTCTTGGTTGAGGCTGGAGTAGCCACCAGGGCACCCTGGGAAGGTTGGAGGCCCCCCTATTTCGATACAAGTGTCTACACAGCACTTATTCTGAAATAGCTATTTGAATTTGGCGTTATTTCTTGTGGAATGAGGTTTACCAAATTCGAAATAAGCACTCCACTATTTCGAATTAATTTTGAAATAGCAGTTTGGCTATGTAGACGCTAGGAAAGTTATTTCGAAATAACGGCTGTTATTTTGAAATAACTTTGCTGTGTAGACATACCCATGGAGAATAATTGTCTCCTTATCCTCCAAAGCAGTGTTTCTCAAAGTGTTCTGCAGGCCCCCTTCCCGCTGTTCCCCCCTTGACTGGAAACAATGAAACGGAGCCAATGAGAGCTGCAAGGCTTCTCAGTTACGGACCCTTTAGGTGCAGGCCCCCCTAGTGGTGCAGGCCGACTAGCAGCTTTCTCAAAATGGGCCTGCGGAACGCTTTGAAAAACACTGCTCCAAAGGGAAGAAATTGGAAGGGGGGTGCAGACTGTGGATAGATTTAGGCTCCTTTGGAGGAAAAGTTAAATGTAGACCCAAAGTTAGCACTGTGATCATGGCAGTCCAACTAACAGCTTTATACTGGGTTTTTATTGTACCACTTGACTTCCAGTTTGTGCAATTTATGAGAACCCAGGGATCTGGCCATTGCTTTTTAAGGTGAGCTCACATTAAAAAATAATGATAATTTTGTTTTCAAATTTCTCTTACAGTATATTATGATATTTCAACTGCAAAGAATCTACTACTCTTAGCTAATTCTATGGAGGAACAACAGAAATGGGTGAGCCGATTGGTGAAAAAAATTCCCAAAAAGCCTCCAGCACCTGATCCCTTTGCTCGATCTTCTCCTAGAACTTCCATGAAGGTACAGCCAAATCAGTCTATGAGACGGCCAAGCCGACAGCTTCCTCCAAACAAACCAAGGTAACACGAAAGTTGCTGTTAAAGACGATAACTTAGTTTCTCGTTGTGATACATTGTTATGGGCAAATGAAGGACATTTTTTGTTTCCTTTTGTATTTATACTATTACTAGTGAAATGTGAGCTCATCCTGTCATCTTTTGTGAAATCAGGTATACAAAATATTAAGAAAGCTATGTAAGGAAGCATGTTTCATGTTCTTATTTGAATTAGCCTATCACTGAATTAAATCTACTATATGTATTATAAGAAGAACTCACCTGTGTGTGATGTTGCTTGACACTTCACATTCTCAGAACCAGTTTTCAGTTGCTTACAATTTTAAGAAATGTTAACCACTTGGACTGAAATTCCTGTGCCAAATGTCTTGGGAACATTGCAGTGAAAATAGTTCCTCCCTCTTTCTTGAGAATTAGATTAGGGAAAACATGTTTCTCTGATGATATAAAGTTTTTAAAGGTATTTGATTAAGAAGTAATAGTGCCTCCATGCTTTGGAGCAGGGAATTTAAATCTGTTAATGTTGGTTGCTTTTGTGTAAGGAATGTGCTTTTTGCTGTCCATAGGTGAGGGAGAACACCCAAATTTGGGCAATTTAGAGCCTTTCAAAAATTCTGAGGCCACATATGCTCAGTAGAGTTGTTAAGTTAAATTTTCTGAAGATTCTGTCTTCACTGAACATATTGCACCTCAGGGTTATAGAAGCTGAGTAAGATTTTTCCTTGCAGATACTCCTACAAGTGGTTATGGTTCTTTTGTATTTTCATTGATTCTGTGAAAGCATCCAAAAACTAGGCAGTGTAGAGGAGGAGCAATGTCACTTGAATGCAGAGAGTCAAGAGCCAAACCTCCAGGGAGAAGTGGGGCAGTAGAAGGAGTGGATTGGGACGAGGATCTATGTGGTAAGGAGATGATTGGGGGGAGAGAGGGAGAGTAGTTGGGGCTGGAAACAAACTGGCAGGTTGGTGAGGAAGATTGGGATGTCCAGAGAAGGAGACTGGTAGCCAGATAGGAAGAGGGATGCCAGTGGAGAGTAGGAGGGGAGACTGTGACTGGTTGAACAGTGAGACAGTGACAATGAGCAATGGGCAAGTGAGATGGGACTGGTTGGGCTGAGAGACTGGGAGTCCTGGTGATGATGAAGACTGGGACTTGGACATGGAGCCTGAAGGGTGAATCCTGGACTGGCTAGCTAAGAAGACAGGAATGGGCTTGAGGAGTCTAGGGATGTAAAAGTGTAACAGTTTAAGTGCTTAACTGGTAAGCATCAGCTTATCTGTTTCCATTACGGTTCCCCGTTGGCTCCCACTCCCAGGGAGCAGGCTGCCACACGGCACTTCAGGCTCTGCAGTATAAAGTGAAAAATGGGTAAAAAGTTGTCCTGGCAGAGACACAAGGTATGTAACCATCTTTTCTCTGTGGAAACAAAGACATTTTCTTATAAAGAGCAGCAGGACTCCCCAACCTTCCCCCCCTTCCCCTCCCATCGATGGTTCCTTTTCAGAGGCAAATCCCATGATAAAATTCTGTATGAAGAAGTGGACTCATTTCTCCACTGGGGAGCCATAGAAAGAGTTCTACTTGAACATGAAAGGAAAGCATTCTTCTTACTACTTAGTCCCCCAAAAGAATGGGGGATGAAGATTGATTCTCAACCTACGCTGACTAAATGTGTTTATATGAAAATTAAAATTCTGCATGGTAACATAAGATACTAATGTGTATCAGTAATTCCCTCTTTGGATGAGACCACAGGGTTTGTGGCTCTAGACTTGAAAGATGTATTCATCCACCTCACAGAAGTTTCCTTCTTGGTCATGACCATTAACAACTCAGAATCCTTCCATTCAGTCTAGCTATGGTGTAACCCATACACTGCTGGGTGTGGTTCACTGTCCCACAAAGTGGCACTTAGACCACTTACCGAGAGAATGAGTTCGCTCTATAGCCAACTGACTTTTAGCTCAAACTGAAGAGGTTCATGCACTAAGCTGTTTATTCCCCATATCCTTGTACATAGCCACAGGTTTTTTCCCCTCTTACTGCTTTTTTGAAACTATTGTAATTGTTTTACCCCCCCCCCCCTGGCCCCCAAGGATCTAGCCCTCTGTAAAGATTACTTTTTTTTACTGACCTGTGGGCATTTTTCTTTAGCCCCTTTTGAACCTTGTTTAAAGCTTTCCTCATTAGATTGATAAGTCAGTATCCAAAGATCATCATCTTGGTCAGATGGGCACCATCTTCCCAAATTGCATCTCATGATTGAGACAGTCTAAGTCCTCCCATCAACACTATCTTTGCAGCCATTCATTCATCTCCAAGATGCATGTATCCTTGCCTGGGCTTTTAAGGTTTAGTCTTTCATATTCTTGTAGGTAATCTCCACTGGAAATACCTGAGATTTGCTATTGACAGAGACCATTTTTATTTCTGTCACAGGCACATAGAGTA
Organism: Rafetus swinhoei; assembly: GCA_019425775.1. NCBI lineage: Eukaryota > Metazoa > Chordata > Testudines > Trionychidae > Rafetus > Rafetus swinhoei. The sequence goes on from CM033440.1 coordinate 27,760,588, forward strand.
ACAGATGAGAATGTGTACATATACTTTATCCCTCTAGCCCACCTTTTTTAAGAAAGATGAAGTCTACTAGTTGCAAATTGTAGAAGCTACCTGGAAGCCAGTGTAGAGGAGGAAAAGACATCTTTCCTTGCATCTCTCTTAGCTTTTAATGCTGAACGCACTAAAGGTACATTTACTCCAAAAGCAAAACAATAAACTGACCTCATTTTTAATGTCTTTTTAAGTAAGCATTGAATCTACTGATTACTTTGCTGTTCAATAGATTATTGGGATCACAATCTTACTAGCCATTTTCCTGACTAAAGAATGGTCAATAGTACTGTTACTGATCTTGGAAGATCAGATGCCACTCCACTCAAAGAGCAAGGACAAAATGTGTTAAGTTACAGTAACTTTTCATAGTAATGACTGTCAGAGGATTACATTTTGCATATGTTTGCAGTAACTGAGGTCCCCCACTCTTGGCCAATTTCTCTCTTTCAAATGAATAGTCACTGACCTGCTTTTCACTGCTTTGGCTGAGCATGGTGCCAAGACCATTCTGGTACCCCAAAACAACAAAATCTTAACCATGATAACAACTTGTAAATAATTTACTTTCAGACTATCAGTGAGATACAAAAGATAAGCTATAATAGTCCTATTTTAGAGTTAAATTTGTATTATTATTATTACTATTGTCAAAAACCAGTCAAACTGGGTGAGTGAGGTATATCAGCCAAATACACAGAATAGGTCAGTTGCCAACCATTCTCTAAGGAATTATCCTAATACAGAAATGTCCTTGGAGGAGTATCTTTGCTAAAACACTCACTTTTCAAATGTCAGTAGGATTTTCATGTATTTATAATCAGTTGAGTACCTGTACATTTCTACTAAAATATGTTTGTAACTTAATGTTCCTGCTAAGTCCTTAAAGCTAACTGTTAGAATCCTATGTCCCAAAAGCCTTTATTGTACCTGAACATTTTAGTAACCTTCTTATGGTCATATCTAATCCATATTTGCCCAATTTATTAAACTAATATGACTGTTGTTAAAGTGAACATCAAGCTTTATTGACATGAGAAGTAAATGTTGACTCAGGTGCAGCAATTTAAACAGTATTTAATTTGAGGGGCACTAAATCATGATGATCACTCTGGGAAGACTTCCTTACATTCTGACGTACTTTCAGAATATCAAGAAAGCTTTCCATCAGTGTCATGAAATTAATTTCATGGTATTTTTAAATTTACATTCTAAATGGTAGACTGATTTAAAAGTTAAAAAAAAAAAAAAAAAAAAAATCTTGAACCAACCAGAAGTTTGTGACCAGACTGAATCATGAGTCCTGACAATAATGTCTTTGACTGTTCAGAAGCAAAGTAGGCTACGCTGACTTTCACACTAATTGCAGTGTAGTTAACATTATTCAAGGCTGTATTACTGACCTCTGAAGAAGCAAGCCAGAGACTCCAACTTCTCAACAGCAATTTTCAGTTAAGGTTTTTCTCCCTATATGTACCAGTTTATTTTCATCCTCATGATTTTTTAAACAAATTGTTCATGTAACACATACATGTAATAATATTTACTGTACATTTTTATTACTAATTTTTTTTAGCTCTGGCCCTGTCCTTCGAATCATTCTTCACTGATTTTTTGTATACTGTATATTATACCATAGCAACAGTAAGTAATAGGGACCTGTGTTTCATCCTGCAAGCATGCTGACCGTACTAACCATGAGAACTCACTTAAAATCTGTAAATGACAATATTTGAAAGTTATATAATATCACACATTTGGTAATCTAGTTTTTGAAAAAAGAACAAATTCATATAAATATGTGTATTTCCTGAATGACAACAGGCATATATGTTAAACATATTTGTCATTTTTGGATTTTATACGTTGCTTGTGTATTGCTGTTTTAAATCTTTCCTCTTTGTAACGCATATATTCTGTTTTTTTTATTCTAATACATGTGGCAGGGGTTTTAGAAAATGTAAGTCTGATGCTATTTTCAATTAAGGGAATTGCATAATTGCTCATATTACTCCCTGGTGGAACTTTGGCTTCAGCAGAGGTACATCAGGGATGAATCTGGCCAAGATACTTCAGATTTCCCATTGTATATTAAATTACAGTATGTCAGAATAACAACAAAAAATTTATTCTGTGGGTCTTTGTGCTTTTACACATTTTATTACTGCATCCACACTGTCCAGATTTATTTAGTGTTGAATTATGTTGTAAATCCTAGGAGTTACAGATGGAAGCGGTCTGAGGTTATCACATCCATCATCTTACTAATGCAAGATTCTTTGTCAAATCAATTAAGATTGTGTATGTGTGTCTATCAAATAGTCAACTGATTTTTGTGAATTAGTGTAAATGCAATGGCCAGTTGATGTGTTTGAATTGTGTTTCTGTAAAGGTACTTACCGGAAGGATTTACAATATGTTTTCCTTTGTATATTTCATTAAGAATGAAGAGTCTTTCTTCATAAGACTTAAAGAAACAATCAGGACATTCAAGTTTCTCACAGCTATTCTTTGTAATAATTGGCAAACCAGATTCCACATACTCAATGAAACTACACATAGTGTCACTGAATTAGGGAAAGGAAGATTAATCTTCATGTCCCCCATGAATGACAATTTATATATTTTTTTGATATCTTAATATCTGCTAAACATGATCAGGAATGACAGCACTTACAGTTTATAGAATGAACTGATATCAAAACGTTAGTGATCCATCGTTTTTTGAAAGTTAAGGAAATTAAAAATAATACTCGCACCCTATCACATTTAATACATGTAAAGTAATTATAATACATAGATGCTTTATTTTAAACATTATTCATTTTATTCAGCATAAATAGATGCATTTTATTCAGCATAAATAAATGCTTTATTTTAGCTCTATTCTTGTTTTGTCCTGTTTTAAGGGCTTGACGCAGAATTAATTGAAGTCAATGGAAAGCCTCCTATTGACTTTATTGGGCTTTTGATGAAGTCCTAAATACTGGATGATAAAATCTACATTAATTTGTTTGCAAATCCAGACAGACCAACCTCTTTAGAGTATTCAGATCCTTTAATATTAATTAATCTTGACTGTTGCATGAAATATCTGCTCTCCAGATGAGCTGAAACTGTTGCTCATGGATGTCATATTGTTTCATGGAAGATTTAGCAAATTAATGTCAAATTACAGTTCAGTGAAGAAAAACTGCAACATCAACGTAATGATTTCACAACTTTATAAGATGTAACAAAAATAAGGATTCCTGAGTTGAGCTTGAAAGAGTGATATGAATAATATAAATGGAATCCACATTATGTTGTGATTTCCTTCTCAAATTTCCAGTGTATAAAATATACTGATCTACATGAGCGCTAAATTAATCTAATTTATTAAAACAAGGTGTGTGTGTGTGTGTACGTGTAAAAACAAGGTGGGATGTAAGTAAATGCATTTAGCATGGTCATGGACTATGTATAAAGAAATGAAAACTCTTGTATACAGATTAATCTTCATTTATAGTTCACTTTTTGTTGTGTCACATGTCATGAAATGTTAGATCAGAAGATAATGTACACAAGGCAGTGTTGTTACAGATACTAATTTTAATGATAACATTGAACTCTGGATTATTTTAATCAAGTGTAGTTTATCTTAAACATCAAAACCTCCTATTGCAGATTGCTTGATTTGGCATTTAAAGACTGGGATTGGTCATTTGATGATGTTGATGATATTGATGATGATGACGATGTTTTTGATTTCTGAAGATGTAAAAGGGTAAATCAAAGTAGTGAGGAATGCAATGTTTGCCTTTTGAATAAAGCATGCGAGTTGGATTTTGTTTTTCAAAGCAGAGAAAGTATCTGAGATCTCATTTTTGAATACATATTAAAAATGAGATTTCATTCGGTTTGAAAGATCCATTTTCAGAGTTGTCACTTTAAAAGGCAAATATCATTTTTAGTTAAATACATTATTTTAATTACAGATTTCTGTTCAGAATTCATGCCTACCTGCCCTGTTGAGCAGAAAAGGAGATAACTGATACTGTCAGAATATACTTATAGCAGTGGTAGTATGGCTAACCTCTATATGCAAGCCAATTTTGAGATACAAGAATAAAATTGTCACATTTTAATCTTTGACACGCTCAAGACATGTCAGTTTGCTGTAACAAATGCCTTTTTAAAGTGTAAAGTGACTTGTCTATGGCTAGCAGACTTGAAACAAGAGCTTTGCATTTTGCATCTCCTAATAGTGCTGTGAAATAGATTTATAACATGGCTTTTCTCTGTAGTGCTGTGCTTTTTTGTTTTCTAACAGAGCACTTGGAAAAATGCAAAGTAAAGTTGCATTGCTAATGCAATGAGCTAAATGCCTTGAATGCTATTATGAAACATAAAGTTATAATGCTATTATAAAGTTTTCATAATTTAACTGAAAATGATCTAATTAGTTTGCAAATCTCCCCCTTTTGCATACACTCCTCTGCCCTGCTTTCTGCTCCCATTGCTCCTCGACCACAGAGAGGAGGGGTCACTGTATGCAGAACTGCACTCCCGTCCATCCAAAACCCATGTTTCAGCACACACACCCCACGCAGTCCCCCTTCTGCACCTCATGCTGTCCTCCACACACAGCTGGACTCCTCCATCAAGTCCCCCCTCCACATCTGGACCTACACCTCTGCACCCAGTTTACACCCCATTGTGCCCTCCACACTTGAGACCCCATCTCAGTGAGCTCTACTGCCTCTACACCTGGAATACCCCAATGAGCCACTCAGACCTTAACCCACCAATCACCACTCCCTTAACACTTATCTCTGCTGAGCCTTCTCCACCCAGAGCCCTGCAATAAGCCCCATTCCCCCCATACCTCCCCCCCCCCCTTGCTGAGACCCAGTCACCTTCCCCTGTACTCCTCCTGCAGAGACTCATTGTCCCTGCACCTGGAACTCCGGCCCAGTGAGTGCCTGTGTATTCAGATTGAATCTAGACCCCCACACAAGGCCTTTTCAGCTTCACACTGGGATCTCCCCCCACATACACACTGAGCTCCTCCACACTTGGATACTGCTATGCCAAGCCAAGCCTGCCTGTGTGCCCAGCGAGGCAGGCCCCCAGGGTGTTTCTGGGATAGGTGTGACTCTTGCACTGTCAGGGTCAGGTGCAGCCTCACTGCTGAGTCTGGGTCCCAGCTGGAGAGGAGAGTTGTAGGGTGACCTCTAGGCAGCCAGTGGCCTGTACTCTCTGCTGCCATACTGAAGCCTCTAAATTGTTTATTAACAAATAGCATTTGCAGAATTTTAAATTATTGGGCACAGAATTATTTTTTAGCTTAGAATTCCATCAGGAGAATGCTCAATGAACTAAATTATTAGTATCAATAAAATGTAATTGTCTTAATCTCAGAATAAGATTGAAATTGTGATGCATAAAACAGGGTTTTTAAACAACATATAATACTGTTTAGTGCAAATGAGTAGCATTTGTTGCAAATGCCAGAAGTGCATATTTAAAATAAAAATTTGGAGGAAGCTTCTTTTCTCAGCAGAGGGACATGCATTGCATTTAATGACCAAACTTTTCTTCTTTTTCAGCTAACTGCCTTCTGTGAATGCAGTCACTATTCCAGGTGATAATTTTCTTCCCGTTAAAACAAGACTGAAACATGATGCCCAAAATTTATTAAAAAAATATATTTTCCTGAGAGACTGTGCTATATATATCAGAGGTTTACAATATTTTGCTGCAATATAAATTCCTGATCTCTGAGGGCTACTTTAAACTTTCTTGGGGGTAACTGATCTAATAAGGACTGTTGGTAATCGTATAAGGATACTTTAGGTAACCTTTTATAGTCTTGTCCCCAAAAAAGTTCTCTTGGCAAGACATACACACTACATTTCACAAAAGAAAAAAGAAGAGTGAAAATTGAAACTGAAGAAATCCATCTTTCAACTTTCATAGAGAGATGCCACCAGCATATTTGCCAGAAAAGTAGGCGGGAAAGATCCTCCACAGTGGTAGAGACTGCATCTTTAAGAAGTGACCATTATACTGTGTATATATATTGTACTGTAATACTGCAAGAGGGTTTTAAAAAACTTTCCACTTTATTTTTTTATGCATATTAATCAGATACCATTACTTACTGCAGTTGCAACTATGCACTTGTGTAAAGCCATAATGTTGAATTTAATATCATTCATACATGTTTATCAAAAGTTGCATGTTGTATGAGACGTTTGAAGTACATACTAGTTTCAATTATTTCATAATGGGCGGACCTATTTTACCTATCTGAATGCCTTAATTTAATTTTTCAAGGTCTATGCCCATTTTATGTATTTAAGGAAAAAAGAATGTTTACCAGCTCTTAGGATACAAATTTGCTTTGTGGCAGAAAAAATAGTGCACTATTTTTACACACAATTATATCAATGTCAGCCTATTTTGAATGTATATTGATTGGTTTTTTTGGGAGGGGGAGTATTGGTTACAGAAACAGCAATTGATAGTATTGAAACTAATATAACTTTCATGTGTTACATGTAACTTTCCATCCAGTCCTTTTTACAAACCTCAATATTAGTCATTGACTTTATATTACCCTTACTAAGTGCTATGAAACTTCATTTTGCCTTGTTTTGAGTACTCTCCTAGATGTGTTTTTTATTTCTGGAAAAAAATCTGTGACTCTTTTTACATTTTCACAGTACAATATCCAAGGACTGTCCCAAACTTTAAAGAAAACTAAAAGATTATACATGTATTTTAAATGTTTGAATCCAGTTCTCTAGCACATAGGCATAGAAAAATATTTCAGTAGTGTGTTTTGAGAACTTATAGCTGGGAATAAAGGGCCTCAGTGGCACTTAATCTGATTTTTTTTTTTTACTTGGATTTGTACAAAAATATAATTTATGTGGGCTCATTCATGCCGTGTTCATAATTATCCCAGAAAATGCATGTTTTATACAAGTACAGGAAGCTGTTAAACATGGACAGTAAAAAAAAAAAATATGTAGCCTCCTACTTGGTCTCTTTTTTTATATATATGTTGTGTGGTAATATGATAATTAAAAATACGATCTAATATTTCAAGAAAGGAAGACCTTTCGCTTGATCTTTGGGAACAGTGTTGAATTGTTTAAAGGATAGGACTATGACTTTTATACAACACTATAATGAAGAGTGGACTTAGGCCCACTAGAGTGCTAAAAATTAATATAGTTACATTGTATTAGTAATGTAATTTACCCAATCTGTACTCAGTTTTATATTTATGCATTCTCAACCTAAAAATGTTTGTGCATTCTTAAACTAAAATGCTTATTTCATTTCAGTTAAAGCATTAGCCCAGTGCACGGAAAAGGTGTTTGTCCTTTCCCTGCTTGATGTAGCTTACTGAAATAAAACATACTTTTAGGTAATGCATATTTGCATACAAAACAAAATTTTAAATACAATAAAACTGTTTCCATTCATTGAATGCATAAATAGTGTGTGTGTCTGTGTGTGGGTACACACACACATGCATAACTGAATAAGGTAAAATAGGTCCTGATTTTGACAAGCTGGTAGTTAATTGGGGGGGAAAGGCAACCTTTGTCATGATTGTATGAAAATAAACATCTGTCATTTACAGGGAAAGTGTAAAGAAATCTAATGCAAGAAGGAGGTCCTAAGCAGCACAACTCCAATGGCAACATGGTTAGCAAGGCCCTGGAGCTGCTTGGCAACAGAGCCACTGCGGTATCTCCGAAGGATCCCGAGAGATCTGCCAAGTTTGGGGTTGCTTTCCATGCGGGAAGTGATAAGTTATTGTGTGGTAATTTATAATTGCTGACAATCACTAGCATTAGTCTTTCAAGAAAAGGCAAACAAGTGCAGTAGGTAGGCTGCTGGGATTAACACATTGAAGGCCAAATTGGTGCAGACTTAGAAATAAGAAGGGAGAGAGATGCAAGTCTCTTCCCAAGAAATAAGAAGGGAGAGAGATGCAAGTCTCTTCCCAAGAGAGGCAATGAATAAGGAGTAGGAACCAGAAAGCGGATGCTCTTCTTGGACCATTGAGGGGATATACAGATGCATTGCCCTGAACAGTGACAGTACTCTCTCTAATGTGTAGACTGTTGGCCTCTGGTATTTTCCCAAGGGCCAAAAGAAACATTTCTAGAAAATCTGCCGATACTGCCTCTGCTCTTTCAGGAAGAACAGTACTCAGCCACTGGAGCGCACCTAGGAAATCTGAGGTAACATCTTCTAAACTGTAATCACTAGGCATGATTGCATCTTGAGCCAACATATCAGAGCTAGCCAAAATCTAACTAGTCCAGGTCCTGGAGCAGCAAAGCCATGGCAGTACAAGCTTCAGGGTGGGCTAGCCCAGGTGAGAAATTATCAGACTTGTGGTGGGTTTGCTTACCCTGCACTAAAGCATGTACTGCTGCGACTTCAATCTTCTGGGACCTCAACTTGCTAGACTAACATTAACTCAGGTATGTTGACTGGAGCTGCAGTCAGAACCCGTGATTGCAGTAAAGACATATCTTCAGTGGGAGTTGGTTTTAGTTTTACAGACTACCAAGGCTCTTTTATTCTAAGCAGTGCTTGAGAGCCTGGTGTTGGGATTCAACAGAGAGAATTTAAATAATGGCAAAACAAATTTTCTAAACCAAGAGTGTGACTAAAAACTCCCATATCTCTCCTTTACATTATGCCAATGTCAGTAGCCTTTATTAAATGAATGACTGGTGTACATTGTATTATAATCACTTAATCTTATTCACAGAGAAATGCCTTTAAAAGAAAAGTCAAGTTTGCAATGATGTTGAGGATTAGTACCACAAAAAACATGGTATTGGCAAATATTTCTGAAACTCTGCCCAAAGGATGAGCTTGCCCAACACTGAATATAATAGACTCTACCTGGACTATGGTGGAAGTGTGACTGAGAATAGAATGTAATCAAATCAATAGGTTAATGTGGGTAATGTTTACAAAGCGAGTTAACGGGGAAGAGCTGACTATGAGGAAAAGGAAGCTGATATACAGGTATGTGTGCAATGGTTGTAATTAAAATCTTTACAATTTTGCATTCCAGATTACATTATTATTAGCAGGCTTCTTAGTTTTGTGTGATTTAAAAAAAAAAAAATTCTCCCATAAAAATCTGGTCGGCCTTTTTTTGGTGATTAAAATACAACACTGAACTTTAGTTTCTTCTTTGAGTGAGTGCTCATGTCCATTCCATGTAGGTGTGTGCGCGCAGCGTGCATGCGTCGTCGGAAATTTTTTCCCTTAGCAGTACCCGTTGGGCCACCAGGGGAGCCCCCTGGAGTGGTGCTGGTCTACCGGCCAATATATATCCCTGCTGGCCCTCCATCCCCTCAGTTCCTTCTTACCGCCCGTGACGGTCGTTGGAACGTACTCTTGCTATGCCCTGTGGTGACCTACGCTCTGCTTGCCTTAAGTGCCTGGGAGAGGCTTACTTGTCCAAGGCCTGCAAAATTTGTAAGACGTTTAAACTGTGGACGAAGCAGGAGGGAGAGTCGCACCTGAAAATCATTCTAATGGAGGCAGCTTTACGTCCGGCACCAGCATCGGACCCGGCACTGGCAATGCAGAGTGCACCATCTTCGGTGCGGGAGGCGTCAGTCCACTCGCGCACCTCCCCAGCACCACACAGACCTCAGCATGGTTCCCAGTCCCCAGTGCCTCAGAAGAAGAGGTGGTCTAGCAGGGGTAGGTCACCCCCACGGCACGTGCCCTCCATGTGTCCTCCAGTGGGGCACTCGGCACCATCAGGTGCTGAGCCCAGACCTTCTTGGTCGGGCAAGCGACTACGTCCGCACCAGGACGCTAGCCCGATGGGGGACTTCCCAGAGCCCTCAGCTTTGGAGGCAGCCAGGGATCTGGTTGAACTGCCTCCCTCTTCAACCCCGGCACCGGCCTTGCGAAAGGATCAGGGACCCTGGGCAGCACCGATCGGAGCCTAGGGCACCAGGTGCCCTGGCACCGGATCCTAAGAAGCACCGCTCCACTACAGTCACCTCCCACACCACTCCGGGCCCCAGTGCAGCACTGCCTACAGGGCTGGCAGCAACGGTGACCTCAACCCCCGCCTGTGCCTCAGCACCAGACCCGGCACCAGGGCAAGGGTCTCGACTGGCACCGAGCGCAGCACCAGCCACCATGACCACCGGCTCTGTTCTGGGCCTCCAGGTCCCGAGCCTGGCCATGCCTCCTCCTCTTCGCCGCCAGCACCGAGGTAAACTGGAGTCAATGGCTCGGCACGCCCCATCAACCAGATCACCAACTGCATCTGCCTCTGCCCCACCATGGTCGGTGTTGGAGTATTCAACTGACTCAGAGGCGGAGTCCACGGGGTCATCCAGGGGATCCAGATCCCGGTCCCACTCCCACTGATCATGGTACCGGAGTATCTCCGCTCATCAGCAACAGCATAAATGAGTGCAGCAAGTCCCGGTACCGGTGATGCAGCAGTCCTGGCCCCCACAGGTCTCCAGGCCTGTCTCAGTGGCCGTTTTGGATTCCATGGGCCTACCACCAGAGCCAGGGCATGGACTCCTGTAGGCTGGCATTGGTCCTCTCTGGGTTCAGGGTGCCTCCTTTGGTGACCCCACTGACCCTGTCACCCACGTCGGGGCAGTCACTTCCCCCAGGCCAAACCTCCCCATGGCCCTCAGAGACAGAGGGCCAGGTGGTCCAGCCACCCACAGAGCCCCTCATCAGTGGCCTCTCAGGTCCTCTTGCAGGCCGAGGCCCCTCTGGAGATGGGGCGGAAGGGGTTCTCATCTTCCTCCCCTGACAAGGCCCTGGGTGACACTCTCCCTACCACGCCCTCCATGGACTTGAGGGCACACCAGGACCTCCTTTGACGCCTGGCCCAGAGCCTAGGGGTCCAGGCTGAGAGGGTGTCGGAGGACTCCGACCCAACTGTCAACATCTTGAAGTCTGATACTCCTACCAGAGTGGCCCTCCCCATTAACAAAACGGTGGCCAAAATATCTAAGTCCCTCTGGCAAACTGCAGCCTCTATCCCACCGATGGACAAGAGGGCCGAGCATCGGTAATTTGTGTTCCCAGGAGGGAAACAAATTTCTTCTCCCATCTGCCTCTAGGGTCCCTGGTCATCCAGGCGGTGAACCAAAAGGAGAGGAAGGGACAACTGCGTGCTACCCCAAAAAATAGGGACACCAAGAAAATGGACTTGTTAGGCAGGAAGGCCTACACGTTGGGAGGCCTACAATTTCGCATAGTGAACCAGCAGGTTCTGCAGTCTCACTATGCCTATAACACCTGGGCCTCCATGGATAATAAGTTCATTGAGCTACTCCCTAGGGAGTCTCGGCCTGAGTTTAGAGCCCTCTTGGAGGAAGGCAGGGCAGTCTCTACAGCCATGCTCCAGGCTGCCCTCGATCCAGCTGGCACGGCTGCACGTGCCATGGCCACGGGGCTGGTTATGCACCGCAGCTCCTGGTTGCAAGGATCCAGGGTGCTCCCTGAACTACAGAACACCATACGGGACCTCCCTTTTGAGGGCCCCTCCTTATTCTCTGAGCAGACGAGCCAACGTCTGCACGGCCTCAAAGATACCCGGGCCACCTTAAAGTCCTTGGGTATTCACACTCCGGCTACCCAGCGGCGCTCCTTCTCAGGCAGGAACGCCCATAGGTCTTCCCAGCAGAGCGCACACCCCGAATTCCGTTGCCGTAACAGGAACGGCAATGGGAGGAATGGCAGACGTCGTTCCCGGCCAACCCAGGACCAGTGTCAGGGTCTACGCAGTAAATCCTCAGGATCTTCGCCAAGGGTTTTGAGGGTACGCCCGAGGATAGCTTACCAGCCTCCCCCCTTCCCTTCTGGGACCATCTAATCCCTTTCCACTGGGCCTGGGAATCTCTTATGTCAGACCGTTGGGTCCTAGAAACGGTGCGAAGAGGATATGTCATCCCCTGCCCCGTCCCTCTTCTGGGACACCTCTCACGAGCGTCTCCTGCAGGAGGAGGTGCTTCAGCTTCTCACCCTGGGGGCCACAGAGGCAGTTTCCCCTTGGGGTGTCAGGCAGAAACTATTCCCAGTATTTCCTGGTCCCCAAAGCCAAAGGTGGGTTTCGTCCCATTCTGGACCTCCGAGATCTCAACACCTTCATCGCCAAGACAAAATTCAAGATGTTGACTCTGGCATCCATCATTCCTTTCATAGCCCCCGGAGACTGGTACGCTGCCCTTGATCTAAAAGACTCATATTTTCATATTTCTATTGTGCCCCACCACTGTTGGTTCCTCCATTTTATGGTGGGCAGGAACCAGTATCAGTTTATGGCCCTCCCCTTTGGGCTTTCCACGGCCCCCCGGATCTTCACGAAGTGCATGGCTGTCATTGCTGCCGCTGTCAGAAAACGAGGCATCCAGGTGTTGCCATACCTGGACGACTGGCTCTTACAGTGGCATTCCGCCAACCAGGTACGGGCCCATATCACTCTGGTTCAAGATCTCTTTCAGGAGCTGGATGTGCTTCTGAATGTGCCCAAATGGATTCTGGTGCCTATCCCAGTAATTGGTGCCCACAAACTCTATCTGGACTAGACAACAGCCAAGGCCTCCTCCCCCAGATCCCGCTTCCTGGTAATCAGGTCAGCAGTCTGGGACATGCAGACGTTCCTGATAACCACGGCCAGGGCCTGCATGCTCCTTCTGGGCCTAATGGCCATGTGCACCTATGTTATACAGCATGACAGACTCTGCATGCGTCCACTGCAGATATGGCTGGCGCAGACTCCCAGCCCGTCCTTTCACGCATGGGACAGAGTGGTGATCGTTCCCCCCCCCGACGTCCTTCGCTCCCTGGACTTGTGGACCCAGGAAGAGGAGGTATGTGCCAGAGTCCCGTTCTCCAGGCCACTACCAATCCTCCGGCATGTGATGGATGCATCAGACACCGGTTTGGGGGGGGCCCATCTCAGAGACATGCAGACGCAAGGTACGTGGTCAAGGGATGATCTCTCTCTGCACATCAATGTCAGGGAGCTGCGAGCAGTCCGCCTCGCTTATGTGGCCTTCCTCCCCCAGCTCAGGGGCAAATAGGTCCTCGTCCTGTCCGACAACACGTCGGCAGTTTCATACATCAACAGGCAGGGCGGTGCCCGCTCTCCTCACCTGTGTCAGGAGGCCCTTCACCTGTGGGATCCATCAAGGCAGGTATCCATCCGATTGCCTCCTATCTCCCGCGTTCCCAGAACACTCTGGCCGACCGGCTGAGCAGGTCCTTCTCCAGCTATGAGTGAACCCTCGGGGATGTAGTCCTGGACATCTTTCGCAGGTGGGGGTTTCCCCATCTGGACCTGTTGGCCATGCATCAGAACAGGAATTGCTCAGGGTTCTGTTACCTCATGGATCTGAGAAGCGTTGCTAATTCTCTGGCCCGAGGGTCTGTTATATGCGTTCCCACCATTCCAGCTGATCTACCAGGTGCTTCTGTCGGTGTGGGAATTCAGGGCGTCCCTGATCCTCATTGTGCCCACATGGCCGAGGCAGCACTGGTTCTCCACTCTCCTGAATATGTCATGAGACAGGCTGGTTGCGCTCCCGCTAGTCCCCGACCTGATCACGCAGGACTTTGGCAGACTTCGCCACCCGGACTTGCGGTCCCTGTACCTGATGGCATGGAAGCTCCGTGGCTGACAGCGGTGGAGCTTCAGTTTTCGGCCCGTGTGTAAGAGGTGTTACTGGGGAGCACGAAAGCTTCCACTAGGGCTACTTATTTGGCTAAGTGGAAGCGGTTTTATATCTGGTCTACCCAGAGGGGGGTGCCCCCTATGGATGCCCCAGTCCCCCTGGTCCTGGACTACCTTCTGGATCTTAGGTTTCAGGGGTTATCCTTCTCCTCGATTAAGGTCCACCTAGTGGCTATCTCCGCTTTTCACCCAGGTCCCAGGGGTAAGACCCTCTTTAGGGACCCAATGGTAAACAGGTTTTTGAAGGGCCTGGACACACTTTATCCTCATGTTCAGCAGCCTGTTCCCCAGTGGGATCTTAACTTGGTGCTGTCCAAACTCATGGGACTTCCATTTGAACCCCTGGTGATGTGTTCATTACTACACCTGTCCTTCAAGGTGTCCCTACTGGTGGCCATCACGTCAGCCAGGCACATGTCTGAGTTGAGGGCTCTCACTTCGGACCCCCCTTATACAGTTTTCTTTAAGGACAAAGTCAGGTTACGCCCCCATCCCGCCTTCCTGCCTAAGGTGGTGTTGAACTTCCGTGTGTCTCAGGACATTTCCTGCCAGTTTTTTACCCCAACCCCCACACATCGGATAAAGAACAGGCGTTACACACTTTGGATGTTAGGAGGGATTTAGCCTTTTATTTACAGCAAACAAAGCCCTTCCACAGGTCGCCTCATCTCTTTGTTGCCATTGCGGAACGGCTGAAGGGTCAGCCCGTCTCCACGCAAAGGATCTCCTCCTGGATCACGGTATGTATTAGGGAATCCTACAGGCTGGCAGGGGTCACAGCTTCTCCCCTCACGGCCCACTCTACTAGAGCACAGGCCTCCTCTGCCCCTTTTGTAGCTCAGGTCCTGATTCTGGACCTCTGCAGGGCCACCACATGGTCCTCTGCCCACACCTTCGCTAACCATTATGCATCAGGTAAGGGAGGATGCTGCCGTGGAGAGGGCTGTCCTCCATTCAGTGGAAGGTTAGAACTCAGATCCTGCCTCCTGGGGTTTCTGCTTTGGAGTCACCTACATGGAATGGTGTTACCGATCGGCGGGAGGCCCCCCTCTGGGGGTCCGTTCTCCCCCCCGTAATTACTCCGCCCTCCCGGGCGACTTCGAGTACACACTGGACCAGCGGTGCCACCAATCCACTGTGTAGGCCGAGCCTGCCGCTATATCCCCGCAGACAGAGGCCTTCATGGCCAGCCAATAGCAGGGGAAGGTAGGGAGACTCGGGCACACCCTCACTCCGAGCCCCGACCCAGGGCCCTAAGGGCCAGGAATGTGTTCCCAGGTCCGGTTGGTGGGGTTGGGACCTGTAATGCACCAACCCACAGGCTGTCCAAAAGCCGCGCCCTGGGTCGCTTTCTACCTCCCTCCTCCTATCGAGTCGCTCCTTCCTCGCTCCACCTTGCGACATCTTCCTGCCACAGTGGCTCCTCTTTTATACGTCCCGCCGGGGCTGCGTCTGACACGGGGAGGGCCGTGCAGCCATCTTTGGCCCTTCCAGCTTCCTGGCGCATGCGCCCGAGCCCGTCTCCCCGTCAGCTACAGGGTTGTCACGCACAAGTGGGGGCCGAACCTCTGCCTCCGCCTCTTCCCCCGACCGCCGTGGTCGAGGAGTGGCCCAGTGCCCATCCCCCTCTCTGGCAGCTGCAGAGCATGCGTGGCACAGCCTGGACCAGGGCCGCACGGCCACTTCTCCCCAGAATGCTGGGGCCGGCGTGCGGGGCGCCGGGGCATCCCTGTCACACACCCCCACCCCTAGTTCTGTCCTAGTCATATTGTCTCTCTTGTCCTGGGCTCATGGAAAAAAAATCTGCGTTCCCGTGTGCTTTACCCGGCCGGTGGGCAACTTCAAATTGATAGGGCTGCAGGGAGAGATACCATCTCATCACCCTCACGTTGGCGTTCTTCATTGTATTCATTCACTGGAGTGGGGCATGGTCCGTGACCAACTTGAAAGGATTCCCTAAAAGATAGTAACTTAACAAGTCAATCGCCCACTTTACAGCCAGTGCCTCTTTCTCTACCGTGGCGTAATTCTGCGCTCTCGGGAATAGCTTCCCTCTTAGGTAGAGGACTGGATGTTCCTCCCCATCTACCTCTTGGGATAGTACCGTGCCCAAGCCCACCTCCGAGGCATCAGTCTGTACTATAAATGGTTTGGAAAAATTGGGTTGCCCCAAGATGGGCGGGTGGGTTAATCGTTCCTTTAGCTCTCGGAGCGTGCTCTCACACTGAGGAGACCAGCATATCTTATTGGGTTGTGCGTGCCGGATTAGATCGGTCAAGGGCGTGGCTATTGTCGCAAATCCTGACACAAACCACCTGTAGTACCCAGCTAACCCCAGGAGCTGGCGGACTTGCTTTTTCATTGTCAGGATAGGGTAGTCTCTCAAGGCCCTGACCTTATCTACTAAGGGTTGCAAGGTCCACCCCGTGTACCCAAGTTACGTTACTTCCCGTAGCCCGAACCAACATTTGCCAGGATTAGCCAGCTTCCTGTAACGCCCCTAAGACCGCCTCTACGTGGCGAAGATGTTCTGGCCACAATAGGCTAAAGATGGCTATATCGTCAATGTAAGCAGTCGTGTATTGTTGATGGTCTTTCAGTATTTTGTCCATAAGCCTTTGAAAAGATAGCGGCCGCCCCATGAAGCCCGAAGGGCATTGTTACAAATTGGAAAGGGCCGAAGGGAGTGTAAAAAGCTGTTTTCTTCTTTGATGCTGGCGTGAGTGGGATCTGCCAGTATCCCTTGGTTAAATCTAAGGTTGAGATATATCGGGCTTTCCCTAGTTGGTCCAGTAACTCGTCTATTCGGGGCATGGAGTAGGCATCGAATCGTGAGAGCGCATTAACCTTTCCAAAATCTATACAGAACCTGATCGCCCCATCTGGTTTGGGAACGAGGACGATGGGACTCCGCCACTCGCTATGGGATTCTTCTATTAGTCCCATATCAAGCATAGATTGGACCTTCCCCTTAACGGTGTCCCACACGTGTCCCGCACTTTCTTACCGGGCATGGTGGCAATGTGATGATTCATCTGTGTTGTTCTTCCCGGACGGGTGGACAACCCGGGGGGATACCTTTGCAGAAGGGCGCAGAGTTGGTCTTGCTGTTCCTGGCTTAACTCCTCCCCCAGCTGTAACGGGACCTGCGGTTCCATGTCGCCTGTCAAGGGTCCTAGTTCTGGCTCAGGTGTGATCGGCATCACAAGGAATTGTTCTCGAGTTCTCCACCTTTTCAACAAGTTTACGTGGTAAATCTGTGAATTCTTTCATTTGCTTGACAGTTGCACCTCGTAATCGACGTCTCCAATTCGGCATAGCACCTTAAAGGGCCCTTGCCATTTAGCCATCAACTTGGACCCTTTGGAGGGTAATAGAAGTAATACCTGGTCCCCTGGCTCAAAGATACGCAGACTAGCTCTGCCGTCATAATAGTGCGCCTGTTTTTCCTGGGCCCTAGTTAGGTTAACCGGGTGAATTCCCCCAACTTTTGGAGCCACTCTCTGAGTTGAATTATGTATTATATGGATCCGGGCCCCTGTGGCTTTTGCTCCTCCCAGGTCTCCTGTAAGACATCCAATATCCCGCGGGGTTACCACCCATATAGAAGTTCGAAAGAGGAGAACCCGGTAGAGACCTGCGGGACTAACCCTGTCAGCGAATAATAATGCAGGAAGGAGCCTGTCCCAGTCCTGGGGGTCCTCCTCCACAAATCGGCGGAGCATAGATTTTAACGTCCTATTAAAACGTTCTACCAAACCATCTGTCTGGGGGTGATAGACCAATGTCTTAAGGGCCTTAATATTTAACAAGTGGCATAGCTCCGCCATTAGCTGGGAGGTTAAGTTCGTACCCTGGTCTGTCAGGACCTCGTGGGGGATTCCCACCCTCAGGATGATTTTTATCAGCTCAGTGGCGAGCGTGGGGACGGTGGTATTCCGCAGAGGGACGGCCTCTGGGTAGCGGGTAGCATAGTCTAGGACCACCATGACGTATTGGTGCCCACTTCTTGATTTCTCCAGGGGTCCCACAATGTCTAGCACGATTCGCTCAACGGTACACCCACCACGGGCATCGGAATGAGGGGGGTCTTTGGCACTTTCCCAGAGCTCGTCCTCTGGCAAGCCGGACAGGTCTGGCAGAAGTCCCTTCCTTCTCGGTGTACCCTAGGCCAATAAAATCACTGCAGGACCCGTTGCAGTCTTCTCATGCCCCAGATGTCCAGCCCAGGGGTTGTCATGGGCCAGTTCCAGCACTGCCCTCCGGTGGCACGTTGGGACTAACAACTGCCTTATCCTCTCTTCTCCCCCCCCCCCCCCCCCCGGTCCTCTAGCACCCGATATAGTCTCAGCGTGTACCTCGAAGTGTGGCCTGCCATTCCCGGTTGCCAAGAGGACCCTCTTTCCATCAGACGCGTAGACCCAGGCCCTCTGGAGAGACGAGTCCGAGCGTTGCTCCTCTCAGAAATCTCTCCCCTCCAGTACTTCCGTCAGAATAAGCCTCCAGCCGGGCAGATCTTCCCCGCTGCGTTTCGGCCTGAGTTCGGGTGTTCCCTCCCCGGCGGGGCCCGCTTTTTGTTCAGGCAGGCTTGCCTGTCCTTAGTCTGTTTCTGCCAGTCGCGCCAAATACGCTGGAAGCCATTCCAGTCCCACCCCAGGATCACGGGATAAGCCAGCTTCGGCATCAGGGCTACCTGGCACATCATTTCCCCTTCCTCCTCGGCCAGGCGGACCCACGCCGTTGGGTACTCCCGCACCTCCCCGTATATGCGTTGCATACGTACCGGAGTCCCCGTCACGGGGGCGTTTTACCAAGTCCGCCTGGACCAGGGTCTGGCTGCTCCCCGTGTCAACTAGGGCTTCCACCAATGTGTCCTTGACCCGGACCTTCACTAGGATCCTCCCATTTCCTTCTAGCCCCCCTTGGCTTACTATCTGCGCTTGTCCAAAGGAGCAGTCCATGTATGGGCAGTCACACCTAAAATGCCCCTCTTGGCCGCACTCGAAGCATAGGTTCTTGTGGTCTGTCTTCCCCGTTGGGACCGGGAGGTCATCCTCTGGCCCCCCGCGTCCTCCGGCCTGGTCTCCCCTCGGGGACCCCGACCACACGGGTGCCAGTCACCGTCATTCTTCTCTTCCCCCTGCCTTGACGGCGGCCTTCCCTGGGATTTCCTCACCCTTCCGGAACCCAGCCATCCCCCTCTAGGGCCTAGGCATCTCCCTCTTTACTTTCCCCTCTTTTCGCCCCTTCTGCTACCAGGAAGTCTTCCATGAGGCCCACCGCCTCATTAAGGGAGCTGGGGCGATGGCGTCAGACCTACTGTTGGCCTTCAGTAGGTAGGATCTGGGAAAATTGCTCCAGGTAAACCATCTCAACCACTTGCGCCCCAATTTTCTGGTCTGGGTCCAGCCACTGCCAACTGGCTTCACAGAGCCTCTGGGTGACAGCCCACGGTCTGGCGCCAGGCAGATATCATTCTTCCCGAAATCTTTGGCAATGAGTCTCAGAGTGATGCCAAACTGATCAAGGATCGCTTCCTTGACTTTGTAGTAATTTAAGGGATCCCACACCGAGAGGCTATGGTATGCTAGCTGCACAGGTCCGGAGAGATAGGGGGCTAAGATGGTGGCCCACTGGTCTTCGGGCCAGTGAGCCGCGGCCGCCACCCGTTTAAAGGTTACCAGGTATGCTTCCCGGTCGTCTGTCGTCCCCATCTTTGTGAGGCGTATCGGTAACTGGGCCCTGCTTCTGAGGCCGGTCTCCATTGGCCCTGCAGGTCCTGGCCCCGTGGCTCCTCCTGCCGGGTGCCTCTGGAGTTCATATAAGTCCCTTATGCCTTGTCTTTGCTGTTCTTGCGACTGCGACATCAGCTGTTGAATCAGCTGCGTCTGCTGTTGGTGATTCTGTCTTTGATTCTCTGCCATCCACTCCAATAATTTGAGGGTCTCCATTGTGGTCACTCCCCCTTTCCTCCGTCTAGTTTCCTTCAACAAAAAAATAAATCCCCCTTTTTTTTTTTTTTTTTTTTTTTTTAAAGTTCCCACTCTGGTACCTCACCCCAAGCCGGGGATCTGGTACCCACATTCTCCACCACGTGTTACCGGTCATAGGGAGGCCCCCCTCCGGGGGTCCGTTCTCCCCCCATAATTACTCCGCCCTTTTTTTCTTTAGCTCCATATGCATTGGCAGGGATGATTATTAGATAGTAATGTTCCTTCTGAAGAAGGGGATAACAATCATGCTTTGTGCAGAGGACTAGACAAATTCACTCATGTGAAGCTAAGAGATCCTGCAGGAAGACTGTTCTGTAGGAGTGGGGTTTTTTTCTTTTGTAGAGCTCATCTCATTGGTATGAAAAGTCTTGGTACTCAGCAAGGGTGCTACAGTGCTCAGGGAAGAGGTACCCATCTTGGGACATCATGTAGCTCAAGGGGAATAGTCTGTAGCTCTCTACAGATATTTTAAAACTTGGAGGCTCCCACAGCCAAATACAGGGTAGTTTGTTTTTTTTAACTTATTTAGGACATTGGGGCTATGTCTACACAGTACCCTTATTTCAGAATAATATCAGAGCGCTTCTACACAGCAAGCCATTATTTCAAAATAAAGGCAAGCTGGAGGACTTCTTACTCCAACTCCTGTAACTCTTATTTCACAAAGAGTAAGGGAAGTTGGAGGAAGAGTGTTCTTCCTTTGATTTCCTGCAGTGTAGACAGTGCCAAAAGCCGAATTAAGCCATTTCAACTTCAGCTGTACAATTGACGTAGCTGAAGTCACATTGCTTAATTCGATTTTTGCCCTGCTGTGTAGATGTACCCTGAGTTTGGATGGTTTTGTGACCTTATTCAAGTGCATAGTTTGTTAATTATATAATTTGAAAATATGGTTTCTTGGTCATGTTTGGGCACTGCCTAAGATATTTGTGAGCAGAATGGGCCTGTTTTGAACTGCACAATTGCTTAATGTTTCTGAATATCTGATTGTGTCAGATGTGAGTCATGTAAACCATTTTGATGTTTAGTGTTCACTGAAATCATTACTGAAAATCCAGACTCACAGGTAACTGGAGGTCTATGAAAGCAGCACTGTAATAGAGTTCTTCATACACTTTAACAGAAACAGAATTCCTGGTTTGATGGATTTGGTGACTTACCTTTCAGCGTCAGTTATTCCAAAATAACGTAGTGTGCATCTACACAGCAAGACCGTTATTTCAAAATAAATTTGAAATAACAGGTTTCTTACTCCGATTTCTGTAAACCTATTTCATGAGGAGTAAGGGAAGTCAGGGGAAGAGTGCTCTATTTTGAAATAACTGCTGTGTAGACAGCGCCAAAAGGCAAAATAAACTATTTCGACTTTAGCTATGCAATTAGCATAGCTCAAGTTGCATATCTTATTTTGAGTTTAACCCTGCTGTGTAGAGGTGCCCTAAGAGATTTTCTCAAGCTGAGATAGTTGTTTGGAGTAGATTCAAATGTTCCCAAGAATGGGTTTTGAATCTTAGTAGTATCTGGAGATTCAGGAAAACAATCAGAATGGGAATCCAAACAAATATGTTAATATTTGGTCATTAATGACATTTTGGTTAATGTGGCACCTCCAAAGACAAATCTCAGGAATCCCCACCCCATTTTTCTTTTCATATTTAATGTATGTGTGTTCCTACCTTGAAGTGTAAGGTTCAGTGGATTCAATTTGCCATATATATCCAGATAAGCTACTGTAGTTAAGTCCACATTACACATGGAATCTGCGAGGTCTGTTTTCCCATGGAGGAAAATTCTGGCTTTATTATACAGTTCATAAACACACAATCACCTCACTTCACTGTGAAACAGAAGCTGAATGCAGTCACAGCCCGTTTCTCTGCATAGCACATTAAACCAATGGGCTCACTGCCCAAGATTTCATAAAATCAACAATTTTAGTGAGGTTGAAGGACTCGTATTACAGCTGCAACGTCTGTGATGCCAAGGCTTGGCAACGATTCATGCAGTGTATATACGTTGCCACCGCTGCTACTTCCTTTTCTGTTCAACCTCATTAAAATCATCTTCAGTGGAATGTTTGCTTACACATAGGCTTAGCACTTGGTAAATATTCCATTATAAAGATGAGATGCATCTGTCTTTCCCTCACCCTCTTTTCCCATTCTGCTTGTGCTGGGGCTGCTGATGACTTTGCAACCCCTGCCTTCCAAATGGGGGCTTTTAGCTATGAGACTTCCTGATGAATGTTTTTCCCAGAAAGGATTCTCTCCGCTGAAGAGCGGAGGGCACACAGGCTCCTAGTCCTGGTGGAAGCATCTAATGTAGACCCTGAGAAAAGAGGCAGGTGATTTTAAGCATGGTTTAATAGAAAAACCAAAAGCAGGCATATTAAATATGCTTCATAGCTTCCAAAGGGAGCCATGACCCACACTGAACTAAGAGACACTCCTCTTCATTATAAAGGTGGAGAAAATTATTCCTCAGAAAAACAAATGCCTCTACAAATAATCCATTATTAATATCCAAATCATCCCGTATCGCAGTGAGCTAGTGGTGGAAATGTCAAGACATTTAATTGTGTGAGCTTTTTAATACACCACTATAGGAGGAGAAAAGGGTGAGACCCAGCTTAGGGTTACCAATTTTCCTGACTAGATGCCATTGCCACAAATGGCGTCCAGTCAGGAAGGCTGGCAGCCCTACGTGGTACTTCCAGCATTAAGGTTAAACATGTAGCTAAATACGTAAGTATAATAGATGTTCAGTTTTCCCTCTATGTAGGATGGCAAGATCAAGATGAATGTCATTAAAGTTTTTTTTAAACTGCAGATAATTTTCATGTGCCACTACAGAACAGAAGAGCTGATGCTTCCTTACCCATTTAAGTGTGTTATACACTTTTTTACCAAAGAGATTTTTTTAAATGCTTCTTCACATAGCCACGCTTTGCGCAGCTGACACAGAAACATTTGAAAATATGTTTAGACTGTTTAAAGCTAAAAATCTACCCATGTATTCACTCTATTAAAGCAATATTAAGTAACTGATTTTGAAATACAATGTATTGTTTTATCTGAAGAGTTAGCAAAATTATTGTAATATTAATCTACTGTGATGTCTGGATCCATGCAAGCAGACCCTTAGTGCACCTTGAATCCCCTATGAATCCAATGGAGCTCTGCACAGGGACATGGGTTCACCAGATTTTATTGCTGGAATGGCACCTATGATTTTACTGGGGTGAAATCACAGTCATGTTGAATTAAATGGAAGTTTTGTCATGGACTGCATTGGGACCAGGTCTCCTCCTTCCCCCAATGATCAATAGCTGAAATCAGTAACAGTGTAGAAGCTCTTTTGAGAAGAGCATGTTTTTCCATCCGAGGAACATAATTCTAGGAGAAAACAAGGCAAGCTACATACCAGTATATAACAATTGCTAGCTAGAAACACTGTAGCATTAATCCCCAATAGACAAATGCTACAAGTCACTGCTAGTAATTATGCAAATATATCTCTTTTAATAAAATGGGTATTTTGCTTTACTACAATACAAGTTATGAGTGGAATGCCAAAGTAAAAACTCAAGTGCAGCATTTACATCTTGCAGAACCATACAATAGAATGAGTTTTGTCAGATTCTATTTGAGAGTAGATGAGTCCATATGAGAGAGTTTGTCTCCGGTTCTGCAATGCCCTGCACTACAGTGAGTCATCAGCAGAGGAGACTGAACCTGGCATCATAGTGATTTTAAAGCAGAAGCCTCTAAAGCCTGAGCTATATGTTTGTTTGTTTTTTGGGGGGGAGGGCAAGGCCTAGAGGACACCGGAAAGAACCCTGGGCACTCCCTTCTCTGAATGAAGTCCTTCCCCTCCCTCCTGTCCACGCAGCAGGCAGCCTGCACTGCCCTGCAGGCAGGGAGGTCAGCTGATTGGTAGGGGGAGGGGCATTGTCAAGCAGCTACTAAAGGGAGCAGCAAGATAAGGAGGTGTTACTGGCTTAAATTTACAAACACCTAAAGAAACAGGTGCCTAATGGGAACTGCATTTATTTTCATTTGACTTTTAATGGGAGTTAGACATCTGGGGTTTTCTGGAGTGCAAAGCAGGTTAGGCATGTATCTGCCTCTGCAGGCACCCAAATACCACTGTATATCTGGGTCTAGGTCTAAAAAACAAAGCCAAAGGCTCTGATGGGAATTGTCAACAAAAGCATTACTTATGATTTTTCCCTCTGTTACCAGAACTGGCTGAAATATGATGACCTATTTTGACAGAGGAGAAAAACCAAGGATAAACTTATGAATTTGTTTTCATTTCAAAGTGTGCCAAATGGACCCATTTTTTTTTAATTTTCCCTTTTCAAAATGTCCTACATCTTTTCTATTTCCCCCTGCCCTCCAAAGAAGTTAGTGAAATTTTTCCTTTACAAAAAGCCCCTCCAAAAACTGGCACACACTAGCTATAAAAGACTTTGAAGTATGAGTTAGTGAAAAAGCATGGCATTTTTTTTACACAAGAGGAACCATTTTGACAATGTCAGCAGTTTGGGATGCGACAGTTTTGTGTTAGAAAAGAGTCCTTTCCTGCTCAAAAAAAAAAAAAAAAAAAAAAAAAAAAAAAAAAAAAGCTTTAAACATTTCAATGAGCTCTGTTGCACTCAGACATTTGAGTGCGTCTTCAGCTCCCCTTAATGCTACCAGGAGGTGTGTGTACTCCACACCTTACAGCAGTGTAGACCTACCCTCAGTGCACTAGCTCAGCTAACGGTAGGGTATGTGTGTTTCCTTGAGCTGTAACTTACACCTCCAGCTGTAGTGTAGATGTACCCTTGGGGGCTTACCTGAGCTCACTCAAGAAGTCTGTGATGGAGTCAAGAATTAACATTGTGTATCCCACAGTAAGAAAGAAAAAGATTCTTTTAACTGATTTTTTTTGAAGTGTTGCAAATATCTAAAACTCTGACCTTAGTGATTTTTTTTAAAAATCCTGTGTTACTAAAATGGTAACATCTGCATCTTTATTAATGAAGCTGCTATGAGTAGGACTATTATTGAATTTAATAGACGGCACGCAGACCCATAAATAGAAGTGAATGTTACATCTTGGCATGCCGCTTCTGAAAGGTTGCTGACCTCTGTACTAATGTAATGAAGTGTGGTCATACAATTGCAAAACAAAATCTAAAAAATTTGGAGAAGCTAAACTATGCCTACATAAATGAAGAAAGCTGCTGAAAAGATGAACCTTAGTTTGTAAGAACTAGTGTGCTAACAAAAGCTACTTCTAGCAAAATCCTCTGGCCCTGCAATGCAGAATTTTTTTTCCATGCAGAGTTAGAGCTGTAGAGCCCCAGTAGACCCAGCAGCCCCTAGCTCGCGAATAGAAGACACTTGATAGAGCTGAAGGATACCCAGCAGCTGTAGGTCCCAGCATGTCCTGAGGGAAGAAGTAGAGCGTAAGAAATTTCATACAAATCCTGGACCCAGCGTCAGCCTATTTCTCTCTCTGGATCTCTGGAGGGAGGGAATGCAGGTGTCTGGCTTGGGGAAACTATGACTGGGCTTTGGGAAGAGAGGTGGTGTAGGTATCTGACTCCGTGACTGGGCTCAGGTGGGGTCAGGGAAGGAGTGTGGGAGTTTGGGGTTGTGGGACCTCACAGCTGGACTCTGGGGGGAGGGTGTGGGTGTCTGGCCATGCAGCTAGATCCAAGGGGGGTAAGGAGTGCAGGTGCCTGGGCTAGTGGGTTACCCCGCAGCTAGAGTAGGCAATGCGGGTGTCTGATCTGGGGTGGTGAGTTGTGGCTGGGCTCTGGGGTGAGTGTGTCTCGACTGGTAGCACCTCATGCCTGGGTGCTGGAGGAGCACTCCCACTGATTTCTGTTGGGGAGGAGTGCAGATGTCTATGCTGGGGGAGGGGTTTGGGTGTCTGGCCCTGTGGCTGGGCTCTGCAGGGGAGAGGACAGAGAAACAGGAACTGGGTTGTCATAGGGGTTTTTTGGGGTTTTTGTTCTGGGAATCATAGTTGCTGATAGGTATTTTGAAATTAATTACCAAAATAACTGAAACCAACATGATTATATAGTGTTATTTTAAATAAAATATGCAGTATTTTAAAATACTGTGCAGAGACTTTTTAATTTATGACACAAAATTCCCCCAGGAGTAAAGAAGAAAGGAATCTACGTAGTTCAAAATATGGGGGGAAAAAAAAACCCAAGAGAAAATGTCAGGTACCTTTGAAACCTATCTGAAATGACAAAATTTACTTATAAAAAAAAATACGCTTCCACTTAGTAGCAGTAATTGTATTAAAACACGGACACCACTGTACTTAAATCTTTCGGGAATAATATGAGGCAGATGGCACACAGAAGGCTGCCTGTCTTTGGAAGTCCCTTGTTCAGGTTTCACTATGTGAGGTTTTTGAGGTTTTTTTGGTCCATGTTGCAGCTGGGGAGGAGCTGTCATCTAATCAGTCTTTTCCGTCTTCCTGTAATGCAGTATTGTGGCTGTGACCCATATATTAAGAACCAGCATGATTATGAAGCGGACTAGAACTAAGGAGGAGAAAAAACATTCAATTAATAAAATATTGTAAAGCACGAGTGCTCGCAATAACTGCTGCCACTTTCACAGGATACAATAACTTCTTTCAAAGCTTTTATTAGTGCACATTCTGAATAGTTCACCTGCCATAACTCCTTAATGCACTGCCTCAAAATACTGTGTAAAGGAAGCCATGTGTAAGACATGGAAAATACTGAAAATAATTTCCAGCTTTGTGTTTTGTATTTAAGGGAGAACGACGAATCGGGTGTCTCCTCAACTGATGAATAGTGATTTCTTAAGTAACACTCAGAAGTATCTAAAAATATTCACATCTAGGTTCCTTAATGTTAAATCTGCTTCTTTGAATCACTTTGACATGAAAAATGAACTTGCTATATATGGCAAGTTTAATACATTGGATTTAAATTCACACAATGTATACCTATTTCTTACGGGAGCATATAAGCATATATAGTGCTGTATTTAAATAACCTTGTCTATAAAAGTCACGCTGGTAAGCTTTTTTTTTTTCTAACTGAAAAATCTTTATTGGTACATTGTTTGAGTTTAATAGGCAAAAATCTGACTCAAACTGAAAGAAACAATCAGATTTGCTCAGTTTTGATTACCTTGAGGTTTTTTTTTTTTTTTTTTTGGCTGTAAAGCTGCAAAATCTATTTGAAAATCAAAGAAGCAGTTTCTCTGGTCACCTGACATTGCACATGTGTATGTATCCCATTTGTTTTATTTGAGGAAGTAAACAGTATACCAAATATACACAAACATTTTCTAAAAGCAGATGTATAAATTTATAAATACACTATACTGCATAACACCAGACATGGAGTAACCAAGAATGAGTGGGGAAACAGTGTGAGCTCTCAACCCCCAAACATTTGACAGGCCACATTTTTGTTTAAACTCCAGATGTCACTGCTTCCATCCGGTTGTCATTGTGCTACACTTTGAAGCAGTTTATGGCCTTTTAAAATTCACTCTGGGTAATATATGATGGGGCAGTTTTCTTTAGCTCATTCTAGTAAAACATCAAAACCACTGACTGACGTATTTCCATTGTCTAAAATTGCTTTCTAGTATATGCAAATTTAGTCATTTTCTACTAAAAAGGACATTTTGGATTGTACTAACTTGAGTAATTGAAATGCCAACAGGTAGGGGCAGTTTCTCAAGTGCACTGTTTGACCAGAATGGAAAAAAAAAAAGACAAAAAGGCTGATCTTATCTATCCCTTAGAATAAATTTATTATAAAACTATCTAACATGCCCATCACATGGTATCCGAATTCCATGTGTTGTCCGCCAATCTCTTATTTCACTGCACTTGCTGGTGACAGCATCACAGCAATCTATAATACTTTCAGCTACATGTAAGTTTCATGTACTACTTACAAATTTTAAACTAGTACAAATAATTTAAATAGTTTCACAGTTTTCAAATAGTTTGTTTTTAAAAATTCAGTCTACCAGTTAGAGAGAAGCAGCTGTTTCTGATATCTTATCCATTTGGGAAAAGTTACTGCTCAATTACTGTGTGTTGCAACTGAAAGAGGGTTTTGTTTTTGCTCCTTTAAGCAGGCACTTTCCTAATTAAGCACATTTTAAATCTATTTTTTCTGTTAAGAGTAAGAAGCTGCCTTTTAAACCGTGAATGCACCCTATGATGAACAAAAATAGGGTTTTTTCTTCCAATTGTCTTCCACCTGGGTGTTAAATACTGAGCCATAATCGTAGTCCTGTGTTGTTTTCTCAGCAGTAGTCCAGTTACCCTGCTGGAATAAACTATTCAGTTATCTGGTTCTCAGTACAATAAATTATATAACTGCTCATAAAACAGGACAAGCTGCTGTTATCTTTGGATAGCGCAGCAGTGAAGAAGTGAAGGCAATTTCATATATTACTCACCCATAGGATCATTTGTGGTCATTAAAGTTGTAACTATTCTTGCTGTAAATTAAAGGAATTGTGGTTAGTGTGCCCAAGAGGATCTGCTGGTGCATCCAACTACTAACAACAATGAATTCTCTACTTTGCAGTTAAGAGAAAAATTAAGCAAAAAAACCCAAACCGCATACAAATATCCACATCTTAAATGTACCCACCACCTACTGTATTCTCAAAATGAAGTCCCAACCCTGAGAGAGCTTTTTCTTTTCAATTTTAAGGGGTTATTTGATAGTAGTAAACCAAAATGCTGATATAATTGGTACTTTTCTACATTTTAAAATGGAAAAAATTTACCACAAGGTAAGCCATGGTAAAAACATACTGTTTCTCTTACTCCCTATTTAACACATTCTTCTCTCTTTTGATGTCTGATTTCAGACTGTCAGATGGCTATGAGCTTCTATATTCAATTTCCAGTTAAAAACTAGAGCAAAATTTACCAGTTTACTATATTAGAGAACTTATTTACTCCCATATATCTCTGTTCATGTTTCACTTATGCTACACACAAGAATAAATCGCTCCACTGTGGGAATTCCTGAGTGAAATTCCATGGCCCTGTATAATGCTTGGGGTCAGACTTAGATTATCATAATGGTCCCTTCTGGCCTTAATCTTTGAAGCACCATCATGTCTCATAACGGGTGTGATTTGACACACTATCTCTATTATAACTAATCTACACACCAGAACCCTATATAAATTATTGCCTAGATTCAAGAACATGAACAGGATATGACTTAAGCTTTGTCTACACTACATAGCTTTTAGCAAAACAGCTGTGTCCACACAGCTGTGTTGCTAAAAGTTGGGCAGTGTAGCTCCTGTTTGTCATCTCTTTTGCCAACAAAATACTTCCTCCCCCACTAAGCGGCATTTACACCATGCTGCTCACCCTGGCACTTGATGTGCAAAACTTGTATCTTTTGAGGGCAGGGAGATTAGCACCTCTGAACGACTAAAGTTTTGTCATTCACTTGCCAGCATAGACCCAGCCTTAATGTTTAGCAAATATTTCTAAATGTTTCCAGAATCAGTGGCATGCCTTTAAAATTATTGGTTGAAAATGGCTAGAGATCCTTTCATTAGGTCCTTTAAGACAGGCGAGCTTTTTCTCCAATGAAATATATAATTATATATATAAAATCTATTTAAATGAAAAAAATATGATGTAGGCTTTGATAAGTGATTTTCCAATATTGTCACTTGTCTGGAATTACAGTAATAAACTAATGGAAAGTATTAGGATATTAAGTTGTGAAGACAAAATAGGAAGACAATTGCAATGCACATCAGAGTTACAAATTCTGATATTTTTCTATCCTGGATTTTCATTAACTTAAAATAATAAAGACTGAGACTCTTTCTTCATAAAAGTAACAGAGATGACACATGCATAAAAGAACAGGTACTGTTGCAGAAAGATAACATTCAAACATGGTCAAACAGTTAAACTAAGGGTGATGTCCTGATTAAGCTGAAGTCCATGACAAAACCTCACACTGACTTCAGCCAGGTCAAGATTTCACTATTATTTTTAGGCAATAATATGCAAAGATACTCTGGGGAAGAATCAGATTTACTATGGGTTTGACAAAGCCTCTTGCTGTAGTTACAGATGCATTAGGACAGTAATGGCTTTGGGGTAGTCACTTTATTATACAAAACTCCAATGCTTTTGCATATTGCTTACTTGCACAAGTGTATGTAGACATACTCCAGGTCAGGGCGCTCACTTGTCCAGAATCTCTTGTTTGCCATAGACATCTCAGCTGAGCAAATTTACTTGCTGCACTGATTAATGTACACAAATTCTGCAGAGAAAGATTTAAAAAGAGAGACAGAGCACAGCTGTTTCTAGTTCCATCTAAAAAGAAAGTACTTAGGTTAGGCCTAAAATGTATGCTTTACTTAAAAAAAAAAAAAAAAAAAAGTAGAAATATTTTTGATATTTTAAAAAAAAATCCTTAAGTGGTTGCCCAAATATTACAGAACCTTACTAAGAAATTATGAAACAAAGTGAAACTGTCCAAAAACCAATTGGTCTTGTTCTGTGGTACAGGGTCTGAGAAAAGTGTAAAATATAAAGGATAACAATTACTACACTTGGTAGCTTCTGATAGCTACATCTTAAAACAAAAGTTATTTTTAAACTAAGTGTGCTCAATAAGTAGTGCTACATTCTCAAACTATTCACACAGGTGATAGGCAAAACTACTTGGAAACTGCTCATTGAACAGTCACGTTCAAAACACCCTCTAGAGCAGGAGTGGGCAAAAGGGCCTCTGCGGGCCAGATTCGACCCGCCAAGCAAGCACACAGAGGCCCTGCTGCTCCCTCAGGCCAATCAGGGCCTCAGGGTGGGAGGAAGTGCGTAAAGTCTTCTTCTGCCCTGCCCCTTCCCTGCAAGGAGTGCACGGCCCACAGAAGCATCATGGGCTCATGGCAGGGCAGGAGGACTTCACACGCTCCTCCTACCCCCAACCCTGATTGGCCTGGGAGTGAGGGGAGCATGCAAAGTCTCCTCCCACCCTGCGAGGGGCGTGGCACTTCTAAGTGCCACATGCTCCTTGCAGGACGGGGGCAGGGTAGGAGGAGACTTTGCACACTACCCCCGGCCCCAGGCCTGCTCAGCTGGCAACTGACTGTAAGCACAGCACTCCCTTGCAGGGCAGGGGTAGGAAGTGAGAGACTTCATATGCTCCCCTCCCCAGGCCCTGATTGACTTGGGAGCACGCGAAGTCTTCTCCGACCACCAGGGGCATGAGCACCTAGAGGGAACCACCAGCTGTTCAGAACAGCTGGCAGTTCTCTTGGGGGGGCAGGGGGCCAAGATTTTGCATGCTCCCCCAATCCCCAGACCGATCCTGGCCCCGCCCCTTCCGGGGTAGCCCAGGCCACTTCAAAAATTTCTGAAGTGGCTCCTGGTCAAAAATTATTGCCCACCCCTGCTCTAGAATAAGTTATAAAATACAATTCTTTACCTGATCTAAGTGGGACTTGGACCAGATCAGATAATCAAAAATTCAGATAATCATAATGGGCAAAGAGCTTTATATTTATTTTTAAATGCAGGGTTGTTTTTAAACTAGCTGTCCTCTCCTGGAAAAGCAGTAAGACATATTCCCCTTCTTATCTACTTACAAAATGCACAAACTTTTAGTTCTTGCAAACAATGTTTTGTTCATTTATGTACAAGAAAACCAAAATGAGTTTTTAACAAGCTATCAGCCCTGAGACCTTCCACCTAGGTTGAAGCATTAGTTTCCCATGTTCCTGGGTATTTTGGTTAAGATGGAGAACTGGAAAAAGGCAGCTCAGATAAAAGGGGTTGTATGGTACATTAAAAAGGTTAAAATGGTTTTTCACTGATAAATGGAACTATGAAAGGTATGACAAATATATATATGCAGTTTCAACTTAAGAGCTGCTACTTACCATCGCCAGGTCTATTACCCATTTCTGAAGAGTTAGAAAGTACCATCCTCCCACAAATCTTACCTTGAGTTAAGTTTCATAATGCTCAGTTATATGGGCACTGAACAAAGAATTTGTAGATCAGGATATTAGCTATTATTTCCTAATCTTAATAGAAGATACTCTTTCTAATGAGAAAATATGTTGTAAACCAGTGTTGAGCAACACAAACTTAAACTGTAGTCCCAGGATGGCTCTAGAACATGAATGGGGAACCTATGGCCTGTATCCAGCCCCTGGCTTATTTTAATGTAGCCCATGGGGAGACTTGAGGGCCCCACGTGGCTGGAGTGTGAGTTAAGTGTCTCTTTTTTTTTTTTTTTTTTTTTTTGCTTCTCAGTTATAAGTGATGTCAGTGAAGTATGTCACCATTACTAGCATTCACTGTACCTCCCAAAGGTCGTTACAAAAGATGGAGCCCTTGTGGCAGTGTCCTGAGGGAAACAGACTGGTGCTCTTTCACTCCCCTTTGCTGGGAGATGATGGAAATGAGGGCTGGACTTCCACGAATACCTTGTCTATAGTAGAACAGTGATTGAAATAGTTGCTGAAGAATAAACTAGTCTGCAATAGCCATTGTAGAATAGCTCTCTGTGTGTATATTACTCTGGAATAAAAGTTACTATTAATCCATTCACAAACATGAAACTTTGATTCTGTGAAACATTTAGGCACATGCTAAATTTTAAACACATTAAAAAACAACTAATAGTCTTGCAGCACCTTAAAGACTAATAAAACATGTAGATGGAATCATGAGCTTTCGTGGCACAACCCATTTCTTCAGATGAATGGAGTTATTAAAGATCCACTT
Source organism: Rafetus swinhoei (assembly GCA_019425775.1). Taxonomy (NCBI): domain Eukaryota; kingdom Metazoa; phylum Chordata; order Testudines; family Trionychidae; genus Rafetus; species Rafetus swinhoei. Next base: position 27,793,174 of record CM033440.1, read on the forward strand.
TTGAAATAAATAACTTCATGTAGCATGGGTACTCTGGGCACGTCTAGACTTACTTTCACTTTTGAAAGAGGTTCTTTTGAAAAAGAAAGTAGTCTAGACGCGGTTCTTTCGAGAAAAACCCCTTTTTCGAAAGAACCGTGTAAACCTCATTTTTTTTAGGAAGAATGGTTCTTTCAAAAAAGGGTTTTTTTTCTCAAAAGAACCACGTCTAGACTACTCTCTTTTTCGAAAGAACGTCTTTCGAAAAAGTGAACAGAAGAAGATATGCAAATTCCCACTGAATTTGAATATCTTCTTTCGAAAGTGAAAGCAAGTCTAGACGTGCCCTCTAATGGTACATCTACACAGCAACATTATTTCAAAATAACTAGTGTTATTTTGAAATAAGTCCACTTCTACACAGCAGGCAGTTATTTTGAAATAATGTTGAAGTACTGCCCAGCTGGAGGACTTCTTACTACAACTCCTGTAACCCTCATTATACTAGAGTAAGGGAAGTCGGAGGACGAGTGCTCGATTTCCAAATAAGTGCTATGTAGACGTTCCCAATTTCTAAATAAGCTATTTCAAAATAAGCTACGCAATTGATGTAGCTCAATTTGTGTAGCTTATTTCGAGTTAAGCCCTGCTGTGTAGACGCACCCTAATTTACTATTTCTTCTCCCTTTTTTCCTTCTTTTTTTCTTCTCTCTTCTCTCCCTGCCCCCATCCCATCCCCTATTTATTTCGAAACTGGACCTTTAATAACTCTTTTCATCTGAAGAAGTGGGTTGTGCCCACGAAAGCTCATGATACCATCTACATGTTTTGTTAGTCTTTAAGGTGCTGCAAGACTATTTGTTGTTTTTTAAGTTTTTCTAGTTACAGACTTACTTGGCTACCCCTCTAAAGCTTTTAAATACATTGACAGTCCTGTTGAAATCAACTGAACTATCCACGTGAATAAAGACATATACTTGGTTAAAGGTCAGGACCATAATTTTCAAGACTTTTATTTGAATTTTACAAAATTGCTGTAAGATGTTCTATCCATAGCAGCATTTTAGAAACCCACTACACTGTAATTTTTTATTACAAATTTTAATCTAACATTGCATTAGCATAAGTCTGTAGACCATAGTAAAGTAAAATTAACAATACTGTTTTACTGCTGCTTTTCAAAACCATAGGAACAGTTGTAAAACTGTCATGAATAATGTCCAGCAACAAGTGGCAGCATTAGAGTCACCCAAGTTGGCTTGGAGCTCTTGGCAGGGAGGGTAATAAAAACCCAGGACCGAAGAGCCACTCCTTCTGCCCTCCAGAAAATAGAGGCAGTAGAGTTTCACATTTAACACCTACATGCAGGCTAAAGTGGTTCAGAAAGACAAAGCCCCAAAACAGAGCCCAAAGCTGATGTAAATCCCAACACAACCCCCTTCTGCAGCAGCAGGAATAGAAGGGTGGTCACTTTCTCCCTAGATCCTGCTAGTAGTTTCCCAGACTCATTTTTCATATTATTTCTGTTTGGGGTCGGATAACTTATCAAGCCCTGCTACGAAGTGTCCAGTGCCAAATGTAAACCCAAAACTGTATATCTTTCCAAAGGAGCACCTAAAAGTCACGTGTGTGCAATCTACAGTTGACATGATTGTCTAAAAGAGTTAAACAAACTTCATATTTTCCATTATGTGTGTGCATGACACATGTAAATTTATGAATTAGCTTCATTCCTCCTCGGTTGTGGGCCCAGTACAATCAAGTACAGATGCAGCTTATGCTGCATAAAGGCTTTTACTAAAATCTAAAGCTACGTCTACACTATGGAGCTATTTTGGGATACCGGAAGTATCCTGAAATAGCTTTTCTGTGTCTACTGAAGCAGCCCATTATTTTGAAATAGATTTTGAAATAATGAGCAGCTTATTCTGATGTCCCAGTAACCTTCATTTCACGAGGATTAAGGGGAATTTTGGAATAGCGAGTTATTTTGAAAAATTATGAAATAAGCTATTTTGAAATACGCTTGAAATAAGCTATGCAATTTGCATAGCACAAACTGCATAGCTTATTTTGAGCTAAGGATGCTGTGTAAACGCACTCTACGAGAGTTGCATACAAATAAGAAATGCACATTAAAAGGTGGCTGAAGATGGTTTTCAATGACACTTGGAAATAAAATGCTCAGTCTTCTGTTAAAGAACTATGAGAAGTGTTGTGCAAATGGAAATGGGTGGACATCAAAGGATACATGACTACGTAAGGCAAAGCTTGCTTCATGTTGCCACTGTAATGCAGAACAAAGAGCAGAAGAATGACATCTGAAAGAGAAGATCAGTCATTACAAATAGGAACTCAAGGTCACGGTAAAATATAAAACAACAAAAAAGTATTACCTTGTGCAATTAGAATGGGGTACTCCAGGTAAGTCTCAAGGGGGTAACTGTAGTAACTCTGGTACCTTAGAAATACAAGGAAACTAAAGAGAAAAAAAATTGAACAGTTTGCTTGCCTACAGAGAGAGGTTCATTGACCATTTCATTTTTAAAACCTATTTATTATGGGAATGCCCAAACTCTACAAGCTGAATCCAGGCCCCACAGTGCAAACTATATTCAGGAAGACAAAGTCTTGGGCCTGAAGATTTTGCAGTTTATTTCAATATGTATGTGTGAGCTGACAAGCTGTACAGATAAGCCAACACATTCACACAAAAGGTCTCAATACCAGTGTCTGAAAGAGTTAGTTCAAACAGTTGCTATTTATGAGAGAGAAATGAAACTTTCATGTATTTAAACTCCAATCATAATCTATGGGAAATCTTCCTTGACTGATTTCTCAAATTATAATAATCCTACTAATGATGTTCCAAATTAAAAATGAGGTAATAATTGTTTTAAAAGGCTGAATAATTGCAGAATCCAAGTACCTTGAAGTGGAAAATATCTACTCAACCATCCAGAGCATCTCACTGTTAGTGCAGGATTGTGCATTGCATTTCCTATTGGATCCTCACTAGGGTTGTGTTCAATTTAGTTTTAAATGTCTCAGGGAATGGCATTCTTACCACTTCCTTTGCAAAACCACTCCATTACCATAACAGATCTTCGTCTGAAAGTTTTCTCTGACACCAAGTTAAATTTTCACAAAAATATCTCCTATTAACCCTCTGGCTTTTTGTAAAAATCGAAGCTCTGGCACATCAAGAAGAAACCAAATTCCATACGCAAGGAATATAGGGGTAGAATTGAGAAGAACTGTAGAACAGATCTCCTGATGTATGGGGCAGGGAAGAGAGGCAGTTCCCTGCGTAACTGGCTCCTACACCATTTAAGACTTCAAACTAATGCTAAACTCCAGCTGAAAGTTTATTAGACACTAGTGTAGCTTTTTGGAGTAAAAGTATCAAATATTCTTGCATAATTCTCAGAGAGGTAGCTGTGTAACTTTAAAAACAACAACCATAGAGACTAACAGAAAAATATAGTATCATGAGCTTTGGTGGCATTTGTATAGACTAACCTGCACTCCATACCAATCCCAAATGTTGCCCATAAATCCTGAATATGGTACATCATCATGTATTCCTTGTCCACAAACAAAATTTTAAATGTTGGCCTCACCTCATTGATACTGACACCTCTACTGCAAAGTTCTACTTTGAAAAGTAACACTGTGAGGTGGCATTGTGTAACGCTGTATCTCTGACTTGTTGGTCATATCTACTCAGTTAACAAATATTTTCTGCCAATCCTGCTTACTCACTCAGGGTTTGACTGATAGGTTGTTTCCATATAATTCACGCATCAGTACCAGCAATAACTATTATGAAGGCCAAACAATCCCTCAATCATATGCTAGAAGATGGAGGTGGGAGGACATAATTTGACTCTGCAACTGGAACTTTAATTAAACTCACTTGTCCTTAGCTGTTAATAGGTCTGCAGGGCTAATGAGTAAAAAGTAGTGCACTACTTGCTTGTCCAGAAAGACCCTGTTCCTAGGGACACTCAAGTGCATGTGTAGCATGAAGTCAATAGGGACTGCTAAAGTGCATAAAGCTATATGTGTGCTTACACTTTGCAGAACTAGGCCACAGCAGCTGCAATCCTGAATAGGCCCGTATGTGTGAAGAGAGAACCTTTAGAGTAAAACATAGTGGACCTTCAGAGTAAAACTTCACAAAGTTGAGGGGGTGGATAATGTATTATACAGTCAGCTATTCCTAGCATCTTAACACAACTGGGAACACTTAATACTTTGCAAATTAAAGTCACTGGTAAGACTTTTTCTCTCCCATGCACTGACATGCACGTAAACACATTTGTTTTTGTTTTAAAACAAACCTATTTATAGGAGGCGCTCAGGTCTTAATGAGCAAGGACATTATTTTCTAAGTATAAAGTTACGGCACTGTTTGTTACTAGAAGTTAACAGATAAACTGTTCTTTTGATATGGGTTGTGTTTTTTGTAACATGACTAAATATGACACCTCCTGGCGTGGAAGAGAAGCCTGTTTAAAGTAATATAAAGTGCTACCAGACTATTTGTTGTTTTTTTAAGTTTATCCTGTACAAATTAACTCGGCTACCCCCTGAAGCTTCTAAAGTAGTATAGTTACTTATGACAACAGCAAGCATATGATACTTTGTATATATCATGACTAAATTTAAGCCTGACTAAGAATAAGCTTAAAGTCAAACAATGCCTCTTAAGTCTTTTGGAAGGGAGAAATGGTACCAGCCATTAATTCAAGTGATGATCATGTAGCAACATTCATCTTGTAATGCATAAAATACAATTGAGCAGGCTAATATACTACATCTGATTAAAACAACTTGGATGCAGTCAGTTATAACCAACTGCAAAGTAGGATACAAACACTGCTTTCAGTTCTAAAAATGTTTATTGTACAAACCGATCCTGTTTTGAATATTTGTAATGTGGTACTGCAGTTAGTTCCTTTTTATTCAACATATTTAAAACTGGTTTTTATTTTTTAATTATAATTGGTTTTAATAACTGGAACTGCATACTTTGCATTCCCATAGCTTCTTCTATCCTGTGCTCTTTAAAAGGATGCTCTGCAAACTTCATACAACTTAATTTCTCAATACTTCCTTGAGGTACGTAAGGAAATAAAATAGCCCAATTTTAGATGAGAAACCTGAGAAAAGAAATTTTGTACAAAGTTACAGAGGAATCCAGGGAGAGAACAGGGAACTGAACTATGATCTCCTGACACTCAGACCTCTGTCTTAATAAGAGCACCATCCTTCCACTCAAGCCTACATGTTGGTAAATATTGTACTGAATGCTGCCTTTATGATTTGCAGCCAAATGACAGGTACTTTATTATGGTATTCTCAGTTTGTCACTTAGGCATAGATGCTGCAAACTGCTATCATCCACGGCGCAAACAGGGGCTAGTTCAGGAAAAACTGAGGCCACAGTGTGGCTAGGTCTAAACTGCTAAGGAGGCAAAAATATGTCCCTTTATTATTTGCAGTGCAAGCGCAGGTATAGCTGATACCTCACACAACAGATAGAGACTGATCCTGTCACAAGATGCTTGTAACCCAGAGTTCAGACACAACACAAATGAGGATGAGAACAGCTGAGAGAGTAGAATAGAGTGCAGCTGGACAGTGTTACATATTTAAGATCAGCTTTTTAAGGCTCAAATATAAGAGTTATTGAGCACTCTAGTTTTATTCTGAACTTCAAATAATAGTAATAATAATAATAATTAATGTGACACTCTGATTTGTGGGGAGAAATTGGTCTAACCTTACCAATAATGCATTTCTCCACTCAGATTTTTTTTCTGAATCAAGGGCATTCAGTTTTCATTACATAACATAGGTGCAAGTAGAGTTGAATGAACTATTCTTAACAAGCAATTTATTCAACAAATGTAACCCCTTTTACTTTTGGCAAATCATTTGCAAACAAACTTCAATTCTTATGAATCCAGGAGTCAATTTATACTGACTGTGGACTGAAGATGGCCAGATCAAGCATTTGCTGACTGGCTTATCCCTACATATTGCAGCCTGTGGGTTTCTTGTAATTTATGCACTGTCACAATTGTGTTTATTGTTTCCATTGTGTTTAATGTTTCCAATTCACTTTCATACAGTGCTATGGGTCACCTAAATTAAGTAGTATATTACTCCTGCTTCCTAACTGGATGAGTCCAGAACTTACAAACTTATTTTAAGGTCACCATGTGAAAATGACACATGCAAAAACATATTTGCATGAATATTTGGGACACATTTTCTTTCTACAATCATTTCTTACCAACAAGATTTCTCTTTCCATGAAAGTTTATAGAAACTGTAACTAAGTGATCACTGAGCTCAATGCACAGCTAACCAGGTGAAATTCTATGGTCTTTAGGGTTGTCTACACCGCATCTGGAAGCAAGCCTTAGAGCCTACGTCCAAAAACTTGTGCTCGCACAAAGGACGTATCTAGACAACGCTGAACGGTCAAAAGAGGATATGCAAATTCCGCAGGAATTTCGAATGTGAAAGTAATTAAGACGCGGCTTTTTCAGCGAGCCACTCTCTTCATCAAAAAGCCGCTCTTCCTTAAATGCCGGGGCATTTATGTGCGCCCGCCTAGTCGGGGTCGCAACGCGGGATGGCTGGGGGCGGATGGGCCATACGCGCTGCGGGGCCGAACTTGCGCCGTGACAGGGTGTGGGGAAGCGCCGGCAGCAGGAGAACCTGCCGGGGAGCACAGCGGGGAATCTGCGGGAGTAGGGCGGCCGGTCCGGAGCAGCGAAATGGCCACGGTGGGGGGGGTCTGGCGCTGGTGCAGGTGCACTTAGCACGGGGCCGGCCGCCCAGGCGATGTGGTGGGATGACGTCACCCACCGGTGCGGCGCCTGCCACACAAAAAGGTTGGGGACCACTGATCTAGATGGTGTTTGGTCCTGCTGTGAGGATGAGGGGACTGGACTTGATGAACTCTTGAGGTCCCTTCCAGTTCTAGTGTTCTATGAAATTTTCCTCCTTGCAGGCTCGACAGCAAAACTGAGTTTCTAAGAGAGCCTTGAACTGAAGGTGGAGGTTTCATTCATAGATCTTTATGTAGGCTGCAGTTTAGCAATTGCTCTATTCTCAAATATAAACTATAAATTGTAACTCCAGTTTGGCAGATCTAACATCAGCGCATCTATAATATAGAGAGCATTGCCCATAAAGAGCAGTGCCACCTCTCTGACTGAGTCTGTCAGCTTAGGAATAATTGTTACCTCTTTGCAAATGTTTGTGATGAGAACAGCACCATAGTAGCTGCACATACACTACAAAGTGAAGCAAACCTGTATTGCAAAAAGAGAGCATACAATTCTATGCTGCTTATTTGTATGACAGTAGCACCCCAGAGGCACAAGTCAGGAGTGTGGGCCTCACGGTCTTCAGCACTGCCCTCTGTAAACACAAATTAAAAAGACAGTTCCTGCTCCAAAGGGATGCTACAGCTACCTTAAAGATAATTGGGTGGATGTATGGGAGATAGTGGAGGAAGGACTCAGCGGGGGTAGCTGTGTTAGTCTGTAACTAAAAAAATGTAAAAAAACAACAGCTGTCCTGTAGCACTGTAGCGACTAACAAAAATATATAAATAGTATCATGAACTTTCATGGGCATAACCCACTTCTTCAGATGACAAATATGGAGCAGGAGCCACAGAGGTGGAATTATAAAGCAGAAAAAGGGGGCAAAGTTGTCAGTAAGGAGACAACTGTAAAGAAGATCAGGTTACACAGTCTAACTCCATAAATAGGCAGGTTTTCAAGTCAACGCTTTTTAAAATAAACCTGAAAGGATGAATCACTAACCTTGATTAACGGGAAATGTTCACATTACAAAGAGTTCAAAACTCAACCCTGAGCACTAACTGTTGACTAACATTGAACGGACTTACTTTTAACCAGACTTACACAAAGTCTATTTGATCACTTTGTTACAGTAAACAGTGTATTTTCCTAAAAGGTTAATTGGTTTGAATATTCCAGTGCGCCCCACCACCAAGGGCTTCAAAAGCAGCATTCCATTTCAAATTAAAGTCAGGCAAGCTTGGCCCAGGCGGCCTCCTGGGCGGGGGCCTTTGTTAAAGAATGAAGCCAGGGGAAAGCACTCGCTCGTTTCCCTTACACGTGCTTTCCGGGGAAGGGAAACTCCTAGACTATTTGCTGACAACACACGCGGCAACAGCCGGGCTTGCTGGCCGGGAAGCCTCGGGCTCCTAGCTCCTGTCCTGGTGGTGCGGGTGGGGAAGGTGCCGCGTTTCTCAGCCATCAGTCAGGGCTGGGAAGTCCTTGGCTGGCCGCCCGGGTGCTGGGAGGCAGCGGCTGCCCGTTGAAGCTGGAGCGAGCTCAGCTCTGTCGCTTCTCGGTGGGGGACTCACCCGCCTCGGTTTCCCCAAGGACTCAAGGCTGGACCCGCCCTCAGCGACCCGCAGCCCGGGGAGCGGCGACTCGCCCGGCGCACGTGGAGCCGGGGCGCGGTCAAAGCAGGCGGGGTCGCGCTTCCCCCGCGGGGCCCCCGGCCGCTTGCAGAGGCGGGCCCGGCCCGGCGCCTGGCTGCCGGCTCTTACCCGCTCAGCTCCAGCACCAGGCTCTGCAGGCTGAGGCCGCGCGCGGACCCGGCCGCCCCCACGGCCACCACCTGCGGCAGCTTGAGCACCATGCACACGAGCAGCGTGCTCCAGTTGGCCAGCGCCAGCAGCGCCTCCATCGCGGGGCCCGTCTCTTCCGCTGGCAGCCGCGGGGCCGGCCCGGGCTCGGCTGGGCGGGGAGGCGGGCTGCAAACCCGGAACGGGAGCGCTGGGGGGCCGGGGACACTGGCGGTGGGGAGCCCTGGCTCCCAGCCCGACAGGGATGTGGGGGGGCTGTGCTGGCCCCAGCGCGGGTGTGCGTGGAGGGGAGTGAGAAGCGCCTGCGGGTGTTTCTGTGCGTCTGGGGCCCAGGCCCCGCTTTCCAGCCCATAACCCAACTCGGGGAAAAGCAGCTGGCACCAGACTCCTTCATCTCTCCTTGCCCCTAGTTCTGGGCCACTGGCTGCCAGTTGTCCCGATCTCCCTGGCCCCAGAGCAAAGGATGAGCGGGTGGCCGCTGTCTCTGTGGAGTGTGTTTGGCAGGGGCAGCCAGGGGTGAGGCCAGAAGCCGGTGGCCCAATCCGGAGCGGGCAGCACCATGTAAATGCGCTGCCTCCAGAGTAGGGCTGGGCACTGGCTGCTCTCACCTGTCTCCAGCAGGCTGCACAGCACAAACTCCTTGGCTGCCTCCACCTCCTGCTCCCAGGTCACATCCCAGGGCTGCACCTAGAGGGGGCTTCCTGCTGCAGCCGTGGCAGCTCCAGCCACTGGAGTAGCCGCCACCTCCCATGCAGCTCTGGCCTGGCCGAGCTACTGGAGTAGTTGCCCCCTGCCACGTGGCTCGCAGTTCCAGCCCTGGGGAAGGGCTGAAGCTAGGGCCAGGGCTGAATGTTGGCTGCCCTGCTGCTTCTGGCATGGGTCAGCCACCCAGGAGCATCTGAACAGCCACTGCGTGGCCCTGCTGAGGAGGTGGGCAGGCCTCAAATCCTTGTTCCCAAGCTCACGGTACAGTGAGCCTGGACCTTTGTGAATGTGTTGGGCTGGAGAGGCCTGGGACAGCCTCCCCGCAGTGAGACTCACACCCAAAATTCCAATCCAGGCACCAGTACAGTGCCCATGGAAACTGAGGCACATACACAGAGTTACTACAGTACAGTAGAAATCGCATGCAACATAATAAAGTGAACAGCGTGAATACAATCCCCTGAAAAAATGAGGAAGTACGGTTCTTGTGCAAGAGGGGGTTTTTGTGCAAAAAGGCGCTGTGTAGACGGCGCCTTTTTGCACAAAAACCTCTTACACAAAAACGGCTCCTAATTAATTATGCAAATGAAGCATGGCAATATGCCAATCTGCACTTCATTTGCATAGGCTTTTGCAGAAGAGGGAAGCTGTGTAGATGTAGCCTTTGTCACACATGGGTTCCGTGTATGCAACATACCTGTCACGAGGTCTGTGCATTCATGTTACAGCGGTGCCCCAAAGACCTTACCAAATTACTTTGATATTTTTGTTTATTTCACAAGGATTTTTTGATTGCCCCATGCAATAGATTGGGCACACAGATTTCTTGTATCCCTACAAGTTACCTTGTCTTGTATGATGCTGATGATGTAAAGCAATAACATGTCCAGAACTTAATTAACATCTAAATCATACAACAACACTTGTAAATCAGTGATGTAAAGAAGCACAGTTTACTTAGACCAGAAGTCACAGGTTTTTCCCTAAATAAAACAGTTATTATAAGTGGAAAAATATAAATCTAGATAACTTTTTTAAAAGTTGTAAACTGTAAATGCTAAAAAACCACCTCTTTATTACAGAGCATTCTGAAAAGTGAATTTGGGGATCTTGAAAAATGTAATGGGTTTGAACTTCTTGCCTATATGAATACATGCTACTTCGTTCAGGACAGAAACTCATAGACTCATAGGCTACGTCTAGACTGGCATGATTTTCCGCAAATGCTTTTAACGGAAAAGTTTTTCCGTTAAAAGCATTTGCGGAAAAGAGTGTCTTGACTGGCACGGACGCTTTTGCGCAAAAGCACTTTTTGCGGAAAAGCGTCCGTGCCAATCTAGACGCGGTTTTGCACAAGAAAACCCCGATCGCCATTTTCGCCATCGGGGCCTTTTTGCGCAAAAAAGTCCTGAGCTGTCTACACTGGCCCTCTTGCGCAAATACATTTGCGCAAGAGGGCTTTTTCCCGAACGGGAGCAGCATAGTATTTGCACAAGAACACTGACAATCATACATTAGATTGTCAGTGTTCTTGTGCAAATTCAAGTGGCCAGTGTAGACAGCTGGCAAGTTTTTCTGCAAAAGCGACTACTTTTGCGGAAAAACTTGCCAGTCTAGACGCAGCCATAGACTTTAAGGAGCAACTGATCAGGAGCAAATAAAGACCTTAAGAAGCCATGCCTTGAAATAAATGAAAATTGTTAATCAATTATTCCAGATATTCCTTGTTTAAACAAAGATCTCAGGTGGTGGTAATGTTTACTATAGATCTGATTTTTCAGAACAGCTGTGCATGTACAGATCTAGTTGAAATCCACTCTGCATTTATAAAAACCCAGTCATAGATGTGTGTGGCATTTCAGATACTCTGAGGATGGCAGGAAGATATTTAAGGTATTATCTGCTTGACCATGAAACTGCAGCTTATGGTCTCAAAGATATGCCAAAGAAAACTGTGATTTATAAAATCTTGTGTTGCTGTGAAGTGTACCAAATTTAAAGCGATCAAGAATCAAATATATACACCTTCACCAGCATATTTTACTCTATAATCTTTTGTATGAGTGCTTGTGCTCATTTATCTGTTAGACAAAATAATGTGTCAGTTCTGCAGATATTTTAACTACACCTCATCTTCCAGAACAGGAAATGAAACAAGTAAAATTATTTACTGTCTTTCCTTGTCCTATTTATATAATGGCATTGCTTTGCATCTATTTACAGATTATTTTAATCTAAGCTCCCAGTACTGCTTAGGAGAACACCATGCATCACAAAGCCGGAATGCTTTACTGTAGGACAAATCATTTTTAATTCAAATTCTAACATTACAAGGATGTTTTGCTCATTTTGTTGACTGTGGACTACCTGCCACACAGGCCAAATTGTGCTTTTTGTACCAAATATAGGCTCCTCCCAATCAATATTCTGCAGAAAAGGGCAGTATTCCTTTCAATTGCAATTTATGTTTCAAGTCTTTACATTCTTCTAATCTTCAGCTACAGATTGCCTGTTTTGTAACAGATGGCCCATGGTTACACACTACAGCCCTTGAAATAAGAATACACAGAGCATTCTTCATTGCTGATTGCTATCTTGAAAATAAATGGAAAAAAGAAGATAAGCTTTCAATAGCAAACCATTCTGATAATGACGAAGAATTATCTTTAGTGTGTCCTAAATCAGAATGATGCTCTGAGTCGCAATTTTTTCCACCAGGAATTCCAATCTGCTTTTTTTATTTCAGTCCATTCTCTTAACCTTGCATGGTAACAGGGATGGCTACAATTTTAAAAACATCCTCTAATTTTGCAGGTGGGCAAAAATAAAATTGGCCTGAAATCTGTGGAACATATATAGTTATTACCTTGTTCAAGCTACAAATTCACAGCCACATTCTGCCACTGAATGCCTTTATCTGGCTCCCACAGTATTTAAATGGAAGCCACACATGCACCAGAGTATAGTAGTTGGCTCTCATGTGACTGGAGTTGTTAGGTTGCTGTAGATGTAGAGAGTCAGGACTTTTCCCAAGTTTGCTGTGGTATGTCGCTAGTTTCTGACCCAGGCATAAGCAGTTCCACATCTCTTGAGACATAATATTGTTTTAAGGTTCAAAAGCCTCTTCATACCTCTGTAGAAGTTGAGTGGGAGTTTTGCCACTGACTTCAGTGAGGAGTGGGACTGGCCTAGAATTGACCAGTCAGAGACAAGGGAAAATAAGCTTAGGCTGCACAGCCTCCTGTTGCAAAGTGGTACAGATTCATCACTAGTGTAACAAACACATCTGTGCTGCAGATCCCTCATCCTGTGCAGTGCTGAGTGCACCGTGGAAGGTGCTAGCTCCTGCAGCTCTCATTGAGAGATGAGGACACTGGCATGGAATGAGGCACCTTTCATCCCAGCACGGGGGTTTGTTGGGATAGTGGAGGAAGAAGCACGTCCTTCAAACATGGTGCCTTCCACCTGAGGGGGTGGTGTTGGTAGCTTCCACCTAAGACTCCCCCTATTGCTGGGATGGCAGGCAGGAGTCACGTGCCGCTGGTCTTCAGATCGGCAGGGCTCCTTTCCTCCTCAGTCCCCTCTTTCTTTAGGTTGGCTGGGCTCTAGCCAGGGAGAAGGGAAGTCTCATACTCTGCCATTCCTCACAAGACTATCGAGTGATGCTCTACCAATCCTACCTCACAGAGCCCTCTGCCAAGGAAGAGGATGGTCTTAAGTGAGCAGGACCATCTGCTGGGGTGCCAGGAGATCTTCCTCTGCACCATGGGCTGGGGTGTATCCCAAAGAGCAGGAACAGCACAAGCCAAACCTCCACCTTGGCTTGTGAGGTTACATCTACACTGCAGGCTTTTTGCACAAGAAGCTTTTTGTGAAAGAGATCTTCTGCAAAAACTTCTTGTGCAAAAGGGCGTCCACACTACAAAAGCACATGACAAAAGTGATGTGCTTTTGCACAAGAGAGCATCCACACTGCATGGACACTCTTGCGCAAGAAAGCTCGGATTGCCATTAACAGAATGGCTATCAGAGCAACTGTGCTTTTTCTGATAGGCTCTTTTTGCGCAAGAAACCCCTGTTGAGCGTCCACACATCCCTTTTTATGCAAGAACTCTTGAGCATAAAGGAGTTATTCCTCGTAGGAAAAGGTATACCTATACCGCAAAAAACCCTCTGTTCTGCCATTCTACTGTAAATTTTCTTGTGCAAAAATGTACTTGAGGTGTGGACGCTCTGTGAGTTTTTGCGCAAAAATTTTTTGCGCAAAAACCCTGTATATAGACATAGCCTGAGAGGGCAATAATAGCAGGTGCACTGACTGCTGTAAGCCAGCAAGGAAGACATCCCAGGCTGCCTGGAGGAGGAGGAACAACACTAGTAGCTGGATGTTTCCTCCTCTTCTGCTGCCTAAACCAAAGGACCAGTGGCAGCAGCTGTGCTGATTTGGTGGCCCCAGCCTGTGCATCTACCCAAAAGAGGAAAAATTCAAGGCTCCTAGGGGCTCCTGACCAACCTGTAGCTGGCTGACCAAAGAAGATCCTCTCAGCCCTTTCCACACCAGCTGCCTGAAGAGCAAAGACAGTAGGTGAGAGGCCCTTTATCCCATCCCTACCTGGATTAGGTGCTTTGGCCAGTTTCTCTCCTAATGTAAACTAAGCTGGTTGTATGTTATATGGGAGGGCAGTGGTGGACAGCCTGCAGCCATGGGTCACATGGGGCCCATTGGGGTTCTATGCATAGCCCACAAGACATTTTTCCTTTGCAGGTATGCCAGATTCTGCTGGTTTCTGTCTGTGTTGTCTTTTCCCTACTGGTATTACCAAAGTGACATGCATGTAGAGCAAGGCCACATAAAGTGAGATGTGCACTGATTGCACACAACATTGACTAGGAGTATTGTGCACCTTTCCCCCTTCCCCCCCCCCGAACTGTAGGTTTGGATGCAATTGGCACACCCCACAAATTCTAGGTACGCAAGCGCAATTAGCAAAACTACCCTATCCCAGGAGACAGTCTAGGTTACAACAATCTTGCAGCCCACCGAAATGAAGGAGGCCACTCATGCAGCCCACTCACTAGCCTTAATTGCCCATCACTGTGGGAGGGCCATGTGGAGGCATTTGGTCTGGGCAGGAAAAGTTTTGTTTTCCTTCCATTCTAGCAGCTGTGGGTGAAGTTGCAGCATTGCGCCGCCCTGCTGCAGAGATGGCAACTCAGATATTTGGTGGTTCTTGAAACATGTAGGGTTGTGTCAATAGTGAGACTCGCACCTTTCATTTTAAAACAAGAGAAACTGTCTACCTCATGCTGTGGAGAAAAGCTCCATCTCAAAAGCTGGAAGAAAGTACAAAATGTATTATTGAAAACAATCTTTGTCTTAAAATGCTTTTTGCGAGTCTGCCTTTTATATGCTTGAGTATGGCAATACTGCCTCCAAGCATGTGAATGATGATCTCATGCTGCGGTATTGTTATCCCTTTTCAACCCAAACAGCTAGTCACATTTCAGAGCCCTGGGGATGTGCCAGTTGGAAGTCGAAGTTGATGGAATCTGGTATTGCCTTTGATACTATCATGTTTATTTACAAGGAATGTACAAAGTCCTGCTTCACCAAATGCAAGAGAAACTAAATAAAAGGAGCAGCTTTTTAGCCGACAGCCTCAAGCCTATTAAGTCAGCATCAGAGGCCAAACCCCAAATCTCTCTCTGGCATTTTCTAGCCTGATGTGGTGCTTGGCTTTCTTGCTTTTTGCCTATGTTTCTTTCTCTCTGCTCTTTGTCTTCTCTTTTGCCTTCCCTCATGCACCTAAACGCAGAACAGTACTCAGCACAACCTATCCAATCACTCAGTACAAACACCAGGGTGGGGTCAGAACCCCCCTTTTGTCTCACAGGGGAGTACTTCTAATTAACTCAGCCTGACAGTTATGTTAATTGAAGTGTGTGTTCACTAACCCAACCTCAGAGAAGTTTGTGGTCCAAGCATCTCTCATAACAAGATCTGGAGAGCTCCGGGACCCTAAAAACATACCTTTTGAAGTGTTGGCCTTATGCTGGCTTTGGAAACGGGATAAGGAGAAGCAGATGTGACAGGGCAGCTGCTATTCACTCCGTGCCTGCTAACAACCCTTGGCAAAAGTGGTACTAGAGTCACTGGGAGTACAGTTATGTGACAGCAGAATCAGAGGAGGCAGGGGAGTGGGTAGGCATGGTAGGCAAATAAACAAATATCTTAGACTTGCTTTTTTGCTCTCCCTACTAGAAAGCCAGAACACTTAACAATTAGAACATTCCTCGAAAACCAGGAGACTTAGCCACATGATTAGTTTTAGTTCACCACTTTTTAACAGTCTACTCGGCTTGTTTTCAGTTCCGTCAAATTCTTTTTACTTGGTATCCTTTGCATTTGGTGGCTTGTCCTGCAGATTTCTGTTTTTCCATAAGCTGATGATACTGTGAAAGAGCGTGTGAGGGGAATGTATAAGAAATGTTGTCGGCTGCATGCCAGTTGAGTGGTTTTACGTGTGCTATGTGCCATATGGTTTTTAAAAAGCAGAGTGAGAACATTGCTGTGTTTACAAAAGGCCTCCTGAATGTTAGGATGAATAGAAGCTTCACAGAATGTTGAATGGAAGTACTGTAAGCAAATATATAAATTGTGGATCAGGATTTGTTTTGTGAAATAGCTTATTCAGAAACAGCAGAGCAGTTGTATTAGCATCTATGAGCCACTCTGGGAATTGGCATGTTATTTAAAATAATATGGCTAACTAAGAAGAAGGTTATTAGTATTCTAAGGCCTTGTCTACACTACACAGTAGATCGATGCTGCAGTGATTAAACAACCAGCCATCAATTTATTGTGTCTGCTGTAGATGCAATAAATTGATCTCCAAGAGCACTCCCATCAATGCTGGTACTTCACCAAAACAAAAAGAGTATCTGGCGTCAAAACGAGAGAAGCCTCCACTGACATTAGTACATGCAAGATACCATAGTGAGTATGTTGACTTCAGCTATACTATGTGCATAGCTGAAGTAGATCGACAATGCAGGTAAGTGTAGACAAGGCCAAACATAGAAAAACATCACAGGGTTTTTAAAAAATAGAGATGAGATACATAGGGTGAGTAGTTTGTACTGAATGGCTTTAAATGTGGTTTTATATTAAATTAGGAATTGCCCCTTTTATGTAGAAAGTTCATTTGTCATTCATAGCAAAGACTTGCGACAGAAGGTCTGAACCCAAGTTAAGGGTATTTGGGTCTGTGGTTGGCTTGTCTCTAATTGGTAGAATTAGTCATAAGGTGCTGTGAAATACAGCAATTCTCCTTCACAAGGGTTCTTGTCAATGTTTGCAATTCATGTGGGTTCTATGAAAAAAAAAACCATTTTATAGCTATTAATAAACTTGACAGTCACTGGCGTTTGTCCAATAGATTGTTGGGTTGGATTGTCTTTGTTTCTAATTTACATCAATAATTATTACCTACAATACTTACATGGCATCTTTAAATTCATACCTTACAACTACTTTATAGAGTAGCTGTATTATGAAGTCAATAGATGGGAAACCAGAGGCAGAGAGAGTTTAAGTGACTTGCCCAAGGTTGCATAGCAATTCAGTAGCAAACTCAGGAACAGAACCCAGGTATCCTGATTCTCTGCTTCTTTTACTGAATCAAGCTGTCTCCCATGATAACTGGTTTACTACTTTCTTCTCTGCATTTGCACTCTGCATTTTAATGTTATGTATTGATTCATTTATGCCACCTGGGGGATCCAATGCACAAGAGCACATGCTTAGAAACTGATTGAGCTAAGTTTGCAACCTGTGTGCATCAATGGAGTCGCATAATGGGGTTGGATTGAAGCAAGGATGTGGCCTCAGTCCTTACGTAACATTTACACACAACTTCTGTGGGTAATTTTGTGCATGCTTGTGACTTACTTGAGAGATGTTGAGTGTTAATATGCCAGACAAAGTGTGTCTGCTGCTTGTCCTCTCTGGAAAAGAGCTGTGATTTACAGAACTAAGCGACATCACTGATGCAGAACTTGAGAGCTCCTTGAGAGAGAGTGAGCCAGGATTCAAGGCATTTAACCAGCTGGTCCATGTACGTTTCATGAGAGAAAGAGCTATTCTTCACCCCTAAAGAGCCAATAGAGCTTTTATGTTAGAAACCCTGAGATTACTTAAAATATCTTACAAACTTGGTACTGGCTTGGATCTGGCTGGAATCAGGAAGTTTGGTCCCACCTCTAAGAAATTATTGCAAATTACCACTGATTTAAAAAAAATTACTTGGTCTAGGCATGAGTATTTGAGTTAGTGTGCCTGACTGAGGGTGATTGTTGACTCAGACCTGCATGCTGTATAAGCATTACTGTATAGATGGGTGGTAAAGCAGAATGGCTGTCTTCTATTTCAGATCAGCATCTAACTGTTCATATGTAACTTGTATGTGTGTGTTGCAAGAATCTTGTTACCTTTTTATTGTTCATGCAGGACTGGTGCCCTTGTTGACTTACTGAAATGACTTCTACACAATGAAATTTTATAATTTAAAAGGCAGAAAATGTTGAATTTAAATGTAGGCATTTCTAAGCTCCATTATTGGATTTATAATCATCATCTATTTCACTATATTTTGAAGCAGCAGATTTACTCGGTGTTGCTTGGGTCCTTAACTCAATTAAGAGTTTTTTTGAAAATAAAAGGAAAATGTACATCCTTTATTTAAATGACTATATTTTTCAAAAATACACTTATTTTTATGAAGTTAATATTTATTTCAGATTTCTTTAAAAGGGATTGTTAAAATTTGTCTGTTTAACTTTTTCCAAATGGTATTTTTTACTTCATCCCTATAGGCCCTTTTTTATTAAAGCATAGCGAAAGATAAAAGTTTAAAGTCAGTTTGGTTCCCAATAACACTGTCTTTTACTTTTCAAACCTTAAGCATTGATTTGGGTGCTGGAGGGGGTTCAGTGTCTGGGAAGGGGATTGTGACTGGGAAGGGTGCAAGAGGGAATGCAGAGGGTTTGAATTGTGACCGAGGCAGGAGGGAGCTGTGACTAGAGGCAGGGAATTGGGATGCAGAAGGGGATGGAGGGTCTGGGAAGGGGTATGGGTGGAAGAGAGGATTTTGACTTGGAGGAGGGAGTGCGGGGTCTGGGAGGAGGTTGTGACCTGGGGCAGGGGTGCAGGAGAGGGTATGGGTTCATGAGAAGATTCTGACTTGGAGGGGGTATAGGAAAGAGTGCAGGGTCTGGGAGGGTGCAGATGGTTTGGGTTGATCTGGGGCTGGGAGTTGCGGGGAGGGAGGGAATGGGGTGCCAAGTATAGGCTCTGGCCAGGAGGCACTTATTTTAGCTGACCAGGGACCCTTCCAGGGACCCTTGCACGTTGCTCAAAGCAGCTGGCCGCTAGGGCCATATGTATCTCTGTGTGCCCCTTGCCCACTGGGGAGACCCCTCTGCTTGCTGCAAGCATAGCCCAGGCAGCGCCCTTTGGCTGGTTTCTGGCCAATGGCCCATAAAGCTGGCCACTTTGATCAGCATGCGGAGGCGCAGTAGGCAGGGAGCCTGCCCGAGGACAGTGGCAAGCTGGATCTGAAGGTTTAGCAGGCTGGATCTGGCCCAAGGCTGTATTTTGCCTGCCTCTGCTCTGAAGTGTGGATCCACCTCCATGTTTTTGTCACCTTTAGACTGAACCACTGCATACATGGAGCGACACCTCAGATACATTTGAACACTGAAACTGGTATAGAATGTGACAGCCCACTTCTTGACTAAGCCATCTCACCACAGACATGTTACACAAGAGCTCACTGATTAGCTGTAGCTACCCATTGGTTGGCATTAAGTGTTAGCTTTGATCTTAGGGCTGATGACTTAGCTGCCTCCCCTAGAGAGCATCACCTTTCCTGTGTGATATTGTTTCCATTGAGCTCAGCATAGGGTCTCAACTTGGAGCACCCTCAGAATAAAACAGAGAGGACAGCGGACAAGGGATTCTCTGCAAGGTGCTTGCTGCTTTAGAATCTGAAATCCCAGTTGGCCTGAAATAGCCCATGTCTGCAGACCATTCAGAGGAAGCTGCACAGCCCATTTTATCTCACCAGATGTTTGGGAAAGGAAGGATGTGATAAGGGCTGATAATATGTGGGTGAGGTAGGATATTATTTGGCTCTGATTTTTATTTACTGGTTGGTAGTTTCCCTGAGGTTTGCATTACAACTAAATAACAAATTATCCAGGTCTATTCAGAATGTCTGTGCATCACTCACATTATCAAGGCTGAAATGTCCTTTGTTCACTTTCCCCATTGTAGACATTTGTGAATGAACTGGATTTATAACAGGTTTGCCAACTTTCTGCAGAAAGCCAAACACCCCTGGCCTTCTCCCAAGGCCTTCCTCACTCATTCCATTCCCTGCCCTCCTTCTGTCACTTGCTGTCCTGCACCCTTACTCATTTTCACCAGGAGGAGGTGAGAGCTCCAGTTGGGGGTGTGGGCTCTGGGATGGGGCCAAAAATGAGGGTGTGGGTTGCTTGAGAGATCTTAGGGCTAGGGTAGGGGATGGAGTGTGGGAGGAGGCCAGGGATGAGAGATATGGGATACAGGAGGGGGCTCAGGGCTGGGGCTGAGTGACTGGAGTGTGGGAGGGATGTGGGGTGAGGGCTATGGGAAGGAGTTTGGGTACAGGACGGGGTTCAAGGCTGGGGGGGTTGAGGTGCAAGAGGGGTTGGAGTGCAGGCTCTGAATGGTGCTTACCTCAGATGGCTCCCAGAAGCAGCCACCTTGTCTCTGCAGGTAGAGGCCCCAAAGGACTCTGAAAGCTGCCCCTGGCTGCAGGTGCCATCCCCACAGCTTTCATTGGCCATAGTTCCTGGGCAATGGGAGCTGTGGAGCCAGTGCTTGAGGTGGGGGCAGTGTGCAGAGCCTCTCAGGCTGCCCCTCCACTTAGGGCCAGCAGGGACACACTGGCCCCTTCCAGCAGCCATGCAGAGCCAGCGCAGGCAGGGAGTCTGCTTTAGCTCACTGTACTGCTGACTGGAATTTTGGTTTGCCTGAGCACCAATGCTGACCAAAGTCGCTAGGTTCCCTTTTTGACCAGGGATTCCTGTTGAAAACAGGATGCCGGGCAACCCTAGTTCATGACCTGATTTTCCCAAGGTGCTGAGTACTTGTAGCCTGCATCGATTTCAATAGTTGATTGCTCATTATCTTTGGGGGAGAAGTGAACTATTAATATCTAATTACCATCCATCAATATTTTAAAGGCATTTTCAATCCCCTTTTCAATCATCTTAATCAGAAAATCAAGGTATTAACATAATTACACATTGAATCTGGGCAACAAAGTTCAGGAACAGTACAATCTGGCAACAATACATGCACTGTTCATTCTAAAGCTGCACACTTTCATGATTAAGATGAAAATCCTTGTACGCTTTGGCGTGATCCCAGTTGTGCTCAGAGAGATTTTCTGTAAAACTGCTGTTGCTTTTACCCAGGTTTTTGAAATGGTAACATAAGCGATCCTGCAGACACTTACTGATGTACTTTCTGCTCATGAAGCTGAGTAACCCAATAGAAATCAATAGGCCTATGCACAGTAGATTTTTAAGCATATGCATAAATGCTTGCAGGATTAGAACTAGGGATGTTAGCTATTGGGTAATTGAATAGTCGAGTAACTGCATGAATTCTTAGTGGCTACTCAACTGTTCTGTAGTCCCCAGGGGCAGGGCCAGCAGCCAGTGCGCTTCGGCCCCACTCCTGGGGAGCCCCCTGCCACCCTGTATCAGAAGCAGCAGTGCGGGGTGGCAGGCGGGAGCTAGTCTGCGAGGGGAGCCAGTGTAAAAACTAGAGGCAACAGTTCAGGGTGCAGGCAGCCCCTATCCATGGAGGTCCGAGCTCCTCATGGACACTGGCTGCTGGGAGGGGGGAGGAGGAGGAGGCTGCCATGAAGCAGCCTCTGTCCGTAACAGCCCAGTCTGGCTGCGGGCAGAGACTGCTTCATGGCAGCAGCCCCTGTCTGCGGGGGGTCCAAGCTCCCCGCACGCAGAGGCTTCTCCACCTCCCATGGAGCAGCCTCTGTTTGCAGCAAGCCTGGGCCTGCCACAGAGGCTGGTTTGAGCTCCCTGTAGGACTCTGATAGAGCCAGCAGCACTGGGGAATTGGGGATGGGGGGAGGCAGGTGGCACCAAAAATGCCCCACATTTCCCCAAAATGTTGCTATATATAAAAAAGGTATTTTAGGGATAAAATCCTATTTGAACTACAGCTGCTTGTAAAATGCAGGAAAAATGTGGATAATTATTTAAATGATCAAAATCTCAAATACAGATTGGACCTGTAGTCCGGACTTCTGTTGTCTGGCAACATCTATGTTCCAGCCTCCCTGTGGGTGCTGCTGGGCCAGAGAATTCACCGAGAAAAACCAGGCCCCATGCTCAGCAACTCTTCTCTCGCCCTCCCACAGCTTCTAGAGTGCTGCAGTTAGCTACAGTAGACTTCTGATAATCCGGAACCTATGGAATTTAGGTGGTGCCGGATTATCAGATATGCCGGACTATCAGGAGGTACGATAAGCAGGTTATATATATACTGTATACATTATATACTGTATATAAAGTGTTCTTAACCCTTTTATTGTACATACTGTATACAGTATACTGTAATGTTTTAGTTTTTAAGCCTTTTTACCCTTTTGCTCAGTTCAGCTGCTGCTGTTACCTTGTGACTCATTTTTTGCTGAAGCTCACTCACTAGGCTCTTGCCATTTTGATGCCCGACTATCAGGAGTGCCGGACTATTGGATGCCGGACTATTGGAGTTTTACTGTAATTGGTGGGGCTCAAGATCAGCGAGGAAGGGAGGGGGAGGAGCGGAAGTGGAGGGACACTTGTAGTAAGATGAGTAGCTGTGGCAGAGCTGAGCCCCGTGGCTGTAGGGCTCAGTTGTTTCTGCAGGGCGGTGCTCCTGGCCCCAGACCATGGGGCTCCACAGCCACCCTGCCTCTCATCCCTAGTGTCCTCCCCAGCCCCCGCTTGATCAGTGTTAGTCCCTTTGCTGCCACCAGAGCGGAGCCCTGCAGCTGGCACTGACCTGCTCTAGTTCAGCAAATTCCCTGGTTTGGGACCAGTTGGGACCAGGGAGGTGCAACCTGTACTGGAAAAAAATTCGACCAATCTATGAGCTGGTCAAAACCCAGTAATGCTATTTTAGAGAGAGTTTTTGGCCAGCTCTAATTTCAACCCCTCAAGTGTCAATCTCTTGTGCAACAGTCTTTAGAGACAGAGATCTAATTTCTACACAGTTCTGAAAAGAAGCCATTTCCTTTACTTGACCCAAAGGACTTGGCAGCTCTTTTCCAATGACAAGTCAGAAAGATGTGAAATGTTCCTTTTCTCATCCCCATCATGCCAAAACCTCTGCACAGAGTAGCCTGATTTAAAATGGATGATGCACAGCAACTCATTCCACCCAGACATCTAAATAGCTGCACAAAATATTTCTTCACCAGTTAAAGCCAAAAGATTTTAATGAAAAAAGACAAACCAATACGACATTTCATTACAACCCCCGCCCCACCCCCTGAAATTACTGTGGCATTATTTTGCTTCATGCTTTTAATCCAGTTTCAAAGAGAGATTGTACTCAGCTTTTCCAGTGTAAATCTGGGGTCACTCTTCAGTGGATTCACTCTGGATTTACACAGGGGTAGTAGCCACACTGGGAATCAGGCATGCTGTAAACAAGAATGTTAAATTCCAAAATCATTGGAAAACATTGCCTTGCCTTTGTTTTCTTTCCAAGGGATTTTTTGGTCTGGAGTGCCACCTGGAGGTTGGTTGGCGTGTAACCTCATGTACTCTCCCCTGTTCTTTGTTGAATGAGCTATAAATGAGCTGTTCTTATCTGAGGCTGAATAAGAGTTTGATCCTGACCACCTGCAACTCAGCATGCCACTCCAGCCTCAATGGGAGTTGGGGCTGCTCAGTAGCTCTCAGGATAAGGAATCTAATCACAGCACAGAACTGAATGTTAGTTTCCAAGGACGTAATGGTAATTGCACGCTGCACAAGCTAGTTCTGGATGCAGTGCTGGACTTCCTAGCGCACAGAATGAGTACATCTCTGTGTGCTTGCATGGGGCAGCATTAATTCCCTTTTGCAGCTAGCAAGCTCTGCTGGTCAGGGTGGAGATGAGGGAGCACCTGGTCTCCTCTCTACCTCTTTTAGATCTTGGGGTGTTTGAGGAAGGGGAGGCAGTCTGTGGGCCCAGGAGAGAGCATGGACTGTCAGGGTGAGGGGTCAGGATGATGGGTGTGCTTTGTGCATCTATGTACAGTTGTTTTGAGACCATTTACTACAGAAAACTGCTGCACCTCCTTCAAGCTCTGAAATAGAGCCGGTTCTCCTTTCAGGCTGCTGACAGACTGTGGTGTTCCTCTGTCTCCAGAGAGCTCAGTTGTGCCATCTCACAGGGATCAGTTCTTTCCCCAGCACTTAAAACACAGGTGAAGCCATTAGGGGAACCATATGTTGCCATGGTCTTAAATGGCAGCAGGTGACAGCAACCTCTGTATCTCCTCCCCACCCACCCTGCACAGAGAGCTCTGCTCCAAACTGTCCCTTTGCCATGCTGAAATGTCATCACCTCGCCTTTAATTGAGGGTGTCTAGCTCAGCTGTCAAATAGGTCTCCTCCTTTGGACTGCCCACTGCTGCTGGAGTCTGAAGTAGCTGCAGCTACAGAACAACACTCTTCCACTGAAGTTTGGCTAGAGCACTGGGCCCTGCTGTACTTGGGTGGCGACTCTGCTACAGTGATCCATACTTTTGGGAACTTCAAGCTGCATTGCCAAAGGCCTTTTCATCATGGTCTGACCTCTCCAATCTTAAACAACTAAAAATAGCTCAGAAAACAGCTATCCTCTTTGCATCCCCTCAGAGCTCTGCACTGTACAACCATCCCCTCTAGTGTACCAGGTCAAACAAAGCCTTGATGCTTGTCTTTGAGCCCCTCCATAGAATTGGCTCTAGGTAGCTTAAAGACTGCTCCCTCTCCTGATATGAGGATGATTTTCCTGGGCAGCTACATTCTTGAGGGCATAAGTGTTTCCCCCAGACATAACTAGATCAGAAAAAGAGGAGAAGAGAACGAGAAGGGAAGTGATGGTCGTAAAACGGAGAGGAGGAAAAACAAATTTAAAAAATGGAAAATTAAAGAACAAAAATTGCATCCCCTTCTACTGAAGTAGGAAGAACAATGAGAACAGAGGCTTTCGTCTTGGGTTTTGCTCTCTGGGGGTGAGTTGAGACATTGAGGTGATGGGGAATGTGATAAAACCATAGCTAGCTAAACAGAACATAAGGGCTTGCTGTTATCTAGTGCAATGATTCCTTTAAAATTAAAAATATTCCATTATCTTGCATATGGCAAGATTTTGTGATTTAAGTAAGTTAGGGTTTCTTTGCTGCTGTAACCTTGTCCCCTCTGAGGTTAATGCAATTTTGTTCCATGGGAGCATGATTGGATCCTGTTACCTAAACAGCACATGTTTATATCCATTCTAATCTGATCACTTGAAATATTAAGAGAATTTTCCCAAAAGAATATTAAGCACAAGGTCCACCTTTGTTCATGAAAAAAATGTCCTGTAAGACAGTGATATCAGAAAAGGATTTGATGCTTTGTAACTTCATTACCGTGAGATTTCATTACATTGTTCGCTTGAATTCTGCCACACATCTTGTTAGGGATATTTTCTTTCTAATCCTAGGAGGGTTGGAATTCGAGCTCAGGTTTCTTTTTTTGCCTTCCACTGTTGAGGAAGAAATCCATGTTTACTAGAGTTTTGCCAATTTCAGTGTTCATTCTACTGCCGATAATCTGGTTGGTGGTGTTGGGAATTTGGTCTGAGAACACAGGCACATACTCTGGAAGTTGCTCCTGCTCCTTTTTCTTGCCCTGGAAAAAATAAATGGAAAGACCTTGCTTAAGATTATGGGTAAAATTTTCAACACCCTCTAATTCCCATTTTCAAAAATGAAAGTCAATGAGATCTAAGATCTGAAGTAATTTTTGAAAATGGGATTTAGGTTCCTAAAACACTCAGGTATTTTGAAAATTTGTACCTGACATTTTATTCACCAAATGTATATAAAAATTTTACTGTAGAGACAGTAAAATTAATTATTATTAAGATAACTGAATTAATGTCTAAGAAGACAATCCTTAATTTGCTGTGGAAAAGTGGTGTACCATCTTACTCACCAAGAATCTAGTCTTTAAGGATGCAGCATCTAAATAGTTAGTTCTTTGAACCAATCAAACAACAGTCTGAGCACTTGGTAATTTAATATACCAGCTTTCATGAGGATAAAGTGGTTTCTGAATAGCTGGTTGAATCATCCATTTAAAAAAAAAAAGTGCAGTCCTTTTTTATTTTTAAATATAAATCATTTGGTTCTAAGTCCTTACACAGGCAAATTTCCGTTTAGGGTACGTCTTCACTCGCTGCCCCGGGATTGACGTCCTGATGTTCCAGTTAGTAGGTCTACTATAGACCCGTAAATCAAATGCTGAGGACACCTCATGCTGGCATTTGTACTCCTTGCAGTTGCGAGGAATAAGGGAAGCCAACAGGAGTCGTTGCTCCCATCAGCCTCCCGCAGTGGGGACAGCACCAAGCTCGAATTAAGGTCAGTCAGCTCCAGCTATGTATACTATGTATGCTGGAGTTGTGTACCTTAAGATGACCTTCCAGGTCTAGTGTGGTCCTGGTCTTATTCCATGGAAGAGTTTTGCCTGAGTAAGGTCTGCAGGACTGGGTCTAAAGTCATTGGTGTATGTTCTTGTGGGAAAATTCTGCTTCAAGCCAGCACCTGATACTGCTTCCATTCACAGGGAATGTGAGTTTTATCATTGGGAGCATGACTTCCCATGCAAACCAATTGACTTCAACAGCTTTGCATGTACTGTAAGTCAGGACCCATTATGGTGGTGGTGATGATGATAAGAACATAAGATAGAGGAGCCCTTCCCCCCAAGTAATCAAGTGCAGAACCCCGTTGTTGTAGGCAACCTCTATATAAACTTGTCGAACAAGATGATGATTTTTAAACAATAAATGACTGATTCTGTTGTGCTGACAATGTTTCTTAAATTCCTTTTAGGCTAATTCTTCAAGTACTCTTTTGAAATGTTTGCCCTTTTATGGCATTTCAACTTTTTTCAAAACTAAGATGAAATACACACACACATACACAGTGCATTCCATCTGCTTAGAACGAGAATAGTAGGCAAGTGGCACTTCAGATTTTTTAGGCATATTTTCCTGCAGTATTTACTCTTGAACAATTTGACAAATTACATTCCAGGATGGCTCAGTTTAGAATATTAGCCCACTAGGAATTCTGTTGTAAACCAAAAAGAGCCTCGATTACAGTTAGTAAATTTGTGTGTAACCTACCGTTGGATCATAGTCCTTGAGGAAACCCCAATTCTGGTACCTTGTAATAGAAAAAAAAAAAGGGTTTTAACTGACTTGTTCTGTACTTTAGTTTCATAAGTTTTCTATGATTTAAAATAAACCTGGTTCTGTACCATAAAATAGATCAGCCAATGACAAAGAGTAGTGATTTCAAGTGATCACTTACTTTTTTTTTCCTTTTACAAGAGAAAATGAGCAGACTCAACCTCTAATGATTAGATTATTTTGGCCCATTTTAAATGTACAAATATTTGCAATAACTATAGATGTCCCTCTGAGCACAAGGGGATATTAATGGAAGACCCCCATTGCAATTGGGATTGTATTATGCATAGCAGTATACAAACACATAGTAAAATGCAGTCCCCGTAACAAATACATGAAAAGTTTTCATTCATATTTTCTCAAGACAAACTGTCCTCTCAGCAGAAATTTTCAGATAATTACTATAATGATTTTTTCCTTTTAATTAACATCATGGTTTTGAGGGTTACTATTGTACTGCTCTCTCTCTCTCTCTCTCACCAGATAATTTTTATTTCAGTGGTGTGACTAGAATATCTCAGTACAATCAGACTTTATTTTAGAACCAAGTTCTATATTCTTCTCAGAATGAATCTAGTTCTGAATCTGAACAGTACTGGGCCTCAGGGTGTTAAGCTGTGTTCTTATATAATGCTCCTCCTTAGTGGAATTAGTGCAATTAGAATCGTGCACACAGTGAACACACAGAATGGTTTCACACATGGCCCAGACATGTTGATCTGCTCTTAGCAGGAGCTGCAAATATCTCCATTTACTGAACTGGCTGGAAGTTCAAGAGTTTCAGCTTTAAGGCATGTGGATGAGCTCTTGTGGTCCAAAGACATCCATGTTATAGTTGCTGGAAAATGATCCCTTGCCAATCTCTATCATGCCAACAATAGATGCTGCTCTGATGTCTGTCTTTACGTGCTTTTTCTTACAATGAAAATTCTATTTACAGCATACCGCCTCTGGCCAAGAAATCCACTGGTGTCAATTAAAAGTTATTACTACAATACCCGTAAATTGACAGAGTAATCCCCATGTTTAGCTGGAATTCTCTTCATTTTTCTAGTTAATAGCTATGTTGATAGAAATTCCTCCTAACAAAACATAGTGGTATTCTGTATGTTTTTTTCACAGAATAAATCACCTACAGGCTGAGTCTACTTTAAAAGTATGCAGGCAGAAGCATCCTAAATATGTGTCCTTTTTAGACAAATAACTCCATAAAGAGTAGTGTATTGCTGACACGCCACTGTGGTGTTTGCCATTTAAGAATCTATTTTAAGTTCCAAATCTGCCATTTACAATCCATCCATTTCTTGCTGATCAGACTCGTTTAATATGAGAACAGTTTCTTTCCATCACAAAGCGCTCTGTGCTTAACACCCCCCTCCGGCAATGACCTGGCTTTCTTTGTTGTCATACTAAGCTTTATTTGCTGCTATAGTGTTTTGTACAAATTGGCAAACTGAAAGAAGCTGTGGTGTGGTCGCAGGGTTCTGAATGGGAAAACCTGTCGCTAATTTGCTTTGTGAATTTGAACAAATCCCTTTACTGTTCCCAACTGTAAAATGGGGATACTGACAGTATACCCACCTTTGTAAAGTGCTTTGGTATCTGTGGAGAGAAGGTGCTGTCTAAGGGCTTGCCTGCCTGGAGAGTTGCTGCATGGCAAGCCATGGGGTAATTAGGGTTGCTAACTTTCTAATTGCACAAAATCAAACACCTCTGCCCTGCCCCTTCTCTGAGCCCGTATCCCTGCTCTATGGGTGGTCAGTGAAAGTAAAGTTGGGGGAGGCAAGCCCTCAATCCCGCCAGGGGCGTAGCGAGGGGTGGTGGGGGACCAGCTGCCCCCAGGCGCCACGCTAGGGGGCGTCAATTTAGTCCCCCTCTGCTCCCCCTGTCATCCCTCGGTTCGCCTGCTCCTCCTCTGTCCTCTGTCACTGGCTGGAGCCTCCTCCCTGCCTCTCTGCCCCCAGCCAGACCCTCCTCCATCTTCACCGGCAGGTTAGTGTGCGCGGGGGTCTGGCCCCAAACTGGAGGGGATGGGGAAAGATGCGGTACAAGCTCCCCGCCTCCTCCCAGGGTCAGGCTCAGCCATGCGCCAGGTTCGGGGCCCCACCACGTGGTGGTGGTGGCAGGGGTGCAAATTTTGCTTTTGCCTCTGGGCGCATAACACCTTCACTATGCCTCTGAGCCCCGCCCCTTCTGCTGAGACCCTGCCCCCACGAGAGCCAAACTCCTCCCTCCCCCCCACGGGGAGGCAGGAGCAGTGTGCTGCGTGCCCCCCACCACCATGAGGAAGGTAAGAGGGCAGGCAGGCACACAGCTCCAACTTCCCTGGCCCAGGAGCACCAGGGAGGGATGAGGGCGTGTGTCTCCAACCTCCCCAACCCCTGAGCACAGGGAGGGCGGGCACTGGGGGCAGCAACACCGACAGTAGGCATTCTGGGGGCGGAGTGTGGGTGGGGCCAGGCTGGCATTTTTTGAAAACAATGCCTTCCCCCGCCTAGGCTTCCAGACATCCATGCCCTGCTCCCTCCATCCCTCTCCCTCCTTCACTTTCACTGGGCTAGGATATGGTTGGGGTGTAGGAGAGAGGTGGGAACTCTGGCTGGAGCAGCAGACTCTGGAATGGGGACAGAGATGATGGGTTTGGGGTGCAGGAAGGGGCTTTGGGCTGGAGTAGGGCTTGGGGGTGTGTGTTGGGGGGTGGTCAGGGATCTAGCCAGGAGTGTGGGCTCTGGGATGGGTCTAGGAATAAGGGGTTTGGAGGGGGCCCTAGGCTGGTGGGGAGTTGTGGTGGGAGAGGTCCAGGTTGGATATTAGGAAAAACTATTTCACTAGGAGAGTGGTGAAGCACTGGAATAGGTTAACTAGGGAAGTAGTGGAGTCTCCATCCCTAGCGGTGTTTAAGTCTCGGCTTGACAAAGCCCTGGCTGGGTTGATTTAGTTGGGATTGGTCCTGTCTAGAGCAGGGGGCTGGACTTGATGACCTTCTGAGGTCTTTTCCAGCCCTATGGTTCTATGATTCTATGGGGCAGGAAGTTGGGGGGTGCATGCAGGATGCAGGGTCCCAGCAACTCTTACTGCAGCTCGTAGGAAGTGGCTGCTAGGGAGGCTCGGTGTGCTGCTCTCGTACCTGCAGGCGCCACCAGGTGCCACAGTTCTTGTTGATCGTGATTCCCAGCCAATGGGAGCTGTGGAGCTGACATATGCAGCGGGGCAGTGTGCAGAGCTTCCCTGTGTTTAGGGGCTGCAGGAACCTGGCAGCCACTTCTGAGAGCCATGCAGAGCTAGGGCAAGTAGGAGCCTGCCTTAGCCCAGGTGCTCCACTGCGCTGCAGACAGGACTTTTAATGGCTTGGTCAGCAGTGCTGACTGGAACCACCAGGGTCCCTTTTTGATGGGGCATTCTGGTTGAAAACCAGGTGCCTGGGAACTCTAGGTGTAAATCTATAGCTCACTAGCTTGCTGTGCAGTAACTCATCATATGGACACTGCTACAGTGGTGTGAACATCCTACAATGCAGCTTAGCATATAATAATTAATTGGTATTGTACATGTATCTCAGTAGTGCCTAGAGGCCACAGCTAAGATCAGGGTCTGATGGTGCTTGGCTCTGTACAAACATATCAGCTCTGGATAATACTATGTTGGTATTCTGAAGTACTAGTAATCAAGGAACGCCTGGACCTCAGCATATGAATATCGGCCTATTTGCCCCATTCCCTTACACCCTCTTTTCATTTCCAGGCTACCATAACAGAATGGACTTCTCCCATCCCAAACTGGTGGGGGAGCGGCTGGTGAGCTTTGTTCCTCTCACCTGGAGGCTGAGTTGAAAGAGCCAAATGCAGAAGTAAAAAATATGTCCCTGAGGAAAGACTCAGTCTTTGTCAGGGTTGCTACCATTTTCAGGAGACTGGTGGGAGAAGGAGAACCACCAAAAGATCTTTTCTTCCCATCTACCAGCTGAATCCAAGGAAGTTCATGCTAGCTGATCACCTTCTTATTACTTTGCTTCCTTGGTATTTGGCTGGATGAAGCTGGCATATAATCAGAATTTAAGTTAACCTTGTTTTTCCCAAAGATATTATTTTACCAGGCATGTTTATGTTGTAAACTGGAGCATGATCACAAATAGTGTAGTGTGTGTGTGTGTGTGTGTGTGTGTGTGTGTGTGTGTGTGTGTGTGTGTGTGTAAAAGAGAGAGAGAGATCTGAATGCCTGGTCTCATAAGCTCAGCTGTGTGTATATATCCACTCAAAGCATAAATTATGCCCTAAACATGCTGAACACCCTACTGATCTATTAGTAACAATGGGATTTTCTCTGTGTATGCATGTTTATGTGAGGGCCTAGGGGCACTCAGGAAATGTTCAGGGTTGAAGTTCAAATAATTTTTTTGGCAGAACACTCTGTCCAATCTCCACTCCAGCCATTTCCAAGAATTTGAGAATAGGCAATAATATCAGCATCTGTGCAACCAATTACTGATGGGTTATATTTGTCTCCTCACTGTCTGGTCATCCATATACAATATAGTACACCTGGTGTTCCTTAGAATTTCTGTTCCAGCTCTAGCCTGACTTGCCAGAAAGTACACTTCAATAAAGTATTTCAGAAAAGAGGAGGACACAGAGGGTGTTTGATCTCAGGAGTTACAGGGTTAGGGCCTGATCCAAAGTCTTTCTGTTGACTTAATGGGTTTTGGATCAGGCCCTTGGGGTACATCTGCGCTGCAGGTTCCAGCTTCAGCTGACATACTCACAGTAGCTCAGTCAGAGCAAGCACACTGAATATAGAGTCTAGCCACAGCAGTGAAAATGTCAGGCTGCACCATCTTTACCTGAGTGAGATCCCATCCAAGATCCTAGGCACGTACTCGCATGGCCGCTCACAGCACCATGGCTACATTTCTGTCTTTATCATGTTAGTTTGACCACAGCTACTACAGGTATATCTAGTCAAATGAGAAACTACGCCTTCCAGCTACAGGGTACCCTACCTCTCTCAGCAGTAGCATGTGAAGTTTGACTTGAGGTACTTACCAATATTTCCTTCCCCTCCGCTCAGCCTCCATAAACTCCCTCCAGATCTTGTCCTGCCGAACCTGATCCCTCCACAGTGGTGCCTGCTCCTCTTCCTGGGCCCGAGGTGCCTGTTGTGCTAAGACCCGACTGGCAGGCAGTGCTTTTCCAGGCTGGGCGGTGCTGAGAGAAGGAGACGAGGATGAGGCAAGTTCCACCAAAGGTCTGGCTGCTGGTAACCGGTACCCAGCTGAGGTGGTTCTCCTAAATCCAGTTGATCTGCTTCCCATCTGTGTGTCTCCTGTTATGTGATATGCTGTCACCACTCGGAAGGCTGAGAGGCGATGCTCTCCAAGACTTTCCAGTCCCACAGCTCTCTCCTGCTTTCCTTTCTCTCCTAGCACTTTTAGTATTTGACAAGGAACCGGTACTAACAACCCAACCTCCAACAGGTGACCCTATGTGCTATCTTGTCTCTCCTTTATTTAATAACCCACTTCAACTAAGCAGCTGGTTTATGTTGCTTCTTTGGGTGGCTGCTAAGAGGAAGCGTCACTGTAATAATAATCGTAAAAAGAACAGTCGTTCTCAAAGGCTAGCGATACCAGCTGTAGCCAGCAGTTCCGAATTCTCAGCTTCTGAGACACCAGCTACTGCTGTGTGCAGTTGAGACCACTCCACGTTGGTCTTAAAGTCCCCAGAATGGCTGCTGTGTTAGTAGCAGTGTTGTCGTGTTGGCCAGGGTTAGTTTTGATCTGCGTGTGCCACTGAAACAGAACTCCTTGATAGCTGCTGGTTTTCCCCGGTGTGTTTACTGTCTCCATTGTATACCAAGCCGGCTCATGAATATTTATTCCAGAGGGAGGGGAAACCAGTGCAGACAGTTGCTGGGGACGAGGCTATGAACTCTCATTAGGACGGAATTTCTGTTTGTTTAAAATTAAGTCTTTCCAAGAATCAATGTGAGTTTCACACTTTGAAAGACTTTTAATTTCAGGCCTGACTAAGAACGCGCCTGTTGAAAACCCCTGCAGGCCTGAACAATGAAAAATTGGTTCAGGAAGAGTGACATTTAATTACTTGCTGCTCTCAGAGCAAGGAGCTGACCAGCTGCTAAAAGTCCCTGGGTATGCTGTGACAGATGAACGCTTCCAGCTGGTGGTTGAACATTAAAACTGTCCTTCAGCCTCATTTTCTTTATAAGTGCCAATGAACTGAAGAAATGAGCCATTTTCCAGTCCCCCCTTCCTCTCCCCCCGCCCCCCGCCCCCCCCCAGCTACTTTGCTGGATTCCTCCTCAGGATTTGCTCAGTGACTTGTATCCCAGATTGCTCTTCAGGGTACGGTACATGTGGCTGGTTAGCCATATGGGGTGATACTGCTCTTCAATGGCATTTACAAGCAAGCTGAAGCAGGAGGCCATTTTAAACTTTGAGCCTAAAGTCCAATGTGTTTATCAGTCAGTTCACTCTGGATTTAAACTCCAGATAGCTCAACAGCGGGGTCTCTGAGGGAGGGTAGATGCCTATATCTATATTTAGATCTGAATATATATGTAAGCTTAAAGTGATTGCCTGTAAAAGTCAGTATTTGCCAACAGACATTCTCATCACTAGAGGGAGCTTCTGCACTTAGATAATGGAACAACATTGCTGTATCTTATTTTATCTTTCCATTTCCCCCCTGCATTGTTGCTCTAAATAATTCCAAGAGAATTTCATTGGGTTTGGGGGATAGCATGACCAATTATTTATGAAACCTGGTATCAGTTTAATGAGAATCTAGAACAAGACAGCTCTCTATTCTATAGTCACAAACACTAGTAGCCATTATTAGCAGGCAGATTTTCTAATTATAGCAGCTGAGGAGATCTATTTCAGATATTCTAAAGAGTATTTGGCTCATTTTATCACTATTCACACCAATCCTCTCTGTCTCATGGTGTAGGATAGCATTCGTAGTACGTTGCATTCGTAGGTTATGATATTTCAGAGCCTATTTTAATTTTCAAGATGTCTTTTCACTCTCTCTTTCCTACTATTAGCCGTGAGTTGTAATCGTAAGTATCCAGGAGCATTTTCCTTGAACAGCACTTAACCCCCTCACCATGTTCAGAGAGGGAGAGCACCTTTGCTTTCTGCACAGAATTGGGTTCAGGAATCTGTTGGAGCAGTCGGTTGCTCAACAGAATCACTGTAGCTCACTTTCATTACAGTAGGGTCGGAGTTTACAAACCTACGTGCGCAAAGTTTATCACCTAAGTCCTTATTTAGGCACCTCCATAAAAGTGGCCTGATTTTCAAATGTGCTCAGCACCTGCAGTTTCCACTGACTGAAAATCAAATTACTTCTCTTGAGGCCCTATCTCCCAGAAGGGTTGGGGCCTAGGGTGGAAGGGGGAAGGGGGCTGGAGACTAGCCTCCCCACAGAGTTGTCTGGAGATAGAGGCTATGATTTAAAAACACAGCAAAGGAGCTTGCAGCTTCTGTCCTCCCCACTACCACATTGCCTGGCAGCCACCTGGGTTGCTGTGGCTATTTAAAGGGCTTGTGATGGCCATGAGCCATTTAAATAGGATCCTGCTGCCTGAGCCACTGCCTGGAAATTTGGTGGCACGGGCAGCAGAAAGCAGCCAGATACAGTTTGTGAGTCAGATCAAAGTGCTACACCGGCTAGATCCTGCCCCTGGGCCACATCTTGCCTAGCTCTGAGTTAACTGGACCATGTTTGTTTGAGACCTAGAAAGCAGGGAATAGCCTGTGCATCGAGTTAGGCTGATTATTTCTCCTGTTCTGAGATCACCTATATATTTTAAAGTTTGGTTCTGTACTTTATCTCTTAGATTTGCTTGGTGCCTTTGTTCTTGTTTTATTTTTTACTGTGGCGCTGGCATTTATTGTTCCCCAAAGAAAGCGGCAGCCAAAACAGTGCAAAATCTTCCCTAATATCTTTTTGAACTTTCTATTTTTAGCCTAAACGTGCAACATTTCACATGCCAATACCCAGGCAGCAATGCAAACATGAAAGAAAAACAGCTGAGGCCCTCATGAATCCCAAGACATTGTGGCAGAAGCAGTCAAACAAAATTGGATCAACAGCATTTGTTAGCATTTACATTTTATCAGTCTGGACTTTCCTTGTGGCAGATGGCTTTGTGAAGATCGGTTTATAGTTTGACTGAAGACACTGATTCAGAGCAAGTCTGCAATGATGGGTAGTATTCTAGCTCCCATGTAAGGGGGCCCTGGGTTCAGGAGGCCTCTACCCTTGAATGCTCAGGTCAGATGTGAATTGACTCTCTCCTGGAATGCTGAGGCCTGTTTAATAAGCATCCAAATTATCAGTAGACAAATAATAATGCAGTTGTGTTGCCAAGGTAAATTACACAGGCTCCTAACAGCTGGTTGCTAGATGGGGCAATATTGCATTATTAGGTAGATGGGCTATTTAGAAGAGGGTTTTACACCTTCTCTAAATAGCCAACATTGGCCATTGTGTCATACAAGATACTGGGCTAGAAGGACCATCAGTGTGTTCTGGTAGGACAGTTCCTGTGCTTTTGTATGTTAGAAGGGAGAGGTAGTCTTAGGATACATCTACATTTGGAGCTGGGGTGGGCGGGGGGGGGAGGTGATTACCAGCTTGAGGAGATATACCCGTGCTAGCTCTGATTAAGCCAGCATATAGTGTGTCGCTCAGACACCACAAGCGACAGAAGGAGTTAGCTGTCCCAAATACTTACGTAGCATCTTGGAGAGTATGTATTTGGCGCTACCAGCTTGTCCTGCTACTTGCGCTACTGTGGGTACATTCTATTTTTAGCACTCTTGCTCTTTTTAATATTCTGCTCCTAGTTTTGCAATTGCAGCTGCTTAGGCCAGGTCTAGACTGACAGAGAAAGTCGTGAATTGAGTAGCTGGAGTTGATGTACCTTGCATCAATTTTCTGGGGCAGTTCCCCCGCAGGAGTTTGATGAGAGAAACTCTCCTGTCAACTTCCTTTACTCCTCGCAACTCCTTGCAGTTGCACGGTCAATGAAGGTGCCCTCAGTGTTCAATTTAGCTGGTCCGTATCAGACCTGCTACATCAAACACCAGAAGATCAAGTTCTGGAGCACTGATCTTAACAGAAGTGTCCTTAGAAAGGTCTCCATATTTAAACATAAATATTTAAAAGAATTCTGAATATCAACATTTATTTTAAAGCCTTTTTTCAATTATTGGTATAAATTTTGATAGTTGCATGAAATTATGGGTTTTAAGAATTTTTATTTATTTAAATTTCATAGTTGCAGGAAATATTGAGCAGAATCAGACAATTATTTAATTACAGTGGACACTGAGATCCAAAAAGGTTAAATGTTATAAAAGTTAAAACAACATTTTTGATATCACATGTCAAAATATAAAAAGTAAATCAAACATAAGTAATTTCTGAAGTAGCATTTTTCTTTCTTTGCATTTGTAAATTTATATTTTTATTGGTGGAAATAGCTTTGTGTGTGTACAGTGAAATTGATGTTTATTGAGATTTACTGATAAAAAAATCTAATTCTTCCATACCTGTTTAAAAATTAGGTCTTGATTTGTTTATTTTGAATTGTCAGGTTTCAGTTTGACTACTATATCTCAAAAAAGAGGAGTATTAATTCAAGAGAATGATTATTTGATTAAATTAACAGAATTTTTCTGCTGTGGGTGTTAATGTATTTGCCAGTCTCCTATTAAATTTCTTCCTTCTTGTTCTCTAGAAATAGGCAGATTACACACTGCAGTGTTAGAGTTTCAAAGACTCACTCAGACTGGGGTAAGTTATGTCTGAAATGGGAAAGGTTTTGTTTGTGGTTTTGACATGGTTCATTGTGCTACCTGTCTTTCAACTGTCCAATTCACCCTCTACTTCCTTTGGAGTCAAGACTCTGCAACTCTGAAGACCAGGTCACTGACCTGATATAATGACATGGTAAAATAAACTGGGGATTTTAATATGTTAAGATTTGATCCTTCATTGACTTTGATGGTTTATGCAAAATTAAACACACGCATAAGAATTTGCATTATCAGAGCTTCAGTTAGGATATGTATTATGTATATTACAGTATTAACAACACACAAGATTTTTTTTTTAGACTTGTACCATATACTTTATTTTATCTGCAGTTCTGGAGATAAAGTTTGCTTCAGACAAAGGCTATGTCTACACTATAACTTACGTCTGCAGCACTTATGTTGCTCGGGGATGTAAATGGACCCGGAGAGCTTCTCCCACCAACACAGCTTCTGTTGCTGCTGCTTGGGGAGGCAGTTTTATTATCTGGAGATGCAGTGCCGTAGATGTAGATGAGCCTTACGTCCATTTGCATGACTCAAAACCTGAGCCTTGTAAGACAATGATGGGACAAAAATTCTTGCTCTTCCTCAGTCTCAAAGAGATGCTGCTTTGCAGGTCTTCCTTGGCTGCAGCCTTGCAAGGCATTCCAAGTTACATTTTTAGGAGTAAAGGAACATGGTCTGGGTGTTTCTGGAGTGCATACTTCTGCTCTTGGCATCATGAGCCGTCTAATCATGCAGATCGTGCCTCTTAACTCCAACTCTATTTGTTCTACATAAGGATAATGATACCAGAATGTTAATTTGTATTAAATCTGATTGCGCTCATCTGAGGAATATTACTCTAATTCAGGCCTGGAGATGTATGTAATTAGGGCCCTAAGGCCCTTTACTTACTTTGGTTTTTAGTCATAATTCACTCAGGGTATGTTACACTTGCACCCTAAGTCGAACTAGGGATGCAAATGCAGGCATTCGAAATAGTCAATGAAGCGGGCATTTA
This sequence comes from Rafetus swinhoei, assembly GCA_019425775.1. Classification (NCBI taxonomy): domain Eukaryota; kingdom Metazoa; phylum Chordata; order Testudines; family Trionychidae; genus Rafetus; species Rafetus swinhoei. The sequence continues at coordinate 27,830,918 of CM033440.1, forward strand.
AATATTCTGCGCTTCATTAGCATGATCTCGCCGGCGCGTTACTCCGATCAACAGCTGTTTCAAAAGTGAAAGTGCACGCCAGGACGCGTTAGTTCGAACCAAACCCCTTGGTTCGAATTAACGTTTCTCCTCATCTTTTAAGAAGGAATGTTAATTTGAACCAAGGGGTTTGGTTCGAACTAATGCGTCCCGGCGCGCACTTTCACTTTTGAAACAGCTGTTGATCGGAGTAATGCGCCGGCGAGATCATGCTAATGAAACGTGGGATATTTAAATCCCCGCTTCATTGACTATTTCGAATGCCTGCATTTGCATCCCTAGTTTGAACTAGGGTGCAAGTGTAGACATACCCTAAGAGATCATGTGTTTGTGACACATTCCGTAAAGACACAAGCACATCCGAGCCTACGCTAACTGTACAGAGACATTTAGTTAAGACAATAACCTGATCAGATGCAAGTTGTTAGTGAGATGATTTAACATTTTAAAAACATAGAGCAGAAATTAGTAGTTGAGTTAGCTCAGTGGAATGATTTGCTCTATTTCTGTTTTGATTAGTAATATATGTTATGTTGTTTATAATATAATATAGTTCTGAAGGAGTATCATCAGCTTTGGATCAAAATTGAGGGTTCTATAAACAAGATTTTACAAAACATAAGACAAATTTCCACAATTAAAAACAATCCCACGGAAATAAATATTAAAGTAAACGTTTCCCTGCAGTATAGGCACCATCTAGCTAACTAGAAATAGAGGAGGAAGCAACTATTCTATATTCATTTTCCAAGATGTGAGAGATTAAAAAGTAAATGAGCTACAAATGTTGAAAAGAAAATTTGATTTTATATTATATTAGGGGGGCTGTTCCCCCTGCTTGCTATGCTCACCAACCCCCCTCCTTCCCCGGACTTTACGCTCTCCAACCCCCCTCTCTCTGGCTGTTACACTCGCCAACAACCCCTCTTTCTGGCCACTACACACACCAACTGCCCTCTATCTGGCCACTACGCATGCCAGCCCCACCCCCGTCTGCTTTTGCTTCGCTGAGAGAGCCTGTTAACACCGATGACACTGATGATGTCATGGGCGTCCAGTAGCCTAAGTGGCGGAAGGCTTTGCCTTCCCAAACTTCCAGGCATGGCCCACCCACACTCTGCCCTGAGGGTGGAGTGTTGCTGCTCCCAGTGCCTGCACTCCCTGGTGCTCCGGGGGCCAGAGAGGCTGGAGCTTCCTCAGCCTTGGCACAACAGGGAGGGAGGAGGCTGCGTGGCCCAAGCTTTCTCTGGGTGGCCCAAGCCCCCAGAGCACCAGGGAGTGCGTGCACTGGGGGCAGCAACACGCTACCCTCAGGGTGGAGTGTGGATGGGCCATGCCTGGAAGTTTGGGCTTCCTCCATCCCAGATGCTCTGGGGGGCGGGGCTGGAGCCGTGCAGCCTCCTCCCTCCTCAGTATTCTGGGAGCCAGGGAAACTCGGGCTGTGTGGCCTCCTCCCTTCCCGGTGCTCCTGTGGTGCACGCTCACCCTCCTGTGCTGCCCTGCCTCCTCCCCTCCCCATGGAGGGTGGGGCCTCAGCAGAGAGGGTGGGGCTGTAGGTGGGGCTGGGGGCCTGCCTTCCTCCAGTCCCAGCTGCACTGACCACCCATGGATGACGTCATTCTGTTGCCCAGCAGGAACATTCTGTCGCCAGCAGGAAAAAAATGTTATACATAGAGAGAGAAATTCTAATAATCTACAGTTTGGGGTTTTAAAAATAACTTTCTTATTAATGTTTTCCACATTCCTATATCAGAAGTTCTAATGTTTTGTTTATTTCCAAGAATAATTTATTACATAAATAAGAAATGATGGAATTGATCAATAAAAGGTACCTCTTCGACCCATCCCATCTCCATCTTGGAGGACTGGCCACTCAACAAATGGATATTTCATTATGTTCTGTTACTAATAAATGAACAGAAATCCTGTTTCACATATTGTCTTCTTTTACTAATGAAATATTCAGTTCTTTGCCTGACTAATTACAAGTGTAGCTCCTATTATAATTAATTATTCACAAGGGAGCCAAACCACTATTTCCCATTAAAATTGGCTTCCAGATGATTTTTTTTAAAGTATCAGCCTTTCTTCTAATAACCTTATAGGACTATTCAGAAAGACTGGACATTTTATTCTAACATTTTTAAACAGAATTCTTATGGAAGCTTTTACCCTTCCACATACTACTGTAATTCTGATTTTAGTAAGACACGTACTCTCTGATCAGTTAGCTGCTATTTACTTATGCGAACTTTCTTACACTTGTAGATACAACATAGACACAGTTTAAAAATTCTGCAGTTATTGCATTATTTTCTAATTTCAGGCCATGTCTACACTATAGCTGCTACAGAGGTATGCCTATGGCCCTGCAGCTATGCCACTGTAGCACCACAGTGTAGATGTACTTCTTACAGTGATGGAAGGGGCTTTTCTGTCAATGAAGTTATCCATCTCTATGAGGAGAGAGTTCTTCCATTGACTTAGCTATATCTGTACTAGAGTTTAGGTCAACATAATATGGTGCTCACAGCGAATATGTACGTTTGCCTGTAGCTGGAAGACTGCCAGTTAGGACTGCAGAAGTTTTAAGACTGAACTGAACTCAAAGCTAAGAGCCATTTCATCTGCCATATACCATTTGCAACAAATGCTGAAAGGCGTGTTTAAGTGTAGGGGAGTGGTACAAATAAATCAAGCTGCATCATGCCCTTGAGCACACTTCACTCGTATTCTGCAGCAGCCCACACCCCTTGCGGAGTCTCAGAAATGTCCCTTTCACCTAATACATAGTAAATATTCATTTAGAATTTGTATTTTAAGAGATATTTAAGAATAGGTTAGATAAACATCTATCAGGGATGGTCTAGATTCTAGACAGTATTTAGTCCTGCCATGAGGTCAGGGGACTGGACTCGATGACCTCTCGAGGTCCCTTCCAGTCCTAGTATTTTATGATTCTATGATTCTATGATTTTAACTCAAGGCAGGCTATAACTTCTAGTGTTTGAACTTGTAAAAATCATAAAAACAAATAAACTTTGAGAGCTGCTTTATATCTTGATATCACAAAATCGAGGTTTAACTAACCCCATTTAAAATGAAACCGATCAATCTGATTTCCTGCTGATACATGCCTTTGCTGTTGATCATTGGTTGTCTTGAAATAAGGACTCTGCAGAGTCATGTGAAGGAAACTTGTTTTATTCCTGTGCGCTGTGTTTTATGAACTCCACTGTAGGTTTTGTTGTTGATGCAGCACCATCAAGGGAAAGCCCATGGGGAAGAGGCTGCAGTGGGGCAGAGAATCAGCAACCTCCCCTATACTAGGGCACCAGCAGGTCTCCAGGACAGACCCAAATGTGGCTGATGCTGGCTGGGGTCTAGCCTTGCTAATTGTGGCCGGGAGAAGCCTCCAGCTATCACAGCCTCTCAACATCTTCATGCAGCCGGGCTCCGACTGAACCCCTTCTGGAAATTAAAATTGGTTCCCTCCCACCACACCCAAACGAGCCATCCCACCACTTGCCCTCCTTTGGGCTGCGTGTGTTCTCCTGGCAGGGCTGTGTGCATTATCAGCCAGTGCCACGGGCATTATGCACTTTGCAGGATTCAGCTCACAGTACAAAGAGGAGGTGGGTAGGAGGACAAGGTTTTGAGCACCATGGAGCCTGAGGAGGACACGGTACATTCAGAACAGCCTATTGTCATTAGAACAGGTACGTTCAGGTGCTGCATGTTCTGATCATCTAGATATCACTAATTGCACCTGGTCTGAAGGTGTTTCTCTTTGTCTGATCAATGCAACCGGTCTAGCTGCTGCTAGGAAGTCCATTGAGGTTGTCCCATGGAGCGTGCACTGAAGATACTCGGGGAGTGGCTACTTGGGGAGCAGTCATTTGCTGCTGCTGCAGAGCCCAGGAGACATCCCCTCCATTTCTCAGGGCTTCTGGCAAGGAGGCTGCAGGCATTGGTTTGCATAGAGTCTTTAAGGAAGATGGGCCTTCCTGATTTGTGGGGATTGAGAAAAGAGACCCTATGGGATTTGTCATTTTGTAAGCACATCACTAGCTATGTTAATTTCTTAAAGTAATATATAAGGGAAAAGTATATCCAATACAATATGCTATGTTAATGTAATTGACGTAGTTCATTCATCACACCTTTTACTATATTTTCCTCGGGTGATGCCGGGTATTTCTGCTAGTTTATAATATAAAAATATAGTGTTATTTTTAGTCAATTAAAAAAATAAATGGGAATTCTATCGAGTGTATTTTTTTCTTCATACCTATAAACTCTTATTATTCACTGTGTTTTACCAAAATAGAGCTATGGTCAAGTTGTTTTCCAAGAACATTGTGATCTAGTTTTTTTACCTTAAGCATTTATTTAACTAAGCCAAAACAGAGCACTACTCCAATTTTCTCTGTTTTATCTCTTTTCTGTAACATTTATTGAGAAGCAATCATATCCAGATTCATCCTAGTTCTCTGGCTCGTCTTAGTTCAGTCTCTTTTAACATTAATTCACTTATGTCAGTTTTGAGGACTGTACTTGTTTTGGTAATTCTGTCTTTTTTCTGTTTGGCTTTATGAGAAGCAATCCCATTCCAGGACATCCCATTTTCTTGGCACAACCAAACCTTTATGTTGCTTTAAGTTATGATGAGACAAAACTGTGTACCAAATTTGGTGCTTCTAGCTCTTACTGTTATGAGGCGTTCTTGATCAAACAGAAAAACCTCTAAAATATATAGCTGATTTGTAAATATTTAGTTGCTTGCATTTTGTGATATAATTGAGTGGGACTCTATTTAGTTTGACATTTTCTCTTTAGTTCCTACTTGTACTTATTCAGTTTGTCTCCTCTCTTTTTTTTTTAACTAGGATATAGAGTATTCCCGTCAATAAATCCACCTCTAAGTGATGTCTCTGTCTGAACGCTATGCTACGGTACACTTAACATCTTTTCCCCAGTCCTTCATTTAAAAACTCCTCTGCAACTTTTCTAATTTTACATGCCAGTTGTCTGGTTCCATTTTGGCATAGGTTAGTGGTGGGCAATAACTTTTGTTGCGGAGGGCAATCCATGAATTTGGTAAGGGGTCAGGGACTACACTTCTACAACATTAATGGAGAGGCTGCATGGTCAGGGACAGAGTTTGGGTACAGAAGGGAGCTTTGAGTAGGAGAATGAGGTGCACAGGGCGGTGATGCAGGACCTGAAAGAGAGTTTGGGTGTAAGAAGGATTTGTGGCCTGTGGCAGGGGTGCAGAGGGATTGGATGCAGGAAGGGGTTGTAACCTGGGACAGGGGGTTGGACTGGAGGAAGGAGTTCGAAGTGCAGGCTCTGGCTGGGACACACTTACTGTGTTATGCTTATATGAAGCACAGGATCTTTTTAGGGGAAAAGAGAATGCACTGTGTTTATTGAGAATATAACAGAAATCAGATTATGCATGCACACACACACACACACACACACACACCCTCTCCCAACAATGATGTCATAGTTACCAGTCAGTGGCTCAGACCAATCTAATGGCCAATTAGATTGGGCTGGAGTATGGAAGCCAGGTTCTATCGGTCACGATGCTGATGCTCTGAGACTGTAGCTTGGCAGGGCGAACCCAAAGTCTCATGGCAAGATGTCCCATCTTTTATAGGCGTTTATTTTCATATAGGTCTATGAGCTTTGCTGCATCATGTTGTAATCAGTTACTCTGCAACATAATCAGTCACTTTGCAACATATGTTTATCTGGAGATTGTTCTCATTGTTGTTTAACATCACTCTGCTGATGTCTTTCCTGGATGTTGCCCCACTTGCGTTTTGATAGGTAATCTTCACATATTGGGAATGTTTGCTTCTAACTGAGGGTACGTCTAGACTACAGGCTCTTGTTGACAGAAGTTTTGTCAACAGATACTGTCGACAAAGAGCATCTAGACTACAGCCAGTTCTGTCGACAAAGCAAGCCGCTTTGTCGACATGACAGTGTAGACGCAAAGGACAGTGTAGATGCAATAACGCCTTCTGTTGACAGAACTCTGTCAACAAAAGGCGTTATTCCTCATAGGATGAGGTTTACAGCCGTCGACAAAACTGCTGAGTTCTGTCGATGTTATGTCCACAGAACTCAGCGGCAGTGTAGACGCAGGTATAGTTTTGTCGACAAAACCCTGTAGTCTAGACACACCCTGAGAGTCATCAATCTGCTCTCCTCTTGATGAGAGAGCTTACTTGACCTTTTAGTACCTCTCCGATCCTGGCTTCCCCCTTTTGGTACATCTGAGCCAAATTCAAAGATTATTAGATTAGAAACAAACACACATTCTTCACTTATGCCAAAACACTATCACTACAAAGTACAGAACTATATGTAATTTCGAATCAGAGTTCTATCACTTACATCAATAAACCCTATGCCATATGGTAAGCAAATCAATCAATGTATCACCTACATTAGCAAACCCTATAACATATGGTGACCATAATCAGTCACTAGAACTGTTGGATCTGTTCCTGTCTTGACATCACTGACAGAGAGGCAGCCAGTCTGTTGCATCTTTACCAATGACACTAAGCCGTTCCTTTCTGCACTGTGGCAGGCTGTGTCTAAATGTTTGGCAGGCTGGATTTGTCCAGTGGGCCATATTTTGCCCTCTTCTGGTTTAGGTGGAGCTCATCCTTCCAGTGCAGCATCCTCCTTTCCCCAGCAATCCCTCCTCCAATACCATCGTCTCATCCACACATTGAACCATTGCAGGTCTGCCTGTCTAACTGGCCCTGTGCGCGGAACTGGAAACATTTCAGAGCATGCTGCCATGGAGGTGCTGGACTGTAATCTATTAGCAGCCTAAAAACCTGCAGTGCAGAAGCTTCCACAACCTCCTGAGGCTGTTTGTTCTATTGTCCTACTGTTCTTACGGTTAGGAGATTTAATCCAAAGCCACTGTGCTGCAGTTTAAAACCATTGGCTCCTGTCCTGTTCTCTGTGGCAAAAGAGAATCAATTTTCTCCATCATTTCAGTGGCAGTTTTTCAAGTCACTTGCCTGTTTGTCCTTTCCAGTTACTCTACATCCATTTTTTGCATTGGTGACCACGAGGGGGCTCTCTCACTACCACACCGCCACCAGCTGTCTGTCCTGGGAATTAGTTCCTTCTGGCCAGCTGGGTGCCTTCCTTCTGGTGGTGTCTCCCCTCTTCCCTCCAGGCCACGGTGTCCTCTTCAGGACACTGCCCTCTGGCAGTGCCCACATCACTCTCCCCTTCTGGGGGTGGTTGTTTCTTCAGCGGGTCATGCTTCAGGCCCTGCAGTCTGGGAGCTTGCTGGGCCAGAGCTCCCCAGCACTGCTCTAGCTCCAGGGAGCCACCTACTCCCCCAGCAGCCAGGTTCTCACTGCTCTCCCCCAGAGCAGCAGCCCATCCTCTTATATAGCTCCCAGCTGGGCCCTAATCAGCTAACACGGCCTCAGCTGGGCCTAAACTCCCAGCCCCTGCTCCAGGCTGGGGTTTGCCCTTAAAAGGCCAGTACAGAGCAAGCGCCCTGTCACAGTGACCAAAACTGTACACAGTACTCCAGCACTGAGTAGAACAGTACAATCACTTCCTATGATTGCATGCATTGCCTCTGTTAATACAACCTAAAATTGCATTTGCTTTTTTTGCAACAGCGTTGCATTGCTGACTCTTGCTGAAGTTGTGATCTACCAGAGCAACCAGATCTATCTCAGCAGTGCTGCTGCCAAGCCAATGTCCCCCCATTCTGTGTTTGTGTATTTGCTTTTTCATCCCTAAGAATAGCACTTTACATTTGTCTTTGTTAAATTTAATTTTTGTCTGTGATCAGTTCTCCAATTAATCAAAAATACTTCTGAATGTTAGCTTTGTCCTCCAAAGTATTGGCAACCCCCTCAACTTTGTGTTCTCTTGATCAGTATGCTCTCTAGTCCTACCTCCAGGTCATTAATAAAGCTGTTAAACAACACCAACCCTAGAAGAGATCCAGGTGGAACTCCAGTTTAGACCTCCCTCCAATCCAACATCATTCCATTAATAGTTAAACAAAATCTCCCCAACAGCAGAGAAACTGTCTGACTGGAGATGGGGCCACTGTACTGTGCATCTGAAAGTCTCATCTGTGTACTTCTCCGTCTCTCTTAGTTGCTACAATTCAGCCACTCTGGTCTTGAGCCTGTACTTGGGCATATGAATGCCACTTTCCCCTAAGGCAGAAAATTATACATGCAACATTTAGTGCATTAAATTGGATAGTGCTCACTCTGCTGTTACATGTTTACCTGCATTATATGTACTCTTTCAGGCTGTACCTATGAAACATGTTGGGCATTAGAGAGACTTCATCACCACTAGAATCCGAAGGAAGTGTTGGGCATATTTGGGGTATGTGCTCCAGATGCCAACACACAGACTCTTTCAGGGTTTTTTGTTTGTTTGTTTGTTTTTTGGGGTGGGGATTATTGGCTTAAGTTTTGGGTATGTTTGTTGGGGTGTGTGTGTGTGATAGGCAGTTACATCTAATTCCTTCAGAAAACTCACGTTTGCTGCTCCTGTTTCAATGTTGCCAACATCACGTGGCAGGAAGTCACCAGACAAACCTGACCAGTCAGTATATATAGCTGTTTAAGTACTCAAAAGAAATAAAAAATGTCACTAAACAGAATTTCCAAACTTATATATATACATATGTGATCAGGTGAGTATAGTCACAAAATCATTCACAAGCAGCTCAACAGTGTTAATAAAATCCATTCTGTACTCATTCATTGGCACACCAAGTTAATGTCATGTCTCAGTTGATGTTGGCACAGAGTGGAAACCATACCTTCCTGTCATTAGTTATTGTTTCATACTGTGCCATAGGGTTGAGATCAATTGTTCTGTCCTGCCTACTGCAAAGGGTCCTTGTTAAGGTTTCTCCTGGATGCCTTCTTTCCTTATGCCGGTTGATTTCCATTTGACATCTTCATGTGGGAGTGTGTGTGTTGGCATCTGGAGTACATACCCCAAATATGCCCAACACTTCCTTCTGATTCTAGTAGTGATGAAGTCTCTCTAATGCCCAACATGTTTCATAGGTACAGCTTGCACCTCTATGAACTGGGACTGTCTGGTCTGGCGAAATCCGTGGTCCAGCACTCAACAACTCCTATTGGAGAGTACTGGAGATGGAAGGGAAGCCTGGCTGCTGAATCCTGTGCTGTGGGGCAGGTAGAGCAAGCTCAGAGCAAGAGTTTCAAACTCTGGTATCTGATTTTTGCAAAGTTACAAGTGCCAACTTGGTTCTGAGATCTTTCTTTTTCTTTGGCAAAACTCCCAGTGCTCTGGGTAGTGGATTACATGACTAACCTGGCTTGTCTCTGTTCTGCATCTGCCCAACAAATGCAGTAAGCAAAAGCTACCAAATATGTATATGTGTTACTTCTTGTACCTCTCTAATGGGCTTATTAAAGACTCCTTCTCTATATTCATTCCTAGGTGTTATGTTCACGCACACAAACAGAAGTATGTTATGTTTTTATCTTTCAGGATACAGCATAACATTCCTTTTTTCTTAGAATCTAGAACTCTAGGACACAAGAATCAGAGACAGAGAAAGCAGGTTTCTTCTTAAGACACAGAGGCTCAGCTTAGAAGAATCACCCAGACTACATGCTTCCCTAAAGATGTCCCTTGTCTGTAAACAGGACCATGAAACCCATTACATTTAAAATGCTAAATTAATATAGTGACCCTAGGAACAAAGATGCAAGTGCTGATGGTCTGAAATATATTGGGAATTCCTGTAATGTAGCAGCTTGGTTCGAGGAGAAATGGCATGGTGATGAGATGGAATAGAGCAGGTTGTGTTAGTTCCTCTTGTGTCGTGGCACATGGTACCTGATATCCCAGTATTCTTGAGAGAGGGAATGATGGAGACTGTAATCTTTTCATCCAGTTTGTCAAACTCTTCCGGACTTTCTGCATCGATTGGAAAAGTTCATGTGTTCCTCATCCAATCTCCCCCTTTCAAGTACTGAATATAGATGAGGCCATCACTAAATGCAATTGAAAAGTTCAACCACATTTGTTTTCTAGCTCCAGGATAAGACTGTTTCATCCCCTCATTTGTTCTCCTCTTAGTATGATGCCTGTTCTTTCAAACGTGCTTTGACTTTCGACACAGGTCAGCCGTAAATCATTCAGGATATGCAGCCAATTCCTTAGGCTTATTGTGACAAGTGTCACCAGGGAAAATGCTTCTGTGGGCAGACGGTGTTATGAAAATGGCTCCATGACCTTTACAGCTTCAGAAGATTGGGTGAGATATCTATCAAAGGCTTAAGTAGAATGTGATGAATGTTTGCATCTTAAATCTAATCCGTAATGACTGCTGTGCTGTCAAGGGATGAAAGCTCTCTTCCAAATCATCCATCTGACACTGAGCTGATCTCTCAGGTACCAGGGCTCCTAGAAGGAGACATGATTGTTGATCTATTTAAAGGAAGCAACTGAAGTGAATCAGGAGAAAACTCAAAAGCTCTTTGACCCAAACAGACTGACCACTCTGTTCTTTTATTGATAGATCCTTCAAGTATTTCACCATACTCAATGTCTCACATCCTTATTTTAAAGAGGTTAAACCCTGAAGAAACTGGGCAATGGGTACAGGGGCTGAGATGCCAAAGAAAACCATCTGTGATTTTTCAAGGCTCCATCAGATACCTCACTGGCAAGCCCAGGAGTCGGCAATAATTTTTGACGGGGGGCCACTCCAAGAATTTGGGAAGTGGTCGAGGGCCTCACTCTTCCATGATATTAATGGAGGAGGTGCAGGATCTGGGATGGAGGTTAGTGCAGAAGGGAGCTTAGGGTAAGGGAGGGAGTTTGGGTGAAGGAGGCATTTGAGACCTGGGGCACTCAACTGGAGTGCAGGGGGTTGGATTGTGACCTAGGGCAGGGAATTGAGGTACAGGAGGGGGTGCAGGTGATTGGGTTGTGAGCTAGGGCAGGAGGGGACTGTGATCTAGGGCAGGGGATTGGGGTGCTGGATCTGGAAGGGGGTATGGGTACAGGAGGGGAGTAGAGGATTTGGGTATGTGGAGAGGGAGGCAGAGGGTTGGGGAAGGGAGGGGCTGCGGTGCCAGAGGCAGCCTCTGGCCAAGAGAGTTACCAGCCAGCAGCCCGTTCCTGAATCAGCCTTCCTCCCTGCCCCGCCCCCTGAACAGGCTGCAGTCACGTGCTCTGTGAATAATTATGAGCCCCTTGTGCTTCATGGCTGCCTCTTTGGGTATGTCTACACTTGCCCCCTAGTTCGAACTAGGGAGGCAAATGAAGCATACCGAAGTTGCTAATGAAACACGGGATTTAAATATCCCGTGCTTCATTAGCATATTCGTGGCTGGTTGCCATTTTAAAATTGCATGAGGAGTAACAGTTAAATCGAGTGAAGGGTTTCCGATCGAACTACCGCGTCTACATGCGGCAAGTTAAATCGGGCTGCCGGCATGTTAAAATGGCGACTGGCCGCGAATATGCTAATGAAGTGCGGGATATTTAAATCGCTTCATTAGCAACTTCGGTATGCTTCATTTGCCTCCCTAGTTCGAACTAGGGGGCAAGTGTAGACATACCCTTATTGAAATTGTGCTGGGGGCAGGAGCAGCTCCTAAAGCTTTCCCCCTCCCCTCCAGGCCCAGTTTTTAAAGTGAAACCACCCTGCAGCTGCATTTCTGAGCGGTGTGTGGGTGGGGCGAGGCAAGTGGGGAGCCTGCCTAGATCCAGCGGCTTGGTGGCAGTATTTTGCCCAGGCCTGAGCAAGCCAATGCTTTCATTTGGGACCCACTAGTACATAAATGAAGTAAAAAGCAAAGTATAAAGTTGGCAGCTTCTTCTGAATATCCAAAATATAAGAGTCTTCCTCAGCCGTAAGATGAGGCAGGACTGAGCTCAATTCTGAACCCTTTCAGAACAGGCATCTATTTGCAGAAGCCATCTTGCAATAATCAAAAGAGGCAAAAAGCAAACCAAATCAACTCCTCCTCCCAGTAAATGCAATCCATTGGTGCAAGTTGGATCCAGCCCCCTCTCCTCTGCCCAAGCTGTGGCATATATGATTCTGTTACAGCCATGTAAAGGTGGTTCACTCATTGTGGATGCTCCCTTCTCACTGCTGTGGTTGTTTCTGGTCTGCCCTCTTCCATGACTCAGCCCTCTGGCCAGATCATGAATTATGTCCACCCCCTTTGATGCAGACAAAGAGTCCAACAAAGCATAGCCCTGCTGTCCTGCAAGAGGCTACAGGCAACACCTGGGGCAAAAGTCCCAGAGTCTGAATCCTCCTGGTTTCATGGTCTCCTTTGTCCAGATGCCTCATACCAGGTATCGTCTTTCTACCTTCAGCACTGGCTGATGTGTTGGGCTCTCCACCAGATTCCAAGCTAGGGCCCGCTAATTGGCAGCAGGTGTTCTACACCCTGAAGGGGTTGCACTGTGTTGCTTCCTACTAGCTCCTTATACAAAAGGGCAAAGTGAAGACAATTAAAGAAAATAAATTATGCTAGATCCCAGACCTTGCGAATTTTCAGGGCTCTTTTGCCCTTCAGCAGCTTAGTTAGAATCTCAATAGCCCAAAGACCCAAGCACTTGTATTTTTGATAGTGCTTGCTCTGTAGAGCTAAGAACATAGGTCTGTTCACAACCACTGGTTGCCTCTTACTGAGCTGTTCTTCTCCCCTTTTATGCTCCTCCTCCAGCTCAGGCATACTTTGCAGGTGTGCCAGCAGGGTGGTCTGCCTGAGCCCAAAGCAGTCCTTTCCAGTGCAGGTTTGTACGCCTCATTGTAAGCCTTAGCAAGAGAGCTATAACTCAAGGTTCAATATCTCATTCTTTTACTTCTGGAGGTCCCCAAGCCAACCCCGGTGTGTTGACCAAGACAGTAGCCATCAAATAAGCAAAACTCATCAAACCAGATATAGGGGAACACCACTATGGATACTGCTAGCTCAGGAGAAATGTAATGTAACCTGAATTTGGTGTTTAGGTATTAAAGTCAAGAACGTTCAGCCACTCTTTAGACATATGAGAACTGTATCAAATAATCTACAAAAAAACTTTAAAAATCAGAAACATCTCATGACTTGACATATTTCTTTTAGTTGCAAAAAATATAGGATTATTGCTACTATGCACACAAAATTACTCAAAGCCACAGCTGCAATAGGAAAAAATGTCCAAGTATTTTTCTCTTTTTAATTTCTTCAGGGCTTTGCAAGCTGTGGAAATGATGAAACACATAAAATGGTGAGAGAAAAGACACTATAAGATTATGTTAAAAAAGCTTTCCTGGAGGAGGGTGTGCAATTATGTATTACTGTCAGCACATGGAGTGTGATGGGACTATAGTTTTACCTATATTATTTGTGCTGGTTGCCAGAGAAACCACACAAATTAAAAGGCAAAATGTTCCTGTCCTTACTGATCTTAACAAACACCCACAAACAGCATCGGCTGTTATAATTACTTGCTCTTCACTGAACTCATGTCTGGTGGTGTTGCACAGAATACTATCAATATCAACTGCAATGTCCACAAAGCACTCTAGACCTCAGATTATAATAAACCTTCATTTATGCTGAGTGGAAACCAGAACACTGTAAGTACAGTAGTTGAGTATGTTCATTTTTTTTATTTCAAGTTTTCTTTTAAAAACCTTATTTCTGGAGCTAAAAATGAGGAGAGAGGCTGTGAAGTTCAGGAAAATTAGCCTTGCCAATTTTAATGTTAGGGAGATTATGATTAAGTGCCTCATTAATGAAATTTACACACATCTTGCAGGATACTAGCATCAAGAAATTTTGTTGATGATGCATAAGTTAATTGAACCAAAGGTAGGGACAATGCCTTAAATTCACAATGTCTTTGGACTTGATTCTGATCTCTCACCATGCAAATCAGAATTAATTTCTTTTGAATTAATGGAGCTGTACAGGTGTAAAATCAATTTGAGGAAGAGAAATAGCTAATACCTTTCACCCAGAAGTCTCTCAAAGTGTTTTACCTATTCTATACCTGGTTGTTTTCTGAAATGACAACAGAGTTCTGCCTGAATCAGAAAACATGCAAGTTCTCCTGGTGCTATCCCTACCCTCCAGTGTATCTACCTCCCCACCCTGCTTAGTATCATCTGCTACCTTGCTGAGGGTGCAATCCATCCCATCATTCAGATCATTAATGAAGATGTTGAACAAAACTGGCCCCAGGACTAGTTTCTTTCATTGGTGCCCATCTCCATCTGAGAACTTCCAAAGAGTTCTCACAACACAGATATCTCACTTTTTCTTTCCAATAGACTTAGGTTTAGTTTTGGTTATTTATTGAATAAAGTTGCATGGGAAGGCTGACATGAGTAAGCTTCACGTTTGTGTGGGAAACTTGGATGAAGAGGCAAATTTGCAAATAGCTGATTAGTGCTTATCCTTATTTCATAGCATGCAGTGCACTTTTTAAGCTGCCAGTGCGCTCCTTAACTCCCTAGTGTTGTCTGACTCATGAAGATTCTATCTTCCATTCTCCCCTTAGTGGTTGACAGTTTTATTCTTCCATTGGAGAGTGGCTGTTGAGGGAGGCTGTCACTGTAGGGATAGAAGGTGTCTCGGATAATTAGGATTTCTATGCAGCGCTTTGAAAATTGTGGTATGTCCATATCTAGTCTGAGAAGCTTTAATGGGAATTTCAAGACAGAAAGCAACTAAAGCTTATTCAGGTTTGTCAGTTCAAAGCAAGTCAAACATCCAGCAAAAACCTCACACAAAGTATGTTTCACTAGAAGTGAAAATGAATATCACAAAATGCAACCAGGAATAACTGTGTTATGTGGGCTGCTTTTTGTTCCACTCTTTCATGAAGCCACTGAAACAGAAAACTTTTCTCAGGTTTATTTTTGTGTGAAGAATTTTCTGGAATAGATAGAATAAGATGAGGAAAAGAAGTAATAACTTCTTCCTGCACCCTCCAGCTAACTCGTAATTAGTTTTTCTTAAAATTTTAATTTTTCTTCCAAGTAAAGGCTTAAGTTCAAGATATTATACTAAAAGAATTTAGAACCCAATTTTATAATGTCCCTTTGTCAGGCCATATTAATGCCCTCATGCTATTCTAATGCTTGGAGGTTGTTTCTGACAATCTTTGAAAGTGTGAAACAAAACATGTTTCTCTGTGTTTAAAGACTAAATATTCAAGTAGTTCAGGCTTGTGGATATTTCTGTCTTCCTGCCAAAGTTCTGATAAAACCTAAAACTTAAATTTCACTTCAATAGGCAGTCCCCTTATTTGGAAAGAGTAGATAATATAGTAGACAGAATGCTATCTCCTGCCTTTTGGGGAGCACAGGCAGAGAGCTGAACCCCATAAAATCTCCCTGTCATAAATCACTTAGAATAACCCCTCCCAAATGGTCTTAAAAATAAAATGTGCATCAGAGTTCTGTGTTTCATGCATCAGATTTGTATAAATTTGAGGTCTTTAAATACATATTCCAGTCAGAAGCCAACTAACATTATTATGGACAGTTTATGGGGATAATAGGGTGCTTTCTGAATTAAGGAAGCCTTTAAATTAAACTAAGCTCTGAATGAGCTGGTTTAGAAGAGTTGGCCTATGTACAACTTGTTTTCTTCAACTTCATAGTATTAAAGGCATATATTATTAGCCAGATGAAATTTATGTAGCAACCTGACATCAAGCATAGTGTGACCATAGCAGACTCTATTATGACAACGTGAGATGAATAGCAGAGAAGAATTTGAATCAGAACTATGGATCTAAACTTTGGGGAATTGAAATGTAAACTCTGCCCCTTGAGTCTGGTGGTGTCTGGTTTGAGAGTTCGCTGCTGCAAAGTCACATGTCTGAAATCACCCCTTTTTGCATAGGGCTTGATGCTGTCCTCGCTAACTTTAAATGGCAAAACTGATTTTAATAGTGTGAGATCAGGGCTCTTACTAGCACCTCTTAAAATGATGATATGTTACAGGCTGGATCAAATTGTGCTGTGAGTTACACTGACCTAATCTAGTGAAATCCATGAGTACACTGGGAATATACTGGTGTCACTAAGGGTAGAAACTGCCACAGTAGGTACAAGGATTTCTTTATAATGAAAGGGGACTGAAGAGTGGCTGATTTAGGGTTAGTGGGATGCTGTGTGCAGCTTTGTTTTCAGAGTGTGCTCCCCCAGGACCCAGCCAAGAAAAAGAACATTCTCTCTTATTGTCTTCCCCCCTGTTTCTCATTCTTTTTTTTTTCTTCTTCTTCCTTCTCCTTCTCCTATATTATAAGTAATAGGAATTCAATGAAAATAAAGAGAGGTACCTTGATTGGGTCAAGGTGGAGTGTGGGGATTGGGCTCTTGGAGGGAGTTTGGATGCTGGCTCTGGGCAGGGGTAATGTGGGGACTGGAAGGGGTAGGGTTGGGGCTTGGAGGAAGGGGTGGAGTGGGGGCAGTGCCTGGGGTGGAGTGGGGAACTTGGTGATGCTGTTAAGGAGTCTTCCTTGTGTGTATGTGTTATGGCACTGTCCTTAATTACATGATCACAGCCTGGTTTTTGCAGAGCAGTAAGCATTGGTCCCTTGCAACACTATGTAACCTACTTTAGTGCAGAACTGTCAGACCAGAAGGTGTAATGTTGTATTTCTTTGGAGAACAGTTGTCGTCTTTACTGACAGACTTCCATATCCATAGTGACACTTTCCTAGAAGAGAATATTTTGCTAGATTTACTCAGTGTAATATTTCACTAATCTGTGTACTTGCATAAAGAACCATACGTATAAATGTCTTTGATACATATCCCTGTTCTTGTTTAAAGGCTTATCAGGATCTGTTGTTCAGGACATACATAATTTAATAGGAATAATAATACAAATAACAGGGGACTGCTCCCTGCTGCCTTTTCCTTGCATAGACCAGATAAATGAGCCTCCTGTAATTCTGTAACCTGAGAATTGATTCAAACCAGATCTCTTGTACTTGGGAAGTGATGATCTTTATCAAGAAGGTTTTGTGAACCTTCTTGACAGTAAGATCATACCCACTGAAGTCAATAGTAGGCTCTCATTTGTTTTATTGGGAGCAGGAATCAAGCCTCTAAACATACGCATGTTTTGCTCTTGCAGGGTTAATTTGTAGTTGTTTTTCAATACAATCAATGTTGAGTTTGGTGCTCTATTCTCAAGCTCTTAGAAGTGATAGGGATTTATTGAGACTTTATCTCTTCTAGATCATGTCCATCAGTGTTCTCACAGGGTGGTGCTTGTAGAGTCTGGTCAGCTAAGAGCAAGCCTGAGGGCAGAATCTTTAGATAATTTAGCTGTTAAGCTCTAACATGTCTCTATTAAAGCATGTATGACTTGTGATTTCTTTTTCCTGTTAATCTTTTAACTTTTTAATCACAGTTTTATAGGGATGGCAAAAGGCATATCCCTTATATCTGGGGAATTCCCCTGATAAATTTAAGTCTTTGCTTCAAAGCAAGGGGTGTTAGAGCTTCTCAACAAAAGGGTTGCAAGATTTTTTTCAATTGGCTGGGAAAATAAGGATTGTTTTAGTTGAAACTCTCACCCCTCACAAAAACAAAACAAAACAAACAACCCCAAAACAACAACAACAAAAAACCCTAAGCTTCCCAAAAAACAAAAAAACAACCGACCAAACAACCAGACATGGACATTTCAATCCAAATGGCTAAAGTCTGAGAAAACATTAAACATGAAAAAAGGTCTTATGATTGCTTGATACTTCGCAACATAACTATAAGCAGTACTATCAGCGCCATCTAAAATGTGTTCAACATTCTGGGTGCAAACAGTATGTGCAGATTTTCCCGCCTTATCATTTGTGCATATAAATAATAAATTTGCATTTATTTGTATGAACGAATGGGGTTTGCACATGTAAATGCTAACATTAGCACACCCAGATGATAGTTTTCAAAAATTGCATGATTATTTTATTTCAAGTGTATGAGTGGTGTCAACTCTTGGTGTGTGTAGCTTGTGTTTTATGCATGTAACTCACTCATATGCACTTTTTAAAAATTTTAACTAATTTTTAAACATCTGTCTCCCAGGTTATGTCTACACTGCACTGCTCTTCCAGAAAAAGCTACGCAAATTGCGGTCCACAATTTGCATAGCTTTTTCCGCTTCTTTTTTCAGAAGAGGCTTTTCCGACATTTGGCCCATCTACACCGGGCCAAATATCGGAAAAAAAACCTTTTTCAGAACATCCCTTCTTCCTCATAAAATGAGGTTTACCGGGATGCCGGAAAAGTGCCTCTGTTTTTCCAAAAACAATTTTGGAAGAGCAGAAGTGTTCCCTTGACATGGCAGAGTTTTTCCAGGATACCTCCTGGAAAAACTCTGCAGTGTAGACATATCCCCAGACAATTCTGAGGTTGTCCTTGCAGCTCTTTATCTATTCTGTGACATGAAGAAAATGACAGTTAAAAGGGAAGATGAAAGAGTTGGTGACTCTGACAACAAATTTACAGGAAACAAATGCTTGTTTCTTATAGCAGTCCTTTTTATATTGCTTTCCATAGGTTTATGGAAAAATGGCATGGAACCAATTAGATTTCTGCTCATATATAATAACTCTTTTGGAGGAAATTGTCTTGCTTGGGAAAGTATTCACACAACGGGGTGTTCTGCCAGCTCTTCAGTTTGTATTCAAGGGTTCACCAGCAGAGGGCAACCTGAAGCTTTGTATCTATGCACATTGAAGCGCAAATTACTAAATACCGTCTTCTATGACTCACAGTTCCTATGCCTTGAAATATGTGCTGTTGTGATGCTGTGCCCCCGTATTTTTTTATGGAAATGTTATTTGGATATGAATATGTATAACTTGAATATGCTTTATGCAAACTGAGCATGTAACCGAATCTTGAAGAACTTCTAATTCCCTGAATGTGTATTTTCTATTTGTGTGCCTGTATCATTCTTGGATATGAAAATAGAATTCTGAAATACTAGGGGGCTGTGCCCCCTGCTCGCTGTGCTCACCAACTGCCCTCTTGCGGGGGCCAGGCAACCTCAGCTCTCCTGTTGGCCTCTGGGGAGGGCCGGGCTGTGGCTGTGCCAGTCCAGGCCTCCCTTCTGCCACGCCAGCTCGGGCCCCTTCTCTCTCCTCCCCTTCCCCGTCATGCCAGCCCTGACCCCTTCTCCCTTCTCCCTCCTCCCACCTGCCCCATGAGCCAGGGTCCCTTCTCTCTCCATTCCCCCTGACCCAAGGCCCTTTCTCTCTCCCCAGCCCTAACCTCCCCCCGCCCCCAGCTGTGGTGCATGCCAGGCCTGGCTCTAACCCTGGTGGCTGGGGAGGTGCTGGGGTGCCTGCCCACCCTTATGCTGAACAATATAGTTGACACAATCAATCTTTTGAGACTCTGTGTAAAGTGGAACACCTAGGAAGTACTAGGGAACCACCATCTGCTGACCCAGCCTTCCCTTCTCCTCACACACACAGAGGGAGAGAGAAAGGAATGGACCAGTCGTGTTAGGAAAGCTCCAGTGATGCAGGAAAAATTGGCGGAGGAAGAAGAAGTGGTGTGAATCACAAAGGGGCCAAGGACAATGGTTACTGAGCAACATGAGAGGAGAAAGAAGAGATGGGCAGGATCCCAGTGGGAGGAAAGGACACTTGCCAAGATCACAGGATGTGGAAGGATATGGGCAGATTAGGAAGAGAGGGTCAGATATGGGAGCAGGAAATATTAGTCGTGTGATAGCAGCTACGGTGTGAGAAGAACATATTAGGAGAACAAGAACAAGTGAAAGGGGGTGGGAGTGCGGAAATGGGGAGCTGGATCAAGGAAGGATGCCCTTGTTATGAAGACAACAGAAGAAAAGGAAAGAAGAAAACAATAGGCAATGAGCACAAAACAGAGAAGAGATGAAAGGAAGAGAGAGGTGGCTGAAGTCTATCTTGCTGGAAACCACATCTTTGCAAGGGATGGGACCCTGCTAGTGGACAAGAGGATGGTTTTGTGGCTCTGTCCCAATTCTGTCCCTGAGAGGCCTAGGTTCAGTTCATGATTCTGCTGGTAATGTCCTGTGTGAGTCTCTCTGCTTCAGGTCATGTCTATACTTACGTGCTGTAGATCAATCTGCTGGTGTTCAATTTAGAGGGTCTAGTTAAGACTCACCAAATTGAATGCTGAGGGCACCTCCAGTTGGCACCAGTTGCCGGTACTCCTTGCTGTCACAAGGAGTAAGTGAAGCTGACAGAGCCATTTGCTCCCATCGACTTCCCACTGTGAAGATGGTGCCTAGTTTGGCTTAAGGTATGCTGAATCCAGCTACATTATTTATATAACTGGAGTTGCATATCTTAAGCCAGCCTTCCAGGTCTAATGTTGACCTGGCCTCAGTTAGCCATCAGTAAATGGATATAGCAATACTTCTCCTTTCTCTGTGTCTTGTCTATTTATACTGTAAGGTCTTCTGCCTCTTGTCTGCATGGTGCCTACCACAAAGCGGCCCTGACCTTGGTTGAGACATCTAAGGGTATGTTTATGCATCAATTAAACTCCTGCAGCAGGGTCCTGCTCAGGAGACTTGGGCTCCAGCTTGAGTCCAAATGTTCACATAGAAATTTTGCAGCCCCACAAAACCAAGAGGCATTTAATTGCTACATATACATCCCCTGCCCTACATGTTACTGTAATACCCCCCCCCCGCCCCCTCCCAAAAAAGTGCTGCCTCTTTTTGAGTCAATTCAGGCTTTGCCATTGGCCACATTTCAGAATTTATATTAGGAAAACTGAGAGAAAAGAAGAGGGAAGTGTGGCATTTCTTCTGGCAATAGAATGGTTCTGGCTGACACCAGTTTTTTTATTGTTTAAATATTTACCCCACCGAGACTGCTGCTCTGTTATATGTTGATGTCCTCCCATTTGTAGCTCTTTACAAATGTCATTGGAGATATAACTCACCACACATGAACATTTTGTACACAGATAAGTGAGTTACTCAGCCATAGAATTGCAAGTCAGAAATGAGAAGCCACTGGGGATTTCACTCCATGAAATGTAACAGACAAGGAGAAATACTTGTATTAGACTAACTGGTCAAGCTAAGTAAATTACCCTACAGCTTCAGGAAGCTTTTAATGGATATTCTTAAATTTAATTTCCATACTATTGCATTTGGTTTTGATTTGATCTGAGAGTCAATGGGATTATTATACTGGGAAACACCAAGTGATGTCTGCTAAGAAGTCATGTTGCCTTTGCAGTTGGCAATAGTGACTGGTTGCAAAGAAATTGGCTATGCATAGAGGCCAGATCCCCAAGAATATGGTTTTCTGGATAGAGGCAAAAAAGACTGAAGAAGTTACGCTCCAGAAAAATGACATTTAAAGTGTAGTTCAGATTTTTTTGTTTAAATCTATCAGTGGGATTTTGTAACATATGGCTATCCCCTTCCTGAGGAAAGATGGTAACGTTGCTACAACCATCCCTAGCATTACGACACAATTGAAGGCAGAAAGCACTAGAAATCTTCCAGCAGCCTTGTTTCTTGAGATTTATAGCCCAGTTTTACATACGCAAGGAGGCAACTGTGCAATCTAATGATATGAATGTGTGGATGCTTATCCAACCCCCTGAGGACTGCCTTTCCTTGATTAAGGAGACTTGTGTGAGACACTTTCATTATCTACAGATCATAGGAATTGATTAGTGACTAAGACTTCATGACTCTAGAACCAAAAAACAGCATCCCATTATGTGCAGTGAATTGCATTCTGAGTGAAATGGAAACTCTCTTCCAGTTATCTGCCCTCATCACTCACGGGAGGAGTCCTGTTGGCTTACAGTGAGGGAAGGGTGTTGAGGGCCCATATTCAAGTGTTAAATTTGTAATCACATGGCTTTAATTGCAGCTTTATTTTACACCCTCCTATTCAGGTTAATCCAAAGGGTTTGAGAGGTTTTCTTCTTTTTGCAGAGGTCCAGGCACATTAGTAAAAGTAGCCACAGTCCCTAAATCTCCCCTCCTTTGAATCTCATAAGAGTCATCGGTGCCTTTACTCTAGTCTGGAGAAACATGAGCCTGGCTTTCTGGGAGGAACAGAGCTGGCCACAGTAGCAGTTTCTGCTTTGGACTAAAGATACCTATCATACAGCAGATTCTGAATTACAAACCTCTTGGGAATGGAGGTTGTGCATAACTCTGAAATATTCAGAAGCTTCATGGGGTAGCCAGGTTAGTCTGTACAGGATAAACTTAAAAACCAACAAACTCCGGTCATCTGAAGAAGTGGGCTGTGCCCATGAAAGCTCATGATACAATCTGAAATATTTGTAACTCTGAACAAAATATTATAGTTATTTTTTTCCCAAATGTTTACAACTGAATACTGACTAAATATAGTTTTGAAACTTTACTGTGCAGAACAAATTTAATTTCAATGAAACAAATACAGACACAGTTGCCTTACCTTGTCAATTTTTTTAAACTTTCTCTTTTTTACTTATAAAAAACAGCATCCCATTATGTGCAGTGAATTGCATTCTGAGTGAAATGGAAACTCTCTTCTGGTTATCTTACATTTAACACAGTACTGTACTATATATTCTTGTGTGTGTGTGTGTGTGCTGCCGCCTGGCTGTGTATTTCCAAATAAGGTGTGTGGCTGATCAGGTCATAACTCTGCTTTTGCAATTTTAAGGCTTTACTGTATTTCCATTGGTCTGGGGAGGAGTGTTCTCTTTAGATTATTCTCATGCTCCTCCCACATAAAGTTGTGCTAAAAATATAACATCATATGAAATCTTTCATAAAACCAATCTCTTTCTCTGCACATCTTAACATGTTGCTTCTTTGCATTGGAATTGTAATAAACTCCTGCCAGAACATCCACTAGCAACTTGGCTGTGTCTCTGCTGACAGTTTTCTAACAGCAGTCTCAAATAGTTATCCCAGTGTCTTGTGATGACTCATTTGTGCAGGATGGCTTGAAATTCTCCCAGCATCAGCCCTCTGGGTCAACTACAGAGGAGTAAATTACATTTCCTAGAATATCAATATCAGGTTAAAAGATGACTAATTATTGATTTCATGTCCTAACTTGATGCTGGGACTTCAAATGTTTACAAAACATCAATTCAGTAGCAGTCATTGCATTATGGAAAGTGAGTGGTGTGTAATTTATAGCAAATATAAATGAATTAGATGAAGAAATCAGAGTACCTATGCAAACTAAAGAAGTGATAAGGTTTTCCAATCTATGCAGGTTTAGTTAAAATTAACAAATCTATCACATTTTTTATTAATCTTGAAGTATTCTCCATTACAGTGTACTAAATATACTGATTCACAGTTGGACTAGATGTAGTCTGCATCAATTAAAATGTCTATGTTATATATTTTAGTTGCATTTCTATCAGCTACAGAATTTTAAGCAGATTTAGTTGATTGACAAAAAATAGAATGTAGCTCCATTCCATTTTGGAGCTGCTAAACAAAAGGAGATCAAAATAAATGAATTCTCTGGTTTCACTCATAACAGTATTAGTTAGAATACTAAGATTCTTGCAGTCTATAAAAGCAGCATACTTTATTTTGGAGATCGCACACACCTCATGAGTCTCCTGACCTGGTCCCCAAACTACTTTAAATATTGGTTAGCTCTCAGTGCTTGCCCCCACATTAACCAGACTCTCAGCTGCCTTCTTTTTCTGAAAAATTGTCTTGTTGTAAGGGAATTTGATGGATGAAGAAGGCCAGGCTTTAACCAATATCCATGGGATATCTTTTAAATAATGGTCTATAGGCCACTCTGCAATGATACTCTGGGAAAAGGGTGGATGCAGTGTCTTCCCCACTCACATGGTGTACACCAGGCAGACCGCTGTCCTTCACAGAAATTTTCTGCCTCTGTTCCCTTGTGCAGCCCTCCAAAATTCTGCTTTGTCCCCTGCACTCGAAAATCTGGTTCTTCTGCATGTGGACCCGTTAGCACCTGCAGAGATGAGGGACCCAATCTCTTCCCTAAAGTGTTTTTACTGTTTTGTGGGCTATTCCAGCTCCCACTGAAGTCAATAAGAATCCACTTCAGTGGGAACTAGCTAAAGCTCCTGTATGCTATTCCCCCATTCTTTGTCCCGATTTAGCCTTGGATAATTCAATACCTCTTCAAACCACTAGAGGACTGGTGGAAATGTCAGCCCACCTAAACTTCACCCTCTGGGACTGTTAAATAAAAATTCTTCCTTTAATTCCCCAACTCAGTCCCAATCATAAACTAGAAAAGGAACATAAAACTAAAGGGAAATTGCAGGAGTGAGTCTGGAACCTAAAGCTGGTGGCGTCTTAACTTTGCCTACAAGTTACAGGGACATTGCAAAGTCAAGTTAACTCCATACCTAGATCCCAGTGAATATAATAAAACAATCTGTTGTCTATACAAGATCTGGAATATTAAGGATCTTGGCTTTTTTTGTCAGGTTAATGATTTAAAGGGAAAGTTGGCTTGTGGAAGAGCCACTAAAGTCCCTAGCTGTATGATTATTTATACGTTAGAACTTGTAGATGTTGCTGGATTTATGTTTTCTGCTACATTACAGTTAATGTGTGGGTTTCACTAGTTTGTGTGAGGGTGGGGGGAGGGAGGCTTAGCTCTGTGTTAGGGAAATGGCCAACTCAGAAAAGAAGACCAGGTCTACCAGAGGGACTTTATACTCCCCTGTGATAGGCTGTGTAAACTCCTTATGCTAGCCTGGTATCTGCTATGACTATACAGAATGTAGGAGCTACTGTATATATGCTGTAGATAGACAGCCAGCCCTGTGCCCAGCCAGAATCACACTCTTTAAAAAAACCCACCTTCATGAGCTTTTGTGGGCACAGCCCACTTCTTTAGATGACTGGCCGGCACAGCTCACTTCTTCAGATGACTGGATAGCACAGCTCATGATACCATCTACATGTTTTGTTAGTCTTTAAAGTGCTACCAGACTATTTGTTGTTTTTTAAGTTTTTTCTTTTACAGACTAACTCGGCTACCCCTCTGAAACTGTTTTTTAAAATGCACTCAAAGCATTAATTAATGTACTCAGATTAGAAGATATTTATGAATTGTGGGTGCAGTGTGATATATAGGACTTTGACTAGGAATAAAACACCATTGCCAAATGTGACAGGAGAATTCATAGAAGTGAAACAGACATGCTTTTGAAAAAGCTGAAGGTAACTTATATCAAGTAAATTTAAGACTGAACATGCAGACAGTAAATAGCAGGGTATTGCTTTCCAGAGTCAAGGAAGGGTTAAGACTAAGGGAAATGTTTTCCTCTTGGTTGGATCAGAGAGTTCAGCTGAAGTACAACTATCCAGTCTCTAAAATACCAGCTGGAAATGTCCTAGCTGAGCTTCCTGAAAATATTTCAGCCAGTCAGGGAATCAGAATAAACACTCATGTGACTCCATAATGTGTCTTGTCCTTTGTGACCTAATCCACTCAGCCAGGTGAAATGTTACTGCCTTTTTAAAAAAAAGTTTTCAGTTATACTGACAGAGCAAATAATAATACTTCCATAATGTTTCTCCACACCGGTGCAGAACTACATGCATTTCCAGTGAACCTGTGGGCTGGCCGTATAATTTATGCTCAAAGTGAATTTTGAGCACTTGTGCCTTTCAAATCTTTTTTTTTTTTTTTTTTTGTAGCTAGAAAGTGCTCTGATGTTACATAGCTAATAGGCATCAGAGCTCCCACTTAGACTGAATAATTGGTAGAGATGTTGCCACAGATATGCAGTTTAAAATAATAGATATTTATGATACCGTGTGTATATTATGTGCAGTATTTTCTGGAGACCTGAATGTTTATGCCTAAATAGGTTCATTAAGCTAGTAGTTGGTGGTACTGCAGTTGCCTCCTTGGCCTTTTAGACAAAACAATGTATTGTAGTTTGGCACAGCTGTCTTTATTTTTATGAGAGTCTGAAGAGACATGTTACACAAGGGTAAAAAATAATCAGGCCACTACTTGGTTGAATTCCATCAACAAGTAGTTTGGGCTTTGCAGCAAGAATCCAAGAGTTGGTCCCCCATAAGATTCTCTGAAATCAGTCAAGCCAACTGCATTGTCTATGATGCTTATTGTCGAACAGAGGAAATGGTTATAATGTGGCCCACCATCTCTCAAGTCCTCTAAATCCTGCTAAAATCAGAAAGCAGAGCTCTCATTGTAAGCACTCCTGGGTCTTGAGAGATCTTGATTGTTGGAGACCCTAATGCATTGTTACCTCCCAGCCCTGTGCTCTTGGGGAGCCAAGGAGTGACATTCATGGAAAACCATCCCCCCCCCTTCCCCTAGGCCTCTGCTAGAATCAGACAAAGCAAAGAAAAGGCCAGGGAAGACCTAAACTAATTAAGGAAACACCCCAGCCTCATCTGCATTAAAGACAGAACAGAGGGACATCTCATTAACATACAGAATGGAGACCAGCTCTTCCAAGGCAGGAACCACAGTGAACTATGGGATACCGAAAGCAGAGAAGCACTGCCTGATGGGAAATCTCTGCTCCAGATGCTAATGAACCCAGGCCTGCTCACATCCAAATTAGTCATTATCAGACCAATTCTAGTAACGATCCTATTGACATCCAAAATACTGAAACTGCCTAGCTGCATTGTGAGCTCGTTCAAGAAACATCACTCATAACCATATTTAGGTTCCTAAAGATGCAATTAGAAGTCCAGTGGGACTTCCAAAGAAGTCTAAGTATGTTAGATACCTAATTCCTAATTAACATCTTCGGAGTTAGGCTCCTAACCTGATTCAGCACTTCACAAAATCTCACTGTGGCAGATATAACAGCATCCTGGTTATATTATGGAATTAAATGTAATGCCTTTGGAATCCATTGTATTGACCATGTTTGTGTACCATTGTGGGGTTGTATGGAACATCTTTAGTAGGAAGAAACATTAATGCAATCTCTGAGAGGGAATGTGACTTTTAAAAGATTATGCTGAACAATGTAGCAGACACAATGAATCTTTGGAGACTCTGTGTAAAGTAGAACACCTAGAAAGTACTAGGGAACCACCATCTGCTGAGACAGCCTGTAAAACTTCACCATGAGAAGGGAACACTTTGTGTCCACTGATCACCTGTTACTGGATAAGGATTCAAAGACCCTGCCTGGATTTTCTGAGGACCAAGACTCAAAGGGTTGGTCTACACTTAAAATGTTACAAGTGCACTGCTGTTGAGCTTCAATTAAGACCCTACCTATGCTGACATGAGAGATTCTCTCATCAGTGTAAGTAATGCACCTATGAGAGGCAGTAGATAGGTCAACAGAATTCTTCTGTCAACTAGTGCTGTTTACCCCAGTGGTAAGATGGGTTTAAGTAAGTCGTTTAGGGGTATGGATGTATTTACACTAATCTAATTTCCTGGTGTAGACCAGGCCAAAGAAAGGACTTTTGAATAAACAGCTTGGCTACGTCTAGACTGGCATGATTTTCCACAAATGCTTTTAACGGAAAAGTTTTTCCGTTAAAAGCATTTGTGGAAAAGAGCGTCTAGATTGGCACGGACGCTTTTGCGTAAAAGCACTTTTTGCGGAAAGCGTCCGTACAGTCTAGACGCGTTTTGTGCAAGAAAGCCCGATCGCCATTTTCGCCACCGGCGCTTTTTTGCGCAAAACAGTCCTGAGCTGTCTACACTGGCCTCTTGCGCAAATACATTTGCGCAAGAGGGCTTTTTCCGAATGGGAGCAGCATAGTATTTGCGCAAGAACACTGACGATCATACATGAGATCGTCAGTGTTCTTGCGCAAATTCAAGCGGCCAGTGTAGACACCTGGCAAGTTTTTCCGCAAAAGCGGCCGCATTTGCGGAAAAACTTGCCAGTCTAGACGCAGCCCTTGAGTTTAAGCTAACTCAGGGCCTTCTTCTTAATGGACAGTCTGTCCTGGCCACAGAAGACCCCCATTCTAAGGGATAGGTTGGAAGGATATTCCTACTGAGGTCCATGAGACTAAGGTCTTGTTCTGAGCAAAGAATGTGATAAACTTCAAACCTGGGGGTTGCTGTGCTGCTAGAGCCCATGTTGAAGGGTAAACTTATTATCGTGTGTAGGTGCTTTTATTGTTTTGAATGTATTTTCTCTGTAGTTAAGCTGTCACACAGTTCTTCTAAGAAAACATGAATAACATATGTTTGCTTAGAAGAGCTGTGTGGTAGCGTAACTGGGGCTAATGATACCATTGTTAGTGTTAGAAGAGAAAGCAAACATAAGAACATAAGACCATAAGAATGACCATATTGGGTCAGGCCAATATGAGGTGATCAGAGAGGGTGTGCAGCCCCTACTGGATGAAGGAGGTAACCTAGTGACAGATGATGTGGGGAAAGCTGAAGTACTCAATGCTTTCTTTGCCTCTGTATTCACGGACAAGGTCGGCTCCTGGACTTCTGCGCTAAGTGACTCAAGATGGGATGAAGATGGACAGCCCGTGGTGGGTAAAGAACAGGTTAGGAACTATTTAGAAAAGCTAAACGTACACAAATCCATGGGTCTGGACTTAATGCATCCGAGGGTACTGAGGGAGTTGGCAAATGTCATTGAGGAGCCTTTGGCCATTATCTTTGAAAAGTTGTGGAGATTGGGAGAAATCCCGGATGATTGGAAAAAGGCAAATGTAGTGCCCATCTTCAAAAAAGGGAAGAAGGACGATCCAGGGAACTATAGGCCGGTCAGTCTTACCTCGGTTCCTGGAAAAATCATGGAAGGGATCCTTAAGGAATCCATTTTGAGGCACTTGGAAGAGAGGAAAGTGATTAGGAATAGTCAGCATGGATTCACAAAGGGCAAGTCGTGCCTAACCAATCTGATCAGCTTCTATGATGAGGTAACTGGCTCTGTGGACGTGGGAAAGTCAGTGGATGTGATATACCTTGACTTTAGCAAGGCTTTTGATACGGTCTCCCACAATATTCTTGCCAGTAAATTAAGGGAATGCAGATTGGATAAATGGACAGTAAGATGTATAGAAAAATGTCTAGAAGGCCGGGCCCAGTGGGTAGTAATCAACGGCTCGATTTCAGGTTGGCGGTCGGTTTCTAGCGGAGTGCCCCAAGGTTCGGTTCTAGGACCGGTTTTGTTCAATATCTTTATTAATGACCTGGATGAGGGGATGGATTGCACCCTCAGCAAGTTTGCGGATGACACTAAGCTAGGGGGAGAGGTAGATACTCTTGAGGGCAGAGATAGGGTCCAGAGTGACTTAGACAAATTGGAGGATTGGGCCAAAAGAAATCTGATGAAGTTCAACAAGGACAAGTGCAGAGTCCTGCACTTGGGACGGAAGAATCCCAAGCACAGTTACAAGCTGGGGACCAACCAGTTAAGTAGTAGTTCTGCAGAAAAGGACCTGGGGGTTACAGTGGATGAGAAGCTGGATATGAGTCAACAGTGTGCCCTTGTAGCCAAGAAGGCGAATGGCATATTAGGTTGCATTAAGAGGAGCATTGCCAGCAGATCCAGAGATGTCATTATTCCCCTCTATTCGGCTCTGGTGAGGCCACATCTGGAGTATTGTGTCCAGTTCTGGGCCCCCCACTACAAAAAGGATGTGGACGCATTGGAGAGGGTCCAGCGGAGGGCAACCAAAATGATTAGGGGGCTGGAGCATATGACTTATGAGGAGAGGCTGAGGGAGTTGGGTCTGTTTAGTCTGCAGAAGCGAAGATTGAGGGGGGATTTGATAGCAGCCTTCAACTTCCTGAAGGGAGGTTCCAAAGAGGATGGAGAGAGGCTGTTCTCAGTAGTGACAGATGGCAGAACAAGGAGCAATGGTCTCAAGTTGTGGTGGGAGAGGTCCAGGTTGGATATTAGGAAAAACTATTTCACTAGGAGGGTAGTGAAGCACTGGAATGGGTTACCTAGGGATGTAGTGGAATCTCCATCCCTGGAGGTGTTTAAGTCTCAGCTTGACCAAGCCCTGGCAGGGGGTTGGACTTGATGACCTTCTGAGGTCTCTTCCAGCTCTATGGTTCTATGATTCTAGGCCAACGGTCCATCTAGTATTCTGTCTACCAATAGTGGCCAATACCAGATGCCCCAGAGGGAGGGAACACAATAAGTAAGTCTCACGTGATCCCCTCCTCTGTCACCCATTTCCAGACAAACAGGGGCTAGGGACACCATTCCTACCCATCCTGGCTAATAGCCATTGAAGGATCTAACCTCCATGAATCTATCTAGTTCTTTTTTGAACCCTGTTAAAGTCCTAGCCTTCACCACATCCTCTGGCAAGGAGTTCCAGAGATTGTGCATTGAGTGAAGAAAAACTTCCTTTTGTTTGTTTTAAACCTTCTGCCTATTAATTTCATTTGGTGACCCTTAGTTCTTATAATGTGGGAATAAGTAAATATCTTTTCCTTATTCACTTTTTCCACACCAGTCTGCAGGTCTGCTCAAGCAGTCTATTTTGCTGAGAAGAGCATAGTGAAGGCAGGGAGCTGTTAAGATTGGAGTTACCTTGGTCAGAAAGGAGGGACAGGGACATGGGTCTCCATCCAGGAAAGTCAATGGGTAGGGCACCTGAGAGGGTGTGCTCTTTCTGGACCAATGAGGGGAAATACAGGTGCACTGCAGCACCCACTAGATGCCAATCTGCATCTTTAAGCCTTAAGTACCATGGAAAATATGGTCATAAGCCCATAGCCTAAATAGCGTTTGAACTACAGTGCGTCTTTTTAGAAAGATACCAAGTATTGATGTAAAATTATCACGTGGCAAAATCTACTGTGGCCCTATGTGAGTTTTTCAAATGGCTAATAACCTTAGCTGTTAAAAATGTGCACTTCCTTTTGAGACTGAATTTGTGTAGCTTCAGCTTCCAACCACTGGATCTCATTAGGCCTTTTCCTGTTGGATTAAAGAGCCATGTGCTATGAGAAATCTCTTCCCCTGTGTATTTACTAGTAGATAGTGATTATCCCCTCTTAATCTTCTCTTGGATAAACTTAATAGATCTTTTAAAGTCTCTCACTATAATGCATGTCGTGGTTCCTAATCTTATACCTTGACTAGAGAAATCTCCTTAACAGCGTATGATAGTTTGATAAGTTTGTGGTGTTCTCACATAAGGAGTCTAAGCAGCTAGGTTTTGGTGATTCCCTTCCCTACATTAGTCCCCTACAGCTTGTGCTGTGGATCGTCTATGCTTTTTCAGCTGGTGGCTGTGTATGAGCAAGTTGCATCAATTTCTTAACTTCCAAGTTGCCTGCAGAGACTGGAAATGCAGATGCCTCTGAATTTCACCTCTGGGCAACCCCTTTCCCAAAGCCAAATTGCATATAAATGGGGTTCTGTCTTTTGGAAGAACTCCCTCAAGGCATCTTCTGTAGGACTGTAGTGGGGTTTGTTCAAACACAGTGGTTGCCTGTGTTAAAACAGCTGTCATACACTGGGTTCTCAAAACGGGAACAGTTCACAGCTGAACCTTACAAAAGAAGCAGAACTGTAAAAACAACAGAGACAGGGCTGTGTAAGGAAGAAGAGACTCATCACAGAGCTAAGAGGAAAATGAGTACACAGCCTAGAGCTGGGGGGTTTTAAAGTAAAGGATTTACCAGACTTTATCAGTTTAGTACAGGAGCTCAGCAGAAAGGCTTAATTTTTGAAGCTGTGATTAGAGAGAGAATCCCCTGTGTGTGGATAAATGGCCGGGTGCTTGTGGAAAGAGTCCCAGTGTTAGAAATAACTTAAATACAGAGATTACAGCATGTCCCAATAGGAAACCTAGTGAACTATCTGCTGCTATGGTGCTCAACCTTTCCAGACTACCGTATTCCTTTCAGGAGTCTGATTTGTCTCACATGCTGCCAAGTTTCACCTCACTTAAAGCTACTTATTTGCAAAATTGGACATAAAAATACAAAAGTGTCACTGCACAATATTACTCAAATATAACTTACTTTCCCATTTTACCATATGATTATAAATTAAACTGGAATATAAATATTGTATTTTACATATAGAGTAGGGTGACAAAGTTATTGTCTGAATTAAATTATAGTTTGTACTGACTTTGTTAGTGCTTTTTATGTAGCCTATTGTAAAACTAGGCAAATATCTAGATGGGTTGAGGTACCCCTGGATGAACTTCTCATGCTCTCTGGGTATGCATACCCCAGTTGAGAACTCCTGGCCCACAGCAGTGGCAGTCTGAGAGATGACTCTCTGATTCCAGGAAAACACAGATGTACGGGCCATAGAGAAAGCACATGTTGAGAGAGACAGTGGCTGAACATTCTTGATATACAGGAAGGGGAAGCCATCGAGTTTGCTCCAGACAGAGTCACACCAGAAATAGAAGCTAATTCCTCAGGGGTACAAGGAACTATTAATTCCAAGCTCCCAGTCAGCACAAAACAGCTCATCCTCCACATCCCATGGACCTGGGGCATTGAAGCTGACATCACACTAGCATTTCAGACCTGTCCCTGGTGTGGTGGAGTCCCCAGGAGTGACAGGTTTGGTATTTGGAGTGCCTTGGTGTGCTTTCATGCTACTTTTTTTCTTTCTAGGGAAGAGCACTGTGACTACAGAGTCAGGGTGCTGTTTGTGCTGGTCCTGTATTGTTCATGGGGCTCACGCTTACATTGACCGGTACATGACATATGCCAGAGCGTAACATGGAAAAATCAAAGCCAACATGGAAGAAGGGATGGAATTTCCAGTTATAGTTTCTTTTTTTTTGGGAGGAAGAGGGGAATCCTTCAGCAAGGACCCTTGAACTTCACAGATAATGGTAAGGTTCCTTTGTGCCAACCCCCACCTGTCTTGATGAAGGCAAGCATAAGAACATAACAAACTTTTGCCTCTTCTAATTTTGTGCCAATATTGAGTCTCAGTAACTTGTAAAAAGTTACTGGCTCTTAGTTCCAAGGTGACTGAAGTCATCTGCCAGCCATGGAAATGTAATGCACTCATTTCAAGTTAGTTTTGTCTGGGGCGCTCAAATGATGCAGGTTTGTAAATCAGGAATATCATAGTGTTGGAACATAACTTTGGTACAGTCAGAAAGCAACTTCTTCAGAGTCTGGGAAACTAACCCTCTCACCTCTTTCTCATTCTTAGAAAACCCGCCAGAAAAATAATGCAATTTAGTTAGGCAAAACTGTTGCTTTAGCTAACCTGAAAGGTAGTGTGCTCCCTGGATAGGCCACTGGGCTAAGACACAGGATATCTGGGTTCTTTTCCTGGCTCTGCAACCTTGGCTAAGTCACATCACTTCCTGCTTCCCCTCCCACTGTTTGCTGGTCTTCAGTTCTATGTGGCAGTGATTGTACAGGCACTAGCACAATGGTGTCTTCTTGGTCTCAGTTAGAGCCACTCCATGATGACAATAGATAGCTCTCAGGCCAGAGAGACCATTGCTGGATCCCAAAATTAAAGTGCCTGAATAGTTAAATATCTTCTGCAGCTAATTTCACTTGCTTCTGGTGATATAGCTACATGATGTTAAACTGATCACTGTAATAAGAACACACATGTTTTAAGGGGAAAGACTTTAAAATGCTCTGCTTAAATTCCCTAAGCTTGTTACCTGTCTGAGAGAATCAATATTTTATTCAGGCACTGTTCCTGCTTTTTGAGGCTAAGCCATCCAAAACAAGAACAGAAGGAACACCATGTGATTTAGATGTTCAGTCACTAAGCTCAAATACAGTGAACAGTTGATGAACAGTTTTTTTGGGTGAAATGTGGTCATTCAAAAAACAAAAACAAATTGTGACTAATGAACAAATTAGTAAAAATCACAGTTGGACTAGTCAGGAACAGGAAAAAAGAGAACTTCTTCGTGTAAGTTATTCTTGCAAATAGCTCATCTAGCTCTTATACTAAGGTTCATGTTTCAGGAAAAGACATTTTATAACCAGATGAAAGGGAGGGGGGGAAATAACATGATCTGATACCCTACACTTTAAGGGAATCAGTGTTTGGTTAGATCCATGATACTAAAAAGAAATATAATTTGGACTTTTTTTTTCATACATTGCTATAGTCTTGATGCATTGTTTATGCCTTCTATAACTCCTTTCTCCCTGGTGCAAATAACTGACAATTCTGTTGCATTCAGGGTTGGACTGGGATAACCCTAAGTTAAACAAAGACAAAACAAAACAGCCAGAGCTGTGCCCCGTCTTCTGGAAATTTAAAAAGAAGCATATCATTAATAATTGAAAAATTGTTTTTATTATTATAATTAAATATAATGAGTCACAAATTGGGTAATATTAGAAATAGATTCTGACAGTACTCGACAGGAAAGTATCTTATTATGCAGGTTATCCTAGTCCCATTGGTTTCACTAAGTTTAGCCCCAAGATCCAAAGTAGCATTTGGCGGGTGTATATAATAGCTTTATGGAAAATGAATTGAATTCAAAGCATGACTTGCTGTGCCCCAAGGAAGCTAGCAAAAGTTGGTTCTCACCCATAACTTACTACTATTAAAGGAAAGCTGTCTAGTTAGAGTGAATGCTTTCAGGCAATTAGAGAGGGCACACTAAATACTCGGATTTAGGATGGTTGCCAGAAATTGTTGCTGCACTTTTTTATACTGTATGACTTCCTGGCATTAGTGCTGAAATATTTTAACACTGTTCTAAATCTGAATCCTGCTTTGCCTCCTGTCACGTCCAGTTATCTCAGTACATTCTGTGCTAGGGTTAAAGTTTGTCAACTTCAGCAAGGCTAGACAGAGGAAACACACTTTTAACACTGAAAACCATGGTACCCTTGTAAAGAGACGAGTCCGCGAAAGGAGCTGTTTTTGCACATTACTTGGCAGAATACCACTGTGTGATAATACAAAGCATTTTACATCGTCAAGCTGCCTGTACAAACGTTAACTATTAACCCCCCTCATTATTCCTGTGAAGCACAAACACAGTTATCCCCATTCTAACCATTGATAGGGTATATCTGCACTTTGAGTTGCAGGTGTGATTCCCAGCTCAAGGAGACATTTCCATGTTAACTCTGATCAAGCTAATGCACTAAAAATAGAGCCTAACTGTGGTGCTACAAATGGTGGGAGAGGCTAGCTGCCCAGAGTATCTACATGTGGTCTTGGACAGGATTACATGTGAGGCTGCTCTCAATGCTTATACCCCTGTACTTACATTCTATGTACAGTGTGTTAGCTTGGTTAGAACTAGCATGGGTATGCCTGCTCAAGATGCAAATCACACTCCCAGCCCTGAAGTGTAGACATATCTTTAGAGTGCTTATCTGACTTGCCCAAGACGGCAGAAGAAGCAAGTCAGGCCAGGTCCTTGGTAGTATTTAGGGACCAACCTGCCACTGTATGTGGCCCAGATCCAAACATTTAGGTGCCACTGAGATTCTCAGAACTCCTGCTCAGCTCTGGCATACCCCTTGAGGTGCTTACATTCCCTACTTGCCTAAGTTTCCCCTGCACCTACATTTCTGTTGAGGAGCAGACGTAAAACAGCCAAAGTTCCAAAGCTTCTAAGCAGTTCCAACACCTCTCTCACATGGTAAGTCCTAGCAGGTTTCTCACAGTAGGCATTCCTGCAGCTCTCTTGCCTGTGGGGCCCAGTGCAATCATCTAGTTATTTAAATCCCCATGTGTGGGCAGTTGGAAGGGTAATTACGTACATAGTAAGCTTCTTATTTGAGGAGTGTCCTCATGGGTGCTCCACCTTAGGTGCTTGAGCGCCGTTGAGTCTCTAATTGGAGACTATAAGTAGCAGTGCCCATGATCAGCTGCGCACACGGAACGGCGGCACACAACATTTGAAATGGCTATCACGCATGCGCAGTCAAGCATCTCTTCAGTTCCTTCTTTACCGCCACTGCCCTCACTCTTAGAAAGGAATAGACAGAGTTAATAGTTAATACTTTAGCATTATTATTATGGTTGCTTGTTCTTCAACAGTGTTAGACAAAAAACAATTTTTGTTGTTGTTTTTTCCTGGTTACTGTAGACTTAATATGGATAATTCACTTGTTGCAGTGCCACTTGGTAGAAACCACCTAAAATTGTTCTTTTACTGGGACATGCCTGGCTCATTGGGATTTAAGTGGGGTCTGAGCTGCAGGATATCCATTCCCATATTGGACGGACACTCCAAGTGTGTCCAGTGCTTGGGTGAGGAGCACTCTACAGATCAGTGCTCCCGCTGCAAGAAACTCACGTCAATAATGAGAACGGCCAGAGAACTCCAGCTAAAAATGATGCAGCTGGAGAAGACAGCTCATCCTGCCTCAGACACTGAACATAATGCGCACCCCAGGCAGCCATTCCCTGGGGTGGCATCAGAGCGTGAGGCTCCCACTAGGTTGAGCCCAAAAGCCCACAAAAGTTTCCATTCTTCCTCAGGAACTGAGTCTCCCTCAATGAAGTGCTCTCTCCATAAAAAGTCTGCCTTGGCACCTACAGCACTGGAAAAACAGGCAGCTCGTGAGGCCGGCACCGACAAGAGCTGAGACTCCAAGGAGAAGGTCCGTTCCTCCTCCTTCAAGGCACTGACGAAGCCAAAAAAAAAAAAGCTCCACGTCGGCACCAGTAAAAACGCTGTCAGCACCAGCCACAGCACTGACAAGACTACGCTCATCCTCAGCACCAAGCGCCATGATGCCACCTCCCACAGGGACATCGGCACCAGTTAAACATTCTGCACTGGCGGTACACACAAAATAACCTGTAGCACCTCAACCCAGACTTCCAGCTCCAACGATGACCATTCCACTCCCTCCTCCACCAGAGCTAACGGTTTCCTTGATGCCAGGAACACCCCTCTTCGGCACCCCGAATAAATGAAGATTCAGCCTTTCTTCCACTCCAGTCTTGGCGCCGCCCCATCCAGTGGTGATGATGATGATGAACCCAGCCAGACACATATACCTAGGCACTCTTCACCCAAACCCACACAGCAGATATAGCAATGGCATCAACCTCAGTGGCTCCCGCCACCCATTCCACCTACCTGGCCATACTGGGACCCTTGGGCAGCATACAGAACACAGCAGCCACAATAGTCACTGCCAAATACCAAATATCAGGCCCTTACGGCCTGGTCTCCAGCTGACTCCAGCTTGTCTGGGGAAGAAGAGGACGTGGACATAATGGGCGAGGACCATACACCTGACTCGCCCCGATCTACACACATTTTTTCATCATCTCTGGACTATACAATCATGCTCCCACCACCAATCTCAGGGGATGACTTCAAATCACTCCAAGAACTTTTTAAAAGAGGGGCAGACATGCTGGAGATATCCCTGTCAGCTATGCCAGAGACTCATCATAAGCTCCCCAATATACCGCATTCCTCTCCTCGTGCCAAGCTGGACATCCTGTGAACAAAGCACTCAGGGATCCAGCAAAGACCATCTGGCAGACATCAGCTATGATTTCCCTGACATGCAAAAGGTCAGATCATAAATACTGCGTTGCCCCAAAAGGGGCTGACTTTCTATTTTCCCACCCCACTCCAAAGTCTCTGGTGGTGGACACTGTAAACCAGAGAGGGAAACAGCAGGCTACCCACACGGTTGCTTATGACAGGGATGGGAAGAGGTTGGACCTGATGGGCAGAAAGGCATATTCAGCCAGCCTCCAGCTCAGAATCTCCAACTATTCAGCACTTCTCGCCAAATATACACACCACATATTTGATCAGCTCACCTCCTTTATTGAATTTCTTCCTTACAACAAAAGAGAACAATTTAAATCAAACATCATTGAGGGTGCATTAATCTCTAGAATGGCTCTTCAGGCCACTCTAGTTTCAGCAGACACTGCATCAAGATCCCTTGCCTCCATGGTTGTCATGCAATATCATTGTGACTCCAGCTCTTGGGCTTTCCAAGAGAAGACCAGGCCACAGTCAGAGACTTGCCTTTTGAAGGGACCAAACTCTTCACCGAGTCCACCAATGCCTCACTCCATACATTAAAGGACTCACTAAAGACACTCAGCATACATGTAACTGTTACAAAAAGAAATCAGGGAGGGTCATTCACACAAAGGTACAAACCAACACCTTTCAATCAGCAATCGAAGCATTACGACAACAGATGCCAACCACATCAAAACAGACATAGACAGGCCCCGAGCAGACAACAGCTCAGCAACCATCAACATCCTGACAGGCATTTTGAAGTCCTGGTCGAGGGTCTGACAGCCCCAATATTTCCATGGCAGCAATCCAAATCCTTCACATTTGGCAGCAGACTAGCTTCATTCTATCCAGCGTAGCGCACCATTACCACAGACAGGTGGGTGCTGGAAATCATCAAAACTGGCTACTGTATCCCATTTTTAGTCATCCTTCCCTCCCAAATCCTCTCCCATCCCTATTCAGGGACCCCACTCCCGAACATGTGCTCGTACAAGAGGCACAACATCTCCTGCAGCTAGGTGCCGTAGAAAAGGTACCACCAGAGAATGGGGGAAGGGATTCTATTCCCACTACTTTCTCACCACCAAGAAGACTGGAGAGTGGAGACCTATCTTAGACCTTTGCAAATGCAACTGCTTCATTTGATTCCAGTGATTCAAGATGGTAACCCTCGCCACTATTATTCCTGCCTTGGAAAAGAGAGCTTGGCTGTCTACCCTCAACCTCCAGGATGCCTATTTTCATATTTTGATACACCCGTCCCCCACAGATGATTTCTATGATTTATGATAGGGGACCTGCACTTTCAGTACAGAGTGCTACCTTTTGGACTCTCAACAGCCCCACGGGTCTTCTCAAAGGTCCTGGCTGTGGTGGCACAGAAGGGGCATCGCCATATTCGCATACTTGGACGACTGCCTGTCAAGAGGCCCCACAGTGCGCAACACGGAACAGGCAGTAAAAACCATCAGAGCTCTATTTGACAGCCTGGGGCACTCTGAGGTGAACTAGGAGCATTGATGGTGGATCCCATATACAATCTTTCATAAGGAAAAAAAGTGATTCTTTGTACTCACCCGAAGTTCCTCCCAAAGGTACTTACTGCATTCCATTGCAAAAAACCCATATACTTACCCATCTTCTTCCCAAACCCTGACAAGGACTGCAGGGAGATGATAGTGCGCACCTTAGACAGCCACAGAGCAGTTGCATTTTACTTACAACACATGAAAACCTTCTGCAGAACTCCATGTCTCTTCGTCTCATTTACAGAGAGTTCACAAGGGTTACTCATTTTGAAACAAAGACTATCTAAATGGATTTCAGGCTGTATACACCTAGCCTATACTATATTTCAAAAGGAGCCCCCATCCAACATAGGGGCCCACTCCACAAGAGCGATAGCAGCATCAATGGCATACGTCCAGGGTGTATCAACAGAGGAAATTTGTAAGGCTGCCACATGGGCCTAGCATACACCTTTATTCAGCATTACGCCATTCAGACTTTCACAGACACTGATATATGCTTTGGCTGAACGATACTCTCAGTCCAATTCATAACCTCTGAAGCTCCCACCGCTGAGCACGACTACTGCTTCGTAATCACTTAAGGTGAAGCACCCACAGGGACACTCCTCAAAGAAGAAGGGAAGGTTACTCACCTGTACAGTAACTGGAGTTCTTCGAGATGGCTCCACCACCCACCCTTCCTCCCCTCTGCTTCAGACTCATCTACATCCGTGTCAGAGAAGGAATGGAAGAGACAGTTGGCTGCGCATGCGGGATAGCTATTTCAAATATCACACACCGGCATTCCACATGTGCAGCCGACCATGGGCACTGCTTCCTAAAGTCTCCGATTAGAGGTGCAGTGGTGCTCAAGCACCTAAGATGGAGCACCGATGGGGACAACCATCTTGAAGAACTTCAGTTACTGCACCAGGTGAGTAACCTTCTGGTCTGTGCTAATATAACTAATATAGCCCTGTTGGATACTACTGAAAAGCTGTGGAAGGATCACATAAAAGATGGAGTTTGTTCTCTTTGGTAATTCTATGCAGCTTTCTTCTAGTAGGCTTTTTCTCCTTTTCTTCCTGTCATTGATAAAAATTCCTCTAAGGGACTCCTGCCCTTTTGCTGGTGAGAGATATTCAGTGCTGCCTCCAGCCAGCAAAATAATTGGGGGGAGGGGAGAATTTATTTCTAAAAATAAGAAATAATTTCTTGAAAAGCTGTTGGCAATATGCAAATTGTCACTTTCCTCCTCTGCCTGCTTATTAGAGTTCAAATGATAATGCACATACATATACATTTCCCTTTTCAAAAAGGACTAGAGCTATTCTGCCCTATACCTTGTGAACTGAAAAAGGTTATAAAAGGTTTTTCTTCCACTGGAGCACATATCACGCAAAGGTAATTGAAATCCTGATTCCATAGTGCTACTTTGCTACGAGGTGGTATTCTTTATTTGTGTTAAAAAGCTGGTGTTACAATTTTAAGAACCATTATATGCTGTTGATGCTTTGTTACCAGCGGCACATATTTTAGGATTTCATATTATAAAGCTAATTTTAAAAAGGTAATGTAATTAATGTCCTAATTTATTATTGTACTTACAGGGACAATATCCACCAATGATAAGTGACTATTATAATAAAATTTGTCATCCATTTCACAAGAAGGAATTTCATGGCTAACATTTCAATATGAACTGAGAATGAGGCTAGGCAAATAAACACTGATGCGATTGAAATACTATCATCAGAACAGCTGTTTGGCTGCGCATAGGCTTTTAACTCTGTGCCTCAGCCTTAATGTTTTATGGCTGCTGGTCTTAAATCCAAATGTCAAATGCAAATTAGATCAAACAGCAGGGTTTTGATAAGGAATATTTCACATCCAGGACTCAGGGATGCACCGCTCCATACACCATAATCAGAGAGTGTGTTTATCTGACAGTGCCAAAGCAGCACAATTAGTATTAAATAATGCCTAATTAATAAATATAGTAGCCCAATGTCTGTGAGTCTGTAACGCTGTAGTGTTACAGTCTTGCCTCTGGGGGGCACTCTTGCCTCCCGCTGTGGCGCTTGGCTGAGTTCTGCGCCACTCGGCTGGGGGAGCAAGTAGCGGCAAGCGGCCATTTGGGGTCTGCAGTCCCCATGCAGCACCCGGCCGTGTATGTCACTGCCCCGCCCCCCTTCGCCTCCCGCCATGGCGCTCGGCTGAGTTCCACGCCGCTCGGCCGGGCCTCCGCGGGGGAGCCCAAATGGCTACTTGCTCCCCCGGGGCAGCCCAGCCAAGCGGCGCAGAACTCAGCTGAGCGCCATGGCGGGAGGAAGGGGGGCAGGGTGGTGACATACACTGCCAGAGGGAGGGGCCCGGCCGTGTACGTCACTACCCCACCCCCCTTCCCCTCCTGCCGTGGCGCTCAGCTGCGCCCGCCGCCGGGCCGCCGCGGGGGAGCCCAAATGGCCGCTTGCTCCTCCGCCGCGGCCCGGCCGAGTGGCACAGAACTCAGCCAAGCACCACGGCGGGAGGCGAAGGGGGGTGGGGCAGTGACATACATGGCCCCACCCCCTGGCCGTGTACGTCACTGGGATAGGATGTAAAAAAAACCGGACACCCTTGATCAGGAGTGGGAGGGGGGATGGACCAGCCGGGAGAGGAGTGGGGCTGGCTGGGGGCGGGAAGCAGAACTTGGGGGGAGGGTCAGAGGCAGCGAGCTGGCCAGGAGAACGGGGAGGGGGCGGCCAGTGGGAAGCAAAACTGGTTGGGGGTTGGGGTTGGAGGCCATGGGGTTGGCCGGTGGGAAGCAAAGCTGGTTGGGGGTGGGAGTCGGGGGCAGCGAGGCTGGCCGTGGGAAATAAGGAGGAGGAACTGGCTGGCGGGGGGCCGGGAGAGGGAATCGGCCGGCGGGGAGCCAGACTCTCCCGGGAGCGTGCACATCCCAGGGTGCTGCCTGCCCCGCTCATGCATCCCTGACGGAGACAGAGGAGAGCGGAGAGTGAGAGAGAGGCAGGAGGGGGAGAAGAGAAAGAGAGAGAAGGAGCGGAGAGAGAGTGAGAGGCAGGAGGGGGAGAAGAGAAAGAAAGAGACAGAGAGAGAGGCAGAAGGCAGAGGAGAGCTGAGAGAGAGAGGGGGAGGCAATAGGAGGAGGAGAGAGAGAGAGACGGAGCGAGAGACCGGAGGCTCAGGAGAGAAAACCGATGTGGAGGAGAGACCTGAAAATCCTGTCTTATGATGGGCTAATTGGCTAGTTAATAATAATTACTATCAAATGATTACACAAGAGTTCAAACTTAATTAAGTTTGGTATGTGAATTTTCTTTAACAGCATTGCCCTGTGTCAGTGTCTTAGCTTTCTCAGCTATCAAATGGGGATATTAATGTTCATTTACTGCACATAGTGCTGAGAAGTTAAGTTCACTAATATTTGCAAAGACTCAGAAGGAATGTGTTATGTAAATGACAAGTTATAATATCAATATTTATTACTCCAATAACTAAGAATGCACTGAGGCCTTGATTCAATAAGGCACTTTAGCTACATGCTAATGTCCATCCCTAATCAGCAATGTACTTAAATCCCACTGAAGTTAATGAGACTTATAGTTAAGCTTGTGTTTAATTGTGTTGATGAACAGCAATGAGTTTAGCCATGTGGTTACAGTTGCATTAAAATAGGTACATGCTTACTTTATTTTGCTGAACTGGAGTATAGAACACTAGTAATGCTAAGGTCAGGTGTTTTCAATCCATTATATTAGTGACCAATGCAGTGTTTTAAATGTTGTCTTTTGCATAGGTACTCCTTGTCTACAGTTTGGATTTACTCCAATTTCAGCCATTAGTGGCCACCACCAATGCAGCAGCATTGGTGCAAACTCTAGTGTAAGTCAGGGGATGATTTGCACTGTTTGAAATATTAGTAGGAGGTGGTGTCTCTTCCCATAGTCATACTAATTCCTTGCAAATGGTAGCTGTAAGGAGTAGAATCACCAGCCAGCTACAGGCAGTGCCATCTAGATTGGGAATGGATTTCACTGGCAATGAGAGTCCTGTGATGACCTTCTGGAGAAGGAACCATTCACTTTCTCTCAGTACAGTGCAGAGGAATGCGCAGAGATTGACATGTCACCCTGGTGCCCGCCCCACCCCAGGGTCACAGCTCAGCAGGCTTTCCAGGCCCCCTCTTGCAGAACTTGGCTGCCAGCCCAGCTTCCCTGCTCTGGGGGCCATCAGCAGGCGCGCTAGCTGCAGTGCCTTTCCCAGGCATGTCTTCAGCCGCACTCAGCCCAACCAGACAGGAGGGAGGAGGAGCTCAGAAGAGGGAATCACAGAGCAGGGGCTGGGGCAGAAACTGCAGATGGTGCCAGAGATGATTACTAGGGGTACCTTTGCCCCTGATTCCCCCCATTGGACACCCCTCTCCAGTACAGTGAGTCCGATAAGCCAAACCACCTGTAACCTTGTGTATGTTGTATCGTCACTTGTAACCTGATGTATGTTGTATTGTCTTCCACTACAGTACCCTCTAATCTCCATTTCCTGTCCAGTTTACTCAGGAGCAGGCCGCACACCGCAGTGTGCCAGCATGCCTAGTTTGTTGACAGTAAAGGAGATCCTGAGAATCCCAGTGTTGATGTTGGAGAGGTGAGAATCCTATACTGACCCTGTCCTTTTAGTTATAAGAAAATTAATCTTGGTGGTATCTCCACTTGGGTGAGCCGTGTACGTGTGTGTATGTGCTTTGAGACCATCCAGGAATAAACCTGAGCTAATCCAAGCAAAGTGTGATCCCAAAGTACCTATTATAAACTATGTACACACAATATACCCTAGCCTTACTAAACTTAATGTGGAAAACATGATATAAGAGATTGAGAGTAACTAAAATGTTACAACCATAAGGCAGAAGGGGCACTTCAACATATCCCTTAATGAATGCAATGTACAGT
This sequence comes from Rafetus swinhoei, assembly GCA_019425775.1. NCBI lineage: Eukaryota > Metazoa > Chordata > Testudines > Trionychidae > Rafetus > Rafetus swinhoei. The sequence goes on from CM033440.1 coordinate 27,874,892, forward strand.
AACAAATAAAGCGGAACCAAGTTACATTTATACTAGCACCAGCTGCCCCACCCTACATATATACTTCCTCTTTATGTTCTAGACCCATGCCTAGCTGTGCTTGAAGACCTTGAATGCAGTGACAACCTCCTTCAGTAAACTTAAAAAACAACAAATAATCTAGTAGCACTTTAAAGACTAACAAAACATGTAGATGGTATCATGAGCTTTTGTGGGCACAACCCACTTCTTCAGATGTGGATTCATTACTGGAGCCAACCACATAAGCCACCAAATCAGAGGTTCATTTAACTGCACATCCAGGAATGTGATCTATGCCATCAAATGTCAGCAATGCCCCACTGCAATATATATTGGACAAACTGGACAGTCCCTACGGGAAAGAATTAATGGACACAAATCAGATATCCGTAAAGGGAACATACAAAAACCTGTTGGGGAACACTTCAATCTTCCTGGGCATTCATTAACAGATCTTCAAGTGGCTGTTTTGTTACAGACCAATTCTACAAGCCAAATACACAGGGAAGGACTAGAACTACAGTTCATTCACAAGTTTGATACTCATACTAATGGTTTAAATAAAGATACCAGATGGCTGGGACATTATCAACCTACCAAACAATGAAGGTGTCAATGGTTCTTTGTCTGTATAGTATCTGGTGTTAGTACTCTTCCTCTCTCATTGCCTACTAATGGTTCTTTTCTGCCTCTTTTGACTATCCAGTCTTTAGGTGCTTATAGACTATTTGTTTTTCCTGTTACATTCCATTTCGGCTTTCCCCTTGATATTTTTATACCCACTGCCTCTTCTTGTTCCCCCCTACAATTTTTTCCTTCTCCCCCCCCCCTTCCCTATTTTATTTTAATTCTGGACATCCAACACTGGTCATCTGAAGAAGTGGACTGTGCCCACGAAAGCTCATGATACCATCTACATGTTTTGTTAGTCTTTAAAGTGCTACCAGACTATTTGTTGTTTTTTAAGTTTATCCTGTACAGACTAACTCGGCTATCCCCTGAATCTTTCCTTCTGTAAAGTAGCCCAGCCAAGTCAATAAGGGGCAGAGATTCTAACTTGGGATCAATCCAAGCTGCACAACCCGTCAGAAGATATGGAGTTGTTATAACCAGAGATTGGTAACCCTGGATCCTGGCTAAACAAAAAGACCTCTTTTTCTTTTCTCATATTCAAAGAAACTAGCTGTTACTATCCCCATGAAAGGTTTCCCCCAGGGTGGCACCCAGAACTGGGGTACCACTTGTTGGCCATTAGAAGGTGGCCTAACTGAGTCTTTAATCAGCTCTGCCAGGAGCCATAAATGTCAATGTCCAAACATAAGACTAACACGAGCCTAATATGGCAGAAGAAATTGAATAGGAATTATACCAGTGGTAAAGGCTTCTATTAAGCTTCTACATAGCTCCTCTGTTAGACAAAGAAATATGTTAAAAAACTATTCGTTCCCCTACGTGAGCCTCTCTTTCACAAACATACGCAAGCAGTTCCTGTGCTGGCCCACACGGTGTCTGCTTGACAAAGAGGGAAGGAGGTTATCAATGTATAGACAGCTTCTCTTCTCCTTGGCTGTTCTTCTCAGGCCTCTGGGCCACAATCCCATAGGTCACAGAGCGGATCATCACAGGCTTCTTCAAATGACAAAATTAAAGAATCCCAAACACTAGTGATTTTTATTTGCTTGATTTTGTATAGACATTTTTTTCCTCAAAAGAGTTACATGTCTTAAAGGCATGCCCAGCAGGTTTATGATTGCTATTTTTCCACTTAATTTAGTATTTTAGCAGGGGCTAGAGGAGGTGGTATCCAAAATTATCCTACATCCATACACTCATCAGTCAAGGGCTAAAACCACAAGCAAATATAGAAATGCGTATGTTATGGCCCACCTTTGCTGGACTGTTCTTTTGTCCTTAGCACAGTACATAGCATTATTGTCCTTTAGCCGGAAAAAACATTTTAAATTGAGCTGCTTGTGAAAAAAGAATGAGTTTAAATAACAGGAATAAAAGGTTCATGAACTAGGACTATTTTTGAGAACCCCAACACTATAGTGTGGCATTTAAAAAGCTTCCCATTCCATCTTGTTTCCCTTTCTTGCTGCTAATGCTTATTGCATGAAGGGAAGAAAACAAGCTCAGCAGGAAAATAAATGATCCAAAAATAAATCACCATATCTACTTCAATTTTTTCCCAGTCATTTGCCACTGCCAGTTCTCATTAGATGGATATTAATTAGTTTACACAATCTTAATAATCATATTTTGTTTATATCTTTAGTTACAAATTGCCTCTTAAATTCATGACTGTACAGGTTGGGTCATATTTTTGTCTGGTGTAATTACACCCAAGAAAAATTGGCAGGATGTCTCAGATGTGTTACTGGTGCATCACAGTTTTTCACACTACATGGGTGTTATTTGTGTACGTAAATACTTTATATTGGGGTCCAGCCACTAATACTTTGCTTATGCTGAGTTGCACTTTACTGCATGAATACTCCTACTTAAGCCAGTGAGATACTATACAAAGGTATGGTACTCCTTGGTGTGAGTCAAGACAGCAGAATCTGTCCTTTAGTTTCACAATAAATCCAGAACAACATAGAAAATAAGGTCTCCTGTCGAGGCAACTTGTGTTACATCGTATCACCCGTAATTTGTTCCCCTCGCTCCTATGACATTTCCTAGAAATCCTGTTCCCCATAAAGGCACTGTGGAATTACACTGAAGGTTTACAGTGCTGCTTGTTGTGGGACTGGGTTTGGAATATTAAATTTAAGAAATAATTCCTGCTCACTAGATTGTAGTAATTAACATGTGCAGCAGCATTTGAATACTATAAAAGGGGAAGAAATCATGATATCCTGAAATGAGTGTGCGAAGAGGAAATGTTTAATAAATAAAACTAAAATGTATTTATCAATTTATCCTTATCAATTTAAACACAAAAAAGGAGAAAGAGATGGTGCTGTTAATACCAGGTTCTTTATTACTCAAAGTGCTTTTAGACAAGAAAACAAATGATAAGTATGTTCTTAGGCACACAAAAATCCTCTAATGTTTGTGAAAGGTTGGATGATATAAACATCACATTTTATACTGTCACCAGGTCTAGTCAGATATTTGACCAATACATATTTTGATCCTGAACCTGCTCCCATTGTAATGAATGTGAGTTTTGTCACTGATTTCAGTGTGATCTTGATCATCCCAGGTGCCTTGTGCATGTATTCCTTTTAGGAGTAATATGACAAATTTGATTTGCACTTTTAAAGTCAAAGGGACTGGAAAACAAAATGACAGATGAAATTCAACACTGATAAGTGCAAAGTAAAGCTCACTGGATAAAATAATCCCAGCTATACATATACAATGATGGGTTCTAACTTAACTGTTACCACGCCAGAAGGAGATCTTGAAGTCACCATGGATAATTCTCTGAAAACTCCCACTCACTGTGCAGCAGCAATCATTGCCTATAAACAGGGCTCGCCAAGCAACGGTGAGCCCCGCTCACCAACCGCGCGGTTTCGCGCCGTTCTGCGTTCTGTGCATGCGCAGATCGCTCTGCGCTGGCTCTTCCGGGTTGTAATCTACTCACCACGGGTGAGTAGATTATATTATTTGTCGAGCCCTGCCTATAAACTTAGCAAGCTCAATATTGAACCCAGTTAGGTTTTTGTCCCCCACCCCAACTGCTCCCCTTGGAATGCCATGCCAGAATGTCATTCCTTCCATGGTTAGAAACTTTTGTCTAACATCAAGTCTAAACTTTTAGATGACCAGTTTGTTCTTGTGTCAACACTGGTGCTTAATTTAAAGAACCTGCCCTTCCTAGTATTTATCCTTCTGATGTATTCACAGAGAGCAACCACATCTCCCTTTAGACTTTGCTTAGGGTGAACAAGCCAAGCTCTTGAGTCTCCTCTCATAAGTTAGGTTTTCCATTTCTCTGATACCTAAGAACATAACAACCACCATACTAGGTGAAACCAAAGATCCATCTAGCCCAGTTGCCTGTCTTTCCAGGGAATGAGCAGAACAGGTAATCATCAAGTGATCCATTTCCTGTCACCCAGTCCCAATTTCTGGCAAACAGAGGCAAGGGACACTATCTCTGCCCATCCTGGCTAATAGCTACTGATGGGCCTATCCTCCACCAATTTACCTAGTTCTTTTTATCCCTATTTTAGTCTTGATCTTCCCCAGGGGCAGCTGGTCTGCACTGCCCCTGCTCTCACCTGCCCTAGCCCTTTGGCTCCTCTGCCCCCAGTCCAGCTCTGCCAGCTTCTCTCCCCTTAGCTCAGCACTGTGCTGCCTCATGCAGCCCCAGCTCACACGCAGAATGGGCCCTGGCTCTTGGCTCCTTGTTGGCCTGTCTGCCCTGGCAATCAGGCTGACCTAAAGCCACTGACCTTTCACCGCTGATCCTGGGCACTGTCATTCTAAGTGCCCTGGTTTTCCTTCTGCCCTTCCCCTTTCTATAGGTACGGGGAGAGCCCAGCCAAAACCCAGTCTGAGTTTCAGAGGGGGCCAGCAGCCCTCTCATGTTTGTCTAGATACAATCTTCACAGCCGGCCCTTTGGGCAGAATAAGACATTGGGATTCAAAACGCACACACACAGAGACACAGAAAAATCAGTCAGGTATCACACATGAGAAGCAAAGAACCAAAACAAAATCACCCTCACTGACCTGGTCCCCAAGTGAGAAGCAGAAAAACACATCCCTCACAGATGTGACCCCCCAACGGAGAAGCAGGGAAAAAAAAACTTCACTCAAGCTCCAGCCCCATAATGGGAGTGTCCTATCCTGGGGGCCTGGGGCTAGTGGGCCCTTCCTAGGCTCTGGGGTGGGGCCAAAAATGAGGGTTCAGTACATGGAAGGAGGCTGCTGGGGATGGGCTAGGGGCAGGGTACAGGGCTAGGTGGGAGGTGGGGTGCAGGAGCAGCTGAGGGTGAGGGTGCAGGGTCTGGGCAGGAGGTAGGGTGCAAGAGTGCACTGAGGGATGCTTGGGACAGGAGAGAAGGTCCAGGAGCAGATGGAGGTGTGGGTTTTGCAGGAGCAGGGTGGGGGATTGGGGGCAGAGTCTGGAAGGGAGCAAGGATGCAGAAGCGGGTGTGGGGGTGCACAGTCTGGAAGAGGGGTAGGGTGCAGGAGCGGGTGTGGGGGTGCACAGTCTGGAAGAGGGGTAGGGTGCAGGAGCGGGTGAGAGTGTGGGCTTTAGGAGAGAGGAGGGTGCAGATGCGGGCAGGAGACTGAGGTGCCTACTTGGCACAGCTCCCAGAGGGGCACAGGTGATTCCACACGGCTCTGTGTGCTGCAGGGAAGTGCTTCCGGCAGCACACAGAGCTGATTCTTCCCCCCTGCCTTGTGCTGCTGCCCCAAACCTTGTGATCCGGATCTGGACCGTGGGCCATATGTCTCCCCTCCCCCCATCTTAATTGTTTCCATTTATTGTGTCATTTGTGCTTTACACAACAAGGACTATATATGAAGAAACCACAAAGGCACAGTGGGGTTCCTAGTAACCATGTTTACTAAATATGCACAAACAGCTCTGCTTTAGCATCACATATACTACTGCTGTGTTATCTGGGAGCTAGGGACAGGGATTGACAGTCCGTCAATCAGCCAAGAGAGGTTTCCTGCAGATGTTTTAGCAGTGAGCTGAGCAAAGTTTCCTTCCCTCCTGTGCGTATTGTCTAGGTGATATTACACCAGCGTTAAGGTTGTCAGACTGTCTGGGGTAGATCAGCCTGCTATTCAGGTCTGAGACTCTTAGGGTGTGTCTATACTACAGGGTTTTTTTGGAAAAAGTGGCCTTTTTTTGAAAAAACTTCCTCTGTATCTAGACTGCCGCCGAGTTCTTTCTAAATTAAATCGAAAGAACATGGCGGTTTTTTCGACCGTGGTAAACCTCATTTTACGAGGAAGAACACCTTTTTTTGAAAGTGCACTTTTGAAAAAAGGCGTTCTTGAATGTAAACAGGGCTTTTTTGAAAGAGATCATCCAGACTGCCTGGGTGCTCTCTTTCGAAAAAGTGGCTCGCTTTTTCGAAAGAAGTGGTTGCAGTCTAGACACTCTCTTTCAAAAGAGGCTTGTAGTCTAGACGTAGCCTTACAGTTGACACTTGCTGCAGACTTGCCGCTGTGCTGATTGTTGCCATATCTACACCCGGGAAGGAAATCCCCTCCTCCAGCCCCTTTTTAAAGCCAATCAGGACTTTGGTGCAGGGAGAGCTTTGTCTTCTGGGATATTGTGGAAGATCTCTGATGGCCAGAACAAGCGATTGGTAGACAATAGGCCGAGGTATTATTCCCCTTCAGTGTCTCTTTGTGCAAGTCTTTTCTGCATCCAGGGGTGCAATGAAGGGGCATGCAGGACATAGTGTGCATGTGGGCCCATGGCCACAGTGGGGCCCAATCCGGAGAAGCCGGCAGACTGGGATGCTTGGCTGCAGCTGCTCCTAGCTGGGCTCCTGGAGCTCTTGTAAAGGCTGCCTTGCTAAAAAGCAGGCAACCAGGCAAATGAAAGGGAATGGCTGGGGATATGCAACTTCTCCAACTGCGGCTGCCACAGCCCTCCTGAATTGGTGACCTTGCCCCCCCTCTAGCACTCACTCCTACAACCCCCAGCCTCCGGCTCTGACCCCACCCACCTCCAGACCCTGCCCTTATTCCTGAACCACTCATATCTCACCTTGTCCTGACTCTCCACCCCGCCCTTATTCCTGAACCCACCCTTGTCCCCAAACCCTCATCCCCAACCCTGACCTCCCACCCCATCCCCTCTTTTATTCCTGCTCCCCAAACTTCCAAGCCCCTGCCCTTATTCCTGAACCCACCCTTATTTCTGAACCCCCAATCCCCTGGCCCAAGCTCCCTACACTCTAACCCTCTGCCCTGAGTGCCTCCTCCCCCACATTCCACCCCACACTTAATCTGCTTACAGATACTGTCATATACCCCCCCGAACCTCCAGCCCTGCGTGTGGGGAGGAGGGGAGTGCAATACGACAGAACCTGTAAGAACCTTAGGTTACTTTCAGCCCTGTGAAATACTAGACACAATTAAACCTACATAAACTTATTTAATCATTCATTAATACAGTGAGAAGATGGGGTAAAATAATTAACAGTAGCTTAGCAGTAATGCTAAAGTGGGGAGCCATGAGAGGAGAGGGGACCCAAAGTCATATCTTATATGCCTCCCTTCCCCCCCCTCCCGAACAGCTAGTTGTTCCCTTATCTGTAGCTGAGTTTTCTCATTTGTAAAGTAGAGATGGCAACACCTGCCCACATGCTTAAACACCACGGGAACAGCGCATGAATGCTGTTATGTAAATGGAAATTATTATCAGCACCTTTCATGTGGTTATTTTACCACATGCTGGAGCATCTTCCCATCCATGGTGACAAAGCAGCCACCCTTCTCTTCATTCACAACCTTCCTTAAAAGTAAACATTGGCACTTCTCTTGCTATGGGGCAAGCACTACTCTGTTGTAGTCTGACAAAATATGGCTCACTCATGTGTCTGGTCAATACTTGGCTGTCTTCCTTGATGATTATCACTCGGCTTTCTCTTGTAGATGAAAGGGCAAAACAAAACCCAGGCCAAATATATTCCTTTAGCTAATATGCCGAAAATTACAACATGGCCAGGAAATATCAACATCTCTTACTAGAAAGTGACAGGCTCACTGACACAAGGCTGTGGTTAATGAAGTGTCTTGCATTACTACTATTGCTGGGCTTCCTGAGCATAGCGAGAGGCAGTAAGGATGGGCTGAGGGTCTAACCTAAGGGAAATGTTTAAAATGCAAGTAGAATAAAATGTTTTAAGTTCAGCCCTACAGAGTCTCTTAACTAGAACAGGAAATAAATAGAGTTCTGTAGAAATGTAGCAGGGTTCTATAGAAATTACTCTTAAAAACATACATTGTATGGTCATAACAGTGATGTCCCAGGATCATAAAGAGACAATGTGGGTGAGACAATATCTTTTATTGGGCCAATGTCTTATACAATGTCATATACACTTTATTGGGCCAATGTCATATACACTTTAATAGAACGAGTAGTCCTGTAGCACCTTTTAGTATGAGCTTTCGTGGGCAAAACCCACTTCCTTTATTAATGGTTCACAATCCTGCTGGAAAGGTATAACAAGTGGGGTTCCGAAGGGGTCTGTTTTGGGACTGGATCTGTTCAATATCTTCATCAATGATTTAGATATTGGCATAGAAAGCACGCTTATTAAGTTTGCAGATGATACCAAGCTGGGAGGGGTTGCGACTAATCTGGAGGATAGGGTCATAATTCAAAATGATCTGGACAAATTGGAGAAATGGTCTGAGGTAAACAAGATGAAGTTTAATAAAGACAAATGCAAAGTGCTCCACTTAGGAAGGAACAATCAGTTTTACACATACAGAATGGGAAGCGACTGTCTAGGAAGGAGTACGGCAGAAAGGGATCTAGGGGTTATAGTGGACCACAAGCTAAATATGAGTCAGCAGTGTGATGCTGTTGCAAAAAAAGCAAACATGATTCTGGGATGCATTAACAGGTGTGTTGTGAGCAAGACACGAAAAGTCATTCTTCCGCTCTACTCTGCGCTGGTTAGGCCTCAGTTGGAGTATTGTGTCCAGTTCTGGGCATCGCATTTCAAGAAGGAAGTGGAGAAATTGGAGAGGGTCCAGAGAAGAGCAACAAGAATGATTAAAGGTCTAGAGAACATGACCTATGAAGGAAGGCTGAAAGAATTGGGTTTGTTTAGTTTAGAAAAGAGAAGATTGAGGGGGGACATGATAGCAGTTTTCAGGTATCTAAAAGGGTGTCATAAGGAGGAAGGAGAAAACTTGTTCATCTTGGCCTCTGAGGATAGAACAAGAAGCAATGGGCTTAAACTGCAGCAAGGGAGGTTTAGGTTAGACATTAGGAAAAAGTTCCTGTCAGGGTAGTCAAACACTGGAATAAATTGCCCAGGGAGGTTGTGGAATCTCCATCTCTGGAGATATTTAAGAGTAGGTTAGATAAATGTCTATCAGAGATGGTCTTGACAGTATTTGGTCCTGCCATGAGGGCAGGGGCCTGGACTCGAGGACCTCTCGAGGTCCCTTCCAGTCCTAGTATTCTATGACTCTATGATTCCTCAGAAGAACAGAGTGGAGAGAAAAGGGGGGACCCTCTCAATTTTCTCTCCATGCTGTTCATCTGAGAAAGTGGGTTTTGTCCACGAAAGCTCATGATACTATATATATATATATATGTGTTGGTCTCTAAGGTTCTACAGGAATACTTGTTGTTTTTTAAAGTTATAGACTAACACAGCTACCCCTCTGAGACACTTTTATAAAAAAGATCATTTTTGATCCATTCCTTTAGAACACTGTAGCCAGGATAGAATACTATATATACACTATATATACTATATATTCTCTCTCTATATATTAGAATAAGTTAAAAAAATCTTTAGAGGGGTGTATTGTTTTGTATTTATTTTATAGGACTATTTCCTAGGAGAGCGGGATCACATTCAATTAATTTGCATTTCAATAGAGTTGTAACTACTTACACCAGATCTGAATTTGTTCCAGTGCATGTAACAAAATACTGTGTTTCCTAACTCTTGAAGCATTTGGCCAAACTGTATTATTTTACATAATGAAAACAACCCCCAATATTACTGTTTGCAGACAAGTTCTATAGGCACCACCCAGTCCTGTTGCCATGGAGACAACTAGCAAGGCAATAATTATGCTCTGGATTAACAATTTGTATTATAAATATACAAGGAGAATAGTGTTTATTTCTTGTTATATATTATTGCATTTGTGTTGTGTTCCAAATGTACAGAATCGGATGTGAGGCACCAACCATCTAGCTTTCCTAGACTCTCTTGGAAATCCATGGTTTTGGGAAAAGCTAGCTCATTTCTTCATAGGTTGAAGATCTCTGAAGCTCTTTCCATATCATTTTGACTAGTGTGAGAGCTCTGCAGACTGACGACCATCACCAAAAGCACTGCACCCCTTTACTGAAAACCTATTGTAAGGATTGTATACCAAAAGTAGTGTAGGTAAACATAGCTCCTTGCAATAGAGAAGGATACAGAATCCAGAGTTGTTGTCAGAGGTTTAAAATGCGGTTTGCCTTGCACAGAAGGGCTGGAGTGAATAGGAGAGAGAGAGAGTGTACAGCGAGCATCTGCTCCTTAACCCCAGTTCTCCTGCTCATCAACCTGGCAAAATATTGGCCTAGGTCCTAGGGCTTCATTGTCTGTTAGGCAGGCAGGCATGGTGGCCACACCCTGCTGTGTTTCATAGCCTTGACTTCTTATGCAGCTTTAGCTATGGTCCCAGCTACATGAGTGAAAGTAGTTCAGTTAAATCTGCATGGCTACTACAGTTGTGCTCCCTGCCCAATGGCGAACCTCAGGGCAATATATCATAGAACAATAGAACTGGAAGGGACCTCGAGAGGTCACTGAGTCCAGTCCCTTGCCCTCATGGCAGGACCCAGTACTGTCTAGACCAGGGGTGGCCAACCTAAACCTCTGAAGGAGCTAGAATTTACCAATGCACATTGCCAAAGAGCAACGGTTCTATGTCACCAGCCCTGATCATCTCCCCACCACTACTCTCAGCACATCCTGCCCACTGGCAGCCCCACCGGTCAGTGCCTCCTTCTCTTTTGCCTCCTCCTAACAGAAGCGTTGTATGTAAGACACAGGAGGTAACTATCTTGGACTATTTGGGACTGATAAGGTTTCAAATGGAGTGTTGTATTCAGTTCTGGGTGCCACACTTCAGGGAAGATGTGGACAAACTGGAGAGTCTAGAGGAGAGCAATAAATATGTTAAAAGGTTTAGAAAACTAGATTTATGAGGAAAGGTAAACCCCCCCCCCAACAGGCATGTTTTACTCATAAGAAAGAAGACAGAGGGGAAACTGATAGCCATCATCAACTATATTAAGGGCTGCTATAAAGAGGGCAGTGATTAATTGTTCTCCTTGTCCATTGCAGCAGTCAGGTTAATCCTAGGCAAAGGGGAATTGGGCTAGGTATCAGGAAAAGCTTTCTAAATGATGTAAGCAGGATGTGAAGGGGTGCTTCCATTACAGCAAGCTGGAATGGGAGAGAAACCCTGGGTGTGTCTATGTAAATACAGTTTGCTCCTGCTTTGTGTAAATGTGTTAGATATTCAGCAAATGGAATGGTATTTTGCTCATTGTAATCAACTTAATTTGTGACCCAACAGCAACTATGTTTCTATTAGTGCAGGAATAGCTAAAATACGGTTACCAATGTTTGTAATTTTGTGGGAACACAGAAAACTAGGACTGTGCTAAATTGTTCCATATGAAAGGGCTCACAGCAGAAAGAATCTTGCAAATGTAGGGCCTGGGTTTTCAGAGCACTGAGAGGTAGGGGGTGAGGGAAGGTTATTGTGGTCAGGAGGCTGTATGACTTCCACCCCACCTTCAAAGAATAGAGCTAAATGGCATAATTTAGGTGCCTCTTTTCTTATGTTAATTGTGTTGGAGTTATGTTTTTTCTACCCGGTGTGCTAAGAGTTGAATCACTGGGAGCTAAAATCATTTGAGAGTGATGGGTAGAAATCACAGCCAAGAAGTGGATGGCAGTGGATGGTGACTGAGAGCCAACAGGATGGCAGTGGAGAGATGTAACAAGCGGTCAGCAGAGCAGAGGTGGAATGATGAGCAGAGCAGAACAGCTATGGAGGGTGTAACAAGCAGCCAGCAGGGTATCAGCTGAGAGGTGAAATAAGTGGCCAGCAGGGCAGCAGCAGCGAGCAGGTGGATAGCAAGTGAGCCAGCAGAGTGAGGAAGATACTTCTTTACTTTCCCTCCCCCCACTCAGGATGGGAGGTGAACTCTGAAGATGCACTTCTGAATTCTGGGTCTGCTTGACCAATGGTAGCATAGAATCATAGAACATTAGAAGTGGAAGGGACCTCGAGAGGTCATCGAGTCCAGTCCCCTGCCCTCATGGCAGGACCCAGTACTGTCTAGACCATCCCTGATAGATGTCTGTCTAGCCTGCTCTTAAATGTCTCCAGAGATGGAGATTCCACAACCTCCCTAGGCAATTTATTCCAGTGTTTAACCAGGATCCATGAGTGGGGATGGGGGCAGTGAAGGGTTGGGCATGTGAAGGGGACGTGCGAGTGCTTGGGAGTGGGGAAGCATTCCCTCTCGGAGATGCCCAAGAGTAGTAGGTGAATTTCCCAGGTTACTGGATGGGGGCTCGAGCCAGTTCTGTGTTGCATGACTGGAGAAGAACTCCTAACTATTGAACCTGGCCCTGGCTGCCACTGGCTCTACCTGGCAGAAATGTTACACTAATAAGGATAATTGTGCACAGCAATAGGCTACTGAGGGAGGAGGTGGAATCCCCATCTTTGGATGTTTTTAAGAACACGTTAGACAAATATTTTTCAGGCATGCTCTAGGTATATGTGGCTCTACCTCACCAATGAAAGGCTGGCCTAGATCAGTGTTTCTCAACTTTTTTTTTTTTATAAAATATCCCTTTAAAAATTATAAGTACCCCCAGTACCTACAGTCTTTAGACACACACATTTTTTTTCTACCATTGCAACACATTTGTTTAAACAACTTAATCGTAGTTGGGTGGTTGATGAAATTTTTGGGTGTAAAAAGAACAAAAATAATAAAGCGCTGTAAAATTTACAATAAAAATTTGGTTTTCTCAAAATTTCAGTTGTGTTGACGTACCCCCCAGAGTTCTCTCAGGTACCCCTAAGGGTTCTCATACCACTGGCTGAGAAACACTGGTCTAGATGACCTCTTGAGGTCCTGGCCTTTCTGTGGTTCTATGATTTTATGGGGATATTTTTTTCCTTTCTTCCGCCCATTGTCTGCCTGATCTTTTTATATTATAAGGGCTTATGGGCAGCACAGGCTTGTGGGCAGTCTCACTCTGTTTGTACTCTGCCTAAACAATGGCCCTTGATTAATTGTGGGTTTGCTAAGTGCTTCCATAATTATTCACATCAATAAGAGTTCTTGCCAAAAGCCTTATTGGAAGGAGTGACCTGAGAACACATTAGAACTACTGAAAACTTTTGGGAATTAAATACTCCACTTGTCACTTTTTACTATCATAATTTGCCTTGCTCATTTTTATGATCTGTTAAATATTTAATTATACTCATGTAGCCTAAAGTTTAAGCCATATTAAGTTGCTTCAACACTGATTTTTCACATTATCTAGGAGAATGCTAAATAATAAATGCCAGCTGACAATAGAATGAATGGTTTATGCAGAACACTTGAGAAGTTCCATTTTCTGAAAAATTGGCATTTAATGAATTTTAATATAAAGACAAATAGGGTGTTCTGCATGAAACACCATTTCAGACCCTGTTTGCTAAATATCAGGGGGGAAATCCAAGTTTGTAGGGGTTCTGCTGCTCCATGCAGGAATCCCATTTGGAAATGGGGAACCTGTAGTACTTTCAAAATGTAACTCAGGCTTTTTCTGGTCGAGAGAATTGTCAGTTTATATCATGTGTGCAGAAATCCAAGGAAAATCTAGGGACAGAAGTCTAAAAAGAAATAGGCACTGAGTCTTCCAGATATTTTATAAATGGTGGGTCCTAAAGAATGCAAATTATATTCCATTGTCTCTACTTCGTCTCATACTTAAATGTCAGATGACCTAGCCCAAAGATTTGAAATTTTAGTTTTAGATGTACCAGGCATCTAAATCCTGGTTTAGCCACCTAGATAAAAGTGGCATGATTACCAGAGGTTGAGCACGTATAAATCCCATTGGATGCAAGATGGAGATGAAGATGCTCAGCAATTCTGAAAATCAAACTGCTTTTATTTAGGAGCCTAATTTTAGACATCTATTCAGGTTTGATGTTTTTGGCACAGTGTATTTAGTGTTCCTATGATCAGAAAGCCTCTTCAGATCTTTCTCTGTTAAATCATATGCCAGACACTTTTTATTTCCTGTAAAATATCAGCCTTAATCTAAGCTAATGCTCAGACCTACCTGTCCAGTTACTTGTATAAGCTCTTAAAGCTTTTCATGTGGCTATGTTTTTGCCCTACTTATTGATGTTAGGTAATTTGATCTGCATCCTTAGAGGCTTGTCTGGAAAATTTTGCTTCCTTCTGTCTCATTTGGTAAAGATGATCAGAATTACAATTCATTTGCATGTCAGATTCCTTGTTCTTTGAATTTCCTTTGGGGGTGGGAGGTGGGGTGGGGTACGTCGTGATGCTCACTGGCAGAAATGAAGCACAATTGTGCTTGCTTTCCTGCTCTATTTCCAGTGGATTTGCCTTTGTGTCTCTTCGTAGGTAGGGGTGGGATTTCTTGATTCAAATGCCTTGTTAGGATCAGCAGGAACAGGATGTTCTATTGTCCTGAGTATATTGACCATGTGGGAAAGGAAAAGGCACAGTGAAGTAAAGTGGTATAACTAGCTAGACATTTTCAGCTGCTAGCCAGACAGTAAACCATCTCCCCAGAAGAGCAGCTCATTGGAGTCATTAAGAACAACTGGAAGTGTATATATAAACAGGCTCATTTTACAGGCTCAACAAGGGGCCTGGATGCTTGAAAGTTTACAAGTTCAACTCTGCACCATTATGTGTATGCCTTAAAAAATGGTCTCATCTTACACCTTGGCTGCGTCTAGACTGGCCGCGAGAATTTGCACAAGAGCACTGATGCTCTACTGTGCGAAATCAGTGCTTCTTGCGCAAATACTCTGACGCTCCCGCTCAGGAAAAAGCCCTCTTGTGCAAATGTTTTTGCGCAAAAGGGCCAGTGTAGACAGGCAGCTAAGATGTTTTGCGCAAAAGCAGGCTAAACGGAAAAAAGCCCTATGGACGCTTGGAGACTCTGTAGCCACAGTCAGCTCCCTGGACTTCCTGGTAACCCGAGCCCCCTTAAAGCAGACGCAGGCTGCTGAGCTCACGCGGCAGGAGCCTTCCTCAGACCTCTGGCCAGAGGTCTGCCATGTGGCCCCTGCTGTCCAGCAGACACCCCCCAAGCACGATGGCAGCTCCAGGGGGGGATCAGCCACCTGCACCCCCAGCACAGGAGGCCCCCAGGGCCAGAAAAAGAAGGGCCCCATCCTGGTCCTCGGGAGCTGGAGGCACTGCTGGACCTCTGGCAGGAGGAGGAGGCCCTCCACGACACCCGGTCCCATTGCCGCAATGCCGAGATCTTTGCCCGCATGGCCCAGGCGCTCGCCCACCAGGGCCATCCAGCCCGGACACTCGAGCAAGTCCGGCTGAAAGTAAAGGAGCTGCGCCTGGGCTACGTGCAGGCCAGCGAGGTCCAGGGGGCAGGAGCCGACACCTGCCCCCACTACCGGCGGCTCCACGCCATCCTGGGCCAGCCAGTCCCGCAAGCCCCGGACGTCCCGGTGGACAGCAGCGTGCGCCCCCCCATCAGCAGGACCACCGAGGTGGGGAAAGGAGACAGCAGTGCGTCGGAGGACGAGGCCAGCACTGCCACCCTGCAGGCCCCCTCCGGCAGTCCTGATGTCTCCCGTGCATCAGCAGAGGCCGGGGAAGGATCCACCGGTGAGTATTACACTTTGCACTCACAAGGGCGGGGGGCGGGGGGGGAAGGAGCCAGGCGCCCGGAGTGTGGAGGGGGACAGCACATCACTCAGGCCGCGTGAGCTGCACGCTGTATAGCATTAGGCAGGAAGCAGCACGTGCAACCACGTGCAGCCTGGTGACCGAGCGGGATGTGGCCATGGCAGGCAGCTGCAGGGCACGCCTGGGACCATGCTGCTCACACACATCTGGCAGGACCAGGGGGGAAGGGTGGATGCTGGCTGGAACCAGCCAGGGTCCCAGGGACTCAGGCCAGAGCCCGCACCTCCGCAAGGGTGCAGCACACAGAATGGCACACTGTCCCATGCCTGGCTGTGAGGCACAGCCAGCTGCTCCTGGGAAAACTGCAGCGTCACAGCCCTGTGAGCGTGGCCCCCACTGAGCCCCTCGCCTGCTCCCGGTGCCTTGGCTGGCTCCCCGAGGGAAGTCCCCACTGCGGCCACACATATCCCTGGGCTACGTGTGTGAGGGCTAACGGGAGGGGGAGGGGGAAGCGCTCGGGCCGGCCCTAGGGCCGCCTGAGTTTTGCTGCAAGGATGGTACACTCCCCAGTCACCCCTGGTTCCGTCCAGGAGACATCCCACGCGATGGGGATCTGAGAGCCCAGACCACGTCTGCCAGATGTACTCCCAGGCACTGTGTGGGGATTCATCTCGCTCCCTGTCAAACACGATTGATTAGCCCAAAGCCTCACAGCCTCCACCGGCAGGGAGTTCCACAGGTGAACACAACACAAGCGCCCTCCCACCCTCCACAGAGCCAGGACACAGACCGGTGGTTACAATACATGGAGGAGGTCCCTACTCCAGGGGCGGTCCTGTATGCAAACATACAACACGGGAGGCAGGGGGGTAACCGAGTGGGCCCAAGCCACACTATTGTGGTGTCACCTGGGCTCAGGGGTGGAGGGCATGAGGTGTGGGACAGTGGCCGGGCTGCCTGACTGACCCATCCTTTCTTCTCTTCCCTGCAGCAGGACCAAGCACAAGCCGGGGACCCTCTAGTCCTGCAGCAGCAGCGGCAGCAGCAGCACCCCCAGCCGCCCAACCACTGAGGCAGCGGCTCCGCCACCGGGACCAGCTCCTTCGGCGCCACGTGCAGGCTGTCGAGCGTGTCGAGGCAGCCATCACGCGACGCATCGAGGCGGACGTGCAGTGGCGCCAGGAGGCCTGGGGCACCTTCCAGGCCCAGTGTGTCCGCATGGAGGATTCGATCGCCACCCTCACTGCCCACATTGGCCATGCCATCCACTATGGCATGGCCTTGCCCCACGCTGCCGCCATCCCTCCCCTAGCACTGCCCCTCGCCCCTCCTGCAATGGCCCCTCCTGCCCCTCCTGCTCCTGCCCCTCCTGCTCCTGCTCCTGCCCCTGCCCCTGTCCCTCCTGCTCCTGCTCCTGCTCCTGCCCCTCCTGCCCACCTCCCCATGCAGCCTGCCCCGACGCGGCCTGCCCCCCATGTACAGGTCCGCCCCCACAGGAGCGGTCTCAGGGGTCACCCCTCCCAGGAGTAGCTCCTCCCCCTCCCAGTTGAAGGTCTCATCCCCCTCTCCCCCTTGTAAATAAAAACATACAAGTTTTTCTGTTGAAAACAAAACTGTGTTGGTGTTTATTGGGAGGTAAGGGAGGAGGGGAAGGGTAGGGGATGGGAGGGAGTTGTATGGGGAGACCGAGGCGACCCTACTATGGGGCCTGTGCGAACATGCCCGTCAGGGCCTCTCGGATGCGCACCCCATCCTGGTGCACCTGGTGGATGGCAGCTGTGTGGGGCTGTTCATAAGTCTGGCCCTCGGCTGCCATCCATGCAGGGAGGAAGGCCTCCCCACTCTGCTCCACAACGTTGTGGAGCACGCAGCACGCGGCCACTACCTCCGTTGCATTCCGCTCACCCATCTTGAGATGGGTGAGCAAACAACGGAAGCGGGCTTTTAAGCGGCCGAAGGCGCACTCCACTTGATTCTGGGCCCGGTTGAGGTGGTCGTTGAACCGGGCCCGGTTCTGGTCTGGCCACCCCGTGTAGGGCCGCATTAGCCAGGGCAGCAGGGGGTAGGCTGCGTCCCCAATGATACAGATGGGCATAGGCACATCCCCGACCGTAAACTCCTGCTGGGGGAAGTAGGTGCCCGCCTCCAGCCTGCGAAACACTCCGGAGTTGTGGAGGATGCGGGCGTCGTGTGCCCTGCCGGACCAGCCCGCATAGACGTCCAGGAAGCGGCCACGGTGGTCCACGAGGGCCTGAAGAACAATCGAGCAGTACCTCTTCCTGTTCATGAAATGGGCTGCTCGATGCTCCGGGGCCCGGATGGGGATGTGGGTTGCATCCAGGGCTCCTCCGCAGTTGGGGAACCCGAGGGCAGCGAAGCTGGCCAGCGTAGCGTCCATGTCGCGCAGGCGGATCACTCTTGGGAGCAGGACATCGTTGATGGCGTGGACGACCTGCAGAAGGGTGCAGAGAAACACAGGGGAACACATCACATAAGGCAGGGGTGAGTATGAGCTCCCTTGGCCCCCCCCCCGTGATTCCCTCTGTCCTCACGCACACACACATGCACGCACGCACATGCACACACACACCACAGCCCCCTCGCCCTACGGCCCCCCCCACCACCAGCAAGCCTGTGCGAGGGAGGGACGGCCCAAACCCCTGGGTGACCCAGCCTGGAGTCTTGGGTGCCCCTGGGCATGGAGTGCAGCACCCTCCCCTCACCCCACTCCCCACTCCTCCTGGGACTTACCTCCATGACGATGACACCGACGGTGGATCTGCCCACCCCGAACTGGTGTGCCACCGATTGGTAGCTGTCCGGGGTGGCCAGCTTCCAAAGTGCGATGGCAACACTCTTGTTGACGGGGATGGGTGCCTGCAGCCGGGTGGTGGCTCTCTGGAGCGCAGGGGCAAGCCAGGCACACAGCTCCAGGAACGTCTGCTTTCACATGCGGAAGTTTCAGAGCCATTGCTGGTCACCCCATTGCCCCAGGACCAGCCAGTCCCACCAGTCCATACTGGTGTCCAGTCTCCACAGTGGCCTCTCCACCCTGGGGTGGGGATGCCACAGGGACGCCATGGCCTCCCTGGTGAGGGAGTCCAAAGCAGTCTGCGCCTCCTGGTCCTGGAACAGGAGGGCACCAGCCTGGAGCACCAGCTGCAGGCACTCCAAAATGGCTGGCAGGGCCAGAGCAGGCACACGGCCACCCCTGGCTCCATGGCAGACAAAACAAGGCAAAAGAAAAAAAAAACCCAGGCAAAAGCACTAGGTGGCAAAAGGCAGTGGTGTCCGAAAGGCAGAGAGCAACCACCAAAACTGCTACGGCTGTCAGTCCCTACAAGAGGTACTAAAGCACGGAGCAGGAGAGAAATGGCTGTCCAGGGGAGATCCCTTTAAGCACGTGTCTCAAAGGAGCTCCAGCCCCCGCCCCCGGAAAGGGCTGGTGCCCTTTTGTCCTCTGCAAAATGGTTCCGGGCTTCTGCTTTTGCGCAAAAGCGCTCCGCCAATGTAGACGCGCTTTTGCACAAAAGCACATCGTTATAACGATAACTCCATGCCAATCTAGACGCGCTTTTGCACAAATACTTTTAACGGAAAAACTTTTCCGTTAAAAGTATTTGCGCAAAATCATGCCAGTCTAGACGTAGCCCTTGTGTATTCATTTATACCTGAGCGAAGCGGGTGTAAAACTCTATCAGATTAGAATGGAATTGCTTTACATCCACTGTGCACTCTCTGTGCAGACTGAAGCTCTATCACCATGCATTTTTTTTGTCAGTGAATGCCATCTATAATACAACACAAACTACAATTTCTCATGCAGCTTTCCATACTTTCCAATGCACTGCCTCTTCAAACTGGATTTGATTTTCAAGTTGCAAAACAAGCCAGGCTTGGAAGGAAATGTATCTGGTAATTTTCAAAGTTAACCTTATGAACATTTAAAATTGGATGGTCCTGTTCATAGAGTTTAAGACCAGAAGGGAGCATGGTCTGACTTCCTGTCTATCACAGAGCTTTAAATTTCACCCAGTTATCCCTGTATTGAGCCCAATAACTTATGTTTGGCTAAGACACAGCTTCCAGGAAGGCATCCAGATGATCTGAGGACACCAAGAAATGGAGATCCCCTACTTCCCTTGGTAATTTGTTCTAATGACTAAGATCAGTGTTCATGTCACACTCCTGGCCAGTACCTGGCCCACACCAGGGAAGCCAGTAATCCAACCAGTGGACCAAATTCAGGGGGGTTGCAGTACAGCTATTCTTACTTCTGTGCGGCTGCTGGCAGCATTGCTACCTTGAAAGGGCAGCAGTTCCAAAGGCAGAACTGCCACCAGCAGCAGCACAGAAATAATGACGGTGTGGTATGGTATCATGACCATACTCTGAAGGCAGCTGTGCAGATGTAAGTTTGGCATGGCATGGCATTGCCATCCTTATTTCTGTGCTGCTACTGCTGGTTGGATGCCTTCAGAGCAGGGCACCCAGCCAATAGCTGCTGCTTTCCAGCCAGCTAGCTCTGAAGGCAGTGCAGAAGTAAGGGTGACAATACTGCAATTCCCCTAAAATAACCTTGCAACTCCCTTTTGGGTCAGGATCACCAGTTTGAGAAGTGTTGGTCTCCCCTGTGAAATCTGTATTATTAGGGTAAAAGCACACAAAAGGCAAGATTTCAGCGAAGACCAGATTTCACAATCCATAACACATTGTTCAGAGGTGAATTTAGTAGGGCCCTAATCATAGCTCCAATGAGTGGAGATACATCTATTTATACCAGTAAGAATCTTCCACATTTACTTTAGCCTTTGTGTAGTTTTAAAATGGATTTTGTCTATGTATGACAGCCTTAAATCAATTCTTAAAAAGCACCAGGTTGTCTTGGAACAGGAATGTAGGAACTTCAAAGGTAAGCCAGCTCACCACCTGATCCTGGGTGTACCAATTCCAGGCTCCAGCCATGCATGGGAGCCACTTGGGAAATAATAGTCCCCAGGTTACAAACATGTGAGAGGAAAGCCACCCAGGTGGAAAGGCAGTTTGGAAGATAATTACAACCAGCTGCTGACAGATATAATCAAGAATTTAATTCTTAGACAAGCTGTTACATTGTAAGCAAAGAAAAAGCCTGACGTAGCTCTTATAAGATTCACTCTCCTCTGCATTGGACTAGCTAGTTCTCTTCACGTACTTAGGTGAGCAATCTGGGTAAAATAAAGGAGCAAAATTGTTCCTGAGAGAAGGGTGCTGACAAACCTTGAAGCTTCAACCAGGTCTATAAAGAGGCTGGCAATGACTAGCACCTTTCATGAAAACCAGTTCTTCCCCTCCCATCGAGATGGCAGCACCCCCTAATTCTTTTATGTAAGAGTGATCTTCTGCACTGGGGGCTTAATTTCACCCTTTTGGACTTGTGCAGAGGGTCATCACTTACCAAATGATAATCATAATGTAAAACAGAGACTTAACAAGGCTTGTTACTACTTTGGGGGAAAAAAATCCATTATATGTTCCTCATTCCTGATTATCTGGATGAAAGATCTAATCAATTTATAACCAGGTCAGGTCCAAACCCCCATCATCCTCCAAAGGATAATTTTCCATTTTCAGAACTATTTAAAACGTTCAGTGGTTTAAGTTGTTTACCTCTTTATAGCAGTGGATGCTAGTTTACTGACTCTGGAGGCTGCTTTAATTAAGAACCCCACAATTCATATTATACACAGAAGCAAAAGAGACCAATTATCAGTGGAGACAAGTCAAAGCACTTTGTTCTCATTTACCTCAGATCAGTGTGTCTGCAGACTTTCCTAAACTGTCCATCATTCCTTATTTTTGGAACAAGTTTCTTATTTTTATGCTATTCTTTTGATTTAAAAAAAAAGATGCATAAAGTAAAACATCCCATTACCAGCAACATTTTCACAAGTTGAAAGTAAATTCTAATAATCAAGCTCTGCATACCCAATGGCAAGGAAGTTTGCACAAATTAAGTTTTACTTGGCAAGCAGAAAAAAATTATAAATCTGTGGCAATTGCTTTAATAGGCATGGTCTTAGTATTTGTAGATATTAGACTAATCTGGAGGAAATCGTCTATTCAGTGCTGATAGAATAATTATGAAAATGCACTAGCATTTCTGCCACTAAAGTGGAAAATAAAGTTTGTAGAAATCTGTTCCTTAAATCTAGTTCTTCAGACCTTTGGCTTTTGGTCCATTGGAATAGACTGGATTAAATTTGTATGAATGTAATTGTGTTGGTCCCAGGATATTAGACAGACAAGGCAGATGAAGTAATATCTTTTAATGGACCAAATTTTGTCTCTCACTGATAGTCTTTTGAGCCACATGGTGCTGTTCTTCAGATCTATGCAAAGTACTCTGAGCATCACAGCTAAATGTAAGCTGGAACAGATGGTTTAGCATAAGTAGTTAAAACATATTCTAAGGGACCACTCAAATTAGTGTAGCCCCTTAACACCTATGCTGTCATAGAACAAAAAGGGAGGTGGGATTAATGGGTTACAGATTGTTGTAATAAATCGTACATCCCAAGTCTTTGTACAATCCTTTAATAGGATACCTACTATGGGTATAGGTTGGAGTAGGGAAAGTTGGGTACTAAAGGCTGGCTTCCTCTCTGTTAGGGGAAACTTTAGTAGTCTATAAGGCTCTGAGTAAGGAGATGGCCAAAAATTGCTAGCTGGTAAGGATAGCCACCCTGGATCATGGGGTCTGCCCACTGAGGAGTACTGTCACAAGTTCCACTCCAGAGTGGACTGGGGATGTGCGGCATTTACCCAATGATTGTCTAGTCCTAACCAGGCTTTCAGCTGGTTGAGACCAGACACTCCAATGGTGGGGCAGATAGCGGAAGCTCTGCTAGTAGAACAGTACCTTCAGAACATCCCTGTGACCGGTCGGCTGCGCCCCGCTCCAACGGTGCGAGTCTGCCCCACACTTGGACCGCGCTGATCCCCGTCTTGCACAGAGAGCCAGACGTCAAGCTGGTGGGCTGAGGAGCGGCGTGGGGAGGACATAGAAGCGCGGTGCAAGGGGGGGGGCGGGGACTGAGGGTATGTCTAGACTACATGCCTCTGGCGACAGAGGCATGAAGATTAGGCTACCCGGCATAGGAAAATGAAGCGGCGATTTAAATAATCGCCGCTTCATTTAAATTTAAATGGCTGCCGCGCTGAGCCGATCAGCTGTTTGTCGGCTCAGCGCACTAGTCTGGATGCTCCGTGGTCGACATCAAAGGCAGTTGTCGACCGCCCCGTTATGCCTCGTGGGATGAGGTTTACCGAGGCGGTCGACAACTGACTTTGATGTCCACCGCGGAGCTTCCAGACTAGCGCGCTGAGCCGACAAACAGCTGATTGGCTCAGCGTGGGAGCCATTTAAATTTAAATGAAGCGGCAATTATTTAAATCGCCGCTTCATTTTCCTATGCCGGGTAGCCTAATCTACATGCCTCTGTCGCCAGAGGCATGTAGTCTAGACATATGAGTGACTGCATGAGGGGGCGGGAGAATGTCGGGGAGGAGCTGGGAACAAGGGTGGACCGGCGGGGCATTCAAAGGAGGAGACAGCAGGACGCCGGGAGGAGAGAGAGAAAGAGTAAGGCGAAGCAATGACAGGACCGGTAAACGCAAGGGATGTTACCAAGCAGACTAAAATGGTAGGAAGGAGGGTAGGAAGAAGCCCAGGGCAGGGGTCTCCGTTTATAGCCCGAGGGCTGGTGTGTTTTGGCAGGAGCCCCACCAGCTGGACCAAACCCTGAGGGAATTTGTCCTTAGGGCCCTGGGCTGGGACCCGTGAGAGAGGGTGGGCCCGGGTTCCCCTACCCTCCCTCGAGAATGCCTCCGCAGGAGGGAGCTACCGAAAACTACGGAGTGTAACAAGGTGCATCAGCCCATGACTACACGCAATAGACTGAATAATTGAGATGTAAATAGGCAAGGGATGGGGCCCCAAAGGGCGGTGAGCCTGTCAGAGAAAGGGGGGCGACTAAGGACCCTCTTACAATCCCCAAGATTATACAATTGTGGGTCAGGCAGCATCGACCAGGTACCATGGGTGTGGGCATGAAATTGACATGTCAATTTCATACCATGGGAATACACAGAAGTGGACTTCCACTTGAAAGAGGGATGATCATAGAGGCATCTATGCTTGGAAGGGAAACTAAGGAATCCAAATAAGGAAGGCACATAGAGAGGAAAAAGAACCTAGAGGAACTCCAGCTGGGACTATCAGCGTGGGTGATGAAGAGGCAGAATGTGGTTTTGCCAAGTTCTTCAGCTGCACTGGGAATAGAAGGAAGAAACAGAGACATTTTCTGTCTACCATTTCAGTAATGGTGGGGAGGAAGCTCCAGAAGGGTCTTGTGGATACAGACTCAGCTTACTTTTTGGTCCAAAAGGACATGGTGAAGCCTCACTGGATGGTTCCAGGAGCAACTATCAATGTAGCATGCCCATGGGGATAAGAAATTCTTCCTTATGGCCCAGATGTCCCTGGAGGTCTGGGGGAGGTTTAAAACAGGATAATGGAGAGGCTGCCCTATCCTGTTGTGTTGGACACTGACTGCAACCCCTTCCACATATGGAAACAAAGGGGTTTAAAGAATCCTAAATTGGGGAAAAGGAAATAAGGAGAGAGAGAAAAGAATAAGCCCGAGGGGAAAGAAGTAGTTCTTCTTGGAGCAGTGTCCCGGGGGTGCTCCACTGTAGGTG
This sequence comes from Rafetus swinhoei, assembly GCA_019425775.1. Taxonomy (NCBI): domain Eukaryota; kingdom Metazoa; phylum Chordata; order Testudines; family Trionychidae; genus Rafetus; species Rafetus swinhoei. Next base: position 27,899,280 of record CM033440.1, read on the forward strand.
CCAGGCTTGTCCTGGTGCCACAGATCGGAGATCTTTTTCAGCCGTAGTCCGCCAGACCGCACATGCATGATGCGCGTGCCTCGTACCTTTCACGCCATTTGTGTGTGCGCGGTCTGACTCCCGCCAGTTCCTCCTAACCATCCTCGGCCGCGGACAGAGTGAACACTCTCGTCATCAATCCTGTCAGGATTTGAGAGACAAAACTGTTTATAGTTATTAGTTAGTTATATAGTTGTTATTCTTATAGTCCTAGTCCTAGTTAGTTAGATTCTTGTAGTTGATACCGTTTAAAAATTTTTTTATATAGTTTTAGTTAGTGTGTTACTTAGTTAAAATAGGAAAAATTACTGTCCTCTCCCCTTTTTAGAGGACAAAAGATGCCACCGAATCACGCCGGGCTCACCCAGATTTAAAAAGTGCAGCAAATGCCGCAAGCCGATGCCCACCTCAGACGGGCACTTGCTCTGCATAAGGTGCCTCGGTGAGGGACATATTCCCCAGAAATGTCCCCACTGTTCTAAGCTTACGGCGCAACCTAGGTGGGACAGAGAGATGAGGCTGAAAATGCTCTTGTTTGACAAGGCATTGCAGGCACCAGAGACTGACTCCTCCCGCCCAACAGACTCCACCGTAACTAGCAGGCACTGGCCCTCGTCGCCCAAGAGTACTCACTCAAAGAGGAGACCTTCTCCCTCACGCTCCTTACCCCTGACAAGTATTAGCATGGGGGATAACCAGGCACCCCGGGCATGATATCCACTCGCGGACCCGACAAGAACAAGCAGGGCCACAGCACATCAGCACCTAACCCAGTGCCATCGAAAGAAGTGGCACTGAAAGCATTTGCTGCAACTCGACCGTCACCGACTCCTGAACCGGCACTGACATCGGCACCGATAACTGTATCAGCACCAACCTCATCAGCACCGGCACCAACCATACAACCGGTGCCACTATGACATCCAACATCGGCACTGCCGACACAGTCGGCACCGCCAGTGCACCCAGCACCACTGCGCTGATCAGCAATGGCACCAACTCTCCATGCTACTGCGCAGTCGGCACCTATGCACATCTCAACCCCAGCTTCATCTTCACCTGATCAATCGCCAGCACCGGCAAAGTCTCGCCAAAAGTCCTGCAAGTTGCCAACTCCCTTGCCAAGCCCAAAGCAAATTGAGTTCTCTCTGGAGCTGCCTTCACCATCTCCAGCTCGTTCATTTCCTTCAAGGCATTCATCGAGACATCATACCACTAGGTGAAGTTATTACTCACTGCCATATACTTCACCTCATTACCGCCATCAACACCGACGTTCACCAGCATCCTCCACATACTCAAGGGGAAGATCACGATCGTCCAGATCTCCTACACTCTCCAGCTGCTCTGGGCACTGTGAGATACATAGGAACAGATACTCCTCCAGATATTCCCCATATAGCATGTGATATTATGACCGCCCTTACAGGCACTCTCACTACGATAGACACCGTTCATACTCTCCATGATGGGACACAGTATCATCACCATCCTCTCACCAGCCTCACCCCTCACATACCAGAGTTCACTTTCCTACCATATCTGCAACAAGACCTCCTACTCCTACTGGAATCGAGCCTTCCATGCCACAGCATGCAGAACTGCAGCACGAGCAGTCGGATCATGAGGAGCCACAAGGGTACTCGCCTACAGACCTGTCATCATTGTCACCTGATGACGCTGTCTTCCCCGGAGATGCATCACCAACTGACTACCTCCGGCAGTTTCATGAGTTGTTCAAAAGAGTCGCCGACAGTCAACAGGTGCAACTCTCTGAAGTACAACATAAACAACATCGGCTTCTTAGAAACCTCCAATCGTCCCAAAAGTCAAAAGTTGCACTTCCACTTGATGATGCAATTTTGGAGATAGTGGACGACATATGGCAAATGCCAGCATCAACTCCTGCTACTAACAAAAAAGCGGACAAGAAATATTTTGTTCCTGCTAAAAGCATGGAATTCCTCTTCACGCATCCACAACCAAATTCTCTTGTGGATGCAGCACAACAGAGGGCTAAGGCTCCTCAGTTTAGGGGCAGCAACAATGACAAGGAGAGCAAACGTCTGGACCTGTTTGGATGGAGGGTCTACTCTTCTGTGACAAGAGAAACACAGCCCAAACTCCTGGAGTTCCCTGAACTACAAGGAGAAGAAACCCAGGTATAGTTTGCAGACTTTAGAGAACCCAAGACCCCAAGAGATCAGGATATAATGGGAGTGACCTCCATCCACCACCAGATACAAAAGGTGAGTAATTCCATAGGACACCTAAGATGTGGGGCACAATGAAGCTATGGAAGTATCCTCCCCTACACAATGTGATTTATGTGGGTAGAAAACAAATGGAACTGGGAATGGGCAACAGGTGGCACCTGCCAGGTGGCACCTCTGTTAAAAGAGGAAGAATGGGAGTGGAGGGAGAAGAAAAATCATATTGTCAGGAAGGGTGGGAGTTGTGTGACAGAGTGCTGGGCAACAGCATCTAAGCCAGCATGCTGATCACTGCTACTGGAATTAATTACCAAAGCAGATCTCATTAAGAAAAGCTGTGCTTAACTGATAGGTAGGAAATCTAAAAGGATAATTAGGCCATACAAAAATCTAAGTATATTGCATCAACGTAGTTCCTTTATCAACCAAATGTATAATCTCTTTAAAGAATGAAATCAGGCTTGTTTGATAAGGCCTGTTTTCCATAAATTATGTTGATTGTACTATTTGTATTCCAGTCCCTTAGTTCGTTGTTAATTTAATCTCTTACCAGCCTTTCTGTTATTTTGCATGGGATTGATGTCAGGTTAACTAACTGGGTCATCCTACTTTCCCTTTTAGAATATTGGAGCAACATTAGCACTCATTCAATTTTCTGGAATTTCCCTTGTATACCCAAATTTATTAAAATGTAACATTAATGAAGCCAGATATTCAGTCAATTCTTTTAGGACTCTTGAGTGCAAGTTTATTTAAAAATATTTATCCCTTGTATATGTTGTCTAGCAGTTATGATTATTAATTGACTGGAAAGTACTTTATCAGCCTCAAATGATATGAATACAGCATCCTATTTAGTAATTCCAAGCCTAAATCTGTGGTAAGAAAAATACCCATGCCTGTTCTTTTTGATTGTTTCATATATAATTGTATATATGATGAGGGTTTGAGCCCCGCCCTGGTACACTAGGGATGTAGGACAGATAAGGGAGTCCCAGAATGTAGGGAGGTTGGGGGGCTCCTCCAGTGGTGCAGTGGACTGGACTGACTAACAATTTAGAATTTTCTAAAATGCATACCAGCATAGTGTGCTAGGGATTATCAGATAAATTAGATATCAATAGAGAGCCCTTAGTGGCCTTTTGTAGTTTACTTTTCTTCTTCTTGGTTGGAGGAGATTTTGCCTAGCATATTAGGAAGTTTGAGGGGAGGGAGAGCAGTTTGTTTGTTTTTCATTTTATGTGTGTCCCTAGGCGCTTATATGGATGTGATGGATAGGAGAACTGGCCAGCATTCAGTGACTAAAGGGTTAAACTCTGGTAGCCAGGGGATGTTGGCAGGGAGCCAGGTAAGCCAATGGGAGATGGTGTTGAAATTTGCATAGAAAGATATACCTGCTTGCTGTTTTCTTTGTGTTTTTAAGCTAGGAGCTGGGGGAACAACATGAATTAAACCAGGCTGAACTACTATGCCTACAAGGAATACTAGGCATGGAAATGGACTGGACCTTGAAGCACAGATTGCAAGTAGAATGGAAAATGTCTGTTTAGTCATGTTCAGGTTATTTTCTTTGTTTTGTTGTTTGATTAAACTTCTCTGTGCTAAGTCCATGTGCTCCTCCATACACTTCATTTAAGCTGTAGCCCAGAGATACCATTTTCTTTGTGTTTAAACTGTTCTTTTCTCAGTTGCCCTGTAACAACTGTGTTTTTACCAAGTATACCTTTTTGTTAATAAAATCACCTTTTTTAAGGCAATGATTTGATTCTTGAGTTCTGGAAGGTAATAAGAGTTCTGTGTACTTATGCCTAAGACTGAGAGGTCAGCTATCCGAGGTTGCTGTTTGTTTTCTCCTTTTTTCTTCAAGTGCTCTTGTGGTAAAAGAACTTGGGGGTAATCCTCTGGAAGAAGTTCAAGTGCTTTCTTCCTGGGGCCAAGAAGAAGGCTGTTTTCACTTGATGGTGGCATCCTATCTCCCAAGGCCAGGGAATCTGTGACCTTGGGCAGTTTTTTAAGCAGAAGCCTTTAGAGACAAGGTATGTTTTATGTCTCTTGTGGGCCTCCACCTTCTGCACTCAGAGTGCCAGAGTGTGGAACAGCCTTGACAATGGGATATCATGCTAGTATTTGGGCACCTCGAATCCTCCAGTTATCACAGAAATGATTTATTGAAGAGGGGAACCAAGAAAGGAATCCTAAAGGTGGACAGATTCTGATTTAGTCCATTTCTTCTGGAAGTTTATCCCACAGCCAAATCTCCTTGACCAAGAACACTTTAGTTTTGGCTCCCACATATTATCCACTGAGGCTTTCATACTATATTCACCAAACCTCTGAGCCTTAAAAATGAGCCAAAATAGGAAACTATCTGAAAACTACCCCTAGTCTTTAGAAGTTGGGATAAAATATGACCCAATTCCACCACCCTGGTAGGAGTTGTACAAAACCAATAAACAAAAGATGAGGTTTTGCAAAATTAAAATCACTCTCTGTTTGGCTTCTCTTTAGTTGCAATGTAGCCACTTATCCAACAGGGCAGATGGGCCTCCAAAGTTACAGGTGCAGAAGGTTTATTTGCAACATTTCAGTTTCTAGCCAGAAGTAGTGTTACAAAATAACAATTAGAATTTTTTTAACAAATTGAAGCTTGGATTTTGTAGTACAAAATGCTGTGGACTGGTACCACAACAAATCCTTAAATACCTTGGAACAACAAACAACTATGCAAAGCAGTCTTATGAGCCACTGATGAATATTAAGTTTAAATGAAATTACCCATGGGACCATATTAATGTACAACTGTTGTAACTGTGGGATGAACAAAAACTCAAAACTCTAAAAAGTTATTTTGATTTTCAGTTTTCTAAAATGTAGGCCTAAGGTGCCTCAAGTGGGTATTGAAATATCAAAGCACACTAAAGTAATGGTCACCTTTAAAAATTTTGATCTAAGTCCAAGGTCACAGAGTCTGTGGCAGACTCCATGTTGCCAGACTCCCAGTCCCAAGCCTAAAAAGACAGCATGTGCCACCCCTACTTGTAAATGTTAGCAAGTAAATTACGTGAATTTCATCTTAATCTCTTTCTCTTTTCTCCTCACCTATTACTATTGCTTAGCAACCTGTATCAGCTTCCCTTCAGTTCTCTTTTCTTAAATCAGTTACTTGGTCTGAGCTTAATGATCCATGGTTAACTCTGGTTGTGCTGCTACCTTATTTATTAGAACAATTAGAATTCCTCTGACAAGCAGAGTGGGGAGAAAAAAAACCCCCAAAACATGTTAAAAATCCAAATGAAGTGAAACACATTACAATCCAACAATTCATATAGGTTCAGTGAGGAGGGAAAATTGGGATGTATATCCCAGTACTGGTCTACCCACTCCTTCCACACGCCATTCCCAGCAAATCCCTCCTTAATCTTTTGGTGACTTCTTGTTGCCCAGTGTCCTGCAGTACTTTTCTGATGCTATTTCCAGGGGCAACCAGCTGACCACCTCCCACTCATAATCTCTTGTCCTATCTCCAGCTCTCACAGAACAGGAGTGGGATAGTCAGTTCCCTTCAATCATTGAATGGCAGCAGGCTCCAAAATGCCTGTTTATATCACTCTGGTAATAAGTCCTAATTCATGGGAGGTTCCCTAGGATAAATTAGGGAAAAGGGTGATTGCAGGCACACTGCTCCACCCCAATAAGATCATCAAGGCATGTCTGAGGGAAGGGTCTTGGCCCTATTGAGGGGATGGATGGGCCCCAGGGAAAAAGAGGGGGCATTCTTAACAATGAATGATGTGACAGGGAGGCAAAGTTGGAGAAAAAAGATTTTTATTAAAAAGGCAGAGTGGACGGTGTAATGTACTCAGGCTCTGCAGTTTAAGAGCTAGCAGCTTGACCTCTGCTTGTATTCCTGAATACTGAGATCCTTGGTATCTCACTAAACTAGATCTTTCCTAAAACCTGACTCTGTTTCTCCAGCTCCACTCATCATACCATGTTTTATTAGTTACCAGGGAGAGCTCTCTAGCACTATGTTGCTTCAACAGTAAATCAGGTGAAATTCAGCAATTTAGGAAAAGTCTCTGTACTATAGGAAGAGGGTAGTATCTCTTTAAATAAATTTGTAGCGTACACTATTGCTGTGTCTACACTACGAGTTTTCTTACATAAGAACGGCCGTACTGGGTCAGACCAAAGGTCCATCTAGCCCAGTATCCTGTCTGCCAACAGTGGCCAGCACCAGGTGCCCCAGAGAGGGTGGACCAAAGACAATGATCAAGTGATTTGTCTCCTGCCATCCCTCTCCAGCCTCTGACAAACAGAGGCCAAGGACACCATTTTATCCCCTGGCTAATAGCCTTTTATGGACCTAACCTTCATGAAATTATCTAGCTTCCCTTTAAACTCTATTATAGTCCTAGCCTTCACAGCCTCCTCTGGCAAGGAGTTCCACAGGCTGACTACGCGCTGTGTGAAGAAGAACTTTCTTTTATTAGTTTTAAACCTGCTACCCATTAATTTCATTTGGTGTCCTCTAGTTCTTCTATTTAGGGAACTAATAAATAACTTTTCTTTATCGGCCCTCTCCACGCCACTCATGATTTTATATACCTCTATCATATCCCCCCTCAGTCTCCTCTTTTCTAAACTGAAAAGTCCCAGTCGCTTTAACCTCTCCTCATATGGGACCCATTCCAAACCCCTAATCATTTTAGTTGCCCTTTTCTGAACCCTTTCCAAGGCCAAAATATCTTTTTTGAGGTGAGGAGACCACATCTGTACACAGTATTCAAGATGTGGGCGTACCATAGTTTTATACAGGGGCAGTAAGATATTCTGGGTCTTATTTTCTATCCCTTTCTTAATAATTCCTAGCATCCTATTTGCCTTTTTGACTGCCACTGCACACTGTGTGGAAGTTTTCAGAGAACGGTCCATGATAACTCCAAGATCTCTTTCCTGATTTGTCATAGCCAAATTAGCCCCCATCATACTGTACGGATAGTTGGGGTTATTTTTCCCGATGTGCATTACTTCCCGATGTGCATTATTTTAAAAAATTATGCCAATGAGGGACTCATTTGCATGAATTGTAATCTCATTTGCATATTTTCTGCAGATCTGTTTTTTGTGATGGGGTTTTTGCGCAAAAACAAGCAGCGTGGACGTTTTCTTTTTGCGCAAAACCCCCTTTTTCTGCAAGATCCTTATGCCCCCCAAAAAGGAGGTTTACATAGAATCAGGTTACTGTTGTAGGATTTGTATTTCTGCCCTAAAACATTCCGCAGTGTTAAGAATCACCGCTTCAGTGAACATTAGGGCTAGAACATTTGTTTGCTTGAATATTCCTAAAATTACTAACATAAACAGAGCATGAACAAAGTAATAATAATTTAAAAGTAATTTCTCATTCTATTCATTAAACTCTAAATGTTTGGAGTACTAAGGCTGATGCAGGAATGTAGAATGATTCTGATGGTATAAATAGCATAGCATACACAGTCACCCAAAAATAAATTACGTGGGAAAATATTTGTGTTGTAATCTGTAGTGTAATCTTGCTGTAGGATGGAGTATGGCTAACTCTGCTGCGTCCAGGAAACGCATTTGCTCTTACGCTTTGTTTTGCAGACGAGCAAACATGCTCTTTTGGAAGCCACAAGGAAGAAGGGGGCTTTTGAAAGAGGGTTTTTTTCCAAAATATGGCCCAGTCTAGATGGGCCAAATTTCGGAAAAGCCTCTTCCAACAAAAGTATCAGAAAAAGATATACAAAATGTGGAGTGCATTTTCTGTATCTTTTTCCGATAGATCCTCGCAGTCTAGATGTACCCTATATAGAGTGAGAAGATAGCAAGTGTGAAAAATTGGCACAGGGGATGGATGTAATGGGCACCTGTATAAAATAAAGCCTCAAATATCAGGCCTGCCCATATAAAATTGGAACATTTGTACACTCTATTATGGGATCATATTAGATAAGGTGGTGTATAGCAAAAATCCAGTCAGATCAGTTTGACTAGGATAGAAAAAAAAAAGTTTAACTATATATATCTTTATTTAGAGAGAGCGAGAGTGTGTGTGTCTTTTTGTCATTTGGTTTAAGAGTGATAAAATGTAGTTCTGTTTGACTTCTTTCATAAGGCTGACTTAATGAAAATATTGTTTTCACTTCAGTGGTTTTCAGTATCTGCCTGTGTGAGTAAAAAGGTTTTCCCTGCCAGCACATCACATAAATAGGAATTCAGTAATAACTCTTGCAAGTGAACGGCCCCATCCTGTATTCTTTGAAGCCACCCAGAGTTTGATCGTTGATTTCAACAGCAGCAAGTGCAGGCCCTATGTTTCCTTGATGGTGTGAAAACTGAGATGTGCGAACTTTCAAGGTGGTGGATTAGAAGACCTGCCTGCTCTCCTCTGTGCTCACATGCTTGCCTCCTAGCCAGCTGAATGGGAATCTGAGGATAAATCTTTGTTGTGTGCACTATATTTGAATATTGTTCTTGCCATGGTTATTGCTCATCATGAATATACTGTATATGTATTGTAGAACTTTGTAGCATTAAGCAATCTGTTCCATGTCTCAAAACATTCAATAATGTGGGCAGGTCACAAATGTATTTTTCCCCATCTATTTTCTGTCTTCAGTTCATATGATCACATTGTTAGTGTTCATTAAATACCCTACTAAAATAGAATTGTCTTAGAGCCAGCCAGAGTCTGGGGATGCTATACAGCTGCTAATGATTGAATGGCCAAGCAAACCCACAAAAACACATAACCATCCAGACACTGCACAGAAAGCTTATCCACAGACTGATGTTTTCTCAGAATGCAAAAGCTGCATCTAACATATAATGCAGCAGCATTTCCCTAGCCCTCAGGATCTCTGTGAGAAGTATAAAGACATTATTTAGAATGCTTTCAGTTTTTCATAAGCTCTGTCTGTATTATCTGAGACAATGAAAGAGTATGGCTGAAAACATAAATGCTTTTTCTTTCAATTAGTAGTAGGATTTCCTTTTTTATCTTCCTTCTTTTGCAAATCATTCCATTGAACATAGTCTGCATACTGCCCACTTGGGTCCCTGCAAAAAAGCAAAATTTGAACAGCGAAGAAATGTTCAGACATAATGTTTGAGTTTCAGAAGAAACTGTCTGTTGTCTCCAAAAGTAAATACCCTGTAGGAAACTGTACTATAAAGAACTTTCCTCAAAGCATTGATCTGGGTATTTTTCATTTCCTGGGATGTCACTTTTCTCATTCTGTCAGTGCTTTTATGCAGAAACACTATACATCAATTGTGTCAGTGCCCTATCAGTGTTTAGTATATCTGAGTAAAACTAGCACCTGCTGCCTCCCCAGCTCCCGCTCCTCCTCCCACTCCTTCTCCCCCTCCCGCCTCTCCCTCCTCAACCTCCACACCCTCCTTCCCATCCCCCTGGGGACGCCGAGGCCCCCACACCAGCCGTCCTGCAAGACAGTTGGCCCGGTGAGACCCACACCCCTGAGCCCTGAGCTTCTCCTCCCCCTTCTTCCCCTTGCTTCCCCCTCCCAGTTTTTCCCCCTCCCCTCTTCCACCCTCTCTCCTCCCGTCTCCCGCCTCCTTTCCCCAGTCTCCCCAGAGTTTCATACCCCCCCAGTTTTGTTAAATAAACAGAGTTTATATTTTTGAAAATACGTGTATTTTATCTGACATCAGGAAAGGGGGTTAGGGAGGGGTAAGTGGAAGGACACGAGGGAGGAATGAGGCACAAGCCCTCAGTGGGGCAGACTAGGGAGGCTCTTAGTGCTCCTCAGGGTGGAAGTTCTCCTGTAGGGCCTCCTGGATACTGACAGCCCCCCGATGGACCTCCCGGATGGCAGCCTGCAGAAAGTGCAGCCAGGCTTGCAGCAATGCGTCCAAGAGAAGCACCAGAGTGCCCAGGGGCAGCCCTGGCTCCATGTTTCAGAGTGCTATGGTGTCCCGAGTGAGGGCAACCAGAGCACGCAGAGACAAAATGCTTTGCTGTCCCTCATCGAGGTAGACAAGCAAGCAGGGAAACCTGAGAACTGGCTGTCCGGGCGGGGGTCCTTTAAGCACAGACCTCAGATAGCCTCAGGCAGCAGCCCCACACAGTAAGACCTGACCTGGTGCCCTGCCAGAATTGGTTCTGGCCAGCCTTAAATGTGATTCAGAGTCCACTCAGTGTGGACGCACTATTTTTGAAATAGCAAAATGCTATTTCGAAATGCATTTTGTGTGTAGACGCATTATTTCGAAATAAGCTATTTTGAAATAACACTGTAGCGTAGACATACTCTTGGTCACTCTGGACCCTATCCCTCCCCTCCAGCATGCCTAGGAGGGAGGGATGGCTCAGTAGTTTGAGCACTGGCCTGCTTAAACTCAGGTTTGTGAGATCAATCATTGAGGGGGCCACTTAGGGATCTGGGGCAAATCTGTCAGGGATGGTCCTTGGTCCTGCCATGAGGGCAGGGGAGTGGACTCGATGACCTCTCGAGGTCCCTTCCAGCTCTCTGAGATAGGTATATCTCCATATAATATTTACCTCTCCCGCTAGCTTAATATCATCTGCAAACTTGCTGAGGATGCAATCCATACCCTCATCTAGGTCATTAATGAAGATGTTGAATAGAACTGATCCTTGGGGCACTCTGCTAGAAACCAACCACCAACCGGGCATTGAGCCATTGATTGCTACCCGTTGGGCCCGACAATCAAGCCAGCTTTCTATCCACCTTACAGTCCATTTATCCAATCCATATTTCCTTAACTTGCTGGCAAGAATATTGTGGGAGACCATATGAAGCGCTTTGCTAAAGTCAAGGTATATCACAGCCCCTGACTTCCCCATATCCACAGAGCCAGTTACTTCATCATAGAAGCTAATCAGGTTGGTCAGGCATGACTTGCCCCTGGTGAATCCATGTTGACTATTCCTGATCACATTCCCCTCTTCCAAGTGCTTCAAAATGTATTCCTTGAGGATCCCCTCCATGATTTTTCCGGGGACTGAGGTAAGGCTGACTGTTCTGTAGTTCCCTGGATTGTCCTTCTTCCTTTTTTTAAAGATGGGCACTGCATTTGCCTTTTTCCAATCATCTAGGACCTCTCCCGATCTCCACGAGTTTTCAAATATAATGGCCAAAGGCTCTGCAATGACATTTGCCAACTCCCTCAGTACCCTCGGATGCATTAAATCCGGACCCATGGATTTGTGTATGTCTAGCTTTTCTAAATAGTTCTTAACCTGTTCTTTCTCCACCAAGGGCTGTCCACCTCCTTCCCACACTGCATTGCCCATGCAGTAGTCTGGGAACTGACCTTCTCTGTGAAGACAAAGGCAAAAAAAGCATTGAGTATTTCAGCTTTTCCAACATCATCTGTCACTAGGTTACCTCCCTCATCCAGTAAGGGCCCCACACCCTCTCTGATCATCCTCTTGTTGCTAATATGCCTGTAGAAACCTTTCTTGTTACCCTTCACATCCCTTGCTAGCTGCAATTCCAACTGTACTTTTGCCTTCCTGATATCTCCCTTGCATTCTCAAGCAATATATTTATACTCCTCCCTAGTCATCTGTCCAAGTTTCCACTTCTTATAAGCTTCCCTTTTGTGTTTAATCTTGTCGCCTACCATATTTGCTTTTCTTACAGAGCATCGAGATGGTTTCTTCCTCTGCCTTCAAAAAGGCATCTTTAAAATATGGCCAGCTCACCTGGACTCCTTTCCCCTTCATGTTAGCATCCCAAAGGAATCCTGCCCATCAGTTCTCTGAGGGAGTCAAAGTCTGCTTTTCTGAAGTCCAGGGTGTGTATTTTGCTACTCTCCTTTCTTCCTTTGGTCAGGATCCTGAAATCTACCATCTCATGATCACTGCTTCTCAAGCTGCCACTCGCATCTACTTCCCCTACTAGTTCCTCCCTGTTTGTGAGCAGCAGGTCAAGCTGAGCATGGCCCCTGGTTGGTTCCTTCAGCACTTGTACCAGGAAGTTATTCCCCACATTCTCCAAAAACTTCCTGAATTGTCTGTGTCCTGCTATACTGGTCTCCCAGCAGATGTTAAGGTGATTAAAGCCCCCCATGAGAACCAGGGCCTGTGATCTGGAAGCTTCTCTCAGTTGTCTGAAGAAAGCTTCCTCTACCTCATCCACCTGATCTGGTCGTCTATAGCAGACATCAACCACAACATCACTCTTGTTGCTCCTGCCTCTAAACTTAACCCATAGACTCTCAACAGGCTTTTCTCCCTCCATATTACTGGAGCTCTGAGCAATCATACTGATCTCTTACATACAATGCAACTCCTCCTCCTTTTTGCTCCTGTCTGTTCTTCCTGAACAGTTTATACCCCTCCATGACAGTGCTTCAGTCATGTGAGTCATCCCAACAAGTCTCTGTTATTCCAATCAAATCATAGTTCTTTGACTGTGCCAGAGCTTCTAATTCTTTCTGTTTGTTTCCCAGGCTTCTTGTATTCATGTACAAAGACCTTAGATAACTAGTTGACTGCCCTACCTTCTCCATTTGAATCAGGGGTCCTCCTTTGTTGCTCCTTGTGTTTCTTCCCGGTATCTCACTTCCCTACTTACCTTAGGGCTTAGGTTACCATCTCCCGATGAACCTAGTTTAAAGCCCTCCTCACTAGGTTTGCAAGTCTGCTCACGAAGATGCTCTTTCCTCTCTTGGTTAGGTGGATCCCATCTCATCCTAGCAATCCCTGTGCCCGGAACAGAGTCCCGTGGTTGAAGAAACCAAAGCCCTCTCTCCAACACGACCTGCGCAACCACGTGTTTACTTCCATGATTCGACGATCCCTACTTGGACCATTTCCTTCAACAGAGAGGATGGACAAGAACACCACATGCACCTCAAATTCCTTGATCTTTCTTCCCAGCACTACATAATCTGCATGTATATGCCCTTTCATGCTTTAACACTCATTCCAGAAGACAGGCCTCCTTGATTAACTTTTTGAATTGTGATTTTTTTTTTAATTTTTATGTTAGTTAACTGCAGTTAATTGAGTCTTACATTAAGTTTGCTAATGGTTTCTGTTTGCTTGTGTTCTACTGCATGTGGGAGGCTTATCACAGGTACTTGACGAACTATATTACCCTGGGACTGTAAACTTCAGAGAGGCACCCTCTTAGGTGGTTTGCATGTATGTAAGTCAGATCTGGGCAAAATATGGCCTGTGGGCTGGATCTGGCCCGCCAAGCCACCAGATCCGGCCCGTAGAGGCAGCAGGGAGCCCCAGGCAAGCTCCCTTGCTTGCCCCGCAGCCCTGCACGCCAGACAGAAAAGCGGCTGCAGGGCTCTGTTTCTGTTTTGAAACTGGAGGGAGGGGAAGTTTTAGGAGCCGCCCTGCCCCCAGCACATTCCCATTGGCCAGTTTTTGGCAGAAACCAGCTAATGCGAGCTGCTTGTTAGAATAACAGGCAGCTAAGAAGAATCACACCCTGTCAAGGCTATTCCCCATTCTGGCACGACAAATGCAGGGGTGGAGGCCCGCAAGATCACCCCCAAAACCTTGTCTCTACAGGCTTTGGTACAAAAACTTCCCCCCAAAATCCTAATACCAGACTTTGGGGAATCCGCTGACACCATCAAGTGCTTTTGAACCCACAAACAGGGGTGGACACTTGAAACCAATCCCAAGGGTACCCCAAGCTCTTTTCCCAAAAGAACTTGAAAAAGAAAAGAGAAAACAAGCTGCAGTCTGTGGTAGCTGACTCCTTAGACAGACAGACAGACAGACAGACAGACCTACCTTCCAGGACACAAAAATGAACCAATACCAGGTAATTAGAAAAAAAACCTTTTATTATCAAAACAAAACTACTGTTGCAAGCATAGTTGAGGTGGCTAGATGGTAAGAACCACCGATTGATAAAAGCAGAGAAAATTCCCTGGGTTAGAAAGCTTCATTACAAAAGAGAGAGAGAGAGAGAGAGAAAACCACTTTTAACAGCACAGACATCAATTCCAAATCCCCAAACCAGAAAACAGTAAAACCTGACAGGCTAATTAAACTTTGCATACTTACATATTGTGAGAAGACTTCTTGGAGAGAGACAGCCTTCCCATTTCCCTGTTACTTGGAAGGAAACCACTCTGACTCAGACAAAGGAGGGGAAAAGATAAAAATTCCTTTGTCCCAGTTTGAAATTCCTACTTGCATTACTATTGGCTGACCAGATACCTGGCTAGGGACAGGAGACATAGTTAATCCTTTAGTCACCAGGTGTTGGTCAGCCCTCCTGGTTATGACGCGCCCCCTCTCCTAGGCTCAGTTATTCATGAAGCACGTGACCAGGCGAGCAGGCTGGCTGGCTGGGAAACATTTTAAGCTCTGAAGATAGGCAGGCTCATTTGGCAGCTGACAAGTAAAGTCTCTTGGCCACAGCCTGCTTCTGGCACCCCAGCCCTTTCCTGACCCAACTCTCTGCCCCCCCCTCAACATACCCAAACCCTCTGTCCCCCTCTTACACCCACACCCCATCCCAGATCTGGTACCCCAGTCTCCTGCCCCAGATCACAATCCCCTCCCACCCTAGGTCACATCCCAAACCCCTGCATTCCAGTCCCCTGCACTAGGTCATGACCACCTGCTTCATTCCAACTCCCTCCCAGACTCGTCTCCCTCCTGCACCCCAGTTCCTTACTCTAAGCTCCCTTGTGCACCCAACCTCCATTCCAGACCCTGCATCTCCATTAATATCAAGCAAGAGTGTGGCTCTCGACCACTTTCCAAAATCTTGGAGTGGCCCCCCAACAAAAATTATTGCCCATCCCTGAAGAAGGTGCAAGTTGAATTTTCCAGTGACTAGAAAACACAAAAGGACTTTTGGTATAAACGAATGAGTTTGAACTGACAGGGCCTTCTTTTTGGTCCAGCAAGTGGGCAAGATATTTTTCTCAAGAAGAACCCATTTCCGAAGGGTTGGAAGGACTTTGACCAACAGGGCCCCACTGTGTGAGTTTAAATGTATTCATTGGTTTTCATGGTTTCTGTGTAATGATTTTGCCTGATAAGTAAATATGCTTTCTTGGAAAGAGCTGTCCGATCCCTGGTTTAAAAATACTGTCATTGTCCTTGGAGAGAAAGCAAAGCACAGGTGGTGACTGTTGGGCATATTGGCTTGCTGGTGATATTGCTGTACAGGGTAGAGGACTGTTTAGATGTAACCCTTCCTGCTCTCCCAGCCCCCACACACACTCAGAATGGAGAGGAACATGGATCTCTGCCCAGAGACAGGTGATGGCTGAAAGCCTGCCACTTGACTGAGCACTCCCTGAGTAGACCATGGGTGGGGAAATACAGGTGCAGTTACCCTGAAACTCTGGCCAGGGTATTGGTATCGGAGGGCTTAAAGAAAAGTAGAAGTAAGTGTGATTTTATTTCTAGTAAAAAGGAATGATTGGATATGCCTGTCAATAAAACTGGATGCCTGTGTTTGAATGAAATTCACCCCACCCGTCCTGTGATTGGCTGATCACAACACACAGGATGTTAGTGTTAAAGTAATGATTTCATTAAATCTGTAACATTATAAATAGCTCCTTGTATGCATAACCCTTACCCATAGGCACTACAATATATTCAGTAACAGTATCAGATTATAACATTAATGCCTTTGTGTGTGCACAGTCTTTTATTACACTACTACTGCTATATGAACTGTATATCCTGTGTATTCTATGTTATTTTAAATTTGTATCTTGTTGCAATTCTTTATTGTGTGATTTAAAAATGTAATTAGATGATTTATTAGGTTTTGTGTATTCGCTCTTGCTTTATTAGCTATTGTAACAACTTATTTCTTTTAAATAAATGTTATTTTGTTCTCAAAAAATTACTGTTTGTGTCTATCCGGGAGCAGAAGGCTGTATCTGTGTCATTCCAAGGGTTAGTAGGAGTAGCCTGTTCTGGGGAGTCTTCTGTGAGTCAGAGACAAGCCCCCTGGGAGTACACTGGCAATTCCTATAGATGAGCCATTGCCTTATCATTGACTAGAAGACTTGCCCTGCACTGCCTGAGTCCTTCTGCCCTGCACTGTCTGGGGATGTGGAAAGGGGCGTAGGAGGATGGGGGCCTGGGGCCTGTTCTCCCTTGCCCCTCAGGCAACTCCCCCACCCACCTCTGCCCTGCTGGCCACTCCTTTGGTGGTGCTGCTGCTCCCAGTGGACATGCTGCAGGACAGCTCTCCCCTGTGGGCTCATTGCCCACAGTGGCTACTCTCATATCACATCCCTCCAAACAGCAGCCCCTCCCTTTGCATGTTATGGAAAACAATCCTTTCCCTGGGGTTTCTGGTTGTCCTGGCACAACAATACCCTGACCTTGCTTTATGTTAAGAGAAGAGGGAGCTGCATACCACATTTGGTGGCCCTAGCTCTTACCGTTTTAGGAGGAGTTCTTGAACAAACAGACTCACAGACAGATTCATAGACAGACACGCTCTAAAACATATAGATACAGTTTTGCACAGGATAAATTGCATATTTGCAGGCAAACCATTATTGGAATGCCTCAGGTCTGGGCCAACACTATAATCATTCTTTTGGCTCTTCTCAGCACCCGCTCCATTTTGTCAACATTCTTCTTGAATTGTGGGCACCAGAACTGGACACAGTATCTCAGCAGTGGTTGCAAATGTAGAGGTAAAATAACCTTTCTACTCCTAATCTAAATTCTCTGTTTATGCACCCAAGGTTTGCATTAGCTCTTTTGGCCACAGCATCACACTGGGACTCATGTTATGCTGTTTATTCGCCGTGGCTCCCTAATCTTTTTCAGAGTCTCTGTTTTCCAGGATAGAATCCCCCATCCTGTAACTATATGGTCTATATTCTTTGTTTCTAGATGTATACATTTGCATGTAGCAGTATTACAATACATATTGTTTGTACCTAGTTTACTGAATGATCAAAGTTGCTCTGAATCAGTGATGTGTCCTCTTCCTTATATACCACTTTTCCAATTTTTGTGTCACCTGCAAACTTTATCAAATATGGTTTTCTGTTTTCTTCCAGGTCCTGGATAAAAATGATAAATAGTAGGGCCACAAACCAGTCCTTGTGAGACCCAACTGGAAATACCATCCATTCAGGGATGATTCCTCATTTACAATTATGTTTTGAGACCTATCACTTAGCCAGTTTTTAAGTCCATTTAATGTGTGCCATGTTAATTTTATATTGTTCTAGTTTTTTGATAAAAGTCATGTGGTGCCAAGTCAAATAAAGTCTAAGTATATTACATCAACACTGCTACATTTATCAAACTTGTATCTCATTAAAACTATTAAGTTAGTTTGACAAGGTCTATTTTCCATAAACTCATGTTGATTTGCATTAATTACATTTGCCTTCTTTAATTCTTAATTACTCAAATCCCATATCACCAGTTCTATTATCTTGCCTAGGATCAATGTCAGTCTAACAGACCTATAATTACCTGGTTCATGTCATTTATCTTTATTAAAAATTGGCATAACATCAGCTTTCTTCTAGTCTTCTGGGGGAGGGATAGCTCAGTGGTTTGAGCTTTGGCCTGCTAAACCCAGGGTTGTGACTTAAATCCTTGTGGAGGCCATTTGGGGCAAAAATTTGTCAGGGATGGTACTTGGTCCTGCTGTGAAGGCAGGGGACTGGACTCAATGACCTTTCAAGGTCCCTTCCAGTTCTAGGAGATAGGCAATCTCCATTAATTTAAAAAAAATTAATTTCTGGATTTTCCCTAGGACTCCAAGGCTTCTTGAAAATCAACATTAACAGTTTCATGAGCTCTTCAGCCATGTCTTTTAAAACTCTTGGGTGCAAGTTATCTGGACCTATTGATTTAAAAATGCCTAAATTTAGTAGCTGCTGTTGAACATACTTCAGAAATAGTAGAGGAATGGAAAGAGTGTTTTCATCACCATATGATGAGACTGTATCCTCTGTATTCCCCTCCCAAATACAGAATAGAAATATTTATTGACTACTTCTGCCTCATTATTGATAAACCTACCATTTCCATCTAGTAATGGACCAATACTATAGTCAACATGTGACTAGTGGTTGTCTGCAGTGGAGATTTGGTGTCATCCTGATACTCTTGAAGCCATTACTCAATATAACTGGCAATTAGAGCTTGATCTTGCAAGATGCTGAGTACTGAAGAGAACTGGAACCAAGGCGATATGTATCAGCTTTCTATTCCCAGTCATAGGAATTTATTAAACAAAGACTCTATCAATGAGGGGAAAATGACCATGACCTAACATCAAGTTGTATGTGATTAATTCATCAAACATAAAAAAATAAGAAACTTGCAGCTAAAATCCACAAGAACTAATATAAAATTCTAGTACTCCCTATTTTTTAATTTTAAGCATATTACATGAATAAGATCTAATGTCTGAAAGTGGAAGTCAGCAACATGCATGCAGAAAATAGAACACCAATGTTTAATAGTGAAGGTAATTTACCATTGAAAAAGATTAGCAAAGGATGTGGTACATTCTCCATCTCTGAATTTTTTAAAACCTCAATTGAATGTCATGTCCTAGTTCGTTCACAACTTATTGAACTAGATGGAGGAATTACTGATACAATTTTACTATCACTGTGGTCCCTCTAGCCTTAAAATCTATAAACTGGCTTGAAGGGCTATATTAATAAGTATTCTCCCAAAGAGGAGATGAAAATAGTTCCTGATACTGTACATATTGAACAAACCTGAAGGTTCTGCTAGTGCACCACTTATGCCTAAAGCAGGTCCTGAGGTGAGGACTGAGGCATATTAGTAGGGCAATGCATTTACTGCCTCTGTTCTCAGGGAAATGAAGGACATCAGTCTCCAGGGCTGTTGAGCCAACACTTTCCATTAGCTTGAAATTCAGTCAAGAAAAAGAAAATCACTCAAAGAAACATGACTTTATAGATTGGATTGAAATTTGGGGGAGTGCACCAAAAATAACTCCAGCGTGTCGGTGGGCCAGGTAGAGATGCAATTGCACAGGGACTACCCCCTGACTATTCACTCGGGTACAGAGTGTCCAAATATGAATGGGGAATGAGACAGCCTTATCTTTGGCTTCTAAACACTGACTTGTGGAGCAGGAGCAATGCATTTTGGGGAAGGAGGGAGAATATGGTGCATTCCTTAGAGGTTTATAGCACTGTCTAAGTTTCCCCTTTATGTGCTCCCCAAGCATAGTGCATACTAGTGAGCTCCAGGAGGGATTCCCAATACTTCCTCCACGGTGGTTCTGTATTGTGTTTTAAATTCACTGTGTTGGGAGCCAAGAGCCAAATTCTTCAGCCCTTACTTAGTTAAAATGCTCTTGAAGCTAATTGGGCTTAAGTAGAGATTTTGACAAATCATAATTGAAAAATAATTATTTGGCTTGCTCGCTAAACATCCTTAAAAATGCACACCAATGTTGTTATATATCAAGATGATTACTCCAGATATCAAATATCCCTCATAAATAATCTATAATATAAATCTTTCATCAGAAGATTGCTTGCTTAATCCCATGTAGGCAGTGATAAATGGCACAACTGTGTCTGACTTGGACATTTCCCTTGCTCTCTCTCATTATATCCATTTGGAATAAAAATGCCATCTATCCTGCTGAGAAACCTTTACAATAAGTGGTGCTTCTTGGATGTGGTTACAAAAAAGACAGAGTAATCCAGACTTTGCATGAACATGCAACCTACAGGCACTGAGACTGCTGAGAAAGGGAGAATGAAATCTGCTCTAAAGCTTTAGCTAAGAGCCAGTTGGCTTTTATCTCATGCAGTAGCAGCTGATGGCTTTAGCCCATAAGGGTATGTCTACACTACAGAACAAAGTCGAATTAAGATATACAACTTCAGTGGCGTTAATTGTGTAGCTGAAGTCGAAGTAGCTTAATTTGGCTTTTGGCTCTGTCTACACTGCAGGAAGTCGAAGGAAGAACAGCCTTCCTTCAACTTCCTTTACTCCTTGTGAAAACAGGGTTACTGGCATCAACTGGCATGCCCCTCTCACTTTGAAATAGCTGTCTTAACTAGACTGCCAATTAGAACCCTGGAAGATTGATAGTGGCAGCTTCAATCTTCTTCTGTTGTGTAGACGTACCCTAAGGTTTCAGGTTCAATCCCTCCTGCAAACAACTAGGGTCTGTTGGCTTTACAAACAGAAGCCATTTTAACTGGATAGCATTTTCATAGCAAAGGTACTGTGAATCAGTGCTAATTGTTATTTTGAATATAATTTCTCATCACCAAAAAGTGTGCAAGGTGCCTGCCAGTACAAATGAATCACACATTGCTCCTAGTCTAAAGAGCTTGCAATCTAAGGCCCTAATCCTGCAAAGATCATTGACTGTCAAGAGAACTTAGGTTCCTAAAACCTAGATCTGAAAAGGGACTTAAAGTTAGCCTAAAGTTTATTTAGCTGAATGCTGCCCAGTCGAATCCACAACCCCAAGTGAGGCAGCCTGTATAATGCATAGGGAGAATTTGGCATCTAAGAATAAGATCCACAAAAGTCTGCAAGCCAAGCAGGGAGCTGTCTAAAAATTGCCAAGGAAAGGGGTGTGTCTTAAATCCAACCTCTCAAAGAGAATTCTTGTTAAGTGCCCAAGTCTGGGTTTAAAGGAGGCTTGTTTTCAGGAACTGCAGCTATCAACCTCTTCTGGCGTTAAGCACTTAAGCCTCATCTTGCGAAAACAAATGAACAAAGAGGAGGAGCTGCTGCCACCTGTTTCCTCGTAGTTAGGGTGCTACCTCAGAATGTAGGAAGACCTGGGTTCTAATTGCCCCTCTGCCTGATGTGGAACAAGGATTTGAAGTAGATCTGCTGTTTTTCAGGTATCTACCCTAATCCATGGGATATGTCTCAAATTCTTTGGTTTTCTGCTTTGTATGCATCACTGTAGAACAGTGTTTCTTAAACTGTGTTCTATGGCACACCAGCGTGCTGTGAGGCAGATGGAGGTGTGCCACAGAGAACAACAGAGTTAAAAATGGGCACCCTTAAAGGGGCAAGCAATCTTTTTTTTTTTTTTTGCTCAATAACTTTCCCCCCAACCCTTTTTTTTCCTCAAAAAAAACCCTTGGTATTCCTCATAAAAAATTTTATTGTTTGGTATTCCTCAGTCTTAAAAAGTTTAAGAAACACTGCTGTAGAATCAGTGGACCCAGGTGTTGAATTTGGGTCTTTACCATCCCCTAGCTAACTGTCTTGTTAACTTGGCTATACAGTTACCCTCTTTTTTCTCTGGTCCAATGACTATTATGTATTTCAGATTGAGAGGGCTGTGTACAAGCCTCGTGGAATGAGGTGTAACAGTTAACTTGAACTACGGACTTAGTTCGAGTTAACGTTTGACTGCCGCGTGTAGCCGCGGGCAGTTAGTTCGGACTAAGGGGATTTAAAAATGGCGCCCGGACGGGAAGATGCAAATAAAGCCCGGGATATTTAAATCCCGGGCTTCATTTGCAACTTCGAATGCCCACATTAGCCTCCCTAGTTCGAACTAGGGGGGCTAGTGTAGACATACCCTAAGAGGGAAAGCAAAAGTCCTTATTGAAAGTTTTACTTTTCTAGTGGTATATCACCTAGCTTTATTTCATAGGTTAATGTGTAGGTGGAAGGTTCATGCTGATGACAGACACAGCTGCTACCCTTGTATAATCCCTGCCTTTAACTGTGATCAGGGCTGGCAGATCAAGGGACCACTTGTCAGAGACTGATTCTAGTCCATTGTTTACTGGAGCATAGTTGGAGTCACAACTGTACATCCTGACCCAACATGCTATAAATTATGGGCTCATCTTTGTGGCCACTGATCAGCTGCACAAAAAGAATAGTTTTCTTCTCTGCAGATAAAAACTGAAATAAATTCTCTGCCTCAAAAGCTCAATAAATCCTCAAGCCTGGCAAACATTATTGATGTCCTTACATCCACTAGTGTTGCTTGGAAAGGAAGATAGATTTGCTTTAGCAAGCTTCATCATGCTGGCTCTGTGCAGGAGAAAACATATGTGTTTAGAAAATTAGGTTTAAGCTAGTGTAAACAATAGATTCTCTGTAACTTGAAATCTTTAAATCATGATTGGAAGATTTCTGTAACTCAGCGGAAGGTTCTGGGTCTATTACAGGAGAGGGTGGGTGATATTCTGTGGCCTGCAACATGCAGGAAAAGATCAGACTAGATGATCATGATGGTCTCTTCTGGCCTTAAAGTCTATGGGTCTATGGCGAAAGTATATAGGACGGGTAAGCATGGAGTGTACCTACATTGCTAGATGTAAATAATGAATGGTTTAATTCTTTCAAATATAACTTAACAAAATTTCAAATATGTTTTTTTTTGTTTTTTTAACAAATTATGCATTAATTGTTCTGTACCCCTATGTAATATATTTTGGCACATTCTGCCAAAATTTAAAATAATAGCAAATTCTAATGCAGTCAGTATGTTCAGTAAAAACAACTTGCTCCTCTTTTCTCTAGTCCAGTAAATACTTTGCCACTTAGAAGGCCAGATTAAACAGGTGTGTCATGCACTGCATCCTAAACTCTGGGTTTTGTGGGCTGTATGGAGGGAGTGAGCAAGTTCCAAAAAGTGAGGGGCTTTCCCCTGCTTTGAACAGCTTACTGCTTGTGCCTAGGGAGTTCAACCTTGGGTCAATAAGCAACAGAGTCCAAGCTGAATGCAATCAGTAGTGTAGAGGGAAAATATAAGACTGAATGTTGTATGAACAAATGCCTTAAACAAGGAGAGTGATATTTAAATAGCTCTAGAACAGATATGAAAGTGAAACAGGTGACTAAAAGAAATAGGCAAGTGAAATAAACAGGATAGATGAAGGATTAAAATAAAAGAGGACATAGAGAGAAGGAAAAATAGCTAAGGTTTGGAGATAGGCATACCTTCCAAAATTCTAACTCCCATGCAAAAAAGTCATTGATGAGGATGGTTAAGCAGTTTGCAGGTAATCATACTATTCTGGACATACATATGACTGCGCTCAACTTAACTTCATTCACAGGTGATACAATCACTTCAACACTCCTAGACTTGGACACAGCCAATCTCTAAGCCACTTTTATAATACTATGTAGGTTGACTGCAGCATGGTCTGTGAGCTGTAGACACTCTTGGGAAGCTCAACTGTCTTGATTAAAACAGAGGAGTCCATCTGTCTCAAATAGTTTATTAAACACAGTTTGCTTAGGGTCACTAAGCCACATCCAGCATTACATGCAGCCAGTAGAAACCTCAGCTTAGCAATAAACAGAGCTGGGCAAAATATTTATAGCAGATTTTATAGAACAAATTTAGCCTTTTTTTCCTGTTTGCAAATCACCCACAGACTGACTTGGATCATTAAGAATTTGTCCTTTATCCAAATGTGTTTGAAATTACTCTACATTGGATGCTCTTAAAGTTCTTTTTATCTTTATATCATTAGATAAACGAGTACTGGTATGACAGGTGTCCTCTATCCTTACAACAGGGAATATAATATGGACAGCACCATTAATATCTTGCCTAATAAGAAAAAGTTAAAAGGAAACATTTTATTGGAGCCCACTCCACAAGAAGTATGGGTTCTCTGCAAACTGTTCGGTTCAATGTTGAGGCAGTTACTCCTGAATTGTTGTGAGGTGAAAGAAGAGGAAGATGGGGAGCACTTGCCTGCTTCTACTGTTACTGGGGAATAGGAGGAGTGTAGATGTTTGTCTGCACTTAGGGTGTGATCTGAAAAGAGGGAAGGAGGGTTGGTAGGTACTAGAGGGGAAGCATATGTTTGTATCATGGTATCCTGGCCTGTGCCCCAGCCTGCTCATCCCTGGCACCATTTGCTAATAAAAACACCGTTCAAATTTTGTTTAGAGATAGAAATTGTTCAGAAAACCTTTTAAAATCAGAACTGTTTTCAAAAATGTACAAATGGGCCATTCATTGCTCACGACAATTCCATATTATTTCATGGCTCAGTGGCACATTCTTGGTTAGAAGAAAAGCTTTCAGCGACAGAGTCCAGGGCAGCCAGCACAAGAGGAAAATGGGCCTGATTCCTATTGCTGAGTGCTGACTAGTCACCTCAAATGGATCTGCCCCTCTGAGTCATCCTCAAGTTTTTGCTCTGGGAAGGGGAATCTGTTGATTCTCCCTTTCAACGTTTGTGCTGTGAGCAGACACGGAACAGGAGAGGTGGCTTGAACTATAGCTGAGGATCAGGTTCTTTCACTCAGGCTACGTCTACATTACAGGCTTCTTGTGCAAGAAGCCTTTTGTGCAAGAGTTTTTGCACAAAAACTTCTTGCTCAAGAGCACATCCACCCGTCAAAGCACATCGCAAAGGTGATGTTCTTTTGCGCAAAAGAGAGTCCACAATGCATTGTGCTTTTTCCCATAGGGTTTCTTGTGCAAGAAACCCCTCTGGAGCATCCACACTTACCTTTTTGCTCAAGAATTCTTGCGCGAAAGGGAGTTATGCCTTGTAGAAGGAGGTTTACCTACACTGGCAAAAGCCCTCTGTTCTGCCATTTTACTGTCAATTTACTTGCACAAAAGTACATTGGGTGAGACACTCATGGGTTTTGCACAAGAAAAAAAAAAAAAAAAAAAAGTCAGATTTTGCACAAAAACCTTGCAGTGTAGACATAGCCTCAGAGCAAGAGCAGGAAAGGCTGGCCAGCTGCTGCTGAACATCCGCTTGGGGATGGCAACTGTGGTGAATGCACATGTCCCACCTTTCTTGCCCAGCCTGTGTATAGCATGGTGAAAGTGCTGCAAAATAAAAAAGGATACACACAAAAAGATAGCAGGCAGAGGCTCAAAGTAGCCTGCTGAGCAACA
This sequence comes from Rafetus swinhoei, assembly GCA_019425775.1. Lineage (NCBI taxonomy): Eukaryota > Metazoa > Chordata > Testudines > Trionychidae > Rafetus > Rafetus swinhoei. Next base: position 27,924,391 of record CM033440.1, read on the forward strand.
GTAATTGTGCTTAGCTTTGGTAGAGAAAAAATATGAGACTAGGCAAGGAAGAGGAACTTGTAAGTAGAGATGCTCTTTAACACAACCCACAAATCTGAACGCACCCAGGCTGCTCAGAATGCTTTCCTGCCCAAGGCAAGTGAAAGTGTTTTGGAGTCAGCACAGAGGAAGTAAGCTGCCTCTGTCTTCTCTTCCAGTAATAAGTACGTGTTCTGCTGTTATTGAGCTTATGCCACCTTTCCATGGACTCTGCCAGCTTGTGGCAGCCCAGCAAAAAGGAGATAGCAGAGTCATGTGCTAGAGCCACAAGCTACCCAGATTACAGATAGGCCTCCAAAGATTGCTCTTCTCATATGCCTATGTCTCCTCCCCCTTCCCCTGGTGTGAGTGGGCAATATGGGGTGGGAAGCAGGTGAAGTCTTGCTTCTGCTCTCTAGCACCAGGCTAGCAAAGTAATGGCAATATGCTGGGGGAGAGACTGCTGCGCCAGGTAGAGACATCTCAGAATCACAGCCTGCCTTTTGTTCTGCTTCAGGGGCAGTGCAAACAGAGGTCACAGCAAAACTACAGTTGAATCCTTAATAATAGAATCATAGAATCTTAGAATATGAGGCCTGGAAGGGACCTCGAAAAGGTCATTGAGTCCAGGCCCCAGCCTTCATGGCAGGACCTAATACTGTCTAGACCATCCTGATAGACATTTATCTAACCTGCTCTTAAATATCTCCAGTGATGGAGATTCCACAACGACCCTAGGCAATTTATTCCAGCGTTTAACCACCCTAACAGTTAGGAACTTTTTCCTAATGTCCAACCTAAACCTCCCTTGCTGCAGTTTAAGCCCATTGCTTCTTGTTCTATCCTCAGAGGCCAGGAAGAACAATTTTTCTCCCTCATCCTCATGACACCCTTTTAGATACCTGAAAACCGCTATCATGTCCCCTCTCAATCTTCTCTTTTCCAAACTAAACAAGCCCAATTCTTTCAGTCTTCCTTCATAGGTCATGTTCTCTAGACCTTTAATCATTCTTGTTGCTCTTCTCTGGACCTTCTCCAATTTCTCCACATCTTTCTCGAAATGTGGTGCCCAGAACTGGACACAATACTCCAACTGAGGCCTAATCAGCGGAGAGTAGAGCGGAAGAATGACTTCTTGTGTCTTACTGACAACACACTGTTAATGCATCCTAGAATCATGTTTGCTTTTTTTGAAACAGCGTCATAAATATGTTGACTCATATTTAGTTTGTCCACTATAACCCCTAGATCCCTTTCTGCCGTACTCCTTCCTAGATAGTCACTTCCCATTCTGTATGTGTGGAACTGATTGTTCCTTCCTAAGTGGAGCACTTTGCATTTGTCCTTATTAAACTTCATCCTGTTTACCTCAGACATTTCTCCAATTTGTCCAGATCATTTTGAATTATGACCCTCTCCTCCAAAGCAGTTGCAACCCCTCGCAGCTTGGTATCATCTGCACACTTAATAAGCATACTCTCTATGCCAATATCTAAATTGTTGATGAAGATATTGAACAGAACCGATCCCAAAACAGACCCCTGCAGAACCCCACTTGTTATACCTTTCCAGCAGGATTGTGAACTATTAATAACTACTCTCTGAGACTGCCAGTTATGCACATACCTTATAGTAGCCCCATCTAAGTTGTATTTGCCTAGTTTATTGATAAGAATATCATGCGAGACCATATCAAATGCCTTACTAAAGTCTAGGTATACCACATCCACCGCTTCTCCCTTAGACACAAGACTCATTATCCTATCCAAGAAAGCTATCAGATTGGTTTGACATGATTTGTTCTTTACAAATCCATGCTGGTTGTTCTCTATCACCTTATTATCTTCCAGGTGTTTGCAGATGATTTCCTTAATTACTTGCTCCATTATCTTTCCTGGCACAGAAGTTAAACTGACTGGTCTGTAGTTTCCTGACTTGTTCTTATTTCCCTTTTTATAGATGGGCACTATATTTGCCCTTTTCCAGTCTTCTGGAATCTCTCCTGTCTCCCATGATTTTCCAAAGATGATAGCTAAAGGCTCAGATACCTCCTCTATCAGCTCCTTGAGTATTCTAAGAGGCATTTCATCAGGCCGTGGTGACTTGCAGACATCTAACTTTTCTAAGTGATTTTTAACTTGTTCTTTTTTTATTTTATCCTCTGAACCTACCCCCTTCTCAGTAGCATTCACTATGTTAGGCATTCCTTCATCAGACTTCTCGGTGAAGACCGAAACAAAGAAGTCATTAAGCATCTCTGCCATTTTCCAGTTTCCTGTTACTGTTTCTCCCTCCTCACTGAGCAATGGGTCTACCCTGTCCTTGGTCTTCCTCTTGCTTCTAATATATTTATAGAATGTCTTCTTGTTTCCCTTTATGCCTGTAGCTAGTTTGATCTCGTTTTGTGCCTTTGTCTTTCTAATCTTGCCCCTGCATTCCTGTATTGTTTGCCTATATTCATCCTTTGTAATTTGTCCTAGTTTCCATTTTTTATATGACTCCTTTTTTATTTTTATATCATGCAAGATCTCCTGGTTAAGCCAATGTGGTCTTTTGCCATATTTTCTATTTTTCCTACGCAGCAGAATACCTTGCTTTTTGGCCCTTAATAACGTCCCTTTGAAAAACTGCCAAATCTCTTCAGTTGTTTTTCCCCTCAGTCTTGCTTCCCATGGGACCTTACTTACCAGCTCTCTGAGCTTACTAAAATCTGTCTTCCTGAAATCCATTGTCTCTATTTTGCTGTTCTCCCTGCTACCCTTGCTTAGAATCATGAACTCTATGATTTCATGATCACTTTCACCCAAGCTGCCTTCCACTTTCTAATTCTCAACCAGTTCCTCCCTATTTGTTAGGATCAAATCTAGAACAGCTTCCCCCCTAGTAGCTTTTTCAACCTTCTGAAATAAAAAGTTGTCTTCAATGCAGTCCAAGAACTTATTGGATAATCTGTGCCCCACTGTGTTAGTTTCCCAACATATGTCTGGATAGTTGAAGTCCCCCATCACCACCAAATCCTGCACTTTGAATGATTTTGTTAGTTGTTTTAAAAAAGCGTCATCCACCTCTTCGGTCTGGGTAGGTGGCCTGTAGTGGACCCCTAGGACGACATCACCCTTGTTATTGACCCCTTTTAGCCTAACCCCGAGACTCTCAACACATCCATCTCCTGTGTCCATCTCCACCTCAGTCCAAGTGTATACATTTTTAATATAGAAGGGAACACCTCCTCCCTTTTTCCCCACCTGTCCTTCCTGAGTAAGCTGTACCCAATATTTCAATCATGTGTATTATCTCATCAAGTCTCTGTGATGCCAAAGATGTCACAGTTGTATTTATTAGCCCTTCCAGTTCTTCCTGCTTATTACCCCTACTTCTTGCATTTGTATATAGGCATCTAAGATCCTGATTTAATCTTGCCTCTCAGTTCTGCCTTGTCCCTCCTTTCTCTCTGCTATTATAGCCCACAATCCCTCCCATTTCTGACCCATCTCCCAGGTCTCCATGTTCTTCACTTACCCGTGGGCTTTGATCACCTGTCCCCATCAAACCTAGTTTAAAGCCCTCCTCACTAGGTTATCTAGTCTGTATCCAAAAACGGTCTTCCCCTTCCTCGCAAGGTGAACACCATCCCTGCTTAGCAGTCTTTCCTGGAATAGTGGATCTGCCTAGATTTGGTCTGACTTTCAGTTAATGATGATTATTTTTGAAGTTCCAGGCAGCACAGGTCTAATATAATCATACAAACATTTAGGCCATCCAAAGTTCTCTAATGCCTGTGTTGTAGCATATTACCACTCAATCTACTGGTTGTTAAAAAGTTCTCTTGCACTCTTGTTAAACATTCCTTTACAAGTGTAAATTCTACCTCATTCTTTCACCTCAGCCAATTTCCACTGGAACAACCATAATTCTGGAAGGAGACAGCCTAACTGCCTGTGATGCTGTTTGGCATGGGTCATAGCCACGGCAGGAAATTAAAATTTAATAAGAGAAGCAGAATGTAAGGTTCATCAATTTAAAATAAATCACACTGTCATGTGAAAATGGTTTTGCCAGGCATTGTAACAACAAAGTAGCAACCAAGATTACCATAACTGAAAGGGGTCTGAGGCAAAATATTTTTCTCCACTTTACACTGTGGGCTAGCAAGGAGATTGTATGCAATAAGTTTCACTGTAATCTGCTTCTCCTGTTTACGTCACATACCTTATACACAAGAGACTGTGAAACAGAATCTAAACAGTCAGTAGTAGGGCTATTAATAACTTGTATTGAAGTAGGGCCCATCAGTAATGCTCCCTTCTGGCCTTGGGATCTATGAAACCCAGTCAGGGGTTGGGGCCCCCATTATATTAAGTACTGTGCACCCAGAGACAGCCAATATGGATCCTTCCTGACCAAGCAACTTACAACTTAAGTGTGAGAGTCAGTTTCCCATTGAACATATGGGGTGTTTTACACAGCAGTGGGAAAGAAATCCTTTTAAGTGATAGGAAAATATGGTTGTAAAACCATAAAAATTGGCAGGGGACCTGCAACTGCTTAACTCATTATTTTAATTACTAGATTTAAATTGATAAACTGAAGTAAATAATTCCTAATTACATCACATCATTAATACTTATAAAGTGCTTTTAGATTCTAAGATGGATGATTCTCTAGAAGTAACAAACAAACATAATTAGTTGGGTAATTAATTATTCTATACAGCAAAACTCATTTTGCAGGAAACATTACTGAATGGCAGCTAAACCTAAAGGGAACCTGGCTAACTCAACTGCCAAATTGTCCAATTAGACGTTATTATGCAGACCATTAATTTTGTTTAATCTGACATTTTCTTGTCTCTGTTCTTTGTAATTAGCTCATTGTTTGGGGAATTTTGCACAGACCAGGCGGAAGGGGAAGACCCCCTCCTTTTAAAAAGGAGAGATAGGGAAGGAGGGAATGTCTGGAATCTAACTCCTTAGGGTCTTAGCCAAAAGGGCACAAGCTAAGGAGTTTTCTCCAATAAAATGTGTCACAGGCAGGCTTTCAGTCAGACAGACACATGGAAAATGCCTTAGGACGACAGTAGAAAACGAAAAGCCTGTGTTAAATTTATGACACAGAGTGCAGAAAACATAATGGTTATTGTTACAGAGAGTCTGGGGTCTGTTGGTAATTTATATTCCAAAGCAAGGGAAGATGGGCAAGAAGGCTTTATAGTGAGGAAAATTCATTCTTCCCATTTGAGCAGGCACTATTCAAACTGAATCCACCCAGAGCGAGGCATGATTTAAGAGACATAAGATTTTTTTGTTCTTTGGCTTTGTGAACCCATGTTTCTCCATTGACTGAAGTGGAGCTCCATTAGCACACCACTGAGGATCTACTTCATGTAACTAGCTTGGAAGTTTTATTGAGAAGAAACTGGACTTTGCATTATAAAGGCTGGCCTTTTAAAAACAAAAGACTGGCTGCTCAGGCGTGAAAAGTAGCACCTCCTGAAAACAAATTCAGTCAAAACTTGGTATGTGATTGCTGTTCATTTGGTAAGAAAAAATTGGATGTCAGAAAAGCCAGCTAAAGGTTTTACCCAGAGTGAGTTGATGGCATTTTGTATTGATGGAATGCTGCCCTCTGAGCCTGTAATCCTAAAATATAATATAGGTACTCTCTGAAGTAAGACAGCTTTAGAAAGCTGGTTGGAGAGAGACTGGAGAGCTACATAGATTGGAGTACAGTGTCTTCCCCAATCAACAGAGCACAATTGATCTTGACATGTACTATATTGTTCTTATCTGAAAGAAATTGAATACAGAAAGCCTAATGGAGCAATTGGGAATAGATCTAGTGAAGCACATAGGGTGACATTCTCAGGGTACAGACTGTGGATTAAAATTCTGATGTGTAAATTCTTTTACATTGTTTTTGACAGAATTTTGCTTGTAAACTGTGCAAAGTTTCAGTTTTCACTTTGATCTTGATAAGTTTTAATTTATTTATTTTAATTTATTTCTAGGCACTTGTATGCTACCCATTACTGTATCTGTAGTGATACTGCTTTGCAAACATTAAAGAGTTTACCCCTGTGAGATAAAGAAGTATTACTACTTCTTTTGAAAAACAAGGAAACAGAGGCAAAAAGATGAAGGCACCAAAGTCTGAATTTAGGTAACTAAATAAATGGTCTGATTTTCAGAGGCTCTGAGCCCCTGAAGCTCCCATTGACTCTACTGAAGCTTGTGAGTGCTCAGCACCTTTGAAAATCAGGCCACTTACTCAGAAATTTAAATATAGATTTAGGTCCCCACTCTAAGGGCATAGTCTACACTAGGAAATTATTTTGAAATAACTAAATTCTAAATAACCACCAAAATAACAAAATCGAAATAGCGTGTCCCCACCACAGCCTTGAAATTAGTTTGAGGCAGGCTCCATTATTGTGGACATACTATGTCAACTTAGAGCCTCAGGAAGCACTGGGGAGTAATTACTTCAAATTACTCTGGGGAGTAGTTATTTTGAAATAGCAGCAGCGGATCGTCCACACTAATGCTATTTCAGAATAACTATTTCAAAATAAGTGTTTTTCCCTGAGGAAAGCGGGAGTACAGATTTCAAAATAACAAGCTGGTTATTTTGAAATAATGGGCTTGGTAGTGTGGACGCTCTGCTTATTATTTAAAAATAAGGGGGGTTATTTCAAAATAACTCCCTAGCGTAGACCAGGGATAAAAAAGTTAAATCCCAGCCAGAAAGCACACAGTAAGTCTGCATTAGAATAAAGAGTTGAGTCCAGCTTTCTTTAGTCCCAGTCCAGGGCCTTTAACCACAAGTCCATCCCACTCTGAGGGGAAAAGCTATTGTTTATTCAAAACGCTAGGGTATCTCTACTCCTATGTTCCCAAAGGTAGCTTATCAGTCAGATCTGTGAGAGCCTCAGGCCTCTCCCCTGGTGGAATATCTGACTGTTTGGGCACCATGCAGCAGCACTGTCAGTTGTCTTCACCTTCTGAGTTTCTTTTCCCTTCATCAGTGACTGGGATGTAGACAGTCATGACTAGTGGTTAGTGCAAGAGTCATTGTCAGGAAGCTGAGCCCAGGGTCAGAACTGGAGTCAGAGGCCAGTCACCAAGGCTCAGAGGTAAAGTGAGAAGTCAGAAAGGAATCAGAACTGAGGATCAGGATGGGATTACTGGAAATGAGCCAAGGTTAGGCACAGGGGTTAACAATTATTGAGCTGCTGCTGGGCTTAAGTGCTACTCTTCCCTACCCATCAGGCAGTGTAGCCAGTCAGACAATCTATTACAGACCACCTGTGCTCATGAGGTTGCCCGGTGGCCGACTCTGCTGCAAGCACTGATTCTGACACCCTTCATTCATTTTGAGGGCGTGTTTTAACTGTATCTCTTCTTTATGTGAACTGTGACTCCCCCACCATTGCCACTGTACTTGAAGGCCTGCACTGGAGACAAATTCAGAAGATCTACAGCTTGTCCCCTGACTAGAGACCTTTTCCTCACTGTAGAACTATGTTTCATTTGTCTGGACCACCTTCTGGTGCCTGAAACATGGAACTCACAAGTAGGCCATGAAGGGAAGAGTCCTGTCATTTTGCAACTTTCTTAGAAAGAAGCCACTTGAGAAGAGAATAAGTAGCTCTCTCAGTTGAGCTGTATCTCAAAATGTTCCTCCTTTAATCTCTGGCATCTGTTCCTCCTTTAATCTCTGGCATTGTCCCACTACCCCCGAAATACTCAATTCAGTGTTTATAGTCCTGGGGAAGGAATCCAGGATTTTCTCCCATTGATAACAAGGCAGCTCAAGTATCTTTTCAACTCTCCAGTCTTAGTATGCTGTTATCTTGGATTTATCCTCAAGTTTTTCCTGTTTGAAATTTATATAATATGTGGGACAAGACAGAAAACTGATAATCTGTGGTTGCCTCGTGTAATTAAGTTGATGAAGAAGTGTGCTGACTCCCCCTCAGAGTCTCACTGTGGCAAGGAATAGAAGATAGAGAGGCTGCCAGTCCTGAAACAAAACAAAACAGTGAAAGTTTAGAGTAAGAAACTTCCATGATTTCTCCAGCCTTTTCATCATCCTTCTGACAACAGTAAGAAATCTGAAGAATGGGTATGGGATGCAGACAATCAGTTCTCTTGGGTCAATTCTCAGAGCTGTTGTTAGGAGTATTAATGTTAATGCAGGATTCAGGCCTGTAGTTTTGCCTGAGATAGTATTCCAAGTTTTGCTTGTTTTGTTTTTGATATATACACATTTTTACTAATATATGTGAACAAACAATTCTTACTATACATAGACATTGTAAAGTTGCTTTTGCCTATACCAAATGTGCACAGTTGAAGACTGTCTCAATGGCCAAGCAATCAGTCAGGAGGCACAAGGGAGAGCGTGGGGAGGTGAAACACTAAAAGGACTGAGAAATGCCTGCCCATGACCAGAGTGCAACTTTACTCCTTACACCTCCCATGGTGTACAAAAAAGGTGGGAAGATATCAGCCCGACAACCCCTCCACTTTCTCCCCCCCAAACTGGAACATGACCATAAGCTGTGAGGAGTGAGACTGTGGGTGTGCATTTCAGGCATAATTATGCCTGTTTAGGAAGAGGAATGGGAACTCTAGAATGCTTGGTTCTGCAGTGTCAGAGTTTGGCACACATGCTACTGGAAACGAACCCCAATAAACATCATATTGTCTGAACTTTGGCCTTATGGTCTTTTGCTTTCTGTCTGCATAACAAGAACCAGGGGAGAGGATGAAGGGAAAGCCTTCTAACAGAAGTCTAAGCCATTTATCCCTATTTTTAGGTCTCATATCCTTTACTCCACAAAACCTTCTCAGAGTTGATGGCAGTGGAAAAAGTTTCAGTGGGTTAACATAATAACGTAATAATGACCACAGTGGGTCAGTCCAAAGGTCCATCTATTCCTGTAACCTGACAGTGGCCAATGCCAGGGAATGAACAGAAGAGGTGCAATCATCAAGAGATCCATCCATTCACTGGAGTCCATTCCCAGTTTCTGGCAAGCAGAAGCTAGAGACAGCATTCCTGCCCATCCTGGGAAGGAACAGTTGAAATATTTCCAACATGAATAAAAAAAAAAGTCATCTTTTCCACTTATTCTTTGAGAAGATTATCCAATTTTAGTGGGAATGAGCTAACCAAGGGTGAATGCTTCAACAAGTGTATGTTAAACAATGCCATCTTCTGAATGACAAATGACCAAAGACACAGCCAGCCCCTCACTGGAAAGCTCTTTAACAAAATCTCAGAAGGACTGACTCATAGAGGATTACCTTTGAAAAATTACAGTCCCTTGACATCGTTCAGCCATTCCCCTCTTGTGTTTCTTTCTGCAAGTCCATCTTCTTCAACTGACTAACTCTACTATTTGACTGAGAGGAACGATTATAAACAGTCAGTGCTGGATAAAATCTCCCTGACAGTGTCTTGAAAGCCCTAAAATTGACAGCTCGAGCAGAGACCTCTAATTCTCAGACACATTTAATAGTAGTGTTTTGTAGCAGTGCAGCAGCGAAACTTTGGGATGCCATCCTTCAGCAGCTCACCTGTCCCAAACTATCAGAAGATTTGATACTATCCAGAGGTGCTTCTGAAAGTTCCATGCTGGCCTTCTCTGAGTTTAAACCCTAAAATGACCTTGAGGCAGCTCTTACTACATCTGAGTGAATGACAGGGGTGGCCAGTGGGGTAGGTTAGCCTGGCTCATCTATCTGGCAGCCTGTATCACCAAGGAAGCCCAGGATGCTTACTGTGCACTCGGTGAAGAAGGCATCAAGAGCTGCATTTCAATGAGGTCTTCCCAAAATTGGTCAATTAGAACAAATGGAAGAAATCTCTTGGTACTGCCCCGGAAAAGGAACTAAGATTTCCTCCATCTCCAGTCACTCCTTTCTGCTTCCTCCATTCTATATATAGCACCTAGGACCTGAAAGTTTAATGAGTCCTAGTTTCATTTGTTCTCCAGTCATTTACTCCAGATACTCTGGACCCTACTCTCATGTGTCAAGAAACCTGGGTTAGAGGCTCTAGCCCTATCCATACAAGTCCAGCCAACCTATCTGGGGGCTTCTGTGACCCAGATAGATACCATGCGCCCCCTTCCATGGAGGCTCTGGGACGCTCTGTGTATATCTGTCCTTCTCAGAAGTTTTAGGTTTATTTTCCATTTACTCTTTTCCATCATCTTCTCCTTTGTGTTCCCTTTCTTAGACACAGTGTAGCTTACATTTGCACAAAAAGAATGATTTATCAGTGAAGAGATAATGCAGCCATTAAAAACCATTACCGTGGCTAAAACAGACACGTGAAGATTATAACAATAGGATCCCTGTTATGCACAGAATAAGAAAATGTATTTGCAGTGGACTATGGCTAATCCACATGAAAGGTCATTAGCTAGAATATTGACAGGTGGAACAAATTAACAGAAATGAAAGCTGGAAATGCTATAAATTAAAAACTTTTATTTTGTTTCAAGACACTCCTGTTTCTGAGCAGGAGACCAAGTAACTGGAAAAGAAATAAACAGATCTAGTGAATTTGAACATATATTCTTCATTTAAATTCTTTCTTACAAAACACTGAGAACTAATTTTATTACTAGTTTGGGCTAGAGCCACAAAAGAGATGTAGATGTTTGACACTTTAGGAAGGTGAGAGATCTAAGCAGGGGTGCTGGAACAGCAGGGACCAATGGGCCATGACGCTCCCACTTTTTGCTACAGGCCCACCTCCTGCCATGTCAATCTTCCCCCTGAGGCCCAGGGGTGGGGAGTGAGGGGAAAAAGGCCTGAGGTGAGGGTGAAAGCAGACCCTGATTTGTGTCTCCTCCTCCCGGGATCTTACCTAGGGTAGGTGGTGGTTCTGTGGCTCCCCAGAGATGCCTATATGCTAACCCTGACCTGGCTTTAGCTTCTGGCCCAGTCTGGGGACAGGGCTTCAGAAGCTGAAGAGTTAGTGCAGTGACCACTGGGCAAGTGTGTGTAAGGGGATCACCTCTTCCTTTTTTGTGCTTTGTGAGAAGGGGCTGACCTGGGCAGCTAACACCAGGAGAGGAGTCACAGTTGTGAATCCTGGAATCTCATGGTGGAGCCTCTCTTGGCACATCTGACCAAAGAGTTTTGGATAAATCCAACCTCAGTAACAATCAGGATTTCCAGTCAAGTATTATTGGACCGAATGCAGAAGTGAGTTGAGAGATTCCTTTACATACAGCTTTCCTAGATCTAATTATATCCTATGATGAATAGGAGGAGTGCTGGCCAGCACCCGGTGACTAAAGGGTTAAACTCAGGTAGCTGTCAGGGATGTTGGCAGAAAGCCAGAAAAGCCAATGGGAGGTTTGAGAGAGGAATGTATGCTTAGTAGTGATCAGAGTATTTTTCTGTTTTGGTTGTTTGGTTAAGCTTCTCTGTGTAAAATCCATGTGCTCTCCCCCCTTCACTATATTTAAACTGTACCCAGAGATACTATGTTCTCTGTTTTAATTTTTTTTTTTCAGCTGCTCTGTAACACCTAGCAATCAAGTATGCTTTATTAAGGATATCTTTTTTGTTTTTTTGTTAATAAAATCATCTCTTTTAAGGTGATGATTTGATTCTTGTGTCCTGGAAGGTACCAGGTCTGTGTGGGTGTGCCTGTCTAGCCTGAGAGGTCAGCTATCAGAGACAGTTTCTTTTGTTTCTTTTTTCAAGCTCTCTTGTGGCAGAAGAGCTTGAGGTACCCAAGGGGAAGGAGTTCAAGTGTTCCTTCCTAGTTTGTCAGGGTTCTTAAAAATCACTTGATGGTGACAGCCTATCTTCCAGAGTCAGTGCATCTGTAACTCTGGGGAGTTTTTTTGGAAGCAGAGCCTATAGAGGCAAGGTATTTAAGGTCTTTTGTAGGCCCCCACTTTCTGCGCTCACGTCACTTTACTAAGACTTGAGTAGGAGGGAGTCTAAATTTTTATGTTTTACATTCTGAGGAGTTGGAAGGTGGCTTCTTAAAGTTAGGGATGTCCTGCTGAGCTTGTATACTCTTGTACCATCTGAGAGATTGACGATAACCTGTAATATCCAGAACAACCCTTATGGAATTAAAATAAACTTTATTGAATTAAATTAAATGTTATGGAATTATGGTTAATACCTTTGGGGTACTCTGTATTAAAAACACAGTTGTGGATGTATTGCTGTGGCCTGGTACATACCTTCTCTAGAAAGATGGGAGTGCTAATAAACGTCCTCCACTCTAACCCTTTGAAGACACATCCCAGAGAGAGATGCATATACAAGTTCATACTGGCTGGATTCTCCAGAGACCAATAGACTTTTTGACAAAAGCCTGGATTTTAAACTGACTCAGGGCCTTCCACTTGACCCAGCAAATAAAGATGACTCCAATCCACGCAGGGCTGCAATCTATAGGGGAGGTTTGGAACAACTTGGCCTATTGAGGCCCCATAAGTCTGTGTGTGCTTGTTCTGGGCTGAAGCTCTGATGAATTTGTAACCACAAAGAAAACTCTAAGATGGGATGATGCCTGGTAAGCATTACTGGCATGTCTATAGGTTCTTGTAATTGTTTTGTAATGTTTTTTGTTGTAATGTTTTTACCTCAAGAATGAAGTAAGCTTGCTTAGAAAGAATCATGTAGGAATAAGGTTTCCAGGTGTCCAACACTACCAACTGGGCTGTTGAAAGTCTGGTCAATGGTGCAGCTGGACTGAGGTATGCTCCTTATTTGTCATGGCTCAGTGCAGCTCCTGTAAGCAACAGCCTGTTCTGCCTCCAGCTCTTATGCATAGAGGCAGCCAGAGGGCAATGCACACTGCCCCTACCCAAGTGCCACCTCTGCAGCTCTCATTGGCTGGGAACCAGGCCAATGGGAGCTGCTGAGATGGTGCCTGCAGGCTGGGCAGTGCACAGAGCCACCTGATTGTGCCTCCATGAGGGAGTCCTATTTGGTGTCCGGGAGGTGGGCAGGTGCCAGCCTACCCACATCTAAAGGACCTCCCCCCAGCCTACAGGGAGGGTCCACAGAGCCCAGAAAAACCAACTAATTACTTGGGACAAATAAAGAGAAAACATGGGCGGGTGTGAAGGTCAAAGGGCTAAAACAAGGGATCCGGATGGGGACACTGAGCAGAGAACCCTGGACAGTGCCCACTGCCCCTTGAAGGTCTCAAGAGAGCCAGCGGATGCCACCCAGTGGAACTCTGCCTGGATACGTGAGCGGATGCAGGAATGGAAATAGGTCCCTCAGTCGCAGGCCCCTTCCTCGGCCAACCTCTGTTCTCTGGTTTTGTAAATTGCCAGTTTGGCCATAGCCAGGAGGAGGTTGACCAGGAGGTCTATGACTTTGTAGGACCACAGATGGGGTGTGCACAAATTAACAGGGGAGAAGTGCAGCCAGAACCTTAACAAGAGGTTCTGGAGCAGCTGAAAGAGGGGCAGTAGCCTGGAACACTTGAGGTAGATGTGTGCCAGGGTCTCCCTCACACCAGAGAAGGGGCAAGTGTCAGGAACGGTGGTGAACCGCACCAAGTACATGCCTGTGCTCACAGCACCGTGCAGGATTCTCCAGCTGATGTCCCCAGTGGGCTGTGGAACCAAGGTCAAATAGAGGCTAGCCCACCAGGGCTCCCCACCCTCTATTGGTGGTAGGAGATCCCACCACTTGGTGTCTGGGCGGGACACGAGGGTGGGGAAGTGCAGTGTGTGAAGATGAGCGTGTACAGGTGACTCTTTGGCGTGGTTCAGAAGGGGACCGGCTGCAACGTGTGCAGCCGGCTCGGGTGACAAGGGGGAGGTGGTCGGGAAGGTACTCGGGGCTGGGGGCCGATGGAGAGATCAGGAGGGCTGGGGGTGAGGGGTGGGCAGGGTGCACCCTCTCACAGGACTCCATGAGGGAGTCAGAAGGCAGACATGCCATTGCTTCTGGGAGCTGCTTAAGGTAAGTACTGCTGGTAGCCTTCTCCTCTGAGCCACCCTGCAGCTGAATCCTTTTCCCCAACCCTTATCCTCCTCCTGCCCTCCAAACCCCTTAGTCCCAACCAGAGCACCCTCTTATACCTCAAACCCCCAGCTCCACCCCACACCCTGCTCCCTTGCTCCCCCAACCTCCTGTCCCAGCCTTGAGCCCAGCGTGGAGCACTAGCCTGTTCTCCCCGGCATCCCAACTTCTCCAAACCACCCAATCCTAGCCACACCCCATTCCTCTGTCCCAGCCCAGAACCTCCTCCTGTCCTCTGAACCCCTCATTTCTGGTTCCACACTGGAACCCACACCCCAAGCTCAGAGCCTGTACCCTCTGCCACACCTCAGCTTGAAGGGCCCTTCCATACTTTGAGCCCCTTGGCTTCACTCCCTAGCCTGGAGCTCCCTCCTGCACCCCCTGAGCTCCTCATTTTTGGTCTCACCCCTTCTGCACCTCAATCCCCTTCAGCCAGCCCTATAAAAATGAATGAGAGAGTGAAGATGGGTAAAACAAGTGACAGAGGAAGGGAGGTGGAGGTGGGCCTTGGAGAAGAGATGGGGGTAAGGGCAGGGCCTCAGTGGCAGCTGGGTAAGGGAGCAGAGGAAGGGTGTTTGGTTTTGTGCAAGTAGAAAGTTGGCAACCCTATGTGGTAACTTCTATTTGTAGCAATCTCTCTGTTCTCATTCTCTGAGCACAAAGCAAGCAGGTCTGTTTATGTAGACTGTCTTTGCTTGGAAATACAGAGAGAAGCAATGAACACAAAACAAACACTGAGGCATATGTGTATCTGGTGTTTACACATGTATTGAATCATTAACATAACTGCATGGAGTTTATAGGTTTTATGCAAGTGGTTTATATCTGTGGGGTCTGCATGCTACTTCATCTGCTGTTTCAATATCATCCTTAAACTTTAAATTTCATTGCTGGGTGCATATATTTCTGCTTATTAACTGTGCTTGAATAAAGAGAACTTCATCCTGTTATGCACTTACCACAAAAACAACATTGTGGCATTTTTGTAAAACATATTTTACAAATCACTATTGTTCTGGTTCCTTAATTGGTGCAAAGACCAACAAAGCTGTAGATTTTGGATTAAACTAGGACTCTAAATTTAATCATGACTTCCAGATTCAGATGACAGACTTGCTCACCTCCAGAAATTTCATCTAATATTCACTGTTATGCCCACGGAGAGCCAGTTTTATACTTGCTGATCAAAATGAAAACCATAGAGGAGGCTTTTTGTACATAAAATCTATTAACATCTGGTATGAAAATGATGACCTAATTTCAGTAGACCTAAAGTAATTTTAATCCAGTGCCAAATGGTATCCAAACAAGAAGGACATTTTGTCCTTCTGTATGGTATGCACACAGGGCATATTCTTTTACAGTTCACGCAACTTCCATGATCAATGAAAGTCATCCATGCATGCTGCTAGGAGGAGGAGAAGCCCTGTTAGCAGAATGTACAGATTTGATATTCAGCTCACAATTACAACTACCAAGAGCAAGGTCAGAGGTAGAAGTGATAGTAAAACTGTAGTAGGCACACAGGGGCAAATAGGATTGGTATCCCCACCCATTATGCAGTCAGCCCAGCTATTTGGAAAATGTATCCTGGGTCACCATTGTTTACAATTGAAACAGTATGTCTTTTTAGCCTCCTCAGTGAAGAATGTGTAAGCAGGAGAGGGTGGAATTGCTTCATTGATTGAGATGCCAGCAAGGCTGTCCTTACCCATATGCAGAATATATAGTTATGCAGGGCATTCGAAAATTTGGGGCACCACTGGGTCTTAATGTCCACCCATAAAGGATGAGGCCAAGGCTCTGATCAGAAGACTGACAAGAAGTTTTACAGGCCTCCTTCTAAAGTCTCTCTTTAAGCCCATCTCTCAGAGCTGACCTAGTAAATTATACCACTACAGATGTTGAACCAAAATCTCTTTATTTAATAGGGTGAGGACAGATGAATACAAGGAAGGAAAGGGGAAGGAGGATGAAAATGGAGGGCTAAAACTATCACACCTCTCAAACACAGGTAGGTAAATGGAGGAGCAATGGAAACATTCTATCTTACCACCTCACAGGTGAGACATCTATATTGGATGTTGACTGGAGCAGTGGTAGATCAAGATTCTCTAACTAGCCTCCAACCTATCCCCCTTTGCGCCATCTTGTTGGCAGATGAGTGCTACCTAATTGGAATAAATCTGCAAGTGTGTATGTGTTCCCTAGTAAAACAACAAACACTAAGGGTATGACTACACTGCCACCCTAGTTCGAACTAGGGTGGCTAATGTAGGCATTCAAACTTGCAAATGAAGCCCGGGATTTAAATATCCCGGGCTTCATTTGCATGTTCAGGCGCCATTTTTAAATGCCCGTCGTTAGAACTACCTGTCGCGGCTACATGCACGGACTAGGTAGTTCAAATTAAAGCTCCTAATTCGAACTACCATTATTCCTCCTGCAAGGAGGTTTAGCGATAGTTCGAATTAGGAGCTTTAATTTGAACTACTTAGTCCGTGCGTGCGTGTATGGGCAGTTCGAACTCTGAGCATTTAAAATGGCGCCCTATGCAAATGAAGCCGGGATATTTAAATCGACTCATCATTTCTCAAATCGAATGTTTTACCCTAGTTTGAACTAGGGTGGCAGTGTACACATACCCTGAGATATTTCACTTCAACTAGTGAGCAGCTGCTTCAGGCTGACAGCTACCACACCTTTTCAGAAAGAAAGACAGCTTGCCTCAGGAGATGGCTATTAGGAGCTCACTTCCACTGAGAAGCAATCTGGAGAGCCCCTGAGTTAGAGTGACAGCCCCTTATATGGATTCCCATCTCCTATCAACTCATGCCTTATCTTTCCTGCTCTTTCTGACCTTCTTGCATTTTTCTCCTTTAGGAGGAACAAGAACCCTTCCCAGCAAGGTGGAATCTTGTAGTTAGAACCAAATAAAATGGCGATCACATCTATCAAACATAATTGAACCCCCTTTTCAATGGGCATACCTCACATATTAAACAAGGGAATTGAGCTGTAACACACCCACTCACCTCTTCCTAGCCCTGTTCTGGAGAGGATCTGGTTAACTTAAAAGTGAAAAAGCCTGCCAGACCTATTAGCCGAACACTGAACCTATGAAGGAGCCATTCAAGTGGTAATAAAGCCATTTAACAGGCTTTTTGCCAAGTGTTATGCCCATACAAAGCACACGAGATCTTTATAGGGGAGAAGGCAGTATGCCACATTTATTGAGAATACAACAGTAGCATATTCTTTTCAGCCACCCACACCCACACACACCATGCACACAGTCCCATCAGTCGATGTTATAGTTACCAGTCCAGAGTCTGGATCAATCTATTGGCCAGCCAGATTGATTGTAGAGGGGTGCTGGGCTTTGTTGGTTGCGATCCGATGCTCCTGGAGTTGGTGGCAAGATGAACCCAAAGTCCCATGTCAAAGCACCCTGTTCTTATAATCCTCTTTTCTCTGTTGAAGTCTGTGGATTTTGCTGTGTCAGTTTGTGACCAGTTACTCCTTAATTGGTGTTATCTTTTGATGTTAACATTCTAAAACACCTCCAAGAGGGTCATCCTGTCCTGGATTGAGTTAATCAATTGTCTTTAGGGGTGCCAGCTCTACTTTAGGGTCATCAATCTGTTCTTTCTTAATCATGGATGCGCACTGATGGTTCTCTGGCGTGGATAAGTCTCTTCACCCCTCTTCTCTTGACCATCTGGTTTTAACAATGGCCTTCACACCTTATCTTTTTGTGATGCAGACATTCCTCATTCACACAATCTTTTACAGAGACCTTCAAAGGTATACAAACAGCAGTGTTTTATATTGAGTAATAAAAAAGCATAAATTAAACCTTACTAAAACTTGTAATCAAAATAATTCACATTGTGGCCGAGGCCTTCAACATTCCTCTAATCTTATTAACGTAGACACAATACAAGATCCTGTCTTTTGCTTACTAAACCTTAAAACAAAGAAAGCTTACTTAAGAAACTTTAAAACAAAGATATGTATATTTAACTAAAGGGCCTAATGGTCTGTCCCTGCCTTAACATCGGTACAGACACTGTCAGTCTGTCAGATAAGTTTCTACCAATGCCCCAGAGGGTCATAAAGAGGGTGGCTGGCAGGATGAAATTAAGTCATACATTACTATATTACTAAACCTGAAATATAAATATAAAATCCCACTCCTACACAAGCACCGGTATATACTGCCAGTTTTTGAATTTACTGCTTGTCTACAGGCTCTTACTTTATATTTTGCTTTAAAAATATTTCATTAGTGTATTGTTAAAGATTAGGAAATCACATCTCTAAAAAAATCACACACACACACACCCCTGCTCCTGGCTGCCATCAGGCATAGGGGTACCAGTTTAATAGTGCTGTGTAAGGCTCCATAAATCCTAAGGACAGCCCTGGGTGCCAGGCTATTTTAATGAGTTATATATTGGTAATAATCATTTGTATTATAGTACTGACAGCTGAGATTGTGCTAGATGTTTTTAAACATATAGTAAGAGAGAGCTTCTGCCCTGAAGAAATTAGTCTAAATCAGGGTTGGGCAAGTACTGGCCCATGGGCCTGATGTGGTCTGCCAGGGTTAACCCCAGCGGGCCTCCATACTGCCATGTTTACTTGTGCCTCTGCAGGTATGAAAGATCACAGCGCCCATTGGCCACGGATCACAGTTCCTAGCCAATGGGATCTGTGATCACCCTTTTGTGTGGAGGTGCAGGTGAATATAGTGGCAACAGCCTACCAAGGGCTAACTCTGGTGAGCCACCACCATTTTATTATCTGCCCCTGATCTAAATGGACCTGACAGACAACCAACAGGAGGGAAAGCAGAGGCAGAGAGAGGTGAAGTGGTTTTCCCAAGGTTGCACAATAGGTCAGGGACAGAAGCAAGACTAGAACCCAGCCCTGCTTGAGTCTTAGTTGTTTGACCTACATAGTGAACTATGCTGCCCCACTTTTTAACAATTCTTAAAGGTATAACCGTGTTTATCTGTCAAATAGCAAACTGACTATGTAGCTAACTAACAGGTTCTCTGAAATGGCTTTTGTGGAGTACATATGGAGTCTCCTCCCTGTCATTTTGAAGGGATTGCTAGACAGGAGTAGAGGATGTCACCCTATGATCCCACTACATGGCATGGGTTTTGTCTTGGTAGCTTATATACAAAACCAGCTGCAATTTGGCTGTACAAGTACTCAAAGTAATTTGTATAAAAAGATGTATTTATATTCTGGGAGGTAGACTCTAAAATATGCTGATTAATCTTTTCAGACCTCTTTGTAAAGTACACCCTCTGGAAATAAGTGTTGGAGGCACAGGTAATTTATAGTATTCAAAAAATCAGCGTAGTCTTCAATAACAGCAGAGGTCTGTTCTCAGATTAAAAAGTATGCATTAAAGGTGGAATATAGCCTTTAACTTCATAACATGGGTATTATGTTTGCCCTGAAACAATTTCTTCGGCATGTTTCACTCTACAGTTCCCGGCATTCTTTCTCCCCCCTCCTTTTTGTTTTGTTTTCAATGTCTTATCTCTTGACATTTGGAACTAAATTTAAACCTCTCAAGTAAAAAAATCATTCATTTTGAGGTGGTCAAGCTGATACACTTGCCACCTCTGGAAAATGCTTTCCATTTCTCTGCAGATTTAGTGATAAACCATACTGCAAAAGTTAAGATAAGGGAAGTTTTTGTAGCTTTACACCCCCAGAAGAGATTAGACAAAAAAATAGCTAAAGGCAAATAATCCCGTGTCACTCACAGATGGAAAAACATGATTTCTGTACAGTTAATCCTCTTAATCTTTGGCATGCATATTCTTGAAGGTAGATTTTACCCACTTCCAATTAGGATGCTGAATCAGAAGTTGACTCTATATTAGCTTGTAAAACTTGAAGCCAGTATCTTTCCCGTATTTAAGGTACAGTGTGTCTGCAATTTAAATGTTTAAAATATAAAAGAAAATAAATTGAATGTGGCAAGTTTATGCTATTACCACCATTGTCCTATGTAGTAGTGGTACTGAGGCCTCTTGTAGAGAGAATGAGTCTGTGCTACAGCCTTAGCTAATAGCATGTTGGCTTTTAGCTCATGTGGTAGAGGTTCATGTTCTAAGCTCCAGAGGTCCCAGCTTCAATTCTGCATGTTGGGGTTACATATGGACCTGAACCAGTGTCAGCTGGCATCAGTGGAAAAGTTTCATTATTTATTATTCTCTTCTCCACTGTGCTTCTACCCACAACATTTCCCTCTTGTAAAAACTAAGGGCACAATCCTGCAAACACTTAAAATTGCAGTTGAACCACTCTCAAAGTTAAGGGTGTGGATAAGTGTTTTCAGTCCTTGTACTTGCAATCAGATATTCTAGCCTGGACCTCTGTGGATCCCTCTTCACCAAAATAGTCTATTAATTCACATGGGCTGTGTCTACACTGCACCCCTTTTCCGGAAAAGGGATGCAGATGAGACAAGTCGGAATTGCAAATGAAGCGGGGATATAAATTTTCCCTGCTTCATTTGTATAAACATGGCTGCCGCTTTTTTCCGGCTCGGGGCTTTGCCGGAAAAAAGCGCCAGTCTAGACAGGGATCTTTCGGAAAATAAAGCCTTTTCCGAAAGGTCCCTTATTCCTCTTAAAATCAGGTTTTTTCGAGTTTTGGTGCAGTCTACACAGTACTTATTTCAAAATAGAGCACCCTTCCGTTGACTTCCCTTATTCCTCGTACAATGAGAGTTACAGGAGTTGGAGTAAGAAGTACTCCAGTTTGACAGTATTTCAACATTATTTCAAAATAACTGCCTGCTGTGTAGACGCGCGCGGACTAAGTCATTTCAAATTAATGTTGCTGTGTAGACATAGCCTTGGTGTCCATCTGTGAGCCACAGCCACAGAGCATTTAAGATACTCAGCATTGTAGGGTAAGCAGTGGCACAACATCTCACTGGTCTGGATTGCATGATACTACACATTTAAATGGGCCTGTACTGTGCAGCTGGTAGACATGAATAACTTAAATAAATTAGCTACTCTCTATAGTACATATTTTAATAATTTAATCAGCAATCATGTGCTATGTAATTTCTTTTCAACCAGCAGCCTCGTCTTCCTATGGGGCACTTCAGGGGATGAAATAGTTAACAATGCATTTGTTTAAGGGACTTATTTAGGGGAGTAGATAGAGTAGCAAAAATTGCTGCTATTGTTTACTAAATATAATCTGTAAAACATTATTTAGGTATCGTTCGCTATATATTTTCTATAGACATTCCTTTCATGGTCTCTGTTTGGCAAACACAGAGTGGTATTGTATACTACAATATGCTTTGTGGTATCTAAGCGTGTAGAAAAAAAATGGCATGATATATGGCTTTGTTGAGAAATTGTTGTCCTGTGAGTAAGACCGTCATACACGAAAGGAGATAGAGTTAAGGCTCCTCTGAAAGTGTTAACATATGAAATGTCCAACAAAAGAGAAAAGGAGATTGAGCTTCACATTCCAGGGTTGTAGGTTCTGGAAATACTTATTTGAAATTGTTAGTTAGGTACCAGGAGAACACACTTATCACATGCACTGTTGGAGAGCTGCATGAGGGAGTCCATCTACTGTGCATTTGTTAGAGAGGGCCATAGAGACACTGGGAGGCACGTTCATTGTTATATTTAAAAATGGTTTTAAATACCAAACAAAATCAACCGTTTCAATTGATCCTTAGTGTTATTTGGCCTAGATTGTTCAGTCAGATAACTTCTGTCTTCCTGCCTTGAAAAGGAATGGTACAAGTTATGCAAATGAATAGAGCACAACATTTTTCTAAAAAACAGGGCAAATGCAATAAAACAATATTTAGAAAGTCAGATACTCAGTCAATATTCAGATACTCAGAGTTTCAACCTCCTGAAGCAAATTAAGTAACATGGAGTTTATAGTTTGTGGGGTGTTGGAATAGTCATTGGAAATCCCATAGCACTTTGCCTGAGAGGAGGATTTGCATTGTCTTTGGTCAGAAAAGGCCTTTTCTACATTGTTGTTCAGCATATCTTGCACGGGTCATTTGTCACCTGTAGGGAGATGTACTTCAGCAATCCCTGTTGCATGGTGTATGGTTTCTTTAAATGCTTTAGGCTCCTTGCCAATGGAAAACACTATGTGAGTCAAGAATATTATCCTTATAACCTTGTCACTCAGCTTGCTATGTCTATTTCCTTTCTTTCTCTGCCCTATCCATTAGATACCCTTTTCTTTGGAAAATGATTTTCTGAGTATAGGAATGATAGGGTATTTTTGTTTTGTTTCCTTGAAGACAGCACCTCCTCTCCTCAATTCACCTCCAGAACTCCCACGTGTGGGCATTTCTCTTCCAACAGGTTGACTTAAAAGCCAAATCTGAATATTTATAGTGATTTTGATTCAGATATAATAGTAACTCAGAGCAAAGTTTGGGCTGGTGTGTGGGAGGCTGTTTAAAGCTGGCTAATTTCCATTTCAGAGTGCTACCCACACAGAATATTTTAGTGGCACTTGCAGAAGAGCCCATCTTCCCTTTTAATTTCAGTTATGACTCAGTTGAAACTTTAATATAAAACCCTTTTTCAAGAAAGTGAACCCCTTTCTCAAAGACCCAGTAGCAGCGCAGCTCCCTGTTCAGGAGATGAGATGGTTGGAGCATGCTTGGTGAAATTCACTAGATTAGTCAGGGAAGAGATGGGATCAGTACAGCAGCTCCAGACACTCCTCTCAGGAACATACTGTGCCGCTTCCACAGTTCTTCTGGGTAATGGCAAGTAAACAAATGAGACACCTCCAAAAACCGGGACTCCCTCAACCGGCAACATCCATGGTCCGGCAGAGACTGGGGCTGGAGCTGGAGCTAGGGCTGGGACCAGGGCCGGAGCTCTGGTAGCACAGCCAGGGCTGCAGCTGTCCCAGTATCAGGGTCGAGGATGCAGCAGCCATGGCAGCCCTGGTAGCCCCAGTAGCAGGGTCAGGGGATGCAGCAGCTGTGGTAGTGGGACCGGGGACTTGGCAGTCTGGGCTGCCAGTGCTGCAGCAACACAGCAGCATGGCAGTGGGGCTGGGGGGAGGGACGGGGGAGCTAGAGCTGGCAGCAGGGAGGGGAGGCAGGATGGGGGGTTGGTAGCAGGGGACCTCCACTGATCCGGCAAATTCCCCTCGTTTGACACTGGTCAAGTCCTGAAGATGTCGGACCAGAGAGGTCCAACCTGTAATACACACCAAATCTAGTTAGCCTATGGATTTCACTGCTGCAGAGTGTCACAGTCATATTTTACAGCCACTTGATATCATAGATTATAAAGTCAGAAGGCAGGCCCTGCCTTAGGGCAAGGTGAGCAAGGTGGCTGCCTCGGGTTCCATGCCTTCAGGGCCCTGTGCTGCCCAGTGTCCAGCTGCCATGGCTGGGAGCTACCTGGCCACCCGGTGCAGCCAACCACAGCATGCCACCTGGGGCCCTGAAAACTCTTTGGCCAGACCTGCCAGAAGGAGACCACTGTGATCAGCTAGTCTGACCTCATGTATAACACAGGCCAAAGAGCTTCCCTAAAATAATTCCTAGAGCAGGTATTTTTTAATTTAAAAAATTCAATTTTTATTTGAAAAGTACCAGTGATGGTATATCGACCACAATCCTTGGCAAGTTGTGCCAGTGGTTACTAGCTCTGACAGCTAAAATTGTATGGTTTATTTCCAATCTGGATTTGTCTCACTTAAATTTCCCACTACTAGATCTTGTTATACCTTTATCTGCTAGAATGAAGAGCCCTCTACTATCAGTTTTCTGTTCCATGTTTAGATAGTTGTAGACTGTGATCAAATCACCCCATAACTTTCTCTTCTTCTTTGAGTTATTGTCCTTGTCAGTGCACCACATCAGGTTGAATACACATTTTTTAAATCTTGATTTGAGATTTTTGTTAGCAGTGTTTGCAGTCCATGCCTGTACCCTACATGTTCTGGCATGAAGGTATATAGGGAGAACAAAGCTGCCCTCCATCCCACCTTACCCAAGGGCCCAGCAAGTCTATCAGCTCCCCTGCAGCCCTAAAATCAACCTTAAAGTAGCACAGAGCGAATGCAGAAACTGGCAACCTTGCTTCTAAAACGATGTATCATTTCCCCTTTCTGCATCACCTTAAATTCTGTCTCTGCTATTTTTTTAAACAAGGATAACAGAAAAGTGCATAAACACAGATTAAAAATGGTTCCTGCCACTGTGTTTTAAACATGGTTTGCTGGGTTAATGCATGCACAAATATTTTAAAACAATTAACACGCTAGTATTCTGGACAAAATATCTAGCCTCATTAGTCTTCTAGAGCAGTCACTGAGACAAATCCACAGATTTCTCAAATGCTTTTAGCCTAGAGAGTATGATCACATAAGCAACCCAAGTTTAAAGTGTGATTGCTGAAGCCATTTGAAACCACACTCACAAAACATTTCCGCTGAAATCTTTAAACAGTTGATTCACCAGAACTTTGGAATAAGAGACCCACTCTAGCATATGTCAAGTTCAAAAGCTCTTTCAGCCTCCGTGCAAGAGCAGCTGTGCCTCCTGTCAAAACTATACTTGAAGGAGATATTCTTGCCCCAGTAGTTATAAGTAGGTACAAGTGTACAGCTGTGAAAGATGAGAAACCCGAAGAAATGCTTGCCTGGTGCATTTTCTTTTAACGCTGAAGCACTTAAAAGAACAATCACAATGTTTCTGATATTCCAGGCTACTTGCAGATTTATCCAGAGAAGTGTTTCTTCTTCCCAAATGCATTTCATTCTCTGCCAGAGCCACAGCAGGAGCTTGAGTGCAGTCAGTCACTTTCAGGGACATCGGGAAACCATCAATTACAAGATAAAACCCTTTCTGTTTCTGCTGGCATTGGATAAAGTGCCTGGAAACTTAATTAATGTCAGAATGCATTGTATCATAGTCCCCAGGAAGCAAGCAAACCATCAGGACACAGAAAGATGAGCTTATTAGCTTTCTTTGTGACATTGTGCAGAAGGACTGGACAGCCGTCAGGCCAAATTCTACTCTCAGTAGTGCCAATGTAAAGTCTGAGTAACTACATTTACTTCTATGGAGGTTCCTCTAGATTTACATCAGTGGAACAGGGAAAAGAATTTAGTAAAAGAGTCTAGGGAGTAGTTTTGTGTAAGACAAGAAATGAACCTCTTTTGACCTAGCCCAGCTTCCGATTGCTCACAAAATCTGTCTGTGTACTCCTTAGGCTTCGGGGAGAGATACAAATCTGAACCCAGAGCCAGATATGAATTTATGAGAAGCTGAGCTGCGTGCAGCATCTGACATCCTCTGAAATGTTGGGGAAGAAATCCAAACCCAAATGTTGTGATGTTAGCACATGTCCGTACATAAGAGAGACTGAAGATGACTTGGTTACCCAAAGGAGGAAAAACAACCCCAAATCTGTCAAGCGCTAGATAACTATACCAAGATGCTGAAGGCTACACTGTTTAGAAGTTTGCTTCTCCAACCTGTAATTCAGACAGCTATTAATCTGTCTAATATAATGTCTTTATAAATACCACCCTCTAAATAGCTGGGTACAAGAATAGAAAACTAATGGAATGTTATGCATAATTTAAATCAATGAACCTTTTTTCATTTTTGAATAATGTGTGTCTAGAAATGAATGAGGCAACATTTTTGTAGTTGAGAAAACAAAAAAAACCCAAACCACACAAATGTGAGGAATAATGGTGTTCAGTATAAAGGAATGGGGCTGACTGTCTGTTCTTTTGCCTTGGTCTACACTAGGGAGTTATTTTGAAATAACTCCCCTATTTCAAAATAATAAGTGGAGTGTTCACACTACAAAGACCATTATTTTGAAATAACAAGCTGGTTACCGTAAAATCGTGAGTATAATGCGCACTTTTTTCTGGGTTTTTTAGCGTCAAAGTCAGGGTGCGCATTATATATAGGAGTTATT
Organism: Rafetus swinhoei; assembly: GCA_019425775.1. Classification (NCBI taxonomy): domain Eukaryota; kingdom Metazoa; phylum Chordata; order Testudines; family Trionychidae; genus Rafetus; species Rafetus swinhoei. Next base: position 27,950,438 of record CM033440.1, read on the forward strand.
TTTTAAAGTTTTATTTTGGCAGTTCCACGTCAGTTAATTAATTGCTGGACACCGGATGTGAAGTTGAATTTTATTACCATAGACAAGCAAGCATATAGACTTTGAAAAAAGTAAGTAAAAGTAAGTAAATCAATACTGTAGTTCAGACATGCAAATATGTTAATAGTCAGTTTCATTGAGAGAAATTGCTCTTCTGTGCATCCAAAACCATTACAGACCACTTTCTCATAAGTCCACCCGGCCGCTTCGCCCAAGCCATCTGTAGCCAATCAAGCATTAAAGCTTCGTCAATCCAGCCTTTAGGGTGAACATGCACGTGAACAGTCTTCGGGAATATAACATTTTTTGGCATTGTCTTGCGCTTAAAGACGATATAAGGTGGCAGCTTCGTTCCATGGGCCATGCAAGCAAGCATAATGGTAAACCTCGACTTTTCATGCCCTGTGGTAGCAATTGATATAGTCTTGGCACCTTTCACTTCAAGCATTCTATCGTAAGGATTATAGAAATTTAAAGGTGTCTGGTCTGCGTTACCGATTAATGAAAGGTCGTACCTGTGTTCCTTGCGTAGTTTTATGATAAACTTCTGGAACTGTAGTAATCTGGCGTCAGAGTCCACGGGTAGCTTCTGCGCAATTGTCGTTCGTCGTCAGACCAATAGGCCATGCCGATGCATGAACCGATCGCCCCAGCCATATGAAGCTTTAAACCTGGCTGTGTTAGTGCACGTTTTCACGATGGTCAAAGCCTTCACTCAAACCTCTACAATGCTGTCGATGCTCAGTAATCCACTCAAGCAGTTTGGCCTCCATCTCAGGGTATGCAGTGCTTTGACCTTACTCAGCCATTTTAAGGAGAGATTGCTCAGCTCAGTCTTCAGGAGAGATTCCAGAAGACTGGAAAAGGGCAAATATAGTGCCCATCTATAAAAAGGGAAACAGACCAGTTAGTTTAACTTCTGTGCCAGGGAAGATAATGGAGCAAGTAATTAAGGAAATCATCTGTAAACATTTGGAAGGTAGTAAGGTGATAGGGAACAGCCAGCATGGATTTGTAAAGAACAAATCATGTCAAACCAATCTGATAGCTTTCTTTGATAGGATAACGAGTCTTGTGGATAAGGGAGAAGCGGTGGATGTGGTATACCTAGACTTTAGTAAGGCATTTGATACGGTCTTGCATGATATTCTTATCAATAAACTAGGCAAATACAACTCAGATGGGGCTACTATAAGGTGGGTGCATAACCGGCTGGATAACCGTACTCAGAGAGTAGTTATTAATGGTTCTGAATCCTGCTGGAAAGGTATAACAAGTGGGGTTCCGCAGAGGTCTGTTTTGGGACTGGATCTGTTCAATATCTTCATCAACGATTTAGATATTGGCATAGAAAGTACACTTATTAAGTTTGCAGATGATACCAAGCTGGGAGGGGTTGCGACTGCTTTGGAGGAGAGGGCCATAATTCAAAATGATCTGGACAAATTGGAGAAATGGTCTGAGGTAAACAGGATGGAGTTTAATAAAGACAAATGCAAAGTGCTCCACTTAGGAAGGAACAATCAGTTTCACACATACAGAATGGGAAGCGACTTTCTAGGAAGGAGTACAGCAGAAAGGGATCTAGGGGCTATAGTGGACCACAAGCTAAATATGAGTCAACAGTGTGATGCTGTTGCAGAAAAAGCAAACATGATTCTGGGATGCATTAACAAGTGTGTTGTGAGCAAGACACGAGAAGTCATTCTTCCGCTCTACTCTACGCTGGTTAGGCCTCAGTTGGAGTATTGTGTCCAGTTCTGGGCACCTCATTTCAAGAAAGATGTGGAGAAATTGGAGAGGGTCCAGAGAAAAGCAACAAGAATGATTAAAGGTCTAGAGAACATGACCTATGAAGGAAGGCTGAAAGAATTGGGTCTGTTTAGTTTAGAAAAGAGAAGATTGAGGGGGGACATGATAGCTGTTTTCAGGTATCTAAAAGGGTGTCATGAGGAGGAGGGAGGAAACTTGTTCATCTTGGCCTCTGAGGATAGAACAAGAAGCAAGGGGCTTAAACTGCAGCAAGGGAGGTTTAGGTTGGACATTAGGAAAAAGTTCCTAACTGTTAGGGTGGTCAAACACTGGAATAAATTGCCCAGAGAGGTTGTGGAATCTCCATCTGTGGAGATACTTAAGAGTAGGTTAGTAAATGTCTATCAGGGATGGTCTAGTCAGTACTTGGTCCTGCCATGAGGGCAGGAGACTGGACTTGATGACCTCTTGAGGTCCCTTCCAGTCCTAGTATTCTATGATTCTATGATATTCGTCCGAGGCATCGCTTGCAGGTGCTCGTTCAGCCGTCTCCAAAGTCGAATGTTCGACTCTGCTATGCCATCAAATTCGCACCTGGCAGCTCTGTTGCCATGAGCCTCACCATAGCTAACTACCTTAAGTTTTTCAGCTGCACTGTAAGATCGTCGACAACTCATGGTATCACAAACAGAGCATCGAAACGCTGCACATTATATAGTCGTACGCTCACGTGCAATCAACCGGCAATACAAAAAAGCAGGAAATATGGCAATTCAGGGTGCTCATTATATATATGAGTATAGATTTTTTCATTATGGTAAGATTCAAAAGTCAGGGTGTGCATTATACATCGGTGCGCATTATATTTGAGATTTTATGGTATTTCAGAATCTTACTTTTGCTTTCCTCAGGCTATGTCTAGATAGTGGGGCTATATTGGGATACCGAAAGTATCCCAAAATTAGAATTCCATGTCTTTAAACGCGCCCGTTATTTCAAAATATATTTCGAAATAATGGGCATGCTATTCCAGCAGCCCTGTAACCCTTGTTCCATGAGTGTTAAGGCACTTGTTGGAATAGCACTTTATTTCAAAATTTGGCGCTGTACAGACAACGCCAAATTTTGAAATAAGCTACTTTGAAATTAACTCAAAATAAGCTACTCAGTTTCTTATTTCGAACTTATTTCGAGGTAAAGGTGCTGTGTAAATGCACCCTCAGGTAATAACGCTCATTTTGAAATAGTTATTTTGAAAAAGCGGTAGTACGGACTCTCCACTGCTACTATTTTGAAATAACTACATAAGAACATCAGAACGGCCATACTGGGTCAGACCAAAAGTCTATCTAACCCAGTATCCTGTCTGCCAACAGTGGCCAATACCAAATGCCCCAGAGGGAGGGATCACAACAGGTAATCCTCATTTGATCCCCTCACATCACCCACTTCCAGAGAAACAGAGGCTAGGGATATAATTCCTACCCATCCTGGCTAAGAGCCATTGATGGACCTAACCTCCATGAATCTATCTAGCTCTTTTTTGAACCCTGTTAAAGTTCTAGCCTTCATCACATCCTCTGGCAAGGAGTTCCACAGGTTGACTGTGCATTGAGTGAAGAAAACCGGCTACCTATTCATTTCATTTGGTGATCCCTAGTTCTTATGTTGTGGGAATAAGTAAATATCTTTTCCTTATTCACTTTTCCCATACCAGTCATGATTTTATAGCCCTCTATCATATCCCCTCTTAGTCTCCTCTCTTCTAAGCTGAAAAGTCCAAGTCTTATTAATCTCTCTTCATATGGGATCCATTCCAAACACCTAATAATTTTTGTTGCTCTTTTCTGAACCTTTTCCAATACGAATATATCTTTTTTGAGATGAGGCAACCACATCTATACACAGTATTCAAGATGTGGGCGTACCATGGTTTTATATAAAGGCAATAAGATATTCTCTGTCTTATTCCCTATCCCTTTTTTAATGACTCCTAACATTCTATTTGCTTTTTGCATTGCTGCTGCACCCTGAGTGGATGTTTTCAGAGAACTATCCACAGTGACGTCAAGATCTCTCTCTTGAGTAGTTGTAGACAAATTAGTCCCCATCATATTTTATATATAGTTGGGATTATGTTTTCCAATGTGCATGACTTTACATTTATCCACATTAAATTTCATTTGCCATTTTGTTGCCCAATCACTTAGTTTGGGGAGATCCTTTTGAAGCTCTTCGCAGTCTGCTTTGGTCTTAACTATCTTGAGCAGTTTAGTATGATCTGCAAATTTTGCCACCACTCCGTTTACCCCTTTTTCTAGATCATTTATAAATAAGTTGAATAGGATGGGTCCCAGGACAGACACTTGAGGGACCCCACTAGTTACCTCTCTCCACTCAGAAAACTTGCCATTTATTCCTACCATTTGTTTCTTGTCTTTTAACCAGTTATCAATCCGTGAAAGGACCTTCCCTCTTATCCCATGACAACTTAGTTTACTTAAGAGCCTTTGGTGAGGGACCTTGTCAAAGGCTTTCTGGAAATCTAAGTATACTGTATCCACTGGATCCCCCTTGTCTACATGTTTGTTGCCCCCCTCAAAGAACTCTAGCAGATTAGTAAGGCATAATTTCCCTTTACAGAAACCATGTTGACTTTCCCCCAACATTTGTGTGTCTGACAATTTTATTTACTATAGTTTCAACTAATTTGCCCAATACTGATGTTAGACTTTCTGGACTGTAATTACTGGGAACACCTCTACAGCACTTTTTAAAATATTGGCGTCATGTTAGCTATCTTCCAATCATTAGGTACGAAAGCTGATGTAAAGGATAAGTTACAAACCACAGTTAATAGTTCTGCAATTTTCCATTTGAGTTCTTTCAGAACTCTTGGGTGAATGCCATCTGGTCCCGGTGACTTATTACTGTTAAGTTTATCAATTTGTTCCAAAACCTCTTCTAATGACACCTCAATCTGGGACAATTCCTCAGATTTGTCTTGGGTTTGGGAATCTTCCCAGTATCCTCAGCCATGAAGACTGAAGCAAAGAATTCTTTTAGCTTCTCCGCTATGATTTTATCATCTTTGAGGGCTCCTTTAACATCTCGATCGTACAAGGGCCCCACTGGTTGTTTAGCCAGCTTCCTGCTTCTGATGTACTTAGAAAACATTTTTTTATTATTACTTTTTTATTTTTTGACTAGTTGTTTTTCAAACTCCTTTTTGGCTTTTCTTATTATATTTTTACACTTAATTTGACAAAGTTTGTGGTCCTTTCTATTTTCCTCACTAGGATTTGACTTCCACTTTTTAAAAGATATCTTTTTATCGGTCCCTGCTTCTTTTACCTGGTTTTTAACCCACTGTGGCACTCTTTTGGTTCTCTTATTGTATTTTTTAATTTGGGGTATACATTTAAATTGGTCCTCCATTATAGTGTCTTTGAAAAGTTTCCATGCATCTTGCAGAGATTTTACTTTTGTCACTGTACCTTTTAATTTCTGTTTAACTAACTTCCTCATTTTTGTGTAGTTCCCCTTTCTGAAATTAAGTGCCACAGTGTTGGGCTGCTGGGGTGTTTTTCCCACCACAGGGATGTTAAATTTTATTAAATTATGGTCACTATTTTTAAGCGGTCCAGTTATATTTACCTCTTAAACCAGATCCTGTGCTCCACTTAGGGCTAACTCAAGAATAGCCTCTCCCTGGTCTGACCCAGTACGGCCATTCTTATGATCTTATGTTCTTATGTTTATGGGGCTCTAAATCAAGATAGTGCATCCACATTAAGGGAGCCTGCCTCGGACTAATTTCGATGCTCCCCCATAGTGGGGCTCGCTATTTCAATTTTGTTATTTCCAGAGTTTTTATTTCAAATTTAGTTATTTTGAAATAATTTCCTAGTGTAGACATGCCCTATGTGACCTGAGCTATTCCTTTCAATGCTCAATGCCTCAGTTCCTCATCCGTAAAATAAATGACGAGATTAGGAAGTGAGAAATGCTATATAAGGTGTTGTGCCTAGTCAATGGCACACTGGCCTGGGACTCAGGATACTTGGGCACTAGCCCAGCTCTGCCACTGGCTTGCTGGTGGCAGCGGGCAAGTCCCTTCACCTCTGTTCCCCAGTTTCCGCACTTATAAAACAGAGATAACTTACCTCCTGTTTAAAGTGCATTTAGAGCAACCGATGAAAAACACTATGTAAGAGCTGGATACTGCCATAAGCGTTTATTAAGCAGAAGAGTATGTGGGAGTAACTGCCTCTTTAAATGCCCATTGCAATCTTAGTAGTGTTAGGGAAGTATATGACATCCCTAAATGTATGAGGTGATTGTCTCATTTAACAATGGTTAAATTATTCAAAAGCTTATTGTTTTAATGAGTGATGAGTGCATGCAACTGTGGAAAATGGGGATCAGGGCACTACCTTAGGTATTCCAAACATGGTGGACAGCTCCTTTGCAGAATTATTGCTTCATTCAGACTTCTGAGTAAATTCTATTTTACACCTGATTTTAACCGTAATTACTCCTAATTCCCCACTTGGGAGTCTGGAATCCTGTATCGTAGAAGCCAATGGCAGACTTGCCAGTTTCTTTGTCAGGAAAAGGGTCAGACCATTAAAATACAATCTTGCCCATTAATTGTGAATGTAAAAATTTCCTCACCTTCCTGTTTATCCTGGTGCATCTCCAATTTTCATTTTCTGGATTTACAGAAATGCTAAGAATGAAATGAATTGGAGCAGTTTGTAGAATCTACTGGCAGCTCCTTATTCTATTTATCCACCCACTTATGTAGAGATGAAAACAAAAGGCATATTTTCAACTTAAGAAGGTTAACAATCTTTAAATATTAAATGTTTTTTTACATGAGCATAATGTCACTGTTTTCAAATAGTTGTTTTGAAAAAACCCTTTCAAATACTGTAAATTCTATAAGAGCTAGAAAATGCAAAATCATAATAGCATGCTTATTTATTCCTGATGATGCTTTAAAAGGCTTCTAAATATGCTGCTGTCAAATGACCTTTGTGCAATAGACAAGGATAAACCAGAAAGTATGAGCAACTGAAAGGAGGAATTGAAAAGCCAGAGAAAGCCAAGATTGCTTATGTGTTTCACTTGTTTGTTGCTGAAATGTTTAAAATAATTTGCTGTTAATTGAATAACCTTTGATTTTTTTCAAGATAAACATATAAGTAAAATAAGACAGAAGTATTGAGTACAAAGGAACAGAGACTATTGTTGGAAGCAGAATAAGAAAAAAAGACTACAGCCTGCTGCTTTTCATTGCCTTTTCTTTTTACATTATTTATTATTTGGAATATCCCTCTTTAAATCTTCAATAAGGCAGGTACTTCAGTCATGTCTAGATGTTTTTCATCAAAGGGCAGTTTGTCTAAATGCCAGACAGCTCTTCTTTGTGCATTTAAGTTGCATACCATTGAATTCAATGATTTTTCTGGTATCACTCCCAATAGATCCCTAGCAAGACATCCAACAAAATGGAGAAACTGTGAAGAAGCCTAATAAATGGAGGAGGAGTGAGGACAAGGGTTGGGCACAGGGAGTCTTTCTTTGGAAATTTTAAAACCTCTGGTGCGATATCCTGAATGTTAGAAGATTTTAAAAAATTGATCTTTTAGGTGTTTACTTCATTATTGTAATATACGTATCCAAACACTTCACAGATTTTCCCCTCACAACTCCTTGGTGGAGTAGGGCCATGCTATTATCTCCATTTCACAGATGGGTAACTGAAACACAGAGATCAAATAAATAAGGCAAATATGAGGAAGATCAGATAAATATGAAAGTGACTTGCCTTAGTGGAATCATTTTGCCTTATAAAACTATAAGAAAATAGTTACAAATATGTTCCCATCTTCCTACTTATTCCTTTTATATGTAAGTGAAATGTATTGTTCTAATTTCTTTTGCCTTTCATCTTTCACAAACCACTTTCTTTATAGGTATTAGGAGTTCTCCTTGGGGTAATGGGAAGGAACAAATAAGCTGGCTCATTTTCTTACAGTTTTCCTCAATTAGTGAAGTCCACTCTAATTTCTGATCATGGTAAAACTCTGCACTTCTGTTATTCCCATAAACTTTTTGGATGCTTTCTAAGCTAGTGCAAGATATGAATCCTTACCCCAGTTATTGAGAACAATCTTGGTAGGCTTCCATGGTGTATTAGGAGCAGAAGGACAATGTGTGATAATTTTTTTGGAATAAATGTTCATACCCTCTTAAGTCTGATATACTCTTCTAAAATGAGTCTGTCAAATGCATCCATTTAAGTGTGGAGATTTTTGATCTGCTTTGGTTTGAGATGAAATGCCTTCACACAAGATTTATTGATTCAGTCTAAGCTTGAATCCAACTCCCGAATGCATGCATTCCCAACTAACAATACGAAGTCATCTGAAACGCCCCAGTGATCCAACACTTGAGTGTCCTGATAAATGTAACAGAGGAAAGAGAGCAACTCTCCGGGGACCAAAAATACAAATTCATTAAAAAAAATGAATTTGACAGCTCAGTGACCACCAGATTTCTGCTGGAACTCCCAAGTACAGCATATGGAGCCAGATCCTTCAGAAGTCATGACAAATTTTTTGAATCTCCTACCAAGCAGACATAATTCAGAATCTAAATTTAAAGGTAACAATTTCCAAAGAGGTAACACACTTCTTTCATGGGAGAGTACACACCATCTAGAGCTAATCCTGATATTGGAAGTGGAATAGACGTTGCTGGTCATGATGTGAATCTATATATTAACTAAATTTGACTAACAACGAAGACAGAATAGCCAGATGCCTGCCTGTTGTGACCCTTTAGCACAGAGGACTTTGAGTTCATTCATAGTGTGATCTCTATTCTAAAACAGATTATAATCTCAGACTCCATATGCAGCCCTCCTCTTTCTATCTGGCATGGCATAACATTCCCGAGGCACGTCAAAGCATTTGTTTGTATAGAAGATTGATAATTCAAATGTATATGTGTCTTTTCAACTGTTTTTAATGCAGTTTAGCTGCTGGAAATCAGGAGGAGCCAGAATCATGTGATTTCCTAGCTTCCCACAGACCACCAGTAAGTACACCTATAACACTGACAGATTGACCCTAGGCAACCTCTGAGTTAAACACATGGGCCTCTACCATATGAACTAAAAGCCACGTGGTTGGAGCAGACTCATTAATATCTAAGCCCTGGTCTATACTAGGACCTTATTGTGAAATAACCCCTCCAAGTTGGAATTTATAAGCGGTGCATTCACACTACCAAACCTGCTACTTCGAAATAATGGGCCGTGGAATTTGAACTCTGTATTCCTGCTTTTCACGAGGAGTAATGCTAATTCTGAAATAGTAATTTCAAAATAATGTTAGTGTGGATGCTCTGGTGCCATTAATTCAAACGTATTGGCCTCCAGGAGACCTCCAGCAGCTGCCCAAAATGATTCCTGGAGCTCTGAATCTGAGGTACCATGTACACATTAACGAAGCCTGCCTCGGATTAATTTCGATGCTCCCCCATAGTGAGGACACGCTACCTGTTAAATCAGGAGTTTTTAAGCCCCAGAATAGAGAGATTTAAAGGAAGCCTAGAAGAGGCTGAAGCAGAATGAAAGAACTTTCTGGTTTGTTTAGACTTTTGTTATCCTGGAAGGGGATTGACCTCTGAAAGTGACCCAGCTGGGGGCTCTACTTGGAGAGAGAAAAAACTTTAAAGAGAAAATTGAGGCAGGGAGTACCATGTATGGTCACCAGGGCGTGCTACAGGGCAGGCATGCCTTCTAACAGGCACAATGGTCCATGGGCTAGAATTAGAATAGAACTTGAATAGATTTAAACTTTATAAATACTGCTTGAATATTCCCACACCACATAGTGAGTTACCACATTCCAAAATCTTGATGCTAAAAAGACTGCTAAAAGTAGGTGAATAGTGCAGTAAAAAGTCTTGGAACAATCTATTTCATGTTCTTATAGTGCACCAGTTGCCACTGTAAATTAGTTCTATTGCTGATATTGGTGGTGTGGATTCCTAAAAGAGTCTGCTTTTTTAACCAGGGTCTAGAAAACACTGTTGGGATGGGAAGGGGGGAGTTACTATTATTTATGTATCTTTCAAATGGCCTTACAACAAGGGCCTTTTCTCCCAGGAATGGCAGGGGATTCTGAAGACGGGGGGACTGAAAGCTCATGTCTAGCTTAAAAATGGAGATAGAACTACTTGAAACAGCAAATGGTGAGATTTAAAGAGAATATAATTGAGTTTTCTGTCACTTTGTTACAGTTCATTTATAAGTTGTTTATAAACAGTTAATAAGTGCTTAATAGGAGCTTTTAAATAGGTTTATCAAATGTTAAAGTCCAATAGGTTGTTTAACCATGGCTTATAACCATCTATAATAGCTTCTATGGATATGCCTATAGCCGTCTATTACACATGCTACTCATGTCTGTAACATGCTTATAGTAGCTATTGATTGTTGATGAGCCCCTTAAAACCATTTATGAATGGTACCTTAATATAAAGTATGACTACGTTTTCTGTGGGGCATCAGTGTGTCCTTAGATGTGATTCCTTCATGTTGCTCGTGAGGTCCCAGTTCTGCACCCTGACTCTGTGCCAGGTGTAGGGTCAGTGCCCAGCACAATACAATTCACTTCTTTAATACCAGAATAATTCTAGAAGGCACTACTACGATTCCCAAGCTAAACTAGGAGCCTCACAAGAGATTTATCCCCCTTTTCTCGACATACTTTCACCTAGTGAGCGGCCCGGGAATGCTTAAGGTTAAATATTACCCAGTAAAAGGCTGTGGAGCTGGGGAATGGTTTGGCAGTGGCATATTAACCTTTTCATTTCTAGATCAGGAGTTCACATCCAGTAACAGGAAGCTGTTATCACCTGTTTAGTGACTATAATGATTTTGGTGGTCTTGATCCACTTCCTAGACACCATGTCTCCCACCAGAAATTCTACCACAATAGTTAATGTTCCCTGGCAAAGGTAGTGATGGCCATTACCATGTTTGTGCATGAAGTGAGCATAGAGTCTGATTTGTTCTTCTACCTCTGAAAAGAACACCTCTTAGGACCCCGATCCTGCAGTGTGATCCATGTAGACAGACTACTGCATGCATGCACAGCCCCACTGAGGTCAATAGGCTCCGTGTGCATGTAGGGGTTTGCTGATGCAGAGCTCATTGAAGGATTGTGCTGCAGGTCAGGACTGAGCTAGGAACAAGGCAGAAAGTGTAGAAAGGCAGAAGTTTATTCTTCGGGACTAACAATCTGGCAGTTTTTATAAGTACTAAAGAAAGATTCATTTAAAGAAATAATGGATAGAGAATAATTAATTGTTCCCACAAACCATCTGTTGTTCTCCTATGCTGCAAAAACCCTGAAACAAATCTCTTCGTTTTTATTTAGCATTTCTTTGCAATTATTGTTTCTCCGATTTTGAGACACAGATGAGAAATTTACAAAAACCTGGAATAGGAGAGAAGTAAAATCCAATAAATGCCAAAGAAATGTATGTAACTGAAGCAAACTGATTTTTTAAATAATGGCAAATGAACAAAACTGGATGAAATCTTTTACTGCCGTTCCAGAGTGACAAAATTCTTAATCTCACAATCATCCCAACTTTTACTGAAAGCGTTCCATGTGGGTCTATGCATGTTTTCCTCCCTGTTTGGGAGCCCCCTTACTATTAGTATAGATTTCATTATAGTACTGGGTTGATAGATTCTCCCTTTGAGCTCTTAGAAACCTGTTCCCTATACCACCTATTGGTGTGTATTGGTAAAACAGGGGGTGTGCAATTATTTTTGATGGGGGGGGGGGCACACCAAGATTTTGGAAAGTGGTCAAGAGCCACACTCTTCCATGATATTAATGGAGGAGATGTGGGGTCTGGGATGGAGGTTGGGTGCAGAAGGGAGGTTGGGATAAGGGATTGGGGTGCAAGAGGGGAGAATGTAGTTTGGGTGAAGGAGTCAGTTATGACCTAGGGCAAGGGACTAGGGTGCCGGGCTTTGGGATGTGACCTAGGGTAGGAGAGGCTGGATCTGGTGGGTTGTTGGGCTGGATCCGGTCCACAAGCCATATTTTGTCCTGGCCTATGGTAGAAACTTATATCTGCTCAAAGATTAGGGGAGAGCCAGTATCTCATGGCAAGTCCCCCTTATACAGTGTTTCATAAGGACAGGGTCAGTCTCAGATCTCACCCCAAATTCCTACCCAGAGTTCTGTCAAAGTTCCATATGAACTAATTTATTCATTTCCTACTTTCCTTCAGTTAGCTTTGCTCAAGTCCCATGGAAGTGAAACATTGTACACTTGAAGTAGAAAGGGCATTTTCATACTATCTTATGAGGACAAAATCATTCAAGAGCACATGTAGACTGTTGGTGGCCTTTGGTGAAAGAGTTAAAGGTCAAGCAGTATCCTCAAAGATGATCAAAATGGATCTGTCTCTGTGTAAGAGTATGTTAGGAGATAACCAAGTTAGACCCACTGGGTACGTCTAGACTACAGGCTTTTGTCAACAGAAGCTTTGTCGACAGATACTGTCGACAAAGAGCGTCTAGACTACATCCAGTTCTGTCGACAAAGCAAGCCGCTTTGTCGACGTGGCAGTGTAGATGCAAAGAACAGTTTAGATGCAATAACACCTTCTGTCGACAGAACTCTGTCGACAAAAAGTGTTATTCCTCGTAGAATGAGGTTTACAGCCATCAACAAAACTGCTGAGTTCTGTTGACGTTATGTCGACAGAACTCAGCGGCAGTGTAGATGCAGGTATAGTTTTGTCAACAAAAGTCCACTTTTGTCAACAAAACCCTGTAGTCTAGACACACCCACTTAGTCACTTTGGAGTTCATTCCACTAGAGCAGAAGTTCTCAAACTGTGGGTCACAACCCCTTTTTAATGAGGTCACAAGGACTGACTTAAAGACTTTCTGAAGCCCAGACTGAAGACGAAGTCTGAGCGCTGCTACCCAGGGCCAAAGCTGAAGCCTGAGGGTTTCAGCTCTGGATGGTGTGGCTTAGGTTACAAGCTCCTTGCACAGGACTGAAGCCCTTGGGATTTGCCTCCCCCCTCCACCCAAGAGGCAGGGTTTGGGTTTTGGCTTTGCCCTCCCACCACAGGTCTCAGCTTCGGTTCCCCCTGCTGGGGTCATGTAGTAATTTTTGTTAGCAGAAGGGAGTCATGGAGCAATGAAGTTTAAGAGCCCCTGGACTACAGCCCAGGCAGCCCTTGCTTCCTGTTTGTAGAATGTTCCTATTTCTGAAATTTGTAGAGTGGCCATTTGGCGCTTGAGCCATGCATTTACAGCAGGGGTTCTCTACCAGGAGTATGTGTTTGCTTGGGGATATGCAGAGGCTTATTTGCTAATTTTACAACAGGCTACATAAAAAGCACCAGCAAGTCTGCACAAACTAAATTTTATACAGACAGTAAGTTGCTTATACTGCTGTATATAGGTATACACTGAAATGCAAGTACAGTATTTTTTCCAATTGATTTTTTTATGGTAAAAACAAGAAAGTGGGCAGGTTTTTTAGTAAAAATGTGCTGTGACACCTTTGTATTTTTGTGTCTGATTTTGTAAGTAAATAGTTTTTAAGTGAGACAAAACTTGGGGGGTGCCATAGATAACTAGATAAATTCATAGAGGATAGGTCCATCAATGGCTACTGACCAGGATGGGTAGGGATGGTGTCCCTAGCCTCTCTTTGCCAGAACCCAGGAATGGACAATGGGATGTATCATTCAATTACCTGTTCTGTTCATTCTCTCTCAGGCAGCTAGCATTGGCCACTGTTGGAAGACCAGATACTTGCAGCTGGACCTTTGGTCTGACCCATTATGGCCATTTTCATGCTCTTATGTAGTATTTTGTAAAGGATGAGAATGACTAATTTACAGGACACTGTTCTTTGATTGAGGCTTCCAGACAGGATGCCCATTTTGGGAGGGCTATTTTGCATTCACTGTTTAAGTAGGACTCCTAGTATCAACTCCCAAACAAATAGAAAGCTGTTTGTTAATCACTAAGCAGGAAATCCATGTGCACAACAACTCTTAGGGAAAAAGAATGGTTATTTACCTTATAGCAATGGTGGTTCATTGAGATATATTGTCCTCATGGATTCCAAAACCTGCCCTCTCTCTTTGCTACTGCAAAGTCCTGCTCCTCTTCAATTCTGAATTGGTGAAAGACCTTGGTGGATGGATTTTCTCTGTATCTTACCGTATTTTACTGGTGGCATGAGGACATCTAGGACAAAGTCATGATCACAACAGACACTGCTCACCAAAACAATCATATCTCACATGTGCGTTGCATGTGTGCCCCAAGAGTATCATGAGCTTTTGTGGGCACAACCCACTTATTCAGATGACCGGAGTGTTGGAAGTTCAGATTCAAGGATAAATAAGGGAAAGGGAGGGGGGGAAAAGGAAAAAAAATTGAAGGGGAGGAAGAAAAAAAGACAGTGAGTAGATAAGCTTCAGAGGGATAGCCGAGTGAGTATTCTTCTTCGAAGAAGCACACATACGGTATGTCTAGACTACATGCCTCTGTCAGCAGAGGCATGTAAAATAGGCTACCTGACATAGTCAATGAAGCCGGGATTTAAATATCTCCGGCTTCATTAAAATAAAAATGGCTGCCGCACTGAGCTGGCTCAGCTGATCGTCGGCACAGCGTGGCAATCAAGACGTGGATCGGTTGACAGGGAATGCCTTTGTTGACCACTCCCTTATGCCTCGTGAAATGAGGTTTACAGGAGCGGTCGACAAAGGTGTCCCCTGTCGACCGATCCACGTCTTGACTGCTGCACTGTGCCGACAATCAGCTGATCCGCACAGCGGCCATTTTATTTTAATGAAGCCGGGGATATTTAAATCCCCGCTTCATTGACTATGTCGGGTAGCCTATTTTACATGCCTTTGCCGACAGAGGCATGTAGTCTAGACATACCCATACTGTAAAATAACTATTCTATTTCTGTATACTATACTAGCAATGAGACTGAAGTGTTCAAATACAACTATATTTCCAATTAACTACATTTAATATAATAAGCTTTATTAAAACACTAACATTTAAAATTAACTTATATGCACACTGCAGATTGCTCTTCCAAATGTTACTAGTTGAAGAAAGAATTATTTTTGGAGAGCAAATTTGTAGTATAGGTCCCCTGAGTTCCATAGTTTTTAAAACTGACAGTGCAAATTAAATAGATTAGAACATATCTGCTTTTCTTGGAAAGTTAGTGATGTTCTTTCTGGCTTCCAAAAATATCCTGCTTATTATGTTGTTTGCTGTCAGTTGTCCAGTTTGCTTCCAAAATGAAATGATTAAGATATTCCAATGTTGTATGTTCTTTGTAGAACACCTAGTAGGGTATGTGTATGTTTAAAAAATAAACAATATATTCTACTTTCCCATTGCAGTATTCTGAGCTCACAGAGGTATAAACTGGGGAGTCTCTCCACTAAAGTAATTTGAATTACACTGCTATGAAACTGATTTAAATTTCTTTGTAATAGGCTGATCCAAAATCCTTAGATCAAAACACAGCCAAAATGGAAGGCATCGGTTATAATTGGGTCAACTGATTGCTTACAGTTAACAGTGAGAGTGTGAGTATAACTTAACTTGAGCAGCAGGACGGCATGTGCTCCTCTTGCCTACCATAAAAAAAATGCCAGAGGAAAGGAGTAACTAACATGCTATTCACCAGAGCCCATTTCAAAAACACCAAAACACGGTATGCAAAGTTTAATAATTCATCATAATTTAAGCAACCTGTGAAATAAATCTCTCCATGGCCCACTTAGAGAAAGGAACTAGAACTAGCGTTCAAGGAATTCTCTCCATGCTATATGAAGGGCAGTAAGGTAATTAAAGTATGTATTTAAGATTACTCATTTATAAAATCCCTCATACCACAGCAGTTAGGTACTAGTAACAAACATGTATAAACAGAAATTCCATTAAGCTGCTCAAAGTGAAAAATGTCAAGTGATTACTTTAACCGCATTTTCTAAGTATTGGTGCAACTGCAGTCTTAAAGTCCCCAGTCAGAAAAGATGGGGGCTATGTCTACACTGCCCCTGTTTTGCACAAGAAATATGCAAATAAGGCAAAGCGTGGACTATCACTGCACCTCATTTGAGTAATTAATGAGGGTCCATTTTTGTGCAAGAGGCTTTTGCGCAAAAGGGAGCCGTCTACACGCAAAATAGGCGCAGTGTAGACATAGCCTAAGAATGAGACATGAGTCTCTGCCCAGGAGAGATGACAACTGAGAAGCTAGAAGCCTAAAGTGGGTGCCCTATTGTGACATACCAGGGTGCAGACCAGATCAATGGGAAGCTATGTCACCCTATCCTTGCAACCTGAGGTACCTTGCAATGCCTCACTGTTGCAGCTCACAAACCGGACTGCTCACGAACAGTTTGCCAGGTATGTTTGTGTAACTGCAGCCTGCCTGTCATAGCCTGGCTTTCAGTAACCTTGGTAATACTGTTCTGATTTGGGTAAGTTTGTGTTATTTAGTGGGAGAGCAGGAAACTAGGAACTGGCACTGCCTGCATGCTATTTTTAGCTCTCCCACTGACTTAGTAAGAAAATGTGCATGTCTGTCTGCCTCAAAATAAATGTAAACCAGGATACGGTGGAGTTTCATTAAACAGGATGCATGAAGCACAAAGATATCTTCACCTGAAAGGCTGTATCAATGAAAAAAATTGCTATTAAAACAACGGGTCCAGTTCAGAAGTGCAAGTAATACATCAGGGTATGTCTACACAGCAAAGTTATTTCGAAATAACAGCCATTATTTCGAAATAACTTTACTAGCATCTACACAGCCAAACTGCTATTTTGAAATTCATATGAAATAGCGGAGTGCCTATTTCGAATTTGGTAAACCTCATTCCATGAGGATTAACGCCAAATTCGAAATATCTATTTCAAAATAAATGCGGTGTAGACACTTATTTCAAAATAGGGGGGGCCTCCAGCCTTCCCAGGGTGCCCTGGTGGCCACTCCAGCCTCAACCAAGAACACTCCTCTCCCTCCCCCCCTCCCCGGAGCCCTTAAAGGGGTTGACTCTAGCCACAGTGCCTGTGCCAGCTCCAAGCCTGCCAGCCCAGAGCCAGCAGTCACTGCCCCTGACCCAGTGGCCCCAAAACATGAGCCAGCAAGCCACTGGCAGCCAGCCCTCCACTGTTCCCCAGGAGCAGTCTGCCAGCTCCCAGGAGCCTGCCAGGGCCCGGAGAAGGCGGGCGCCTTTCTGGTCCAGGGTGGAAATCATGGACCTTATTCAGGTTTGGGGGGGATGCCCCCAACATCCATGATCTCCACACTGGATGGATATCCATCTATGGTGGATAGCTGCCAGCCTGGCCACCAAAGGCCACATGCGAACCCAGGAGCCGGTTTGCAACAAAATCAAGTTGGTCCGGCGAGACCCCCAACCCTGAGCCCTGAGCTTCCCCTCCCCCTTCTTTCCCTTGCTTCCCCCTTCCAGGTCCCTCCTCCCTGGTTTCTCCCTCCCCTCTCCCTTCTCCCACCTCCTTTCCCCAGTCTCACCAGTTTCACCCCCCCCCCCAGTTTTGTTAAATAAAGAGAGTTTGTGTTCATGAAAATACATGTATTTTATTTGACATCAGGAAGGGGGGTTAGGGAGGGGTAAGTGGAAGGACATGAGGGAGGAATGAGGCACAAGCCCCCAGTGGGGCAGACCAGGGAGGCACTTAGTGCTCTTCAGGGTGGAAGCTCTCCCACAGGGCCTCCTGGATACTGCCAGACCCCCGATGGACCTCCTGGATGGCAGCCTGCAGAAAGTGCAGCCAGGCTCACAGCAACGCATCCACGAGAAGCACCAGAGTGCCCAGGGGCAGCTCCGGCTCCATGTTGCACAGTGCTGTGGTGTCCCAAGTGAGGGCAACCAGAGCACGCAGAGACAAAATGCTTTGCTGTCCCTCATCGAAGTAGGCAAGCAAGCAGGGAAACCTGAGAACTGGCTGTCCGGAGGGAGGGGGTTCCTTTAAGCACAGACCTCAGATACCCTCAGGCAGCAGCCACACAAAGTAACTCCTGACCTGATGCCCTACCGGACCTGGTTCTGGCCAGCCTTAAATGCGATTCAGCATCCACTCAGTGTGGACGCGCTATTTCAAAATAACAAAAAGCTATTTTGAGATGCATTTTGTGTGTAGATGCGTTATTTCGAAATAAGCTATTTCGAAATAATGCTGTAGTGTGGACATACCCTCAGGGGCCAGGCTGGGAGACTAAAGGGCTAGATTGACTCCTGCAGGATCTTACGGGAGTGCAAACCGAACCCTGTTGTGATGTCAGCTGTGCTTACAGAGGGGATTTACCTTCTGGGGAGAGTAGCTTTATCTTCTCCCTGGAAAAGCTACCAGGCCAGGCTGACCTGGAAAGGAGCTTCATTAGCAAATTTCCTGCTTCGCTTGGCCCAAATCTCTTGTGGCTCACATCCTTGTGGCACCAGCTAGCTCGGGTCTCTTGGGCAGAGTGAGGACTGTGGATTGCACTATTATGTCCTGCTTCTGGGAGACTTTGTAGCATTGGGTGAGTGGAACCTAAACTCAGCTGGAGATGTGCCTTATTAAATTATAAATTAATGGAGATTGCCTATCTCCTAGAACTGGAAGGGACCTTGAAAAGTCAACAAGACCAGTCCCTTGCCTTCACAGCAGGACCAAGTACCATCCCTGACAAATTTTTGCCCCAAATTCCTAAATGGCCTCTGCACGGATTGAACTTGCAACCCTGGGTTTAGCAGGCCAATGCTCAAACCACTGAGCTATCCCTCCCCTAATATTGCACCTTGTATTGCAATCCCCTTATTGCACCCAGGAGCCAGAAGCACTTGTAACAAAGCAGAGGGAAGCCCAATTTAACTTTTACATTCCTATATGTCCATGCAAATGGTTATTCCCGGTAAAGTCCTTTGTTCCAGTCCCCTGGTTTAGACTCCCTTAGGTTAGGGAGTTAGTAACCCACAGTGTAATGATCATCTGGTGTCTAGGCGCTGTTTTCACTGGTGTTCTTCACAGAGCAGTAACAAATGTGCCACACTATAACTATCATGCAGTTAGATATACCTCTGCCTGTGATTGATCTCAGCTACATTGTTTGTCACAGGGGGACTGGCCCCTTTAAGGCATGGGCCTGTCTGTACTAGGGAGTGGGGTGGAAACTCCCTGTGAATGGGGAGCTGAAGAGATAGGAGGGGGAGTGAGGGCAGCCAGTGAGACAGAGTGTGGTGAAGGGCAGTTACTCCAGAGGCGTCCCAGGTATACCTATTGCCTTTCTTTAAACAGGTCCTCAGTGGCTGGTGCCCAGTTCCTTGTGTTTCTCCCACCTCAGCAGTTGCACTCTTTGCACTCTATGCCTTGTCCTGTGTCGCATCTCACCCTGGCAGCTGGCTCATGTGCTCCTGTCCCTCCCCCAACCTGGCTGCCTCCAGTGAGGTGCATGGTGACTGGAAGGTGGGGCTGGGCTGAGCTGGGGAGTTCTACCTCCTCCTGCGTGAGTACAGGAGCAGACATAGCCATGTTCCCCGCTCTGACCTCTGCAAGATGTTGTAGGGGTGCCACACTTTCTTGTACCTGGTTAATGGCCTTTTAATGTGACTGGAGAGAAGACACCTGGTCTATATAAAGGGTCAGGCAGCAACTGGGAGAGAGATAGGCAGGAAGGGGCAGTTGGGATCTGGTGGAACTTCCTGAGAGACAGAGAACTCATGTGCATCCTGCTAGAGTTTCCTCAGGAAGAAACTCCAAGGGAAGTTTCCCCATTGACCTCTTCAAGGCTAGGGAGAAGGAAAGTCCATGGAAATAATCCTGAGCTGAGCAAGAACCTAAGGGGGACTAAGAACCTAAACCCATAGAGCTGAGCCCATTTTTTGTTACAGGGTGGGGGTGACACTGTTTATTTGTATTTTTTGTTATGGTTTTGAGCTTGACTAGAGGCACTGGGGAGAAACCTGGGAATGTACCCCACTGATTGAAGAAGGATGCCAAAGAAGAGCCAGATTGTTGTAGTAATGTGTTGGAGTGTACTGTGTGGGATATTTGAAGTACTTAGGGCCAGGCCATTATTGAATTATAAAGTGAAGTAAAAGAAGTGTACAATGGCCCTTTTGTGGTGGGAAAACTCAAGCTGGGGAATTTGCAGGGCTACCTCTAACCCCGAGGAGACATCTCAGAAAGACATGCTTTGTTACAGTACCTCACACACAAGTACAGGGCTTGTCTCCACTTTGATTAGACATTGGGTTAACTAATATATGTTTGTTATCCCATGGGAAAGACAACGTTTCATCGGTAAAGACTTAGTCTAAGAAGCTATTATGTACCAGCTGAGGGAAGTGAAAAAAAGGTGCATGCCACAGCAATTTAGACTCTTATCTTAATTTGGTATGATGCACTATGTTTATTTTAAGGGAAAATATGAATCAATTAAATTAGATTTTAATTATCCTGACAGTAGGTTGACAGTGGGATGCTTGCTAATTCATAGAGCAATAATGTTTCTCAGTCTGAACAGTCCCTAAATATATATCAACAATAATATATTCAGTCAAACAGTTTACCTTGTAAGCAATTTTAAATAATGAAGTGATGAATAACCCTGACAGGTTCTTAATCTGCATATGCACTGTGACTGATTTGGGAATTTCCTGTAATATTCTTGGAAGGTTTTAATGTATTAAGCTTCTTATATTACTGAAAGCTGGTATTGTATGTAACCTCTTTTAGGGGGAGATGTAATAGCTGTGAGATCTGGGAGTTCAAAAGACCAAACGGAAAATGTTCCAGACAAGTCCGGACTGTTGGGACAATAAGTGCAAAGTGGAATTTCTGGGAAATTCTTTGGGAGAGATTAATACAAATTCCTTAACTCCAGGTTTGCAAAAACCCAGCCTTTCAGAAGAAGATCATTGTTTGCTGATTAGCTGTTACAGAAAGTCAAGATCAAAAGTGTAAACCATATAAGAAATGGTTGATCTGCCCAGCAGGGGTTCTGCATGTAAGATGGATGAACTTGTAACCACAAGGGAATTTAGTTGTGGGGTTTGAAGGACTAAAATCTACCAGAGCACAAGGCTTGAGTTGGAGGGAAGGAAGGGAGGCAAACTCTAATAAGCTTCTTTCAATGTGTGCAGATTTTTTCATTGTTTTAATATGTTTTCTCTGTAAGGCTTTTACCTTGAGAATAAAGGTGCTTTCTTAGAAGGAGCTGTGTGGTAACTTGTAACTACAGACAATACAGTGATCATAGCCCTCAGAGAAAAAGCAAAGTGTGTGTGCTGATCCTTTTGACAGTCTTAAAATCCCCAGTCAGAAAAGAGTGGGACATGTGTTTCTGCCCAAGAAAAGTTACAGAGAAGCTGAAAACCTAAAGTGGGTGCCCTGACATACCAAGGTGTAGTCCAGACCAATAGAAAGCTATGTCATCCTCGCCTTGCAACTTGGGGTACCTTGCAATGCCTTACTGTTGTAGCTCCCAACCGGGGCTGCTCACAAAGAGCTTACCAGATGTGTTTGTGTAACTGCAGCATGCCCGTCATATCCTGGCTTTCAGTAACCTTGGTTATACTGCAAGGTGACCTCAGCAGAATTCCAGTCCCATATTTCCCCCCAGAAATGTATGTCTTATACAGCCGAATCCTCTCCTGGGCAGTCCAAATATACCAAGTCTGTTAGTCTGTTAAGGGAATAATATGTAAAAATTTGCCACTTTAAATGGAGTTATCCAGACACTTCAATTTAAACACAATGCTTAGTTAAAACAATAAAACAAGTTTATCAACTACGAAGAGAGATTTTTAAATAAGCATAAGTAGGGAGGCATTAAAGTCAGAAAAATAAAAATAAAATGCTCCAAGAAAAATAAAAATGCTTTCTTTCTACTGCTAAATATAACAATCTCTATTAGATTAAAGTGCAAGTGGGGTCTGAAGAATTTATCTCCTGGCAGCTAGCAGAGAGGTGAAGAGACTTCAGGAGTAAAATGTAATTATATGAACATACCGACTCTGCTTAGATATCTAGCAGAATCATATTACAAATCATAAAAAACAATAAATAGTCTAGTAGCACCTTAAAGACTTATAAAACATGTAGATGGTACTAGACTAGTCGTTGTTTTTTTAAGTTTTTCCAGTTATAGACTAACTCAGCTACCCCTCTGATGCTACAAATCATGTTAGTACTGAATGCAGGAGTAGTGAAATGTTGTTATCAATGACATTGTCTTTATTGTATGAGTAAAGGAGAGAAGAACTGTGCTTAACCTGTCCAAAATGAGTGGATCACCCTTAGCTGAAAGACACTCACTAAGCCAGAGGCTCGAATGCCAGGCCCCTGTGAAAGTAAAAGGGATGAGAGGGCAGCTGTCCAAGCCAGAAGGTGTGGACTTTTCCTAAGAGTACCAGTCTGATATAAATTGTTCCGCCCCACTGTTCAAAGATAGAACTAAATGGACTGAATTGTGAGCCTTTTGTTACGTTAAGTACTCAATGAGAGCTGTCAAATCACTTGAGGTGGGGCAGAGATTCTGCCTACCCTGCAAAGAACTAAAAATCTCTGAGACTGACCTACAGAGAACCCAGCAGATGTTTCTTTTGTCTTCTCAAGTACAAAGAGTCAGATAGAGTAAGAGAGAAGGGGGTCCCTTGGGCTGTTTGCCTCTCCTTTTTATAGTTTTGGTCCCCCTTTTAAAAAGCATTTCCAGATGACAACCAGGAGGCAAAGAGTCTGTGAGAAGAGATGCTCCCTGCTTGTTTTTTTACCTGTATGAACGTATTTGTTTTCTCCCTTTCTGCTTGATGACTGTGTTTACTTTTTTTTTTAAATGAAATTAAGACAAACATATATTCCTTTGTTTAAGATAGGCCTGTCCAACCAGGTTAGGGTGCTAAGTGAGTCAGCACGTATATTTTTAATATCATACTGGGGAGCTGTATAACTTTACACACAATGCTGCTACATACGTTTTGCTGCCATATTTCTGATCAGCAAGTTATGAAGTTGCTGGACCCTGTGAGGCAAGAGCTCTGGCTGCAGCCCAAGCATCTATGCCCTAGTCAAACAGCCCTTTAGTGTGAGCCTGAGTCAGCTGCCAAAGGTCAGCCATGTGTGTCTAATTGCAGTGTAGATATACCCCCAAAAGGCAAATTTGATCTAGAGCTTGAAAAATACAGATAGGGTGCATCTACACAGCACCCTAAACTCAAAATAAGATACTCAATTTGCGCTATGCAAATTGCATATCTTATTTCAAATCTATTTTGAAATTTGGTGAAATAATGCACTATTTTGGGTCATCCCTTATCCCTCATGCAATGAGGATTACTGGGACGGCTAAATAGAGTGCCTGTTATTTCGAAAAATATTTCAAAATACTGGGTGGCTTGTGTAGATGCAGGGTAGCTATTTCAGGATAGCTCCGGTATCCCAAAATAGCCGTGCAGTGTAGACGTACACATAGAACATGGGGATGTTTGAAGATGTATTGTAACCTCTTATGACACAGGCTACAATAAAAGAATTTGCAAAAATGAAAGGAGGAGAAGATGAAGGCCTGGGTGTGGATTTGAGCAAAAGGGGAGGTGAGAAGAATGGCATGAACGAACAAGGCTGGAGCTAGGGTAGAAGAATACAGTCTGAAACTGTGTCTCAAAGCTTACTCATGGCCAGGTACGTCTCTTGTAGACAGGCTGAAATCATTTTTTTAATTAGTTTTTTTTCCTTTCCATCCTTACGATTTTTTTAAAAGCCTGAAGGGTTTTTAAAAAGAAAAATAAGAGCAAGACTATATTTTCAGAGGAAAATTATGAATTTCAACTTTGGTCTTCCCTGCTTTTGCTGGAGGACCTTTTGTGGACGCTTAGTGAGTTTTATTGTGAAATTTCACATCTTAATTAAAGGGTCGATGGTGCTGAATCTGTAATAAAAGCTTCTTGGCCACTGGCATTAAATAAATCAACTAAATAAAACCCAAAGTTTTAAACTGTAAAAATTCCTCTCCTCTCCCATTGATTATCTTTTTTCTTTTGACTGCTGTGATATCATGGTTTTGCTCCTCTAGATTAAATGAGACCTGCATTTCTAATGTCAAAACATTTTTTCCTTCTTCTTTTGGGTCTTTTTAAAATACATCATAGAAAATTAGAAGCAGAAAAAAAAAGAGCAACTAACTCTCTCTTGCAAGCACATTTTAAATCAATGGGATTACTTGTGTAGACCAGGCAAGTAGGATTTGACCCTTAAAGACTGAGGGTGAGGAAGATAAATCAAGAAGCAATCAGATTTTAATTACCCTTATTTCCTCTTCTCTCTACTTTCAAATGTCAAAACTGCTGACATTTACACCAGCTAAAGTTTATTTCTCTCTTTGTGATAAACTTATAATTAACATTTTCTGAGGATACCATTTTTTGAAGTGGATTGTAATGTCTGTGAAAGATGATAGGTTAACAGCACTGGAAATTATCCTTGTTTATCCAGCAAACAGGTACACAACAGACTGAACTAATGCAAGACTCTCAATGTGGCCCTACTCACTGCATCCTTCAGTCTGGAGGGACTACCACAAAGGTAGAAATATATCTTTGCCCATTCAGTCCTTACCCTGTTTATAGTGCCAGGCAAGGTGCCAATAGTCAAACTGGTTGTTTTTGATTTTCTGAGTACATATAGTACTTAACATTTTTATAATTTATGTAATTTGAATCAATCCAGACTGACCCTCTCCAAATTATTTTAAATTTAAATTTTCCAAATTTTCAACCAAAAAAAGCAAAGACCAAAATATTGAAATTTTAATTAAACAAAAACCCTTTTCAATTTTCATTTTCCTTCATCTCTCTCATCTTTATGATTTCCTTCTTTATCATTGGCAAAATATGGGGAGGGGAGAAGGAATAGGAGGAAGAAGAAAGAAGAGGAGGGAAAGTGAATATTCACATTTTTTGTTTTGATCAAATTTAAACCCTAAAATTTAGTAAAAATGTCCATTTTCAGAATAGGCAATTTTTCTTTGAAAAAGGTTTGAATGAGAATGTTTTGGGCAGCGTTAATTAATACACTTAGGGTGTGTCTACACAGCATGGCTATTTTGGGATATCAAAGATATCCCAAAACAGTTACCCCATGTCTTAACAAGCCACCCATTATTTCGAAATATTTTTTGAAAGAACAGGCATGCTATTTCAGCATTCCTGTTAAGGGATGTCTTGAAATAGTCATTATTTTGAAATTTGGTGCTGTGTAGATGTGCCACATTTCAAAATAAGCTATTTTGAAATAGAATCAAAATAAGATACACAATTTGCATAGCACAAATTGCGTATCTTATTTTGAGTTTCGGGTGCTGTGTAGATGCACCCTTAGAAAATAGTTCATACAGCTGTGGTTAAAATAAATTAATAAATGCATAAAAGATACATCAGAGTAACAGAATAGTTAAGGGGAAAGTCTACACTAACAAAAACCCTGCTACATCAAGTCTCAGTGTACATCTGGACAGCGGCAATACTTCGGGATACTTTTGGTATCCCAGAATAGCTATTCTGTGTCTTTTAAGCAAGCCCATTGTTTTGAAATATAACGGGCTCACTATTCCGACATCCCCGTAAACCTCATTCTATGAGGCTTAAGGGAAGTTTTGGAATAGCAGTGTATTTCAAAATTTGGTGCTGTGTAGACAACGCCAAATTTCAAAATAAGCTATTTCAAAATTAACTCAAAATAAGCTATGCAATTTGCATAGCTCAGACTGCGTAGCTTATTCTGAGCTAAGGGTGCAGTGTAGACACACCCTTAGACCTTGGTCTTGGGTTTGTACTATGGGCTAAAAAATACCAGGGTAGCTGTATCTGCTCAGGCTGGAGGGTGGGCTGTGAAGTTAAGGGTGTGGCTCTCAGAGCCCAAATGGAAATGTCTGCTTCCATAGCATGAACCCCGCAGATCCAAGTCTGGAGACCTGTGTTCTTAGACTTGCTGCTGTGTTTTTTCTTTTTTAGCATTGTGAACATACCCTTAGTAGTCCCAGTAGCAAAGCTAAAATCATTGGAAGTTGTGGGGACTCTGCCCTTCTCAGACATCAGGCTCTTTATTCACTTGCAGTCACCCAAATCTGTCTGAACCAATCCAAACTATTTAAGAGTCTCTTGCCATGATTCACCATTACCTTCTTTCCTGTGTAGTCATTCGGGACTCTGTAAAGTGGATGAAATGCTACTGAATCAGAATGGTAATAATGAACACTCACTTTGCAGAAGTACAAATGACTGCATAAGTGACAGCAGGATTTGCAAAGATCATTATCATGGCAAATCCCATAGGGATGTGGGCTCATTGGGAATAAAGTGCTACTCAGATCGATGTCTGGTGCTTAAGGTGGTCTAGTGGCATATTCAATTTATATCTTATTGTGCCACTAAAGTTTTTGGTGCACATGTGACTGCTGGCCATGTAGCCTCATTCCTAGGTAGACACACTTTGGAATTTATTAGTTTTCCATTCTAGTAACAAGTCCACACCAAGAAAGCTGTCAAAACTGAGCCAGTGCTAATAGTGGTGGTTCCTGGGTTTGGCTTTTAAAATCCTCTTTCTGATCTTGTTCTGCCTCCATATGGATGAAGACAATGATAATCAAAAACTTCAATACCCTGTTTCTGAGCCTTTCTCAGTTCCCAAGTTTCATTTCCAAACAAGCTGGTGTAGCTGTGTTTCTGCAGCTTCACGGCATACTTGATGTCATGATGTCCACCCAGTGGCTGCAGAAGGGCAAGAAACATATAGTAGCAGCTGCTGCTGTCATGAGTGTCCATCTCTTTCGAGCATCCTCCTATACTTTCTGTAACACTGCCCAGATATTTTACAGTTTCCCTCTGAGCAGGTGAATACTGAGCTGATTGTATTATGGAGCTGGAGGCGGCTTGATGGTACTGGCCAAGGACTTCGTTTACCTTTTACATTTATCTCCTTGTAATTTCAGTCAGCAGAAGTGACTGTGACCTTACTGGAGTTTTGTTCTGTATTTCAGGAGTAGCTGTCAAGATCCATATTAGAATCCATGGCAGGATTTATCATTGTCAAGTTATTTTCTCAGTTTTATCCCATTTCTTCCATGTAGATCTCTTCACTATTCTGCAATGTGACTGATGTAGCTTGGAAGCTGCTGGGGGCCAGGAGTGGGCTGGCAGCCAGCCGGGGAGCTGGCCAGGAGGCCAGTGCCCCTGGGAGAGTCCTTACCTCCCCTGATTTTGCAAACTCCCTTGTCTGGGACCACCTAGGTCCCAAAGGTGCCAGACCAAGGAGGTCCAACTTGTATAAGTTTATCACTTTGGTTCCTTTTTAAGGTTCTTGGCCATTTTAATATTTCAATCTGCCACTCTTTGTCAGCTCTTTTCTCCCCTCTGTCTAAGCAACTCAATGAAATAAACCATGACTTCTTTTCTGCCTCTGTAAAATGGAAATAATGCGTACCTCTTAGAAATGCAGGGAGGCTTAGTTAGTCTTTGTAGAGAGCTTTGAGATCTAAGGGGATGTATATTGAAGGCATGAAGAATGTTATTACTGAACTGAAAGTAAACAAGCTTCACCAAAACAAATCCTCATAGCTAAGAGGGTATGGCACATGCAGACCACTTGTTGAAGCCTGAGCCCTAATTATAATATTATAAGCTCTTCAGGGCAGAGAATGTATTTTCTGTGCTGCACCGTGCCTAGCACAATATCTATCTGGGTACTTGTATAGCCCTCATCATTGTGAGCGCCTCTTGATCTTTAAGAGAGTATATCCTTACAATACCTCCATGAGGCAAGGAGTTATTATATTCACTTTGCAAATGGAGAACTGAGGCACAGAGTAAATGAAGTCACTTGCTCGAGGTCTCACAGGAAATCTGTATCTGAGTTTGGAATTAAATCCAGGTCTCCTGAGTTCATCTGTTTCGCTACCCACTATGCCACCTTTTCTATCCTATAACAGGAATAATATATGCTGGCAGACCCCGAAGGCCGCAGTCAATTGCAATAGAACCTTAGAATTACAAACACCCCGGGAATGGAGGGTTTTTGTAACTGTGAAGTGTTTGGAACTCTGAACAAAATGTTATGCTGGTTCTTTCAAAAGTTTACAACTGAACACTGACTTAATATAGCTTTGAAACTTTATTATGCAGAAGAAAATGCTAATTTCCATTTTCTTTTACTAGTTGATATTTAACACAGTACTATATTATATCTGGTTTATTTAATTTTTTCATCCGCTGCTGCCTGACTTTATACTTCTGATTCCAAATGTCGTGAGTGGCTGACCAGACAGTTCATAACTCTGGTGCTAGTAACACTGAGGTTTTATTGTCATAAAATTAGCTCAGTGACTAGTAAGCTATGACATACAGTTACTTCATTACGTCTGTACGCAAAGTAAACAAAAATCTATTTTCCATCTTGTTCTTTTTTTTTTTTTTTTTGTCTTGCCCTTATGTCACCGTGTGTCCTACTGGCTGGTAGGTTTTAATTTGAATGTACTTACAATTGTGTAGACTGTTATTGTAAAAGTTAATTTTTACCCAATGCAATTTAACACATTGTTCTAAAACTTAGACATGCTGGTGCCATGGTATTCAGAGATAAGGATCCATCTCTTGAACCAAATACTTTGGAACTTTCTGAATGATCTGTGCTTCACTGATGCACAGCTAGAGCACGTTCTGATTTTGAGAGGTAAAGTGATCCTACCCATTACAGTCTATATTTCCAAACTGTGGTGTTTGTCCATATGCAAAATAGTTAGGATCAGGATGACATCAACTTAAAGATTTAAAAAGATGTTTGAAAAATCAGTATGACCTGAAGGAAAGCACCAGAACTATCATGATTAGAATTTTTTCCAGCTCTTCATTCAGTCAGTGAAATCAAGTAAAATTTATTTTAAAGAAGGCTTGCTCTCCAGATGCCATACCCCAGCTTTGTTAACATTGATCAGACTTGGGGGCTGTTACTCTGAAGAAATTCTGTAATATTTGGTCTGTGTCTTGAGGATTGGCTGGGCTTGACCTGAAATATATGATTTTTTTAAATTGTGCATTTGTTTTGGAACAGAATGAAATTTGGACATAATGAGGTCTATTGTTTTAGGATGCATTCATATGGTGACTCTGCTACATGATTACCTTATGGAAAGAGTACTTTTTAACACATCCCTTTGAACTACATATGTTAAAACCTAGTGGTGATGTGTTTAATGAGGACACTTGTTTAGTTATTGCTGATGCAGTTGCTAGCAGTTCAGTTTCCTCCTTCATCCATTTTTCCTACTTTACTGCATGTCAAATATTATATTACCCCACCATGTATCATACATGATGGTTCAAAAAACCCAAATAGAAGTGCTTAAAAATTGATTGGTGTAATCCTTCTTCACTCATCCCTTCCTACCATCAAGCTGTCATGGGTCTGTAATATATTGGGCTAGTAGTTCTTAGAGTAGCTAGAGTTATCACTAGTGCTGTATGTAGCTATCAATTCACGTCAGAGCATTTTTGCTGTAAAAACACTGATTTTGTAAGAACATAGCTAGATGGCTAGACAGTGTTGTGGTTTTTTTCAGCTGCAGAAGAGCTCTGTGAAGCTCAAAAATGTGTACCTTCCATCAATAGAAATTGGTCCAATAACAAATATTACCTCACATGTCTCTCTCATATATTTAAGTGTAAGAGGTCATCAAAACATTTAATCTGTGTGTGCTCACAGTGTGTAGTCTGTATTACCTGAACTCTTCAGGGTTTTAGAAGAATAGCAGCCTCGGAGATCTTTCCCAAACATAGCCGAATTCTGTCAGCAAACACAGAGTCTGGGGATCTCTGTGCCTAGCAGTATTCCAGCCGTTGGTTAAATAGCTGACTATATTCAGTTGCTGGTGAAACAAATCTGTAACCTGTGTTCAAAGTGGTATCAGGACTGGAATCAGCATCTAAAAATACCCATGCCCTGGATCTGTATAAGGTTCTCATTCTATAAGGCACCATGTTGTATCCAGCTATATTAGGTAAGAACATACAAACCCTCATTTCACCCAGCTTTGCTCCTGTTCTCTCTTTAATAGAGACAGAATCCTGGTTTAGAGCAGTGAACTGAGAGCTAATTGCAAATTCCATCGGATCTGTTGCCTTTTCAGGTGACACGTACTCCGCTCTCAGTCCATAAAACTCACCTTGGTAGTCCAAACATTATCCTAATGGCAGGCTTTGCAAGAAGGTAGAGGGACCCAGCCTGCATAGCAGACATGTCTTGGTCCTGTGTCAATCAGCCATTGAGTGTGGGTTATCTTGAATTCCTATATTTGTAGCTTACTTCCCCTAACTCAGCTATGACTGGCTAACCTATCAAATGGTGAATAACTGTAGGACCTACAAGGCTCCTTGCCCACAATAAAACCTTCCTATACAGCTTCTAAACATAGAGGCTGTGTCTACATTGGCACCCTTTTCCGGAAAAGGGATGCTAATGAGACAAGTCAGAATTGCAAATGAAGCGGGGATTTAAATTTTCCCGCTTCATTTGTATAAGCTATAACTGCCGCTTTTTCCGGCTCGGGCTTTGTGGAAAAAGCGCCAGTCTAAACAGCGACTCTTGCAGAAAATAAAGCCTTTTCCGGAAGATCCCTTATTCCTCTTAAAATCAGGAATAAGGGATCTTCCGAAAAGGCTTTATTTTCCGCAAGAGGAGACTGGCGCTTTTTCGTCAAAGCCCCGAGCCGGAAAAAAGCGGCAGCCATGTTTATACAAATGAAGCGGGGAAAATTTAAATCCCCGCTTCATTTGTAATTCCGACTTGTCTCAATAGCATCCCTTTTCCGGAAAAGGGTGCCAATGTAGACACAGCCAGAGAGTAATAGCCTACTTCTGGATGTTTCTAGGCTATTCTATCTGCTTCCCACTGCATATGTGTAGAGACACAAAAGTATTCCAGATAAAATCCATATTTCCTCTCGACTGCTTCTTTCTTTTTCCTTCCTGGACAAAAAACAAACAAACAAACAAACAAACAAACAAACAAACAAACAAACAAAACAAAACAAAACAAATGCTACAACATAGAGAGGTTGTGCTAGTAGAATGGCTATGTGGAAATTTTTGGGCTTCTATAAATCTTGACAAATGAACTGGTTCACAGCTAAACTGCCTGCCTTTTCAATTACCCAGTAAGTGGATTCACAGAGGTGTCATAGAAGAAATAATCTGAAAACAACATGGTTGCACAAAGGAAACAGCTGGTAAAACTTGGACTGCAAAGCCTTTATTACTGGTGATGGTGAAGGTTGAGTTTGAGAGGGCTGATAGCTAGAGAACAACCCCCTACTGATTCTTTTAACTTGTAAAATGGAACATGTTTAATGTGGATATCAGTTAGGCACATGACTGTGGAATTCCATGGTGATATTTCTACAAAGTTAGTTAGGGATGCTGAGGGCACTTTCATGCCTTATAAGATTCTGAAGACCAGTCCTGAATTATCACCAAGTCACAGTACTGTCCTACCCCATTCTGAATACTGATCCTGCCTCATTCCAGCAAGGACTGCAGCTGGACAGGAAAGGTCATGCTGGCTCCTGTTCAAAGGAGGCTAAGAATTGAGGTAACTACATTTTAGGTGTCCGGTATTTTCTGGATTTTTTTTACCGGACACGAGGTGAAAATACCGGACTGTCCAGGTCAATACCGGACACCTGGCAACCATAACTGGACATCTAAAATGTCCGGTATTTTCTGTTTTTTTCCCTGCCAGGTGGTGAAAATACCAGACACCTGGCAACCCTACGACACACTCAGCAACTGGGCCCAGCCCCTGCCCCACCCCAGGACCTCTGTCCCCAAACCTCCTGCTTACCTGGTTCCACAGGGAAGCTCCCTTCTGGCTCGACCAAGAAAACAAGATGGCCACCAGCAAAAAACCTAAAGACCTGAGTAAGGGGAAGCAATGGCTTCCCTGGGTCTTAGTGCTCAACCTCTTCTCTTCCTATCCCTATTCTGACTCTGCATGCAGTTAAAGGGGCCATGCTGTTTTAATGCTGTTTTATTTATTTATGTATTTATTTTTTGCTTAATAACTCTTGGGGTCTTTTTTTTTTCTCAACAACTTTGGTCTCCCCCTCCCTTTTTTTCCCCCCTCAACAGAATTTTTTTCCCCGGTGGTTTTTTTTTTTGGGGGGGGGGGTGTTCGGTATTTTTGTGGAAACAATGTGGCAACCCTAAATGTTCACACAGAAAGGGAGTTGGACTGCAATGGCTGCAGGGAAGATGTTTCCTCAGGAAGGAAGAGGTAAAACGGAGAGTGGCTTGTCTGAGGTTAATGCTGTTTTCTGCCTATTGTATCTGCTTAATAATTCAAGAAGATTTCAGGTACATGAAAGTACATTACATCTCTGTGTTGCTGCCAAGTTAGATCTATAGTGATTCATTTGTCAGATGTAAATGTTCAATTGTTTAGTGTTATGTAACTAATAGCCTGTAAAAGTTTAAGGGTCAGAATGATGATTTCTATGGACTCAGTATAGAGTATGTAATCTGACTCCTGGACTCCATTTTTGCTATCATGCCTGTCATCTTCCAGATACTGTGTCCAGGCAGGCTTGTAACAGAAGAAACCAGTTTTTCCTGCCAAAGATAACCCCAGCATTCCAATATCTCAGGACTTTTCCCACCAGAAGTTCTATAAAAGGACTTTATATAGCGCTTGCACAGGGCTATCCATCTGAGAGACAGTGTGTGTAATACAAACCTCAGAGCTGTTCCAATGGATCGTCAAAGGATACCAGCATTCCCAAAACAAAACTCAGAAATGGAAAGCCTTCCTAGAACATCATTAATATCATAATCCTACAGAAAATTCAACTTACCTGTACCTCAAGGGCTTCTCCATCAGTGAAAACGAACATCATTCACTGGACTCCCCAGAGTCATCATTCACTGGACTCCCCTTTCCTCCTCAAAGGCTTGCAATTAGCCAGAGAATTGTAGGTTCTGGGCCTCATTGCTGCATGCACCTGTAAGTAAGTGGGAAATGGGTTTCCTGTTTGGGGTATTCTTTGTTAGTTTATGTGGCCAGGTTTTGTAATAGTTTGAGAGCTGAGCAACTTCATGCTCTGGAAATCAATCACTGTGCATTATTGGGTTTGTATTTATTTCCTCTTCCATGACCACCACCATCCCCCACTTTTATCCTGAGTTTGTATTTTTACCCTTAATATAGTTCTCTTTGTTTGCACCTCACCTGCTGTCTCCTTTTTTTATTTCTAACACACACCTTTCACATATGCTAGTTTGGTAATTCCACAGGTGACAGATCCTGAACAATAAAAATCTGTACCTTCTGGAAAAGGGGTTTTCCAATTTCTATTCCCTCTGCCATCATATACTTCTGAAAAGCGTGATCTTCTTCCCTTTGATGTAACCCATTGAATAAACGTGGGCCCGACAAATGCATGCTGCAGAGAGGCTATATAACTTAAAATCTCATTTTTTTCTGTGATTTAAGAAGTGGGTTGGTGTGTGGCAGGGAGTGGGGGGGAAGACAGTCTGTTGAGACTGGTTCTTCCCTTGTTGTGTTCTATCACTTTTTGTTGGGGACATATTGTACCCTTCAATCTTTTCCTCATCCATTTACTACTTTGAGTCAAATCCCAAACCCTGTACAAAGCTTGTCATGCCCCACTCATGCCTTATGAAAATTGGCATATAGATATGAATATGCATAACTTGAAGATTAATTATGCAAAACAGGTTATGTTACATAACACTTTTACAGTTACAATCTGCTGGATCTGTTTATCCTATTTTTGTGCATGTATCATTCAGAGTTAGAAATATGAAGTGTGAATCTGTTTATAGTTCTAAATGTGCTATTGAGGGCCATTAGAAATACTTCAGGTTCTTAATGATTCAGTACTCAAACCAATGACTTATGTTGGTCATGTTTGTCCTATAAGCCCAAACTGTGGTTGGTCCTAGAAAGACATGTGACCATGGTCCTGGAATCCATTTTGAACCTAGTATTTTCCATGGGGATGTGGGAGTACTGAACAAAGGTTTCCCACACTGGGGAAAAATCAATTTAAGCAATGGGACGCAATCAATCTTGTTTTTAACAGGCCTCTGAAGCTGCTTGACCCACCCTAAGAGAATACCTGACAACAAAGGACTCTGACAGCTGTAGACCTAAGCCAGAGTAAAGATCAACTTTGACTGAAGATCTTTACCTGAGATCAGAACAGCAGTTTAGGGTTAGAATTTGCATGTAACAAGTTTCTTAGTGGATTAGAACTAGCTAATTGGTTTTTGTTCATTTTAATTTAGTAACTAACTTTGATCTGACTGTTTTCACTTGCAACCACTAAAATCCTACTTTTTGTGCTCAGTAAAAACACTTTTATTTATTATTAAGCCCAGCGTAAATAATTGTTACTGGGGGGAGCAGAGGAGGAAGCAACCATTGTGCATATCTCTCTTTCATTGATAAAGTGGGTAGACCTTATGAGCTTTTACTATGTACATCTTTTACACAGAGTAAGATGGATTTGTTTGGGGTTTGGATCCCTCTTGGGGAAGAGAGACATGATGAGTGTAGATAGTATTAGCATTGATTTTTTTACTGCATTATGCTTTGTTTAGTGTTTCCTGATAACCTAGCATCCAAATGAGTTTTTCACTTTAAAGAAAAACATCCTTCACCCTGAGAAATAAGAATATGTCCCAGCCGAGTCAGAAGCTGGTAGCACTGATGCCAACATTCATTAATAAAAAGTGTACTCTTTTTCTATTGTGTGGCTACCTCATAATCCTAAGCATGTTGCCAAAAACTTCAAATCCATGAAACTTCAAATCCACTGGCCACAGCTTTGTCCCTCTCCCCGTCGCCTTCACATTGCATAGCAGAATTTCTCCCTTGCTGGTCCTTTGCATTCTTGGTTTCAATGGCTTCTGCAGCTACTCTGTAGAAAACTTCTCCCTTTGTTGGTTTCCTGAAAATACTTGCTAAATTCTAAAGGTGGGTGGCTCTGGCTTCTGCTGAGTTTGAATTATAAGATAACTTAACCGGCCAAATTTATTTCTGACCTTAAGCAGAAGCAAGTCTACTGAAATCAGCTGAGTTGTGTCAGTTCATGCCACACGTTAATTTGGTTCAGTGCACACATGCTGAGTAGAGTCCTTGTCATGTGTTGATTTTTCACTGAAACAGGGTTTATTCACTCCCTGAATATAATGCAATTATGAAATATAAAGACACTTTTCATGACTCAAGTTCTGAGCTTAAAGAAATACTCAATTGGCAGTGGCTGTTAATAAACAGATGTAAGCAGTGTAAAAGCAAACAATGTGCCAACTTTTCTATCAACAGATTTAGAGGCGAGGATGTTTATATCTTCTATAGTTGTATTCAAATCCAAAGAGGAATTGGAATAGTGATCTGTCTCTTAAGTTGTGCTCAGATTTGATGGTTAGTTTTTTTCACTGCATTTAAGGTACTTATGAGACAAATGGTTGAGATAAATTTTAGATACCACTGATTTGGGGGATAACTGATTTCTGGTTCATCTAGTTAATGTATGGTTCTTCTTTCTCAGGTTCACAAAGTAACTTACCATAGGATTGATAGGGCTTTTTTATTTCTGCCACCAAATGCCTAGGAGGAGGGAGCTGGAGCTCATAGACTGATAGGTGGGAGCCTAATTCTGGATGTTTACCAGCCCCTTTACACCAGTCCAGCTGGAGTAAGGGCTGTTACGGTGGTTGACACCAGATGGCATTGTTGCACATAGTTTTACAGGTTTTATCCACAGTGCTCACATGCTAAGAAAGTATTTTGATGTGATTTATCTTGGGAAGAACTAATGCAAGCAGTGGGAAAGTTTCTTCCTAGCTTATTCTTTCCTATTACAGTCAATTCCTAGGTTAGAGATGCTCCCTAAGAACAAGGCACTGGCCTTTAACTAAGATTGCTGACAGAGATGCTTGCCTGCATGTTGTGACCACTTCTGTTCAAGGACTGGTATATACATTGTAGGTGAAAAAGTATTACACTGAGGCTACGTCTGTACTACGGGTTCTGCCGGAAAAGGCAATGCAAATGAAGCGCTGATTAGCATTTTCTGCGGTTCATTTGCATAATCTCTTCCAATCCATTTTTGCGCAAGGGGGTTTTGTGCAAAAACAAGCAGGGTGGACATTTCCTTTTTGTGCCCTCTTTTTGCACAAGATCCTTATGCCACCCCCTGAGAGGCATAAGGATCTTGCACAAAGAAGGGTTTTTGCACAAAAAGGAAACGTCCACACAGCTTGTTTTTGCGCAAAAAACCCTTGCGAAAAAACGGATCGGAAGAGATTATGCAAATGAAGCAAGAAAAAATGCTAATCAGCACTTCATTTGCACTGCCTCTTCCGGCAAAACCTGCAGTGTAGACATAGCCTAAGAAAATAGCCATGCTCTGTCACTGATTTCCCTTCCATTGGAAAACAAGGCAGCAAGGCTCAGGACTCTGCTATTTCTGAGTAGAGTGGTGAGAAAGCCATATACCTCATCAGAAATGGTAACCAATGTTTTCTAATCCCCTAGGACTGCTCTGGTTAGAGTCTAAGACCTTTCTGGTTCTAGCTCATTTCTTGGATCTTGGAGTTGCAAAAGTAGCACAGAACACATTTGCATCTCTTTCCACATCAGTTCAGCCCCAGACTTAACTTGTCTAGAACAGAGACTCAGGTCTTGGATAGGGGAAGAGGAGGAGGGAAGGGATTACTTTGTATAGAGTGGCCACCAGGGCACCTGTGCTATTTCCTGGAGGCTTCTTCTTACAAAAAAACCTCACTCCTCCCCATCCACACACGCCTTTTTCCGAAAGAGCTCTTTTGGAAAAGGCGTTCTTCCTTGTAGAAAGAGAATTACCAACGTTGGAAAAACCCCTCTGTTCTTTCTATTTACTTTCGAAAGAACACGATTGCAGTGTGGACATTCTGCAAGTTTTCTCGGAAAAACAGCCATTTTTCCAACAAAACTCTGTAGTGAACACATACCCTTAGGCTCTTTTGAAAACCTCACCTATAACCTGTTAAATATAGGCAATATTTATTGACTTCAGTTTGAAAAACAACTAAAAGACCCATATGCCGGCTCTAGATTTGCAAACATGCCATTAACTAAACCAGTTAAATCTCAGCATCCTTTTGGCCCTTTCATTGTTGTGGGAAGCATACCCTCAACTTTCTTCAAAAACTCTCCCAAACAGGGGTCTTTTGCAGTCACCACATTCAGACTGCTTTGGGAGGGAATGTGTTCCAGGGTCCAGGGCCCTCATGCAGAACACCCTGCCAGCTCCTCTATAATTCTGGATATTCACATTAAGCATCTCTGCTGACCCCAGGGCTGTGTCTATACTGGCGCGATCTTGCGCCAGAGCTATGCAAATGATGCTCAGCATGGAATATCGCCGAGCCTCATTTGCATAACTAATGAGCCACCATTTTTGCGGAAGAGGCTCTTGCGCAAGACGGAGCTGTCTACACTGCCCCTTCTTGCGCAAGAAAAACCCTCTTGCGCAAAGCCTTTATGCCTGAAAATAATCAGCATAACGGCTGCAAGAGGTTTTTCTTGCGCAAGAAGGGCAGTGTAGACAGCTCCTGCGCAAGAGCCTCTTCCGCAAAAATGGTGGCTCATTAGTTATGCAAATGAGGCTTGGCGATATTCCACGCTGAGCCTCATTTGCATAGCTCTGGCGCAAGATCACGCCAATATAGACACAGCCCAGCTGTGGCAGTGGGAGAGAATATTTAGCTCTTTCCTTTATGTTAGAAATGGGAATGTAACATATACAAAGTCCTATAACTTTTTGTTTTGTTTTTACTTTTACTGATGCTCTGGAGGATAAGGCATTTGATCAGAATCAAGAGGCAGTGATGATGATGAATAATTGGCCTACTTACTTTCAAAGCTGGAATCCCAAAATAAACTCCATAAGCCCATTATGTCATCTATGACTGAAACATCTTATTTTAGGAAGGGCTATTAATGTCCGATCCGAGCGTGTCTGACAAACCATTTTACTATAAAATACCATCTGCTCCAATAGATTTTCTTTATAGCTGATGTGTTAAATCTTTTAAATGAGTTTATTACCTTTTCACTTTAGAAACCTAGAGAAGGCTACAAGAGCTGACAAAAACAGTTCCTGGTTCTAACAAATGATCGTCATCTTGTGAATTAAGACTACAGGTTGTACCTCCCTTAACCAGGACTCCCTGATCCAGCAACACCCGGACCACAGATGTTCCTGGACCACAGAGCCCAGGAATGGGAAGGTTTGA
Source organism: Rafetus swinhoei (assembly GCA_019425775.1). NCBI lineage: Eukaryota > Metazoa > Chordata > Testudines > Trionychidae > Rafetus > Rafetus swinhoei. Next base: position 27,988,694 of record CM033440.1, read on the forward strand.
CAGTGGGGCAGGAGTGCCATAGGGGGAACCGGCAACTCAGCTGGGAGTCCAGTGTCGGGGGGGAGGAACGGGCAGCAAGGTGGGGAGCTCTGGTCCCAACTGCAGCCATGGAGCTCAGCCCCAGCCTCGTTCAATATGTTCAGTTTATAAAAAAGGAAAAAAAGTTTTGAGAGGTGACTTGGTTACTGTATATAAGTAACTTTATGAGGAGAAAATATTGGGTAATGAAAAGTTCTTTAATTCTAACAAACAAATGCATAACAAGAACCAAAGGCTGAAAGTCAAAGTTAGATAATTAAAATAAAAAATAAGGCATAAATTTACAACTGTGATGGTGAATTAATCATTGGAATAAACCAGAGAAAGTAGTGCATTTTCCATTCTTTATGTCTTTAGATGACTTTCTGGAAGATATACTTGAGATGACCACAAGGTATTAGGCTCAATATAGGGGTAACTGAATGAAATTTGAAGTCCTGTGATACAAGAGGTCAGACATGATTTAATGGCCCCTTCTGACCTTGAACTTTATAAATTCTTCAGTTTGTTTACTTTGTGCATTTGATGGCATTTTGTCTACAATCACTTTTCACTGTGTTTTCTGCATAGTCAGTTCCTTCCTTTTTGAAAACACTTTTATAAACATCAACAGGGTAGCAGAAAAACCTGCAGGAAACTGGTCTAAAGTAATGGCTTTACAGCAAAGAAAATTCAGAGCATGCAGTATTATTTAAGGAGTGCTCCACCAGAAAACTGATCAATTTTAAAATATCAAATTAGAAAGCATCCTTTTAACAAGAAGTCAGTCAGTGCTTACCTACAGAATGGAATAGCTTTGACAAATAATGAGGTGTCTTGCCAATTAAACAATCAAACAAAGTAAGTAAAAATAATCTTGCAAAGAAAACATTGCCAAGGCTATAATGAGCCTCAGAGCCGCTGGGAGACGTTGATGTGTGACAGGGTAACAAAGTGAAAGTCGAGAAGCTTGGTATATGGCCAGCCTGTTCTAGAGAGTCAGGAACACAGTGCTCTAAAGACTTGGGGCTATGGTCATCAAATCACTTCCTGCTCTCTCCCTTCCCTATCTACAGAGATAGATGTGCTTGGGGAAAAAGGAAGAGGGTGGCTGCTAAGGCCCTGCTTCCCTTTTCATTGCACATTGGTAAAACTTGGAAGCATTTGCACTAATAGTATTGTGTCAGTGCCTCAAGGGTTTGACCATTTGGAAATCTCATATATATATATATATATATATATATATATATATAACACCCCCTTTTTCCTCCCCAGGTTACTTGGGAGCAGGTCACACTCACAGGTGTGCCTGGGCGCCTGATGGTTTTAACATAAAAGGAGATCCTGAGTACCCCAGTGGTGATGTTGTTTAGTTGGGGAAACCCTGTCCACCCCCTTGCTGCTGTCCCTTGCTCATAAAGAACATATAATGGTGGTGTCTTCACCTGGCTGGCCCTGTACACACTTAATGGTGTGCCTTGAGAGCCTCCAGGGATAACATTATTCCAGCAATAATCTGGATCTAGCTCCAGAACAACAATTACAAATCATAAATAGTATACATCTGATAGATTACAGTAGAAAGAACAACCTTTACTTAACAACTTAAAGAAACAGAGGCTAACAGATTAACAGTGAATAACATTGACAAAGTACACAGAAATAATAGGAAGGTATCTATCTGGCATTTGCATTGCCCCTGTTTATCACAACCCAGAGTATGCACTCCTCAGGACTCACAGTACCATACTCTTGCTTGCGTGGGCGCACTTGAAGATTTTGCAGCTGGAGTGGATGATTCTAGTCTCCTTCTGTGTGCTGGGTGCAGAGTAGTACTTCTAGCCACAGGTACAGCCAAAGGGAATCAGAAGCAGTCTGCTAGATTCCAGTCCCAGAGGCTCTGAATCCAAGTTTGTAGCTGCAACCTAACAGCTCCTGGACTAGCTAAAACTCCTCCACAGCAGCCTGGCTCCTCTTTTCCAAAAACAAAGAGAAGAGTCCACAGACTGCTGAGAGTTTCTCCATACATGTGGAGAGACCCAGCACCCAAACAAAGAGTCACTTCCTTCCTGGTTTCCTCCAGGGCTCATAGGAATTGTAGTCTCTGGGGCTAGATTGCAGCACACAGGATCTTCCCAGAGAATAAGCAGAGGCACCTTTAGTAAGGGGACTATATATATATATATATATATATATGTATGTATATATATATATATATATATAAACCAAGGAGGCAATGTAATTTTATCTAACAGTTCTTAAACAGAGTAGAAATAAACTGACCTAACACAAATAGGCAAATACACTGTAATCCCATTTCCTAGTTTATGGGGATACAGCCAGTATAACGACTATCTAGTACAGGTCATCCCTTCTGTAAATCGCCCTGGTATACATTGGTTCTGCACTAGCGTCATTGATGCTTGTGGGAACTATTACGTTTTAAGTCCTTCCATTCCCCGCTCTTCCGTTATGCAAAAAGAAAAAAAAAGACCAATTCACACAAATGGAAGTCAGACGAGGGAAAAAAAATTCCCACTTTAAGTCCTTTCACTATATGTTCATTTTTTTTAATGTATCTTGGACGTATAGCGGGGATGCCCTGTATTGCACTCACATCTAAGTGAGACTCAAAGACATGTTTATTAGGATCAGGAGGAAATGAAATCCACAAGCACACATTTGAGGTCTCATCTTGGAACATATACCTCTTCTGCTGCAGCTGTAGCATTTCATGCTCCTCATACTGCTGGTTTAAATCCCCATACTTGTGTGTGGCTTGACTTGAAGGATTAGAAAATGTAAATTTTTAAAAAAAGGGATGAGAAATATTAGGAAACTTGTTAGCATGTGGGATTACTCTCAGACCATGTGTAACTAGGCAGTGCTCTATCCTGAGACTACTGATGGGGAGAGGGAGGCAAAGAGGACAACTGCTCCAGGGCTCACTGATTCAAAGGAACTGGGGGCTAGTGGGAGCAGCAGCCCCTGGAGCCCCACGCCCTTTAAATCACTGCCAGAGTGCTGGGTGGCACTCTCTAGGAGGTTCTTAGGTCTGTCTGTGGAGGTGGAGGCACTGCACAGTACACTCCAGGCAGTGCTGTGGGGACACTGTGAATTGGGCAGTCCTGAGGGCTATCTGCTCTCAGCCCCACTCCTTCCACCTGAGGCCCTGCCCCTTCTGGGTGCAGGGAGCTGGCCCCTCCCACCTTGCCCCAGCTCTTCTTTCTGATTAGCTAATGGCTCAATCAGCTGTCACTGGGGAAACTAGCTGAGGCTACAGTGATCAGAGTGCTGACCCACCTGTCAGGCTGCCATACTGTGTCACACCAAGGTATGATCATGTCACATTTTAAATATTGAACTTTAATTAGATCACTAAAGCAGAATCAGTGTTGTGTGGAAACAATTTTGAACTGGGTATATTCAGTGTATACCAGCATTAACATTTAGGGTGTGTCTAGACTACATGGCTCCGTCAACGGAGCCATGTAAAGTAGTTTACTCAACACAGTCAATGAAGCGGGGATTAAAATAATCCCCGCTTCATTAAAATAAAAATGGCCGCTGCGCTGTGCTGACAATCAGCTGATCCGGCACAGCGTGGCAGTCTAGACGCGGAGCGGTCGACAAGGGAAGCCTTTGTCAACCGCTCCTGTAAGCCTCGTGAAATGAGGTTTACAGGAGTAGTCGATAAAGGCTTCCCTTGTCGACCGATCCGCGTCTAGACTGCCGCGCTGTGCCAGATCAGCTGATTGTCGGCAGAGCACAGTGGCCATTTTTATTTTAATGAAGCGGGGATTATTTAAATCCCCGCTTCAGTGACTATGTCGAGTAAACTATTTTACATGGCTCCGTTAACGGAGCCATGTAGTCTAGACACACCCCTAGATGTTAGCAGATATTGCTAGTGGTGGCTAATCCAGTTTATACCTTGGACCTGTCACAATCATTCCTCAAAATGGCACTGTTAAGATTGTTTTTCCAGAATTCATGCTGCAAAAGTGGCAAATATTAACTTAGGTCCTGACCCTGATAGATACTTAGCACCTTCTGTGAGAATCCTTAAGTCACACTGCATCAGGCCCCTAGATGGTAAGAGGTGGGTACAGGGATAGCAGAGATTTACAGCTGCTAGTGGCGGGGCGGGGGTATGAATTTGTTAGTTGCTTAGAGGAACTGCTGCTAGATATGGATGGCAAATAGGCACAGAAACCCATTACTCTTTCATCTGGTGGTTGTGGTAACCTGATGAATAGGAAGAGGGTCGGTTTTGTTTTAAGCTAAAATGGTTTTATGCTGTATTTATTTCCTTAAGTACTGACGCTGGTGTTTTCCTATAGATGAGCAGAGCTTGAGGGGGTTTTAACTTTTGCAAATGAGTGTTCTGGGTAGTTGAGCTCTGGATCCCATTTTCTCCAACTCCAATACATTTTCTGGGTTCAGAAATGTTCAGTTTTGCACCATCTCTAAGAAGAGAGAGTGGCAAAATCAGGCAGTGGGGGGTGCTGACAAATGTTGGGTTTTCATTCAGGAAAACCCAACTCAGCATGGTTTAGATTTAGGACTGGGTTTATATGAAACCCCATATTCCTGTGTAATAAAGGGTTTTCTGTTTTTCTAGCCTGTCAGGGGTCCCATACTTCTAGTGTATGTGTAGAGGGAAGATGCAGGGAGAGGAACAGTTAGTCTTCTAAAAATAGGAATTTGCACTAGGGACCTCAAAGGTTCACTTTATCCTATCTTGAGTTAAATTCCTCCTGGTTGCCAAGTATAAATGTTGGCATGGTCTGCTGTACCTTTCCTATTGGTGTTTCTGCTGCAGCCTAGAAAAGTAGGATTTCCTATCTAAGTTAGCGTTTTGTATAGTGCACCTTCCATGTTAAATGGAGGGGCCACCACAAAGTCCTTAGTGGACTTCGTAGAGTCTGGCTTTTCTCCCTTTTTGAGTTCTGTAAATTCTCTTGGAATAGATTGCTGTTGTGGGGATTGAGGAGGGTGGTTGTCATTGCGAATGTTAAATTGCAGTGCAAAAGCTTTATCAAATAAATAGGGTTTGAAATATTTCCTAAAAGGGATCAGACTCTGGATACATTTAACCTCCTATGAAATTTTGTTCCATAACTGCATCCCTCTAGCCTGAGAGTGCCTTGTCCACAGCTTTCATTTTTCATTCTGGACTTGAGTTTGTTCAGTGCTAGAATATAGTTTGCAAATATGCTTAGCTATGTAAAGGTGCTTTTCATCACTTGTCTCATGAAGCATAGGGAAAGTTCACCAGTTTGCATCAGAGTTCATTTTAACTTACTGAATATAAATAATCTCTACCCATTACCCAAATACTGTGATTTATGTTTGGCATCAAAATGAACTGCAGCATAAGAGAGTCGGTGCATTTCAACAGATTTCAAGTTCAAATAGTTAAACTCCAATTAATAAAGTACACTTTTTAAAACTTCCCTCGGCATGAGGTTTGTTACTAAAAATCCCTTTGATTTATTTAGGAATTTGAGTATGTTCAGCAAATCATTCTGTGACTTAATAAGCCATAAAGGACTTCCATTTAATGACAACTTGAATGCATAAAAGGCTTTTGAGTACATGTCTCAGGGGAAAAGTACATACACAGCTTTAGTTAATGTGCTTAGACTACTTTTATAGCTTATCATATGGAAAAAGGATGCATTAAACTGAATTTATGGTCCATTCAACCACAATCAAAAGGTCTGCATATAGGAGACGGAGGAGGCGCTCTTCCTGCATTAGCTCATAAAGAGTCACAAAATTTATTTTCCTTTGGTGTTGTATATCACAGGGCCAATATGTAAAAGAATGGTGTGCAGAATTGTTCACATAAACTTCCACCTAATTTGTGCATAAAAATATCACAACTGCATGTACAAATAGAGGATTTTTGCATCCATGTGGCCAGTTGCATACCATGACTTGTCTCACATGGTTGCTGTGTACAAATACCTGATTTACCATTACTGTTTGTGTAATCTGCATGCACATTAGCTGCATGCTTTCAGTTATCCAGGCCTGTCTCTGAAAACTTGACCCATAAAAATGATCATTATAGATAAAAAAGTATTTTGGATCAAATAAATAGAGGTGTGGTGAGCTGGAGGAGGAAGCTAATTATACCCAGTGATGATGCTAAATTAGCTGGTGTTTTTGAAAGCAGAAAGGAGAGATGGAGGGATGATTTATCTTTGAAGTTACAGTATCACTTCTCAGTAGAAAGCTGTTCATAAGGCAGCAAAGGAGAAATAATGATAATCCTCAGATTGTTATATGGAAAAATGTGTTCTGATATTAACTAATCTTTGTGATACTCCTTCAGCAGCAGCAAGCCCCCATTTCATAATAACTGGCGTACACAAGTGTAGCGACTTAGTTAAGGACCAGAGTAAAGAGTGGAGCCTGAAGAGCCTAACTTGCAAAGCCCAAGCTCATTCCTCAGAGAAGAAAAAGGGAGGTACAACTAAGGGAAGCTTCCAGATCGCAGGCCCTGGTTCTCATGGGGGACTTTAATCACCCTGACATCTGTTGGGAGACCAATACAGCAGGACACAGACAATCCAGGATATTTTTGGAGAATCTTGGGGATAACTTCTTGGTAGAAGTGCTGAAGTAACTGACCAGGGGCCATGTGCAGCTTGACCTGCTGCTCGCAAATAAGTAGGAAATAGTAGGGGAAGTAGATGTGGGTGGCAACCTGGGAAGCAGTGATCACGAGATGGTAGATTTCAGGATCCTGACCAAAGGAAGAAAGGAGAGTAACAAAATACACACCCTGGACTTCAGAAAAGCAGACTTTGACTCCCTCAGAGAACTGATGGGCAGGATTCCCTGGGATGCTAACATGAAGGGGAAAGGAGTCCAGGAGAGCTGGCAGTATTTTAAAGAAGCCTTATTAAAGGCACAGGAAGAAACCATCCCGATGTGCAGTAAGAAAAGCAAATATGGTAGACAACCAGATTGGCTTACCTGAGAAATCCTTGGTGAGCTTAAACACAAAAAGGGAGCTTACAAGAAGTGGAAACATGGACAGATGACTAGGGAGGAGTATAAATATATTGCTCGAGAATGCAGGGGAGATATCAGGAAGGCGAAAGTGCAATTGGAATTGCAGCTAGCAAGGGATGTGAAGAGTAACAAGAAAGGTTTCTACAGGCATGTTAGCAATAAGAGGGTGATCAGAGAGGGTGTGGGGCCCTTACTGGATGAGGGAGGTAACCTAGTGACAGATGATGTTGGAAAAGCTGAAGTACTCAATGCTTTCTTTGCCTCTGTCTTCACAGGCAAGGTCAGCTCCCAGACTACTGCACTAGGCCAGTAGTGCTCAACCTTTTTTAATTTGTGACCCCCAGGGCTAAAAGAAATTTTGTTGGGCAAAAAAAAAAAAAGTGCCGGGAACATTTTGTTGCGGCCCCTTTAATTTAAAGCTCCCCTGCCACTCCCCCCACCGCATATATCAGGTGCCAAGCCAGGAAAAAAATGGCGGCCAGCCCGGCGTTGTGACCCATGGGCTGCACACCACTGCACTAGTCAACACAGTATGGGAAGGAGGTGGGCAGCCCTCAGTAGAGAAAGAACAGGTTAAGAACTATTTAGAAAAGCTAGACATACACAAATCCATGGGTCCGGATTTAATGCATCCAAGGGTACTGAGGGAGTTGGCAAATGTCATTGCAGAGCCTTTGGCCATTATCTTTGAAAACTCATGGAGACTGGGAGGGCTCCCGGATGATTGGAAAAAGGCGAATGTAGTGCCAATCTTTAAAAAAGGGAAGAAGGACAATCCAGGGAACTACAGACCAGTCAGCTTTACCTCAGTTCCTGGAAAAAAAATAGCACTTGGAAGAAGGAAAAGTGATCAGGAATAGTCAACATGGATTCATCAAGGGCAAGTCATTCCTGACCAATCTGATTAGCTTCTATGATGAGGTAATGGGCTCTGTGGATATGGGAAAGTCGGTAGATGTGATATACCTTGACTTTAGCAAAGCTTTTGATATGGTCTCCCACAATATTCTTGCCAGCAAGTTAAGAAAATATGGATTGGATAAATGGACTGTAAGGTGGGTAGAAAGCTGGCTAGCCTGTCGGGCACAATGGGTAGTGATCAATGGCTCGATGTCAGGTTGGCAGTCGGTTTCTAGCAGAGTGCCCCAAGGATCGATTCTAGGGCCAGTTTTGGTCAACATCTTTATTAATGACCTGGATGAGGGGATGGATTGCACCCTCAGCAAGTTTGCGGATGACACTAAGCTAGGGGCAGAGGTAGATATGTTATAGGGCAGGGATAGGGTCCAGAGTGACCTAGACAGATTAGAGGATTGGGCCAAAAGAAATCTGATGAGGTTCAACAAGGACAAGTGTACAGTCCAGCACTTGGGATAGAAGAATCCCAAGCATTATTACAGGCTGGGGACTGACTGGCTAAGTAGCAGTTTTGCAGAAAAGGACCTGGGGATTACAGTGGATGAGAAGCTGAATATGAGTCAACAACGTGCCCTTGTAGCCAAGAAGGTGAATGGAATATTAGGCTGCATTAGGAGGAGCATTGCCAACAGATCTAGAGAAGTGATTATTCCCCTTTATTCAGCACTGGTGAGGCCACATCTGGAGTACTGCATCCAGTTCTGGGTCCCCACTACAGAAAGGATGTGGATACATTGGAGAGGGTCCAGTGGAGGGCAACCAAAATGATTAGGGGGCTGGAGCACATGAGGAGAGGCTGAGGGATTTCGGCTTATTTAGTCTGCAGAAGAGAAGAGTGAGGGGGGATTTATAGCAGCCTTCAACTTCCTGAAGGGAGGGTCCAAAGAGGATGGAGAGAGGCTGTTCTCAGTGACAGATGGCAGAACAAGGAGCAATGGTCTCAAGTTACAGTGGCGGAGGTCTAGGTTGGATATTAGGAAAAATTATTTCACTAGGAGGGTGGTGAAGCACTGGAATGGGTTACCTAGGGAGGTGGTGGAATCTCCATCCCTAGAGGTTTTTAAGTCTAAGCTTGATAAAGCCCTGGCTGGGATGTTTTAGTTGGGATTGGTGCTGCTTTGGGCAGGGGGCTGGACTCGATAACCTCCTGAGGTCACCTCCAGTGCTATGATTCTAGGTAGAAAGAAATCAGAAGTGACTTTTGTCATTTTCACCAGGCAGTGATTGTTCTACAGTAAGAGGCATATAAAAGATTCAAGAACTCACTCAAAGGTGTTATTTGTTGATCCTTAAAAAATTGTATATGACAGGTTTACCAGAGTGCAGATCAATATGTGTCAAGTTTTTGCAGTGCATTCCAGAGATGTCTTGCTAAATGAAAGTATCATTGTTTCATCAGCTATTATAAAAGTGCCTCTTTTCAAGACTAAAATAATCATAGATATAATTGTGATGCTCCAGCCCCATATTTTTTGGACTATGAATATGCATAACTTGAATATGTTTTTGTGAAACAGGTCACCTATCATTTAAGAGCCTGTAATCCCCTGAATGTATATATTCTATTTTTGTGCTTGTATCATTCTTATATGTGACGTTAGAAATATGAAGGGTAAACTTGTTTATTAATTCTAGATTTATTTAAGGAACTTACTGGCTTGGTACTCAAGTCAATGATTTGTAATTGGTATTAGTCTTCCTGTAAACCCAGACACATAGATGAACATAATTTGTTGGGGGAAAGTCAACATGGTTTCTGTAAAGGGAAATCATGCCTTACTAATCTACTAGAGTTCTTTGAGGGGGGTCAACAAACATGTGGACAAGAGGGATCCAGTGGATATAGTCTACTTAGATTTCCAGAAAGCCTTTGACAAGTTCCCTCACCAAAGGCTCTTAAGTAAAGTCAGTTGTCATGGAATAAGACAGAAGGTCCTTTCATGGATTGATAACAAAGGACAGGAATAAATTGAAACAAAGGACAGGAATAAATGGTAAGTTTTCTGAGTAGAGAGAGGTTACTAGTGGGATCCCCCAAGGGTTTGTCTTGGGACCAATCCTATTCAACTTATTAATAAATGATATAGAGAAAGGGGGAAACAGTGAGGTGGCAAAATTTGCAGATGATACCAAACTGTTCAAGGTAGTTAAGATCAAAGCAGACTGTGAAGAGCTTCAAAAAGATCTCCCCAAACTAAGTGATTGGGCAACAAAATGGCAAATGAAATATAATGTTGATAAATGTAAAGTAATGCACATTGGAAAACATAATCCCAACTATACATACAATATAATGGGGACTAATTTAGGTACATCTTGGCATTTTTATGGATATTTCTCTGAAAACATCCACTCAGTGTGCAGCGGCAGTCAAAAAAGCAAATTGAATGTTAGGAATCATTTAAAAAGTGATAGAGACTAAGACAGAGAATATCTTATTGCCTCTACATAAAACCATGGTACGCCCTCATCTTGAATACTGCGTGTAGATCTGGTCGTCTCATCTCAAAAAAGATATATTGTTATTGGAAAAGGTTCAGAAAAGGGCAATAAAAAGGATTAGGGGTTTGGAATGGATCCCATATGAAGAGAGATTAAAAAGACTTGGACTTTTCAGCTTAGAAAAGAGGAGACTAAGGGGCGGTTATGATAGAGGTCTGTAAAATCATGACCTATGTGGAAAAAGTGAATAAGGAAAAGTTATTTACTTATTCCCACAGTATGAGAATTAGGGCTCACCAAATTAAATTAATAGGCAACAGGTTTAAAATAAACAAAGGAAGTTTTTCTTCACACAGTCAACCTCTGGAACTCCTTGGCAGAGAATCTGGTGTAGACTAGGACTTTAATAGGGTTAAAGAAAGAGCTAGATAGATTCATGGAGGTTAGGTTCATCAGTGACTATTAGCCAGAATGGGTAGAAAAGGTGTCCCTAGCCTCTGTTTGTCTGGATATCGATGACAGGAGAGGGATCACGTGATGATTCCCTGTTGTGTTCCCCCCTCTGGGGCATCTGGTATTGGCCAATGTCAGCAGACAGGATATTGGTCTAGATAAACCTTTGGTATGACCCAGTATGGCCATGCTTATGTTCTTATGTTCAAACTGTGGTTGCTCCTACAAAGACATGTGACCATGCCACCTGGTGCTGGAATTCATCTTAAATTTGGTATGGAGTGGAGAGAATGCAACAAAGGTTTCCTGCCCTAGAGAAACTCTATTTAAAGGATGGGAAGCAATCAGTCATGTCTTCAGCTGGCTTTTGAAATGTCCTCACTACCCTAAGAAGATACATAAGAATACTGGAGGGTGGGTTGTAGGGGAAAAGAAAGAACCGTAATGCAAGGGATGGTGGAGCATTGGTAGGCCCAGGTTTCAGAAAAAGATCAGCTCTGACTTGGATAGTTGCATCTGAGATTAGAAAACATGATTTGTAATAACTTCTCTTAGGCTACGTCTACACTGTGCATTTTTGTGCAAGAAGTTATGCTCCTGTGGGCTGTCAAGTCCCTGTAGCTGAGCCCTCCAAGAATTGTTATCAGTGTCTGTGTTGCTCTACTATGGGGCTGTTACCCCAACTTTGTGCCTTGGTTGGGGGAATCCAGAGCATCTGGAGCAGCAGGACAGGGTGGGGGGTGCCCCAGAGGGCAGGTAGGTGGACTCAGTGGTATGATCAGTACACTGGATAACAACTGCAAGGGGACCTCTGTGATCCAACCTGTCACAATAATGAACACTTATTAAATAAATTAGTAGAAATATACATTATCAGGAGCTAGCAGATAAAGTGACAATCCTGGTTCAAAGTTCTCTGGTTTGTAGTGCTCTGATGAATAGCCCCCTAAAATCCACAAATATGCTTATTGGATTTTATGTATGCAATAAGGTGATAGTCCTATGTAAACAGTTGGTTCAAGACTCAACACTCTTGAAGTCTGGATGTATTAGGATTTAAAGTTTCTGTTCTGTTCCATGTTCATAAGCTGCATCAACTGTAATTGGATATATAGAACCATAGGTACAGTGAACCTGATTCTACATTGCCTTGTACTGTGTGTATTCATTTACACCTGTGCAAAGTGAGTATAAAATGCTACCTCCCACTCTACAGAGATGTAATGACTATTATAGGAGCAAAGGCAATGGGGAAGCCTGCCCACTGTAATCACAGCAGGCATATTCTCACTGTGGGTTTGATCCTGCAAACATCTGAGTGAGCTGCATTTACTGAAAGGAATTGTCCCATTGAAGATTATTTGACTGCATCATACCAGTGGTTATTACTGGAGCTCAGCTGAGCTGCAAAATTTATATCTGTGGGTTCCAAAAGTTTAAGGATTTTGTATCCTGGGCTTTATTTTTGACCAGTGCAGTATCTGTGTGAACTCACTGAATGACTTTTCAGTTGAATTCATGTTATAAAAGATGTTGAACATCTAGTAAATATTTACACACACAACACACTCAGATTTATTTCCCTCATTCTTCAGAAAATAATCAGAAACCAAGCAGAGGGCCTGATTTCACATCACACTTATGCTGGTTTTACATTCATGACCTCAATGAGATACTCTTGATTTATAATCATGTGAGACCAGAGTCAAGCACAGAGCGATTAGTATTCTATCAAACAGCCACAGCAGATAGAGCTGCAAAGAGGACATTTTGGGATGTGATTCATTGGCAGAAATCAATCTCCTTCAATATGTTTTGTGTTACAAGGATTCACAGTCATTTGTTTTTTCTAGTGAGAATTGGATATGTAGAGTCCCCCATGGCTAGTAGTTTGTAGATGTTAAACATTTATAAGTGTTGCAGAACGGGGAATCATAAGACAGAGTGGCAGGTTTCTAGGTAAATGTAAAAAAGCAAGCAAGCTGCTTTCTCATTCTTAGAGGCTTTTGCCTTCTTAAAAATGGAGATTTGATGGAAGAGGTTGGCATAAAACTAAATGCTACTGGGTCAGACCTGCATACTTCACACTGTTGGGATATGTAAAAATTAATAGGGGTCTGGGAAAAAATACAATAGTGGTTAAGGGGTCCAGCCTCACAGGCATTGCCATGTGAGCATATTTTCCTCTGTTGTCCCTGCAGCCTAGGGAGATAGTTGAACTGAACGCTGTTTTCTTTGTTTTGTCTTCACCCTTGAGCTGTAAAAATACTTTCAAGGTCAGAACTCTTTCCCCTCTCCCTGTGAGCTGCTGATTAAGACAGTATGTAATACTGATTTAAATAAAAACCAGTAAACAACAAACAGGGGTGGGTATAAATGTATTCATCACCTGCTTATTAATATTCATTGTATGGGAGTTAACTTTTCTAAATAAGGGTTTTATGGAAAGTAGTGATAGACGTGTGAATTAACATACTAAAATGGATAAAGGAGTGTAACTGGTGCCAGATCATTGACACTTAGAACATTGTGTTAGGGGTGCAAGGTAAAAGTATGTCAGCAATGAAAAGTAGTCCATTTACCCCATCCGCTCCTGGGTCTCCTATTTCTTCTCTAATTCACACTATATACAATTTTATTGTGTTCCTTCAGGGAAGGCCTTAAGTTTGTCATTCAATAGAAGATTTCATGAGCATCTCAAGCTAATAAAAGGGCACTATGAAGAAGGTGACTTAGATTGCTTTTAGTAACTATCGAAGGCATAAAACAGTGGAGCAAATGCTGAGGTTTTTACAGTGCTTACAGTAATACTCTGGAGCAGCATTGTAACTAAGTATTTTTGTGCCTGGGGCAAAATATTAATTATGCACCCCCCTCTCCTTAGGTTAGCATGCATCACGTTCTTTACTTTTGCAAATTATTATTTTTACTTATTGCATCTTTGAGCCTCTGATTATGATGCATCCGGGGTGAGCGTCTGTCCCGCTTGCCCCACCCTTGCTACAGCCCTGCTCTGGAGAGTAATAATGGGGCCAGATGATGAATAGAAACTGGAGGAGGGGGATAGTGAAGGAAGAAAACTCAGAAGTTCCTGTAATAGATTGTTCTCCAAATCTTTACTATACATTATGGACGTGGTTGGGGTGACTGGGCTTGGCATATTACTTTTTCTGCAAATCCCTGCTGGCTTCTACAGGAGATGAAGTAGACCTTCTTGGTTTTAGCACTGGCCCTTCACCATTCTTCCCTCAGCCTTTCTCTTCCAGGGACAGCAGGAAGGAGACATTGCCTAGGAGCATTTTTATCCTCTCTTCCCTGAGGCTGGAAGCAGATACATGCATGAAAGAAACTCACTGTAGACAACGGGTAATATTTCCTGGAGGGCTGAGTGATTTAGGTGCCTAAATTGTGTTCACAAAAGTGACTGAGACATGCTGGAGCCCCATCCGATTGGCTTTCCCTGAGGGTCGAGTTCCTTAGTGCCTCAGTCACTTTTGAAAATGGAACTGAGGATTCTAAGTCACTTGGGTCCTTTTTCATAGAATCATAGGACTGGAAGGGATCTTGAGAGGTCACCTGGTCCAGTTTTCTGCACTCACAGAAGGACTAAGCATTATCTAGACCAGTGGTCCCCAACCTTTTGGGGCTGCCGGGCGCCCGGGGGCGGGGCTACTCACGCGCCGGGCACCCAGGGGCGGGGCCGTGCACGTGCCTGGGAGCGGGGCCACCCATGCGCCGCACTCCCGGGGCCGGCGCCGGTGCCGCTCCTGTGCCGCGCGCCCAGGAGTGGGGCTGCCCATACGCTGTGCGCTGGGACCGGATCAGCCCATGCGCCACACGCCCGGGGGCGGGGCCGCCACCGCCCGTGTGCTGCATGCCCGGGGCCGGCGCCGCTCCTGTGCTGTGCGCCCAGGGCTGGTGCCACCCCTGTGCCACGCGCTCAGGGGCCGGCACCACCCATATGCCATGCGCCCGGAGCTGGCACAGCCCTTGCGCCGCACACCCGGGGGCGGGGCCGCCCAAACACCGCGCGCCCGGGGCCGGCACAGCCCTTGTACCGCGCACCTGGGGACAGGGCCACCCAAACGCTGTGCACCCGGGGCCGGGGCCGCCCATGTGCTGCTTGCCTGGGGCCAACGCTGCCCATACGCCGTGCGCCCAGGGGGCTGGCACCGCCCATGCGCTGTGCACCTGGGGGTGGGGCTGGTCCCGTTCACTTGGCGGGCGCACAGAAATGGCCCGGCGGGAGCCATGGCACCCATGGGCACCGCGTTGGGGACTACTGATCTAGACCATCCCTGATACGTGTTTGTCTAACCTGCTCTTAAAAATCTCCAATGATGGAAATTCCACAACCTCCCTAGGCAATTTATTCCAGTGCTCAAGTTTTTATCTAATGTCCAACCTAAACCTCCCTTGCTGCAATTTAAGCCCATTGCTTCTTGTCCCATCCTCAGAGATGAAGGAGAACAATTTTTCTACCTTCTTCTTGTAACAACTTTTTACGTACTTCAAAATGGTTATCATGTTGTCTCTCATTCCTCTCTTTTCCAGACTAAACAAACCCAATTTTTTCAACTTGCCTCATAGGTCATGTTTTCTAGACTTTAATCATTTTTGTTGCTCTTTTCTGGAATTTCTCTGATTTATCCACAACTTTCCTGAAATGTAACACCCAGAACTGGACACAGTACTTCAGATGAGGCCTAATCAATGCATAGTAGAGTAGAAGAATTATTTCCCATGTCCTTGCTTATGACACTCCTGCTAATACATTCCGGAATGATGGTCACTAGTGTGCTACACTCTTGACTCAAATTTAGCCTGTGGTTCACTATGACCCCAAGATCCTTTTCCACAGTATTTCCTCCTAGGCAGTCATTTCCTGTTTTGTAAAATTTCCTCTCAAAGATTAAGTGGGCTGAGCACCTTCAACAGCCAGTAGACCTACGCTGCTCCCATTAAATCAGAGATATTGTTGTCTTTGACTCTACTGTGAGCAGGATCAAGACTGTCAAGTCTTCAGCATCTCACACAATCCAGCCATTCATGAAGTTTCAACTAAGAGAATATTTGGTATAAACACAGCAAAGAGGTTAAGATTGGGCATGTTGACTTTAGTGGGAGTGGCAGATACTGAATGGGAGCTCAGTGTCTCTCAGGATTTTGCCATGATGTTTTCCCTTAAACTAGTTCTGATGATTTTGGACTGTACTAAAGAAGAATCAAGCTGCCTTTTGGAGAATACCCAGCATAGTTTCTGTGCCAGGCTGTGATCTTGTATTCGCACCTGAGGTACCTACTTTTCTGCTTTGCACAAACTGAATTTCTAAGAAAGAGTCACCATCCATGGTTTTTAAACCAGATAGTGATACGTGCACAGAGTGCTGGATTGGAAAAATTATCACTGCTGGCAATCCCCAGAATGGCATCTTTGCAAGTGGGCCCCAATTCAAGATTGTTCTCTGAGGAAATTCCCTTTTCTGTTCAGATTTTTGGATGCGGATCAGTTAAAATGAGTTCTGGGCTTAGTCTGCAAAATTTCAAAGAACAATGTGTTTTTCAATGAAAAGTTAGTTCAGTGGCAGAACTTTCCAGTGAGACTGCTAGCACAAGTCCCAGCAGCCCAAGTCTTTCAAACCAGGCCTGAAGACTTGCTTCCAGTCACTGAAAAATACTGTGTAGACATACCCTAAGGGTACTCCTAGTTCCTGCAGGGGACTATCTAGATATCCAATCCCAGGGGTCTGCCTGTTTGGTACATTCCCTGTGAGCAAGTGGCAGGGAGTGGGTGGGGAGTAGGAAGCACCATTTCTCCATCCCCTTAGATCCTGGCAGATTCATTATAATCTATCCCTACATGGAACAGAAGAGCTGTAGAAGTATTGTCTCTTAGCCCTGGTCTACACTAGGGAGTTATTTCAAAATAACCCCCTTATTTTGAGATAATAAGTGGAGCGTCCACACTACCAAGTCCATTATTTCAAAATAACAGGCTGGTTATTTCAAAATCTGTACTCCCACTTTCCTCGGGGAATAATGCTTATTTCAAAATAGTTATTTTGAAATAATGTTAGTGTGGACACTCCGCAGCTACTATTTCAAAACAACTACTCTCCCCCCAGAGTAATTTGAAGTAATTTCTCCCCAGTGCTTCCTAAGGCTCTAAGTCGAGGCAGAACATCCACAATAATGGAGCCTGTTTTGTACTAATTTCGAGGCTCCCCCATAGTGGGGACATGCTATTTCGATTTTGTTATTTCAGGAGTTATTATTTCAAATTTAATTTTGAAATAATTTCCTAGTGTAGACATGCCCTGAGAGATAATCCTTTTTATCCCTTTTCCCACTACAACTCTAGGGGAAAGTCTGGATCCAGATTTTAAGTGAAGTTTTACCTAGTCAGGAGGTGGATTTCTGAATTTATTCCAACTGCCTTGCTCACCCATGTATGTATCACCATCCACTGGGTGTATGAGATAATTCTGAGAGGGTATGTGTACACTTGCTCCCTATCTCGAAATAGGGATGCAAATGTAGTGTATCAAAATTGCTAATGATGCATGGGATTTAAATATCCCACGCTTAATTAGCATAACTGCGTCTGGCCGCCATTTTGAAATCGCATTATTGCAAAATAAAACGCCCTGTGTAGCAGCGTTATTTTGAGAGAAAACCCTTCTCTTGAAATAACTGTTATTCCTCATACGATGAGGTTTAACAGTTATTTCGAGAGAAGGGTTTTCTCTCAAAATAATGCTGCTACACGGGGAGTTTTATTTCGCAATAATGCAATTTCAAAATGGCTGCTGGACGCGATTATGCTAATTAAGCGCGGGATATTTAAATCCCGCGCTTCATTAGCAATTTCAGTACACTACATTTGCATCCCTATCTCGAGATAGGGAGCAAGTGTAGACATACCCAGAAGGATTCAACACTTTCCTATAGAAATATTGGCTTCTAAATTGCTCCAGTTTGAGTCAGCATAAAAACTGACATGCAAGTGTATTGTGCTGGAGAGAAATAAAAATCAGTGTTGTACATTCTGTTGTATGCTTAAAAAGAGCAACAGTGTGTGGTTGGTATGAATCAGTAAATAGGTAACAGCACTTCTATATACTGGCAGATGGAAGCCCTGAGGGGGCAATAGTATAAATGAAGTATGGTACTGGGCTGAAGCTATGATAAAGTAATTGAACCTAAGGCTATGTGGTTGCATTTTTAATAGATTAAGGGGACAAAAAATCATATTTTCCATTAATAAACGGGACACGGTCGTTTCCTTATCCCATCACATTCCTAGCAATCCCTCTCTACAACCTGCCTGTGTTTTTCAGCCGTGTGGTGAAATGTGAATTAGTTTCAGGACTTGAGCCAGTGCATTTCTTTAAACTCTAGTGCAAGGAGATTTCCCCTTTCTACTGTTGGTTGAGTAGTAATGGGACTGTGCTACAGTGCGCTACTCTATGAAGCATTCATCTTTTATGCTGCCATTTGATTAATCTGTTTGATAGACTGTGAAGTGAAGTCATATCCAATAAAAGATTTTATACGGAAAAATGTAATTGTTTCATGCATTTCTTCTCAGGTATTTTCTTCTCAACATAATTACTCATAAAGTCTACACTGCACCATTATTCCAGAATAATGGGCATTATTCCGGAAAAACAATACTAGCGTCCACACAGCAATTGTGTTATTTTGAAAGAAAATTGAAATAACAGAGGGATTTTTCTGATGTTGGTAAACCTCATTCCACAAGGAATAACACCTCTTCTGAAAAAACTCTTTCGGAAGAGGGTGTATGGGGACGCTCCACTGCTGCTATGTCGAAATAGCTCCTTACCAGGGCCATTCTAAGTTATTTCTCCCCAGTGCCTCCTGGGGATCTAAATCGAGCTAGCGCATCCACATTAGGGGAGCCTGCCTCAGACTAATTTGGAGGCTTCCCTGTAGTGTGAATGCTGTATTTTGAACTAAGCTATTCTGGAAGATATCTTCTGGAATAGCTTTTTCCGAAATAAGCTTGCAGTGTAGACATACCCATAGAGATGAGCCCAAATCAAAACCCTGGACTGGAATCACTCCCTCATTAGGCAAAGTTCTTCTTTTTTGCGCTTAGAGGTCAACTTTGTGCTTAGACTGGTCATTTGGGTTGTACGTGAAGAACATGATTTTGGCCAAAGTCCTTTTACCTCAGAGGGCCTGCTTAATGACTGAAGTGATGTCAGCAGCAATGATTATCAATACCTGATGAAAGCAAGAGCTTCACTTTTTCCTTTGGAATAAGCACCAAGCTGCTGTCACTTGTAATCAACTAAAAGATCATGTCAAGCTTTCATGGATGCATTGCCTTCTTTGTTCCCAACATGGGGTAGTATGTACTAGAAGAAAGGGGAGTGAGATAAAGGATCTTGCTTAGAGAACAGCCCAGGCAAACTCCCATAGACCTCCAGAGAGCACTATGCATACAGTAGGGTTAAATTCTCCTGCTGAGAGGCAAGTGTGCACACAAATTATCTGCAGGGTTTCCTATCCACGAGGAAGAGTAATCAATCAAATGAACAACTATATTTCGGTAAGCAGAAGCTAAGGTGATTGGTTTCTTTGCTCACCTCTGCAATGTTCACATTTTTCTCTTGCTAGAATTTACAATATAGCAGACAAAACCTGATTGGAAAACTACGGGCTCCACATAGAACATGAGCATCTAACAAAGTGGTTTTGACCCACAAAAGCTTATGCCTAAATATATTTGTTAGTCTTTCAGGTGCCACAGGACTCCTCACTGTTTTTATGAGTAGGAAAGGCATTTGGGTTCTCCCTCATGAACTCCCTGTGATCTTGGATTCAAAATGCTCTTTTCAAGTCTTAGAAATTAATCATTCTTTGATGTTTTAGTTTGTTTTAAGAAAGATTATCTTGAAGAAAGGAGGTGCCTGAGTGTCTGTGATACCACAAGCCTGAGGGCAGTGCCTTATTTTAATATACACATACCTATTTTTCCACAAATAGTTGGACAAAAACCTCTTCTGCTTAGGTTCAAAGTCCTTCCTCCTTCAATTGAGGTCAGAAAAAACTTTCAATAGCCTTTTCTGCATTCTTGAAGGAAACACTTCTGAGAAAACAGGGAACAAAGACTTGATATTTCTAAAGCTTTGTCTACACAAGAGAGGTTATAGCTGTGCTGCTATAAGATATCTTGTATAGGGCTATGTCTATACTGCAGCACTATTTCTGGATAGCAGAGGTATCCTGAAATAGCTATTTCATGTCTTTTGAGCATGCCTGTTATTTTGAAATCTAATGGGCTCACTATTCTTATGTCCCTGTAAAACCTCATCCCACAAGGAGTAAGGGACATTTCAGACTTACGATTTATTTCAAAATAAGTGCTATGTAGACAGTGCCAAATTTTGAAATATGCTATTTTGAAATAACATCAAAATAAGATACGCAATTTGCATAACTCAAACGGCGTATCTTATTTCAAACTACAGTGCAGTGTAGATGCACCCTAGCTGCTCTATACAGATATGAGAGATACCCTTCTCAACATAACTAGACCACTCCCAATAAGCATCAGTAGCTATGCTGGTGGGAGAAGCTCTTCCACTGACATAGCACTGTGCACACTATTGCTTATGTCAAAATTATGCATCTCAGGGGGGTGTTTTTCACACCTCTGAGTGATATTAATTTTGTTGATATAAGTGACAGTATAGACCTGGCTTAGGGTGATAAATAAGCCAGAAAACAAACAAAAACTTTTAATATGGGGGGGCACCTTTCTTTATATATCAGATAGAAGCACAGATTAATTTTGTGTCCCTTTTTTTCTTTGCATGCCACTTCTTATTTATTTTTTAAAAATTCTTTTGAATTCTCTATAAAGCTTCTTCTCTAAAAGCTTGAAACAATGTGAAACAGCCACCAAGCCTGAATACTCCAACTTACTGTCAATCTCAAGTAAAGGAAATGATATATATTTAGGATTTAATTGGGATAGGTTCTGCTTTTAGTAGGGGGTTGGAGTTGATGACCTCCTGAGGTCTCTTCCAACCCTATGATTCTATGATATTTTTCCCCATACAGTGCATAATTAAACTGTGGAACTCATTGAAGCACAATAGTGAAGTATCCTGATGAGAAAGAAAAATAAAATAATAAAAGACCACTGTATCTGCGTCAGCGGCTCTGTAATGACCTGAAAATCAAACAAAAATCATACAAAAGGTAAAGCAACAAAATGTTAAAGATAGCAAAAGCATAAAGGGATGAAATCAGAAAGGCAAAGGCACAAAATGTGTTACACTTAACAATGGCCATAAAAGGCAAAGGTGTTCTGTAAGACATTATGAGCAAGAAAAACACAAGGGAAAATATAAGCCCACTACTTAGCGAGGAAGGAGACTTAAATTGGACAACATCAAGAAGGCTGAAGTGTTTACTCTCTATTTTGCTTCATTTTTCACTGAAAAGGTTATTTGTGACCAGATGTTGAGTACAATTACTGTTAATAGGACGGAAGGAACACAATCCAGAGCTGGGAAAGAACAGGTTAAAGGATATCTAGATAACTTGCATGTATTTAAGACAACAGAGCCTGGAGAAATGTACCTTAGGATATTTAAGGAACTAGCAGAAGCAATCACAGAACTATTAGCAGTTATCTTTAGAAATCATGGAAGACGGTGATGTCCCAGAAAAATGAAGAAGGGCAAACATTGTATCTGTCTTCAGAATGGGAAACAAAAGGGACCTGGGAAACTATAGCCCACTCAGCCAAACTTCAACATCTGGAAGGGTAGTGGAATAAACTATTAAATAATCAATTTGCAATAAGCACCTAGAAGACACTAGACAATAGCCAACATGGATATATCTATAGGGGGGCCCAGAAGGGATGTATCCTGGGTCTCGTACTAATCAATATTTTCATTAATGACTTGGAAATGAAGTGAAATATATGTTTAATAAATGGCAAATAACATCAAGCTGGGAGGGGGTCGCAAGCACTTTGAAGATCAGGATTAGAATTCAAAATGACCTTGACAAATTAGAGAATTAGTTTCAAATCAAGAAGATGAATTCAGTAAAGACAAATGCAAAGTACTACCCTTAGAAAGGAAAAATCAAATGCACAAAATGGGGAGCATCAGGCTAGGTGTTAGTGCTGCTGTAAAGGAATTTGGGATTATAGTGGATCACAAATTGAACACAAGCTAACAATGTGGTGCAGAAAAAGGCTAATACAGTTCTGGGTGTATTAATAGGAGCATGGTATTTAAGACACAGGAAGTAATAGTCCTGCTGCACTTCACATGTGCAAGGCCTCAGCTGGAGTGCTGTGTCCTGTTCTGGGTGCCACCTTTTGGGCAAACTATGGACAAACTGTAAAGTCTAGAGGAAAGTAACAAAATGGCCTATGATGAAAGGTTTTTAAAAAAAACTGGGCGTGTTTAATTTTGAAAAAAGAAGACTGAGAGGTGACCTGATAAGTCTTCAAATATATTTATAAAGAATAAGGTGGTCAACTGATTCTCCATGTCCACTGAAGGTACAACAAAATGTAATCAGCTGTGTTGTGATGGAGGTTTATGGTAGATATTAGGAAAAGCTTTCTAATTATAAGGAGAGTTGAGCTCTAGTAAATGGTTGTGGAATTCTTTCCATTAGAGATTTTTCAATAAGAGGCTGGACAAACCCCTGTCTGAGATGGTCTAGGTTTACTTGGCAAATAATTTTCAAAATAAAATTGAGGGGACCCCAAATTTGTCTAGAATGCCAGGAACTTTGGGACTAATGTGATCCTCATCTCTTTGAAATGAGGGACACTCGAGAGGTATGTAAATGCCAGCATAAGAGACTGTCCTTAAAGTAGGAGAAGCTGCAAAAAATGAACAAAATAATAGTAATGCATGTAAGCCATGTTAAATGATGGAAGTGAAATAGTTTATTAAGAAATGCACACAGTATCTTTTCACTTACAAATTGCTGGTGTCCTGTTCACAAGACTCTTTCAGATGCTAATGAAATTATGTCAAATAATTATTTCAAGATCCAACTACATTATGTATACTTGGCATTAGTACCTTTTTCTATTATTCAGTAAATACTCCATCTACTCTCCCTTAATTGTCACCTGTTTATAATTAATACTGAAACATAAGCCAAAGAGAAGCACAAGCAGGAATACGAGGAAATGCACCTTTTACAGCTCTGATCCTGCACACAACTCCATTTGAGGAGAAATCTGCCCTGTTCACATAATCATATGTGCAGGGACCTGCTTGTGCAGAGAAGCTTGAAGAATCAGTGTCCTATAGATATTGATGTAGATAAGAACAAGATGTATCTATACATATTTATTTTATACCTACATAAAGATGGTGTGTAGAACACTGCTTCCATCTCCACTTGTGGATGTTTTAAAAGAGTCTGCAAAAACAGACACTATCCAAGGAGGAGAAATAAATATTGGATAACTACCAAATGCTTTACATTTAGCTCTGTTTTGCTTTAGATCCACTTAGTTTATAAATACTTATCAGCATGTGACTTGATGACACAATTGGAAGCTTCAGAATTTTGGGGTTCCATCTGCTTCACTGTGATACAAGAATGGCATATTGCACAGTGCATTCTGTTTTACCTTCCTCCTTTGAATTTAGCTTCTGAGATTTTGCCCTTCAGCATAAACCCTGACATTTAAAAGTCATGATACCTTGTAGTGTGCCCAACCTTTATCATCCTACTTAAAAGCAACTTACTTAGAAATAATTATTGCCTCTCCATGTAGGGAGAAAATCTGTTCACAAGAAATCATTTGACATTTTTACCACTCCCTTTTCTGCTAATAAAAGGAAGACATTAGAATATGAAGAATACTGTGCATTGTTAATTCTTGGGGGTTTTAAAAAAATTCTTTAGACTTGCTTTTGTGTATACATGTACACATATACACACATTTTGGAATGAAAACAGAAAACAGTTGTCAGAAGACAAGACCAATTGCTTTATAAAGCATTAATAAATGTTTATTTTTAGAGCAAAATCTATATATGTGGAAGTGAAGGTGTGAATATAAGCCTTGAAGACAAATGAGATTGGCAGCATTGTAACTGGCTTGCTCAGAACGAAGAATGTAAACAACTCAGACTATAAGAGAGTTTAAAGCAGACATAAATTGAAGGTTAGCAAAAACTGTACCTGGTGAGACCATGTACTATTACTGCACCTCCACTTATAACTGAGGTGAATCATCATGATTCAAAGAATTAATAGCAGACAAATAAGTAATAGCATTATGGCACATAGACACAGATCTGTACCAAAGTATTCCTTATGTGGAGATGCTTTGGATTCCAAAATTTGTAGAGGGTAAAGAATGTCGTTATGGGGTCTCATTAAGAAAGTGGGCTCACAGAAAGCAATCTGCTTTACAGATTGAGAAACTCTCTGAGAACATATGCTAATTGGTTGTTCTGGAGGATGAAGCCAGAGGGGAAATATATTTATTCCAGGTGAGCAGGCTGTGGTGAATAGGCTGTGGGGAACGTGTTTACTGAATAGGAGGAATTGTATGGAGATCATGCGTCTGCAGCTGGGATGAGAAGTGAAGTATTTTTGCAAACTGAAATCCAGTTCTTAGATAAGCCAGAGCTTGACCTGACCTGAGTAGAATGAAGTCTCGGAAACTTTTTAAAAAGATGTCTTTGTTTTCTTAATGAACATAAATTATATATTATAAAACATATAAATATAAAATAATCAAATCAAAATCATGTCAGAGCTACAGAAGACATTACTGTTTCAAATTTAAGCTCATATATGGGTTCCATAGCTCCTTAAATCTCTTCCTCTGAATTTTCTCTGAACTGATAGGGGAGATCACTCTAGATCAGGAGTTCTCAAACTTCATTGCACTTTCAGGCCTGCTGATGGTGAGGGAAGGGGAAGGCAAAGAAAGCAATTACCCCAGGGTTCAGGGATTCCAAGGGGTCAGGGCTCCTGGCCACTGCCACTGTTACTGTGGCAGCGGCAGCTTTAAATTGCCACCATAGCTGCATTCTTTGTGGCTCCAAAGGCTGGTGGGAGCCAGCGGTACACATGCTCCAGGCAGTGCAGAGGGCTGGCTGCCCTGCCCCTGTCCCTTCTGCCCGAGTTCTCACCCCTTCCAGGAGCATGGAGGCTGTTGACTCCCCTATGCACCATGACCTCCATCAGACAAAATAATTACTACATGACCCCAGGAGGGAGGTATCAAAGCCGGAGGCCCACCAACCCAACCTTGGGGGGACTAAAGCTGAAGCCCAAGGAGTCCAGTGCCAGGCAAATGGCCTGTAACATGATTCCTGCCTGCCAAGGCTGAAGCCTTCAGGCTTTAGCTTTAACCCCAGGCAGTGAGGTTCGGGCTTCAGCTTTGGGCTCCAGAAAGTCTAAGCCAACCCTGGCAACTCCATTATAACAGAGTCATGACCCACTTTGGGGGTCCTGACCCACAGTTTGAGAACTGTTCTCAATATGCAGAACCCAGACTTGGATTGGAGCTTTATTTCTGTATTAGGGAAAATGAAGCCATGGGGGCATGATGATCATAGGGAAGCCTCATGCAGGGGATAAAATATAAAACATAGATGGGCCTGAACCAAAACCTCTCTTCTGAACATTTCTCCAAACTTTGGAAAAGTCAGAACCAGAAAAGGAATCTTTCACAGACGTGGAATTCGGACCATGGGGAGACCCAGAGGTAACGGTCCAGGAAGCCACACTGGGAGACGAGCTCAAGGAAGGTCAGCAACAAGAGCTCCACTGTCGGCTAGAAGAATACCAACAAGTACTAACCAGCAAACCAGGGCAGACGCATTTGATCCAACATGAGATCAACACCGAACTGGGTAAGTGGGTGTTAGATAATGTAAGACCGCTCCCCCGCAAGATGTGGGATGCAGTAAAGAAGGAGTTACAGGACATGCTGGACTGGGGAGTAATAGAAGAGTCGCACAGTGGGTGGTGTAGCTCCATTGTATTGGTCCCAAAAACAGACGGATCGTTGAGGTTCTGTATCGACTTCTGTAAGGTGAACGCGATCTCCCAGTTCGACGCCTACCCAATGCCCCGCATTGATGAATTGCTGGGCCGCCTGGGGAGGGCACGGTACCTGTCCACGATTGACCTAACGAAGGGATACTGGCAGATTCCCTTAGCACCTGCAGCCCGAGAGAAAACCGCTTTCACCACCCCCTTTGGCCTCTACCAATTCTGGACCATGCCGTTTGGCCTGCACGGGGCCGCGGCGACATTTCAGCGCCTTATGAACAGAATTTTGAGGGACCACCAGGCATATGCGGCCGCCTATATAGACGACATTATAGCTTTTAGCGGAACCTGGGAGCAATATCTGGAACAGGTATCGGCGGTCCTGGAGGCCTTGAGACAAGCAGGCCTAATGGCCAACCCCAAGAAGTGCCATTTTGGCAAGACGGAGGTAACATACCTGGGATACATGGTGGGGCAGGGAAGGGTGAAGCCACTGATAGATAAAATCCAAGCCGTCCGGGACTACCCTAACCCCACCACAAAAAGACAAGTGAGGCAATTCTTAGGCCTCGCTGGGTATTATCGCCTGTTCGTGGCCCACTTTGCTTCCATAGCGGCCCCTCTAACCGACCTTACATGTAAAGGAAGACCCCAAAAGGTCCAATGGACAGAGCAATGTGCCCGGGCCTTTGAGGATTTGAAGGACAGGCTGGTCCGGATCCAACCCAACTTCACCAAGCCCTTTGTGCTCCAGACAGATGCCTCGGAAACCGGGCTGGGGGCAGTATTGACACAGGACCTGGAGGGGGCCGAACACCCCGTCTTGTACTTGAGTCGCAAGCTCTTCCCCTGGGAGAAAGGGTACGCCACCATCGAAAAGGAGGCTTTAGCGATTAAATGGGCTATAGACGCATTATGATATTTCCTTGCAGGAAACCGCTTTACGTTGGTGACAGACCACGCACCCCTCAAATGGCTCAACACCATGAAGGATACCAACCCACGAATACTCCGGTGGTACCTAAGTCTGCAGCCTTATAGATTCGAGATTGTTCACCGACCGGGAAAGGACCACCGGAATGCAGACTGTCTTTCGAGAGCGTCGGAATGGGACGCGGGGGAGAGGGCGAGTATAAGGGATGAAGTAAGGGGGGAGTGGTGTGACGGGCGCTCCCGGCCCGCACTCGGGAGGATTGGGGTGAGAGGCGTGCGGAACCCCGGACTGGCCCCGAGGGATGCAGGGGGGCACGCAACGCCGGTGGGGAACGCACCGAGAGGGGGTCTGGTGTGGCCGGCAGTGACGTCACGTGGGGTGACCCGGAGGCGCGGGCCGGTGACATCATCAGGGAGCGACTCGGCGTCGCAGGGATGATGACGCCCGGGGCCCTTGTGGAGGGGAATTCAAAAGGTCATCTCCCCAGCCAGGGAGGGGAAGGCGACCGAGGAACAGAGGGACCGGAGAACGGTGAGCAGGGGCCAGAATGGCCCGGCCCCTAGAGACGGAGTAGGAAGCGGCCCAGGGTAGGGTCGTGGAGCCCGTAGTGGGAGGGTTTAGGGGCAACACCCCCACCGCTGAGCAGGGACAGATGAACCCTGCCTTAGGGCCCTGGGCCGGGGTTTGGAGAGAGGGAGGGCCCGAACCCCCCTACTCCGTAGGCCGGAGCTTGTGATTTTCTGACCGCCGCGCAAGACGGTGTCAGCGTTAAGGACGCAAGGAGTGTTGTAATAAATAGGGGTGGTGGGCATAAGCAACCTCGGGGTACAGGGTGGTCCTTTACACCATCACTGTTGTTCCTCTCTGGCGTCCCCTGTTTTTCTTGTTCGGCCCCTCTGTAGTGAAGTTTCTTTCTATTTTACCTTTAGGTGATGAGGTGGATTTGTTATGCTAACTCAGTGTTTTCACACTAATTTCTCAACTCTATTGTTCTCTCTTTTTGATAATTTTAGTCCTTTAATTTTTGGTTGATCTTCCTCCATGAAGATTAGCAAGGCATCACACCTTCCTTAAGCGTTCCAATGGCTTATTTTACTTTTATTTTAAATGTATAAACGATGCTGTAGGCACAGTGACAAACAATTCTCAATTGCTCTGTAATTCTCAATTGCCCAATTTTCAAAAGGGACATTGTTAAGGGCCCAAAAGCAAGCTATTCCGATGTGTCGGAAAGATAGAAAATACGGCAAAAGACCGCCTTGGCTTAACCACGAGATCTTGCATGATCTAAAAATAAAAAAAGAGTCATATAAAAAATGGAAAGTAGGACAAATTACAAAGGATGAATATAGGCAAACAGCACAGGAATGCAGGGGCAAGATTAGAAAGGCAAAGGCACAGAATGAGCTCAAACTAGCTACGGGAATAAAGGGAAACAAGAAGACTTTTTATAAATACATTAGAAGCAAGAGGAAGACCAAGGAGAGGGTAGGCCCACTGGTCAGTGAGGAGGGAGAAACAGTAACAGGAAACTTGGAAATGGCAGAGATGTTCAATGACTTCTTTGTTTTGATCTTCACCGAGAAGTCTGTAGTAATGCCTAACATAGTGATTCTAGTGGGAAGGGGTTAGTTTTAGAAGGTAAAATAAAAAAAGAACAAGTCAAAAATCACCTAGAAAAGTTAGATGCCTGCAAGTCACCAGGGCCTGATGAAATGCATCCTAGAATACTCAAGGAGCTGATAGAGGAGGTATCTGAGCCTCTAGCTATCATCTTTGGAAAATCATGGGAGACAGGAGAGATTCCAGAAGACTGGAAAAGGGCAAATATAGTGCCCATTTATAAAAAGGTAAATAAGAACAACCCAGGAAACTACAGACTAGTTAGTTTAACTTCTGTGCCAGGGAAGATAATGGAGCAAGTAATTAAGGAAATCATCTGTAAACACTTGGAAGGTGGCAAGGTGATAGGGAACAGCCAGCATGGATTTGTAAAGAACAAATCATGTCAAACCAATCTGATAGCTTTCTTTAATAGAATAACGAGTCTTGTGGATAAGGGAGAAGCGGTGGATGTGGTATACCTAGACTTTAGCAAGGCGTTTGATACGGTCTCGCATGATATTCTTATCAATAAACTAGGTAAATACAACTTAGATGGGGCTACTATAAGGTGGGTGCATAACTGGCTGGATAACCGTACTCAGAGAGTAGTTATTAATGGTTCACAATCCTGCTAGAAAGACATAACAAGTGGGGTTCTGCAGGGGTCTGTTTTGGGACTGGCTCTGTTCAATATCTTCATCAACGATTTAGATATTGGTATAGAAAGTACGCTTATTAAGTTTGCAGATGATACCAAGCTGGGAGGGGTTGCGACTAATCTGGAAGATAGGGTAATAATTCAAAATGACCTGGACAAATTGGAGAAATGGCCTGAGGTAAATAGGATGAAGTTTAATAAAGACAAATGCAAAGTGCTCCACTTAGGAAGGAACAATCAGTTTCATACATACAGAATGGGAAGCGACTGTCTGGGAAGGAGTATGGCAGAAAGGGATCTAGGGGTTATAGTGGACCAGAAGTTGAATATGAGTCAGCAGTGTGATGCTGTTGCAAAGAAAGCAAACATGATTCTGGGATGCATTAACAGGTGTGTTGTGAGCAAGACACGAAGTCATTCTTCCGCTCTACTCTGCACTGGTTAGGCCTCAGTTGGAGTATTGTGTCCAGTTCTGGGCACCGCATTTCAAGAAAGATGTGGAGAAATTGGAGAGGGTCCAGAGAAGAGCAACAAGAATGATTAAAGGTCTAGAGAACATGACCTATGAAGGAAGACTGAAGGAATTGGGTTTGTTTAGTTTAGAAAAGAGAAGATTGAGGGGGGACATGATAGCAGTTATCAGATATCTAAAAGGGTGTCATAAGGAGGAGGGAGAAAACTTGTTCATCTTGGCCTCTGAGGATAGAACAAGAAGCAATGGGCTTAAACTGCAGCAAGGGAGGTTTAGGTTGGACATTAGGAAAAAGTTCCTAACTGTCAGGGTAGTCAGACACTGGAATAAATTGCCCAGGGAGGTTGTGGAATCTCCATCTCTGGAGATATTTAAGAGTAGGTTAGATAAATGTCTATCAGGGATGGTCTAGACAGTATTTGGTCCTGCCATGAGGGCAGGGGACTGGACTCGATGACCTCTCGAGGTCCCTTCCAGTCCTAGTATTCTATGATTCTATGAATTAAATATGTAATTGAGAGAGAAAACACAAGAGCAAAAATGGTAGTCAATCCTGCCTAATGCAAAAAGCACCCAGTCAAGAAAAGCCTGTATCCACCCCACCACTTATAAAAACTGTTAGTGAATTTTAATACTACCTCATGATATAGAGCAGCAGTGAAATCAAGGTTTTCATTGCAGCCTTGGTATATGTCCTCATGGTTTCCCCTTCAGTTACAAGGTGTGCTCCTATCTGGTGTAGAATAGCTCATTGTAGCTACCCTCCACTTCATCATTATTCCAGATGAAAGAGCCCTAACAAGGTGAGGGCCTTGTGCCTGTGGACTTGTCAGAGAAGTCTGACATTTTTCACATTTTTATGGGTATTTCTGAGTCTATTTCTCCCCAAAGATATGCATACATAACACGCTGGCTTCAAAGGGAGGTGTGAATATACTGTATCCAAGGGCAGAATTGGGTCCTCTATTAAACAGAATGACCTTCTTCACTGAGTCATTTTTGCAGGGTGACATTTCACAGATCTGGAGGCTGAATAGAAACATGAATGCTTAACATTGGTTTAGTGATTTCAGCCTCGCCAGATGCAAATTTAGACTTTTTAGATGGGTTGATTGAAGTGGACCCAGTTTGCTCTGATATGCCTGTGTAAACCTGTAGTAATTCCATTGGCTTCTCTGAAGTTAGCTCAAGCTTATGCCAGTGTAACTGGGTGTAAGGAATCTGTATCATAGTGCTTTTCTAGTCTGCATTATTGATTTGCTTATTGGCTGCTGGTTTCTTTCAGTGACTACCATATAATTGCTCAACTCTAGCAAGGCTTTTTAGAATAACTTTGTTCTCATTTGGTATTTTGTCTTGATATATACGCAGACGATTAAACCAGAATCTAAATTCTTGGCAATAAAGCCAAAGAGCACAATTATGAAATAAATATTTTCATCCATTTTGTATTTTACTGGAAGGTCTGCATGAGAGATGAATATTTTTATTTTCCATGATTGTATTGCACTGCCTACATACTTGTATAGTCTGGATTCTTGTTCATTAATTAAGACAGCTCTTTGAACGGCAAGTTACAGGTGGACCTCCCTAGTCGGACACCCTTGGGACCTGACCAGTTCCAAATGAGGGAGTTTGCCAGACTAGGGGAGGTCAGATTTGGCCTCCTGCTGCTGGTCTCTAGGTTCTCCCAGCCTCCTGATTTCTGGGCTTGCCTCCCAGCTGTGCTCCCAGCCCTGGCCCTGCTCCCAGTCCCCAGCCCGGCCATGTGCCCCAGCTGTGCAACCTGGACCCAGCCGCTCCCTGACCTTGGTTGCCAGCAGCTGGTCGCCAGCCCCAACCATGCTCCCAGCCCCTGCCCCAGCCTGGGCCACGCTTTCCTGGCTACGCTCCTGGCCTGCTTCTAGCCCTAGCCACTGGCAGCACTCCCTAGCCTCCACCAGATTCCTGGTCAGTTCCCACTCCCAGCCAACAAACATCCTACTGGACCACGGATGTTGTCAGAGAGAGTCCCGGACCAGAGATGTCCTACCTGTACTTTTACAATATATATTGATGTTATGAGCAAACACATTTCATGAAACACCATACAAAGAAAACCAAATACTTTTCAAAGACTTGCTTAAAGTAGGGAAAGTAAAGATCCATATTCAAATGTGTCTTATCTGGCCAGAGCACATGGAGGGAGGGAAAAACTGGTTTGAAAGGCCTTTTATGGATATTTCCAAAGTGATAGAGTCTTCTGAAGACTTCTGCTTCATGTTTATCTGTCAATAGAGTTTATGATCTTATCTTCTTTCTTATGAAATGGAAAGTTCAGACTCTTCTCTTTACTTCTTTTGGGGGAAAACAGCCCATGAGTGCTCTAAAGAACTGCAGTTGTATCACCCATATATATATAGCTTCACTTTAAGCTAGTAATCTATATACTGTGAAAAATAATGTCCAACTTGTTTGAAAGAGCATCACTCTAAAGTTGAAAGTTGAAAGTCAGTCATACATGAAAGTATTGGGACATCTATGTGCATCAAAACAATAGCTTGGTAGTTAATTATATTAGCTAATGAAGAGCCCATTTGCGTGGCCAGGTAAAGGTCCCTGCCACAGTGTGGCTAGTAACTATTCATAGAATACTAGGACTGGAAGGGACCTCAAGAGGTCATCGAGTCCAGTCCCCTGCCCTCATGGCAGGACCAAATACCGTCTAGACCATTCCTGATAGACATTTATCTAGCCTATTCTTAAATATCTCCAGAGATGGGGATTCCACAACCTCCCTGGGCAATTTTTTCCAGTGTTTGACTACCCTGACACTAAGGAACTTTTTCCTAATGTCCAACCTAAACCTCCCTTGCTGCAGTTTAAGCCCATTGCTTCTTGTTCTATCCTCAGAGGCCAAGATGAACAAGTTTTCTCCCTCCTCCTTATGACACCCTTTTAGATACCTGAAAACGGCTATCATGTCCCCCCTCAGTCTTCTCTTTTCTAAACTAAACAAACTCAATTCTTTCAGCCTTCCTTCATAGGTCATGTTCTCTAGACCTTTAATCATTCTTGTTGCTCTTCTCTGGACCCTCTCCAATTTCTCCACATCTTTCTTGAAATGCGGTGCCCAGAATTGGACACAATACTCCAACTGAGGCCTAACCAGCGCAGAATAGAGCGGAAGAATGACGTCTCGTGTCTTGCTCACAACACACCTGTTAATGCATCCCAGAATCATGTTTGCTTTCTTTGCAACAGCATCACACTGCTGACTCATATTCAGCTTGTGGTCCACTATAACCCCTAGATCCCTTTCTGCCGTACTCCTTCCTAGACAGTTGCTTCCCGTTCTGTATGTGTGAAACTGATTGTTCCTTCCTAAGTGGAGCACTTTACATTTGTCTTTATTAAACTTCATCCTGTTTACCTCAGACCATTTCTCCAATTTGTCCAGATCATCTTGAATTATGACCCTATCCTCCAGAGCAGTCGCAACCCCTCCCAGCTTGGTATCATCTGCAAACTTAATAAGCGAACTTTCTATGCCAATATCTAAATC
The DNA here is from genome assembly GCA_019425775.1 of Rafetus swinhoei. Classification (NCBI taxonomy): domain Eukaryota; kingdom Metazoa; phylum Chordata; order Testudines; family Trionychidae; genus Rafetus; species Rafetus swinhoei. The sequence continues at coordinate 28,021,815 of CM033440.1, forward strand.
GTTGATGAAGATATTGAACAGAGCCGGTCCCAAAACAGACCTCTGCGGAACCCCACTAGTTATACCTTTCCAGCAGGATTGTGAACCATTAATAACTACTCTCTGAGTACAGTTATCCAGCCGGTTATGCACCCACCTTATAGTAGCCCCATCTAAGTTGTATTTGCCTAGTTTATTGATAAGAATATCATGTGAGACCGTATCAAACGCCTTACTCAAGTCTACCGCTTCTCCCTTATCCACAAGACTCGTTATCCTATTAAAGAAAGCTATCAGATTGGTTTGACATGATTTATTCTTAACAAATCCATGCTGGCTGTACCCTATCACCTTGCCACCTTCCAAGTGTTTACAGATGATTTCCTTAATTACTTGCTCTATTATCTTCCCTGGCACAGAAGTTAAACTAACTGGTCTGTAGTTTCCTGGGTTGTTCTTATTTCCCTTTTTATAAATGGGCACTATATTTGCCCTTTTCCAGTCTTCTGGAATCTCTCCTGTCTCCCATGATTTTCCAAAGATGATAGCTAGAGGCTCAGATACCTCCTCTATCAGCTCCTTGAGTATTCTAGGATGCATTTCGTCAGGTCCTGGTGACTTGCAGGCATCTAACTTCTCTAGGTGATTTTTAACTTGTTCTTTTTTTATTCAGTCACCTCTCAGCTGATGCACTGAGGCTGGGGATCAGGTGGTAGCTAAAAGATCCCCTTGTTCTCATAAAACCTAGCAAATAGTTCCATTGAGCTTGAGAGCAACAGGGAGAAGGAAGGATACTGTAGGAATGTCTTGGCCAGCGGGAAGAACCCAGTTCAGGTGTGTCCCAGGTAGATGTGTTCTGAGGAGTGTAATTCTGCAGGAAGCCAATGAGGAAGAAGGGAGCAGAGAGGCTTGCCTTGCCTAGGAGTTGTAAGCTCATAGGGAGACATAAGCTTCTCCAATGGGAAACAAGCATGATGACAATGTTCAACTTGTGTGAAATAGTTTTAACTTTGAAGAGACAAAACTGAAGCCCCCCTCCTTCCAAAAAAAGGGAATGAAATGCTTTAGCTAGATAGTATTCTTTGGTGGACAGGCAGGTAAGCCAGCTTGTAGGTTTATGCTCCCATTGATTACATTGATAGGATGTAGGAGTATAAAATGAGGCCCAAAACTTGTACAGTGTGGATAATGAAAAGGGAGAGCTCAGTCTGTTTAAACAGGTGTTGTCAAAATAAATCTCAGGCAAAATCCTGGTAGACAGCTATGCCTATCATTCTTGCTGCAGCCATATCAGAAGCATTTTTACATCCTAATGGCTTGAATGGTCAAGCATCAGCACTTATTTTGTAGGTTGTAAATTCATTGAAACTGAAAATGTTGTAAAACTTCTTTTAAATTTACCTCCAGTTTTGGCTCTGGATTACCAGACTATGGGCGCAAGTTTTGCAGGAGAGTGTTTTTATAAATATGGGTTTACTTTTTCTTACAAGAAGTACATCTGGAGTCTAAGCAGAAAGCATCCAGACATGCTATTCTAGCTTTTTCACAGTCTAGGGTACGTCTACACAGCAACATTATTTTGAAATAACTAGCGTTATTTTGAAATAACTTAGTCTGCATCTACACTGCAAGCAGTTATTTTGAAATAATGTTGAAATACTGTCTATCTGGAGGACTTCTTACTCCAACTCCTGTAACCCTCATAGTATGAGGAGTAAGGGAAGTCAGAGGAAGCGTGTTCTGTTTCAAAATAAGTGCTGTGTAGACTCTCCCAATTTCGAAATAAACTATTCTGAAATAAGATACGCAATTGACGTAGCTCAATTTGCATAGCTTATTTCACGTTAAGCCCTGCTGTGTAGACACACCCTAAAAAGCAATTAGATCTGAATGCCTGTGTGATGGGTTTGATCACAGTGACCCCCTTCTGACTGTCACTTGGGGTATGTTTACACTGCATTCTTATTTCAAAATAAGCTATTCCGGAATAGTTATTCCAAAATAGCACCTCTACACTGCAGGGAAGCCTCAAAATTAGTCTGAGGCTTCCCTAACATAGATGTTCTATCTCAAGTTAGAGCCCCAGGAGGCACTGGGGAGGAATAACTTAGAATGGTAAGGGGCTATTTCTAAATAGCTGCAGTGGAGCATCTATGCACATCTTATTTTGAAATAGCTATTTCAGAATGAGCGTTATTCCTCGTAGAATGAGGTTTATAGATTTCTGAATAAGCCATCCATTATTTCAAAATTATTTTGAAATAATGGAATGGCTGTGTAGACACTTGCATTGTTATATCAAAATAAAGCTAGTTATCTTGAAATAACGGTGCAGTGTAGACACACCCTTGATGTACTGAAATACCATTGAAGCTACTTTCCTGCCTTTCTGGATACCCCTCAACTCTGTCCTGGTGATCCAGGCTCTCCGGCATCCTCCAGCACAGACGCGGAGCTCAGATGATAGCCCTTTGCAATATAATACGTACACTGAATGTAATGTGCACACTGAGATAGGGTCAGCTCTGGGAAGGCTCAACCAAAAGTACTTGCCACAGAGCACCCAAATTCACAGCCTCATTGGGACCTGAAGCCCAGATAAATCCATCTTACTTTGTATAAAGTTTTATACAGCATAAGTTCATGTTCACCCTCTCTCTCAGGGTAAAGAGAGCTATGCACAGACTCCTTCCCCCAGTAACAATTACTTACACTTATTAATACACAAACGTGATTTTATTAAGTATAATATGTAGGATTTAAGTGGTCATAACAGATAGCAGACAGAACAATGTAGGTTACTAAACAAAATAAAACAGAACACACAAGGTAAGCTTAACACACTAACAAAATGTGTACATGTAATATTTTACCTTCATTTATTCCGATAAGCTTCTTTCACAGACTGGACTGTCTCCTAGTCTGGACACGTTCCTTCCCCCCAGGGCTGGCTCTAGGTTTTTTGTCACCCCAAGCAAAAATTTTTTTGGCTGCGCTCCCCCTTTTTTTGTTGGCTTTTACTCATGTTTGCAGTTTGCAATGGTTTTTGTTTGTTTGTTTGTTTTCATTTTCATTTTTGTCCCGGCATTTTAGCCCTATAAATAGCAAATATAATTTTAATTATTTTTTTTCCATAAAGGCAAAGGCGCTTCAAGTAAACTCCCCCTCCCCTTTCACTCACTGCTGGGTCACAACAGCCTTTTCCCTGCCCTGTCCAGCTCTTCCCTATGGACAAGCACCCCTCACTCCCGACCCACAGGGGGAGCAGGGTGCAGGTACAGTGCAGAGCCAGAGGGGCATGGAGAGCAGGGTTCACCATGAGGAATGGGAGGCACAGAGCCATAGGGTTTGGGGACCAGGGGAAGCAGGGGGACTTGGGTGCTGGGGTGTGCAGAGCCAGAGAGGTGCAGGGAACAGTGTGGGGGTACAGGGGTGATGTGGGGAATGGGAGGTGCAGAGCCAGAAGGATGCAGGGATTGGGGGGAGCAGGGTGCGGGGTGCAGGGGAGGCATGGGGAATGGGACGTGGGGAACGGGGTAGAGGGATCGTGGTCCAGAGGCAGTGCAGAGAATGGGGGGCACAGACCCAGAGGGGCACAGGGAAAAGGGGCTGTGGGGTGCAGAGGGGGCGCAGAGCCAGAGGACTGTGGGGACCAGGGTGCAGGAGCTGCACAGGGAACGGGCAGTGCAGAGCCAGAGGGGCGCAGGGATCGGGGGGAGCAGGGTGCAAGGGCTGCGCAGAGCCAGAGAGTCACAGGGAACAGGGAGAGCAGGGGGACTGGGGTTCAGGGGAGCAAGGTGCAGGGCGCAGGGGCGGCACGGGGAATGGGCGGCGCAGAGCCAGAAGGACACGGGGCAGGGTGGGCGCAGTGAGCCGGGCGTCTGGCAGGGAGTGGTCTCTCACTGGCGAAGGGGGCTGGGGCTGTGGCAAGACTGGAGCCGGTGGGGCGGAGCCTGGCATGTGCCGCGCTCCGCAGCCAGCTCCCAGGGACTCACAGCCAGAGCCGAGCTCCTGCGCCCCTTTAAAATCGGCAGAGTGGGGCCAGGCATTGCCGGGGTGGCTGCTTACCTGGAAATGCTGCCCCTGGAAATGTGCCGCCCCAAGCACCTGCTTGATTTGCTGTTGCCTAGAGCCGGCCCTGCTTCCCCCAGTCTTAGATGTTTCCAGAAGTTACTTTGGATGGCATATTGGGTGTCTTGAGGTTTGGCATTAACAACTATTGTTTGGCTTTCCACCTTATATAGATTTTGCCAAAGGCAGGAATCTTTTATGTTCAGTTTAAACTTTTTCTCACTTTCCGTGGAAAAGTACAGCATCCAAGATGGGTCCCAGCATCAGGTGACATGGCCACAACTGTCTCCCAGGCTTACAGGAAAAACGAGTGCATTACAATTCATTCTATTCTTGTCAATGGACCATCAAGATCATGAAGTACCATTAATGGTCCTCACTTTGCATGACTACTTTAATAACACAGTTTTATTCTCTATATTTCTAACTTCAGATATAGGAATGAATCATGACACAAGTTGAATATACACATTCAGCAGCTTATGTTTCTATTGATGCCTTAAATGTAGTATTTTGTATAATTCATATTCCAGTTATGTCATATTCATAAGCATATTTTCATAAAGCATATGGAATTCCATGTCACAGCCTGCGTGAGGCCAAAATGATTAGCTGCAGAAATCAAGTTAGTATTTGAGGACCATCATTATCAAATCAGGCTAATAGAATAGTTCTCTTCATATTCTGAGTCTTATGATCAAATATAATTAAAACAATTTGTGTCTTAAAAACAAAATAGGAACCAAGTAAACAGAAGGTAGGCAAAATATCTGTTGCAATGTTGCTAAATATAGCCAGGTTAATTTTTGGAGCAGGAGTAGGATATCAGAGGGACACTACATCAGTAGCTGGATGGCAGTGTTCAGCCATCTAAGGATGGAAACCATCCAAAACCCACTTGTGGGCCTGGGGCATAGACACAGACACAGAGGAAACAGCTGCACACTTTTGAATCAAGTGCTGTGGAGAGTTTTATGTTCCCTACAGTCCTGGACTCAGCTGTTTCAGAATGAGGAAAATAGGCATGATCCTAGCCTTGTGCATCCCTGTGGAGCCCTTACCAAAGTTGAGGACTAGCACAACTTGCTGATAAAAAGCCCTCACCCCGGGATGCTGGCTGCCTCCTGTGCATGTGTGAAAGGAAAAGGTATTGTTCCCTGCACCTTCCCTACCCCTTTGCCCACCCATGAAAGAGCATCCAGAATTTGCCCCTTGAAGAAACATATTAAACTCTCCACTGAATTTTGCTTTCAATTGTATTTGCAGTACTTGACTTGAAATTGGGGGACCAATCTTGCATTTATCTTCCCACGCTCAAATTTAATGATGGCTATTGTCAGTATTACAGACATGCCTAGATATTCTAGTTGAGATCAGGGTGCCCATGTCCCTCTGTGGCATGGGTACATCCACTGTCAGACACGGATCCTGCCCCTAGGGTGTGTCTAGGCTACAGGGTTTTTTCGACAAAAGTGGCCTTTTTTCAAAAAAGCTTCCCCTGCGTCTAGACTGCTGCTGCGTTCTTTTGAAATTAAATCGAAAGAACGCAGAGGTTTTTTCAACCATGGTAAATCTCATTTTACCAAGTGCTGTTTCGAAAAAAGCTGTTCTTGAATGCAAACAGGGCTTTTTCGAAAGAGAACATCCAGACTGCCTGGGTGCTCTCTTTCGAAAAAGCGGCTTGCTTTTTCGAAAGAAGTGGTTGCAGTCTAGATGCTCTCTTTTGAAAGAGGCTTGTAGTCTAGACGTAGCCTCAGAGACAACAGTTTAGCAAGACCAGGAGTAGTAATATCCCTGTTTTATAGACAAGCAACTGAGGCACAGAGAAATGAAGTGACTTGCCCAAGTTCACTCAGGAAGTTAGTAGGAGAGTTGGGAACCAACCCCAGATCCTCAGTCTGATTCCTTAGCCAAAATTCCTCTTGGTGGGACAGGAGATCTGAGTGTTAGGAATACAGGAACTGGGCATTTGCTTATGCAGTGATCTATTTGTACATGCACATATTACACAGGTCCTGAATAAAATAACCCAGACAGGAAAGACTAAATGCAGCATAAATCTGCTGAGGGAAGAAGTAAATATGGTTACAATCTACAGAATAACAGACATGATACTGCACTAGAAGGGCAGCTAAACTAGCTGTCATCTAATCACTTATACGATATGCAAGTCAAAACACCTCGTTAATATCACAGCTTCATGGTAAATCTGTTTAATGAAGAAATCTATTTATCTGTAGCTTTTTACCTGAAAGCATAAAGCAGTACTTTATTAATGAAATGATTGCTCTCTTGTATGTGAATGAGATTAGTTTTTCTTTTTTAGTTTCCTGACTTTCTTTCTTTTCCTATAATGAATGTAGATTTTGGAGAAAGTCAGGGAACAAGATAAAAGAAGACAGGAGTTTTATTTTCACTTGCCCCCATGGCAGAGAATTGTTTTCACTTTTCTGAAATATGCAACCATATATGTGAATTTAATTGTTTCATCAGTTTGAGCATTTCATTTTATCTTCCAGGAACTACATCTGATTTCTGTATTTCAATAAAAGGCTGAACAGCTTGCCTGCAGGGTATTGTAAAGCAGCCAGCTACTTGCATAGATTCTTTCCATAACCGCCAATGTTCCCATTTAATTTCTGAATATTAAAGTTTGTGCTAGATCAATTGCTGATCTCACCGTGACTTAAAAGACAAGGGCCTGATTCTCTGCTCCATTCAGAGCAGTCTTAACAAGGCTGCATCACCTTTGATTTCAGTGGAATTACACAGGTGTAAAATTGGTATTTAAGAATGATGCATTGGGCCCACGAAAACATGGGAGAAAAGGAGTAGTATTAGGGAAATGTATTGCTATTACTAGCCTGAGTAATTTCTAGACAGAGGATTTCAATCAGAAAATTTGGAACTAAAAAAGAGATGAGAAATAGTCACTTCGTTAGCTGCTAGCTGAAGAACACTTTTTTACGTGAGCTGCAGACAATGTGCAGCGATTTTTAAACTGATGATTTTTCTTTGAACATTCTGAAGTTTATATTGAGAGCATTTGTAAGACACATGGAGAGCCACATTCTCTGCTGGCAGCCCATTGAAATGCACAAGCTTAAATCAATGGTTATTTTGATCCATGGTTTTCTTACACTGAACAGACCTAAACTCAGCTCACTCAGCACAGTATCACAACAATTTAATACTAAAACCTAAAGGAAGGACTTTCACAAGTACTCAGTATGAGTCCAACTCTGTTTCCTCACTGATGTTAGTAAGAGCAGAGTTAGGTCACTGCTGAGCAATTTTTAAAATTCCACCCATATATTTTTACCTTTGTTTTGGCAGGTATATATAATGAGTGATGAGACACACAAGATTGTCCAAGAAATGCAGGACTACACCTTGTTTTGTTACCAAATCATCATATCATGTATTTAGAGGCTGTTTAAAAATATTTTTTTTAGAAGTTGCCAAACTCTAGCTAGCAGGAGAATTATTTATTTTTTCAAAGTCATTAAAAAAAGTTTGAAAACAGTCTACCTATTGGTTCCATTTTTGCCTGATTCAACTCTCATTAAAATCAGCAGAGTCCATTAACTTCCATAGAAGCGAGACTGGACTCTGTAGAAATCCATTGTGAGAAAAGACATTAGACTGATAGAATAGTGATAACATTAAGAAATGTAAGATGGTCCCTAATGAATGAAAACTAATGAAAAGACTGAAAAAACCAATGTTCTACTGGATTACTAGAGTGAGATGTTGGCACTGAATGTGAAGCCATACCCCATCTCTTGGGCAAATGGGAAAAATACCCATTTTTGCCAGAAAATTGGGACATCTGGGACAAGGTTTAAAAGGGGGACTGTCCAGCCAAAACAGGATGTATGGTAACCCAGAGCAAAATACAGCTCTATTTTCCTGCATCCTTTCAGGACCTATGAGATATGGAATAGTCCATTTCATTCGTACTGTTTCTCTGGTGTTTTCCCCCTAATCCCGGTAAAACCCCCTCACATTTCCCTTCTTATTTGTTTCTGTATTCTGGGACTGAGTGTATTTAATTTGGGTCTGGCAACTTGTCATTGTTTGTCTAATTGAGTATCATTATTACTAGTTTAATCATGAAAATCTAACATTTGGCTCTCCTGAAAAATATATCAGAATCTCTGGCATGTGAACTTTAGCACCCACCAGGAACATAGAGAGAATTAATTTTGGCTGTCAGCACCATCAAGATTACATGTCCTTATCTTCCCACTCATACTTCTTAATGGCTCGTTCTCACTGTTTGTTATAACATCAGTAAGGATGATGGGTAAATAGAGTACATCTTTATTTACTACTTTAAATTTTCTCATAGACATATTTTTCAGTTTTTGTTTCTGTATTTTATAATTATTTCTCATGTCAGATGTCTTCCCTCCACGCACCCCACCTCCAAAACAAGCCACTGTCTTTATAATTATTTACTTTGTGAAGCCTCCTCATTTATCTAAATACCAGATGTCTGAGGTTCTCTTTTTTTACATTCCTGCTATATACTTATTTTTAACGGTGTACTGTTGGATTTCCTCCCCTCTCCCCAAATCATGAGACCATTAAAGATACCATGGTACTTAGCAAGAGAAGTAGTATTAGCTGCAACCCTCCTGGCCAGCTTCCACATTGGGAACTGAATACCCTTCCCGTGAACTTACCTATGGGAAGGGGAAGGTGAAAGAGGAATTCCATTGGGTCCCCATCAGGGTATATCCTTCTAATTCTTCCATGGGATGGATGGCTTTGTGACCCCTCCCCCAAGTCTGGATCTTTAGGGGTAGGAGCGGGGGGCTGGGGATCCTCTTTGGGGCACATGCCCTTCTCAGTGGACGTCCTGTGTTTCCAGATGAGCTTCTGAGCTCTGCAGCCATAGCAGTCTCTCTGGCTACTCCCTCCTTTGAGCTTTGCAACCAGTATATTTTGATGTGGTACAGTTCTCCTCCCTCTCTCTCTGCCACTTCAGATGATCATATTATGTGAGGAAAATGTTATTGACTGCACAAGCATCTTGATTGAAAGTGACATAAGAATGAAATGGCCAAATTTTCCTGAACTTCAGCAATTTGGGCGTGACTCTAGAAAAATATTCAAAAAAATTGTCATATTCACTGAGGTCCTGATCCAAAGCATATAGAAGTCAATGGGAATCTTTCAGACCTATATTCAGTAGTGAAAGAATTACAATGTAGTGAAAGAATTACATGTTAAAGTCAATGAGAGTGGGATCAGGCTTTGAGAAGGGACACAGTGCTGTCCATACAACATGTTAAATGTCAGTTAGCTAGACCACCCTATCGGTTACTATGCCATGTTCTTGTCCCATGGAGAACCTCATGTGGCACCTCTCATATCTATTAATGTCAAAATGTTGTACCAGTGCTCAATATGTTTGTTTGACTTAGTGTTGTTAAACATTTACTTATAACTACTTATACTACAAATTGACACCATAAAAAAGAAAACTGTATTATTTATTTTGGTCATTTTATTAGTGTAGTGGTTCATTTTCTGAAAGGCACAGGTGAAACTATAAATTTGAGCCACAGAGAAGGAGTTAGGAATTGCTAGTGGACAGAAAACAGATCCTAGAAAAACAAAATGAATAATGCAGAATACGTTTGTCAAGGCTAAAAGGTGGTTTTAATATTTCATACTAACATAAATACTGTACGTGTTTATAAGGCAGATTCTTTGACAAATTGTAGTGGATTTTATTTTAGTAAAAATATTACAAAATAAGAAATAAAAGATCTCAGCTTTTCTTCTGGATAAAACACCAAAATATGAGTAGATATAAATCTCCAAGGGATTAAAGGGAGACAGCAAGAGGAGGTTAATTAAGTTTTCAATTAAAATGTGGGCCTGGGCCTTGATAAATATTCAGTGACTAGATAATCTCTAGTGAAATAAAATGACATTTCTCCTCCACTGTGCATTCTGAACTACTGCTAAAGTACCACTACTGTGCAAAGTCTCCAGGATAATCACAGTTAGTGAGGCAAGGAGTAGAATCTCAGGAGGGTGTATTATGAAAGAGGGAGAACAACATCAAAGTTCCCAGAGGAAAAGCCACTGATAACTGGCATGTGCTCAGTGACCTAAGCTATGTGTTAAATGCAAATAATCTGGGTGTCTGAAATATACAGTATGTGAATTTAACACACATTTGACAATATTTAAAAATTTAAAATATTTTAAAACTTTCAGGGGCTCTATATTGGCGCATCAAGGACAATTACCCTCATGTTTGTCACCTAATAAATGAGTTCTACAAATCCTTCTTGCCCAAAATAGGGATGTTGTAAAATGTGTACTAGATTAATGCAGCCACTGTATGGGGCAAAATGGTTAGAAGGTATTGGTACATGCCACAATGATTTCACCTTAAACACAGAGGAGGTTAAAAAAAAATCCAAATTATACATACCTCGATTGCTTGTGAAATCTGAAGGCCATTTAGTCACTATATCCTCTCCTCTAGGAAAAAAATCTGTTAAGAGTTTCTTAATGAATCCGTGTTTGGGATTTCAATGTCTTTTGGAATAACAATCCCTGGTGCTATCAAAAAATATTGTTTTGATATGAAACTAAAACTGGTTAACATTGCAGGGAGAAGTATTTCCCTTTGAGGGACAAATGACATTATCTTTTATAAGATCAAGATCACCTAGAACAAAACATTCTTTACTGGGTCTGAAATGCAAAACAAAATGAAACTTGTGGGATTTTTTCATCAATACTTCATAACACTTGGTGCCATCAGACCCATGTTCAACACCATTCTTCAGGGCACTTTTGAAAACTTCCTCCCTGTATTAGAAATTTGATACCATCCCAACTTGTGTTTCCAGGGGACAATGCTGTCATGTATATGCACAGAAAGTAGGTATAGACAGAATCACAATATAAAAAAGGCAGCCCAGAGTAGGCAAATTGAGCTTCCTATGGAAAACGCCAGCAGGAACCACTCTTATATTGACAACCAATTGACAACCAATCAATGTGAGGGACAACAGACCAGACCCCACCTAGGAGAATGTGAGTATGTCTAGTTAGTGCATGGTACATATCTTTATTTGGAATCATACATCCTGTAACTTTTATAACTTTATTTGCAACTTAAATAAAACAACTAAAAGATAGTTGCTTTGGTAATTGTATGTGTTACTTGCCTATGGCTTCCTGTGTTCCTTTGGGCTCCGGATCTAGAACAACCAGATAACTTTATTGAATTTGAGACTGGAGCTGCTAGACCTGAACCCAGGGAAGCATGATTAACTTTAAATATATAAATAAAAGGCTACATCATCTTTGTATTTAAAGTTATAAATATTGACTCAGTACCGGTATTTCCAGTGTCAGAGGAGTAGCCGTGGTAGTCTGTATCTGTAAAAACTATGGGGAGTCCTGTGGCACCTTAAAGAGAAAATATAAAAGACCCTGGAAGCATTTTCATTTTGCCTCTTTCCTGCTCTGATCTCTGGACTGTAAATTTATACTAAAAGGAACATTCCAATCAAAGGACTGAGAAGCTTCCAATCTTTTGGAAGTTCTGAGACTTTACAAGCCAGCAGTTTGTAACAGCAAAGCTCCAAACCTGATACAAGACCTTTGCAATGAGTGCATGTATTTGTTTTTCTTGACCAGTTTAACTCTCTCCTTTTCCCTTTTGTTTTATAAGTAAACCTTTAAATATTAGATATTAGAAGATTGGCAACAACACAATTATTGGTAAAACTCAGAGTTATAAGTTGACCTGGTTGTGACTGATTTCTTGGGATTAGAAGACCCCTTTTTTGATTAATTTGGTTTTAAATAGCTGCTCATCATTAAATCTAGTGTCTGGGCAAAGAAACAAGGGCTGGGATACATACGGATTCAGCATTTCTGTTAACCAGTATGGTGAGACAAATGTTTACTTTTGCTACTGGTTGTTATATCTTATGGAAGAATAACCACCAGTATGGGATGGGTCTGCTCCATTTCTCTAGTAGAGCAGGTCAGTCTTTTTTTTCAAATTTCAAAAGATTAATAAGAATTAGAAGCAAGAGGAAGACCAAGGACAGGGCAGGCCCATTGCTCAGTGAAGAGGGAGAAACAGTAACAGGAAACTTGGAAATGGCAGAGATGCTTAATGACTTCTTTGTTTTGGTCTTCACTGAGAAGTCTGATGAAGGAATCCCTAACATAGTGAATGCTACTGAGAAGGGGGTAGATTTAGAAGATAAAATAAAAAAAAGAACAAGTTAAAAATCAGTTAGAAAAGTTAGATGCCTGCAAGTCACCAGGGCCTAATGAAATGCATCCTAGAATACTCAAGGAGCTGATAGAGGAGGTATCTGAGCCTTTAGCTATCATCTTTGAAAATCATGGAAGGCAGGAGAGATTCCAGAAGATTGGAAAAGGGCAAATATAGTACCCATCTATAAAAGGGAAATAAAAACAACCCAAGAAAATATAGACCAGTCAGTTTAACTTCTGTGCCAGGAAAGATAATGGAGCAAGTAATTAAGGAAATCATCTGCAAACACCCGGAAGATAATAAGATCATGGGGAACAGCCAGCATGGATTTGTAAAGAACAAATCATGTCAAACCAATCTGATAGCTTTCTTTGATAAGATAACGAGTCTTGTGGATAAGGGAGAAGCGGTGGACGTGGTATACCTAGACTTTAGTAAGGCATTTGATACAGTCTCGCATGATATTCTTATCAATAAACGAGGCAAATACAACTTAGATGGGGCTACTATTAGGTGGGTGCATAACTGGCCAGAGATATTTAATAACAACTGTTATTAACAGTTCACAATGCTGCTGGAAAGGCATAACAAGTGGGATTCCGCAGGGGTCTGTTTTGGGACCGGTTCTGTTCAATATCTTCATCAACAATTTAGATATCGGCATAGAGAGTACGCTTATTAAGTTTGTAGATGATACCAAGCTGGGAGGGGTTGCAACTGCTTTGGAGGAGAGGGTCATAATTCAAAATGATCTGGACAAATTGGAGAAATGGCCTGAGGTAAACAGGATGAAGTTTAATAAGGACAGATGCAAAGTGCTCCACTTAGGAAGGAACAATCAGTTTCACACATACGGAATGGGAAGCGACTGTCTAGGAAGGAGTATGGCAGAAAGGGATCTAGGGGTTATAGTGGACCACAAACTAAATATGAGTCAACAGTGTGATGCTGTTGCAAAAAAAGCAAACGTGATTCTAGGATGCATTAACAGAAGTGTTGTGAGCAAGACACGAGAAGTCATTCTTCCGCTCTATTCTGCACTGATTAGGCCTCAGTTGGAGTATTGTGTCCAGTTCTGGGCACCTCATTTCAAGAAAGATGTGGAGAAATTGGAGAAGGTCCAGAGAAGAGCAACAAGAATGATTAAAGGTCTAGAGAACATAACCTATGAAGGAAGACTGAAAGAATTGGGCTTGTTTAGTTTGGAAAAGAGAAGACTGAGAGAGGACATGATAGCAGTTTTCAGGTATCTAAAAGGGTATCATAAGGAGGAGGGAGAAAACTTGTTCTTCCTGGCCTCTGAGGATAGAACAAGAAGCAATGGGCTTAAACTGCAACAAGGGTGGTTTAGGTTGGACATTAGGAAAAAGTTACCAACTGTCAGGGTGGTTAAACACTGGAATAAATTGCCTAGGGAGGTTGTGGAATCTCCATCTCTGGAGATATTTAAGAGTAGATTAGATAAATGTCTATCAGGAATGGTGTAGACAGTACTGAGTTTGCCATAAGGGCAGGGGACTGGACTTGATGACCTCTCAAGGTCCCTTCCAGTTCTAGTATTCTATGATCTATGAATGTTCTCCAAATTATTAAGTTTGAGAAAAAGAGGGTGATACTGTTACTACATTTTGATAACATTTTGTCCTCACATTTCTACTAGGGCTATGGAGGAATTAAAAAAATTAATCATGATTAATTGAGCAATTAATCACGCTGTTAAACAATAAGAATACTATCTATTTAAATAAGAATACTATCTATTTAAATATTTTTGAAACGCCGCAGCGAGCCCGGGATCACATGTGCGGCGCTGCCACTTTGAAATATCGACACGGTGTTTCAAAGGGGCAGAGCAGTGGGGAGTCGAGGGTCAGCTTTCCATTTCATCCCTACATTCTTTCTGTTCCAAGTGAAGACTGTTAGAAGGACATTAATGGTTTGCAGTCGTTTGTTTGTGTTGCTTACCCTTGCAATGTAGTGACAGGTCCAGTCTTATTTATTTAACATCTTAATGATTGGGGAGAGGGATTAATTCACACTGATACTAAATCAGTAAGGGTGAAAATATCATCAAGGAGAGAAATAATGCAAGGGGAGAGATTAGAGATGTGAACAGAAAGTCAAAGCAAAGTTCACCTTGGAAAATGCAAACAAACAATTGTGGGGGGATATTTTGCAATGATTACACTTAGTGAGGTGGCAGAAGCTGAGAAAAAAATAACTACTTGTATAGATTTAACATTAAAGAGGCTCATACAAAAGCTCAGAGTGCCCTAACAATAAATAATGCTTCACGAGACATAGGGGTGGTGATGGAGACAAGATTAGGCTTGAATCGGCAAAGTGATAAAAGTGCAAAAGATGCAAAATAATTTTGAGCTGCATTACCCAGGTTCATTAGAAGGCCTGAATCCAAGAACTCTGAAGTAACTGGAGTGTTTTCCATTGGCTTTGGCTGAGGTGTACAGTTGCTCTCTCTGAGCTTATGGAATTACATTCAGTTCTTAGCAGCCATATTCCCAAAAAGGCATTTACAGAGCATGCTTGCTTGGAGAAGAGCAATAAAATGACCAATGGCTTGAAAACTGACTTCTGAGAACAGATAGTAAATCATTACTCATGCAGCAGCACATAGGCATGATAAGAGATGTGTAAGGGAGCAAATGCCAGTGCTGGAAAGGAATAATCAAGTGTAATTCATAAGGGTAAATAATTAAATAATAAGAGGACATTAAGATAGTGAAAACTTATGCTGAATATCTGCATAAATATGGTGAATTTATGCCCAAGAGAAGTGATAGAAACCCCATTGCTTGAGATTAAAAACTAGGCTGGACAGAGCTCTACAAAAAGAAAGGAAATCTTACACTGGCAGAGAGACTGACTTGATGTCTTAACAGATTCTATTATTTTAGTGAATTAAACTTCACAGCACTTCAATTACTGTACTCCTTTTTTTACAAATTAGGAAATTTGGGCATATTTCTCCATCTCTCAAATAAATTTCTTCTCCACTGGAAATAAAGTGACAAAGGTTTAAATAAAGGGGGATGAAGTAGACCTTGAGAATGATAGACATATTACTATAATTGCTGACAGAAAAAAGAATAAAGATTGTATGAAAGGGTACCTTTATTTGTTTTTTTTTTTAAGTGGTAAGCTGAATATTTTTTAGATGTGAGTTAAGTTGAAGTGCAATGAAAATGCACACATTTTATTTTTTTCAACATAAACATGAACTACCCAAATTACTATGCATCCATATTTACATTAATGGACTTGGACTCGGTAGATCTGGGTTCAATTCCTAGGTCTACCACAAGTCTCCTTGGACCACTCACTCTCTCTCTGTGCCTCAGCTCAACATCTGTAAAATGTGGTTAATGGCACATTTCTCTCACCCTTTGTCTCGAATTAAACTGGGATATTCAAAGCTTATGGGATCTGGGCACAGAGATCCTTTTGACAGTCAACACATAAAAGCACAGCCCATGGCAGTAGGCCTCTCTTCCTACCTCTTTGGCCTTCCAAGCTCACAGGAAGCCACTTGCAAAATTTGAATCTGGGTCCAAAATCATGTTTTAATCAATCCCAAAAATACGGTTGCCAGATACTTTCACACAGAATACCGAACATGGGGGGGAAAAAACTAGGCATTGCGTCTTTAAATCCCCACACTCCCCCACCAGACGTGGCAGGGGTAGAATGTTCCCGCCAGCCTTTCGTTCAAGAAAAACATATGTGTCCGGTATTTTCTGTTTTTTTAACCAGACAGAGGCCATAAATACCGGACTGTGCGGGCGAAAACCGGACACCTGACAACCCTACCCAAAAATCTGTACAAACATCTAGGAAAACTGTCCCTTGCATCAAATTGTGTGCAGTCTAAATGCAGGTAATTTAAATTTAAGTAAAATACACTAAACAGGAGCCTGAGAGAGGGAGGAAGGATGTGTCTGGTTTCTGAGCTCCTGAACAGCAGAACCTAGAAGTGTGGAAGCATGGGACAAGGAAAACGTCATATTGTGTGCAGCTTAGAGGAGAAGACTGACATCGGTAAATTTTCTGTTACCTTATAAGTATAAGGAAAATTAACAGGACTACTCATTGTTTTTAAAGTTAGACTAACATGGCTACCCCTCTGAGACTTTTTAATATGAAGTGGGTAACACAAACAAAAGGATCTCCTGTCCTGCTGTGGAAGTATCTCCATTTTTAACTTGAGTGGCAGTGACAACAATCTGTTCCTATTAGAGATAATATTGACAAGCTGTATCCCCAGCCTCTAGCATTTGCTGTGTCTCTTTCCTGAAAAATGATTATAGCTGCCATAAGTGCATCTGAGATTTGCATTCTTGGGAACAAGGCACACTGTAGAAATGAATTATCTGTATCCTTTGCAATGTGAACAGACCTTGGTCATTGCCGCTTTAGATGACAACACATCACTGTGCAGCATAGTAGGAGATATTTTCATAGGAGTGGTTTCACTGATCATAATTTATAGTAGAACTGAAGATAACTAGAAAACTGTGTTGAAACAGAGACTTGGCTATGGCTGATGCAAGAGCTAGTCACATAGAGTTAATTCAGCTGCTTAGATGGTGTGGCGTACTCAGGACTCCCTTTTCAAATGGGGTTGCTTAAAGTTCAGCACAAATATCTGTACTGGATTGCCTGAATATACTTTTAGGGAACCAAATAAAGGTGTCCAAATACTGACTTAGGGGCTGGGACTTTAAGAAGTTTAAGGAAGTTAGGTGACCACTTCTTATTGAATTTCAATGGGATTTAGGTGCTCAACTCTGTTAAGCACCCCAATTTACAAATTCCAAAATAGGAACCTAATGTTAGCTGCAGTTAAAAATTGGGCTTGCCAGGTTCAAATAGGAAAGTAACGCTTCCTTTAGCTAAGTCCTATCAGGAGCTACTGGCAAATCAGCATCAAATGTAAAAGAGTTTTCTGCAGCCAACAGTCACAACCATGAAAGCAAGTTAATAATGTAATTTGTATTTCTATAGCTATGCACACAAGTGTACATTAAAAGGACATTATTAAGGTTTCAAAATCCAGCATTCAAAAGTTATAAAAATGCCAGAATTAAGGCTGCCTCAGTGTTATTAAAAATCAATATCTGAGCCACTTTTGAAAATGTGACACAGCTGTCTCAATCACTTAGGCCTGGCAATGTTGAACAGAGCAAAACGTCAATGCATTTAACAATCTGGGGATTCACCTTTATTTTGTGGATGGAGAAATGAAAACAGAGATTAGAGATCTTGTCCAGAGTCATGTAAGGAATCTCTAGCACAGTCTAAATAAATTCACTCCCCTGTCCTGTGCATTAGTCACAGATTCTGGTGTGGCTATGGGGAAGATCTGGATTATCACTCACAATATGGTATCTTCAATCATCCAGTGGTAACTGCTTCCCATACTAAATTTATGCTTACATCCTGCAATTGGCTCGGGAAAACGTGAGTTCAGAGACCTAAGTGCTTTCCCTTTGTGGAAATAACTTTCTAGTGTATTGTTGTGCACTCTGAAGAGCAGGTGTTCTGAGAGAACCTGTTATGGTAGCAGTGCATTCATTTTGGTCTTGTAACAAGACACTTCACATTCTCTGTGGGCCTTCTCGAATGGGAAAAGCATTATTGCTTCTGCTTCATGCCAGTGGAAAAGACTGATTTAGGTTACAAGCAGAGCACAAAAGATGGGTTAATCAGATTTAATATAATTTATTCCATGAGTCACTACTCACTTGTAAACCATTTGCTATAAAGAACAGCTAATACACCTGTACATTATTTTCTTCGGTTCTTTTAAAGTCAAAATAATCCACTGCTAATGGAATATTGTAGAGGGGGAAAGAATCATAAGATTTAAGGTTAGTTTGGGCCTAAGCACCTCTGCAAAGGAGTAAGAACCCCTACCTGCCCTTACATGTTCTACTCAAACTTTGGGTCCTGGTGTCTAGGAGTAAATGAGGCTAAATGAATGCCTATTCCTTTCCCAGAGCAGGTCTGTAAGGAGTCGCAGAGGCAGGGCAGACAATGAGTAGCCTTCTGTGGCCTGTGTAGAATGGGGAAAGAATTTACTATGGCTATAACATGGCAATGAAGTCCTGTCCCCTTGCACCTGAGAGCAATAAGGATGCAAGAGGGAAGATGTGGCTCAGGGATGATACTCTGAGGATGGCACAGCTCAGAGGTGAGCAATAAGTGGGCCATGTGCTGGATGCAGTTTGTTAGGGCTAGCTGCTGGTGGGCTGCCAGACAATGGGAACAGCAAACTGTGGCCAATTAGAGCTGCGAGCAGCTGTAGCTGCAAACACGCAGATAAATAAAGGATCTGGTGGTCTGCCAGAGGTTAACCCTGGTGAACACTATCCGGTTGGTGGGTTCTTTATTGCTCACTCCTGCCCTACACCCTGCTGATGGTTGCATGTAGTTGTTGGAGCTAGACAAGATTGATTACATTTATGCATCATTCCCTTTGCTAATGGAAGAAGCTTTCTATCTGGTATACATAATAGGTCTCACTCCCCTCCCCTCCATTCATGTGATTGTATGTATACCATTGGACACTATGGCTATGTCTACACAGCAGCGTTATTTCAGAATAACCAACGTTATTCCGAAATAATGAAGTCCACGTCTACACTACAAGCAGTTATTTCAACATAATGTCAAAATAATATTGAGCTAGAGGACTTCTTATTTTGACTCCTATAACCCACATTGTACGAGGAGTAAGGGAAGTCAGAGGAAGAGTGCTCTGTCCTTTGGGGTTCTGAAAACTCTGTGTAATAACAGTACACGAAAAATGCAAGTCTTGTAGACATGGGAAAGGGATCCACCTATCGTTATTCATATAGGGCACATCTACACAGCAGAGCTAAAGTCGAGATAAGCTACGCATCTTGAGCTATGTCAATTGTGTAGCTTAAATTGAAATAGATTATTTCAGCTTTTCGCACTGTCTATGCAGCAGGAAGTCCGAGATAGAGCACTCTTCTTCTGACTTCCCTTACTCCTCGTACAATGTGGGTTATAGGATATATATATATCATGTATACAAATTATATATATATATCTTAGATTGTCAGGTGCAATTCTAAAGGGGGCTTATTTGTGTAATTTAGCTATATAAGATTCTCCTTCAATTTTGGATCTGACTGGGATATGAGCTGGCAGGGATGCAGCATATGGGGAAACAGACTACAGGCCATGCTGGGGCATGTGTCTCTGTTTCTTCTTCTCTTTTGTTTTAGCCAGAAAAAAGTTTCAATTTAATTTTTTTTTAAAGTTCTATCAAGGAGGAAAACCTACTCTTTGCTCATTCTGCCTTGTTTAACATGATGATTTTAACATTCAGATTTTTTATAGAAAGAATTGCTTTACTCAGCATTTTCCCTGTGAAATGTTGAGAAGCAAATTAACATGACAGAGTAATGGCTCTTTAGAGGGTTTGTGTATGTGTGTGTGTTCTTATATATATATATATGTAAATGCTTAG
Organism: Rafetus swinhoei; assembly: GCA_019425775.1. Lineage (NCBI taxonomy): Eukaryota > Metazoa > Chordata > Testudines > Trionychidae > Rafetus > Rafetus swinhoei. The sequence continues at coordinate 28,041,659 of CM033440.1, forward strand.
AATTTCTTTAACACTTAACTATTTTCTCATCAGGTCCCATGACATGAGTTAATTTCCTGATCTAATTTTATAACTCTGAGTAGGAGAAAGAGCACCTCAATGCTCGGTGACAATGTTAGCAGATGGCTAATTACTGTTATTTACAAACTGTCCAAATTACCTTGCCAAAAGGAGAGGAGGGGATCTACATTTTATGAATGATTAAACCAGTATCAAATTAAAAATGTTATATTGTCCTTTTCAGAGGTGATTCAGAGGTTAGTTTGTTGCCCGGCAGCTATTTTTTCTCTCTTCCTGTGGTAGAGGCCCAGATGGAAACTTGAGTTTACATCAGACTTATCATCTTATGTCATGTCAATAGTCAGAAGGCTTTTTTCATTTTTGGGACATTTCATTTTACAAAGAGAGAAAATGCAGAACAGAGGGGTTAAAAGCTAAATAGTGGCATGTAAATGACTGCCTGAGCAAAACACCAGTGTAGGTGTGTTGCCCCCCTCCCCATTGTGAATTTGGATGGAGTTACACTTCCTTGGGCAGCATCCCTCTCAAATCAAGCAGAAAAGCAATTGACTGCAGCTCTGAACAGGGTGCATTTTTCTCACCTAATTGTACTAGCTGGCTCATGGGGGAGCAGAGCCATGGCTCCTACTTACTTCACTGCTTGCCTGCCTTGTCCACACTTGCAGTGGCTTGAAAGGAACATATTGCTACACATCACAGTGAAAGGCAGGCTGCAGCCACACTCACTGTGGTGTGTAGCTGCATGTGGCAGTAACAGGCACTGGAAGGCAGAAATCAGTGGGGAAAGGCGCAGCCACTGCTAAAAATAGCAGTATAGATATTGGAGGCGTTGCTTGAGCATGCAGCGAGAGCCTTGTAGAATATGTGCCATGGGGCTCAGGGGTGTGTCTACTTGCCTAACCAATGCTTCTGTACTGTTATGTATGCCTTTTCTCACTGGGATTGCAGTACCTATATTTCACAAACTGTTGCAATTGTAGCCTTTCTATCAGGATCTGTCCGCAGTATAAATATGGCTAGTTTTAATCTAGCTAGTTTAGGTAACAATATTAATACAGATATGACAGCAAGCACCAGCAGCCAGAGTAAAAGCTTTTGGAGACATATTTGGGTGGCTAGCTCTGTGTCCCAAAGCCAAATCTTCTGGTGGAACGTTGCATACCAGAATGAGGAGACAAGGGGAAACTGTATCTGGGTATGTTGCAGAACTAAAAAGATAAACGGACTATTGCTCATTCAGAAAGGTCCTAAAGGCCAGGGGAATAGATTAGTGTGTGAGATTAATAATTCAAAGACAACTGGAGGCAGAGGGGCACTTAACCTAGAGGTAAAATTGCCAACAGCAATGCAAAATGCAGAGACAATCTTACAACATTTGGACTTTGATTGTTGGGCAAATCAAACTAATTCAGTAAAACCAAACACAATGCCAGCTGCAAGGGCGACAGTCTCATAAATGCCCCAAGATAGGATATTTAGCCAGAAAATGCAAAGGTGACTATTAAACCCAGGACGTAGAGCCCAAAACACCAAAGGAAAGGGAAGAAAGAAGAAGGCTTTTTTATCATAAGGGTGAAGAAAACTAAAAGGGGTGAAAGTGGGTCCTGACAAAGTAAATAGAGTTAAATGGTCAATCCATACAAATGAAAAGGATGATGGGGACTCAGCTACTGTGATCAATGAATATACAGGCCAACTGGGTGTCATGTCCCATCAGCTGAGATTACTGAATCTATTATTTGAATTGGCTAACACTTCTAAAATAGAATGTTGGAGAAGTGCTAAGTATTACTAGCTAAGTCACACATTCGATTGTGGTACACAATAGTTTGCTTTCCTATGGTCTGTAATAGTGGATTTAACTCACATTGTTCTGGGCATGGTTTGGGTGTGGCTGAGTTGTGATTAGAGGCCTATGATATACAGCAGGATTTTTCACACTTTGGGTTGCAGCTTGTAAGGATAAGCTGCTGGCAGGCCACAAGATGTTTTGTTTACCTGAGCCTCCACAGGCATGGCTGCTCGCAGCTCCCAGTGGCCACGGTATACCATTCCTGGCCAATGGGAGATGCGGGAAGTGCCACTACAACCAATGGGAACTGTGAGCTGCCGTATCTGTGGATGCTCAGGTAAACAAAGCATGTCACAGCCACAAGCCACAACCCACAGTCTGAAAAACCCTGATATACAGGAGGTCAGATAATCAAGATGGTCCCTTCTGGCCTTAAACTCAATAGCTCTGTTTTGTTACACACTCAGGAAATTGTATGTTCAAATTAACAATGCAGATTATGATTACAGTAAAGGTGCCAACTAAGATCAGAATCTCGTTGTGCTAAGCATGGTATAAACACATATTAAGAAAGAGTCCTTTGAGATGCTTATAATTTAAAATGATCAGCCAGGCAAAGGGTAGGAAGGATACCAGGGGCACAAGGTGAAGGGATTTGGTTTTATCTCAGGAGTTGATACATTTCCTTTTTAGCTTCAGTTTGTACAGGCAAACCTCTACAACTAAAATTAAAAATAGGGAGCAAGTGAGTAAATGGAAGGTATTCCGCCACTGCACACAAGAGTGGCCCTGAAAATATGCCTCTGAGGCTATTGAGGGCAAGGGGCAATACATCACACTGACCACAAGGTGTGGGGGCAAATGGGCATGATTACATAAAATCCAGTGAACGCCCGTTCTTTTATCTCCTGCAAGTGCTAGCTGGCAACAGTGGCACTGAGCATATTGCTGCTACAGAAAGTAGCAGCAAACAGCATCCTCTTGCACAGTGAGGCAACCCATCACCTGGCAACATGCCCTATAATTGCAGGATTTCTTGTTTACTGGCTTTAGCTCCTAACTCTGGTGCTTACACTTCACTGGCTTTTGGATCAACTGCCAGGATTTGACCCATCATGCTTAGTTCTCTGAAGCATTTTGATTTATTAGATTAGCTTTAAACAATTATAATCAGCTCTATTTACTTCCATTATCCATCACAGGAAACAGAAAGTTTACACATAGCTTCTTTCTAAAGAAAAGTGTTAGATTCCCTTCAGCAATAGCTGAAATGTGTCATCTAAGATGCATTTAGCATTTCTCTGAAGTGAGAGAAGCTCCTCGGATCTGGAAAGCAGCTCAAGTAATTCAAAATCCAGAGCAGACCTGGACAAACAGTGAAAAACAAGAAAAATTTAAAAAACAACAAATAGTCTAGTAGCACCTTAAAGACTAACAAAACATGGAGATGGTATCGTGAGTTTTCGTGGGCACAACCCACTTCTTCAGATGACAGGAGTGTGGGAAGTCTAGATCCAAGAATAAAACATGTTCAGAAACATCCAACCAATCCTACAGTGCAATTTGATCAAGCATGTTTTAACTCTCTTTTAGCTACCATTCAAGCAAGCAAATGTTCTTTATATTAAGGTTCATGGCAAATGGCTATTTGAACCATAGTTGAAATTCATTTCATGACTAAACAAAACTTGTTGTGGCCAGACTGTATGTAGTTTATTGGCCATCTAAGAATAACATTTGGGAGCTTTGCAAATCATGAAAATAACAGAGGATCCTGCTAAAGAGAAGAACAAGGCATAAATTTTGTTAACCAAAATGTCACCCTAAACTAGGGATGTCAGATACCATGTAATTGAATAATCATGTAACTGCACCAAATAATAACAGTTACATGATATTTAATAGTCCCCAGGAGCAGGGTTGGCAGCCAGTGTGCTCCTGGCCCCACTCCCAGGGAGTCCCCTGCCATCCCTGCAGGGGACCCAAACTCTCCACAGATCGAGGCTGTGCCAGCATCCCAGGAAGCAGCACTTGTCTGCAGGGGGCCTGGCAGCCTCTCCTGACCCCTTTCCACGCAGCAGCATGGGAGAAGGGGGGGAGGGGAGCAGGCAGCTCCATGGAGCCAGCATGCATGGAGAGCCAGCTTAAAAGCCAGCTCCCCACACATATGAGCTCCTGCCTGCCCCCACCCCCTGTGCCGGTACCTCTGATAGAGAGGCACCAATGGGAGGGGGCAAGTGGCTCCACAGGTGCCGATATGCGCAGCCTCTGTATCAGAGGCAGCAGCAAGGCAGTGGGGTTGCAGGCAGCTCTGCAGGATCTGGTGCTCATGGGCAGCCAGATTAAAAGCTGTCTCCCCATGGGCACCAGTTCCCACCTCTGCCCTTTGTTGCCTCTATATCAGTGTTGCTTGTAGTTGATAGGACTAACCAATATTATTGGTTAATCGTGTAATCGACTACACTTTGCCATCCCTACCCTAAACTTTAAAACTTGCCTGCTACATTAGGAACATAAAACTACGCTCTGGACTTTCCTAGATACCAAGTAAAAAGGGGAAAGTCTCAAACCAGAGGAAGATGAAATAAAATTAGTTTACAAGCTGTTATAATGGCTTCTAATAGAGCTGCCTAGGTTCTAGTAACAATGACATATATCTAAAACATAATTTGAAAAATCTCGGCCCCAGCATGAGATGTTAGAGAGGTTTGTCTGTTCTGAACTCATACATTCACCCAGTTCTGTGTTCCTTCCTTATAGAAATTGTCTATTTAAAAAGGTAGCCTTCCTATGTTTATCAATTTTGTATTGTATTTTCTGCTAACAAAATGAGCTCCTTTCTGTAATTACTTGAAGTCTAACTAATGCCCTTGTTTTCATCACTGAAAAGAGCTTTAATTAAAGTACAGAAGCTGTGACCGTCCCCTTCATGCTTTATGAAAATTGGTTTATGAATATAAATATGCATAACTCAGAGAAGCTTTGGACAAATACCTTATGTAATCTATCAAGGGATCTGTATATCCTTACCATCTGCTGGATCTTTATATCCTGCTTTGGTGCATGAATCATACTTATATGTGAAGTTAGAAATATGAACTATACATTTTAAATGTGCTAATAAGAAGCCATTACTAGTGCCCCATATCACCAAAATCTTTAACAACTTGGTATTCAATTTAATGACTTATAAACAGCCTTGTTTGTCCTGTAAGTCCAAAGGTGATTAGACTAATAAGACATGTGACTGTACCACCTGGTATTGGCATTCCATTGTGACCCTGGTATTTTTCCATGGAAGGGGGATAGAGAACAAAAGGATCCTGACCTGGGAAAAAGACTATTTAAGCAATGGAAAGCTAGCAGCCTTTTATCTTGGGCTGACCCTGAAAACCCTGAAAGGATCCAAAGGGCTGGGGACTCAGGTCAGGGTACAAGAATCTCTGACCTGAAGATTATGCCTAGAACAAGAACAACTCATTAGGATAAGAAACTGCTTACAATAAGTTTTATAGTTAATTAGAACTAGTTATGCATTTCCTTTTCATTTTAACTTAGTAACTTACTTTGATCTGTCTGTTTTCACTTGCAACCATTTAAATCCTATTGTTTGTATTTAATAAACTTGTTTACCATCAGGACCAGTGTAAATATTTGTTGCTGGAGGGATGGAGGGAGAACAACCAGTGTACATATCTCTCTTTCATTGATAAACAGAGTAAACATCCTCATGAGCTTTCCTTGCATAGAACTTTTACACAAAGATGGATTTATTTGGGTGTTTGATCCCTTTTGAGGGTTGGTTTCCTGGGTGCTGTGTCCTAGAACTTCCTTCTCCCAGAGCTGAAGTGGTTCATTGTCTGAGTTGCTCTTCATGGGGGTGGTTACCTCAACTTTGTGCCTTGTCTTGGGGAGACCAGAGGATCTGATCCAGAGGGACAGGGTGGTGGGAAGCCCCAGGGACCAAGAAGGTGGGTGTTAGTGGCATGATCGGCACAGCTGTGAACAATACTAAGAAGTCTTCTGTGACCACACCCCGCTTAATTATATATTTTCAAATCACTAATTCTTTACTGATTAGTAGATCTGCTGTTGGAAGCATTATAATTACCCATGTGTATCAAAAACATCAGGAAAACCTCCTGCAGTTCTTCAAGCTAGAGACCCTTCTCTCCCTCCCTACTGTTCTCTCTTTTTTTAATTATGGAACTTGCTATTTAAGTAGCTTTTCTGTTGTAAAATTACGTTTCAATTCTTTTTGGAGAGATCATTACTGACGTTCAGTGTTTCTATTACTGTTTCATCCTAGGATCATTATTTCTGTTGAGAAGTTTGTCATTACTTTAAAAGCACACTGTTAAACCTGGCAGATTAATCTTTGATATAATATAGGAAATGCATGCTTACATTACATTAGCACATGACTTGGCTCATTACAAGCAGGTTGTGAGCACTTACTCATTTTTCATACTCCAGTGGTATGCTTTCTTCATGTCACTAAGGCTACGTCTATACTGCAAAGCTATTTTGGGATACCAGAAGTATCCCAAAATAGCTATTCTGTGTCTTTAAAGCAGCCCATTATTTCAAAATAGATTTCAAAATAACGGGTGCACCATTCCGGCATCCCAGTAACCCTTGTTCTACGAGGGTTAAGGGACATTTCGGAATAGCACTTTATTTTAAAATTACCTTGAAATAAGCTATGCAATTTGTGTAGTGCAAATTGCGTAGCTTATTTCGAGGTAAGGGTGAGGTGTAGACACACCCTAACATATTGAAATGACAAGAATCTCTCTGAAATTCTGTAAAGAGAAACCCAGAGGTCTCTCCTCTACTACTCTAGCTATCTTTCCATTATAGATAGGCAAACTATATCTTCCTAATTTCAAACCCAGTTAAATATTATGGATTAAAAAATTCAACCCTATCTTGAAAGGTGTTATTTTGTGCATTATGCTTTAGAAATGTGCAGACAGGTGTGGGTAGAAATAATAAAAGAAAGCAGAGAGAAGCTGAATCTGTAGCATTAAAGAACAAAACTAAACTCAGAAATATTGTGATAAAAGAGCAGAGTGAAAATGTGGGGGGCAGTGGGAGTAGATGAAATATACAAAGAATACAGACCACCCCACATCTCAGCTTGCCTTTGAGAGATGCTTCTTTATCCTTAATATGTACCTGGACCTTAAGCCTCATCTGGAGCAAAGCAATGTCACTCTGTTGACATTAGCCTTGAGTAACTGGAATTTACTATTTGCATTACAGTAGGAAACCAACGTTCCATTTTTCTGTGCACTGTACATACATTTTATAAGAAACTGTCCATGCCCCAAAGACCTTATAGTCAAATCAGGCAAAAGAATAATTATTATCCACATTTTACAAATTTAGTTGAGTAATTTAAGTAGAGTGAGTGACTTGCCAAAGGTAATACCCAAAGTCTGTAGCAGAGCAGATACTTGAGTCACAGCCTAAAATCTTGTGCACAAGACCATTTCTTTTTTTGGAGTTTGCTTTAATGGTTTATACCATCTGGGATTCTTCCTTTACAACATTCTCTCAGTTAGTCTTCCACCACACAATGGAATGTTAAGAGGTTACGCTCAGCACCAGAAAATGGGCTTTCTACTCTGAGTGGCTATATCTACAATTTAAGGGTTAAAGGAAGTCATTCTCAGATTAAAAACCAAATATTATGCATCCCAACTCCAACATTTTACTTCTTTTAGTTTAGTAAAGGAGTAACTTTGAGAACAGAAGAGTTTAGGAGGCAATAATTGGCATTTGTGATTTTGTGATTGTATGCCAAGATTCTGTCAAAAATAATCACATATCACATCTTTAAAACAGCTTAACAATAATCAAAGTACATTAGTCCAGGCAGTAGGTACATTTTAAACAGCTTTTAAGATGTTATAAATAATTCAGAGTCAGCAGATAAAATGCAGAGAATGAAAGCAACATCCAGTATGGGGACATTGTCTTCCAAATACCACTATGCAGGAATCAAGCAGAAGTTCTGTTAGTTTTCACACTAAACTGCAGTAGAACCATAAATAGTCTCTTTAGCTTTGTCATCCCTCTACAAGTTTTAAATGTTAGTTTTTTTAATAAATGAAGTGAAATAAATCAACAGATTTTATTTTTATAATCTATGTTTTATCATCAATTTAAAAACACAAGCAAAACTTGCAAATGTCACTTCCTTTTTGCATAGCTGTCATCATTTTAAAATGATCATTGACTGGTTTTCTGTAGCCTAGTGCTTTCTTTCAGATGCCAGTGAATCCTCCTGAGTGATCAAATCAACATATTGTGCTTGATTGTCCTGTCATAGAATAATAGAATCATAGAAGATTAGGGTTAGAAGAGAGAGGTCATGTAGACCACAAACCCCTGCTCAAAGCAGGGCCAACCAAACTAAATCATGCCAGCCAGGGCTTTTTCAGACTGGCATTAAAAATCTGGATGGAGATGGCACCACCTCTCTCTAGGTAACCCATTTCAGTGCTTAACTCTCTTCATGAAATAATTTTTCCTAATATCCAACCTAGACCTCCCCACTGCAAATTGAGGCCATTGTTCCTCCTTCCATCTTCTGTCACCCCTGAAAACAGCCTCTCTCCATCCTCTTTGGATCCTTCCTTCAAGCTGCTATCAAATCCCTCCTATTCACTCTTCTCTTCTGTGGACTAAATAAGCCCAGTTCCCTCAGCCTGTCTTCATAAGTCATTTGCCACACCCCCGTACTCATTTTCCTTGTCCTCCGTGGGACTCTCTCCAACTTGTCCACATCCTTTCTGAAGTGGGGGGCCCAAAATTGGATGCAGTTGTGACCTCCCTACTGTTGAATAGAAGGGAATAATCACTTTCCTTGATCTGCTGGCAATGCTTCTAGTAATATAGACCGAAGCACCATTAACCTTCTTGGCAACAAGGGCACATTGACTCATATCCAGCTTCTCATCCACTGTAATCCCCCGGTCCTTTTCTGCAGAACTACCATTTAGCTAGTAGGTCCCCTGCCTATAGCAATGCATGGGATTCTGACTTATGCTGTTCTACATCAGAGTTACTCCATTGACTGATGAAGTTACATTGATTTCCGCAGTTGAGAGAAGAATGCCCTTTAACTCTAAAATAAGAATTTTTCTGCTCCTTACTGCGAGTTAGGACCCAGTCCTGGAAACCTGATTCATCCCAACCTGTATGTTTGAAACCTTCTGGTGGGCTACTCAGGATAGGGAAAGCTGCTTCCTGGGAAGTATCACTAACATGTTGAGTGGCCATTTCTCTAGCCTCTCTCTCCAACTTGCAGCTATGGGTGGCAAGGACTTTTGGCCTTTGTGCATTATGATTTAGAGTTAATTTCTAGGTTGTTGGTAATTTTAGTTGTCAGTACTACTAGCAGCAAAAATACTGTTATTTGAAGAGAGAGAGAGTTAAGAACTGCTGCCTAAAATTGCCTGAGATAAAAAATAAAAACACATCATAAGTACTTAAATGTGTTTCATAGAGAAGAAAAATTGAACAGAATTTTCTATTGGGATAAAAGAGAGAATCCCAAGGACACTTTTCAGTAGTTCCCAATGTCATCCTTCTAACCAGGAGTGGGGACCATTTTTGGGTTGGGAGCCACTGACCCACAAAAAAAATCTGTTGGGGGCCACACATAAGTAAGAAGCCAAAAAAACCCCCAAACACCTTACTGACGCAGCTCCTGACTGAAAAGGAAGACACTCCCCACATTCCCCTCACACACCAGAGCCTACGGGGGCCCCACCTAATAGATTTTGTGTGCTCCAGTTCCACAGTGGGGCAGCGGGGGTGCTGGACTGCCAGCACAAGCTCCCCACTGCTGGGGGGGCCCTGAGCCTTGGGAGCTGGATCCAAGTGTGCTGGGGGACATATCCAGCTCCCAGGTGTTACCTACCAGCCCCGTGCTTTTTGGGAGACAGGGAGTGACATTCATGGAAAACCATCCCCCCCCCCCCTTCCCCTAAGCCTTTGCTGGAATCAGACAAAGCAATGAAAAGGCCGGGGAAGACACACCTAAACTGCTTCAGACAAGGGTGATACAATTAAGGAAACACCCCAGCCTCATTTGCATTAAAGATGGAACAGAGGGACATCTCATTAGCATACAGAATGGAGAGCAGCTCTTCCAAGGCAGGAACCGCAGTGAACTATGGGATACCGAAAGCAGAGAAGCACTGCCTGATGGAAATCTCTACTCCAGATGCTAATGAACCCAGGCCTGCTCACACCCAAATTAGTCATTATCAGACCAATTCTAGTAACGATCCTATTGACATCTAAAATACTGAAACTGCCTAGTTGCATTGTGAGCTCGTTCAAGGACCATCACCCATAACCAGGGGTGATCAGTCTCTATTGTCTCTCCTCTTTCTCTTTGAACTATCCCTATAAAAACGCCTATCCTTGCCCCAAGAAAAACTGTTCTGATACCTGGATTTAAACTGCTTCAGTTCCATTGAGACTTTTTCATCTCCTATCTGATCGTGCTGGGGGCTCTGTTCTGCTTGTCTCCTGCCCTTTGGACCCTGCAACAATGCTTCTTGTACCCAAGCTAAAGATCCCTGTAGTGCCCAAAATCCTGTGGGGTTTGCTCATCATGTGTGGTTTACCAGTGAATGACTGTGGTGTGAAAGTGGGGATAGGGGGTGCTGAACCTGGGGGCTTATGAGGATGGCAGCTTAAAGTGCTGTTTAATCCAACCCACGGAGTCCAAAGGCACATGAGGGTGCAGTGTGGCATTGCTGTTAAACCCAGACAGCTGAGTCCAGGGACATATGAGGGGGTCAGCTTGTGAGTGCTGATTACCCAGTCCTCTCAGACGTGCTCTGTTAGTGGGTGTGAGTGTCTGTGTGTGTTGCTAAGGTGGTAAGAACCCCATCCTGAGGAACCTAGTTCCTGCAGGAGAGCTCCAGTGGGAGGGGGAATTGGCAGCAGGGAGAATTCAGCTCCATATGAGAGCACAAGTAAGCACAAACAGCACACTGATAGAATTGTTAACCTTCCCCCAGTCCCATAGGAGTAACCCTGATAAATGAGCATACCCCAGAGTATTGGGCAAATCTGGTAACACAGGCCTGAGGTTCCCCACCCCTGCCTCTAACTTTAGATTCTTATCTGCTCTTTGTAATGATCATCTTCTGTTAATTCACAGTCAAACACACTTTTCCTTGCATTTGTTATTTGACCTCAACTAACTCAAAGACAGTAAGCCCTGGTCTACAATAGGGAGTTATTTTGCAATAATTCCCCCTTATTTTGAAATAGAAAGTGGACTGTCCACACTACCAAGCCTGTTATTTTGAAATAAGGGGCTGGTTATTTCATAATAATAACTCCTGCTTTCCATGAGAATTAACTCTTATTTCGAAATAGTTATTTTGAAATAGCGGTAGTGTGGATGCTCCACTGCAGCTATTTCAAAATAACTACTCCCCAGAGTCATTCAAAGTAATTACTCCACTGTGCTTCCTGGGGCTTTAAGTCGAGATAGTGCATCCACATTAAGGGAGCCTGCCTTAGACTAATTTTGAGGCTTCCCTGTAGTGTGGACATGCTATTTCAAAATAGTTATTTCAGGAGTTATTATTTCAAAATAAATTACTTCGAAATAATTCCCTAGTGTAGACATGCCCTAAGAGACATGAAACTCAAGAGCTGAGGTAAGAGACAGATTCTTGGGAGCTGCATGAGTCATTAGCAGAAACAAAGAAAGAATCTTGCTGGACAAAACCCTTATTCCACTGTAGTCAATGGCAAAATTTCCATTTGTGTCAGTGACATCAGGATTTGTTGGCATATGCAGAATTGTCCTGTTTGCCAACTATAAGAGGAGTTCTGGAGTTTATATAAATTGTCATACCTCGATGCCTGGTTCGCTGTTGGTATCAAGTGGAGTGCCCCAAGGGTTAGTTCTGGGGCTGGCTTTATTCAACATCTTTATTAGTAACCTGGATGAAGGGATGGAAAAATGAGGAAGAATGGCTCTTGTGCAAGAGGGGGTTTTTGCGCAAAAAGGAGCCATCTACACAGCTCCTTTTTGCGCAAAATCCTCTTGTGCAAAAACGGCCCCTAATTAATTATGCAAATGAAGTGCAGCAATATGCTAATCTGCGCTTCGTTTGCATAGGCTTTTGTGCAAGAGGGGTGCAGTATAGACGTAGCCTAAGTGTGTGCATCTTAAAGTGCACATCCATTAACGGTGCAGCCAAACTGACAATGACCCTGGTTTTTACAACTATTTTGGATTAACAAACACTTTTTGAGAGCTAGCTGAATTTTTTAATGTCAAAAGAATTTCCAGTACCCTGTAAAATCATTCCTGGGATGAGAGAGATTCATCCATCCTAAGGTCTTGAGTGACTCTCCATCACACATTAGAAATTAGAACTAAAACTGTGGCTCTTACCTCTCATCCTTCAGCTTAGTCAAAAAAGCTAATTCCCAGAAACAATTTACACACTCCATATAATAGAGCCTTTATTATTTATTTTTAATAAATATAGACATTAGTTAATGAAAAAGTGGAAGCTTACTCTTTCCTTGCATAAGAGCTAATGGGTAGGACTATAATTAGGTTGCTTTGCAGGTAGGGAACAGTGCCTGTGAAGTCTGGATTTCAGATGCAGCGTAGTAATGCTGGGCTGAACTCTGAGCTGAGGAGCTGTCTATTTCATTTAGGGTATGTTCATTTATTTTACCTTCTTGCTATAAACAGTATCCCTGGGTGAAAAGACCTTGCTGATTCCCACCCCTCTTTTCCCCCTCTGACATTGCTAAATAATACATTGCTATTAGATATGACATGCCATCAAATGAAGAGCAATCTGGACCCAACTGTAAAAAGAAAATGTAAAAGCAGCAGCAAATATATACATTCTAGTTCAAACAGGAATTATGTCAGGGAAGTTATATAGTCTAGGTCAGACTAGATCAGTGGTTTTCAAACTTTTTTTCTCATGACCCAGTTGAAGAAAATTGTCGATGCTCCCGACCCAGCATAATTATATCTTTTGACTAGAGTGTGGGCTCCGGAGGGGTCTGAAGTACAGGAGGGGGCTCTGGGTGGGGGGAGCTCATGATTCTTGCAAGAGGTTGGTGCACATGGTTGAGCATGGATTTACCTCCAGCGGCTCCTGGTCAGCGATGCAGCAGGGGGTGCTGAGGCAGGATTCCTGCCTCTCCCGGCACTGCAGACCATGCCGTGCCCCAGAAGCTGCCAACATCAGGTCTGGCTCATAGATAGAGGCACACAAGCAGCTCTGCACACTGCTCTCTCCCGCAGGTACAGATCCGCCTTCCCCCCAACTCTCATTGGTCAGGAATGGGCCAATGGGAATGTGGAGGTAGTGCTCACTGCGGGGACAATGCATAGAGACCTGAGCCCCTCCCCTATCTAGGAGCCAGCCCTGCAGCTGGCTGCTTCCAGGATGCAGCATGGTCTGTAGTGCCAGAACAGGAAGCCTGCCTTAGAAACCCCCCATTCAGCAGATCACCCTACAGCAGGCGACCCAGTGCCTGACATTGTGTGACCCAGTGATGGGTCATGGCCCCTAGTTTGAAAACCATTGGACTGGATGATCACAATAGTCCCTTCTGTCCTTTGAATCTATGAATAGATGACTGCAACTTACTGGAACTCTACATAAAACTGAAATACTCCTAGCTGGGAGGAAATAGTTCCCTGTGCATGTGCTGGGAATGGAACTATGGTAAGAATTGCTAAAAAATTACACTCAGCTTGGGCATATTAGTTTGCAAATTCCCTACCAATAACCCCCTGGGCTCATGTCTGGCAGAAATAGTCCTTCTACTGGTACTCAAAATTCTGCTCTACTTCTGCTGCTCCTTCAGTCAAGCTACCTGTTACTTTCTTTGTAAGTAAACAGAAACGAAATCAGATAACAATAACAGAAAATGTGAAAATAGCAGAAGTGCTTAATGACATCCTTATTTCGGTTTTCATCAAGAAGCTTGCTTGTGATTGGATGCCTAACATATTGAATGCCAGGGAAAATTGAGTCAGTTCAGAAGCTAAAATAGGGAAAGAACAAATTAAAAATTACTTAGTCAAGTCACTAGGACCTGATGAAATGCATAATAGAATACTCAATGAGCAGACTGAAGAGATATCTGAGCCATTAGCTATTATCTTTCAAAAGTCAAGGAATTTGGGATGAGTCCAAAGGGGAAAAGGCAAGTATAGTGCCCATCTATAAAAAGGGAAATAAGGACAACCCAGGGAATTACAGACCACTCAGCTTATCTTCTGCACCAGGAAAAATAATGGAGCAAATAATTAAGGAATAAATTTGCAAACATCTGGAAGATAATAAGGTGATTAGTAACAGTCAGCATGAATTTGTAAAGAACGAATCATGTCTAACTAACCTGATAGCTTTCTTTGATTTCCACAAGCCTTGTGGACAAAGGGGGAAGTGGTAAATGTGGTATATCTAGAATTTAGTAAGGAGTCTCACATGACCGTCTCATTAATGAACTAGGGAAATATAATGTAGATGGAGCTACTATAGTGTGGGTGCATAACTGGTTGGAAAACCATTCCCAAAGAGTAGTTATCAGTGGTTCACAGTCATGATGGAAGAGCATAACAAGTGGGGTTGCACAGGGATCACTCATGGGACTAGTTCTGTTCAATATCTTCTTCAATGATTAAGATAATAGCATAGAGAGTACACTTATAAAGTTTGTGGATGATACCAAGATGGGAGGGATTTTAAGTGCTTGTAGGATAAGATTATAATTCAAAATGATCTGGTCAAATTGGAGAAATAGTTCAAGGTAAACATGATAAATTTAAAAAAGGACAAATGCAAAGTACTCCCCTAAGAAGGAACAATCAGTTGCACAGATATAAACTGAGAAATAACTACCTAGGAAGGACCGCTGTAGAAAGGGATCTGTCAACCATATGATATTGTTGCAAAAAAAGCAAACATCATTCTAGGATATATTAATATGAGTCTTGTAAGCAAGACACAAGAATTCTTCTGCTCTACTCTGTAGAGTATTGCATCCAGTTCTGGGTGCCACATTTCAGGAAAGTTGTGGACAAATTTTTAAAAGCCCAGAGAAGAGCAACAAAAATTTTTAAAGGTCTAGAAAACATGGCCTAAGAACGAAGATTTAAAGAAGTGAGTTTGTTTAGATATAAAAGACTGTTACAAAGTAGAGGGAGAAAAATTGTTCTTCTTGACCTTTTAGGATAGGAAAAGGAGCAATGGGCTTAAATTGCAGCAAGGGAGGTTTAGATAGAACATTAAGAAAAACTTCCTAAGTGTCAGGATGGTTAAGACCTGGAATAAATTGCCCAGGAAGGTTGTGGAATGTCCATCATTCAAGATTGTTAAGAGCAGTTTAGACAAACAGATGTCAGGGATGGTCTAGACAGTGTTTGGTCCTGCCATGAGTATAGGGGACTGGACTTAGTGACCTTTCAAAGTCCTATGTAGTTCTATGATTCTATGATTTTATAATAAAATGAGAAAACTTGGCTTTTTAGTTCATCAGTTTTACAAGTAACGATTCTGCAGACTGGGATGCAAAGACTCACCCACATGTGATTCTACTAGCAGAGGGTTGTGCTAATCAGGGTTTTCAGAATCCAAAGCCGTGATAGTCTGGAAAGAAAAAGTTATGTCAGGAATAAATCAATAGGAGCATGACTCATCTGTCTGATAAATAATTAGCAAAGCAAAAGTGCTCTCACCTAAAACTTCATTTTTATTATATCACACGCATACACTCACACACATGCTGTTGCAATATTTTTAAAGAATTGCAGACATTTATAGCTACCCCCAAAAGCCACAAATAGTTTTAAGGGCTCGGCTTTGGAGTGTAGGGGGACCCACCTTCTGTCTTGCTGTTAGATCTTTGCCCAAAAGAAAAGCTTCCTCAGACTCCTGCACAACAAATTCTTTCACCTAATCTTTTGTAGCTAACTTCATACAAAGCATATACAGTGAAACCTTTGTTATCTGGCACTCTTTTAACCCGAAAACTTTGTTATCCAGCATTGCCCCCGGCCACAATACTACCACCTCTTCAGGTGCACAGGCCTGGCTTGGTTTACCATGATTGGCTTAACAATTTTTTATTTAAGAAGTACTAATCATCTTTAACTCAAAATAGAAATGTGAGACCAACTGCCTCACACTACAAAACTACCAATATTAAAAACCTGAGTTTTATTATTATTGTCCATTGATTTTTCTTAGGTTGATGAGACCCTCAGATAACTGGAATTTTTTGATAACTGGAACGCCCTAATCCCCGAGTGTGCCGGATAACACAGGTTTTACTGTAATAAGCTATAATGATTCCTAGTGGGTTACTATAGTAAACCCTAACGGATCACCAATTCTCCTACTTTCAGCAAAACAACTCATTCTCTCTTATCATCAAAACATTTCTAGCCATAGCAATAATTAAACTGATATGTTGAAGGCACCTAAACCCAAGGGGTCACTATTCATTCACTTTCTTTCATGCGTACAATCTGTTAACTTTCTCTCCCATCCTCCCATTCCGATAGCAGAGCTGGGCACATGAAGCTCTGTGGCCTTGCCTCCTAGGTCCTAAGATTTTGCTATCTATGTGAAGTTTGGTTTTCAGTAAGCAGTGGCTAAGCATACAAAATTGCTGACTATAGTACTGTCAAATTCTGGGGTAACAGCAGAGGAGAGGGGACCTGCATGTTTTATTTTAAATACGTGTTTCTTAATTGGAGGTTAAAAAATGGGTGAGAATCTGTTATTGGGGGAACAAAATGAAGAAATATTCCTGTCTTCATATAAAGTTATAGTAAATTAGCCTTTGGTGTTATCCAGTGATCATTCCGGATTCTCAAGTTTGTAAGATGAGTTGCAAAAAGAGAACTGTCCTTTTTACACAGTCACTTAAAAATATTCTCAGTTCAGAGCCTTGAAGGAGGAGCTAGCATATATTTATTTAGATTGGTTGAGACCATCTTTTGAAAACAAATCCATTCCAAAGTTCAAGAAGTCATCTCTGAGCATTTTTGACCTTTGTTTGAAACACAGAACTGGAAGATTTGTGATATAAAATGTCCTAAGCAGCAGCATTTCTTTCTCTCCAGAAAATTGTCCCTTATCCAGTCACCTACCTACTCTCACCTGCCGTGCCATGCTCATCCACAGCCCTACATGCACATCCCCATTCATTCACACCATACCTGAATCAGAGTCAGGTAGTTTCTCAGATTTTTTGTGATTTTTTTGTCAAGAAGGCAAAACCTGGACTATTATTGTTATGTATTTACAAAATGTCTAATAACAAAGTATTTTAGATGTACCATGAGTTAAAAATACAGGATTTATGCTCATCTGCTCTAAATCCATGGGGATCCACTGAAGTCATTGGAGCCCATAAACCATTGAATACCAGATAAGAATTCTGTCACTGCTCTGTCACCTAAATGAAAAGAAATGTTGAACTAGTTGCATTTGTTGTAATCAAGAGGATAGTGAGTGTTGAGGGTGTTAGTTAGAATGCAATGGTCTGTTACCATTGTTACTCTAATCTGTGGTATAGTTGCATCAGTTCCTATGCAGCATCCTTTTGGTAATATGGTGTGAGGGGACTGGTTTAGAAAATTTCCTTTTAATTGATTGTTTTTATTATTATTTATATTAATGCCCAGAAACCCAAGTTACAGACCAGGACCCAATTGTGCTAGGTGCTGTGAAAATACAGGACAAAAACATAGTCCCTGCCCCCCAGAGCTAGGACCATGTCACCCCAGGACCATGTCAAAACTGCTGTGATCAGTGTAGCAGGGATCAATTTAGAGGGTCTGGTAAAGACTCCCCCAGTCAATTCTAGTACTACACTGGAACAAGAAGAGTAAAGTACCCGTAATTTAGCGAATATAACCCGTGGGTTATATTCGTTTTTACAAACCTCGCCCCCCCCGGCGGGGTATATTCGGGTGCGGGGTATATAGGGGTTTTTTTACTCACCAGCATTTTTTTTTAACTCACCGGAGGCTGGTAGTTCCTGCGGCTGTGCAGGAACGGGGCGGGGGGTGAGCACTCCCCTCCCCTCAAGATGGTGGTTCCTGCGGCTGCGCAGGAACGGGGGGGTGAGCGCTCCCTTGCCCGGAGGCTGGAGGCTGGCAGCTGCGCAGGAATCGGGGCGGTGAGTGGCTTCCCCCTCTCCCCCCCACCCCCCGCACAGTAAATTAGCAAATATACCCCCGGCACAGAAAAGTCTTGTATACCCCGCGGGTTATATTCGTGCGAGGGGTATACAAGATTATTTTTACTGAAATAGAAAAAAACCGCGGGATATATTTGGGTGTGGGTTATATTTGGGTGCAGGGTATATTTGCTAATTTAAAGGTAAGTCAATGGGAGAGCTTCTCCTGTCAACGTGGTGTAGTGTAGAAACCACGGTAAGTTGACCTAAGCTACGTCAACTCCACTTATATTATTCACATAGCTGGAGTAGTGTAACTTAGACTGACTTATTGTGCTTGTGTAGACAAAGTCTACATAAAGTATAAAAGAAGAGACAACTTGGAACAGACATACCAGTAAGGGGGGATCCTGGATGCCGTGAGACAATACTGAGACAATATTAATATCAGTCATATTTGATTTTAGGTTACATATGAAATAAAATGCCACAGAAAAAACAGGGCCCATCTTACCACAGAAGTAATAACCTTCATGGCTATCATATATATAGTAGCCCAGTGTCTGAGAGTCTGTAACGCCGAAATGCTGGCTGTTCCCTCTGGGGGGTGCTGTTGCCTGAAATGCTGGCTGTTCCCTCTGGGGGACGCTGTTGCCTGAAATGCTGGCTGTTCCCTCTGGGCAGCGCTGTTGCTGAAATGCTGGCTGTTCCCTCTGGGCGGCCCGTGCTGCATGGGGAGTGCGGGGCCCAAACGGCCGCTTGCGCCGCTTGCTCCCCCGCGACGGCATGGCTGAGCGGTACAGAAGTCAGCCGAGCGTCACGGCGAGAGGTGAAGGGGAGTGGGTCGGTGACATGTGGCGTGACAGCGGCTCCAGGCCCTGCCCCCTGGCCATGAACGTCACCGCCCCGCCCCCCCTTCGCCTCCTGCTGTGGCACTCGGCTGACTTCTGCACTGCTCAGCCAGGCCACTGCGTGGGAGAGCAAGTGGTGCAAGCGACTGTTTGGGCTCCACACCCCCCATGCAGCACGGGGAGTGCGTAGCCCAAATGGCCATTTGGGCTCCGCGGTCCCCCGAGTGAGAGGCAGGAGGGGGAGGAGAAGAGAAAAAGAGAGAGACAGAGAGAGAGGCAGGAGGCGGAGGAGAGCTGAGAGAGAGAGAGGGGGAGGCAGTAGGAGGAGGAGAGAGAGAGAGAGAGAGAGACGGAGGCGAGAGACCGGAGGCTCAGGAGAGAAGACCGATGTGGAGGAGAGACCTGAAAATCCCGTCTTATGACGGGCTAATTGGCTAGTTGTGAATAATTGCCTAACTACCTTTGGCAATTTAAGGCATTGTATCATTATCTGGCTTATGCTACCTGGTGATGGATCTGGCTTACTGTGGAATTACCTACAAAGCTCTTTAAAGCAAGTGCATCTTGTTAGTCACTGACATTTAAAAACAGGTGTTCCGTAGTGAGTGATTTCAAATTGGTTGATCAGGATAGTAATTTCCACGAGTCAATAGCCAATGGTGCAAAGTACTGCTCTAACGCCTATTTTTCTTGTACTTTATTTACTGCTATTGGGAAAAGAAACCCAAAAGTACAAAGCAGCAAGAGCTCAGACCAGGAGAGAAGATAAATCATGCCTAAAGAGAATACCTCATTTAACATTATAATTAAGAAGAGTGCAGTTAAAATGACATTGTACAAAGTTTCAGAGCGGTAGTCGAGTTACTCTTTAACTGGAAAAACTTAAAAAACAATGAATAGTCTAGCAGCACCTTAAAAACTAACAAAACATGTAGATGGTATCATGAGCTTTCGTGGGCACAACCCACTTCTTCAGATGATGAAGTGGGTTGTGCCCACCACGAAAGCTCATGATACCATCTACATATTTTGTTAGTCTTTAAGGTTCTTCTAGACTATTCATTGTTTTTTAAATTTTTCCAGTGTACAAAGTTTTCGTCTTAACAGAAAAAGAGAAAAACCACCTCTGAATCATGCTAACTTCATTCACAGGCACATTTGAAAGATTATGGTTGTTCCTGGACCAGTGTGGCTGATGAGCTGGATAGAGATATGAGGAGTATTTGCCACTAGAGCTTGGGAGCTGCCAACGTGGATTGTTGAGATGGTGCTGGCCACTCAGAATCACAGCAGCACCATGAAGCAGAGAGGAGTTGGAGATCGGGTATTATGTTGTCAGTGTTGCCAATTATAGTTCTCTTCTGTGATTGCTGCTATAATTTTTGTTAAGCCTAGATCTGGGAGTCATGTTATTAAGTGAGGACCTTAGCTTTCATTTAGAAAAATAAGTCTGCAGAAAAAGCTTGAAAATGTGATTGTTAAACACTTGAAAAACCAAGAGACTAATAACATTTGGAATGAATTACTTTTATAAATCTCATGACTTTTAAGTCAATCTCATGATTTTTCAAGGCCTGATTTGTAGTGTTTAACACTGGAGGTTGGCAGTACTGTATTGTCATCTGGCTTCTGCATTTTCAATTAATTCAGCTTTCCACCTGCTATTTGGACTATTTCTGTAAAACAGTTATTTTAAGTGATTATTAAAAAGTCAATTTGTTAAGATTTTCAGCTGCTACTTTAATCACAACAGTATGGCCTTGTGACCAGTGTTCCTTCTCATTTTTCCCACCCCTGCGCAGAATGAATTTAGTTATGTGCACCAATGTGGAGGTGATGTGTCACACACATAACAACATTCATGTGGAGGGGGTGGGGTCAAGAGGTTCTGAATGTGGGCTCAGGACTGGGGCAGATGATTGGGGTGCAGGGGTGTGAAGGCTCCAGCTCAGGGTGTAGGCTCTGGGGTGGGGCTGGGTTGAGGGGTTTGGAATAAAGGACAGTGCTCCAGGGCTACAACAAGAAGAGATAATTCTCCCCAGCTCTCTCTCCTCGCAGCAGCATGTAGGCTGATCAGGAGTGGTGCCTCTCCCCTTCATGGCAGCTCCGGGGCTAGGACTGCAGGATAGGCACTCTTCTCCTGGCCCTGGCAGGTTCAAGCCAGGATTGGGTTGGAGCGGGGAGTAGAGATGCCCCAGCTGTGGCTGATTTCAGGCCAGGCTAGGGGTGCCCCAGCTGCAACAGATCCTAGTGCCTAAAGAGTAGTATGTCTGGGCTACCCCTGCTGTAGCTGAGTTTGGGCCAGGGTAGGGGCACCCTGGCCACAGCAGGTCCAGTTCATGGCAGAGTTGCAGCCAAGGAGGTGCATCATGGGCCACAGTAATACTGGGATGGTGCTGGGTTCAAGCCACCCCTCCCCAGGGCACAGCAGGTTGGAGCCTAGGCTAGGTTGGGGCCGGTGGAGGGGTATAAGGTCCCTGAACAGGTTCTTTGACCACCTGTGTGGCAACAAATAGGCAGTTTACAGGAAAGATAGCTTGTGAGCTCTAGTTCTGTCTCCTTGGAGAGAAGGGAATACTGCACTAAGATTTGATTTGCTAACAGTGATGCTAAGCACCCCTGTATTCACACTCAACACACCACTATAATACTCTTGGTATGAATATGTCTTGGGAGGTATCATTGGAAAAGTAATAACTTACAGATCATTCATATTCTTGAGTGATGTATGTCCACTATGGGTACTGAGTTATGGATATGTGCTAGAATTATGACTAACCTGTGTTTAAACCAGGCATGGCAGGTTCAGTTGGTAAACAGGCTTACTTTAGCCAAAGGAATGTGTATTTTATACTCTAACCAGTCTGATCTTCAGGCAAAGACAATGAAGTTCCATTTTTATATATTAGGGAAACAAAACTATTAAACTAATCAATGGCAAAAGAAAGATCATTGAGCTTCCTGTATTCTAGGGTTCTCCATATCCTCTTCCTCACAGCTAGAATAAACTTTTTACTTGGAGGGGTAACCCTCAGAAGAATCCATGTCAAGGATATACTGGTGTATGAAGACATGGTGGGGCTGGACTTCAAATGATAAGCAAGTGAATCAACTGATTGTATTTAATATTCTTGTATTATCAAAGTGTGTAGAGTTAGGTCTTTGAAAAGCTAATGACATCCTGGTTATTAATATCATTGTGAAATGTTTGTATTAACACCATATGAGGAAATATGGATGTTTTAAAGTCTGTGGTCAAACAGGGAGAAACAGATTCCTCCTGTACAGGAGAAAAAGCAACTATTTATGACTCTTATGTAAATTAAAAGTTGTGGATAAAAACAATGGAAGCCCCATTAACAAACAGGAGGATGGGAAACCCCCCCGGAAGGGAAGAACAGCATGAAATCATCTTGACTCTTGAAACAAAGTAATTGAACTTTGGAAGACAGACTCTACCTCTGGCA
Organism: Rafetus swinhoei; assembly: GCA_019425775.1. Lineage (NCBI taxonomy): Eukaryota > Metazoa > Chordata > Testudines > Trionychidae > Rafetus > Rafetus swinhoei. The sequence continues at coordinate 28,064,011 of CM033440.1, forward strand.
TCCATTACTGAAACATAAGGAATCAGAGCTCCTGCAAGCTGAGAAAGATGGAGCCTTCCACTAAAGGCGGGGGATGTGGGAGAAGTTGAAGTCTCTGGGAACTGCATATAGATGTGAGAAAACATCTTCAAGAAAACCTGTACCTTTCTACATTAAGTTTTAGGCTTTCAGAGGCATGTTTTCACTTTTATCTACTAGTAACCTTTCCTAACTTTATTCTTTTTGCTTGTCATCACTTACCTTGTTCTATTAATACATTTGTTTTATTTTTTTTACTATAAGCCAACTGAGTTCTATGTTTAAATAGGTGTATTTGTCTTAATTAAGTAATAACTAAGAAATCCAGGAAAACCATCCATTTTATTTGATACGATGTGAATTTGCATCTTTACAAGAATAAATGAACTGCCCAGGAGAGGACTGGACATTACAGACCACAAAGTTTTCAGAAATTTCAGGACAGCGAGTGCGTTGGGGTCACCTTGCAAGCAGTAACTAAGGCTGGTCAAAGTCAAAGTGGGGCTGTAGACAGGCTTCTGGGGTCAGAGCTACTGAACAAGCACTGTCTAGCACACCCTCATTCAGAGTGTGATCTGCATGCAGGTAGGCTGTTTGTGAGCATCCCAAGCTGGGAGCTAGAGTAGCAAAGCATTGTGATGGCTTCCATGGTTACAGGACAGGTGTTGACACAACCCTGCATTTGTCTGAATACCATCGCACTTACCAAATAAAGACATGTATTTTAGAGCGTAATGCAAAGTGTACTATAGGAGCTCTGTGCACACTCTAGGATAGATTTTTCAGAAAAAGCTTAGCATCCAGCAGCTCCCATTCAGGTGTCAATGTGAAGACTTTTAAATCCTTTATTCATTGATCTTCCTTTTATATTTCTTCTTGTGTACCAAAGTCTCATCCCCCCCCAGACAGCCTGCAGGCCATGGGGAGGTTGGACGCTGCAAGAGAGGCAGCCCCCAGAGCCTTGCCCACCCCCCCCCCCCCAAGGCAGCCTGCAAGCTGTGGGGAGGGCCACTGGAGGAGATGGCAGCCTCTGGGACCTGGTACCCCCCAGGCAGCTTGCAGGCTGGGCAGGTGGAGGTAGCAATTGGGGGGAAGCTCACTATCAGGGGAGAGTTGCCCCAGCCCCCCATGAGGAGTCACCACTGGAGCAGTGCTCCCCTCGCTGCCATGGGTGACCCCCCTAAGCCCCTGCCCCCACCTCCCAGCACCCCTGTCCTGAGTCCCCTGCCCTGAGTTCTGCATCTGCCACACGCCTTAACTTCTGCACCCCCCTCTGCCCTGAGCCCACATCCCCTGTCTGGATGCCCCCCATACCTACCAACCCTCTGCCCTAAGCTACACACCCACACCGCTTCTCACCCCTGAACTCTCACTCCAGCCTTCATTTTCCTTAATTTTTGAAAAATACAATCATTGAAATAATAATTATTATTATTATTATTAATTATTGTTGTTGTTATTGTTGTTGTTTTATTGTCGTTGTTACTTATTATTTATTATTTTAAAATTACTTCAGTTAAAAACCTGAGCAATGCTGGGTATATCTGCTATCTGAAATAAAGAGAACTCTGTGGCAAATACATAATCAGAAACTACAGCAGTGACAGGGAGAAGGAAATTCATGAAGTAACAAAATTATACAACCTGCTGTAATTATTAAATCACTGAATGCTTCATTGGAAAACAAAGAATACAGCTATTAGCCTTCTTATTAGTTCCACAAAGGCCTTTCTATGAGTTCTGACCCTTGACTAAACTTTATTTCATGGACAGATTTACACAGCAGTTGAATTGCCAGAGGGTGATGCATGATAATGCTCCTGTCATGACAGATGCTGACATTTTTCTGTTATGTGTGGGAATGTGTCAAAAGTCCTTCCCACCCCTACCCCTCCCCCCATCCGACTACTGTGGATAAAATAATGGGAAGTTTACTGAAGGCTGACAAAATCCTCTCAGGAAAGTTGATTGGGTTTGAAATGCAGTTGTGTGATCAATAATAATCCAAGCCGTAGGGTGCTGTAAATTGGCCCAGTTCCATTGAAGTCAAGTGGAGCTGTGCTGTTTTACACCAGTTGAGGGGTCTGCTCCAAGGTTTTAGCCTTCCTTGTGGCAACCCATTTTGTGTGAGTTTGTCCTGGAATCTTTGCAATTGCTGTGCTATTTACCCTACTATGCTCTAGAGAGAGTTAGGATTCCTGGGTTGTACTCTCATCTTTGCCATGAAAATAGTGCCTCTGTTTCCCTATATGCAAGATGAGGATAGCAGTACCTACTTCATAGTAGGGATGTGAAAGGTTAACCGGTTAACCACTTAACTGGTAAGCATCACCCTTAATGGATGGTTCCAGGGGTTGCTTCAGTCCCATGGGGCCTGATCTGGACAGAGGCTGCTCTGGCCATCTGCAGCAGCCCCTGTCCACGGTGGACCCACGTGTATCACAGGCAGGGACTGCTCTGGCTCTCTGGAACAGCCCCTGCCTATGACAGGGTGGAGGGAAGGGCACTCCAGACCTGTCACATCAGGTGGGGAGCTCCACGGATGCTCCAGCCCAGCCAGACTGGAGTGGTCCCCTGCCCACCCCTCCTTTAATCACTTAAATGGGATTTTACATCCCTACTTCATAGAACTGCTGAGTGTCTTTTACATCCATTTTTCACCAAACTTACTCTTCTGTTTTAAAGTTTTCATAGATTGCAAGGCCAGAAAGGACCACTGTGATCATCCAGTCTGAACTCCTGTACCATATGGGCCATAGAACTCTCCCCAAACAATTCCCAGGGCAGAGCTTCCAGAAAAACAGCCAGTCTTGATTTTTAAAAATGGCTACAATAAAAATAAGATAAAATATAAAAAATAAAATAAAACTGTAATTCAGCTTGCAAATAAAAACACTAAACTACCACTAAAAGTATATATTAAACCTAACTATTTGTCTTTCCTGGTTCTTGCCTTCACATTCCAGCTAAAATCAGGTTTTGGGCAAGGATGGCATATTTGGCTACGGCAAATTAGAGCTGAGTCCCCTTCACCTTTAAAGAAGTGAGGGGAGAAAGATTGGAGGAAAACACAGAGGATCCAAAATATGAGCATCATATTTATTTGCCTTTAAATTTCTATACTTGTTGGGAATATTGCAAACCCTGAGGCAGTATTATCCAAGTCAATGAGTAGTTTAAGGGTGACTAATATGCTTATTGTTATTTAACATTAGCAAAAGTAACTGGGATTTTAGATGGTAAATCAACCTATTTAGAAATGCTTTTTAAAAAGGGTGTTCAACAGCTGGCTTTTTGTAGGAGGAATGAATTAATAGGGATGATGTATAGCACTGAATAGCACATCCACAGAAATAGACAAAGTGATAGCACCATCAGCAACAGTATGCTTCTCTCAAGAGAAATGCTGGTGCTGAAGCAGTTTTTAGCAACGTCAAGGAGCTGTTAGGGAGCCTAGAGGAAAGAATGGCAATTCTGTTTCTTCTGTATGTTTTAATGTGTTCTGTAGTAGCACAGCAAATCCAGATTTGGCAGAAAGAAAACAATGTACATCCCTCTTGTCTGGTAAACAGGCACCCTTGTTTTTCTTGTTAGTTTTGGGTAGCTATTCAAAGAATTCCTGCTGTGTGGTTCAAGATCAATCAAGGAGAGACTCTCCATTGCTAAAAAGGGAAGCAGTTATAGTTTTATAGAACCATCAGGTTACCAGGGACCACAAGGACCTTCTAGTCTAACCCTAAGTTAACAGGCAGATTTGTTGTGCCTAAACTATCCTAGACAGATGGGTAGCTGGCCTCCTTTTGAAAACCGGCAGTGAAGGAGCTTGCACAACTTCCCTATAGAACTTGTTCGGTCGTCCTTCTGTTCTTACAGTTGGGAAGTTTTCCCTAAGATTTAATCTAAATCCGCTATGCTGTAGTTTGAACCCATTGCCTCTTGTCCTGCCCTCTGTGGCACAAAAGAACAACTTTTCTCCATTTTTATGGCAGCCTTTCAGGTGTTTGAAGGCTGCTATCATATTCCCCCTTAATCTCCTCTTTTTCCAAATTAAACATACCCTGTTCCTTCAGCCTTTGCTCATATGACTTGCATTCCATCCCTTCACTCATCTTTGTTATTCACCACCTGTTTTCCTCAGACGAAGCCATAGGTTCATGCAGAGGACCTATTGATCACTTAGCCCATGGGTTCTTGTTATGGGACGGGCTACCCCTCAGGCGTACAGCCTATTCATCATCGGGGTCTGCCGTCGTATACCGCCCCCCTTTCCCGCGCTGCCTGTCACCCAGTCTCATTTTAGGTCCCAGTCCGTGGCCCCATGGACCCTGCACCCAGCTTTGGCCCCGCTCGTGGGGTGCCTCTGCTTGTGGGGGACGGAGGGGGACTCGGGCCCTCCCTCGCTCCGAGTCCCAACCTAGGACCCTTAAAAGGCGGTGGCACCCTGGTGCTGCCTGGTTGGTGGGGGCGCTCCCCCGAAACTCACCAACCCACGGGGTTCCCTTCCCCGTCCTGGGTCACTTCCTCCTGGACCCCTGGCTCTCTCCTTCTCCTCCGTTTGTCCTCCCTCTCCTGCCTGCTCGGCGTCTCTTTTAAACTTCCCTCTTCTCCTGGCCCCGCCCCCTTCCTGGGGCGCGGGGTGATGACGTCAGCCGCGGGGATGCCTACCTCCGTGACGTCCCGGCCCCCGGCTGCCCCTGTGCATGCTGGGCATGCGCGCCTCGAGGCAGCCTGCGCCCGGCAAGGTTTCCACCGCCCGGCTCCCTCTGCTGCCGCAGTCGGGCCGGTTTCCTTCTCCCCGGAGTCTCCCCCGCCCAGGGGTCGCCGGAGAGTGCGGTTGGTCGGGCGCTCCTCTGCGTGGGAGCCCGGCGCCCCGTCACAGTTCTCAACCTAGGATTTATGAACAGGCTGCAGGGTATGGTGACAAGGTTTTTTCTCCTTGCTAGATGGGTAGGTGAATCCCAACACTCTTTCTGATTGTACTAGGGCAGTGTTTTTCAACATTTTTTTATAAAGTACCCCTTTTTTTAAAAAAGTATAAGTACCTCCTTTTTCAACAAAAAAAAAAAAAAAAAAAGTATCCCCAGTGCCTACGGTTTTCAGACACACTAAATTTTTTTCTACCATTGCAACACATTTGTTTAAACAACTTAATCGTAGCTGGGCAGGCAATGAAATTTTTGGGTGTAAAAAATACAAAAATACTAAAGCACTGTAAAACTTAAAATAAAAATTCAGTTTTCCCCAAATTTCAGTTGTGTTGATGTGCCCCCCCGACTTCTCTCGAGTACCTGTAAGGGTACTTATACCACTGGTTGAGAAACACTGTACTAGGGGATCATGGAATGGAAAAGGTTGAGAACCATTGCTCTAATCCATCTCTCTGCCAATATAAGATTGTTCCTTCCAATACATATTCTGGTGTTTTGCACAAACTAATTTTAAACCACCCAGTTTGTGAGACTTCCAATATTTCACCTAGAAGATTGTAACAGTTTGGGGAATTCTTAGGGAATTTGTCATGACACACAATTTGTTTTTCAAAATATTCTGCCTAAATATTCCAGTCTTAATTTTATCCAATTGCTCCTGTTTATGTCCCCTTTTATCTGATGAAACTCCTTTCCATCCTTAATGTTTATACTCATCAAATGTTTGCTGAGTACTCTCAGACTGTTGAAATTTTAATGGTTGTTGAACAAAGCTATGTATTTTGCTGCTTTAATCTTTCTTTATATTCCAACCCTCCAAAAACTTTTCTTGTTTCTTTGTGAACTCCACCCATTTGGTCAGTATCCTTTTGACGATGTGCTGCCCAAAACTGACTGATTTCAATGCTCCAAGGGAAACTATGTGGACCTTAGTATCTATAAGACTTTCAAAAACTAATATTTCAGGTCTAAATTATTTTCAAACAACCAACATTATTTGTAGGATAGCCAACTGAGTAAGAATTATCAGTCTGTATAGACTATACAAGATAACTGCATTCTCAGAAAATTAGCCAATCAATATATTTCTTATAAATAGTTATTTAATATAAAAATGTGGCAAGCAACAGTAAGACTCAGAAATTAAGTTTTCCCCTTGCAGAAATGGCTGATTATGTTTATATTTAGATATGTCCTGTATGCCTGGCTGTTTATATTGAGGTCCTATTCCCTTCTCTTGTACCAATTTGATTCTGCAAAGACATTCATATATGGTTACCTTTTAACTGAGTGAATAGTCCCAGTAAAGTCAATGAGACTGAGCACATGCTTAAAGTTAACCATGTGCTCATGTCTTTGGGAAAATACACTGATCACCATATGTTACATGTCCACTTAATGTGCCTGATCTGCAGATGATATAGATGTATTACATCTCTTTTAGCCTAAGATAGTGGTTCTTTAACTCAAGCAGTAGGTATTGATGTTTTTAGGTCTGGAGATCCCAGCCATCAGGTCATTAAATAAATGGGGACTATCTGGGATTTGAAGTACTGTTGGACTCAGACCTGTGGGATGAGCTTTCTCTGTTTAGAGGTAGTATGTAACCCATTGGTCAATGTGTCATATGTATCCCTCTTTGTGCCAAATTGCATAGAGGATACGAGTCTATTATGGGACCCCATTATACAGCTTGGCTCTTTAGCTCAAATATCAGATGCTAATGCAGGGGTTCTCAAACTGGGGGTTACGACCACTCAGGAGGTTATGAAGTTATTACATGGCTGAACATGAGCTGTCAGCTTGCATCCCAAAACCACATTTAACATCCAGCATTTATAATAGTGTTAAATGTAAAAAAAGTTTTTTAATTTGTAAGCGGCCGGGGGGGGAGGGATCACACTCAGAGCTCTGCTTTGTAAAAGGGTTCATCAATACAGTTTGAGAACCACTTTGCAAATGCTTTAAGCTCTGCAAGTCCTCAGATGTTGGTCTATAAGGTGGCCACCAAAATTTGCAGGATAAGGGCCTTTATGAAAATAGTATCAGGCTCAGAGTCTTTCCTTCTTACCCTTACTAACATATTGTACTAAGAGCTGATAGTAATACCTTGCCTCAACTTGAGTCATTCGTCCAATTTTATAAATGCTGTCCTTGGCACTGAAAGTGCTTTGATGCTGATATGTTCAGCTTAAAATAATGCAACCCTTGTACTAGGTGCTTATTTAATTATCTCACACAAAATTGATCAGATAACCTAGTATCCAGAAAATGACTTTGCCCTGACGCATTCTCCATATAAGCTTTATTCTTAAAAGGTCAGTTGATCAGTCATGGCTTCGTTGATTATTTAATACTATTTACTGTGTGTAGGTGTACAGGCAGCTATTGAAAACTTGAACATCTGAAGCATGCTTGATAGTTCACTTTATTTCTTCAAGCACACACTAGGACTGAATCTTTAAAAAAAATCAAAACCCCCATTTGCTTTATTTCCAGTCTCTCTTACATCAGTTTCACATTGGTGTGACTATAATGACTTAGTGGAGTTGCCCCCAATTTATAGCAATATAATTGAGGACCACATCCTATCCGTAAGGTCAGCTCACAAGAGGCCATCTGCTCATCCATTCTGTGTAGCAGAGCAGGGTAGGGGCTGGAAGTATCAGTCCTCTTGTCCTCACGGGAAGCTCTGGAGGGCTGCCTGCAGGTCAGAAAAGAGGATTGGTTTGGGGGATGGACTCAGAGCTGGCAGGGAGATACAAAGTCTTTTAAGTGAATCCCAGCTTGGAAAGGTGAGCTGATGTTCTCATTGTGTGAGGGTGAATGTTAATGCCTTAGTAGCCATAGTCAGGGGAGAATTTAAGACTCCACTCACAGAAATGTGCATCCAGGGTATCCCTCAAAAACCCTGGAAGGTCATGTTGGGCTAACATTACAAGGCATTTCTCCCATAAAACATTTCTAGTCTTGAAACAACCCAGCTGTTTGTGAGAAACCCAGTACATTGGGGAGATACTATTGGCAAGCTGATACCATGTTACCCTTCACTCAGCTGCAGCTGATTGCCAGCTGGATCAGCCGTTTCAATAAAACTAATATGGGCCAGCAAGGCAAATGCATTTCTACACACCAAACACTTGGAGAGCCATTTCCAGGTTGAATTGTGAGACTTCATTTGAATTCTTGTTTTCCTGCTGACACTTTTCAATGCAACCTCTCGGATTTGAAGTAGGATTAGCAGCAACATGAACTGTAATGCATGGCCCTGGAGGACAAAGGTATATTAATTTAGGGCCCAAGGCAGACAACACACATCTGAGTAACTTGACTCATGAAACATCCTGTTGAGTTCCCAATAAAGTAACGTATGCAAGTGTTTGCAGGATGGGTTCCCATTTGGCTGAATTGCAACAATTGCTCCAGAAGGAAGTGGTCCCCAAACTTCACAGTTGTGTCCCCCGCTCCCACACACACCCACCCATGTTTCCTCTTACCCCCCTCGCCCCAGGAGCTGGGAGCAGAGCTGTGGCTCCAGAGAAGTGGGTGCACAGCTTTGGGGGAGGGGATATGTGGACAGGGGTTTAAAGCTCTGAGGCTAGGCTGCAGCTGGGGACAGGCCTGGAGACAGGAGTGGAGCCACAGCCAGGGTCAAAGCCTGGGGGAGGAGCTAGGGCTGGGATCATAGCTGCAGCCAGGCCAGGCCCCCACAGTTTGGAGAGTCAGTGTTGCAGAGGTAGCTGATCCCTTCCACATTGCCTTGGGAGGAGGTAGAGCCATGTGTGGATCTAGGGGGCTTTCTAATCCTCAGAAGAGCATCCTCCCTCCAACATAAAAATAACAGGAATGGCTGAAAGCAAACAGCCATTATCCCACAGCTAGACACTGATCTCCAGCCTGTAGAAATCTCCTCAGCCTTGCTTCAGCTTAGCCCCCCGCACCTGTTGGAACAGAGGTATGGGCTAATGTCACATAGGAGGGGTTTATAGGGGGAGGGAACCCTCAACATTTCCCCAAAGGAAACTTCAGAGCTGGTGAATTTTGAATAGCCATTTTTAAAGCCTAAGCTGTTCCTGACCAGTAAAATATGTAAAACCAGATTCTAATCTGCTTGGGCAACATTCGGTGGTACTCTGGAGTCAATGAATTAATCCAGACTTAAACTTTGTTCACTGAGGGCAGAATCAGACAGATAATATCTCCAACTCCTTTAAATCTCTGTTATTGAATAGGCTTCAGAAATTACTATTCACAATCAGTCTGCCCTGAAGTTTTCCTTGAGGAAATGCTGAAATTTGTTCATGTTGCAGCTAAAGTATTTTATTAGCCCATGAACTGTTTGGAAAAAGGCATTGGAAGTTATACTGCTCACGTCGCCACGGGAACTCATATACATAAATAACTGCAAGGTTGGGCCCTCAGACAGCAATTATTTTTTCTACTTGTCTATAGAAAAACAAGGCGTAGTAAACAGCTTCACAATTTTTAAGCCTTGAAATCAAATCCAGGGACCAGTAAGTGAATAATGCTAACATGTATGTGCCTTTTACATCTGGATAGACTATATGTTAATCCAAAATGTCTTTTATGGCTATTTTGGTAGATTAAATAGCCCAAGAGATTGATTTTGCAACATTGTTCATGCCCCTGCTAGAAATTGAAAGCAATAACAGTTAAAAATAGACAATCAAAATGTCATGTGGTACCAAGTCAAAGTACATTACATTAACATGCTCACCTTTATCGTAAGGATACCTAAAGGTTACTTCATCAGAAGGTGCCATAGGATAACTTCAATAGAAATTGAGGGTGTTGGGCGCAATCACCTTGAGCCTGTTTCTCATTTATGCAGAGGGCTTGTCTTTGTGTACTGAACGGTGTGGCATTTCAGTGAAGACGCTGCTGTTGGCATAGTTAATTCCCCTTCTCTGAGAAGCCCTGTCGTTGACATAGAGCTGTCTACAGTGAGGGTGGAGGTGGGTCATATAATGAGGTTGGATTTGTCACAGCCCTGAGCAGCATAGTTACACCGATATAGGTCTATAGCGTGGTCAGCCTAAAGCCCCTTTTATAGGGGTCTTAACCAGGGATTACATTACATTATGTTTGCACCTGTTTTTAGGCCTTTGTATGCTGCTAGAGCACTGCTAAAGTAGCAAAAAGGAGAGTCAGATCCCCTGTATTACTCTTCAATGTCTCAAGAGCATCACAGGGAAGGAACTGTGCCTCTTTCATCCCCTCACTTGCTTCAGAGGGCAATAACTTGCTGACTTGCTGCAGGCCCTCAAGAGGAGCAAATCACTGCTCCTCTCACGGTGGCTTACTTGATTTCAGGAGGACCACTCGCCTGTTTCATGTTAGGCAAATGCTTCAATTCCTTGCTGAATCCCTAAAAACATAGTGTGGGTGGGAAAGCCTACTGCCTATTTTAGTACTAACATCAAAGGCACTCAGATATCACAGTGAGAGGACCTTATTAGAAACCCAGTCTTCAGTGTGATTATTTACATGCTTCAGTGGCTTGCTACATCAGAACCTTCAAGTGCACAGCCGAGGGAGGATTTGCTTTGCATGCCTGGCTAATTCAGCAGTGGGGAGAAAGGGAGCTCGCCAGTGCACTGGGAAAGTGGCAGGAGCTCCATAAACCTTGTTCATTTCAAAGAGGTTGAGGAAGGGCTCCTGGATGCCTCTGCATTTTGTAATGCGAATTTCTTGACAGATGATTATGATTTTATTAGCCTATGTCCAAATCTTAACCACTCGTACACATGTACTTGCATCTCCTTCCTGAGTGTTTGGGTGTCTGTATGCAAGTGCATTAGTAAAATAGTTGTGTGTTTAAACTGGCTACTCAAAAAAGTGCATGAATACTTGGGAAGTTTGATTTGTGGTGACTTACATGACAAAACATCTGCTTAAAATACAATCGACATTATTTGTTTGGGGAAAAACAAACTAAAATGGCATAGATTAACATAAAAGAATGGGCTTGAGGAGGAGAATAATCTATTATGTGGTGGGCAAAAGGGCCTCCACAGGCCGGATCTGGCCCGCCAAGCCAGTGGATCCAGCCCGCGGCTGCTCTGCAGATCCCCCAGGCCAATTAACACCTGGGGGCGTGTAGCATGCAAAGTCTTCTCCCCACGCCAGGAGTATGTGGTGGCTAGAGAGAAATGCCAGCTGTTTTAAAACAGATGGCATTTCTCTGTAGATGTTGACGCCCTTTGCAGGATGGGGGCACGGGGCGAGACACCTCACATGCCCCCCCCCCAGGCGCTAATTGGCCTGGGGACAGGGGAGTGCACAAAGTGTCCTCCCCCCCAGAAGAGGCGCAGGACATCAGATGGAACTGCTGGCTGTTTTAAAACAGTCACTTCACATGCTTCCCCACCCATAGCCAATCAGGGTTGGGGGGAGCACGAGAAGTCTAATGGCCCTGCTCCTTCCACCCGAGGCCCCGCCCCTTCCAAGGTGGCCCAGGTCCACTTCAGAAATTTATGAAAATTTAAAAATTAATTTAAAATTATTGCCTTTCCCTGATCTAGTAGCTGGAACCAGGATACTCCTCAGCCAGCCACAGAGTCACAGTGTCACTCTGGCCAAGATACTTAGGTTGTCGTGACAAAATTTCCAGCTGATGTCAACTGCATAGCTCCATTGACTTCAGTGGAGTTTCACCAATTTACAGCAGCAGGGAATTTGTTTCTCACCACCTGAGATGACTGCTGTAAAATGGATATAACAATACTTAGCTTATGATGATGTAAGACTTAATATTTGCAAAGAATCTTGGGAGTCCCAGATGAATAATGCCATAACTGTACAAATAAATACTTCAACATAAGATAGATAGAGTGTTAATATAAGACTCTAAAGTGATAGTGTAGCTGGCTCTGACTACTATTTCAAACCATGCACTTGGTCAGATTAGTCAGAAGTGGTTTCTCAGACTGATTTATGTAGGCCTTTGATCACTGGATGTTAGAGAATTTGTACCATCAAAAGACAAGATAAATGGTAATTGTTGACATTTTCCCATTTATTGTCCCTGTCAAAATAAAAACCAATTCACAAACAAACAAGATTATTATTTTATGTTATGGTTGTATTAGAAATTTCTAGCTCCCTATTTTGAAGATTGAATTGTTATTCCTGAAAGGGCATACTTAATCAAAACTAAGAGGCAAAATATTATTTCATACTGAGATCAAATTGCTTAACTACTTGTAAGAAAATATAATAAATAGTATTATTTGTTATTTGTTATTATCCAGCTGCTTAGGGAGAGTAGGCATTAAAAAAATCTTTTAAAAATAGACCTGGAAGAAATCTCAAAATCCTGTTTATTTACAAATTAAAGGCCTGATTCAAAGTCCAGTGAAGTCCTACAGTGGATTCCATTGACTGTGGATTTTAATTCCAGTGGATTTTAGATCAGGCCCCTTAATAGCAAACCAAACCAACCAATCAAACAAACAAAAAGCCCAATCAACCAAAAAGGGAAAAAAAAGAACATAAAACCAAAGAAACAAAAAAGTAGGAAACCTGAATTTTATATTGAAGTATTTCTTCCATCTGACTTGCTTTCTTGTCTCATTCACCCATTATGCCTTGGCTTTTGAATTGTAGACCCTTGGGGTATGTCTAGACTACATGCCTCTGCCGACAGAGGCATGTAAATTAGACATACCGATATAGTCAATGAAATGGGGATTTAAATATCCCCCCATTTCATTAGAATAAAAATGGCCACCACGTTGTGCTGGCTCAGCTGTTTGTCGGCACAGAGCGGCAGTCAAGACGGGGATCAGTCGGCAAGGAAAGCCTTTGCCGACCGATCCCTTGTGCCTCGTGCAACGAGGTTTACAGGATCGATCGGCAAAGGCTTTCCTTGCAGACCGATCCCCATCTTGACTGCTGCTTTGTGCTGACAAACAGCTGAGCCGGCAAACGCGGTGGGCATTTTTATTCTAATGAAGCGGGGGGATATTTAAATCCCCGCTTCATTGACTATGTCGGGATGTCTATTTTACATGCCTCTGTCGGCAGAGGCATGTAGTCTAGACATACCCTTTGGGTTGGGACTGTTGTTTTCTATGGGCACGTCTACACAGCAGGGCAAAAGTCAAATTAAGATACACAACTTGTGGTATGTCAATTGTGTACCTGAAGTCGAAATAGCTTAATTCAGCTTTGGGCACTGTCTACACAGCAGGAAGTCAAAGGAAGAAGCTCTTCCTTCAACTTCCCTTACTCCTCATGAAATGCGGGTTACAGGAGTCAGAGTAAGAAGTCCTCCATCTTGACATTATTTCAAAATAATACCTTGCTGTGTAGACACACATTTTGTTATTTTGAAATAACATCGTTATTCCGAAATAATGCTGCTGTATAGATGTACCCTATATGTGCAGTGTTTCACAATTTACTACATTGCTGGCCTCTAGGTGCTATCAGAATACAAATATTAATTAACTTGAAGATTTACCCAGCGTTTCTCAGGACCTTAATTGAAATAAACTTTGTTTTTTCTTCATTTAAATCATTGTTCTGGGCTGGTGCTGGAGAAGATGGATTCAGTATCCAGGCTGCTCCAGGGAAAGAGGACAACCCCAACCCTTTGTCACTGCAGCAGCTTGGAACTAGGTGAGAAGTGCCTGTCCATGACTGCTGCAGCTGCAGAGGGAACATCTGGGGGAGGGATGCCTGTCCCCCGGCTGTGGGACAGACAGGCAGACAGACAACCAGACAGACAGACAGACATAGTCTCTCAAATACATAGTAGATAGCTGGTCCTTTCTCCACTCCTGCCCCCTGCTGCTCCAATGGAGTTAATGCTGTCCCAGTCCCTGCCCCCCACTGCTCCAATGGAGTTAATGCTGTCCCAGTCCCCATCTCTTCCCCCTTGCTACTCCCTGGTGCTCATTATACAGTATAACTGTCCCTCCTACCAGACCCCTTCCTTTCCATTTTATGAGACACAATTGAATTCCACGAACATCCCATTGTCCTGGCACAACCAAACCCAGATCTTTTTTTAAGTTATGAAAAGAGGAAGCTGCATATTTGGTGGTCTTCACTCTTGCTGTTTAGGAGGAGTTCTTGAACAAATAGATGCACATACAGATGGATAGACAGACAGACACACAAATTCTCTCAAACTCTTCTTTTCAAACAATCACCTTTTCCCTGAAACCTTATTTAAAATCTCCATTGCATATTTCTTGAATTGGTGTGCAAAAACCCTAGTTACAATGCCTGAAACAATTACCTCTAAGTGGAAGGGATGACAAAAAATGATAAGGCTGCCAAAGATTTGATAGCTCTTGAAATCTCCTGAGGATGAGAGAAAATGTGGAAGCAGCAGCAGAAGTGGTTTCAAGTCACTTTTGGTAACAGGTTGTGTCACTTTCAGTAAATTATTTTTTTAATTATCATCATCTCACAATAGCAGGGAAATGGAACATCGTGTTTGTCTATTAAGGTAGAGCAATCTTACAAAAGATGTTATGACATTTGCCTCACTCTGTCTGTCAATGTGACAGTCTAGTTGCCAGATCAGTGTCTTTCACCTCTCATGTATTTATCGTCAGGACAGAATGGATTCAACACTTTCCATAGTATGTACTTGTCCCCTCTCCAGAAATAATGTGTGTCACGTCACCTCTTGTGATTTGCTTCAAGTGGTTGCTTTGGATTTCCTTTTCTGTGCGTTGCAAACAATCATTTGTATAACCTAGTGTTTGTTTAAAGAAAGATATTTAATACCTCAAATGAACTGTTGACTGGCTTCAGTGGCTTGTTCGGTTTAACATCAGAGCCCCAGCAACAGAAGCAGCCTCGGAACTCTCATTTCTGGGCTGGTTGAGTTTAGAAGTGTCACAGAGATAACTGATTTGGATTTATTAGTCACTGTTCTGTACACGTGACACCAGCGTAAATCTAGAATAACTCCACTGACTTTGATGTAAGTCAGAGCAGAAATGTGGCCCTTACATGATTATTCCCTGCTGCACAGGTCTCTTCTGACAGCAATCCACAGAATAGACTAGCATCAAAAGGACAAGGTGGAACTCCCTGTGGGAGAGAGAGTCTGTGGGACAAAGCCTGAAAAGTTCTGTGTACCTGTTATCCCTATTGATTCCAATGGATGTTGAAAGGGCTTAGCACTTCAAGGGAGGCATTTTACAGGATCAGGCCTTTTGTTTGCATCTACAAGATGTTTATTAAAGGGTCAAAAAGGCAAATATTTATTCCCTAAAATAAAGCGAGGGATGATCTGGCTCAGACAATCTTGATGGTATTGCTACTAGGGATGTAATAGTGTAACCAACTAACCAATTAACTGATAAGCAAAAGCTTATAGGTTAATGCTATAGACTACACGCATTTCCCTCCACCCACCAACCAGTAAATTTTTTAGCAGCCCTGCTCAGTTCTGGCTCATGCCAGGTCTGGGACATACCCCTGCTGTGGCTCTGCAATTAAAGTGTATTAGGAGGCAGGTGGACAGGCAGCCCGGCTTAGTTCTGGTTCGCGACAGGTTTGGGATCTCAGTTTGTAAATGGCAAAAAGTGTAAGAAGATACATGATTCCTAAGAGAGCGTATGTTTAAGTCAATACTGCCTAGGAAGGTGACACCTGCTGTGAGGAATTCAGGTGGAATAACTATCAACTACCCTGCAATTGCTGCCTAATTTGGTTACTGTACCCACACTTATCCCCTATTGGCCTTGCTAGAGACCAATAAAATGTGAAAATAGCAAGTGCAGATACTACTAAATCTTCTGTCTTGTATGAATGCTAAAACTTTAATTTAAATGGCTGGCACAACTAGTACAGCAGATGGAAGCAAGCGCAGAGTGCTTTTGACATTTAAGAGATTCAAAGTTTTACATACACATTTCACAAGCAAATCCACAGCTGTTCATGAGAGATAAGCTACCATGGAATTGCTCCCGCTTTTTTAAATTAACTTAATGTTGAAGGTGTGTGAGATTTAGCAACCAGGAACTGTAACTTTATTTCTCATGCACACAGAAGTTTTAAATAGAGGGGGGCACCAAACCAAAATCCATATCCAAACACCCTTAAATTTTGGTAAAGTTATACTGAGACCTGAACCTTACATCTGATACTGGTGTCTGCAGTAGGCTACAGGGTACTACACCAAACCTCCATAGCTACAAAATTCATGCGATCAGAGAGAGTTTTCCTGTTTAAGAACCACTTTAATGAAACAGTTGCCTCAGAATTTTGGCGACATGGTTTATTAAGAAGAGATTTAGAGTTAGAACTCAATCACTCCAGGTTGCAAGATGCTCGTGATCCTAGAATAGGCGGGTCAGTGCCAGACTACATCTCAGGATTTGTCTGGAGAGACACTACGGGTATGTCTACACTGCCACCCTAGTTCGAACTAGGGAAGCTTATGTAGGCATTTGAACTTGCAAATGAAGCCCGGGATTTAAATATCCCGGGCTTCATTTGCATGTTCCTGGGCGGGCGCCATTTTTAAATGCCCCGTAGTTCGAACTACCTGCCCACGGCTACACGCGGCACGGACTAGGTAGTTCGAATTAAAGCTCCTAATTCGAACTACTGTTACTCCTCCTGCAATGAGGAGCATCGGTAGTTCAATTAGAGCTTTAATTCAACTACCTAGTCCGTGCCGCGTGTAGCTGCGGGCAGGTAGTTCAAACTACGGGGCATTTAAAAATGGCGGCGCCCAGGAACATGCAAATAAAGCCCGGGATATTTAAATCCTGGGCTTCATTTGCAAGTTTGAATGCCTACATTAGCCTCCCTAGTTCGAACTAGGGTGGCAGTGTAGACATACCCTACCTTCTCAGAAGCTTGAGACATCACTCTCCTGGAAGTTGGTTCTCAGGAACGTCACTTACAATTAAGAGAGAATACTTTCCCCAATTTTTTCATCTGTGACTGTTTTCAAGACACAGAGCAACCAGCAATAGTTGATTCTAATTAAGGGTGCTACATTCATTACTGTTTAAATTCACCTGTAATCAGTCAAGTTGCCCTTGAATTGAATTTCTTTGGTTGAATTTGTCCCAGATTGCCTTTTCTTCATTTAAAAACAACATAAATTGGGTTTTGTATAATTCATTTCAATAATGTGTTCATTCAGGGCTTTACAAGTCTATTTAATTCTATTTAGTGCAAGCTGTAAGTACAAGTAGTATTTATTGGGATATGATGGGCTCTCAATCAGTGTCCTTTTTTGGCTGCAGCATAGCCCAAGGGTTCACTCTGTACCATCTGGTGCAACTGTCTGCTCACCAGACTACTAAATAAAGCTAGCAGGGAAAAAGCACCCAGCTCAAACTCACTGTAGCAGAAATACCATTTTCCTTTGTTTCGCCCTCTGTGAAAGGCAAAGTGAAGTTTTTCCTAGATTTCTGCATCATTTTATATTTTTCCAAATGACGCCAGTTTTTAGAAAGTGACTGTTGTAAAGGGAAAAATAAGAATTCTTTCAAAAGTAATCTCAACATTATTTACGTTTCCAAGTGTGTCAAGTCAAAGTGGTCTAAAACTTAATAACAAATATAAATACAAGTATCAAATATTAATGAGTTCATAAATACTAAGGCTTGAATGGACCATTGTGATCTTCTAGTCTGATCTCCTGCATAGTATAAGCAAGTGTTACTCAAAGTTTAACAACCCCATTTTGATTTAAAATTTTTTGCAGATCCCCAAACTGGCTTCTAATTTTTCTCAGGGGTGATCAACCCTGCTCAGCTCCAGGCTCCACCTCCACTCTACTCCTTCCCCCAAGGTATGAGAGGAATGCACGGAATGCTAATACTTTCCCCTCACATCCTCAGCATCTGGGGAATGGAATGAAAAGCTAGCCACGTCCCAGAGTGCACAGCTGCTGCCCCCCTACGCACTCGAACTGGCACCCTTGCTCCACCCTGCCCACCTTTTCCCCACCTCTTTCCGTTCCCTCTTCTAAGTGCATCTGAACAGCTGTTCCATGGTGTGTGGGTGGCACTGGGAGAGAGAGGGAGGAGTTGACCAGTGGGGCCACCAGCACTGGACATGACTCACAGATTCCCTGGAGTAACTTTCTAGGCCATAGAATTTCACCCAATAATTTCTCCACTAAACCTCATAACTTGTAGTTTAACTAAAAAATGTCTTTTAGAATGATATCCAGCTTTATTTAAAGCATACAGCTGATGAAGAATTTATCATATTCATTTTTTGTTCTAATGGTTTATTTCCCTCATTGTTAAAATATGTGCCTTATTTTTAATTTGAATTTCTAGATTCAACTTCTAAGCAAACTTTTGTCTGTTAGATTAAGGAGCCCTTTTCTATCATGTTTTCCCCTTGTGTTGTTTTTAAAGTATAGTACAGTAGACTTCCGATAATCCGGAACCTATGGGATTTAGGTGGTGCCGGATTATCAAATATGCCGGACTATCAGGAGGTACTATAAAATGGTTATATATATACTGTATACATTATATACTGTATATAAAGTGTTCTTAACCCTTTTTATTGTACATACTGTATACAGTATACTGTAATGTTTTAGTTTTTTTTTAAGCCTTTTTTACCCTTTTTGCTCAGTTCAGCTGCTGCCGCTGTTACCTTGTGACTCGTTTTTTTGCCGAAGCTCACTCACTAGGCTCTTGCCATTTTGATGCCGGACTATCAGGAGTGCCGGACTATTGGATGCCGGACTATTGGAGTTTTACTGTATCATAAAGTTCATTGATCTTGAATATAAAACTGTTGCCTTTGCATTATATTCCTGTAGTTCAGATATCACAGGGCTAATTGTTTTCAATGTATTTTGCTTCAGGGTGGAAAAAATCAATTTAAACAAATTTTAAAATTGTATAATTTAAATTAAAAACAGGATTATCTCTTTAAAATAATCTATTTACATTAAATTTGAAATCAACAATCAATTTTAAGGCCTAAACTTATTATAATCACTGAATTAATCATTGAGTGCCAAAAATTATATTAAGCAATGCATACTTGCTGCTAAGTTTAAAGAAAATGAAATCACTAAACAAGCCCAGTTCTTTCAGTCTTCCTTCATAGGTCATGTTCTTTAGTCCTTTAATCATTCTTGTTACTCTTCTCTGGACCTTCTCCAATTTCTCCACATCTTTCTTGAAATGTGGTGCCCAGGACTGGACACAATATTCCAACTGAGGCCTAATCATCACAGAGTAGAGCGGAAGAATGACTTCTCGTGTCTTGCTCACAACACACCTGTTAATGCATCCTGGAATCGTGTTTGCTGTTTTTGTAACAGCGTCACACTGTTGACTTATATTTAGATTGTGGTCCACTATGACCCCTAGATCCCTTTCTGCCGTACTCCTTCCTATACGGTCACTTCCCATTCTGTATGTGTGAGACTGATTTTTCCTTCCTAAGTGGAGTACTTTGCATTTGTCCTTATTAAACCTCATCCTATTTACCTCAGACCATTTCCCCAGTTTGTTCAGATCATTTTGAATAATGACCCTATCCTCCAAAGCAGTTGCAACCCCTCCCAGCTTTGTATCAGCTGCAAACTTAATAATAGTGCTCTCTATGCCAATATCTAAATCGTTGATGAAGATATTGAACAGAACGGGTCCCAAAACAGACCCCTGCGGAACCCCACTTGTTATGCCTTTCCAGCAGCATTGTGAACTGTTAATAACTACTCTCTGAGAACGGTTATCCAGCCAGTTATGCACCCACCTTATAGAAGCCCCATCTAAGTTGTAATTGCCTCATTTATTGATAAGAATATTATGCGAGACCTTATCAAATGCCTCACTAAAATCTAGGTATACCATGTCCACCACTTCTCCCTTAGCCACAAGACTCGTTATCCTATCAAAGAAAGCTATCAGATTGGTTTGACATGATTTGTTCTTTACAAATCCATGCTGGTTGTTCTCTATCAACTTATTATCTTCCAGGTGTTTGCAGATGATTTCCTTAATTACTTGCTCCATTATCTTTCCTGGTTCTGTCTTTTGAAAGAACTCCCTCTTCTCCATCCACACATGCCTTTTTCCAAAAGAGCTTTTTTGGAAAAAGGCTTCTCCCTCCTAGAAAGAGGATTACCAGTGCCAGAAAACCCACTCTGTTCTTTCAATTTACTTTCAGAAGAATGTGATTGCAGTGTGGACTTTACTCAGGTTTTCTCAGAAAAACGGCTGTTTTTCCGACAAAACTCCGTAGTGTAGACATACCCGTAGTGTTAGATTTTCCACCTTTTTTCTAAAAACAAAAGAACTTTATAGATTTTGATAACTTTCCAAAGTGTGGGTTTCATGTACAGCTGAAGGGCTCTAAAATGACTCCCATAAAACGAACCAATTCAGAGGATTTTGCAGGCTCTGACATTCTTAAAAATTGAGTTTATGTATCACATTTTCTCAGAACACATCTTAATTCAAACCATATGTAAGGTTCTGTTTGCATGGGAGTTACCAAAAATGGAAGTAGAACAAGTGGATGTATTAGAAAATGTTATGACATGCTCCATGTAACCTTCCCTATTCTGTTTCAAACCAGAAATAGAGTACCAACAGCAACCTGAAATATTTATGAATAGCTAGAAAGAATAATAATGTACACAAAACCAAAATATCCTAGGTTGAATTTGTCACTTATATTTAGCAGTAGGTAACTATAAATGGGAAGTATAAAAGATGTGTGCTGGGAGTTGTTGGTGAAGAATCAGGGCAAATGCTGAGGACTAATTTAATATAAAGACAAGTGCTGTTTAATTTCTTTGTGCTGTGGTGTTTATTGTTTGTTTATTCTTATAATGTGAGAGTTTACAATGTTGATCTACTGCTCTTTACTCTTGTTTGCCCCTAGACTATTAGTCAAGATCAATTCACATCTTTCTTTTCCTGCCCTGACTTTTTATTTTAATCGGCTTCCCTCCCTGGGCATCATCCCTTTGAGATATGTTTCTCTCAGCCATTACTGGTGACAAAAAAATAATCTTCTTTAACTATATCTTTGGGAAGATCATCTATCCTCTTTCTCTTCTTCTCCGTCCTCACAACATACATAGCACTCTTCCTCTTTGCCTCCACAGAAATGTTCACACAAGCATCACAAACTCAGTGTGCTTCCAAAAGTACACTTTGCATTAATTAAAATTCAGAATTCAGAATTCAATAGAACACAAGCAAATTAAACACAAAGACATAGCTTTCTAATCTCTGGTAGCAGCTGAGAGTAAAAATAAATAAAGAGCAACTGATTAGTGAACTTTCTTTGTACCATACAGGGATCAGGAGATAAAATCAATGTGTACCTCTGTTACCATTCTTCTAAGCACAATATACAAAAGCAGTGATATGGTGTGATCTGCCCTATTCCATCTGCCAATTGGGAGGAGTAACAGTAAAGCAATTAAGAGCATTACAAATTGGGCTCATTGCTTGGAACTGGAAAGATAAAGTGAAACATGTTATGTTTCTAAAGCGAACATAAGGGAGGGGCCAAGAGACAATAAACAATTCACCAGCTTTTCTGTGGATAAACTAAAACCCAAGCCACCTGAAGATAATTAAATAATGTAACCCACCTGGTATGCCCTTTAATTGCAGGTGTTCTACTTGCAGATCACCACCACTGTGGGTTTAGGGCATGGGTGGGGAATCTTTTTTGGGTCAGGGGCTGCTGATCCACAGAAAAATCAGTTGGGCCCAGGCTAGTAGATTTAGTATGCTCCAGTCCCCTGGGAGCTACGGGGGGGTGGAGCGCTGGCGCAGGCTCCCCAATTCTGAGGGAGAGCCTCAAGCCTCAGGGGCTGGATTCAGGCAAGCCTTAGGTTCCCCACCTCTGGTTTAGGGCATGGGTGGTGGGTGATCCAATAGATTGGGGAAGCAAATCCCCTCATCTCACCCCTTCCACCTGAGGTCCTGCCCTTCTGTGCCCACCAGAGCCCCCCAGTCCACCCCCCACTGTGGCCATTGCTGGTCACTGCCCAATCCCCTCCTGCTCCCCAATGTGGTCACTGATCCTTGCCTACTGTCCCAGGGTAGAGCCCCCAACCTGGGATAGCAGGTCCCAGCCCTCCCCAGAGCTCTGGCAGATTGCATGGCTCCAGCCTGCCTGGCCATGGAGCTCTAGCAGGCAGCATGGCCCTAGCTTGCCAGGCCCTGGAGCATAGCAGGCAGCAGGACCCCTAAACAGGAAGTACCTCCATCTGCAGTCAAACTGCCAACCCCAGCACTGGGCAGCCAGAGTGGCCTCAGTGTCAAGAGGTCAGGTGGCCCAGTCCTCAGCCTGCCTGCCCCAGCCTCTGGCACCGCAACACACATTTTTTCAATTGACTTGGTTACTTTGCTTCATGGGGGTTGGTTTCTGCATGTTTTGTCCAGCGTTCTCCATGCTTGACCTACTCTTTACCTCATTTCTACATTGCTAACTTATCATGTCCATTGTTATCATGTTCATACTAAATGGTTCTGTGGGTGTTCTCCTTCTTATCTTAGCTAGCTCAGATCGGATGTGTCTAGACTACAAAGGATTTTTCGAAAAAAGTGGCCTTTTTTCGAAAAATCTTTACCTGCGTCTAGACTGCCACCGCATTCTGTCAACAGTAAATCGAAAGAATGCAACAGTTTTGTTGACCATGGAAAACCTCGTTTTACGAGGAATAATGCCTTTTTTCAAAAGTGCTCTTTCAAAAAAAGGCGCTATGTAATGCAAACTGCGCTTTTTTGAAAGAGAGCATCAAGACTGCCTGGGTGCTCTCTTTCAAAAAAGCGGCTTGCTTTTTTCAAAACTACTGATTGTAGTCTAGACACTCTTTTTTGAAAGAGGCTTTTTCGAAAGCATCTTTCGAAAAAAGGCATGTAGTCTAGACATAGCCATATTGTGCCTCTGTAGCCTACTGAACTATTTACACAAACATCCTTTTTCATCCTGATGATTAATTTATCTCCTCAATCCTATCTTCCAAATAAATGAGGCCTCCCCTAATTTACATCAGGCCAGGACTGTCAACACGTGTGTGTGTGTGTGTGTGTGTGTGTGTTCCAAACAGTTGTGTGTTCCAAACAGTAGCAAGGAACCAGTCTCTTACAAATGGAGAAAATGTATTGGAGTCTCAGATTGAAAATTCAAGCAATTAGCATTAAACCAGATGAATACAATCTCAGTGAGCCTCCCATTTTTATATTAATCTCGAATAAATAAATGCAGAGTGCTGACATTGTGCCCAGTTTCCAAAGTGTCACTGGCAGGTGGCCTGTAAACCTGCCTAATGCTGCTCAGAGTACTTTACCTCTGCTAGGGCAGCATGCCCCAATAACATGTGCTGCATTATACACACTGTAGTCCAAACATCTTTGTAGGCAGTACCATCTGTCCTTCTGTTGGACAAAGACACATCTCGTACCATCCCTTTCTCTGTTCAGTGTGCAGTTGCACTTTCTTCCAGGTGCTCACCAGTCAGAGTTGAACTTCATGAGCCAGGGTTGTAGAGGATAGGCTGGATCTGCCAAAATTACAGCACAGACGCCCTGTTGACTGCACAAAGTATCTATTTGTCCAAATTTGAATAGACCTGTCCTCTGGAATACAATGGCATTGTGCATGTGCATCCAGCACAGGTGTCCAGGAATCTCCCTCTGTAGTTCCCCAAGGCCTGCATGTGGAGTGACTTTCCTATTTACATACTCACGTGTAGTGATGTTAAATTCTCGGGAATAAACTTTCGGAGAATATTCTCCAATGCGAGAATTTTTGAGAATTTTCTCTTTAATACTGGTTAAATAGTTTTTAAAGAATTTTACTATTTATAATAATGTCTTTGTTTAATAAAACTTAAACAATCATGAAAGTTTCCAATTGTTAAAATGAAAATTTGGGAAAGTAAAGAAAAAAAGACAGAGGTTTAAATTACTAGAACTTTTATTACAAATCTTCTGTTGCAGGATACAAATATTTTTAACTTTCTGGATTGAATACAAGTCTAATCAGAATCTGCACTTTCCAAATCTGACCCATATATTTCTATCTCTTCTTCCTCATACATATCCTCTTGTCAGGGTGCGCGCCCCCCACTGTGCCTCAGTGCCCCCTGACTGTCCTCATCTAGCCCCTCTCCGGGCAAGTTACTGTCTGTACGGGTTGCTCATCATTGGCATTGGGGTTATCTCTACTGTCCCGCTTACCTAGGCTGCCTTGTAATCCGCCTCCAAACCCTGGGCCTTGCCTCCGGCCCCTAGCCAGGGAGAGTCTTGGCTGGCCCTCTCCCAGCCCTAGCTGGCTAGGCCCGGCTTCCACTCCAGTCAGCCCTTCACTGACTCCCCCCCTTCCCTAAGCAAACTGTGCTTCTCTATATAGCTACCGGCTGGGCCCTCACTCTCCCTAACGGCTTCAGCTGGCCTCTTCAAGCCAACTGTGTTTCTCTATGTAGCTGCCAGCTGGGCTCTCACTAGCCCTAACGGCCTCAGCTGACCTCTCTGTTCCCAGCCCCAGCTCAGGGCCTGAGTCTTGGTCTTAAAGGGCCAGTGCAGGGCAGGCGCCCTGTCACACACCTTCCCCTTCGGATCGAGCTTCCCTTCCTCTGCCGGCCCCCAGCCGGGCCTCTCCTATACCTTCCCTCAGGATCTGGTTTCCCCTCAAGGCCTTAGCTACCTTCAGGTTTGCCCTCGCTGCCTCTGACCATGCGCCGCAACGTCGACGGGTCGTCAGGCGTGCTCCCCAGAGGGTCACCCCACCGATGTCAGTGTGGGGCGACAATGCCCCATCACTCACCCCCCTTTCCAGGACTCCATCCCCTTCCGCCGTCTCGTTATTGGCTATGGACCTAGAAAAAAAATCTGCGTTGTTATGGGCTCTCCCCGGCCTGTGGCAGACCTCAAATTTATAAGGCTGTAAGGCCAAATACCACCTCATGATCCGAGGGTTGGTCTCCTTCATTGTCTGAATCCATCGTAATGGCGCATGGTCTGTTATCAATGTGAAGGTTCCCCCTAGCAGATAATAGTGTAGTGCCTCTATTGCCCACTTAACTGCCAGGGCTTCTTTCTCGATCGTGGCATACTGTTACTCCCGCGGTAGTAATTTCCTGCTTAAATACAGGATTGGGTGTTCCTCCCCTTCCTGCTCCTGTGAGAGGACAGCTCCTAGACCTCTGTCTGACGCGTCCGTCTGTACTATACATGGTTTTGTAAAGTCGGGTTGGTGAAGAACCGGTGTTTGCGTCAATCGGTGCTTTAACGCTTGGAACGCTTTCTCGCACTGCGCGGTCCACTGGACCCTTTGAGGTCGTGTATTTTGGGTCAAGTCCATCAAGGGTGCCGCAATTGTGGCGAAATCAGGTATGAATCGCCGATAGTACCCAGCTAGGCCCAGGAATTGGCGGACTTGCCTTTTTGTGGTGGGAGCTTTGTAATTTCTCAGGGCTTCTACCTTGTCCACCTGGGGTTTTATCCTTCCCCGTCCCACCACGTAGCCTAAATAGGATACTTCCTTTTGTCCAAAGTGGCACTTACTTGGGTTAGCAGTGAGCTTGGCATCAGCCAGGGCTCCGAGGACCGCCTTCAGATGTTGCAGGTGTTCCGGCCATGATTCACTGTAAATGACAATGTCATCAATATATGCAGCAGCATACTCACGATGTTCATGTAATACCTTGTCCATCAGCCTCTGGAACGTCGCTGCCGCCCCATTCAATCCAAACGGCATTGTGATGAACTGGAACAGGCCAAATGGTGTGGCGAACGCGGTCTTGTCCTCGGAGGCTGGTGTCAGAGGGATCTGCCAGTACCCTTTGGTGAGGTCGAGCGTAGAGATGTAGTGGGCCTTACCCAACCGTTCCAGCAGTTCATTTACTCTGGGCATAGGATACGCGTCAAATCGCGAAATTGCATTGACTTTCCGGAAGTCTATGCAAAACCATATTGTGCCGTCGGACTTAGGCACCAAAATGATTGGACTGCACCACTCGCTTCTTGATTCCCTGATCACCCCCATTTGCAACATCCGTTGCAGCTCTTCCTGAACTGGCCCCCACATTTTCCGTGGGAGGGGTCGTATGTGGTCCCGGATCCTTTTACCTGGGGTTGTCGCGATATGGTGACTCATCAGAGGGGTCTTACCCGGTTGTGTAGTTAGGACCTGTTCGAATCCCCGAAGGAAGGAGCTCATCTCTCTGTGTTGTTCCTCCGTCAACTCTGCCCCGATATGCGTTGCCCCTTCTGCCTTCAAGTCGCCTCCCCGGGGTCCCAGCTCCGGTTCTGGTGGCTGTAAGGTGATAAGCATACCCTCTCGTGCGTTCCACTTCTTCAGTAAATTGACATGGTAAATCTGCTTGTCTTTCCGTTTTCCTGATAATTTGATTTCATAATCAACTGGTCCTACCTGTCGTATGACCTCGAAGGGCCCTTGCCATTTGGCCAATAATTTCGAGTCTGGTGCTGGTAATGGCAGAAGTACCCTGTCACCTGGTTGGAACGTTCTGGATTTGGCCCCTCGATTATAATATTGGGCCTGCTTATTTTGGGCCTGGAGGAGGTTCTCTTTAGCCAGCTCCCCTACTGTCCGGAGTCGCTGTTGTAAGTCCAAAATATAAGGTACTGTACCCTTCACCCTTGAGTCCTGTTCCTCCCATGTCTCCCGCAATAAGTCCAGTATCCCCCGGGGTTGTCGGCCATAAAGTAATTCAAATGGGGAAAATCCCGTTGAGGCCTGGGGCACCTCTCGCACCACAAATAACAGTGCCGGTAGTAATCGGTCCCAGTCCTTTGGGTCTAGCTCGACAAACAGCCGCAACATACCTTTTAATGTCTTATTGAAGCGTTCGACAAGTCCATCTGTTTGTGGATGGTAAACTGAGGTACGCAATGTCTTAATGTTTAAGAGGCGGCAAAGTTCTGCCATCAGTTTAGAAGTCACATTGGACCCTTGGTTGGTTAGTATCTCCCTCGGGATTCCCACCCGGGAGAATACTTGCACCAACTCATGCACCAGCGTTGACGCCGTCGTATTCTTGAGTGGGACGGCCTCGGGGTATCGGGTGGCATAGTCAATTATGACCAGCATATACTGGTGTCCTCTTCGGGACCTTTCCAGGGGTCCCACTAGATCTAAAGCCACCCGGTCGTATGGAACATCCACCACGGGGAGAGGGACTAAGGGGGCTTTTGGCACCCCTCCCTGACCCGTCCTCTGGCACTCAGGGCAGGACTCACAAAAGTCTCTGACCTCCTTATAAATCCCTGGCCAAAAGAATCTTTGCGTTATGCGCTGCAGGGTCTTTTCCCGCCCCAAATGTCCTGCCCAGGGATTAGCGTGAGCAAGGTCTAATACCCGCCTCCGGTATCATGCAGGGACCAACAACTGGCTAACCTCCGTCTGCCCATCGGCCGACCGCCCGATCCAATATAATCGGTCGGCTCTTACCTCAAATCGCGGGGTTGGTCGGGCAGCTGCTCCCGCATCGGGGTCCCCGGTCTCTCCTGCCGCCTGTTCCCAGGCATGGGTTAAGGAGGGATCTTCTCATTGGTCTCTTTGGAAGTCCTCATCCCCTCCTACTTCCTCCGAAGCGAGGGTTTTTTCAGGGTCGGGCTTCCCTTCTGGGCCTCGGGATGTTCCCCTTTTCGAGTCTTCCATCCCTGCTGGTGGCGGTTGCCCCTGCTCCTCCCAGCTACGCAGGATGCGTCTGAAACCCGGCCAGTCCCGGCCCAGTAGTACCGGGTATACCAGTTTCGGGGCTAACGCTACCCTGCAGATCACCTCGTCTACCCCATCTGACAGACGAACCCACCTGGTGGGGTAGGCTCTGACATCTCCATGTATGCATTGCATCGAGATGTTTCCCCCTGCCGCCTCCCACTCTGGGACCAGCTCCGTTCGTACCATTGTCTGGCTGCACCCAGAATCCACCAGGGGGGTCACTGGCTTTCCCTCTAGCCTTACCTGCACGGTAATCTTTGTCCTATCCTGTGGTCTCGCCCGTAGGTCAGCAGCCATCACCTGGCCATACGCACCATCTGTATGGATGTCGCCTGCTTGCTGGCGTCCTACTCGTTCCGGCCTGTAAGACCTCTGGAAGGGACTCCAATCTGAGCTCCCTTGCTCATTGGTTTCACCCGTGTCCGAACCACCTTCTATTCGCCCTCTGGGTTCCCCTACCGTCGAGGGCCGGTGGTCCCACGTCTTCTTCCAGGCGCTTTGTAGCTTCACCCTTCCCCCCGTGCTAGCCGGGGCTCCCCAGGTCCTCCTAGGGCACCCCCTCCGTATGTGGCCAGGCTCCCCACAGGCCCAACATGTCCGTGCCTCCCCTGTTGCCTTCACAGGGGATGCTCTCCCTTTGTCCCTATTAGCTGGGTGGGGCCTCCCGGCTCCCACCCCGTAGGGGCACTCCCTCTTCAGGTGTCCCCTGTGCCCACAGGCAAAACAAGTTTTCAGTCTCGGCCTTGCTTCCAGCTCTTGGAGCCTGGTTTACTATGTAGTGGCCGGCTCCATCTTTTCCACGGCCTAGCCCGTAGGGCCTCCCAGGCCCTCCAATACTTATTCATATATTTTTTTTCCCCCCAATTCCCCCGCTCTTGTCCTGTGGCCCACTGACCACCATTTGCTCACAATAGCCCCTTTCCCCCACAACAGGACAAGGCTACCTTACGCACAATAGCCCCTTTCGCCTCAGGGTGGGGTTACCATACCCACATTCTCCACCATCTGTCAGGGTGCGCGCCCCCCACCATGCCTCAGTGCCCCCTGACTGTCCTCATCTAGCCCCTCTCCGGGCAAGTTACAGTCTGTATGGGTTGCTCATCATTGGCATTGGGGTTATCTGTACTGCCCCGCTTACCTAGGCTACCTTGTAATCCGCCTCCGAACCCTGGGCCTTGCCTCCGGCCCCTAGCCAGGGAGAGTCTTGGCTGGCCCTCTCCCAGCCCTAGCTGGCTATCCCCAGCTGTTCTCCCTCCTGGGAGCCCCGGCTTCCTCTCCAGTCAGTCCTTCACTGGCTCCCCCCCTTCCCTAAGCAAACTGTGCTTCTCTATATAGCTACCGGCTGGGCCCTCACTCTCCCTAACGGCTTCAGCTGGCCTCTTCAAGCCAACTGTGTTTCTCTATGTAGCTGTCAGCTGGGCTCTCACTAGCCCTAATGGCCTCAGCTGACCTCTCTGTTCCCAGCCCAGGCTCAGGGACTGAGTCTTGGTCTTAAAGGGCCAGTGCAGGGCAGGCGCCCTGTCACACCTCTTCTTCGACTTCTTCTTCTTTCTTTTCAGCATCATCAATTTCTTCTTCCTCATTTCTCTGGTTCTGTTTCCTTTTTTCTCTTGGGGATTTCAACGGAGCAACGTTTGGGTTTTTAAGAAGCTTTATATTATGGGCTATGAATGTCAGCTTGCCTGCCCTTTCTTGTGATAACTTGTTTCTTTTTGGATTATGAATGATACTGTAAGTACTGAAACTTCTTTCAGTTGCTGCCGTTGTTGGTGGCATATTCAATATGTTGATCGCTGCTTTCCCTAATTTTGATCCATAGCAAATACCTTTCCACCATGTTACTGCATCTACTGAGACAGCTGATTTTGTTACATATGATTTTCCAAAAAAACCTTCCTTAGCACAATACTCTGCAAGCTCTGCAATGACTTTTGCTGAGTGATCAGTGCCATACATTCTTGTGACTAATTTATCAATGAATTCAGTTCCTTGTATTTGTTCATTCTAGTAAGGCACTCACCATTGAATTTTGGATCAAGAATATTTGCAGCATAGTGAATGTCTTTTAGAGCCATATCTTTTCTTTTTTCAAAACTTTTCATCACATCCTGTTTTTCTTGTTTGGTAAGTGGACTTTTGGGAAGTAGCCTATCAAAATGATCGCTTAATTCTCTGAAACATTCAGGAACTTTGCTCATTTTTGGCTGGTCAGATTCAAGCAGAGTAATCCATTTAACAACAGGATTTATCAGTGCATGCAGTTTTTGGACCCGTACCCAAAATACATCTTCATCCAGGATTGAATTCCTGGAACGTTTGCTCAGTTTAGTCTGTAAATCTTCATGGACAGCAAGGCATTTTAAGACATTTTTTCATTTCAATAAGCTTTTCAAACAATATAAAATGGAACTCCACCTAGTTTTAACCAGCAATTTAAGTGCACAAGTTTGATTTTTCTCTTTTTGAAATTCAGTAAAATGAGCTCGTAAAACTTGCGATTTGTTAATTTCCTTCACAATAGTTTTACAGGTAGCTTCAGTTTCTTGAACAGATTTTAAGTTACCGATGTCACCAATTAACAAATTTAGTGTATGATCAGCACAAGTGTACATAGCAATGTGATTGTATTTTTCGTTAAGCATTGATAAGGATTTCACCATTGCTGCAGCATTATCAGTGACAATGGCACCAAATTTTTCAGTGCCTATTTCTGACATTATTTCTTCCATACAGAATGCCATATACTCAGCAGTACGGCGTTCAACATCGGTTGCCACTGTCTTGTAAAACACTGGTTGGGGTATAGATATAATAAAATTTATAACAGATTCATTTCTTCGGTTGCTCCAAGCATCACACTGCAGTTCAAGAGAAGAGGCTTCAGCAATTTTTATTTTTATAAGAGCATCAATACGTTGATATTCAGCTTCCAAAAGTTTGTTAGAAAGTGTGTACCTGGATGGCATCTATAAGTAGCGACTTATAGAGTGAGACACCTTGGCTGAACTAGATGTGGAAGGTGGTGATGTAAATTCACTAGCACTATCGCAGTGTTCTATAGATGTTGATGCAGTTGATGGTTGAGGTGATCTGCTTCTGGACTCTGAGAATGTTGTTGCCTTTTCCTTGATGTAAGCAGGAGTCTTCAAACAATTGGAAATATGGTTTCTCATTCTTGTCGCATTTCTGATGTATTCAGCCTTGCAGTACTTACATTCATATAACACTTTGTCTTTAACTGTTTTATGAAGGAAATAATCCCACACATCACTTTTAGGCTTAGTTCTTCTTTTCATACTGATGAAAACACAATTACACCTTTCACAAAAGAGAATAAATGTGTTATTGCCTCTTTATATACTTTTTGTGATGCTTCCAGAAAGTTCCATAACAGTCAGAATTCCTGACTCATGAATGTTCTCGAAAGTTCCATAACATTCTGGAACATTCTATAATGTTCTCAAACTATCTTGAATGATCAAGAAAGCTCTTTAACATTCAGGATGTTCTAAAAGTTGAATACAATACATTATTTCAAGAGGAAATGAAAAATTAGAAAATTCTCAGGAAATAATCTTTTGGAGAATATTCTCAGAATATTCTCGTTCTCAGAGAATATTCTCCAGAGAATATTCTCACCTCACATCACTACTCACGTGTACCTTGTGGGGTCACATCATGGGCATGTGTGGCCCCCAACACAGTTTGGGAAGCCCAGACCGTGAAAGTCATCAGTTGGTTTGAGGACATCGCTCACCTTTACTGCTCATGGATGAATCAATATAACAACTGCCTGGCAAATCTCCATCACTGCAAAACTAGTATACTGGCTTGCCAACACTAAACTAATTAGCTAGAGATGGGCAGCTTCCAATGGGCGATAGCTACTTACCTATGCAGAAAGTAAACCAGATTGTCTCCTCTGATGTGACCTGAATACAGTAAAAATGGTGAGGTTTGTTGTATAAATGTTTTCTTTTTAAAAATAATCCCCAGCCAGTTCATGTATGGGTGAACCCTTAATATGAAATACTGATCTCATTGCAAACATTTACTATGGAAAGTTGTTAGAAAGAGGCTTGAATTATTGTCTTGCTGCAAAATGATAGTAACAAAAATTGGTCAACAACTCTTAAGAAAATTCAGGAATAAAGAAACTAAACAAGGACCAGTCAAAAATATTAATATTCTTGTAAGATTCCATATACCTTGTTCTGTTTTTATTTTGGAATCCTTGCAACAGTGGTCTGCGATA
This sequence comes from Rafetus swinhoei, assembly GCA_019425775.1. NCBI lineage: Eukaryota > Metazoa > Chordata > Testudines > Trionychidae > Rafetus > Rafetus swinhoei. Next base: position 28,095,916 of record CM033440.1, read on the forward strand.
TTTTATTTAATCTTTGATCTTTTGGCTGACCAAATTGATATGGGTATTGGTATTGTTTTATAATGATACAAACATAATGATACAAATTAGAAAGAAATGGCACACACAAAAAGCATTGAAACTAATATTTAAAAGGCAGTTTTATCCTTCTGAGTTAACAAGTTTTAGAATGGAACAGAGACGAAAGACTAAAGTGCCTTCTCCATTCAGTGCAACTACATTCCCACTGCTACTAAAATATTTCTTTCTTTCTGGGGTGGAAGGAACTTATTATTTAGGATCACAGAGAGATAATGGAACAATTTTACAACTGGCAACTGGCATGTATCTGCAGATCTGTCGGTGCCACCACTGTCCTAAAGTGTATTCTCTATGCCGGGTATTTAGGATACAAGATTCCATTATCCCTTATCTGTCCAGGGTACATTTCACTACTAAGTGCTAGTCCTGCAACCTGATCTACTTAGAGTAGACCTCCATAGAGTTTTGTGTGCTCATAAAGTTCTGCCCATGTAGGTCTGACTGCAGGAGCAAGTCCCATGGATGTTTTTATTGGGTGGGAGATGAGAGAGGGATAAATACAGAGTCAGGGCAGGTGGTACATGATAGTGATTGTTCCTTTGTGCTGAAAATTTCTTAGCTCTGAAATTCTAATGAAGAACTGAACAGCATTAGAGATAAACAAGTGTCCATTATGTCAATAGAGAGAATGACCTTTTCTGAGGGAAGAAGATCACTTGATCAGTTAAATTTTATTTGCTTCTTTGTGGCGTAATAGCCTAGCTTGAATATAACCACAAATTTATCAGAGTTCAGATCTATGCTTTTGCTGATGGGTAAAACACTGGTTTTAGGGATTTTGATATGTAAGGCTGCTTGTTTGATTTAGGATGTGGATGCAAATAATGGAGCTCACGTTATGAGCTTCATTATTTTTATCATAAAACTTACTGTGTGGTTCATTAATCTACCAGATTTTTATTGTCTACTTTTCTTAACAATAGATACTTTCCTAGTAAGGATTTTGACATTGTGGTTTTCTGGCATTTAAAAATCCCAGGGTTCTGCAGTAAAACTGCAAGTAATAGGCAATACATTGTTCAATTTCTAAAGATCATTGTAGCCCAGAAATGGGATTCATACAATTTCTTTTCCATTTAGATTTTAGTTCTTGCTCTAGTAGTTCAATCATAATTCTCACCATGAAATCATTTTCTTTCCCTTCTAGGAAAGAGAGCTTAATTTCTTTAGCTCTGCAAAACAGGAGAAGCAGAGTTAAGGCAACCACTGGAACCTTAGCTAACTGTCCTTTTTTGTGCCTTCAGCATCAGATCCTCCACTGGTGTAATGGGAGGATCACTCTATTAGATCTGGTTCCTCCAACTTTAACACATATGATTTTCTATCAAGTGAATAGATTTATATAACATACGCCAAATGCTGCTCTCAGAATCACATGTTCAGTTCCTACTGAAGCTAATGAGAGCTCTGCATGTTTACCTGAAGACACAGTTTGTCCCTGTTTGTCTTGAAATGTCAAGGCAACATGGGACAATTGATCTCTGGTGTAATTAATTGGCTTCAGCACTTCTACAACAGGCATGAACTTGATTCAGTTCAACTCAAAGGGATTTCTCACTGCTAGAGAGCCTTATAACAATATTTATTTTTTGAATATTTTACTTATATCTTAGCTCTATTTATATGATTAAAAGTCTCAGAGAGGTAGCCATGTTAGTCTGTAACTTTAAAAACAATGAGTAGTCCTGTAGCACCTTAGAGACTCTCTCTCTCTCTCTCTCTCTCTCTATCTCTATATATATAGTATCATGAGCTTTCATGGACAAAACCCTCAACTACTCGTTTCTATATAATAGGAAACATAGTTATGATTATATATAGATATGTACATACATTTCTATGTTATCTACCATATATTTGAGAGAATTTGTGTGTTTGTCTGTCTGTCTGTCTGTCCATGTGTCTGTTTGTCTCTTCAAGAGCTCCTCCTAAAGGGTAAGAGCTAGGACCATCAAATTCGGTATACAGCTTCCTCTTATCATAACTTAAAGCAAGATTAGGGTTTGATTGCCCCAGGAAAATGGGATGTGCCTGGAATGGGATTGCTTCTCATAAAACCATACAGAAAAAAGACAAAATCACCAGGCAGGTGAAAAGGGTTGGCTAGAGGTGTTCCCCTCTCCCCTGACTGGGACTATCCCTTCCCTGAGCCTCCCAACCTCCAGGTGCCCTTTAGGAAAGACAGGCTGACATTTCTCCCTCACCCCCACCCCAATTCATATGGGAACATTGCTAGCTGTTCCTCTTCATCAGGGAATGAGGGGAAAGTACATAGTTTGCTGCATTCCTCGCTCTGGCTGGGGGGTGACGCATGGGACAGATAAACCTAAACCTGTCCCAACCAGGGGACTTTTCCCTCCTTCCCCCAGATGTGCCCAGTGAAGCTGTGGTGGCCATGGAGAGGCACTTCTCACCTGGCCCCAAAATGCTGCAGTGAGAGGGCCTGGGGTATTCCTGTCTTTCCAGGGCAGTCTTCATACTAAGCCCCCATCCCAGAGCAATGTACATTTTCATTTGATTTTCCTAAAAAATCCCCCCAAAATTAGTTGGCTTAAGGACTCAAGCAACACTGGGTAAATCTTCTCATACATTAAATATGCTGTACATCAGAGGTCTCAAACTCATGGCATGCAGGCCATCTACAGGCCAGAGCACATTCCCAAGATGGTCTGGGGAGATCTGGTGGCTGGGAGGGAGTGGGGGACGGGCATGGATGTCTGGACCCGACCCGCAAGCCCTGACCTCAGGCTAGTCCCACACCAGTGTGGATTCCTTCTCCAGGTTGAGTGAAGAGAAAGCCAGAAGATACTACCCATCGGGTTCCCTCTTAAGGTGTGTGATGGCATGCATACTCACTGCTACAGGGAGTGCTAGGGGGTCAACATCTGCTGCCACCCCATGCCAGGCCTGCCCAGTAATCCCCGAGGTTGTGTCCTTCAGAGGACGGAATGCAACGGGAAGAGAGGGTGCAGCTGTGGCAGGAAGGGGAAGGGCTTAGTGGTCAGGGGTGGGCAAATCCTGCAGGCTGCTGGGTTTCCTGGGCTGGGTTGCAAATATACTCCAGCCTGTATCGGGCCTGTGAGCCATGAGTTTGAGACCCTTGCTGTATATTATCTCCAGCTCATGTTCATTACCATGTTCTTTCTAATGTGCATCATAACCAGGCTTCCTTTTAAATAAACAGGCATAACAATCATAAAATCCTCATTAAACTACTTATGTTGCCTCCTTTCCCTCAACTGCATTCTCTGACTGTAGCTAGATAAATTAGTCTGGGGCTTTGCCATCTTATTGAAGAGGAATTAGTAATGTATCCTGCTGAGTACAGGGATTCTCTTCCATGGGTGGACTATTTTAACCTTGTGTGTGTATTCTCTGCTCTGAACTATCTCACTGGTGGTAGCACTTTTTTTTTTTTTTTATCTCTCTGACATGCAGAGACTATGTACAATATATTTTGACATCATTCTGGACGGGTTCTTGTGTGAATGAAGAAGTGCTCAGTCAGTGAGTGATATAATCTTTGAAATATATTACTATGAAGGGAGAATGCACCTTACCTGGAGATTGGATGTCTTTGAGAACTGCCCTATGGGGATTTTAGCTGTGAATGCTCCTGCTGTTGTGGGGAACTCTCCTGGCTTCTATGCTACCCCAGAGGAATGGGCTAGTTGAAAGGATCTGAATCCTCACTTCTATTTCCTTTACCTAGAGGCCTCTCTGACCTCAAGCATTCCCCTTTCACTCTCCTGTGTGGCAGAGTCCTTGTAACAAACAAGGCTGGACCCAGGATTCCTGGGGGGCTTGACCCCTAACCTTGGTGTGGTCACTTAGGACAGGGGCTAGGGTGCATCCACTCTGAGTGCTCCTTCCCAACTGGATGTTTCTCTGACCCTCTGATCATTACATACAGTTCAAAGCAAATACAATTTATTAAACCGCAGTCATTAAAATGAATAAGGAACATGGGAAAGGTGAAAGGAAACACATCACCCCGTTCTGTGGCAGGTACATCACAAACAACAGTCTCTGGAATGTAAGGGAAGTTCATAGACTTTTCCTCACAGGTCCCAGGCCTCTTTCTCAGGCCTTGGCTGTACCACAGAGAGCAGCCACATGCCTTCAGGCTGCAGGTAGCAGGACCTTTCTCCCCAGCATTAGCGCCCCTCCCCCCCATTGGAATAATGATGCCCCCCACAAGTCTGGTCTGCAAGGACCTTTGGCTGGTGGTGGTTCTGTGTGCTGGGCTCTCAGCCCATGGTCCCTCCCCACCTCGCTGGGTCCAGTTGTTCACTGCACCCAGCTCCAGACTGCTACAGTCCCAGCTCCACTCTTCCCTAGCACTCATGCTGCTCTGCCTCCAGCCATCTGGGCTGCTTCTCTGGTCCCTCTAGCTCTGGTTGCTGCAGCTCTGCCCCCAGCACTGACCTGCATCCTGGGCTTCTTCCCTCGCTTTTGGTGCTGCAGCCCTGCTCCCAGCACTGCTCTGGGCTGTTCTGCAGCTTTGCCCCCAGCACTGACCTGTTTCCTGTGCTGCTTCCAGGCCCACCAATGGGTGGAAGTAAGGGGGGCAGTTGACCCAGGGCCTGGTGATTCTAAAGGGCCCAGGGCTCTTGGTCCCTGTCGCTGCTATTGGAGCTGTGCCAGTGGCTGGAACCCTGGGCATATGAACTCTAGTCCACACCCCACCCCTTTATATTCCACTACTAAGATGTGTGCATGTAAGATGTGTGGAAATAAAACAGTTATTAACTTTGCCATCAATCACGTTGCTTCATCATTCTCCTCCCACATCAACTTCCCATCATCCTTTGCATATTGCCTAGATTGCAAACTCTTTAGTAGCAGACCTTTTCTCTCAAATCTGTATCATAAGGCAATTAGCATGTTGGAGATATACCAAGAATACAGAAATAATATAGCACTTATTATTGATGCATCTTATTTAGACCTGGAGACCAGGAGTCAGCAGACTTGGCTTTTGTTTTCAACTCTGCCATTAGCTTGCTCTTTGAATCATGACAAGTAAATGAATCTCTCTGTAAATTTAACCATCTTTAAATTGAGGACAATTATATGTATTCACCTTTATAATGGCGAGATTCTTGATTTAAATGGTTGGGATCCTTGGATCCCACAATTGTATGATGCCCCAGTCCTGTAGCTGGCTCCATACAAGCTCAGATGTCTGTCTACAGGAGCTAGTTGTAGCATCACGGCCTTGCTTGTATTTTCTTGTGTTTCTTTCTCTTGTATGTTTTGTACACTATTCATTCTCCTTAGGGTTCAATGAGATGAGAAGTTCAGTTCAGACAGCAAAATATATCACCAAAGCACTAAGACTCATTGCTCACATTAACTACTTTTGGGGACTTTCATTTGAGATATAGCTTTGACTTTAGAACACTATTCTTTTACATTTATTTTCAGAGGCTTTAGTAGTTGGTAAATGGTTTTCAGAATTGATGGATTACTTTGGGATAATATTATTCATGTGCATTTCTTTTGGTCCATCATTTGTTGTTCTATTTCATAAACTAAATATCTTCACGTAAAGTTCACTCAGTAAATTGGTGGTACAGCTGAAAATAAATCCCAGAGTCATGAGCATCAAGAACACCTCCTTTTTTGCAGCAAATATTACAAACTATAAATGTATTATTTTTTTCTTTAGACGTGACCTTTTAAAGCAATGTCCATATAAAGCTCTTTGTGTACTGATAATAGTTACGTTTTCAATAACCACACAGTGGAAATCCACCAACCAGCAGTCTTCAGTAATCAAATGGAGATAGCAATTTACCTCAAGCGACAGATAATAAAAAATAAGAAAAATCCCAGAAAAGCCTCTCATTCCTCAAGCATACTTAACACAGGTTGAACCTCCCAAATCCTGGACTCTCTGGTCCGGCAACATTTGTGGTCCAGAAGGGCCACAGATATTATTGGACCAAAGAGCCCTGGAGGCTAGGAATAGGAGTCAGCTGGGAGAACGTGAGGGCTGGGGAGTCCTGGCTGGGCCAGCAGCAGCTGGACTGTGGAAACCCAGCATCAGCGGGGCCAAGCAGTGACCAGGGAGAACCCCAGCATCAGTGGGGCAGGCAGTAGCCGGGGAGCCCCCTTCCCCCATCCAGTGAACTCCCAGCAACAGTAGGGCCAGGAGGTGGCCAGGGATCACTGGCTCTGGCAGGAGAATCGGGGAGCTCTGGCCCCAGCAGGGGAACCTCTGGCAGTAGCAGGGAGGATTCTCAGCCGACTGTTAGGAGGAGAGTGGCAGGGTGGGGAACTCCACAGAGAGGAGCCGGCAGAGGAGCAGCCAGCAGGGGAGTTTTGACCTCCCCTGCTCCGACAAACTCCTTGGTCCGGGACCTCTCAGGTTCCAAGGGTTCCAGACCAGGGAGGTCCAACTTGTAACAGACTCTCATTCTCCCTCCATAAGTCCTATTTAACAAGAGGTTTCCTTGCCAAGTATTCATAGATTTTAAGGCCAGAAGGGACCATTATGATCATCTAGTCTGACCTGCATTACATAGGCCAAAGAACCTCACCCAGTAATTTCTGTTTTAAGCTGATAACTTCTGTCTGAGCAACAACATGTCTTAAAAAAAAAAAAAAAAGATGCCTAGTCTTGATTTTAAAGACTCCACAGATATTTAACTCCCATATAAGAGTTATATTCCACATCTAGAAAAAGCTAACAGTGAGGCCCTGGCCATCAGCTGAAGTAAATAGATACAGCATCCTTGTTTTCAGTGGAAGTGTGTCCATTGACACCATCTGAGAAAACTTTCTACCACAGTGATTTTATATTGGGTGATTATTGAGCAACCTTCACAAGTGTGTGAAAGAATTTCATAGGGTATGTCTACACTACAAAGTTAATTCGAACTAACAGCCGTTAGTTCAAATTAACTTTCATAGGCGCTTCACATACAAACCGCTAGTTCGAACTTAATTCGAACTAGCGGAGCGCTTAATTCGAACTAGGTAAAACTCATTCTACAAGGACTAACGCCTAGTTCGAATTAAGTAGTTCGAATTAAGGGCTGTGTAGCCACTTAATTCGAACTAGTTGGAGGCTAGCCCTTCCCAGCTTGCCCTGGTGGCCACTCTGGGCCAAGACAGGGAAACTCTTCTGCCCCCCTCCCGGCCCCGGAGCCCTTAAAGGGCCACGGTCTGGCTACAGTGCTTGTGCCAGTTGCAAGCCTGCCAGCACCCAGCCAGCAGACCCTGCACCTGGCACGGGATGAGCCAGCCACCCGCTGCCACCCAGCCCTCCCCCTCTTCCCAGGACCAGGCTGGCGGCTCCCAGGAGCCTGCCCAGGGCCGCAAGAGGCAGGCGCCCGCCTGGTCTAGTGCGGAGATCGTGGACCTCATCGAGGTTTGGGGGGAAGTCTCCAACGTCCACGATCTCCACACTAGTCACAGGAACGCGGCCGTCTACAGCCGCATGGCTGCCAGCCTGGCCACCAGAAGCCACATGCGGACCCGGGAGCAGGTCCGCTGCAAAATCAAGGACCTGCGGCAGTCCTACTCCAGGGCCTCCCAGCCAGGGGCCGACCCGGAGGCCTGCCCCCACTTTGAGGCCCTGGACTGCATCCTGGGGGCTCACGCCGTCCATGCCCCCCGGGTGGTGATCGACCCCGGGGCAGAGGGACCTGTCCCTGATAAGAGGAGGAGGAGGAGGACGCCGAGAGCCAGGAGCCTGCAGGGAGCCTGCCCAGGACCCAGGACCCCCGAGACATCCCACAGAGCACATCGGCTGTGTCGTCCGAGGCCGAGGAGGGCTCCGCATGTGAGTGCCATCATGCTCCCCTTATGTATACGGGGGGGTGGGGGGAGAGGGAGCCCAGGGACCGTGCGCCTGGGCCTTGCCCACCATGGAGCAGCAGCTGGGTGTCATGCAGGGGCCCTGGCCTTGCCGAGGGGGGCTGGGTTTCACCCACTGTGTCCCCAGGGAGAACTGACCACTGCTCTTGTTTCACCACAGCCTCAGCACCTGGGACTGCAGGGCGCACCACCTCGCCTGCAACAGCCACCCGCACCCGGGCCAGCAGGTGCACCAGGAACCAGGAGAAGTACCAGCGGCGGCACCTGCGGCTCCTGGAGCACCAGCTCCGCACCCAGGACCACTGGGTCCGGGAGGACCTGCGGCTGCGGCAGCGGAGTTTGGAGGCGCTGGAGGAGCAGGGCTGTGCCCTCAGAGGCCACCTCCAGACCTTGGTGGACAGGTTCCTGCCTCCTCCTGCTCCGGCCCCTGTGGCCGTCCCAGCTCTCGCTCATCCTCCCACCCCTGCTCTCCCTCCCGCTTCCTCTGCACCCCCCGTCCCTCCTGCCCCACCCTCCACACCCACTCCCCCCCGATGCCCCCGCACCTGCAGTGCTGTGAGACGGGAGAGCCAGCAGGACCCCCAAGCCTGAGCTTTCCCTTCCCTTCCTCCCCTTCCTCCCCCTTCTAGCTCCCTCCTCCCAGGTTTCCCCCTCCGCTCTCCCACCCTCATTCCTCCCTCCCCCCACCCCAGTTATGTAAAATAAAATACATTTTTGTTGTCAAAACAGGTGTGTTTATTTGACATTAGGAAGGGGGGTTAGGGAGGGGAAAGGGGAAGGAGGGGAGGGTGGAAGAAGGCCCCAGTGGGGCATGAAGGGAGAGTTCAGTCCTCCTCCTCCACCTGGAAGCTCTCCCGCAGGGCTTCCCGGATCCGGACGGCCCCCCGCTGGGCCTCCCGGACAGCGGCGGTGCGGGGCTGAGCGTACTGGCCAGCCATGAGCTCAGCCTCAGCCACCCAGGCTGGCAGGAAAGCCTCCCCGTTTCGCTCGCACAAATTGTGCAACACGCAACATGCTGCCACCACGGGAGGGATATTGTGCTCGGCGAGGTTGAGGCGGGTGAGGAGGCACCTAAATCTGGCTTTCAGGCATCCGAAGGCCCCCTCGATCACGATGCGGGCCCCGGTGAGCCTGGCATTGAAGGCCTGGCGGGAGGGGTTGAGGTGCCCCGTGTACGGCTTCATGAGCCAGGGCTGTAGGGGGTAGGCTGCATCCCCCACCAGGCACACGGGGAAGAAGGTCCCGGCGTGCAGCCTCTGGCCCACGGAGAAGTTGTGAACACCCTGGAGTCGTGTGCCTTGCCGGACCAGCCCACATTAATGTCCGTGAACTGGCCCCGGTGGTCACACACGGCCTGCAGGAGCACGGAGAAGTACCCCTTTCGGTTAATGTACTGGGAGGCCTGGTGTTCCGGGGCACGGATGGGGATATGCGTCCCGTCGATGGCCCCCCCCCGCAGTTGGGAAAGCCGAGGGCGCCGAACCCCCGGATGATGGCGTCCGGGTCGGCGAGGTGGACCACCCTGCGGAGCAGCACCTGGTTGATGGCCTTGACCACCTGCAGAGAGACACAGCAAACCGCGAATCACTGGGGCGCCCGGGTGGCTGGGAGTGTTCATTCCCTGGCACTGCCCCGCGCCCCACTCCCAGAAGCAACCCCTGCTGCGATCCTGGCCGCCGCGGGCAGCGTGTAGTATGGCCAGGACAGACCGAACCCTCCCGTGGAGGGCACTGTCGCCTCCTCACCCGCCCCCATTTTCCCTGGGGCGGCCCATCCCCTCCTTGCAGGCCCCCTCCCCCCCGGCCCAGTGGCCAGTGAGTGCCGTACCTGCATGAGCACTGCTCCGACGGTGGATCTCCCCACGCCGAACTGGTTCCCGACGGATCGGTAGCTGTCCGGCATGGAGAGCTTCCAGAGGGCGATGGCCACACGCTTCTGGAGGGGGATGGCGGGCCTCATGCGAGTGTCCAGTCGCTGCAGAGCAGGGGCGAGCCACTCGCAGAGCTCCAGGAAGGTGTCCCTCTTCATCCTGAAGTTCTGGGTCCACTGTCTGTCTCCCCAGCGCTCCAGGACGATGCGGTCCCACCAGTCGCTGCTGGTGTCCAGACGCCAGATGCGGCGGGCACGCTGGCATCCGGGCAGTGCTGCGGCCTCCACGGCCCCCAGGAGGCCAGGTGGAGAGGCAGGGGCTGATGCACCAGGTGGTGCCAGGCAGCCTCCAGCCATTGCTGGCAGGCTTGCAGCACCAAGTCCAAAAACTGCACCAGAAAGCCCAGGGCGAGCTCTGGCTCCATGTTGCCAACTGCGGCGGCGTCCCCAATGGGAATCACCGACACAGGCAGGCGCAGAGAAAAACGCTTTGCTGTCCCTCGGCGAGGTAGGCAAGCAAGCGGAAAAGCTGAGAACCGGCTGTCCAGGGGGGTCCCTTTAATCATGAGCCTCAGATAGACTCAGACAGCAGCCACACAAAGCAACTACTGACCTGATGCCCTGCTGGAACCGGTTTCAGCTGCCCTTAAATGCGACCCAGTGTCCAATCAGTGTGGACGCGCTAGTTCGAATTAGCAAAACGCTAATTCGAACTAGTTTTTAAGTCTAGATGCGCTAATTCGAATTAGCTTAGTTCGAATTAACTAATTCGAACTAAGTTAGTTTGAATTAGTACTGTAGTGTAGACATACCCATAGTGACTTTCAGCTCAGTGTAACTTTGTTACTATTCCAGTTAGCCATTTGAGACCTCTCAAATATAAATCAGACTTACAATTTTTAATTTCTCATCCAATAAGTAGATCATGAACTCTGTAGGTTGGCAATTCTTGCTCACAGGTATACAGGTCACCAACTTCACAGTTATAAAATCATTTCTCCTGGGTGCCTGTTGACCTTGCTTGATTTTAATATTCTTTTGGAGATATTGGGTCAGATTTAAATCTGATTTACATTGGTGTAGGTCAGTGAGCTAACTCCAGTTACTTATACCATTGTAAATATCAGAGTCCAGCTCCTTGAGTAGGGATTGACTGTGATGTTCAGTTGACTGTATCCATCATGATCAGTGTCCTGAGACTTCTTGTGACTCTTGCTAGAAGTTGCATTGTAACACTACTTTATTTCCTAGAATTCAGAATGATAACACACAAGAACGAAGTTCATGATATACATTAGAACATACAAATGGCCATAGTCAGACTAAAGGTCCCTCTAACCCAATATCCTGTCTTCTGACAGTGGCAATTGCCTCAGAGTGAATGAACAAAACAGGAGATCATCAAGTGATCCATCTTCTGTTGCCCATTCCCAGCTTCTGGCAAATACCTCTTAGATGAGAAAAATTCTGAGGCAAATATTTTCCCGATAATAGAAAGTCAATTCAGGTTCTATATAATATGAGGCTGAAAATCTTAAAATCCCAGTTTTTCAATTAGCAAACATCAATAACTAAGGATTCTAGGTCTCAGAGGGGTAGCTGTGTTAGTCTGTAACTTTAAAAACGTATGGTCCCATGGTACCTTTGCCCTAGTCTACATTAGGACTTTATTTTAAAATAACCCCTCCCACAAGGTCGAATTTATAAGTGGAGCATGCACATTACCAAGCCTGTTATTTCAAAATAATGGGCCATGGAATATGAAATCTGTACTGTTTTTCATCAGGAGTAATGCTAATTCTGAAATAGTTATTTCAAAATAATGGTAGTGTGGACACTCCGGTGCTACTATTTTGAAATAATTACTTCCCAGAGCAATTTGAACTAATTATTCCCCAGTGCTTCCTGGGGCTTAAGTCGAGGGTAGTGCATCCACATTAACCGAAGCCTGCCTCGGACTAATTTCAAGGCTTACCCATAGTATGGACACACTAGTTCAATTTTGTTAAATCGGAAGTTATTAAATTGAATTTACTAATTTCAAAATAGTTTCCTAGTGTAGACATGGCCTTAGAGACTAACAAAAATATATAGAATCATGAGCTTTCGTGGGTAAAACCCATTTCATCAGATGAAGGTGCCACAGGACTAGTCAGTGTTTTTAAGAATTCTGGGTTTATTTAGGTGAAAGACTGGCAGACATTTCTGACAGGAATGCATAGAGCCATTGGTCCACACTTCCTACCTGCTTCATTCTTGCCACCAGGTAAAAGGTGAGCTTTTCCAAGAATTTCAATCTAGAGTAGGCCTGGAAAAACTGTATGAGGTGTCTGTTATCCTACAGCTTCATTTGAATGTCTAGAGACTCTAGACCAACCCTGACAGGTGTTTGTCTAATATAATGTCCAGTGGTGGGGATTCCACAACCTCTTTGGTAACCTATTCCAGTACATAACTATCTTTAAAGCTCGGATTTTTTTCATTAATAATTAACCTAAATAGCCCTAGCTGCAGATTAAGTCAATTGATTCTTGTCATGCCTTTATTGGACTATCCTCTTTATAAATAATCTTCAGATATGTGAAGGGTTGTATAAAGTCCTTCTTCAGTTTTCTTTTTTCAAAATTAAACATACTCCATGGGCTTTTTTCCTCCAACCTTTATTCATAGGTCAGGTTTCCTAAACCTTCTATCATTTTTGTTGTTTTCCTCTGGACTCTTTTCAACTTGTGCACATTGTTTCTAAAATGTGTCACACAGAACTGGACACATTACTCCAGATTAGACTTCACCAAAACCAAGTTGAATAGAATAATTACCTCCCATGTCTTACATACAAAACTCTTGTTAATACACCCCAGAATTATATTAGCCTTTTTTCATAACTGTGACATATTGTTGGCTCATATTCAATCTGTGATCCACTATAAACCCGAGTTCCTTTTTGCCAGTAATACTGCCCAGTCAGTTATTTATCCCCATTTTGTATTTGTGCATTTGATTTTTCCTTCCTGGGTGTAGTACTTTGCATTTGAGTTTACTGAATTTCATTTTGTTGACTTCAGACCAAATCTCCAATATATCCAGGTATCTTTGAATTCTAAAGCTGATAGCTCCAAAGCAATTTCAATTCCTTTCAGCTTGGTGTCTTCTGTAAGTTTTATAAGCATTACCCAAGTCATTCATGAAAATATTGATTAGTGCTAGGCCTAGGCCAGACTCCTGAAGGACCCTACTAGATATGTCCTCCCAGTTTGATAGTGAACAGAATATTAGGAGAATATTTAATTTACTTATGACAGCAATGTGCATCACCTCAGTCTCCTTTTGGTTACAGGCAACTAAAGTATTTAGAAAAAAAATCAACTAATTTGCAGACAGGAAGTATAATTTCTACTTCTGTTTTTGAGGCAAGTAAAATTAAATCTCTCCAATATGTCCCTCCCCACTCTGGCTTGCGTTAGTCGTTTTTAAAGAAAGCACAATAGCGCTTAGAAAAGCTGTTCACTGCAGCTGAAAGAGGGAATGATATAACAATGTGTAATATTTTAATTTGACTTTACAAGAATAACTGTACTTTGATAGCTCACATTTCACTTGTACCACACGCCAAACAAGCTCTTTATATGAAGAGAACCCTAGTTATTGTAGCTTTGGTCTCCGTACCCAGTAAAATCCATCTGCAAGGTATAGCACTTTGTGATGCTTATCAATATTCCATACATGCTGTGCAACAGCTAAGTGCTCTGGGCAGCATGCCAAATATGGCAGGAATGTGTCTTGACTATCCCAATTTTCTTCCTGATTGCTCTTCCTCTGGGGGATATGGTTTGACTCATGCCTTGTCTACGCTGGTAATTACCCAATTGCAGCCATTAGTGTAGTTTTACTTTATGCAAAACCCTGATGCAGATAAGGAAATTTCCAGTGGTAGAATTTAGCCCTGTTGAAACAGAAGTAAACTTCCCTTTCTACCTGCAAGATACACTGAGGGCTGAAATCAGGGCTAATTCCCATTTTAGATAATGCCTGAAACACATTAAAGTGGAGATATCAGAATTCATAGGTGTTCTCATCTCCACTACAGCATAGATCTCAAAGCTGATGCTTTGCTCTGTCCTTTAGATTTCCCCCCAATTGTGTATTTTTCTCCAAAGAAAGATTATGTAGTGTTTTTCATCAGTAGATCCCAAAGCACTTCGTAAAAGAGGTAAGTGTCATTGTCCTCATATTACAGATGGGAAAACAGAGGCACAGATGCTTTTCTATACTTCATAATAATTTAATTTAAAAAATCTGTGTGTCTTTTCTTTTGTGCCTCTAAAATATATTGGTAGAGGAGGTCATTCATCATCCTAGATAAAGAAGCAACAGTTCTAAGAGCTCCAGATATTTTATCAGTGAATATTTAGCAATGAAAATTGGTAGCAGCTAAGCATACTCTTTCCTTTCCCAAAGGCAATAGAGTACATTTAGAACAGAGAGCTGTTTCAAAATGTTTCCTACAAAAATATCCTCCTCTTCACTCTTGCCTCCACTTCCTTACTACTTGCTGTGGCTTCAGGCAATTGGTGGCAGTCAGATGGAGACATTATTTTGATATGAGTAGTGACTATTTAATTTTAATTAACAAGTATTCACAGATTCAGATGGGCAGAATTATTTCTCAAGGCTAGAAAGCATTTGCAATTGGAGATTAAAAGATGATGTGTACATCCATTGGTCTTCAGCTCCTCTCGGTATGTTGTTTTTGTATGTTATGTTTTCCAATTAAATTAGCTTCTTATGTCATTGCTGAGAATGTGGGAAATAATGAGTTAATGCTGATGGCATTCCGGTAGAGAAGGAGCTTTTTGTTATGCTGAACTCAGTGGCCAACTTCAGGATTGCAAATAGATAACTTCATGCAGGGAGAATTTTAAAAGGTCAAGGGAGGTAATATTACTAAATACATTTCTGATGTTGTTTGTGCATGCACATGTGTGTATTTATATGCATAGGCATAATATGTATATAAAAATAAACATTTTCTGCTCTATGCATGTGTATATCATATATATACATGCATATATGTATGTGTATACCTACACACATGTTTGCATGTATATTGTGATCGATCCAGGGCAGCTGGCTACAATAGTCTGGTGTAGAGCAGATGTCCTGGGAGCTGGGTGAATGGTTTTCTGTTTCCTGAATTAACTGCCAGAGACTGCTGCCATGTAATCAAGGCAGGCAGGCACCTGAGGCTAATTAAGAGCTTGCCTGAAGCAGGCAGTTAATCAGGCACCTGCAGCCAATTAAGGCCTGCTGGACTACTTTAAAAGGTTTCTCCTCAGGTAAGAGAGGGAGGAAGGAAGGAGAAGAGTGAAGGACTCAGAGGTGGAAGTGGGTTGCTGGAGACCTGAGGACTGCACAAAGGAAAGAGTGTTTGTGCTGAAACAGGAAAGTTTCACTCAGGTACCAGGGAGGAGGTACTAGGGGAGCATTTGGGGAAGTGACCAAGGGAAAAGGTTGATGTATTGGGGTTAGAGGAAAACCCCATCAATTGCTGCTACCTAGAGCCCCTAGGCTGGAACTTGAAATTGTGGATAGGCCTGGGTTACCTCCAATTCTCCCCACATCACTAAAAAGTCTCCTCCTGGAAAGGGAGGCCAGGATTATGGAGGGGTTTCAGCCCAGACCTTTGACTTTGCCAGTGATTAGGATAGCTCAGTAAGCTGTGACCTTGACCTCTAGAAAAGGCAGTTTGGAGGGTCACAGTGAGCCTCCAAGACATACAATAACTGCCTAGAAGCACAGGATCCATGGTACATGGTCAGAGCTTTGCCACAATATGTATACATTCAGCAAAAATGTTTGCTATTGACATATATTGTATATGCATGTGTATATACACACACACACACTTTCTCTTTTCTCCCAAGCCTTCTTTATTCTCTACATTCAGATTTTCTTTCTTCTTCTTCTTCCTATTTTCCCCCACACCTTTAAACTCTTCTACTCACCTATTCTAGTGCTACTCCCAACTATTCTAGTTACATAAGAATGGCTATACTGGGTCAGATCAAAGGTCCGTCTAGTCCAGTATCCTGTCTGCCAATGCCAGACACCCCAGAAGGAGTGAGCACTTCCATTCTAATAAGTTATATTTTCTGTCCAGTCTGACTGGGTGGCAGTTACTCTCCCTCAGCCATGTTTCCTCTTTCCTCCACTGCTAGCCTTAAAGGAGGAGTATAAAGTAACATTGAATCATCCAGAGGGTTTGTTTTGTATTGGAATTTCAGTGAAGGCTGGTGAAGTAGGTTCAACTTCAGACTCTCCCCAAATTTAGTTCTATACTCAGCAGAATTACTATTTATTCCTCAGACTAGTCAGCAGTAACAGCCTCTCTGCAACAATATTGTCTGAGGCAATATGATCTAGAAGACTGCTCATGGAATTGGGATCCTGGAGCACTTCACTTCTAATCTTAGTTGTGGTGTTTGGCCTTGAAGAAACAGATTGCCCTATCTGTAAAACTTGAGTGATGATACTGAACCCAGTGGGACCAAGGTGAGAGGGTACCTGCTCCACATCCCTGGAAGGGATGGGGCCTCAAGCAGAAGGGGTGGGGCTGGCGGCAGTCAGCCCTCAGCATTGCCCAGATTGTGGTGTGCTTCCCCTCCCCAATCCCTCAGTGCTGCCTACAGCATGTGGCACAGCACTCGGGCAGCGATTTAAAGGGGCCAAGAGCTCCAGCTGCTGCCACTGTCATAGTAGTGGTAGTGTTGTCCAGTAACTCTGGGCCCTTTTGTATTACCAGGCCCCAGGGCAACTGCCCTCTTTGCCCCTCCCCTTGTTGGCAGGCCTGATAGAACCTATTGTACCTGCCTGGCAGGGCAATTCTGAGGACTAGAGAATCTGCTAATGGTAATTATTACTAGGCTCTTGTGCAGCCACAAAGTGCTGTAAAATCACAGCACTAACATAATTCCAAATGGTTCAAGTTATGATCCAAAGAATGAATATGCATTGCTGGAATAAGTGTTTACGAGCATTTTGTCAATGTTTACAAATCCAGATAATGTTTTAATTAACGCAAGAGTGTATTTTGGTTTGTTAGCTGTGTTGTTTCTTCTTCCACACCTCAATCAACTGTGTGGGGTTTTATACATTTATTTAGATGATTACTTAGAATCATAGCTTTCATGTTTCCAACTATGTTCAGATCGGTTATAACAGACTGGATCATCTGAGGTTTCAAATGCTCTCCATTCCCATTGAAATCAGTGCATCATGTTATAATGGTGCCACAACATCTGAGTCATTAGCAGGAGCTTTGCTCTTCTGTTTTGAATATGTATGAGAAGCTGTCCAAAAATATCCTAAATATAGCTAAAAGCAGCACGATATTTTAGTTGAAAACATATGTTTTGCAAAGTCTGAATTTGTGAATAATGTAAAACTTCATACTGTATTAATTGATAAAAATATCATTCATACATTATCATTTAGAGATCAATATGCAAAGCCAAAAGCAAAATTGCTTTGTAGAATGTTAGATGAAAGAAACACATCGATCATTTCTGAAAGGTTTTGTTTAGTCTCATAAGCTGTATTGTACGCTATCCCTGATCATGGAGAAAACAGCTTCAAATTTAGGTCCCCGAAATCAAAGGTGACAGTACAATTTATAATTCTGCCTTCCTTCTGAAGAAGGATAGAGAATCTAAAGCCACAGACTTTTCCAGGGTGGTACAACTGAGACTGAGCAGCAAGGAGAAATGATTGGCCTGTGATGAATATGAACTACAGGAAACTTCAGAAGAGTACATGGATGAATGTTTGTCTCTTGCATTTTGGAGACTGTATATTGCGTGGCACTTTGCTACTGGCAGTCCTTGAAATCCATGTCAAATCTCCAGCTGTGAGTTCTATGATCCATCTCATTTCTGTCTGACATATTCCAGGTGAACTCTGTTTTGTCTTATGCCTTTGGGTGTCTCAGTCACTTAACATGACCAGCATACAGAACTCTTTGTAGCAGAGGCTTTTGAGGGCAGAGATTACCAGTCTGAGGCCTTGGCCAAAACAGTCAATATCCCATTGTCTCCCATTCACTTGTAAATCTGGGTTTTCAGGTATGTAAAGAGGCCAGAACACTCATTTGAGACCCTCTGCTGATTGTTGAACTCACTTGAAGGGTCTTCAGCACTTTGCCCTACCAGCCGGGTCACACAATCAAAATAAAATTCTTTTGGGGACCACAGGGCCCATTCACTCAGGCTTCCAAACAAGCCTTGTCTCCTTCTGAGGGTTTACATCACTTCACTGGTGATTGGTTGGGGAACCCAGGCCCATCCTCTACTGTGGGTTCCAACCCAGGGACCTTATAAACAATAGCCATGTATCTCTCCCTTCAATTTGTTGCAGTTACTTCCCTGGGCCTCTTCCCAACTGGCCCCTTTATTTTCAACCCCTTACCTCAAGGTTAAAGCTCTTAAATCCTCTCTCTCCCAGCTGAAGTAGGGGTGCCAACTTTCCTGAATGGATGGACCATACGCCATTACCACAAATGAGCCTGATCCATCAGGCTGGGAAAGTTGGTAACCATAAGCTGAAGGAAATACAGCAAGAACCAACCTCTAGTTATCCCTTGAGTTCTTGTGGCTGGAGTGGAACACCCTTAGCCTGTAGTAGCAGTTTAGTCCCTGAAGCTCCTTTTATGGTAGCCTGCTGGGCTCTAATTGGCTGAATCCATGAGGTCTCTAGAGGCAGTCCATCTTTGCTGCTACTTTCCTGGGGCTACATGTAGTGGGACTGGGGAAACCTGATCTGGAATTCTGGTCTGATCTGTGTGCAGCTCTGGTCTCCTGTGTTTAAGAGAGAAGAATTTAAACTGGAACAGGTGCAGGACAGGGTCACTAGAATGTTCAGAAAAATGCAGGACCTGTCTTACAAGAAGAGACCTAAAATTGACTGATTGGCTAACCAAAAGAAGGCTGAGAGGAAATATGAGTAAACATTAATTCCTCTCCCTCCCTGATAATTAAGGGCCAATTCTGGCTTAAGAATAAATGGATATATGCTCTCTATCAACAAGTTTAGTCTAGAAATTAGAGGAGGGTTTCTAACTCTCAGAGGACTGAAGTTCTGGAGCAGCCTTCCATGGGTAGCAGTGGCACCAAACACCTAACTGGTTTCAAGACTGAACTTGATAAGTGTATGGAGTGGATGGTAAGAGGAGAGAGCCTACAATGGCATGTGGCTCACCTGAGACTGCTAGTAACAAATATCTCCAATGGCAGGCAAACCTTTTTTGAGTCAAGGGCCACTGACTCACAAAGAAATCAGTTGGGGACCACGCAAGCAAGCAAGCAAGAGAACCTCCAAATCCGCAACCCTCATTGATGTGGCCCCAACTGAGACACTTCACTCATCTGGTGCTCCAGCCCCACCGGGGAAGGGGTGGGACAGATTTTGGCCAATGGAAGCAGTGAGGAAAGCCACCAAGCAGCATGTGCTTGCGTTGCTGTTCCCCCAGCTGGGGGAAGAGGAGGAGATAGATCACACAGCTAGGCTTTGGGTTTTCTCTCCCCCATCTACCCTCCCCCAGCAGGAAGCCGGCAATGGCACTCCAACCACGTGGGGGATGGAGGGCAAGGCTGGAGCGCCATCGTGGGCTCCCTGCTGTGGAGGGAAGGGGGGCTGAGCTCGAGCCATGGACCACCTGGGAGGTGGCTATGGACCACTAGTGGACTGTGGACTGCAGTTTAAGAACCACTAACTTAAAGTAAAAAAGAAAAGATTAAGAATAAATAAACCCACTCGGAAAAATAAGAGCCATCCTCCTTCCCTGAAAATTTAAACCAAATTCCATCTCTTTTTTTAATGTTGAGATAGAGATTGTACTCTCCTTGGGCTGTGGCACTTATTTTTGTTCTGTGTTTGCAAAGTACCCACTACAGCAGGCTTCTGGTCAATGACTAAGAGCTACTGCAAATAATGGGAACTCAGTTACTTCAGTTGCATGCTGAATAAAAATGATCATCATCCTGACTCAGGGACTGCTGGATATTCTAGTCAACATGAGCAAAGACGGTAGAAGCTGGCCCCTGATGAGTGAGATTAGATAATGAGCCCAGCCATTACCTTCCCAGAAGACAACCTACTCAAATACCTGGTAGGGAGGAGCAAGTGGGTGACTTGCCCTGTCCCCCGCAGCTGTCACATTTACAGTGCAGAAAATGGAGAAACACTGATTTGATTTTCCCCATATTCTCATACTCTTACCTGGTGTCACAGTGCTTGCTCTCTCCTCCCGGTTCCTTTAGGAGCTGGCCTGTAGGCCTGCTCACATTAAATCACCAAAAGCAGTTATCTTCAGAGGACAGAGCTGCTTCACCATTTCTTGAGTAGTATGGCCTAGAAATGTTTTCAAAGGCCCAGCAGCAATGGCCCTTTAACACTCTGTGGCAGGGACCTTGGGGTTCAGTAACCTATCAAAAATCCCAGACAGCAAACTAGCTGGCTATTACCATTTTTACTGACAAAATTACAGCCCTAACAAGGGCTTGTCTGCACTTGAAAGTTAATTTGTATTGACGTGGAATGTGAATTGAAAGCAAAGTAGTTATGTAGAATAAATCCATGTGTGGACATTCTTATTCTGGAATAATTCCCCATGGAGACAAAGCCTTAGGAACCTGGGACTATTTCTTATTATGGCAACAGCACACCTATAGGATAGCAGTCCAATAAATGTGTTCTAATATTGGGCCTAATGCAACTGTAATAGGCCCAATATTAGAACCTAGGCATTTGCCACTCAACTGTGCAAGGTCAGAGGCCAACTAGCAACTGATTCTTACTTGTCCTGCCAAGGATGTACAAATGTACAATACGTGAGACACGGCAGAGATAATGTTGTGCAAAACCAATTAATTTTCTCCTAGAGCAATCAGTCCAAATAGTAGCAGCACTTGCAAAATAAAATTTCCTGTTCCAATGCAAATAACTAACTGGCAAGCTGCAACCACTCACGACTGAAAGGCCAGCTGGCATTGGTTGACATTTGTGCCTCAAAGGCTTTACAGATTCCCTGCAGATTGTACAGAGATTGTTTTGCAGGAACAATTAATTTATTACTGTGACAACCTGTAGAAATAGAAGGATCTGCTGTCAAGAAATATTTTGGTCTGTTCCTGTTCAAATAACCAACTGATGTCCAGCTGGAAAATGGCCATTCCAGTTCAAAAGCACAACAGAGAGCTAAAGCTTTATCCTTCTTCATTTGTATTTTTTCTGCTGAAGACTGAAGGTACTAAAATGTATTTTTGTTTACTAAGATCTGAGGCAATTGACTTAACCATGGATGTGCAAAAAAATGGTGGTCAGCTGCTTGCCAGATTTTGAAACTTTTAAACATCTTATTTAATCTTAGCAGTACCTGACTTTAATGTACAGAAATTATTTATATTGTCACAACCTCTGTAGACTCACATGAGGACTCTGGTGTTATAGTAAGATGTGTAATGTTATATAGTAGAGACAACCTCTCCTGTAAAGAATTTACAGTTTTGGAATGGCCATTTTTTCCATCAATTGGTGCACAGGCAGTCCAGCTAAGTGTTCAGAGCTGTGGCTGTCTGATGGGGTGCCAGAACGGGTGAACCAAGGGGCAATGACCACATCACTTTTTACTGATTGTAAGGGTCAGTAATGGGTGGAGTGCAGAGAGGAGTGACCATTTGCATATGTAAGCTCCCTTTACTATAGGGCTGTGTCTACATTGGTGCGATCTTGCGCAAAAGCAGCCGCTTTTGCGCAAAAACTAGCTGCCTGTCTACACTGGCCGCGAGTTCTTGCGCAAGTACACTGACGTTCTAATGTATGAAATCAGTGCTTCTTGCGCAAGAACTCTGATGCTCCCGCTCAGGAATAAGCCCTCTTGCGCAACTGTTCTTGCGCAAGAGGCCAGTGTAGACAGGCAACATGAATTTCTCATGCAAGAAAGCCTTATGGTTAAAATGGCCATCAGAGCTTTCTTGCGCAAGAGAGCGTCTACACTGGCATGGATGCTCTTGCGCAAACACACATGCCAGTGTAGACGCTCTCTTCTGGAAGAGTTTTTGCACAAGAACTCTTCCGCAAAAGAGTTTTTGCGCAAGATCATGCCAGTGTAGACGTAACCTAGGAGCCTCTGACTTTTACTGGGAGGATCCTTTGTGCTGCAGTCTAGCCCTAGAGACTACAACTCCGATAAGCCCTTGGGGAAAAGGAGAGAAATGGTGTTTCTCTTCCATGTTGTGCAGGGAGAGAGTTGAGGGGCTCCATTTTTGGAGAGAGGAGGCAGATTGCTGGTGTGGAGCCTTTTCCAGGAGCTGCTGTTGGAAGCTAGAGCCTGCTGCTGAGAGCTTGCTGGGGCTTGGATCTTGCAGGCTGCTTCAGGGGCTGCTGGTGTGATTGTGCTTGGAGAGGAGAGACTTTGGCTGTGCATGCGGTTTACAAGGGCCTGCATAATCCTGCATAGAAGGTACTGTGAGTACTTGTGGCTGTTTGGGAAAGTGCTGCCTGGAACAAAACACAGAAAACAGACTGACTCTGGGTCCAAAGAGAGGCAGAGTGATTTGCCCAGTGAACCAGAGCTGCCTTGCCTGGACTGGCTGCTTAGCTTGGACTGACACACACAGAACCTGCACAGTACTGTCTCCACTCCAGCAGCAGACATTCAAGCGTGCCCATACAAGCGTCTGGGACTCTGTGATCCAGAGGAGTGCACTCTCTGGGGTGGGATAAATGGTGGCAGTGTAAATGCAAGTTTCCTTTATTGCTGTGTATTTCATTAATTGATTTTATTCACTTTTAGTCTGTTATACCCTGTTTCTTTAAGTAAAGATGTGTTAATTATTTAATCAGATGTATATTATTTAAATTTTTTTAGAGTTAGATCCAAATTATTACTGGAATAACATTATCCTGGAACAAATGGTCTGGTAGCACTTTATAGACTAACAAAAAATAAAATTATTCCAGTAATAATTTGGATCTAACTCCAAAACAACAGTGATTAAAAGATCTTCAAGTGGCTGTCTTCTCACAAACCAGTTCTACTAGCCAGATACACAGAGAAACATTGGAATTAGAGGAGCTTCAGGGGGGTAGCCGAGTTAGTCTGTTACAGAAAAAAACAACAAATGGTCTGGTAGCACTTTATAGACTAACGAAACATGTAGATGGTATCATGAGCTTTCGTGGGTACAGCCCACTTCCGATGACTGGATGACAGTCATCCGGTATTCTGAAGAAGTGGGCTGTGCCCACAAAAGCTGATGATACCATCTACATGTTTCGTTAGTCTATAAGGGTATGTCTAGACTACACGGCTCCGTTGACGGAGCCATGTAGATGAGTTTACTAGACATAGGAAAATGAAGTGGCGATTTAAATAATCACCACTTCATTTACATCAAAATGGCCACCGCGCTGTGCCGATCAGCTGATGGCGGCACAGCGGGGCAGTCTGGACGCGCTGCGGTCGACAAGGGAAGCCTTTGTCGACCGCTCCGGTAAACCTCATTTCAAGAGGCATGCCGGAGCGGTCGACAAAGGCTTCCCTTGTCGACGCGCGCCCAGACTGCCCCGCTGTGCCGCCAAACAGCTGATCGGCACAGCGCGTGGCTATTTTGATGTAAATGAAGTGGCGATTATTTAAATCGCTTCATTTTCCTATGTCTAGTAAACTCATCTACATGGCTCCGTCGACGGAGCCGTGTAGTCTAGACATACCCTAAAGTGCTACCAGACCATTGGAATTAGAGTTCATCTGCAAATTCAATTCACATGCCAATGGACTCAATTGTGATGAAGGATGGTTGGGGCACTACCAACTTACTAGTCGTTGAAGGTGCAAACAGCTCTTTGTGTAGACTCCAATGTCAGGAAGGATACTATCAACTGACTTTGATTCTTATCTGCTTCATTTTAACTACCCAATCTTCAGATACTTACTGATTCCATCTAGTTCCCTGTCTCCCACCCCCTCCTTTTTTTCCCTTCTCCCTTCTCTACTATTTATTTGGGGTCTGCACATCCTAACTTCAAAACTCCAGTCATCTGAAGAAGTGGGCTGTGCCCACGAAAGCTCATGATACCATCTACATGTTTTGTTAGTCTATAAAGTGCTACCAGACCATTTGTTGATTTTTCTGTACAGACTAACTCAGCTATCCCCTGAAGCTTTTATTCCTGGAGGCTCCCAAGGCACACCTTTAAGTGTGTACAGGGCCAGCCAGGTGGAGGCACCACCATTGTATATTCCTTTGGAGCAGGCCTGCACAACTCGGAAAGTGACAAGGGCCATATTACTTCAAAGAAAACAGCTGCGGGCCACAAGGGATGCTCTCCCAAAAAAATACCAGGCACATGGCTAAACATTTTTGTTGAGCAAAAAAAAACCCACCGCGTGTCTTGGCCCCCTGGCATTTGTCTCTCCTTCACCCTGCTCCTTGGTGTCTTCCCCTTTCTCCTGACCTGCCCCCCTCCCCTCAGCACAAGCCCCTTCCCCTCCCCTACCTGGCTTCTGCCTTTTTGAATTTGGCGGTCGCTGGCCATGACATCACGACATCACACCAGCGTCCTGGCATCTGCCAGCGTCCCACCCTCTGGCTCGCGCCCCCGCCTCCTCGTGCCGGAGCTGCACGTATGCAGCCCAGAGGCAAGAATTGCCGCACTTCTCCCTCCTCGGCGGCGCTCCGCTCCTCCACCCGGCCGGTGGATCGGATGGGGCCACACCTCCCGTAGTTGTCACGGGCCGCACAGTGAGCCCCTGTGGGCTGCATGTGGCCCTCAGGCCATATGTTGTGCAGGCCTGCTTTGGAGCAAGGGATTGCAGCAAGGGGGTGGACAGGTAATCCCAAACAATACAACATCACCACTGGAATACTCAGGATTTCTTTAATGTTAAAACCATCATGTGACCAGGCACACAGGTGAGCCTGGCCTGCTCTCATGTAACCCAGGAAGGAAAGAGGGTTACACATAAATGCATACTTTGTGTGAATCTAAGGGAGAATTATTTTCTCAGGGGTGGAGCACAGAGGCACAGCGCTTTGCTGCAGAGTCTGAGCAGCCAGACACTATTGCTGTCAGAGGAGTTCACAGGGGTACTGTCAACATTAGGGAGGCATTGAGGGTGCACTTTGAAATGGACACAGAAATAAACCTCTGTAAACCTCTATTTCGCCATCCCAACAAACCTCATTGCATGAGGGATGAGAGATGGCCTTAAATAGCGCATTATTTTGAAATTTGTCTCTGTGTAGACGTGCCAAATTCAAAATAAGCTATTTTAAAAAAGATTTGAAATAAGATATGTAATTTGTGTAGAACAAATTGCATATCTTATTTCAAGTTTAGGGTACTGTGTAGATGCACTCATACTGAACACAATGCATAAAAAGGAATCTGTTAATATCAAGTCCTATATTGTAATATTTCACTTACAAACCCCTTTTCCAACATTTTTACTCCCCATCTCTCTGACCCTTGTAAGGAATGCATCTTGGCAAGCACCTTAATCATGGTGAGTGGGGGGACGGGGTGGGATATCTGTGAATATGGACAACAGAAATTGCAGCTGGGGCTAAAAAATTTCTTTTGCAGGAACAAACATAGTTTTGATTATTCCACACTTCTCCACGGGCGAGTAACACCCTGGCAGACATGTCTCTGAGAGTAAGCAAGGAAACCAGGGTACGACTTCTCCAGGCTTGTGGTGTTTGCCCTGCTTCTTATGCAGCTTTCCTGTGTTCCACTTTGGTTCCTGCACAAGTGGTTGATGAATGGTACAGTCTAGTGTCCTACAATGTGGGAGAAGATAAAGCAGCACTGACATGGAAACTTAAGCAGAAAATATACAAATACCTCTCCAAAAGTTGCAATAACCTCTCTGCAGGATTCCACTGAGATCCCAGCAAGCATCAACATGCTACTCAGACATATTGAATTGCTACACAGGGCTACATGCAGCTCACAGAAACAGCCAGCCTCCCACTTTCCCATGCTCTCAGCCCTGCACTCCACAGGCCACCCCCACTTACCCCCCTGCATCTCATCCACTGCATCCTGGTCCCTGGAAAGCGGTTGCTCAGACTGGCTATGTCCCGTCATCAGTGGAAAACAGCTCCTGGCTGCCAGGTACACAGCGAGCCTAGGGGGAGCCTCTGATCCTTGTCTAGCTTGACCTCTTCATCTACCATTTCATCCTCCAGGTTAGTTTATGTGTGGTCTCCATGACCTCTGAGATCTCCACTGAGCTGTTGGCAGTCGAGATGGGGTCACTGCCAAGGACTGCGTCCAGCTCCTTCTAGAAACGGCAGTATATCCCACTTATACCCCTTTTCACACAAGGATTGAGAAATGTGCCCATGTCCCAATTCCTATGGGACTGAACAGCCTCCACTTTCCATACATGGATCAGATCCAACAGCTCTGTGGTGGTGCAAGTAGAGAAGTGTTTGGAGCCATGGCCAGTCATGGGCACTTGGGTAGATGCCATGACACCATTGTTTGCTGATCCAGCCCACGCAGGGGTTGGGAGAATCCAAGTGCTCAGGCAGCAGGGAAAGGACTTTAAATTTCACAGGGCTTGCAAGGGGTGGGTAGCTGAGTTTAAATTGCTGATCAGAGCAGCTGCTTGGAAATTGTGGGTCACTAGAGGCAAAATCAATGACAAAATGCCTTGAGGTGTCAACACTACATGTTTGTCAACTACACCGGGAAGGGAAAAGACAAAAGTCTCTTGGAGCTGGACATTTTTTGATGACAAAAATAGTCATTTTTGTGACAAAAAATTGTGTTGCAATGTGAACGCTTATGCAGCTTTGTTTAAAGGTACTTTCCCTCAACACAACTTGCCAGTGTAGACAATCCCTAAAACTTAGGGTGACCTCGCTATGTTGTCCAGGGTATGAAAAATTCACTTCCTGAGAGACCTCGTTAAGCTAGGTCTGGTGTAGGCACCAACAGATTGATGGAAGAATTCTGTAGATTTAGCTGCTACCTCTCAGAGGTGGATTAACTACAGTGATGCAAAAGTCCCTTCCATCACTCTAGCAAATGTCTACAGTAAAGCACTACAGCCACAAGTCTATAACTGTGCCACTGTAGCATCTGTAATGTACCCATAACGTATGTGAGGAGCAATTAGGCTGAATAGTACGGAAAGTATCTCAATAGCAAAACCTATTTAACTATGTAACAGTCTTTCCAAAAAACTAAAAGACAATAAATAGTGTAAGTTATTCAAAGAAAATTACACGGGGGAATACTCTGAATAATCTCGTATTGGCCAGATATTGACAAATTGGGACCTGATAAATATTTCCTATCTGTAATATTCTATGTGGACCCCTACTAACTGTTGTTACGAGAGTCTCGACTACTACATCAATTGCTTCTGCAAACATGCATGGGCTGACATTGTCAGCAAACAACATCATATAACCTCAGTCATGCAGAACGTAATGCTATACACAGCCTCAAAAACAATTCTAGCATCATAATCAAGCAAACTGACAAAGGGGGCACTGTAGTCATCATGAACAGAACAGATTATGAACAGGAGGCGACCAGACAACTCACCAACACCAGATTCTACAAGCTTCTCTCCTGTGATTCCACTAAAGAATACAAAAAAACCCTAAAACAGCTGCTCATGAGGCTCCCTGATACTGCTCAGGACCAAAGTTAGCCCCACACACACACACACAAGCCCCAACCAGGAGTTTTCTATCTGCTACCCAAGATACACAAACCTGGAAATCCCGGACGACCCTTCATCTCAAGCATTGGCACACTTACAGCAGGATTATCTGACAATATTGACTCTCTCCTCAGACCCTATTCTACCAGCACTCCTAGCTATCTTCAGGACACCACCGACTTCCTGAGGAAACTACAAAACATCAGTAATCTTTCTGAAAATACTAACCTGGCCACCATGGATGTAGAAGCTCTTTACACCAACATTCCACATGAAGACAGATTACAGGCTATCAGGAACACCATCCCTGATGACACCACTGCATACCTGGTTACAGAGCTCTGCAATTTTGTCCTTGCCCACAACAACTTCTGTTTCAGAGACAATTTGCATCTTCAAGTCAGCGGCACAGCCATGGGCACCCACATGGCCCCACAATATGCCTACGTTTTTATGGCTGACTTTGAACAACGTTTCCTCAGCTCTCGCCCCCTAGGACCTTTACTCTACTTATGCTACATTGATGATATCTTCATCATATGGACCCACGGGAAAGAGACCCTTGAAGAATTTCACAGTGATTTCAACAACTTCCGTCCCACCATCAACCTCAGCCTGGGTCAGTCCACATAAGAGATCCGCTTCCTTGACACTAGAGTACAATTACATGACGGAAACATTTCCACCACCTTGTACTGGAAACCTACTGATGGCTACACTTACCTTCATGCCTCTAGCTTCCATCCAAGACACATTTCTCAATCTATTGTTTACAGCCAAGCCCTAAGATATAACCGGATTTGCTCCGATCCCGCAGACAGAGACAAACACCTACAGGATCTATATAGAGCATTCTTAAAACTGAAATACCTACCCGGAGAAGTGAAAAAACAGATCCACAGAGCCAGAAGAGTACCCAGACATAAACTACTTCAAGATAGGCTAAGAAGAGAAAACAACAGAATTCCACTTGTCATCACCTATAGCTCACAACTTAAACGCCTCCAATGCAGTATCAACAATCTACAACCTATTCTGGAAAATGACCCCTCACTCTCAGAGGCCTTGGGGGAAAGGCCATCCTCACCTACAGACAACCCCCTAACCTCAAACAAATTATTTCCAGTAACCATGCAACACACCTCCATCATAATCATCCAGGAACTCACCCCTGATGCCAACTCTGCCCACACATCTACACCAGCAATTTCATCACTGGACCCAACCACATCAGCCACTACATCAGAGGTTCATTTAACTGCACATCCACTAATGTGATCTATGCCAGCAATGCCCACTGCCATGTATATTGACCAAACTGGACAGTCTCTACGAGAAAATTAATGGACACAAATCAGACATCCGAAAAGGCAGCACACAGAAACCTGGTGGAGAACACTTTAACCTGCCTGGGCACTCATTAATGGATCTCCAAGTCAGTGTTTTCAGGCCAGTTCCACAAGACAAATACACAGGGAAGGGTTGGAACTTCATTTACAAGTTTGATTCCTATCAGAGAAGAATGAATAGAGATATTGGCTGGCTCACTCACTACCTTCCATATCCTAATGACTTTCCCAACCAAATAATGGGTACGTTTAGAAGTGCAAATTGTTCTTATCAGCCTCTTGTACCTTGAATAATCTAAATCGCTACTTTTTTTTCCTCTTGTTCTCCCTCCCCCCTTCCCTTATTTATTCTTGGATCTGGACTTTTAATACTCCAGTCATCTGAAGAAGTGGGTTGTACCTATGAGAGCTCATGATGCCATCTACATGTTTTGTTAATCTTTAAGGTGCTGCTAGACTATTAGTTGTTTTTTTTTAAGTTTCTCCAGTTACAGAATAACTTGGCTAATTCTCTGAAGGTTTTGTAATATTGATGATTCTGTTAAAATTATTTTATTGATAATGAACTAAACTGATAATGAACTGCTTGTTTATGATTTGCAGTGTTTGCTGTTAACATTCAACATTGTCCAAAAGGTCTCCCAGTATAACAGATGATGCAGTTATTTCTTATTCTAAACATAGAGAAAACTCTGGCATGTCTGATGCTGTGGGATTGAAATTGTAGGAAAGTGCTGACTTAGTAATGCCAAATAACTGAAATGCAGTGGAAACATTGTTCAAGATCAGTGGAGTGCATCTTTGATAAAGGATTGCCCCACAATTCTGTGAGGGAATTGGGGTTTTAATTTATCTGCTGCAGCAAGCAAGCTGAAGCTACCTGACTGTTCTGAATGTTTTCTCTTTACAATATTGATCAAATTGACACAGAACCCCTTGAACTTTCTGTAATGGATGCAAAACTTCATTTGTACTGCTGTAAAATGGTACATCATAGAGTTTAGTTTGTTACAAAATACAACCCATAAATATTTGTCTTCATGTTGAATGAACAAAAATCAAAGGGGCCAGACTCAGCCCTTGGATATATACTCCTGGCTCCAGATGAATCAATAGGGTAACCAATATGGCTTAGGTGAGGGGAGCGGGGGTTGCCTCCCAAGACTAAATGAATTCTTCCTTTCAGTTTTTACATGCAATATTTGTACAGAGCTGTTGTCAGAATTGCCAGGCCCTGGGCAAGGTAGGGGGAGCGCTCTGGGCCCCTGGAAGGGGTGGCCCTCAGACAGAAGTGGTGAGGCAGGGGGTCTAGGCTCCCCCAGCCAGCTCTTCAGCACTGCCCAGCCTGCACCTCCCAGATCTCTGGTAGACAGTTAAAGGGCCCAGGGCTCTGGCTACTGACCCAGTAGTGGCAGCTCATGCCCCAGGACAGCTGCCCTTCCCCTGTTGGCAGTCCTGTATTTATAGCTAGGCTCACATAGGTGACTTTTTGTACTTCACTCTTTGAATGCTGTTTTATTTTAAAATGAACATGTTGGTTTGGTCATGCTCAAATCTTCATATTTCAAAGGAACCTGAGACTTCCCTTATGTGGGAGGACAAAAAGCAGCAATGTGAAAGCAGCAATGTGAAAGCATTGGCAATTTTCTCCTTGACATTTAAAAGGGAAACTAAGTGCTGCTGCTGTAGCTTTCAGCTCATTCTACTGCATCCGTTTTTCACATAGGGCTTAATATGAACATTTTCCTGTGCTCCAGGCTGTCTTGGTAGTCCACATGATCAATTCATAAAGCAGGCAAAACTCCAAATGAGTTCAACACTAATACAGCTAATTGTATCAAAAGTAAACTGTTAACATTTTAATGTCCTTTATATCGGAAGGGAATAAATATAACAACATGTAGAATCTGATACTATTCTCAAACCAGATTTACACCAGTGCAACTTCTTTAACTTCAGTGGAGTTACTCCTGATTTACACCAGTGCAACAAAGAGCAGAATCAGACCCGTTTATCTAACATGTAGATCTCCTCAGGAAGGCTGGTCTTCGTTTCAAACTGGAGGGGAGAGGAAATGTTGATATGAACATAAAAAGGGTGACCAGATGTCCCATTTTTAAAGGGACTGTCCCATATTTGAGCCCTCCCGCAGGGCTCCCAACTTTTTTCCTTAAAATGGGCAGATTGTCCCATATTTTCTTTCTCCCCACATCAGTACTGGCAGGTCCTGCTGCTGGCCAGATTCCTGCTTACCTGTGGTCCAACGACCAGCAGTGAGTGGGGGGTCCAGAGGCTGACGATGGGGATAGGTGTTCAAGGCTGATCATGGGGTTTCAACTCTGCCAGTCTTTTTAGCTCCGTCCCCACTGCACGCTGGCTCATGCACAGCTGGCACTGGCTGTGCATTCTGGTGGTTGATGTATGTAGGTGAGTGCCAGGCAGTGGATGCTTATGTGGTGCTGCTGCTGCCTACCCATCAGCCCTTTATATGCTCCCCCTCTAGTTGTCCTCTCCTGACTTTGCCCTTAGTCCTGCAGCTCCCCTCCCCCGGCAGGACACGTCCTGCTCCCAGCACTGTGCAGAGAACCATTCCCTGCTCAGAGCACTCAGCTCACCGACCGGCAGGCTCCTTCCTTCCCCCACTGCCTCTGGCTGGGCTGGGAACGCCCAAGAGTCTCTGGGCCCAGGGCACTGTCCATGAGGAGCTGAGCCCTGCATGTGCCAAAGCCCTGTACAGCGCTGGCATGGGAAAATCTCTCTGCCCCTCAGTTAAGCTGTAGAGTGGTGGGGAGGAGGGGAAGCAATTTCCAGCCTGTTTGTGCCCCCACCCTGCAGGCTCCACAGCAGCCTCCTGGGCAAGGCCTTAGCATCCTCTTCACCTGCCCCCTCTGCCCTCGGTGTTTCCCCCAGGGAGCATGGGGCTGCTCTGTCCCATAGGCACCCTCCCCGGCTGAGACACTTCTCTGGTCAGGTTTGCTGAAGCCCCTGCAGCCTGATTCCCTGGGTGCGAATGCACAAGGCTTACCCCTTTCCTGTCTGTGCTGTAGGTGGGGGACAGGAGGCTGTTGGGTTATGTCAGTGGCCAGCAGCTACCTGGAGGTGTTAGCTGTCTTTCAACACTGTGCAGGCAAGAAGGCATACGTTGCTTCCAGCCGTGGGTGGTGGTGGAATGAGCTATGCAAAGACATGGGCCAGATCATCTCCCCACCCCCACCCCACCCCGACCCGCCCCAGCAGCTGGAAGCAGCTCCCATCCCTTCCCTTCAACACAGTGCCAAAAGAGTGCTGCTGGCCACATTTGGGTGTGAATCCTGGCAGAAATCTGGGGACAGGGCATGTGCCCCTGTGTGTCCCCCGCGTGTTGCCTCGAAGTTGTGGTGGCAGGTACCAGGAGAGGAGAGTCCGTCTTAGAGGCTCAGCCAGGCATGGAGGGTGGAGAGCACTGGGCAAGGAGAGTCTGGCTGTTCAGTCATCCCCCAGGTGAGAGGGGTGTGTGTGTGTTGCCTCTTCCCATGTGAACCCTAAAGCCTTAAAGATAACAAGGTAAATAAAAACAATACAGCTACACAGTATTTCTTTTTAACAGGGGCTCGGTGAACTCAATATTAATTTGAATGTTTGCATTGCATAGTTAGGATTAATTGCCATTGGTCTCACTTGAATGCAGGTAATTTTGCCAGATATCCTGTATTTAGCATAGGGGAAATAAGGTCACCCTAAACATAAAAAGGTCTTCGTAGGAAAACAGTGGTGATCCAATACTGAACTGTTAGCCTGGTCCTGCAAACCTGCGCTCAAGTGGAAAGTCTTTACTCATGTGCACATTCTAACAATTACAATCCTTGGGTGAGTAACAGATATTGGCATGTGCAAGGTTATTCAGGATCGATGCCTGTGATTGTGGGGAGGAACTATCTCTGAGATGTAACTTACACCAGATACTGCTCTGTTTTAGCAGACCTGTTTGTACCAATCTGTCTGGGATGTGTTTCTGTGATCAGTGTCTCTGCCAAATATGGCCGATGATCAGTTTATACATCTGCACACTTACTTTTATAGATACCTAACTATTTGGTTTAGATACCTGTCCCTCATACTACTTAGTCAACCCAGGACAGGGCTATTGATGAGGGGTGGGGATATTTTGTGTGCCTTTTTCCCTTGTGTGTGCTCTGTGCCTGGCTGGGACCCCAGGATGGACTTGTCTCTCCAGGAACCTGTTGCCACATCTTCCTGATGCATTGTGTGTGTGTGGGGGGGGGGGGGAAGGTCATATGCTCCCTCTCCCCAGATTTCTGCTTGGGTTCACACTAGAATGTGACCAGGAGCAGCCTTTTGGCACTGTGGGAGAGAAAAAGGAATAGGAGCTGCTTCCAGTTGCAGGTGAGAAGAAGGGGAGAAGAGATGATCTGAGAATCTTTCTAAGGTCCTCCTTCCTCCCCCAACATGCTATAAAAATTCTACATATAAAAGCCAGAAGGTTAAAGGGAGACTTGATTACAGTCAAAGTATCTACATGATGAATAAATATTTAATATTGAGTCTCTTCAATCTTGCAGAGAGAGGTATAACACAATCCAATGGAAATAAAGAGTATATTTTTAGCAGAGACTAACTAACTATTGGAACAAGTACCAAGAGTCGTGTTGGATTCTCCATCACTGAAAATTTGTAACTCAAGACTGGCTGTTTTTCTAAAAGGTCTGATCTAGGAATTTTGGGGGAAGTTCTATAGTCTATATTATACAGGAGGGTAGACTGGATGGTCACAATGGTCTCTTATGGTCTATGGAATCTATCAAGCAGCATTCTGTGACCCATCACTCAACTTTCAGTGAACTGAAAGGCAAGTCATAAGCTCGTTTTTTGCCACTGAAGCTAAGCATGCCTCACTAGGCGGCAGGGCCATCCTTAGGCATACGCAGAATACACAGCTGCATAGGGCACTGCTAAATTGGGGGCACCAGTAATGCCCTAACCTGTGCATACCTAGCTTCAGCTGCAGGTAGCTCCAGGGACCTCAACCCCCCAGTCTCTCAGCCCCTACTCCACCTCCCAGCCCCAGTGGACCAATTCCCTGGCACCCCCTTCCTCTGCCCTAACCACCTTCCAGCTCTGGTGGTCCCAATTCCCTAGACCCCTGCTCTCCTATCAGCCTGCAGCTCTGGTGGGCTGCACCATCCTCCTTCCACCTGCTTGCTCCCTCACCGACCTTCCTGCTCTATTCCTGTCTCCCGTAGTTCCTGGCCCCACAGCCCTGAGCTCTGCCTGCCCCTTGCAGTGCTTCTGTCCTCTCCCCCTGTGGGAGCTGGGAAGTGCAGATGCTTGTAATGCATAGGGCACCAGAATTCAAAAGGACGGCCCTGGTAAGTGACATGGCTCGTACTTCAGTGAGACTAATACCACATATTGCAAAATACGACAGTCATTGCCCACACTTCAAAAAGCCATTTCCATTCCATTGTGTTCTCCCATGGTGTCCTGAGAGTTAAAAACAGGCATCCCTTTACCTACCAAGTTATCATCTTGCACTGAATTAACCTTATTAAATTAAGAATGCTGGGCCAGATGCTGCTCACTGTTGCACCGATATAAATCTGGAGTAACTGCATTAAGAAAATGGAATCAGATTTATACCAATGATGGAAGTCAATAACTAATTTGTGGGAGAGCCCTTTGCTTTAAGTCTGTGTAATGTGACTTGTTTCCAGATGTAAACAGGCAGTGCTTTCTGAAGGTTCACAAACCCTGGATGGCTGTATATAGAAGCTGCCCAGTGAATAACCTAGCCAGGAAACAGTTTGGCTTGCTGCCCAAAGACTAAAAGAAATACACCTTGTTCCACAACAGTGAAGAGTGGAACTGTTCAGGGAGAGGGGAGCTGAGGTAAATTAACTTCCAGCTTCCTACCTGCTGTGACTGGCTTTCCTCCAGCTTGTCCTCTCCTCACCCTGCTCTGAACTTGTTGCTCCAGGGTTTTCCACAGACCTCTGTATGAAGTAACTCCATTGTAAGGTCCCCCAATAGTCCCAACTAGGGGCAATGCTTTGCAGGGGGCTATAGCTGCCAATTCCATGGGTAATTTAGGGCTGGAATTGTGGTGGGGCAGGAGTAGGAAGAATGGGAGCTTGAGGGAAGGCATAGGGTATGTCTACACTTGCACCCTCTTTCGAGAGAGGGATTCAAATGAAGACATTTGAAATTGCAGATGAATCTGGGATTTAAATATCCTGTGCTTCATTTGCATAATCGTGTTATGGTGCTATTTCAAAATAACAGATGCTGTTAAGATGCGGTTATTTTGAGAGAAAACCCTTCTCTCGAAATAACTGGTAAACCTCATTGTATGAGGAATAAGGGTTATTTTGAGAGAAGGGTTTTCTCTCAAAATAACCGCATCTAACAGCGACTGTTATTTCGAAATAGCGCCATAATGCGATTATGCAAATGAAGCGCAGGATATTTAAATCCCGGCTTCATTTGCAATTTCAATGTCTTCATTTGCATCCCTCTCTCGAAAGAGGGTGCAAGTGTAGACATACCCTATGAGTAGGGGCAGGGCCTGGGGTGTACAAAAGGTTGAATAACTTCCCCCCCAAGCTATAGGAGAAGTTGGCACCTATGAATTTGCTTCAGCTCAAAATTTGCCTCAGCTCTCCCATAGCTACTCTCCCAGCACTGCTAGCAGCCAGACAGTGAGGGGAGGAGCATGCTCCCCACCCCCTGGGATAGCTCCCTTCCTGTGCTCCAACTGGTGATCCTCTAGACTTGGGCTGGCAGCTTATGAGGCTATCTTGGGCCCTACGACTAGGAGCAATGGCCTTTGCCTTGTAGAGGTAAAACCACCTACAGGTGGATTTAACCCTACAACCTCTGGAGCTTAGTGCAGGAGCTGCTACAGCTATAAAGCCAGCTGGATCTCAGCTTAGGCTGCAGAGCTCACTCATTCTTATCTCTTGCTGTAAGTGGTCTAAGTGCCACTACATGGGACTGTGAGCCACATCCACTAGGTGTGTGGGTTACAGAGGAACTGTGGTGCCTGCAGCTCCCATCCCATGAGGTGCCAGGACAGGGTTAAAGCAGCACCAGCACTGACAGGTGTGGCAAGATGCTGCAAGGGAGTCAAGGGAGGGACTGAAGGGAGGAAGCCCCCAGTTTCCCCACCATGCCTACAAGGTCAGACCAAAACTTCTGGGCAATACAACCCCAGCACCGCAAGTTTGGGGTGACACTGTTAAACCTGAAGACAACACCCTGCCAACTATCAGGGATGGCTTGGAGGGGAGGTCACTGGATAAAGCAGTTGCCTCTGGGGGCACATCTACACAGCAGGGCTAAAACCGAAATAAGATACACAACTTCAGCTATGTCAATTGCGTAGCTTAAGTCAAAATAGCTTATTTTGGCTTTTGGCACTGTCTGCACAGCAAGAATTCCAAGAAAGAGCACTCTTCCTCCGATCTCCTTTACTCCTTGTAAAATGAGGGTTAGAGGAGTCAGAGACTCCGTCTAGACTACAGAGTTTTATTGGAAAAAGATATGCAAATTGCAGTTTCCACTTTATTTTTTTGGAAGAGGCTTTTCTGAAATTTGGCCCATCTATATGGGGCCAAATTTTGGAAAAAATTCCTCTTTTGGAACATCCCTTATTCCTCTCACCAAGAGGAATCCCGGGTTGTCGAAAGAACGTGCCCACTTTTTTCAGAAACTGTTCCAAAAAAGCGGACGCATTCCCTGGATATGGCAGAGCTTTTCCGGGATACCTCCAGTATCCTGGAAAAACCTCTGCAGTCTAGACATAGCCAGAGTAAGAAGGCCTCCAGCTCGACATTATTTCGACATTATGTTGAAATAACTGCTTGTAGTGTAAACGCGGACTGTGTTACTTTGGAGTAGCATCAGTTATTCCAAAATAATGCTGCTGTATAGATGTACCCTGGGAGTGGTAGGGAGGGCCTCTGGAGTAACTCTGGAGCTGTCTCTGAAGCAAAGACTCTAAGGGCCTGGACAGACTGGGACCATCTAAAACTCACCCCTGAAACCCCCCAACCTTGTGCCACTCAGGCGAGAAACCCCAACCCCTGCTGCTTCCCCAGTTCCCTCAAGTCCCTTCATGTACCATTAGTTGTTTCCCCCCTCCCTTTATTTAATGTGTGTCCAGAGGTTTAAACTTTTGCCTGTTCACCCATGACTTCTGCCAGTTTTCTCTCTCTGCAAGCCAGGCTTTGTCAGAAACAATCAGCTTCTGTTTTGTTCAGCAGGTCCAGGGGTGGCAAGTACTTGCTCCTGTTCTTCATTGGGAAGAGGGGGTTCTGTCTGCAATGCTGGAAATGAACTGTTCTGCTAGAGCCAGGTGGACTTATGTCTTATGGGAGAGAATGTCCCACTCTTTCTTTTCTTAATCTTGCCCAATTACCCTTAACTGTTGCAATACATGTGGTATGTATTGTCACCACCTGGCCAGAGATCTCTGCCAAACCAATAGTTAAGGATCATTGTGAGTTTTAAGATGTCTTAGACATTTGATATCTTCCATTTGTGTTTTAAAAGGAAAAATCCATATAAGGAATTGACAGGATTGTATGTTATATGCTGAACCATTACATGTATGGGTAGGAATGGTGTCCCTAGCTTCTGTTTGTCAGAGGCTGGGAATGGGTGACAGGAGGGAGCACGTGATGGTTGCCTGTTTTGTTCATTCCCTCTGGGGCACCCAACATTGGCCACTGTCGGCAGACAGGATACTGGACCAGATGGACCCTTGGTCTGACCCAGTATGGCCATTCTTATATATTATGTAAACAATACATGCCTATGATATTGATAGAAGGTATACATTTGATTATGTAGGCACTTGAGTGACTGTTGATCTATCCAATATGGGCACTGAGGTTCCAAATGGACCAACCATGGGTAGCTCCCAGAACTGAGAAGGTCTTCTATTAAGGAACTCATTCCCTGAACCTTCCCCTGAGTCCTTCAGTGGCTGTCTCTAGGAATTTGTACCACACCTCTTTATTTGGCTCAGCACATCCTTGGTTATCTTTTTCAATAACTCTTTCTTTGGCTTATTTTTATTTTCTTATCAGGGTTTGTGCCAGTTTTATTAGTTTATAGCTTAATGACTGATGTTATAGGACTCAGTCCTACAAGACCCATTAAAGCACTTAAGTATGTGCTTATCTTTAAACTTTAAGCATTGCATAGTTAATGGGACTACTTGTTCTTAAAGTTAAGCACAGTTTTAAGTACTTTCCTGAATCAGTGCCAGAATGTTCAGTCACTTACAATTTTTTTGAATTTTCAGATTGTTTGCATTTGATTGGATTTTGCCTTGACTGGTATGGAAATACAAGTTCACTCAGCTAGGGGGAAAAGGTGTGTCGCCTCCACCCCAGGCCCTGCCCCTCCCTCTCCCAGCCTCTTCCCTGTCCTTGCTCTGCACCTGCTGCACCTTTTCCATCCCCCCGAGAGATGTGGCCAGGGAGACTAGCAGGGCCAGAGGTCAGCACCAGCAGCGCCCGTCAGGCCCCTTCCCGCACTCACCAGCAACAGCAGGGCATGAAAACCACAGCAGCCCCAACTCACTTTGCTTCCTGACTGCATCTCTCTGCTTCGGTGAGGTCCCCCGAGCGATACACTGCCAGTGAGTGTGAGAGGGGCCCTGAACCCCTGCTCCGGGCACCAGGCATCTCTGCCTCTTCCCCCCAACCCCCTGTAGTCCCCTTGTTAGTTGCTGGCCAGTCCCTCCGATCCACAGCACTTGGGGCACATGCCCCCTTGTGCTACCCCTCCACACGTTGCCTGCAGTCGTTTGTTTTGCTTAACGTAGTATTGTGTGTGGTTTTGTTTTATTTTCTTTGTGTGTGCACATGGCTAACTTTAAAATATAATACAGCACATTCTTAGATTTAAAGTAACTAGCTACTGGTATTATTGAACCAATAACTTTCTCCAGAATTTTGGATCTGTTTCTTATTGTTAATATGGTAATTAATTATTTGTTTATGTGCTTAGATATTTTTCCTACTGATTTTCTGTGAATAAAAATTGCACCAGTGAGTTGCCATAGATGTTTGTATACACTGATCTGTCCATATTTGTTTATTCTCCTTTCGAGGATAACATAGATAAAACACTTATTACGTGCATACTGTTAAAAATGTAAGAAAAAATGTGTGCCCACAAGATGTATAGCCCATCCCACCTCAGCTCTCCCATCAGGAAGAGGTTGGCACCACCCTAGCCCCCACTCATCTTTGTGGGGGGGTGTGACCCGTTCCCTTCACTTACCTGTGAGTCTGGAGGCAGCAGGGAGAGAAGAAGGTGAAATGGCTGGAATCTGCAGGGGGATCCAGATCTGTGGTATTAGAGGGACTGAGAGTGCTTGTGTGGGAGTTTTGCTGGGGAGGCTCCTTTCCCTCATCTCTAATTTTATTCAGGTGAGAGAACTGAATTTCCAGGGCCACGCACTCCTACTTCTGCTCCCTGTTGGAGATGAGATTGCTGAAACATCTGGGGATGTGTAATGCACCTGCTGATAGTATTCCTGCAAGCCTAAATTCTATGGCAATGGCCTGGGAGGATTCATTGGACAGGAGCAGCCCTGCACAGTTGCTAATAGCCGAGTGACCAATCCGCTTTTCCTTGAAGTCAGTAGCCAAATTCCCAGTGACCTTTATGGGAGAGGGAAGTGGGCCTTACCCCTGAATTATGTGACTGCTGCCATAGCAGTTACTCCCAGCTTGGAACAGAAAGCAGCCACCA
This sequence comes from Rafetus swinhoei, assembly GCA_019425775.1. NCBI lineage: Eukaryota > Metazoa > Chordata > Testudines > Trionychidae > Rafetus > Rafetus swinhoei. The sequence goes on from CM033440.1 coordinate 28,135,555, forward strand.
TGGCTGGAAAGATCATGGACCTTCCATAGACCAGCAGCCTCAGAACTTGGGCTGGACTAAGCTGTTAGGGAGAGACTGTGCCCAGGTTTTGTTGACCTAGCAGAGGAGGAGGAGACTGCCCTGCTCAGGCGAGTAAGAGCTATACACTTTGTCAATTTGGACCTGATTCTGCGTTCAGCTCCTGCTCTCTGAATGTTCTCTCCAGCAGGCTAGGTGGGAGAGAGGCTGGAAGTGGACAGAGCATTGGTTTCACCCTCCCCCACCCCCTTGGCTTGCTGACTAGAGTCTCCAGTCAGGCCTGATGGGGATAGTCATTTTGACCTTTGAAAACTACAGTAACTAACTTATCCTCTGAGCAAGAAAGGAGCAGGGAGGAGTGGTGCCTCAGAGCTGTGTGTCTGGGCCACAGTGCTGCCCGAAATGCTTTCTCCCATGGTGTAGCACCACCCTGGGCTCAGGACCATACCTAATTGAAGAAATAAGTTAATAAGATTACTCTTAATAAAATAGGCTATTCCTTTATCTAATACCCTATTAAGTCAATTGTATGCTGTAGCAGCAAGTGGTTATGCTAATGAACAATACTAATGATATTATTTAGCATTTTTATGTTTCCCATTTTCATAGCGCTTTGCAAACATTAATTTGTCCTAATGCCTCCCTGTGAGGTAATGAAAAAATATTAATATTCCCATTTATAGACAAAACAAAATATCAATGAATATTGCTTCACATCCTGTTCACTCTTCTGCAATTGTAAAACAAAACGAGTTTGCAGCTTAGCCAGAAATTGCTGACCATTAGGCCATAATAAGGGGGAATTTAGGTCACAAGTCGGGGAAGAATAAGGGACTTATGAAACCCTCCAATTTCACAGTTGAAAGTGTGGGCATCCAATTGACTCAGCCTCCAAGAGTATATGGAATGTGGAAGTGCCATCCAAGAGGCATTGTTTTTTCTTCCCCTTGTCATCTCCACAAGGGGATCTGTAAATGGGTTGGATGGGGTGGAGCTGGGCTGGACTAGGGTTGAGCCTGGGGAGTGGGAAACAATGGCAAATGTTATATAGTCTCCCCCACCAACCCTGCAAACAGTGTGTGTACAGATGGCTATATCCCTCCAGGTAGTCTCCAACATTAACACAGAGCACAGGAAATGTGTTTGAGGTGGAAGAACTTGGGACCAGGTTGCTCAAAAGGAGTTAGGCTCGTAGCTTCCATTTAATTTCAATGGAAATTAGGATCTTAACTTCTTTTGGGCAGCATTCAGCCCTCATTGAGTTTTCCTGGCCCTGTGTAGGAGTAACTTACTTAAAAGTAGGAGCTATCTCATATCTCATCGTATTTCAGTTGGGGTAGGTGATGCTATGCTTATAATGTAATATAAATAAACAATATGGGCAGGAACAGGGAGGCACAGAAGTCTTTCATTTCTTTGTTTTTAACTATTTGGACTCACACTGTTAATATTTAACTTGTGAAATGCAGATTTTTTAACCTATTACACCAGTTTTATAATGATGTAAATGTTGCTTTTAATTTAATTGCCCCAATATAAAACTGCTGTAACTGAATGGAAAATCAGAGCCATGGATGTCATGCCTTACACTTCACCAAAATTCACTCTGATTTCAGTGGAAGTGTTGCTTGCACAAGGATTGCAGGATTGAGCCTAAGGCTTAGTGTCTATGTTGTTTTAATAAATTAACTTGTTACATGCTGAATTAACCATAATAAAACCAAGCAGCTTTTACAAGCATGAAAGATGTTTAATTTTATTTAAGAAAATAAAGCAATGCTTTATTTTATCTCATGAGCAATTCATCACCATAAATGTTATAACGATTTTAATTTTTATTGCCAGTTTCTTTATATTTATTTTACAGTGATTTGAAATTCTTTGTTTCGGGTATAATTTAACTCCCAGTGTCAACCTGGCTCAATTTTATACTGAATTATAAGAAATTATGTTTATAATTTTTAAAAGTGATTGAGTTCAAAAAACCTGAAAGTCACTACAATTGTAAAAGCAGATGTTTCTGTTGTAATTCAGTAAAGACTAACATTTGTTTTACTTGCTTTAAAAACCCTACCACACTGCACTGATTCTGCTCCACACTTCAATCAAAAGAAAACTTTATGACATTTTAAAATAGATTTTTCACAGAAATAAGGACTGATGTTGTTATCCAAAAAGTCACTCATAATTGCATTTTATAGAATGTAGAAGCCATCTTTTGACTGGCTCACATAGCCACCGCCTGTGATCATATTTTTAACTAACACTTGGATAAAAACACTGCTTATAACATTTTACTAGATACCTAAAAGCTTTAGGAACGACAGCAGGAGTGTCCAAAACAGTTCGTATCATGGCGGTGCTGAGAATCATTGAACCAAACTGTAAACCCTGTATCTGATGGAAAACACTTCAAACCAGGGCATGCTGCTGCACCCCTAATTCCAGCATCTATGAGTGCAGTTTGATTGAATGTCCTAATGACAAAAGTACCGAACAAAGCCTGAAACACAAGTTCTCTGCAGCATTGTTATTCTTTATTATTACAGATACAGAATTTTGATGTTTGTAAAGTTAACATCCAAGTAATTATACATATTACTGCTCAAGAAGCTGGTTTCAATCTCCGAAATGGTTACAAATGGATTTTGTCAGGATGTATTTATTATAATCAGTCACATCTCAACTGCTTCCTAGTATCATATTCCAGGTAATAAAAACAAAGTCTTACCAACCTCTGAGGAAGCGGCGATGAGGGATAATCTGTATTCATGTTTGGAAAAGAAAGGCGGTGCTCTCTCAGCAATGACAGGTCCCTTTAATCTTTTCAATAGAAGACTGTCAGCTTGTCCCAGTCCATAGCTGAACAGTGACAGCCACTTAGTTTATTTGCAGCTTTGAAGCCTGGTCCTGTAATGTTTCTCATCTGATAGGAGATGAATGAAGGTGTCACTGTGCGAGACTTTTAGCTGTCTGCTCCATGAAGGATGCTCCTTGCCTTCCCTCATAAGATCCTCTAGTTCATTCTTGGAGCTTCCAATTTTCCCCTCACCTGAGTATAGCTCCATCAGCTCCAGTTCATGCTTGGCAGCTGTTTCTAAAACTCTCTGCTTATTATAGTATCTGACAAAGTTGTTTATGATGGGGTGGATGGGAAGTGCTATAGCTATCACCCCACAAAGGAAACTGACGGCAGCATTCAGTTTTCCCAATGTTGTCTTAGGATATATGTCTCCATATCCCACCGTGGTCATGGTTATAATTGCCCACCAAAATGACTGGGGGATGCTTTTAAATAAGGTTTCAGGGTGACTTTGCTCCATGGTATAACCAAGGGCAGAAAAGACAAAAATTCCAACAGCCAAGTACATAAGGAGCAGTCCTAGCTCCTTAAAGCTTCTTTTAAGAGCATAGGTTAAAGTCTGTAGCCCAGAAGAGTGACGTGCAAGTTTGAAAATTCTAGCAATCCTCATGATCCGAAGGGCTTGAACTGCCTGTTGAACATTGGTTAATTCCATCATTTTGGCACCCAAGTGGGTCAAGACCAAGCTGACATAGAAGGGAAGTATTGCAAAAGCATCAATAATGTTCATGAAAGAAATCACAAAGTGCAGTTTATTAGGAGAAGAAATCAGTCTAAGCACATACTCCAAGGTAAACCAGCCTATACATGCTGTCTCAATGTTGTCCAGCGTAGGGTGTTCCACATGATTTCCCTCAGAGTCAACTATCTGGAGTTCTGGAATGGTCCCCAGGCACATCACTACAGAAGAGATTAAAATAAATAGAAAGGACAACACTGCGATGACTCTAGCTGAATAGGACGATTCTGGTTTCTCCATTAATTTCCAAATACATTTCTGGTATCTCTTCCAGCGATTTTCAGAAGCATCCATTCCCAAATCATCCAGAATCAATTGCACCCTTCGTGCTATTTCTTCCAGTTCCTCCTTTTTTTCACTCAGATGAGTTTTGCAGCAGTCATCCAAGAATTTAAGGTCTACTTTCCAAAATTCCATTTCATTCTTGAAACATATAGGGCATATTCCTTTCTTCATGTGAATTTCTCCAAAGTAATATATATCAATAATGCATTTGAAAGCATCTGGATCTCTATCAAAATAAAATTCTCTTTTCCCAGGATCATAGTCATCACAAAGAGAGAAAATAGTATCATATCCCCCTGATAAACAGTTGATCAACTCTGCTAATCTTGTTTCTGGATATCTGTTCAGATTTTCTCCGTATAGCACCTGCCTAACCCCACCAACATTGACTATAATCTCTACGTCTTCATTTTTTTCAGATCCATTACTGTCCACATCTGGAAATCTAGATTCACCTGCCATTTTAATTTTATTGATTTTTAATATCTATCAATTCTTAGTTTGCTTCCAAATCTTTGCTGTTTGTAGCTTCTTTGTGAAAGCAAATCACGACCAGGTAATGTATATTATAAATCTTACTGAAATGACTTTGAGTAATGCTAGGAAAGGTTACAAAAATAAACCTGCAGTCAGCAAAACCTTGCAAGGTATATGCAACAAGCTGCAGTGAAAAGACAAGTCATCAGGCTGTTGTGCGTAGAAGCAGGGACGTTAGAAAGAAATCAACTCCTCCAGCAGATAAAAAGAAACCACTAACAAAACTCACCCTCTACTTCAGTGCTTGAGATTCTTTTCAGGGTCCATTCTCTCTCTTCCTCTGAAACAATATTTATTCAGAATGGCAGTCGCGTCAGTTCAAAAAAATCCCTTGTTCTGATTAATGAAAAGTGAAATAATTGATCATTCTTTCTGAAAGACAATCAGCAGGGTGATCCCACAGAAAGCTGTTGCAGTTTTTGCCTTCAGCTCCAAGGACTCAAGGAAAGCTTCTGTGTTTATTTTTACTTTCAGATCTGGAGTTTGTGTTGACTCGTTCACACAGTGACAGGAAGTATGCAGAGGAGAAACTTGTGCTTGTTTTTCTTTTGCTGTTTCTAAACACAATAGGAATTCCAAGCTGATGTGAGGTTCGTTCCAAACTATACCCTCTTCTGGCGAAACTCAGCAAAGCACAATCTGTACAGAAAAGCAGTTTAACTGTTTTGGTGTATGTCTAGCTATAATGCAATTTTCTTTATAACCCTATGCATTTTGAATACTTTAAAAATATCAGTGTCTAAAATGAATTGCAAAACATGATCATATATAATATAAGTAAGAGCTGCAATACAGCTCTAGAGAAGGAAAAATCCAGGCTTGTTTTTTCAGCTGGTAAGGAGTAACAAAAATGTCTACTGCATTTTTACATAAATGTAACCCTTCTGCCAGGTGGAGCCAGCAGCCAGGTCCGGGTTCAATATCTAAGGATTCCTTTCCAGTGATCCAACACAGAGCCCGCTCAAGCCCCTACCCAGTAACTTGGGAAATTCACGTGCCACACCTGGGCAACATGGAGAAGCAACATTTTCACACTCACGTGCAGAGTCTAGGTGTAATAAAGAAACTTTTAATAAAAGGAGGGAAGTAACTTGGCATTAATTTGTGAAAACAGCACAAACAGATCTCATAAACATAAATCATGAGTAAAAGACCCTCCCCAAAACAGGTCAAGCAGTGTCCTTTTCCCCTCAGGTCCTTAAGTTCAGCAACCCAATTGTCCTTGTCATGTGCCCAACCCTTCTCTGCACCTCACTCACAGTTGGTGCCCTTGGTCAGTGGAGACCCAGAGTTCAGAGGTGCATCCGCAAAGTTCAGTTTCCACCCTGAGTAGAAGAGATAAAGGGGCATCTTACTTGCTGCGCTGCTTGAGGGGTGCTCACTCACCATTCTTGCCATTCCTCTCTACCAGCCACCCTGCTGGCTGCTTGTTGAATCTCACCGCCACCGCTCTGCTGGCCACTTTCTGTGCCAGCCACAGATTTGCCAGGTGTCAGTCACCTTCTGCTGCCGCCTGCCTCTCTACTGTGAACTCTGCACATCAGTCTCTTAGTAATTTTTAGCTCTTAGCAGCCGGGCAGAAACACTGCTCCCTCTTGAGTGATTTCAGCTCTCATCTCCTAGCAGGCCAGGTGGAAACACAGTCCCTATCACAACAGATTTCAGCTCTGACTGAGCATTTAAAATGACAAAGGGGCTCCTGTTTAGCTCTTTCTTTGAAGGGGGGGACAGCTTAAACCAGTACAGGAAGGACCTTTGTGGGAGTGTCCACATCTCCTGGCTGGGAAACCCTAGACTTTGTTGGTGTTCACACTAACCTGGGTGGCGGGTCTCATAGATTGCTTAGATGCAAGTTAGAGCCTACTAACGCTTTGCTGCCCTGCGTGAAGGCCTGGGACTCCTAGACCACTTACCCACTCTGCCTTGATTGCAGGTTAGAGGCTACTAATTGTTTGCTGCTCAAAGCACTAGGTGCAGCTAATTTCCCCTTTTGAACTCACCTGTACAGATACATGACAGTGCAGCAGCATAGCCTCCCTCAGAGAGTGACAGAGAAGGATGGCCATGTATTCTACATGCCATTTTGAGAGATTACGGGTTCCAGAGGTATTTCTCATTTTTGAGTAGGGGAAATACCTCTCATACTAATATAATCTCACAAAATGGGAAAAACATTCTGAAGTGTGATCAGTGTGTGTATTTCATTACACATGACAAACTGTCATTTTAATAGGCAAATGCTAATGAATGGTGATCCACAGCCAACAAGAGTTGCGATCGCCCAATACCTGCAGAGGCGTAGGGAAAGATAGAGGTGATGGCCCACCAGTGTCTAATCCTGTGGACTGGATCCAGCTCATGGGCTGGAATTTGCCCACCCCGCTCTTGCCCTATAAGTATTATATCATTTCACTAGCTCTAAAACCATCCTATACCTATCTAGCAGTTTGCCAAGATGTTGGGGGAATCAAACTTTTAATCCATTTTGTGTTTATAGGATAATCAGTTCTGCTCAGTTAGGATTTCATTTCATTTTACTAAATTTAATTACTTTCCTTACAATGTGCTGTTTAATTTAACATCATATTGACATTTTGCATACTAATTTGCTTTGCTCACAGTAGAGTAATAAGTCTGTGTCAGTAATACCATATGTACAATAAAGACTCATTGTATGTGTTGTGGTGATGTCTTCAAAGAGCAGGTTATTCTATGATGAATGGAATTGTTGCTAAAAATCTTCCTTATTACTGTTCTATGCCATATTTAATTATTCTGTCAGTATAAGAAATGGGAACTTTGTCAATGTTTTCAAGTTTCGTTGCAAATGCTGATGATGCCAAGGGTTAATTTAAAATCAGTTACAAATGCACCAATCATTTGCAGCATTGTTGATTATTTTAAAACTAGGATTCTGCCTGTATCTGGAATGGATATTAAAGAACATATGGCCCTTTCTTAAAGGAGAAAGTCTCCCCAATGTCTGGCCCAATTTTTCCTTCCCTCAGTCTGTTGTGTGCTTGTGTTGCCTTGTTGGGCACTGACAAAAAACATGGCCTCCAGAGAAGCAACTGACTTGAGACTGGATCCTGATGTCCAAAAAAGTATGTTCTTATTCAACAACAAGTTATTCATTTATGTGGTACAGAAGAATAATCAAGTCCAGTGGACAAACTACTGGGGGGAAATTCTATGAGCCTATATTATTCAGAAGTTCACATCACAATGCTCCCTTCTGACCTTCAGATCTATGAAGTATCAGACCAAGCCATCCTAAATGCTTCTACAGTCTATTAAAAATAGCTCAAAACTCAATTTGTTCTCAATCATTTCCAGATGTAATTTACAGTAAGTTAAACTGTCAGACTGTATCTTTGTGTTTGGTGCTAGTCACCAAAATCCCCCTAAACGAAGGTCAAGAAAGCATCGTCAACTCTTTTGCTTCTAGGTAGCATCAGGATTACACCAGTTGTAGATCAGTGTAGTAAAAAACAAGAGTTTCATCCTATAGTTTATGTAGACTTCTAAATAAATCACCATGGCACATGGCAGGCTAGATATTATAATGCTCACCAGTTTCATGGTTAAGTTGAGATTTCCGTTAATGATCCATTCAGAATTTGTGGCAATATCATATCAAACATTTGTTGGTTGTTCACCATTAATCTCTTGAATTCATTTTTTATTTGATAGAACTAATTATAGCATTTTTATAACTACAGCTAGTTGGAAAATGACATTTTTGTTTCATTGACTTTTTTGAAAAATTCTTTTCATTCCAAATCAGAATGAAAAGTCAGCATTCCCTACAAAAAAAAACCACACTGAAAAATATCAATTCAGAACTATCAAAGTGTTTCATTTTGGTAAGATAAAACATTTAAATTAATATAAGTTAAAACTTTATGATAATGATATAAAATATTAAATCACACCAAATTAAATGACAAAGTCAAAACAAAACATTTTATCTTATTGAAATTAAACCTTCTACTATTTTTTAAATTAAATTTTACTTTTTTACCATTGAAAATATTATTGAAATCAACACATTCCCACAAGACATTTTGAGAAATCTGATTTCCCAACAAAAATCTGCTCAGTTAAAAATTGTTCAATCAGCATTAGTTCTAACACTCACAAGACTCATAATAGCTCCCTGCCAAGCCCTTACCCAAAAATTTGAAATGACAGATTAAGTTTGAAAGAGTTAATTATATCTTCTCGACATTCAGCTGATGGCTAGGGGGAAAAATCTATAACAAGCCAAATAGCAACCAAATTCCATTTCTCAAACAATTTGTTATGATCTATTCTATTTGTTTTCTTAGTAGAAACTGACCTTCCCCTTAATACGCCTGAATCCCCATCACTGTTCTCCATATGGGCATATTTCTAAACAAAAGAACATCTCAGTAAAACCTTGGAAACCCCAGAGATGTAATGCAAGTAAAATCTGCTTTAATCAAAATAGCACAAAAACAATCCAGTTCCCATCCATAGACTCAAAACTTGAAAGTAGCTGGAAGTCTGTAAAGCAGTGATGAAAATAATGTATATTCTGCCAGTCTATTTTATAGATGTAATCCTGTGAAAATGGATTGTTTGTCTGAATAAACAAACTTCTAAGAAGAGAGTTCTATTATTTAATATTCAACACATGCAAATGATAAAATGTTAAGCCTGGCATGTGGAGATTTGCTGAGACACCTCACTCACTGGTAGTCTATTTTAGGGTAGTTGGGCTATTGATTTATTGTTTGTGACAGCTTCAGGATTTGAAAGCTTGGAAACTGAAGTCCTCTATATAACTACAAGCTAGGTTAAGCATGGGCACCTGAAGCATCTTCTCTATGAGGGTACGTCTAGACTGCGTTGCTCTTTTGGCATTTCCCGAAATATTGGGAATGCTATTCCAGCATCCCTGTAACCCTCATTCCACGAGGATTAAAGGATTTGTTGGAATAGTGACTTATTTTGAAATTTGGTGCTGTCTACACAGAGCCAATTTCAAAATAAGCTCTTTTGATTGAGACTCAGAATAAGCTACATGATTTGCGTAGCACAAATTGCGTAGCTTATTCTGACAGAAGGGAGTTGTCTAGATGCACCCTGAGTGAGTATGTCAACAAGTCTCCATGAGTATGCAATCCTTGACCTGTGCAGAACAGAAATTTCATTTTCCAACCATCTATAGTTAGAAATAATTGTAACATTTTTTTATCAAGTCCCAAAAATTTCTCTTCTGAGCTAGAGCTGACTTAATTATGTGACAATTTTTTGAAGAAAAAAAGTCTGAAATTATTGACCCTTTTTTGGTTGTTGAAATTCAGTATTTTGACAAAGCGCAAAAAAAAAAAAAAAAAAAGCCGTTTTCTGTCCAATTCTTTTAACATTTAAAGTATGGTATTCATTACTGCTCTGAGAACACAAACACTGAAACATTTTGTTCTTTAATTGAGATGTGTCTGATTAGTAAAAATAATGTTAAAATTTATCTTTAGGAATAAACACATTAATTGAGAATAGTAAGCAAATTTTCAACCTCAGCAAAAACTTCCAAATCAACAAAACATTTTACAGATTGCAAGAACAGAGCCTACCTATGTGCAAGTGAAGTGGCCAATGTGAAGCTAATTCATCTTTATTGCAAGAATGTCTCAAATAGGTAAGTGGCATTTTTATTCCTGGTAACTGTAAATTCATTGTAAAACCTGCCTCTCAACAAAATACACTCAAAGAATTGCATGAAGGCTTTCAAGAATTTAATTCTTTTTCTGGTCCCGATTTGTTTGCAAACTAATCCTGGTGTTCTTCAAACATATTAATTAATTAATTATTAATTATTATTATTTCTAGAAATCCCAACCTTTATTAAGGCTCCATTTCTCTGACTGGGCAATTAAAAATTTTGGAAACAGGATTGTAAGGAACAACAAATGGCAAACACTGAATAACAATTAACAAGCAGGGATGGTTTCTACACCAACATGCTTGTTCACATTCTTGTATGGGCATTGTTTGAAGAATAACCTTTCCCCATGCATGTGAATAATGACTAGATATCTCTGTATGGCTAATAAGTGTCAGAATTACCTTGACTGAACCCATTACTTATGAGGGATCTAAATGAATGTGTATGTTCATCTGTTTCAAGGTAGAGGCCTAGCTCTCCTGTCCTGTGTTTTTCCTCTTTCTCTCTTAATTTCCTGCTCTCCTCTCATTTTCTTATTCTTTGCATTTTTTTAAATCTGAATGGACTTATGTCTATGAAAATAGCAACTTGGGCCCCAACTGTGATTGAGTCATGATTGTATTAGGCATTCTACATGCACATTGGAATATATTAAAGCAGAGGCACAATAGCCCTGTGTCTAAAACCCCAACTCCTGCAGTCAAGCCATTAGCTGAGTTGCTCCAGCATCAGCACAGCAGGAAGAGATGTGCCACAGCTGTTCCAGTCAGTTAGAGGCAGAACCCCACCACTTTTTTCCTGCTTTAAGGGTGAGCAACCTGGAGGAGAAGGCAGAGAAGACAAGTAGTGGGTAGGGAGTATCTCGAAGGCCAAGGAAGAGCAGGGGTGAGAAGAGGCAGAGTGGGGTAGGTGCATGGAGGGGGAGGAGAGGTTGAGTCATGGCAGGGCCTCAGGCAGAGAGGGAAAGCAAAGTAACTGTCTCAATTTTGGTGGCTTCCTCTTTCCTAGGGAGCTTCTAGTGCCCACATAAACCTCCCCAAATGAAAAAGTCATATGGTGCTGTAGCCAGACATGAACCCCATCTTGTTTCCCCCCCCAAAGAGCAAGAGAAAGGCAGTCAGCCTTTGATGCCCTGGGAACGCAGGTGTGCTGCCTGTCCCTGACTCTACCATAAACAGAAACCAGACAGTAAATGGGCTAGCTGACGACCCGGGGCCTCCCGCTGCCCTGATGGCTAGTACCAGTAATTGACACGCCTGCACTGTCCCAGGAGAGGAATCTTCGCCCATCACATACTAGAAGTGCCCATTGTCTGCATTTTCCCAGGTGTGAATTATGCTTTGCACCCTTCGTGGAAACTTGGCATTCAAAGCCATTTTCCTAATTGGCCACTTGAGACCAGGAAGAAGCCTACGTGACCCAAGGGGTATAAAGAGGGTTTAGTAGCCCACCCCATTTGAGCTCCAATCATCTACACCTGCTGGCAGGTATTGATTGTCTCCCGAGGTCTGTGGGACGCCCTACCTCGCCCTCCCAACCTCTTCCCGAGGGATTGAGAGAAAGACGCTGGCCACGCCAAGTCTGGAACGCGTGGGTGAGAATATATACCTGCTATGTGTCTATTTTGCATGCATTTAATAAGAGCTCAGAGAACCAAAAGGGTTTCATGGTACCTGTAAGTGACTTTTGTTTTAAGTGTAATTTCTGTCCTGTCCTTTTGTAGTGGCTGTGTTATCTGTAACACAGCAGTAGCATTTAACAGCTAAGTTTACCCTGTAACAATAAAATAGTAACTATTTAAGCTTTAACCTGACTCCTTCAGTTGCTGTAACAGAACCAAGCACAATTTAAAAGAACTCCAGCCAGTCATAAGGGACAGATCCGTTGGGGCGCCCGTCAACCTCTTCCAGGTTGCCCGCTGCTAAGGACCCCAGTCCTGGCAGTTGAAGTCTCGGGTGTATAAGCTTTCCCTGTAAACTTATTGGGGCGCCCGTCAACCTCTTCCAGGTTGCCCGCTGCTAAGGACCCCGGTCCTGGCAGTTGAAGTCTCGGGTGTATAAGCTCTCCCTGTAAACTTATTGGGGCGCCCGTCAACCTCCTCCAGGTTGCCCACTGCTAAGGGACCCCGGTCCTGGCAGTTGAAGTCTTGGGTGTATAATACACACACACACACCACTCACTGCCCTGACCATCGGCTGACAGGTGCCCATGCTGATAACTTTCTTTGACAGGATAATAAGACTTGTGGATTGGGGGAAGCAGTAGATGTGGTGTATCTTGACCTCAGTAAGGTTGTTGAGACTGTCTCATAAATGAACTAAGGAAATACAACCTAGATAGAGTTAGGTGGGTGCATAACTGGCTGGAAAAGTTATTAGTGGTTCACAGTCAAGCTGGAAGGGCAGATCAAGTGGGGCCGTGAAAGGATCCATTCTGAATCTGGTTCTGTTCATTATCTTCACCAATGATTTAGGTAATGGCATAGAGAGTGCACTTACAAAATTTGCAGAAGATACCAAACTGGGAGGTGTTGTGGAAGTGTATTAGAGGATATGATTAAAAATCAAAATGATCTGGACAACCTTGAGAAATGGTCTGAAATAAACAGGATGAAATTCAATAAAGACAAATGCAAAGTACTCCACTGAGCATGGAACAATCAGTTGCGCACACACAAAATGGGAAATGACTGCCTAGGACAGTGGTCCCCAATGTTTTGGGGCTGTCGTGCGCCCGGGGCGGGGGCTGTGCATGCGCTGTGTGCCCGGGGCCCAGGGCACAAGAATGGTTCAGGCCGGCCCTGGTCACTAGGTGGGCACACATAAATGCCCTGGCGGGTGCCATGGCGCCTGCGGGCACCGCGTTGGGGACCACTGGCCTAGGAAGAAATACTGGGGAAAGGGAGCTGAGGGTCATAGTGGATCACAAGCTTAATATGAGTCAACAGTATAACAGTGTTGATAAATGCCAAGTAGTGTACAATGGAAAACACAATCCCAAGTACACACATAAAATGATGGTGCCTAAATTAGCTGTTATTGCTCAAGAAAGAGATGTTAGTCATTGTGGATAGTTCTCTAAAAACATCCACTTAATATGTTTTGACAGTCAAAAAAGCAAATACGATATTGGGAATAATTAGGACAGGAATAGATTATTAGACAGAAAATATATTGCCTCTGTATAAATCCCTGGTTCATCCAAATCTTGAATCCTTGACTCCTGAGTAACCAGCCTACAATAAAGAGAAAAAAACAAGTGAAGTATGAGACAAGGTGTCATCTTGCCTTGATGCAATGGTCTCAGGATTCATTTCCAAAGGAAATTACTTTGAACTCAGTATCAGCTTCTAAATGGAACGTGTAAAGCCCACTCCAGCTGTCAGAAATGCTTGTTTGGAGTCAAAGGGTGTGTCTAGACTACAGGGTTTTTCAAAAAAAGTAGCCTTTTTTCCAAAAAACTTTAACTGTGTCTAGACTGCAGCCGTGTTCTTTCAAAAGTAAATCGAAAGAACGTGGCAGTTTTTTCAATCGCAGTAAACCTCATTCTACGAGGAATAACGCCTTTTTTTAAAAGTATTCTTTCGAAAAAAAGTGCTATTGAATGCAAACTGTGCTCTTTCGAAAGAGAGCGTCTAGACTTTTTCGAAAAAGTGGCTTGCTTTTTCAAAAAAATCTGCTTGTAGTCTAGACGCTCTCTTTCAAAAGAGGCTTTTTCTTTTGAAAGAGGCTTGTAGTCTAGACGTAGCCAAAGAAGAAATACATAGTGGTAAATCTTTTAGATCAATGCACAGCTCACGAAACAGGGTTGAGTGCTGGGGAGATTTGCTGGACCACTGAGAGAGTATGTCTACGCTGCAGTAAAAAAACCATGGATGGCCTGTGCTAGCTGACTTAGGCTAAGGGCTTGGGCTATAAGACATTTAATTGTAGCTCTAGGACCCTGTGAGGTGGGAGGATCCAGAGCTTGGGCTGCAGCCCAAAACTGTACGTCTACACCACAATTAAACAGCCCAATAGACAGAGCTCCTGAGCCCAAGAGCTCCTGAGCCCAATAAGCTGGCACAGGCCAGCCGCAGATGTTTAATTGCAGTGTAGACATACCCTGAAGGAAAAATCCTCCCTTTCCAGCTCTAATAGATCCCATGTCCAATGAATCTAAGTAGTGGTTGATGCACCAGTCCTGCTCTTACTTTCACCCCCACAGGCTGCCAGGATATACCAAATCACAGTGGAGCAAGTGATTTGTTGAAGCATACAATGGTTGTGAACTTCAATGTCCTGTTCCCGCTTGAGTAATAGGACCAACTTGGCTGCACTGGGTCAAGGACCTTGGCAGCTGCAATGACATTGGAAGGCAAGATTTGTTCCTTAGACACTCAGATATCATGATGATGAGCTTGGGATAGAGGGCGAGAGATGCATGTGATGCAAATAATAATATAAAGCCAATAATCCCCTCTTACTGGATGTCCCTATCCCTCCAGTCTCTGGAGGCCAGAGAAAAGAATGTATGCCTTATTCTCTTTTAGCTCATCTAGTTAAGGTCTGTATTTAGGGAACAGAAGGTCATTGTGTTTGCCTATGATCATTGGGTAAGAGAGGCAGCTGTTACTTCTACAGGGCTTATTATATAATTAGTATAAATACTGCTTGCTACATGATAGACCTTTTGCTTCAATTCCTTGTCACCCTAGTAACATAGGCAGTGTCTGGACTAGGAAAATACCTTGTGTTTAGCAAACTTTTTAGCCAACACATGATTTGCACATTTGAAACACCTCTTGGTAATTAGTGTATAGACAAAGACAATGGTGTTAAAAACATGTTAGCTGCTTGTAGAAACATAGGGTATGTCTACACTAGCCCCCTAGTTCGGACTAGGGAGGCAAATGTAGGCATTCAAAGTTGCAAATGAAGCCGGGATTTAAATATCCCGGGCTTTATTTGCATGTTCCCGTCCGGTCGCCATTTTAAAATCCCCTTAGTCCGAACTAACTGCCCGTGGCTACACGCGGCAGTCAAATGTTAACTCGAACTAAGTCATTAGTTCGAGTTAACTGTTACACCTCGTGGACTTAGTTCGAGTTAATGTTTGACTGCTGCGTGTAGCCGCGGGCAGTTAGTTTGGACTAAGGGGATTTAAAAATGGTGCCCGGACGGGAAGATGCAAATAAAGCCCGGGATATTTAAATCCCAGGCTTCATTTGCAACTTTGAATGCCTACATTAGCCTCCCTAGTTCGAACTAGGGGACTAGTGTTGACATACCCATAGAAAGTAGAGCTGAAAGGAGTCATTCAGTCAATCCCCAACACTGAGGCAGGATTAAGTGTACCTGGACTACCCTGATAGTTCTCATCTGTTCCTAAAAAAAAATGATGGGGATTCCAAAGTCTCCATAAGTAAACTTTCAGTGCTTACCTATATTTATAGTTGGAAAGATTTTCCTAAATCCAGCCTTAAATCTCCCTGGCTGCAAACAAAGCCGATTATTTCTTATGCTACTCCCTATGGATGTGGAGAAGAACTGATTGCCATCCTCTTTAAAATAAACTTGCTTTCAAGGCTGTTCCCCACTTTGGCACTTTGAGTGCAGAAGGCCCATAAAATCTTAAAATATCTTGCCACTAATGGCTTCTGTTTAAAAAGTCCCCAAAGCCACAGATTTCCTGACCTTAGGTGGTATGCTGCCAGCACTCAAATGCAAAACCCCCTTGAAGCCAGGAAGAAGCACTTGAAAACTTCTCCCTGTGGGGTAACCCCAAGCTCTTAACTCTCCCTTAGTAAACCCTCCCTTTGAAAACAAACTGTAACCTCTTAACAGCTGACCTTCAGTTAAGGCACATGGACACAGAATCTTCTGCCTTCTAGGACACAGGAATTAGATTATAGTCTAAAAAAGGTGATTTTATTAACAAAACAAAGAAGATATATTTGGTAATGCATACTTGGTTGCTATGTGTTACAGAACTAAAACATGATTAAAGCACAGAGAATTGCTTCCCTGGGATTCAGTTCCAGTGTACAGAGAGGTTAGCACAGAGGAGTTTAACCAAACTAAAATAAAAGAAAATAACCTCATCGTGTCTAACTAAACATTTCCTGTTCTACTTACATCTGTTGCTCCAAAGTTTAGGTTTCTCTCCGTAGACACGGATATTGCTGGAAAATCCATGCTTCAGTTCTGTTGAGTCCATTTTCTCTCCCAGTTCCTGCTCTGACTCCTATACACAAGGAAGACTAAAGCAGGCAAAAGCTTGTTTCATTTCAAACTTCTCCCATTTTCTTCCCATTGGCTTTGCATTTTTTTTAGGTGAAAGGTCTGAGCAACTGTCCCAGATTAAGGTATCATGAGAGGAGATTTGGGAATAAAATGATAAATTAAACAATAATAAGTCATCAGGCCAAATGGTATTTACCCAGGAGTTCTGAAGGAACTCAAATATGAAATTTCAGAACTACTAACTGTGATTTGTAACCTACCATTTAAACCAGCTTCCATACCAAATTACTGGAGGATTGTTAATGTGATGCCAATTTCTAAGATGGTTTCCAGAAGTGATCCTGGCAATTATTGACCAATAAGCTTGACTTCAGTACCAGGCAAATTGATTCAAACTGTAGTACAGAATAGAATTATCAGACACATTGATAAATAGAATTTGTTGGGAAAAAGTCAATATGGTTTTTGTAACGGGGACTCAAGCCTCACTGATCAACTATAATTCTTTGAGTGGGTCACCAAAGATGTAGAGAAGGGGGATCCAGTGAATATAGTATATTTAGATTTTCAGAAAGGTCCCTCACTAAAGGCTCTTAAGCAAAGTAAGCTGTCATGGGATAAGAGGGAAGATCCTCTCATGGATTATAACTGGTTAAAAGACAGGAAACAAAGATTAGGAATAAATTATCAGTGTTCAGAATGGAGAGTGGTAAATAGTGGTGTCCCCCAAGGGTCTGTACTAGAACCAATCCTCTTTAACATATTCATAAATGATCTGGAAAAAGGGCTAACCAGTGAAGTGGAAAATTTTTCAAATGATACAAAACTACAGAGAACAGTTAAGTCCAAAGCAGACTGCAAAGAGCTACAAAAGGATTTCATAAAACTGGGTGAGTGGGCAACAAAATGGCAGATGAAATTTAATGTTGAAAAATGCAGAGTAATGAACATTGGAAACATAATCCCAACAGGCGAGCCCCAGCCAACTGGGAGGCCTCCATCTTCCACTGCCTGGCAAGAAAACCAACAGAAGAAGCCCCCTCCCTGGCAGAATCCATGGGACAGGGGAAGACTCCCAGTAGCCACTGAAAACAGCAGATGCCATAGGACGGGGCAGTTCTCCCCTCCTCCCTTCCCCCAGCAACTCCTCTTCTTGGCAGAAGCCCCCAGTGGGGAAACTCCCCCGAGCAGACCCTGACCCCTTCCCCATCAGAAGCCATGTGATGCCTAACCCCTCTCTTTGGGAAAAGTGCTGGGCGAGGCAGGAGAACACCTCTCACCTGGTCCTCTGCAGAAGCATGGGGTTGGCAGTGGAAGCTCTAGCATCCAAATCCCCAGTGTGGCCCTGAGACTGGAGGAGTTCCCTGTTATGACCCTGGGACCATGGTGCAGGAACAGAGATTCTCCAGTCTTGGGGCTGCAGTCAGGGAGAGGGAGGACCAAAAGGGATGAGGCTGTGGGCTGGGTTACAGGCAGAAGGAGTCAGGAGGAGCCTCCCACTTGCTCTGGCCCAGGGTCTTGGGACACCTTAATCTACCTCTGCCCTGGATTCTGACAGAAGCCTGGAATGAGCAGGGGATCTGGCAGCCATGCCGGTCCCCTGGGCAAAGTGGGGGGAGGAACGGGGGCATCCTGAGCCCCTGGAAGGGATGGAGCCATCAGGCAGAAGGGATGGGGCTGAGGCTAGGCAGCTCTCAGCACCACCTGGAGTGTGCCATGCTGTCCCCCAACCCCCAGCTCTTAGAGCCGCTTGGAGTGCGCCACATGACACTCTGGAGGCAATTTGAAGGGCCCGGGACTCCGGGTGCTGCCGCTGCTCACACACAAATTTTCTATATAAACCTTAATCTCTAGTTTTAGCACTCCTTCAGGCTTTATGAGATCTTTCACTCTAAATCTCCAATTTCAATTAAAGGCCTATACTCTAGAGATGACCCTGAATCATTCAGAGGTAAAGGTAAACTGCACAAATCTCTAGGCTGTATCTAGTTTAATTAAAGGTAGTGCCAACAACCAAGGTAATTAAAATGAGAAAAGAAATAGGAAGTACTAAAAAAAATGTGAATTGTTAATAAGTATGAAATTCTCCATAGGTAGTTATTTCCATTACATTTCTATAAAAACATTCATCACTTAGTTTCTCTTCACTGTCACCCAAATGTATATGTTTTCTTTGAATTTAAAGACGCTTGTATGAATGTGTTTTAGCACAAGATATGGAATAGTCTTCATCATGATAGGCTGAGAAGAGATGGCTAATTCAACGCTATCTTAATAAACTAGGAAGAAAATCAGACCTGTGTGGGAGAGACACAGAGAACCATCACTACTAGTTCAGTATTTTATATTAGCAGCTCCCATCAGTCCTGACAAACTCATTGCATTTAATGATACTTGGCTTTCATAATACTCACCCAAAAAGTATCTGGTAAAGTCTCAAACAAAAGCTAAGACACGCTGGTTATTAATAGCATGGTGAAATGTATCTACTGACACTGTATGAGGAATTGTGACTAGGTACCAGAAATATGTTTTCAAGTCTGTGGCATCATGGAGTCTTCCACTAGACAGAAGGAAGCCTATTTACTCATCCCTGTCTCTAATGCAAATTAAGTATTTTAGAATCAACACAAAGGAAACTTTGTTTGCATATTAAATCAACAGGAAAAATAGGCTAATGGCCGATGTGAAACCAATCGGGCAGAGCACACTAGAGTCTGAACCCCAAGGAGATCAGCCCAATTTTGTAAATTAAGACAATACACTTGGGGAACTATAAGAAGAAGGACATTTTGTTGGGCATTCCACTGAGGAATACCATTGGCGGATGAGATGGGATCATGAAAAATCTAAATCCTGGTTATGACAAAAAACAAGAAGTTCTGCAGCAAAGCTTAGATGAGAGACAAAGACTGTGGCCTTTAATTTTCAGTTTCTAAGAAGTGTGTTATATTTTTATTAGGGCTGTCAAGCGATTAAAAAATTTAACCTCGATTAATCACGCGATTAAAAAATGTAATTGCGCGATTAATTGCATGCGCCTCCTCTTTGAAACGCCGCAGCAGCATTTCAATGGGGCAATGCTGCATGGAGCCTGGGACCAGCTGGGACTCCAGCTGATCCACAGCTCCGCTGTCGCAAAGCCCTTTTGATGCACCGGAGCAGCACTTCAAAGGGGCTTTGCAATGCAGAGCTGGGGATCAGGTGGGCACCATTTTGGCACTTTAAAGGGGCAGTGCATTAGGAGCCTGGGATCAGCTGGGGAGCAGCACTTCAAAGGGGCAGTGCATCATTAACACCTGCAATTAACGCGTTAAAAAAATTAAGGCATTAATCCTGTCCTGTGTTAATCGCAGGCGTTAATGAAGGTCAATTGACAGCCCTTAATTTTTTTTTATTTTTAAACATTTCTGTTTCCACTATTCTTACTCAGTACACACATGACTCTGTTCTTTGTTAATAAAATTATAGCTGTTTTTGCTATAAATAGACTAGTGCCATGTTGTCAAAAAGGGCCTGATTTTGAGTAGTATCCATCCAGCTGGTGTGCACATGATCTCTTTTGGGGGGACAGTTTACCTGGTAATTACCATGAGTGTCCAGGGGATGAACACTACAGGAAGAGTATTTGGGAATTGGGGTAGACTTAAGGTTAACCTGCAAAGCCAAGTAGACTGGCAGAATCTCCAGAGGTTAGAAGGCTGGTGCTTTCTGTATACAGAAGCTGATACCCAACTACTACAAGATGGGCCCGTACATTAGAGGCAGGGGAATAACAGAGTAACCCACAAACATGGGCACCACAAAAAAGCATCATTGTATGTATATACTGATAGCTGATCTCTTTTGTACAGTAGGAAACATAAGAACATAAAAACGGCCATACTGGGTCAGCCCAAGGTCCATCTAGCCCAGTGTCCTGTCTTCCAACAGTGGCCAATGCTGGGGGCCCCAGAGGGAATGAACAGAGCAGGTAATAATCAAGTGAGCCATACCTTATGCCCATATGCAGCTTCTGACAAGCAGAAACTAGGGACATCCCTGCCCATCCTGGCTAATGGCCATTGATGGATTTATACACTATAAATTTATCTAGCTCTATTTTGAACCCTGTTATATTCTTGGTCTTCACAACATCCTCTGGCAAGGAGTTCCACGGGTTCACTGAATGTTGTGTGAAGAAGTACTTCCTTTTGTTTGTTTTAAACCTGCTACCTATTAATTTTATTTGGTGACCCCTAGTTCTTGTGTTATGGGAAGAAGTAAGACATGTAGCTATCGATGCCTATGTGTAACCTTAATTTATCTGGCATGCTTGGACAGTTACATGGTATATTTATAAAACTTGCTTACTTTTGTGTAAAATCTATGTCTTTTATCTGAAGATCTCAATATCTTAAACAATAAGCAACTAAATCTAACCCCATGTAAGCATATCATTAATAAACATAATGAAGGGATACTAATAGTAGCATTCACATTTAATACTAAACAAAAGCAAAGACCAGAAGTGAACAATTCCTACCTTCTCAAAGGACCTATTCATGTATCAGTGTATTCTATGAGTATGCATTTAGAAATCATCCATCACAATATTAATTAAAGCAATTACATTTATCTAGAAGGAACAGTCATTTTCCACATATACAGCTTAGAAAAATACGGTCATTATTATTCACACACACCACAAAGTATAAGCTATCCTTTATCTAGGATTCACAGAATTAGATTTGTATCTTTTTATAATTTTGACAGATGATTTATTTTTAAACATTTGTTTTCTATTTTGATCAATTTAAATTTTAATGGTTACATGAAAAGATGGAGCTAACACATTTTTTAAAAAATTGTATCTATTTTATGTGGTGGTTTCAGACAATTGGGATGGTCAGACAAAAATCATTTAATAGAAGCAGATGTTGATATTTTTAAAAGTTTTAACATGTCAAACAAAATGTCGACATCATGTCAAAATATATGAAAATATCCTTAAATAAAACTTGAATAGGTTCTCAAGCAGTCTTTTTCTTACTTTGCCTAACTGTAAATTTTTCTTATTATCTAAGGAAACATTTTTTCACCGATTAGGTAAAAATCTAATCCAAGCATATCTGTATTCCATAAAAAGGCAAAATTGGCATTGATTTACACCAATTTGTATTGACTACATGATTAGTAGACAAGGGGCCACTCTGCAGAGTTGCAGCAGGGGTAGCTCCCAGAGCTGGCTGGAGCTGAGACTGAGCTGGAGCTGGGACTGAGCCACCAGGCTCTTACTACATTTAAAATGGAGAGGCACAGCATCCCAGACCAGCATTAGCCAGGACCGTTCAGTCCTGGCTCACGCCGAGTCCAGCAGTCCCTGTTCACGGCAGCCAGAGCTGTCCACGGGCAGGGGCTGCTGCTGAAGTACCGCCTGCACATGGCTAGCCCTGGCTGTGGTGAATAGAGGCAGCTGGGGGTGAGGCAGCATCGTGGAGATGGTGCTGGAGGGAACTGGCTTGGCTCCTCCCAGCACTGGCTCCTGTCCCCCCACCTTGTTGCCTCTCATACAGAGGCAGCAAGTGGGGGGGAAGCAAGTAGTTGAGTAGTCAACTATTCACTAACATCCCTACTGGCAAAGACAGGATTTGTCACTTTATGCCCATAATTTGTCCTTTTTGCTCTCAGCATGCTTCTACTCCTTTCATTCTGAATCTATCCGTGAACATTAAGTTGACAATAGTCTGAATCCAAAATGAATGAATGCTAATGCTTTACACAGTTTATAAAAATAACATGGGCTAAATTCAGAGGTGATAGGTAAACTATAACTTAGCGTCTCTTGTGTGACAGTCTGAACTCCTGTGTTCACGCCTTTTACAAGAGTATGATATATTTTGTATAAAGTATGCCTGTGAGGTAGCACTTAAAAACACATAATTTACTGATCCTAATTGTCCTGGTAAAATATGTGTAGCAACATTGCATTCAAAGTTTTAGGATTCTTCTGTGTGGTAATACTAAACTTATTCCAAGTCTGGTGGGAGCAGCTAGAAACCAGTTACCCAGAGACAAAAAACTAACAAATGCCCCCAGGTGTCAGCAAACTCAAATGGACCATCACCCAGTTAACTGGCCATTCCTTGGCAGGAAAGAGGATGTGGGTGATGATCTATATCTTGACAAAGAAACAGGTTAGGGTTCCCATCCTTACTGACTTTCTGTCTCCAGAACTTCAGCTGGTGATGATTCTCAAAGAAGAGAAATTTTTATAAGAGAAGAAAGGAGGCACTCCAGATTATCTTTCCCTCCTTTTCTACCCATAACATTGAGAACTCTTGAAGAACAAAAGTATCATTGGACTGGGTGAAGGAGCCTGACTGAAAGAAATTCAGCGCGAAAGATTTCTGAAACATTTGGTGAGAGAGACCTCCATTCTGAATTCGCTTAGCTTGTTAAATTAGGTAGTAATTGCATTTTTACTTTTATTTTCTTGTAACTAATTCTGACTATTATGCCTCATTATTTGTAGTCACTTAAAATCTATCTTCTGGTAATTACTTGTTACCTAATATTTTTTCTAAACCAGGGTGTTTGGGAAACTCCATTTGGGATGACAGTTGTTTAGTTGAATGAGTTGTTCTAAGACCACTTCTACCCTGGTGTCCAGAAAGAACAGACAAGTCTTCCTATAGTTCTCATAGAGCTGCTCAGCTTTCAGTAGTAATAAGCATTTGGAATAGGCCCTCATGTGAGTCTCCTGTGAGTGAGTGCAGTGCAGATGCAGGACATCATTACCTCTCACGAGTCATTGTGGAAAGAGGCTGCTGTCACTTGTGGTAGAAGTGAGAGCAATAGTTTGATTTAACTCTGCAGTGAAAACCTACCAAAGGGGGTATCTGTTAGCTACATGTTCCATGGCTATTCATGGAACAGGGATGTGTAGCTTATACATCACCCCTTGCTCAGTAATGTCTCAAAGGTCAGAATTTAGCCCTTAGTGTTTCATTCCTTGAATTAATGTCATCAGTCAGAATTTATAAATGGATGTAAAGGGAGCAGAGGCATACTTTATATAATCAATTTGGAGTCTGGCCTTAGTTCTTACACAGGCAAAACTTTCACTAGCTCCGTGATTATGTTTTTATATAGAACTCTACATACACAGTGCCATCCCACAAAATAGCACATTACTTGGCATTGTGGAAGCAGGGAAAGGAAAAAGGGAATTTGTGTACAGCCATCTCTCTTATTTGTTAGCAATAAAGCAAGACTCAGGCTAACCCTGAGGCCTTGCAACGCGAGAACGAGAATTGCAAGAGACACTTTCTTCGCCTCGCTCTAAAAAATTAGGATGGAATGCTGGTTCCAGCGGGAACCTTGAGATAAGGTAGCATCTCAAGGGAATTGTGTGGGCAGACAGATAATTTCTAGTCGTTGTTGTATGTAATGGGAAGGTATATATATTGTCCTTTATACTGCTTGTATTTGAAGATCTGCTTAGGAAGGGGGACCCCCTCCCCCCCTCCCCTTCCGTCTGACTGCAGCCTTCCCTTGCAATTACTCGAAAAATAAACTGTCTCTGACTTGTTGCTTATCAAACGCAGAGTGAGGACTTTGTTTTCTTCCACAGCATCCTCAGTTGCTGTTTGTACAGACCTGAAGGGTTTTGTAATTTCATAGCATTCAGTGATGAATTGGCCATGGTTAGTGGAGGGAATAATTATAACCCAGAATAGCAGAAGATGCCGCATTTCATAAGACAGAGCATTTTAAATTTGTCACTGGAATATTTATTCAGTGTCTGATGTCAGAATAAGGATTGATATCACATCCTACACTATCAATGTCGCCCTTGAAAAGAGTAGCAAAACACAAATGAACTGACTGTCCTGCAGATCTGTATGGAGGAACAGGTGCATAGTATTATCCCTTCAATGTGTTTTGAAAAGTAAAACTAAGAGTTCCAGGGAAAAAGAGATCATCTATATTTATAATACAAACCTGCAGCCCCATAAGCAGCCTAGTGCTTATTGCTCCAGCATACCTGTAAATAAAAATATTAGGCAGTTTCATAATTTGTGACAGAAAAAAAAATGAAATTGTTTCCTATGAGTCTTAGCCTTGTGCGTTGATAGGGATACATGGCATGAAACAGCAAAAGGAACCTAATAAAAATACTAATGGCTCTGAAAACAAATGATAATTGTTCTAGGGCTTCTATTTCAGTTCTGTGTTGTTTCTGGTGTAGGACCAAACCTCATTCCCATTACATTGGCAAAACAAGAAATTAATGACTAAGGAATAGTTTTTTGAGCTGCTTTGATGAAAACAAATAAACCAAAAGCCCATCTTTTCATCAATGAAAATTTAATAGGACATGTAGCCATATACCAAAGCTATTTCCACTAATAAATACAACATGTGCAGCAGATCTTCCTTTTGTTTTATTGAGGAACAATTAGGAATGCTATCGTTAGATTATTTCAGCAAATAAAACTTCTTTCTCTGATTTTATCAGATGTAAGAGGTGTAGCCTATAAGCCTAATCTGGCCTGCAAACTGATATATGTATAAACGTTTTACTGTTTCTATTCTATTTTAGCAGTAATGTAAGGACCTACCAGGATCTTATTCTGTAAGAAGTTAGCTTTGGCAGTAAGTTAATCATAAATAAGACATAGTAGATATTATATTTTTAAATAAGGTATTAAAGAATTAAACATTAAACATATAGAATTATAACTAGATATTAGAATGTGCTGGATCTAGCTCTTCAGGCTGGAACAGGTCATACCACAAAGCCATCACGCTGACACCGACAAACCAATATGCAGATGTAAAATGCAGCATGCAGACATTCTATGTCCTGACAATAGAATTATCATACATGGCATCTGATGACAATCTCATCACTGGCAGCATTATGACATGATTATTTGAGTTTTATATCAATAGGCCCTAAAATACTCTGACTTGCAAGGGCAAACATCCTGCTTTCCCAGGAAGGTAAGAATGATGGGCGACATGTGGTTCTTTGAATTTCAGTCAAAAATACCCATGTTCACAAGGACACAACATGACAACTCATGCATATTTAAAGAGGTGTTTTAATTTAATTCTCCAATCAAACATGAGCACCCACAAATATCTTAGGGTATGGAAATCTGGTTTTGGCTTTGAGGGCTGGATTAGAGATGACATAAGGCCTATAAACTCACACGACCAATAATGTGGAGCACGTTCGTGATCGTCATTTTTACTCTTTCTTTACTTTCTTTCTAAACTTTCATTATAAGTACTATCTAAGTCTTCAGTTTCCTATATGATCATAATTTCTCGTCTCTCTCTGAGATCCCTGCTCCACCAGCGGAGTGAAGCTTGACTTCCAACTCTCCAAGGTCATCAGGAGGGCATGAGTATGGTGTTATACTAGGTAATCACAATTGTATACTTAGGCTATATTCATGTTACCACCTGGTTGTTCGAATCAATTTATGTAGTTATTGCCTTAAGCCTTTCACTATGTATACTTTTAATACATATTGCAATAAAAGTTGATTTGAGTTTTACCAGACACTGTGTGGGCGTGGTTGTTGTGGTTGCCGAAACCCCCCTACCGATTTAGAACTCAGTAGCTTTTAACTTTTGTGACTGGGGTGGCAGACAAATCTAGCAAACTTTCTGGTCAGATTGGAGTTTAAAAATCCAAATTATATTCCAAAACTCCCTGGTTAATAGAGGTAAAATTTCTTGGGAAACGTATAGCATATATTTCCTGTGCACCATGATGACTGAATAGAAACTGCAGCAACTCCATTCATGGAGTGACAGCAAAGAACTCCAAATATTTATGAACATTCTCCTTTGACCAAGTTTGTGCCCCTTTTGATTCAGAGTCCTGGAACATTTGCATGAATGGAGATTTGTTCATTCAGCATCTATGGAAAATTCCTTTGTGGCCCATTAACAAAATTAACCGCACTTGGGATGGTTTGTAGAGTAAGTTACTTCGTGGGTGGAGGAAGTGTGACAGAATCTCACCTTTTGTGACTACATGGCATTAATTTGGGGCTGATTGGTGCCTTCGCATATTCCTGAGTGTGGGGTAGTGCAGAAACTGTATGAGTAATAGTCATTTTGGGAAGCACTAGTCTCTCTCTGATTACTCCAGAGATGGTAATTTGCTGCTGGCCTATGCCACTGTCAAACTTAAAGCTAGTACAGCTTTGCTGATTGGTGTATTGATAGATAGAGTCAGGACTTTCCCTATTCCCTGGCCAATCTTCATCCCCCTACCCTGGGGTTAGTACATCCATGGGTGCTGAAAGAGTTCTTACTAATTACTATGCCTCTGTACGGGTATATTGTCCAAGTTACTATTTAGTCCCTTACGATTAAACAAAATTTGTTTTAGGCAAAAGTAGTTTATATAAAGGTTAGGTTATGCCTCCAGAGAACAGAAACAATATTACGAGATTTAGGTGATTAGTCACACAGCTCAAACATCAATTTGTGAATGTTAAATATCCAAAGCAAAAAGTTGGTGAGCAACTTCAAGACTGAAATAAAATTGGTTAGTCTTGAATACCAAACAAATCTGTAAAACTGCTTTGTTTGTGGACAATTTGCAAGACGGCATGCATTTTTCTTTGTGAGATGTTCACACAGTTAATTCATTAGCTGCTATTCTTTTGGAAGATCATATTTTCTAATAAATGCTCTATACGGTATGTATTGCTTGATTGACAGTTCCCTTATTTTTCCTTGGGAAGATGAGTTCTAAGAAACAGAATAACTTTTCTTGGCTGGTTTCATCTAAAGGGGTCCAGATTTCACTATGAGTTCAAAGTAATGACCCAAAGACACAGCACACACACTTTGCTTTCTCCCTGAGGGTGTGTGCACCCTCCATCCATGCTAGCTGAAACATGGGCCTCAGGCCAAGGGGTATTTAACTAAGTGAATGATCTGGGCTTGGGCTGCAGTATGAGCTCTGGGACCTTTGCACCTCATAGGGTCCTATAGCCTGGACTCCAGTCTGAATGTAAACATCTACGCTGTAATTAAGAAGTCCCTTAACCCATGTCAGCTGGCACAGGCCAGCCACGGGGTTTTAACTGCAGCATAGACATACACTATAAGTCCTCCAACATCCAGCACTCAGGCCAAGTGGGGAAAGGAGAATCCAAATTTCACAAGCTTTTCTTAAAACTGCAGCTTTCATTTTCTCTCTCAGTAAATGGAGATTAATTTGAATGCATGAGCCCTCATGGAAAAGTTTACAAATAATTCTAATTAACTGAAAAGTATTACATATAACTCACAGTGATTTTGATGGGCCATACACTCAGTTCATCAGAGTACAGTATAGTGTTCTCTGGAGCTTCCAAAAAGTCAATGTAATAGTCCTTTCTATCTTTTACTATGAGATACAGGAAAGGTGAGAGAGAAAGAAAGAGAGACTGAGACTTTGGACTAATAACCTAATGCCAGTGTTGTGACTGTTATATTTTTCAGTATGATTCTTGTGACTTGTTGGTAATAACATGAACTGAACAAGAAATAAGGCTGCTTTGGGTCTATTAATAAAAAACAAGTATGTATGTAAGCCCAGATTTATCAAAGTATTTGGGCATTGCTGTACCCAGTTGCTGCTCATTAAGCGTGCATCTATACTGCAACCATAGCTCAAAATAAGCTACGCAATTTGAGCTACACAAATTGCATACCTTATTTCAAGTCGATTTCAAGATAGCTTATTTTGTAATTTGGTGCTGTCTACACAGAGCCAAATTAAATAACCCACTATTCCAAAACGTCCTTTATTCCTCATGGAACAAGATTTACAGGGATCTTGGAATAGCAAGGCCATTATATTTTGAAATAACGGGTGCGCTGTTAAGACACAGGATAGCTATCTCGGGATACTTCTGGTTTCTATAGTTCTGAGTCTTCTTATTTACACCAGTGTACGAGAAATAACTAAATGAAGCCAAGGTAGTTACCATTTCATTGTTACACTAGTGTAAAATTAATGTAAGGGAAAAAAGAATCATACTGTATGTTTAGAATGCTATGCGAATCACTACCCTGATAGCTTTTGCAAAGTATGTATAAACATTCCACATCCAATTTTCTTATCTATATTAGTAGATTTATTTTTAAAGGTAACTATCTGCATTTGTAAATATATAGATGTTCTCATCTGGGAGAAGGGTTGAAATGTCTCCATGTGCTGCAGAGGTATATGGTACGTAGGCGGCAATTTTCTACAAACGTTTTTATCAGGCAATTTTCAAACAGCTTGAATTAAGGATTTTCTTACCTAGTGAAAGAAGAACAATAGAGTTATTAAAGCTATTAAAAGATAATAGCTGATAGGTACAGAGCTGGAGGAGGCTGGGAAAGAGGGAGACTAATGTTTCTGGTTCAAGTAAATGAAAGCTTAATCCTTCAAAGTGCTTAGTGTAACCCTTCTGGCAGGTGGAGCCAGCATCTGCCAGGTCTGGGTTCAATATCTAAGGGTTCCTTTCCATCGATTCAGAACAAAACCAGCTTGAGCCCTCATCCAGTAACCTGGAAAATTCACACACCACCCTTGGGCACCTCTGAGAGGCAACACTTCCCCACCTGCAATCACAGAGTCTGAGTGTAGAAAAGAAATTTTTAACAGAGAGAGGGAAGTAACTTGGCATTCATTTGGGAAAATACCACAAACAGGATTCATAAACATAAACCATGAGTAAAAGTCCCACCCTAAGTTGCATGGGCAGTGTCCTTTTCTTCTCAAAACCAAGGAGTCCAGTGACACCTTAAAGAGTAACAAGTTTATGAGGGCCCTTGCCACAATGGGCCCCAGGGCAAGGTGTGGGGGGGGACAGCTCCACACCCCCAGAAGAGGCAGGGCTGAGGGCACTCAGTCCTTAGCACTACCTGGGCTACTAGGGTTGCCAGATGGTTTCAACAAAAATACCGGACACACTTGACATTACATCACAATCTACATTACATCTTCTTTAGAAAATACTGGACATTTCTATTTTCTCATTTATATTTTCTCAATTTGTTTCCCGAACAGCAAGCTCAAATACTGGACCGTCCGGTTCAAAACTGGACACCTGGCAACCCTATGGGCTACAGTGCTGTTTCCCTCTAGCCATGTGCCGTGTCCCTCATTGTTCTTGCTGAAACAGACTAAAACAGCTATCTCTCTGAAATGTTTCCTCTCAGGTTCTTCAGTCCAGCAATCTAAATGTCCCCTTCTCATGTCCAAGCCTTCTCTCCACCCCATTCACAGTTGCTTTCCCTGGTCAGTCCAGACCCAGAGTTCAGTGGGACTGTTCTCCACTGCTGCCCACTGGTTACATCTCTCGGCCACTATCCTGCCGGCTGTCAGCATTCACAGCCATCCAGCTCTTGGCTGTGACTTCTCTCCATCAGTCTCAAATGACTTCAGCTCCCAGTGATTTCAAGTCTTAGCAGGCAGGGCAAAGAAACACAGCTCCACCACAATTAACGTAAGAACGAGACTCTTAATGATGCCTATTTAGCTCTGTTCTTTGAAGGTGGAAGGAACAGGTCAAACCAGTCCAGGCAGGGGAAAGTATTTAGCCTTCTGATCAGAATGACTTTCTCTCGCTCGCCCCCTCTACTCTCAAAGAGCTCTGAAAGTCAAGCCCCTGCTTAGCAAGGTTCTTTCTGCTGTGATCTCCCTTTTTTGGAACAGATTCAGCATTGTCCTGCTTTTCTGCATTCCCACACAAATTATAAACATTGGTAACCATATTTCAGCTATCCCTGCATTTAATACAAACATAGGTGGTGCTGGGTCACAAATTAAGTTGATTACAATTACGCTGACCATACATTCTGATTTTTCCGGGACAGTCCCGAATTAAAATACTCTGTCCCAGTGCCCCATCAAGTAGTGAAATGTCCCAGAAATCCCTGCTGGACATTTCGCTACTTGATGGGGACACCAGCTTGCGGGAAGAAGCGACCAAGAAATGGCTCCATGACATTGCTCCTCACATGGCAGAGCAGCCTTCATCCCCCACCAGGGCACGTAGGCCGCTCCATTGGAGCTTTGCCACCAAGCAGCAGGGTGGCTTCCAGTGGCGTGTGGCCCCTCCCTCCACCCACAGGACCACCTCTGACATGCGGGGTCCCAGTCCAGCAACACCACCTCTTCCTCCTCCTCCAGGCAGCTTGTTAGTACAGCGGCTGCCACCACCACTACTGGGGGCTAGGCAGGTCTAAGGCAAAACCCAGCGGAGCTGCTCTCAGACCTCCATGCCATGGAGCCCCCGCAGGAACTGCATAGAGCCCGGCTGGGGTGCCACAGGGCGGGCGCGCTCGGGCTCGGCAGGTGCCAGGACTGGGGCAGAGGCCGCAGTGCTATTTTTAGGACTGCAGTCCAGGTCCCTGTGGGCAGCCCTGGCTCCAGCTGCAGTCAAGCGGCAGCTGCATGAGGTGTGTTCCAGCTGGGGCAGCCTCACTGGCACATGCCTCGTGTGGCTGCCGCTTGACTCCAGCTGGAGCTGGGGCCACCTGCAGTGACCGGGACTGCAGTACTAAAAATAGCAGTGCGGGCGGCCTCTGCTCCAGTCCCAGCATGTGGTCTCACCCCCGGGAGGAGCTGGGGCTGGGGCTGTTGGGGCTTTGGGGGCCGGACCATGGGACTAAAAATAGCACCACAGCCCCTGCTCCAGCCCCCACAAACTGCTTTCCACATTGAAGGCAGAAGGTGAGGGAAGGGGCAGGGGGACTTCTTGTGTCTGGGGGTGTGGCTAACGAGGGTCGGGGTGTGACTAACAGGGTCAGGGGGGCATGGCTAATGTGTCCCTAATTTTGGTTCAGAAAATATGGTCACCATATTACAATGAGCAAAATACAATTCCATTTGCTATACATCTAACAAATCTAAGCAATGCAGGAGCATACTGTATTTACATAGATATACCAGGGTCTCTTCCACCTTTCCAGATAGCTCTAAGAGAAGCATTCTCACAAACCCTGCTTACATGAGCTTTCTCACTTTCCATTTATTTCAATACGTGTTGAAAGAGTTGAGCCCCTTCTAGGGCTCTCTGACACTTTGTTATAGAATAGGATAGTTGTGGTTTTTCTGTTCTGATCATTAAAATGACATCAGTATGAAGACAACTAGAGACTTGACTGGTAGTTTGACTGGGCTCTAAGTCATCTCCGTGTTAATGGAACAGCCACAGGGTCATTGGCACAAGGGCACCATTCAGGGAGGGAAGAGGAAGGCTGAAGCACCCCCACCTAACTTTTACACATCGAGCTGGGCCAATATGGATTACTCCTCTGTCTCCAGCCCTCACCAGTCTGGAGCAGCCAGAAGGGCACGCTTGAGTGGGCTCTGACTTCAGGTGGGTGAGCAAGAATGGGGGAAGGGCAGGACAGGAGTGATGGAGGGATAAGTTTTGATCTTGTTCCCTGGTCAGAGTGCCAGGGCAGAGTGGGGAAAGCCCCGGCCCCCCAGCCCTGCTTCTCAGCCGAGTAAGGCTAGCCCTGGTGCCCTGACCCCACTCCCCAGCCAGATCACTGGGGTGGAGCGGGGAAAGCCCTGACCCCACTCTCCAGCTGGAGTGAGGTAAATCCCAACCCTGCTCCCCGACTAAGTGCCATCGCTGGAGTGGAGCGGGGCAAGCCCCAAACCTGTTCCCCAGCTGGAGCACCAGGTGAGCTGGCAGGTGGGCCTGCATAAAAAGTGGGTGGGCCACGGTCCACTCAAGCCCACTCTTGACTACGTCCCTGGCCAGGAGCAAGAGCAATGAATGCTGCTTGGGTCACTCACTCCTCTCCCTCCCCTCGCATCAACCAGGAGCTATGTGGGTCACTCTTGCCCTTCCTCCTCTCCCTGGGCTGGCTATATTTTGTTCAGCCAGTAGGAATGCAGAGGTGTGTCTGGCAGAGCCAATAGCAGGGCTGGGTGCTTCTGCAGCACTTTTTTCAAATTCATATTCCTGAAACAAACAGGCTCAGGGTGAGAGTTGGAGGGAAGGAAGTTCTGGGATTGGGTCAGAAGATGCTTGCTGCAGATTTCATCAGGATCTGCCATTCACCTTCGCATGGTGACATTTCTAAAGGCAGGAGCAAGCCCTTTGTGACACCAGTAGACACAGAGCTGCTCAGGCAGAGGAAAGGGCTACTGCCCCAGTCACATTCAGGGGATAATTGTCCCCACAGACAACCCAGCTTTGGAAATTTCAGACTGCAAGATGGAGTGCTACAGAATGACCACCTGAGATCTTTCCCTGCTCTCAAGAAAGAGGCATGTGCTATTACACCACAAATATTTTTTTAAATTGCCATTAAAACTTTCCCATTTATTCTAAAATTTAGTACCACTTGCCTGTGAGAATATTTCCTTTGCCTGCAATGGGTTTTGGTTAAGGTTAACAGAAAGGGGCCTATAGGTTGTTACACATAAATGCTTATTCCTCTGTGAATGCCTTGATCTTACCAAATATCCCCAGGGTTGCACTCTTCCAAGACCTTTTTCCTAGAACGCCTTTTGAGGAGCTGCTGCTCCTTTACATGTGCAGATGCAGATAGAAACAACTGTTGCCTTTAAGCAGCCATTTTATAGCTGTGTTCTACTGTGCTGAATCTCCTCTTCCAACTGGTGGTGGGTAATCTTAGCTCCTCTTTACTTGCTCTTTAATAGTTCTGTGGGTGGATTTCTCAAACATTTAGTACTATCCGTGAATTTCATTGAAGTGAGGTTTACTTTCTGAAATCGTTCAAACTTAATGCTTTGTATTTATCATAATTATTCCTATAAAACCTTGATTGCATATAAATGCAAACCAATCTGAACAATTTGTAATCCATAATATATTACAGATCCATGCTTCTAATACTCATCATTTAATTACACTCTATAGAGTGACCTTTTATGAGATTTTTCAAAGTTTGGTACCTCCGCCCCTTTTGAGTCATCATTAAATTCACACACACACCTTCATTTGTTAATTAATGCACATACATTGTCTCAAATACTACTTTCTCCCTTGACAAACTTTTAAATATTAACCTTCACCCCTGTCATTTAGCATCAGGTCATTTATGTTAGTGGTGAAAGATTAAGTTATAATGCATAAGATGAAAAATTCTTTCACAATGAATTAGGTTGTCATGGGATAAGAGGGAAAATCCTTTCATGGACTGAGAACTGGTTAAAAGACAGGAAACAAAGGGTAGGAATAAATGGTGAATTTTCAGACTGGAGAGGGGTAACTAGTGGTATTCCCCAAGGGTCAGTCCTAGGACCAATCCTAATCAATTTATTCATAAATAATCTAGAGAAAGGGGTAAGCAGTGAGGTGGCAAAGTTTGTGGACGATACTAAACTGTTCAAGATAGTCAAGACCAAAGCAGACTGTGAAGAACTTCAAAAAGATCTCACCAAACTGCGTGATTGGGCAACAAAATGGCAAATGAAATTTAATGTGGATAAGTGTAAAGTAATGCACATTGGAAAAAATAACCCCAACTATACATACAATATGATTGAGGCTAATTTAGCTACAACTAATCACAAAAGAGATCTTGGAGTTATCATGGATAGTTATCTGAAAACATCCACACAGTATACAACGGCAGTCAAAAAAGCAAATAGGGTGTTAGGAATGATTAAAAAAGGGATAGAAAATAAGACAAGGAATATCTTACTGCCCCTGTATAAAACTATGGTACACCCACATCTTGAATACTGTGTGCTGATGTGGTCTCCTCACCTCAAAAAAGATATTTTAACATTAGAAAAGGTTCAGAAAAGGTCAACTAAAATGATTAGGGGTTTGGAACGGGTCCCATATGAGGAAAGGCTAAAGAGACTGGAACTTTTCAGTTTAGAAAAGAGGAGACTAAGGGGGGATATGATAGAGGTATATAAAATCATGAGTGGTGTGGAGAGGGTGAATAAAGAAAAGTTATTTGCGTGTTCCCATAATATAAGAACTAGAGGACACCAAATGAAATTAATGGGTAGCAGGTTTAAAACTAATAAAAGTAAGTTCTTCTTCACACCGCGCATAGTCAACCTGTGGAACTCCTTGCCAGAGAAGGCTGTGAAGGCTAGGACTATAACAGAGTTTAAAAATGAGCTAGATAAATTCATGGAGGTTAGGTCCATAAAAAGCCAGGGGGTAAGAAATGGTGTCCCTGGCCTCTGTTTGTCAAAGGCTGGAGATGGATGGCAGGACACAAATCGCTTGATCATTGTCTTCGGTCCACCCCCTCTGGGGCACCTGGCACTGGCCACTGTCGGCAGATAGGATACTGAGCTAGATGGACCTTTGGTCTGACCCAGTATGGCCATTCTTATGTTCTTATGTTAAAGATCTCTAAAAATATCATGCCCAAGAATAATCTAGAGATCATGCAGCCATTTTGCTAGCCCTGTTTATGACAGAAACCGCTTCAAGCCAGTGGGTGCACCCCGACATCCTTAGTTATAGCATCTTAACTTTTTTTTAAACTAAGTTATAAAATCATATGCTACAAAATAGATTCCAAAACTTTTTGAAAAGGCTATATATCTGACTGAAAATAGTTCTTTTAGACCAAGATTCCGAGGCAGTGTTTGAAACTCAAACATTGAAACACCACGACATTAATTAGTTAAAAAATTGTAGAACCGATTTTTTGTTCAGTATCTATACTTAGATAAACCGAGAAAGCAAAGCACAGCCAGGCTGCAAGAGTAATGCTGCAGAATAGAAAACCCTACAAATATTGCTTAAATTATACTTAAAACTTTCCAATTTTTTCCAGCTCTCTAATTTTGTAGTGAATGGTAATATCCCAGTGTGGCCATTTAGTCTACCATTTAGATTCACCTGTCAGTGGGAGCCTTTCCTTTGCCAACCATGGGCTTTGGGTCAGTCCATAGTCTGTGGCAGAGAAATACTTATTCCTCTATGAATGCCTAGATTTTACCAAATCTCCCCAGTGTGGGGTTGCACTTTCTAGGACCTTTTCCCCAGATACCTTTTGAGGAACTGCTGCCCTTCAACTGCTACCAGCAATCAGCCATTTTGCATCTTTCTACTGTAGCTCCTCTTCCAGCTGATAAATATTCTTATCTCCTGTTGAACTTACTGCTTAACATTTCTGAGAGTGGCAGAGTCTCACAAATTGGAGTACCATCAGTGAATTATATGAAAGTGATGTTTACTCCCTCAAATCCTTATGACAACACACCAGAAACCTCCTTCCAACTTAATCCTTTGTATTTATCATTACTATTTGTATAAATCCTTCAGTGAGCATAAACCTAAATCAATCTGTATGTATGATTTGGCTGTCAAAATGTATTTGTTACAGAGCTATGCTGCTAACATACATCATTTAAATATACCCTAGATAGTGATTCTTTTTAAGGCATAGACCACAGTGTTAATTTTAAAAATGAATAAATAGATTGGGCTACTTTTGGGCTACTTTTTAAGCGATAGTGGATTATTGATGCAGTAGAAAATAGCCCTAGAAATCATTGTTAAAGTTGCACCCCATCTGAAACTGCACTCCCCGGTTCGCAGCTTTGTAAGCTTTCTCTGAGACTATCCCATTGTATCTCAGCCCTAGCCTAGAGGGGTCAGAATGTGGATACCAGAATGAGAGAAGTGTTCTTTCTTAAGGCCAATTCAACATTTTGCTTTGTTGCTAAGAAGACTGCCACGGTTTCCCATTGTGAGGCAGATATCTGCCCACTAGGAACATCACTGACTGCTAACTGGTTAGTCATGTGGTTTGATTACTGGAGTTATGACTTCAGCCCTCCTGCTAGTCTGACACCTTTCAGGTGTATACCTCAACTTAGTTTATCACAAGTCTGTCATTTAGCACTAATCTTGCCCTTATCACTCATCTGCTAAGTGGTTTCTGTACCTTTTTTGCTAGAGCCATTCTTGGGGATTAGCAAACAGGTCCAGTCTGCAGCTTCATTTCCCTTCTGCCTTATCCTGGAAGAGTTATGTAAGAGTCATCTTTACCCTTTCTGTCCAAGGTCTCTTCTCCTCTTCTGGCTCTATTCTTTTGTGGGGGTTTTTTCTTTGACTTGTTTTTTCTTGATTATTTTAGTTGCTTTTTCCATTACTCTTGACTATTATGCTTTTTCCTCCCTGCTAGCCATTCCTTTCTACACAGCAATGTTATTCTGGAGTAACAGACACTATTCTGAAATAACTATGCAAGCGTCTACACAGCAAGGCCATTATTTTAAAATAATATCAAAATAACGGGCATCTTATTCCAGATTCTGTAACCCTCATTGTACAAGGAATAGTGCCTATTCCGAAATAGCTATTTCAGAATAGGGCATGTGTAGAAGGGGAAGCTGGAGTTATTGCAAAATAAGAGGCCTCCAGGAAATCCCACAGATGCCCTGCTGGCCACTGTAGCTTCCCTTCCCCTGCAGCTTTATGTATGGTTTCTCCTGGGATGACTGCCCTTCTCTTGGTTCTCCACTGCTGGACCAGCTGTGAGAGGGGAGTGGTCGACACCTCCCAGGCCATCTTCCTGACCCTGCGTGACCCACTGGCACAGGAGAACCCACAAGGACCTCCAGAGGGAGCATATCCATGGACTGGCAGAACCAGAGACTTGAGGAGGACCTCCAGCTGCATTGCGACACCTGGCAGGAGCTGAAGCAGCAGGGCCTATCCATCTGTGCAGCCTTCCACATGGTCATTGACCACCTGGTGGCTGCTCCTGAGCTGGCTCCTGCCCCCTCCAGCTTCTCCCCCTACCCCCTCATGGCTGCCGAGAGCCCTGGACATGAGGTGGTAGAACCACCCCACTCAGGTGCCACTCCCAGCCCCAGCCTTGACTCTCTCCTCCCACCCTCCTCCCCTTTTCACTTCCCTCCTTCCCCCTCCCAAGTTCTTTCCTCAGTCCCTCCCATTATATTCACCCCAATAAAAAAACCCCCAGAGTTTATTGTTGCCAAACAAAAAATGTACTTTATTGTTTGCACAGGGGAGGAGAGGGAGAGGGAGAGGGGGAAGGGAGGGGCGTTAGGAGGACTGGCAAAGAGGAGCGATGCACAGGCCCCTTGTGAGGGGGCCATGGGGAAGAGTGCCACTGGGGTCCGTGTGTGAAACTCTCCCTCAGGGCCTCACAAATATGCACATCCCCCTGATGAGCTTGCCTGACAGCAGCCTTGTGTAGCTGCTCAAAGGCCCCGCTGATCCGGTGAGCCTCTGCCCCCCACCCTGGCAGGAAAGTCTCCCCCTTGCTTTCACAAATATTGTGAAGGACACAACACACCACCACCATCTAGGGGACATTCTGCTCACTGAGGTCCAGCTGGGTGAGGAGGCAAGGAAACCTCCCCTTGAGACATCCAAAGGCGTCCTCCACCACAGGCCTTGCTGAGTCTGGTGTTAAAGTGTTCCTTGGTGGGGTCAAGGTGTCCAGTGTAGAGTTTCATTAGCCGGGGGGAGCAGAGGGTGGGCTGTGTCCCCTACAATATAGACTGGCATGTCCACGTCCCTGACCCTGATGATGTGGTCAGGGAAAAAGGTGCCGACATGCAGTTTCTGGAAGAGGATGGAGTTTTGAAAGACGTGTGTTGTGTGCCTTCCCCGACCACCCAACGCAGATGTCTGTGAACTGGCCGCAGTGGTCAATGAGGGCCTGCAGAACCATCGAAAAGTACCCCTTACAGTTAATGTATTTGGATGCTCAGTGGCGGGGGCCCAAATGGGGATGTGGGTGCCATCAATAGCTCCCCCCACAGTTGGTTAAGTCCATGGCAGCAAAGCCAGCGATGATGGAGTCCACGTCACCCAGGTTGATGACTGTGCAGCAGGACAGTGCTGATAGCCCTCACCAGTTGTAGAAGAAAGCAAACAAAGAATCACAGGGTTGCCCAGGCCCAGTAGCTGTCTGGCGTGGTGAGCTTCCAGATGGCAATGGCTACCCACTTCTGGAGGGGGGTGGATAATCTCATATGGATGCCCTGTCACCAGAGGGCAGGAGCGAGCCACTCACACATCTCTAGAAAGGTGTCCTTCTGCATATGGAAATTCTGGAGCCACTGCTGGTCATCCCACCTCTCCAGGTCTATCTAGTTTCACCAGTCAAAGCTGGCATCATCGCCAGAAGTGGTGGGGCACGGTGTGCAGGCGCGGTTGGGGGGGTTGAGCTGCATGAGCAGCACCTGGAGGAATTGCCCCATAAGGAACCCGGGGTCCTGTTCCTTCAGGGCCAAGAAGGCAGTCCACAGAAACTGCAGCAGGAGGTGCACCAAGACATATAAGAGCTGTAGACGGCTGGGAGACAGGTCCGGCTCCATAGCTAGAGAGCTGAGGTGTCCGCAAGGGCAACCAGAGCAGGAAAAGGAAAGGCTTTACTGTCCCTCAAGGAGATAGGCAAAGGAGAAGAGCCTGAGACATGGCTGTACGGGGGGGTCCCTTTAAGCTTGAGCCTGAGATAGCCTCAGGCAGCAGCTCCAAGGAAGAGAGTGCTATCCTGATGCCCTGCCTGAAGTGCTTGTTGTTGCATAAAAAAAACCTCCGCCTGAGCTCACTAGATTTATATACAGGGATTTTCTAAAGCTACACCAAACTGTAAGGTCTAAGGTTTTAAACTGCAACTTATTATGATCCTTGTCAATCTTTGCAATCTGTGTAACTCTCAGACTTACTGTAAACTGCAGTTTTGTAATATTTGTAACATGCAGCCACCTTGCTTGTAACTTTCTCTAAGCTGCATTCTCCCCTGAGTGAAAGGAGAGTGTGAGTGTGTTTCATGAAGACTTGGAACAATGGAGCACATTTCAATGAGTCATCACAGTCTGGGCATGCTCCTTGCTGGATAAAGGGAAGTCTGGGCATGCTCCCTTATGACAAGGTGAATGAATCACAAGGGCCATTCAGACACAATATAAGGAGAAGGAGCACATGTGAGACTCTCTCTTTTTCCTTCCCCTGATCCTGAGAAGCTCCTCTCCAGTGTCCCTCCAGACCAGCTTCCCCAGCCATGATGAGCAGGCAAGCCCTCCAGGATCCACATACCTTGGCTCCTTCTGCAACCTATATGTCTGTGTAAGTGTGTGATTGCCTGAGGGCAGGAATGAATGGGTGTGAATGAGTGAGTGAATGAATGGAGGGGTGTGTGTTTGTGTTCTATCTTCTTTAGTTTAAACCTTTGGTGGCTGCTTTCTCCTCTTTACTTTTACCTAGTGGAAATAAACCCATACTAGTGTAACCCTGGGTGGTCTCCAGTGAGAATATTTTTGGGGTAACACTTCTGGGTGGCCTTAAATGCAATTCAGTGTCCAATGAGTGTGGACGCTCTATTTCAAAATAGGTCAGCGCTATTTCAATGGGCATTTTCTGTGTAGATGCGCTATTTTGAAATAAGACATTTTGAAGTATTTCCTCTGAAATAACTTATTCTGAAACAAGAGTGCACTGTAGATGTGCCCTAGCTGGCCACATAGGCTACGTCTAGACTGCATCCCTTTTCCGTAAAAGGGATGCAAATTAAACACATCGCAATTGCAAATGAAGCGGGGGGATTTAAATCCCCCGCTTCATTCATACAGCTGCCGCTTTTTCCGGCTCGAGCTTTGCGGAGAAAAGCGCCAGTCTAAACGCAGATCTTTCGAAAATAAAGCCTTTTCCGAAAGATCCCTTATTCCTCTTAAAATAAGGACTAAGGGATCTTTTGGAAAAGGCTTTATTTTCCGAAAGATCCGCGTCTAGGCTGGCGCTTTTCTCCGGCAAAGCTCCGAGCCGGAAAAAAGCAGCAGCCATGTTTATGCAAATGAAGCGGGGGGGATTTAAATCCCCGCTTCATTTGCAATTGCGATGTGTCTAATTTGCATCCCTTTTACGGAAAAGGGATGCACTCTAGACGTAGCCATAGTGTTTGGGCTTAGGAACATCCATTGATGGGGCAGGACACATACTCTGTCACCTGAGCTGAATGTTAGGAGACTAAAGACGGAGAGATTGGGCTGGCAGGCTGCTTTCTCCTGAGCCTGTTGATGTGACATATTCCTGCCTTCCTGGATAAGCTGGTTCCACAGGTGCAAGAAAGGAAGGTGGGTCTCAATGGGCTGTTCACTGAATTACCCACAGCAGCACATGTGTAGTGAGTCAGAATGGATCCAGTGTCCTGATACTGCTTTCCTTACCTCTGTTTATCTCCTTTCTCCCTACCCTTCTTCCCACCCTAATGCTGCTTTCTGGCCTTAAGTCAGTGTAGCATACGTAAATCATAAGTACCAGATGCCTGAGAAAGGGGTTTCAACTTTGTAATTTGAATCTGTGGGTTTGAGAACAACTAAGATTAATAAATAAGGTAAAGACAAGCAGAAAGCCACACACAGAGTTTATAAAAAATAACACTACACTGCCCACTTTTTTTCAAAATCATCACCAAGGCAGCACTTCAGTCTTTAAAAAAATAAGGATTTAAATAGATGGATTTAAATACATGGATGCTCAGTTTTAAATGGAAAGATATTCTATTTCATAGTTCTGTGATTCTGAAGCTTTCTTCTTAGCACTTATGTATGACTTCCCATCTGGGGAATCTCAAAGCACTTTGCATGCATTAACTAACTAATCCTCACATGTCCTCTAATAGCTAAATGTTATTTCCATGTCACAGATGGAAAAACTGAGACACAACGACACTAGGGGTACGGCTACACTGTGGGGGGGCGGGTTTCGAAGAAGGTATGCAAATTGAGCTCGCTGATTGTTAAAAATAATGAACACAAAAAATCTAATGTAGGGGTAAGGGTGCAGTTAAAAATACAGACTGTAATAAATCACAAGAGAGGAAATATAAAAGCCTTACAATAGTTTTCAACTATAATGTGTCCTTTGTGCACATTAATGTAGAAAATTACTTGTCTCTGACTTCCATAATTCTATAGTTAAGGCATGGGACTAAGAATCCGGACAGTTGGGTCGTACTCCTCATTCTGTCACAAGCTTTCTTTGTGACCTTCAGTAAATTATGTAGTCTGGTTTTCAAAAAGGCAGGTGTCCAATCATACATACACAATATATGTGCAGGTTCCAGGCATAATATGTGCACACTATCACAGGGCTCACGTACACAAATCGGCTGTGTCTAGATTGGCAAGATTTTGCGCAAATACTTTTAACGGAAAAGTTTTTCCATTAAAAGTATTTATAAGAAGAGCGTCTATACTGGCATGTGCCTTTGCGCAAAAGATTTGCTTTGCGCAAAAGCATCCGTGCCCAGTATAGACGCTCTCTTGTGAAAGAAAGCCCCAATGGCCATTTTAGCCATCGGGCTTTCTTGCGCAAGAAATTAAGGTGGCTGTCTACACTGGCCCTCTTGCGCGCAAGAATACTTGCACAAGAGGGCTTATCCCTGAGCAGGAGCATCAAAATATTTGCGCAAGAACCACTGATTTTGTACATTACAAAGTCAGTGTTCTTGCGCAAATACTAGCGGCCAGTGTAGACAGGCGGCAAGATTTTGTGCAAAAGCAGCCGCTTTTGCGCAAAATCATGCCAGTCTAGACGCAGCCATCAAGTATCTATGTATGCAAATGAAGACTGTGGTAGTGGTCATTTGCATGTACAAATCCTCAGTCTGCAGGCACAATTCACAGTGATTGTGTGCACAGATTAAGCTTCAGGTGTACATGGAATCAGGCTCTTAAAAATGTTGAACCTCATCAGTATACCTGAGACAACATTCACATTCAGTGTTTTCCAGGCATGCTATGAGACTCAGTGTTTGTAAAGTACACAGGTCTTGGAAGTGCAAAATTAAGTGTGAAGTACTTTTATCATTTAAAAGTAACTGACAATCTTTAGGTAATAAAATAAGACATAACCTCTATGACTAATGAAAACACTGTGAATTCTGAATGCTTGCAATGAACTGCTCATGGAAAAATGACAGACCAAAAAATTATTCAGAAATTACTCAGAGAATTACACTGAATAACTTATACATCTGAGAAAATTGTGTTCTGCTCCTGGAACTAACAAAAAAGAGGTAGAATTTATTAACTAATTATCCTTTACAAATTATTCACCCAGCTCTACTAGAAAACTCAAAATAGAAGTGTGCTCAAGCACGTGTCTATTATAACATTCACTAGCCTTGCAGTAATTTGAGTTGAGAGATTGTGAAATTGTGTTCTCCATGCTCATATAAAATTGTTTTTCAGACAGTTAATGTACATCCTCTCAGTTTCTCAGTACGTCTCAATGAATGCTGTCTTGGAATTCCTGATTCTCAGAAGTCTTTAGACTTTTTTTATACTGTGTAACAGGCTGAAAAAAGAAAGAGGAAAAGGAGCAGGCCCATGCACAGGAATTTCTGTGGATTGGATTTTTTTTTTTAATATGGACTGGAATTTTTTGTAAATGTGGTCAGAAATGTTTTTTAATATAAAGGAGTTCAAAATAGGCATACAATGAGTGTGTATAAAAGAGATTAATGAAAAAAATTGAGTGGAAACAGTGATTGGTAAAATGATTTTGTTATAACAAACTAAACATTTATACACTAATAAAGGTTTTATAGAAATTACCTTCTGGGATCTTGCTGTAACAAGTGAAAAACAATATTCCAGAAAGTCCTTGGCTACCTGG
Organism: Rafetus swinhoei; assembly: GCA_019425775.1. NCBI lineage: Eukaryota > Metazoa > Chordata > Testudines > Trionychidae > Rafetus > Rafetus swinhoei. Next base: position 28,178,537 of record CM033440.1, read on the forward strand.
GAGGACTGGGATAGAATCAGCCCCTATGTGGTTGGGCTGCAGCTGCGGCAGCCCAATCCGAGCTTTGGAAGGGGCTGGTGGCTGTTCCGCTCCTGCCACACTGGCCCAGCCCCACCCCTGGCCTCGCTCCAGGGGGGAGGAGGAGGAAATCAGCCCCAGCCTTCCCCCTGGCCAGAGCATGGGGGAAGGAGTCTGAGGCAATGCGCAGCCCCAGCCATCCCCAGCTTGGCCGGAATTGTCCCCATGGAGGACCATGGGGAACCCTGGTGGGGTGCATTTGCACCCTTCGGACCCTCCCTTGTGTTTGGGCCTGAGGAGTCTGATTCTCACTGATGTTTACTAAATCCTGTAGAACTGACAGGGACAGGAATTCCAGCAGAAGAGTCCTGGGGGGAAATTAGCTTACATAAAGGCTTCCTTCTTGGCAGTGAAACCACCCACTCTGTGATTTCTCAGAGGGCTCCCAGCACTGCCAGAAGGAATATCAGTTTCTGATTATACAACAAGGCAACATTGCGATTGAGGCAGCAGCTGAAGGGGCAAAAAAAAGGGTATAAATAAAGGAACAAACAAAAAAAACTCTAATTGGCTCTCTTAGAAATTTCTGTAAAGTCTTTCAACAGATTTTATTTAATTGCATTGGGCCAAAACTTATTCTGAGTTATTTCCAGCCTACATAGATGTAACTAATAGCAGAATTTGGCCAATTCTATTTAACTGTTCCTAAGAGATTTTCAGGGATGTGTTTGGTATCATCTATAAAGTAAATCTTTTTCTCTTTCCTTAAGGAGCCAGGCTATGTCTAGACTTGCTGCTTTTTATCTGAAAAAGGTACACAAATTGTGCTCCACAATTTGCGTACCTTTTTCCTATAGTTTTGTTGGAAGAGGCTTTTCTGAAATTTGGCCCATCTACACTGAGCCAAATTTTGGAAAAACCTCCTCTTTTGGAAGAGCCCTTCTTCCTTGTGACACGAGGAAGACAGGACTTCCGAATGAGCGCATCTGCTCTTTTGCAAAAAATGTCGGAAGAGCAAACGCGTTCCCTGGACACAGCTAAAAACTCCACAGTCTAGACATAGCCCCAGATAGCTGGCTATTTGACTGATAGAGGGAAACCTCTAATCAGTTCACCTGTCATCCACTTCCAGACAAACAGAGGCTAAGGTCACCATTCCTAGCCACCCTGGCTTATAGCCTGCTTGCTGTAGCTTCCTGTTTGGAGCTGCAGACAAACACACCCTGTTGCTCTTCCCCCTATTTCTCCACTCCCATTCCTCCCAGCAGCACTTCCTTATGGAGCAATCAGCATTCTCCCCCTCAGGAAAAAAGACTTAAAGGGACCATCTCTTTTATATATATATATATATATAAAAAACCTTTTCCTGCGAGATGACAGAGTGATGGCAGGCATCACGCTGCGTCTTGCAGTCTCTCCCTCTGCCCTCAGCTGCGTGGCTTCCCCCCTCTCCTGTGCTCTGGGGAGCCGTGAGCCACATGGCCTCCCTCCTCCCCCATCCTCGGGGACGGGGGGAGCCGCAGGAGCCATGAGCTATGTGGCCGCCCCCCTCCCCTGGGCTGGTGCAGTCAGGGGCGGGAAGAAGAAGGGGCCTGGGCTGGCATAGCTGGGAGTGGAGTGGGGGATGGAGAAGGGGTCCAGCTGGTGCAGCTGCAGACCAGCCCTCCCTGGTGGCTGGGGGGAAAGCCAGGGTTGCCTCCCCCCATTAGAGGGGGTTGGTGAGCGTAGTGAGCAAAGGGCACAGCCCCCTTGTGCTTTCTAGACACCAAAAGGCTTATACTTACATGGGGTTAAAAATCTACACCCCCACAGGGCGCATTATATCGGCCTCCCACTCTCCCTGTCCGAGTGTAGACAGCACTATGTCGATGGTAGGGCTTTTCCCATCAAGTTAGCTATTGCCCCTCGTGGAAGTAGATTAACTGTGCAGGGGAAACGTTCTAAGAGTAGACTTTAAATGTTCTGAAAACATGCACTCAATGTGCAGCAGCAGTCAAAAAAGCAAACAAAATTTTAGGAATCATTTTAAAAGGGATAGAGAATAAGACAGAGAACATCGTATTGCCTCTATATAAATCCATAGTACACCAACATCTTGAAAACTGCATACAGATGTGGTCGCCTCATCTTAAAAAAGATATATTGGCATTGAAAAAGGTTCAAAAAAGGGCAACAAAAATGATTAGGGGTTTGGAACAGGTCCCATATCAACAGAGATTAAAAAGACTGGGACTTTTCAGTTTAGAAAAGAGGAGACTACAGGGGGATATAATAGAGATCCATAAAATCATGACTAGTGTAGAAAAAGTGAATAAGGAAAAGTTATTTACTTGTTCCCATAACACCGGTCTACAATTTTTTAGAAGTCGTCTGCTTCAGAGATAAAATGTGCTATTTAGTATGTATTTTGATGTGCTGAATTCATATATGACAATTAAAACAACTGATTGGCTACTGTTTCCAAGATATTTAAGTTTTTACATTTTACGTCTATTTATATTGTGTAGATAGTAGAGTTTTAATCATAAATTGTAAATCTAGGTCTTTTCATGTGTTTATGGTTGCTTTACATGATGATATTTCACCTGTCCTGTTTATGTAACACTTTAAAAATCAGCAAAAGGGTTATATAAATAAAATTTATTATGAAACAAAAGGCAAAAAACTATTATGTACATAGTTTAGTCCTATTCAGTGTCTACTCAGCGCTTCTTGGCTTGTCTCTTGTATTCATTAAATGGAGCATCTCTTGTCACTGTCCAGCAATAGTCTGCAAGCATTGATGGGCTCCATTTGCCCTGATAGCGTTTCTCCATTGTTGCAATGTCCTGGTGAAATCGCTACTTGGGTAACAAAGCCGCTCACTGCTCCGCAGTTCGGTGGAAAAAATCTAGATGAGAGTGCAAAAAATGTATCTTTAGTGACATGTTGCAACCAAGGCTTTTGTATGCCTTGAGGAGGTTTTCCACCAACAACCTGTAGTTGTCTGCCTTGTTGTTTCCGAGAAAATTTATTGCCACTAACTGGAAGGCTTTCCATGCCGTCTTTTCCTTGCCACGCAGTGCATGGTCAAATGCATCATCTCGAAGAAGTTCACGAATCTGAGGACCAACAAAGACACCTTCCTTTATCTTAGCTTCACTTCACCTTGGAAATTTTCCACGGAGGTACTTGAAAGCTGCTTGTGTTTTGTCCATGGCCTTGACAAAGTTCTTCATCAGACTCAGCTTGATGTGTAAGGGTGGTAACAAAATCTTCCTTGATTCAACAAGTGGTGGATGCTGAACACTTTTCCTCCCAGGCTCCAATGACTGTCGGAGTGGCCAATCTATCTTGATGTAGTGGGAATCTCTGCACGACTATCCCATTCGCAGAGAAAACAGCAGTACTTTGTGTATCCAGTCCAGACCAAGCAAGAGAGCAACAACCTTCAAATCGCCACAAAGCTGCCACTGATGTTGGTCATAGTTTATGCACCTCAAAAGTTGTTTCATGTTGTCATAGGTTTCCTTCATATGGACTGCATGACTAACTGGAATTGATGGCAAAACATTGCCATTATGCAGCAAAACAGCTTTAAGACTCGTCTTCGATGAATCAATGAACAGTCTCCACTCATCTGGATCGTGAATGATGTTGAGGGCTGCCATCACACCATCGATGTTGTTGCAGGCTACAAGATCACCTTCCATGAAGAAGAATGGGACAAGGTCCTTTTGACGGTCACGGAACGTGGAAACCCTAACATCACCTGCCAGGAGATTCCACTGCTGTAGTCTGGAGCCCAACAGCTGTGCCTTACTCTTGGGTAGTTCCAAATCCCTGACAAGGTCATTCAGTTCACCTTGTGTTATGAGGTGTGGTTCAGAGGAGGAGGATGAAAGAAAATGTGGGTCCTGTGACATTGATGGTTCAGGACCAGAAGTTTCATCCTCTTCCTCTTCCTCATCTGACTTAAGTGAGAATGATTCTGGTGCATCAGGAACCGGCAGTCCTTCTCCGTGGGGTACTGGGCGTATAGCTGATGGAATGTTTGGATAATGCCCAGTCCACTTTTTCTTCTTTGACACACCTTTCCCAACTGGAGGCACCATGCAGAAGTAACAATTGCTGGTATGATCTGTTGGCTCTCTCCAAATCATTGGCACTGCAAAAGGCATAGATTTCCTTTTCCTGTTCAACCACTGGTGAAGATTTGTTGCACAAGTGTTGCAGCATATGTGTGGGCCCACCTCTTGTCCTGATCTCCAATTTTGCAGCCAAAATAAAGGTGATAGGCTTTCTTAACCATAGTGGTTATACTGCGCTTTGTGATGCAAAAGTCACTTCACCACAAACATAGCAGAAGTTATCTGCACTGTTCACACAAGTATGAGGCATCTCTGCTCACTTTGGCTAAACAGAAATGTGTCCTTTGCAAAATCAAACACTGACAAATAAGAGAGCACGACACTGTATGATTTCTAGAGCTGATATAGGCAATTTGTTCAGCAGAGTGATGTAAGCTTTGTTATGATTGCATCATCCATGACTTCTAGGAATAACATGATGCAATTCATATCATGTATGAAATACCAGCTTCAGATTGCATCATTCATTGTTTTGCCTAAAAGCAAGTACTGTCCAAACCCAGTCATAGATTTATTCATAGAGCCAGTCAAAGATGTATTTTAGTCATTTCTGGTTTAAATTGAGATCCCTTCCCTTTATAACTCACTTATCCTCCGCCATTCCCAAGTCAAGGGTCGTATATACTGACCCAATAGCATATCTTGAAAACTAGAGCCAATCAACAATTTTAAGCATCATTTTCGTTCTCAGTGACCCAGAATTAGTAAAGTTTGACTACATTTATTTCAGAAGCATTTTGGCTGTAGAGCAGTGTAATATATGAACTAGGGGTCACCAAATGAAATTAATAGGTAGCAGATGTAAAACAAACAAAAGGAAGTTTTTCTTCACTCGGCGCATAGTCAACCTGTGGAACTCCTTGCCAGAGGAGGTTGTGAAGACAGGACTTTAACAGGGTTCAAGAACGAATTAGATAAATTAATAGAGGATAGGTCCATCAATACTTATGAGCCAGGATGGATAGAAATGGTGTCCCTAGCTTCTGTCAGAGGCTGGGAATGGGTCATGGGAGAGGGATTTCTTGATGATTCCCTGTTCTGTTCATTCCCTCTGGGGCATCTGGCATTGGCCATTGTTGGAAGACAGGATACTGGGCTAGATGGACCTTTGGTCTGACCCAGTATGGCTGTTCTTATGTTCTTATGTAGACCTACCCTAAGACTGTGAAGCTTTCATCTAACTGAAGGTGTTCTAGAGAGCTGTTTGTATTTAAAAGTGTTTGTTTTTTCATGTAAAAAGTAGAAATTGTGATGTTTTCTTTTGAACAGCAAAAGAAGGAAGTGATGAGTGAAATTTGTGTGAATATTTTTTCCTGACTTTTACATTTTGGAATTACCACCTGGTTTTCCTCTTCCCATAGCTGTCGAAGCAAGAGCTTCACTGTGTGTGTTATCCAGGTTTCTCAATATGTTGCACCAGCTGTAGGTTGGTTTTCATTGAAATTGCAAATGTACTGTATATAGTAAATAAATATATGGAATGGGAGCTTTCAGGTACATGGTTTGTGATTCATTTGATTCACTGCATTCAGCAAACTAAGAAATAACAAGAAAACATGAAACTGTGTAAAAAAATGCTAACCAATGGACTCAGAATTTTAAAGCTTAATCATGTTCATATGTAGAATATTTAAAATCAATGATAGACAATTCAGCTGTGTTAGCACTATTGGCTTCAGTGGACTTATGTCAGGGAATAATTTGTCCCAAATTGCCTCTAGAAAAGGCAAGGCAGATACATTATTCCAGGTACTTTCTTAGGTTCCTCAAAGCAGTTCCATTCAAACACTGTTCAATCACCATCTGTGAAAATCACTGTGGATAAATCACTTAACCCTTCTTTACCTCAGTTTTCCAACCTTTGAAATGGGTATAGTAATACTTACCATATCTACATGTGTAAAACATAATTAAGATTTTTTATGATGTGTTTTGACATACTTGGGTGGGAGGTGGTGTGTAAATGCTACAATTTCTAAGCAAAGTGGAAGTCAAAAAATCATTAATTGGACACCAATTAACTTTTTGTTTTGATTCACTAGTTTAATGTGGTTGTCTTTTATATGAAGTTTATACATACATGAGAGACAAAATATTGCAACATTATTCAACAATTTTCTTCTCTGAGACTGCCTTGGAAATATAGGCTAAACCAAAGACCAAAGGACTGAAATCAAAGTCTCTTTAAAAATTCAGGACCTTTATCTGAGTCCTTACTTTCAGTCTGAGTTCTGAGTTAGATTCAAAGCTCTATTTCCAAATTTTAGTTTGTAAACTATCAATATATTTATTTTTATAGTCAAAAGGTTAGCATCTAGGAAACCAATCAAGCTCCATTGTGCTAGACACTGTACAGACAAGTAACAGAGGAGGTAGTTCCTGTTCAAGATTGCTCACTATCTAAAAATCATACAAGAGTGTCAAATGACATTCTAAGAGCAGCTCATCTCATGAAATTTCCTCCATGCAAGATGGTAGAAAACTTGCAGGATAAATTCTCTGCCATTTTAGTCTGAATATCATGAAAGCGTTTTTCAATCTCATTTTCCGGCACAAAAGATTTCAACACCATCAAATAAAATCTCAAGCCCTATTTCTGATTTGGCCTCCAACCCAAATCTTGATGTAAAATATAGTCTCCACTCTATTCCATGAAACTAACTCCTAACAGCTGCATTTTCAAGGATAATGCGGGAGATGTATCTAGTGATTCCACAGGAACAAAAGGATATCTGGTACCTTGAAGAGTTTGGCATCTGAATTACAATACAGACTGGTGATGCCATTGCAGTATGCAAATATAAGTACTTTCAGTGGTAACACATATTCTTTTGAGCTTCACTTGTCTTTGTAAATACATTCAGGTTTTGTTTCACAACCGTAAGCTAAATTTTTCAGATGATTCACTTGAGTTCTTTCAGTGTCATAAATGTTTTGACAACATTTTTCTCAGCTCTACTGTAGATATCAGTCAAATTTGCCAGTCATTTCCAGGAATAGTAAGTTCATTTGATTTTTAAGAAATACTTCGCAAACTTTCAGCAATAGATGATGCTAGAAAACAGCTGTATGACTAGAAATCAGATGGGAAACAAAGATAGGGGAACAAAACAGAGGTAAAAGTGTTTCAGAGATGGTCATATGAGAAGCTCCTTTCTAGCCTCTCTCATAATAATAGAACAAGGAGAGACACACTGAAATTGAAAAGTAATGATTTTAAAACCGATAGAAGGCAATGGATATTTAGTCTTTGGAACTCACTGTAACAAGACATTTTATATTTTTTGCTCCCCTTGCCCCAACCCACTGTTCATTCATTTGTAGGTCTTTAGATTTTATGCTCCTCATACCGTCTTTATTTGGAAAGTGGCTAGTGCACTGTGGGCACTACTGGAAATGTATAAAGAAAATAATGAGTGAGGCAAAGAAATTATTCGGATTCAAAAACATTTATATGAATAATGAAAATATCCACAATTAGGGCATGGGGCAACCACTAATTAGGGCTAGGAAGAAGCTTCCCTTACAAACATATTATTGCTAACCGGTTCAGTATGGGGCTTTATATTCTTGAAGCATCTGGTGCTGGCCAATGTCCAAGACAGAATACTCGACTAAAGCTATCATTTTCCAAATACAATATAGCAATTCCTAGCTTTGTACTCTCTATCCATGTTCACAATCATACTAGGAACTAGTATACATACAGAAAATAAACGAAGAGTAGGAGTAAAATTTATCCTGAGCATCTGGCCATTCATTTCTTCTCAAGACAGTACAGTAGTAGCCTAGTCAAAGTGTTCTCAACTTTCTGCAGGATTCAGACACTGTGCTATTGCTATAAGTAATAAAGCTGGACTAAAATTTAGAACTTGTTGAATTAAAATTTAGAACTTCACCTGGGGTTAGACAATGTGCACTCGTACATGGGGGAGTAAGAGCAAGTGTAACCCACACACCTCATAGGTGACATGAACTGTTTAATCTAGTGGCACCAAGACCATTTACAGAGAGTTTGCTCTTTGGCCTTAGCTAATAGCCAGCTGGCTTTCAGCTCATGCAGTAGAGGCTCATGTACTAAGCTCCAGAGGTCCCGACTGATGACCTGAGTCTGTTGGTGTAATGAGTCTAGGATAGCAGAATGGCCTCCCTCTGACCCGGAAGAGGAAGGACTCTCTAAGACCCCAGGCGAGACCAGACTCACCCAGCCCCGTGCATAGGAAGCAGGAAGGTGGGATGGGGAGTATAAGATCTCAGAGCTCAGTTGGAACCCGGTGGCTGAGCAGGCCAGATGCTTGGCCTAAGCTTCTGCAGAGGAAGGCCCAGCCATGCTGCCCTTGATGGGAGGACTGGGTCGGGCTGGGCCGCCAGGACCGCTGCCAGCCCCCAAAGACTGGTCAAGGCTGCCGAGATCTCTGACAGGGCCTGGAGATTCACTGGAACCCCCAGGATCCTTGCAGGGCCCCGAAGACAGGACCAGTCCACCTGGGCCCCTACCTGAGCCAGACTCAGAGCCCATGGACATGCTGCCAGCACCTCCGTCCCCAGCAGACCCCGCAGAATAGCTGTGGTGCCAGGTAGGACCCCAGGGGGAACTGGGAAGCAGCTCAGGGGTAGCCGACCTAGGGCCGGCTGAGAAAATGGAGGTCAGTTGGGCAGCACATTGCAATCAGGATCCCCACTGACCTGGTCATTGTGTTGTGGTCAGGATCCCCGCTGACCCAGGGGCAGCCTCTGCTGCCACTGTTAGGGCCCTGGGCTGGGGCACAGTGGAGCGGGTGGACCTACTGTAGGAGTAGGATCAGGTTCCCCCTGATAGGGGTGAAACCTTCTGTGCTTGTCGGCTGTCCTCCAGCGAGGAGACCTGACCCCCGCTCCGCCTGTAAACAGGCCTGAGCTCTAGACTGGTGAAATATTTGTACTGTTTGTTGCCTCGCCCTGACCAAGGGCTGGGCCTTCTGAACTGCTATTTGTGAAGCTGGGACTTGGGCTGGGCCTACAGACTGTTAAATGACTTTGGGGTGCCTGCGCCACCCTGTGCTCTGGGCCCAGGCAAAAAGGGGGACCTCTAACTGTCTCTTTACGGGCCTGAGCACAGGTCGGGGGGGAGGGGGGGGAGCAGGACTAAGCTGCAACGTCTACAATTAGCATCACAAGAACCCTCCCCCTTCTACCTTTACAGAAGCTACTGAGCTCCTGGCATGCACAAATAAGCAGGACTAACTGACCACTTATCTCTCCTGGGAGCAGGTTGGGGGAGGGTGGCTGGAGAAAGGTGGGCAATTGGAAGAGCCTTGGCTCCATCTCCCCACCTCCCACCAGCTGCAAGCCAGAGAAACTGGGCCAGTGCAGGGGATAATTTACTGCTGCTGTAGTTCATAGAATCATAGAATACTAGGACTGGAAGGGACCTCAAGAGGTCATCGAGTCCAGTCCCCTGCCTTAATTGCAGGACCAAATACTGTCTAGACCATCCCTGACAGACATTTATCTAACCTACTCTTAAATATCTCCAGAGATGGAGATTCCACAACCTCCCTGGGCAATTTATTCCAGTGTCTGACTACCCTGACAGTTAGGAACTTTTTCCTAATGTCCAACCTAAACCTCCCTTGCTGCAGTTTAAGCCCATTGCTTCTTGTTCTATGCTCAGAGGCCAAGATGAACAAGTTTTCTCCCTCCTCCTTATGACACCCTTTTAGATATCTAAAAACTGCTATCATGTCCCCCCCTCAATCTTCCCTTTTCTAAACTAAACAAACCCAATTCCTTCAGTCTTCCCTCATAGGTCATGTTCTCTAGACCTTTAATCATTCTCGTTGCTCTTCTCTGGACCCTCTCCAATTTCTCCACATCTTTCTTGAAATGCGGTGCCCAGAACTGGACACAATACTCCAACTGAGGCCTAACCAGTGCAGAGTAGAGCGGAAGAATGACTTCTCGTGTCTTGCTCACAACACACCTGTTAATGCATCCCAGAATCATGTTTGCTTTCTTTGCAACAGCATCACACTGCTGACTCATATTCAACTTGTGGTCCACTATAACCCCTAGATCCCTTTCTGCCATACTCCTTCCCAGACAGTCGCTTCCTATTCTGTATGTATGAAACTGATTGTTCCTTCCTAAGTGGAGCACTTTGCATTTGTCTTTATTAAACTTCATCCTATTTACCTCAGACCATTTCTCCAATTTGTCCAGGTCATTTTGAATTATTACCCTATCCTCCAGATTAGTCAACCCCTCCCAGCTTGGTATCATCTGCAAACTTAATAAGCGTACTTTCTATACCAATATCTAAATCGTTGATGAAGATATTGAACAGAGCCAGTCCCAAAACAGACCCCTCACGGAACCCCACTTGTTATGCCTTTCCAGCAGGATTGTGAACCATTAATAACTACTCTCTGAGTACGGTTATCCAGCCAGTTATGCACCCACCTTATAGTAGCCCCATCTAAGTTGTATTTATCTAGTTTATTGATAAGAATATCATGTGAGACCGTATCAAACGCCTTACTAAAGTCTAGGTATATCACATCCACCGCTTCTCCCTTATCCACAAGACTCGTTATCCTATTAAAGAAAGCTATCAGATTGGTTTGACATGATTTGTTCTTTACAAATCCATGCTGGCTGTTCCCTATCACCTTGCCACATTCCAAGTGTTTACAGATGATTTCCTTAATTACTTGCTCCATTATCTTCCCTGGCACAGAAGTTAAACTAACTGGTCTGTAGTTTCCTGGGTTGTTTTTATTTCCCTTTTTATAAATGGGCACTATATTTGCCCTTTTCCAGTCTTCTGGAATCTCTCCTGTCTCCCATGATTTTCCAAAGATGATAGCTAGAGGCTCAGATACCTCCTCTATCAGCTCCTTGAGTATTCTAGGATGCATTTCATCAGGCCCTGGTGACTTGCAGGCATCTAACTTTTCTAGGTGATTTTTGACTTGTTCTTTTTATTTTACCTTCTAAAACTACCCCCTTCCCACTAGCATTCACTATGTTAGGCATTCCTACAGACTTCTCGGTGAAGACCGAAACAAAGAAGTCATTGAGCAGCTCTGCCATTTCCAAGTTTCCTGTTACTGTTTCTCCCTCCTCACTGACCAGTGGGCCTACCCTCTCCTTGGTCTTCCTCTTGCTTCTAATGTATTTATAAAAAGTCTTCTTGTTTCCCTTTATTCCCGTAGCTAGTTTGAGCTCATTCTGTGCCTTTGCCTTTCTAATCTTGCCCCTGCATTCCTGTGCTGTTTGCCTATATTCATCCTTTGTAATTTGTCCTACTTTCCATTTTTTTATATGACTCCTTTTTTATTTTTAGATCATGGAAGATCTCGTGGTTAAACCAAGGCGGTCTTTTGCCATATTTTCTATCTTTCCGACGCAGGGGGGGAATAGCTTGCTTTTGGGCCCTTAACAATGTCCCTTTGAAGAACTGCCAACTCTCCTCAGTTGTTTTTCCCCTCAGTCTCGCCTCCCATGGGACCTTACCTATCAGCTCTCTGAGCTTACCAAAATCTGCCTTCCTGAAATCCATTGTCTCTATTTTGCTGTTCTCCCTTCTACCCTTCCTTAGAATTGTGAACTCTATGATTTCATGATCACTTTCACCCAACCTGCCTTCCACTTTCAAATTCTCAACCAGTTCCTCCCTATTTGTTAGGATCAAATCTAGAACAGCTTCCCCCCTAGTAACTTTTTCAACCTTCTGAAATAAAAAGTTGTCTCCGATGCAGTCCAAGAACTTATTGAATAGTCTGTGCCCTGCTGTGTTATTTTCCCAACCTATATCTGGATAGTTGAAGTCCCCCATCACCACCAAATCTTGGGCTTTGGATGATTTTGTTAGTTGTTTGAAAAAAGCCTCATCCACTTCTTCCACCTGGGTAGGTGGCTTGTAGTAGACTCCTAGCATGACATCACCTTTGTTTTGAATCCCTTTTAGCCTAACCCAGAGACTCTCAACACTTCCGTCTCCTACGTCCATCTCTACCTCACTCCAAGTGTGTTCATTTTTAATGTATAAAGCAACACCTCCTCCCTTTTTCCCCTGTCTATCCTTCCTGAGCAAGCTGTACCCTTCCATACAAACATTCCAATCATGTGTATTATCCCACCAAGTTTCTGTGATGCCAACAATGTCATAATTGTACTTATTTATTAGCACTTCCAGTTCTTCCTGCTTATTTCCCATACTTCTCACATTTGTATATAGGCATCTAAGATCCTGATTTGACCTTGCCTCCCAGTTTTGCCCTGACCCTCCTTTCTCTCTGCCATTGTAGCCCACACTCCCTCCCATTTCCGACCCATCTCCCAGGTCTCCATGTTCTCCACTTACCTGTGGGCTTTGCTCACCTGTCCCAGTCGAACCTAGTTCCCCTAAGAGCCAGGAGGAATTCTGACTCAGCAATTCAGGGGGCAGGATAGCTCAGTGGTTTGAGCATTGGCCTCCTAAACCCATGGTTGTGAGTTCAATCCTTGAGGGGGCCATTTAGGGATCTGGGGCAATTCTGTCAGGGAGGGTACTTGGTCCTACCATGAAGGCAGGGGACTGGACTTGATGACTTCTCAAGGTCCCTTCCAGCTCTATACGATAGGTATATCTCCATATATCTATTAGATGTGTCTGTGACTCAATATGCCTACTAGTGCTACTCCTAGACTGTGCATCTTGCACACTCTCCCTTGTTCAGTGCTGTGCCTAAAATCAGAATGAAGCTTAGAATTCAGTGTGCAGATAGCCATAGCAGAAGGGTAGTTACCATTCCACTGCTACTGAGAGTGCTGGTATACTATGAGGTAGACAACACTAGTCTACTGGTAGCACAATAATAAATATATCCATAAACAGAGAATAAATGTGTGATATTCCTGTCAAGAAAGTAATCATAGCACACACACAAAAGAAACCATGCTTTTCACTCAAAACCTGAACAACATTTGCTAGGGAAAGGAAATGTTTTATTCAGTGGTCAGACTAGTCACAAACATGCATTTCCTTGCTAATGAGACAGATTAGAGTCAATGGTAGACCTGTACTGGATACATCACGTAAGCATTTTATACAGAATATGACTACAGACTTGAAGAAAAGATAATGTTTTCTTTTATATACTAGCCAATTAGCCTGTCATAAGACAGGATTTTCAGGTCTCTCCTCCATGTTGGTCTTCTCTCCTGAGCCTCCGGTCTCTCGCTTCGTGTCTCTCTCTCTCTCTCTCTCTCTCTCCTCCTCCTCCTCCTACTGCCTCCCCCTCTCTCTCTCTCAGCTCTCCTCCGCCTCCTGCCTCTCTCTCTGTCTCTCTCATAGACTCATAGACTCATAGACTTTAAGGTCAGAAGGGACCATTATGATCATCTAGTCTGACCCCCTGCACAATGCAGGCCACAGAATCTCACCCACCCCCTGCTAGAATAATCCTCTCACCTATATCTCAGATATTGAAGCCTTCAAATATTTTGAAGACCCCCCAAGATGCAGAGACTCCTCCAGCTGTGATCTGTACCCCATGCTACAGAGGAAGGTGAAAAACCTCCAGGGCCTCTGCCAATCTACCCTGGAGGAAAATTCCTTCCCGACCCCAAATATGGCAATCAGCTAAACCCTGAGCATGTGGGCAAGACTCACCAGCGAGACACCCAGAAAGTTCTCTATAGTAACTCCTATCATCCCTCCATTGACCTATTTACCACTGATAGTGGAAGGTCAATTAGTTACCAAGATCATGTTATCTCATCAAACCATCCCCTTCATAAACCCATCTCTTTCACTTCTCCTCCCCCCTCCTGCCTCTCACTCGGGGGACTGTGGAGCCCAAATGGTCGTTTGGGCTACGCACTCCCCGTGCTCCGGGGGGGTGCGGAGCCCAAACAGTTGCTTGCGCCGCTTGCTCCCACGCGGCGGCCTGGCTGAGCGGCACAGAAGTCAGCCGAGCACCACGGCGGGAGGCGAAGGGAGGTAGGGCGGTGATGTTCACAGCTAGGGGGTGGGGCCTGGAGCCGCTGTCACGCTGCACGTCACCACCCCACCCCCCTTCGCCTCCCACCGTGGCTCTCGGCTAACTTCTGCGCTGCTCAGCCAGGCCGCCGCGGGGGAGCAAGCGACGCAAGCGGCTGTTTGGGCCCCGTACTCCCCATGCAGCATGGGCCGCCCAGAGGGAACAGCCAGCATTTCAGGCAACAGCGCCGCCCAGAGGGGAACAGCCAGCATTTCAGCATTACAGACTCACAGACACTGGGCTACTATATATATGACTAGCCAATTAGCCCGTCATAAGTCGGGATTTTCAGGTCTTGTCTCCTGAGCTCTCTTGCTCTGTCTCTCTCTCTCTCTCTCTTCCTACTGCTTCCCCCCCTCTCTCTCAGCTCTCCTCCGCCTCCTGCCTCTCTCTCCATCTCTTTCTTTCTCTTCTCCTCCTCCTGCCTCTCTCTCCCCTCCGTCTCTCCCCGCCCCCCTTCCCCTTCCCCTTCCCCTTTCATCCCGCCGTGGCGCTTGGCTGAGTGCTGCCTGCTCAGCCGGGCTGCTGCGAGGGAGGGGGGCCGGGCAGTGACATTCACGGACGGGGCCGGGACCGGGGCCGGGGCCGGGGCCGGGGCCGTGTACATCACCGCCCTCCCTTCCCCTCCCACCCTGGGGGAGCCCAAACAGCCCCTTGCTCTGCTGGCTCCCCCGGCGGCCCGGCTGAGGGGCGCAGCACTCAGCCGAGTGCCACAGCGGGAGGGGAAGGGGGGTGGTGATGTACAGGGCCCCGGCCCCTGGCTGTGTACGTCACCGCCCCGGCCCCTTCCCCTCCCTCCGTGGCAGCTTGGCTGAGTGTTGCGCGCTCAGCTGGGCTGCTGCCGCGGTGAGGAGGGGCGGGCAGTGACGACACGGCCAGGGGTGGGGCTGTCTACGTCACCGCCCCTCCCCTCCCGTGGCGGCCCGGCTGAGGGGCGCACCACTCAGCGCCATGGCGGGAAGAGGAAGGGGGGGCGGTGACGTACACGGCCCCGCCCCCTGGCCGTGTACATCACCGCCCCACCCCCCTTCCTGTCCCACCGGGCCCACCTGAGTGGTGCTCAGCTGGGCCCCAGCGGGGGAGCAAGCGGCGGCAAGGAGCCCTTTGGGGTCTGGCTGCGGCCAGTGGCTGCACCCACCCCCCTCGCCAGGTCTGCTTCCCACCCCTCCTCCCCGTCCAGCCCCACGGCCCCGATCCCCCAAGCTCTGCTTCCCACCCCCTCTTCCTGCCGGCCAGCCCCACGGCTCCCCAGACACCCCCGCCAGTGCTGCTTCCTCCTTCCTCCGGGCCCCCATCCTCCCCTCCAGCCCCACAGCCCCCACAGCTCTGCTTCCCACCCCCTTCTGGCCAGCCCTGCTCCTTTCCTCCCTCCTCCCCGTGGCACGTGCGCCACTCCCAGCTGAGCGGTGCTCCCACTGGGCCCCGGCGGGAGCGCCGCTCAGCTGGGAGTGGCGCAGCAAGCCACGGCACGCAACGCAGGGAGGGGAAGGGGATGGGGCTGGCCAGAAGGGGGGTGGGAAGCAGAGCTGGGGGGAGGGATCAGGGGCTGTGGGGCTGGAGGGGAGGATGAGGGGCCGGAGGAAGGGGGAGGGAAGCAGCGCTGGCGGGCGGGTGTCCGGGGGCCGTGGGGCCCGAACAGCCAGGGAGCGAGGGGAAGGGGAGCGGGGCGCTGACGTATACGGCCAGGGGCGTGGCGTGCAGACGCACAGACACTGGGCTACTATATATATGATTAGTAATGACAATAGGAAAAGCTTCTGCTAGTAAACAAAGATTACATTGGAGTAATCCAACTTGCTGTATTTAATGTTTCCATGTGTCCATTTATTCCTTTAATATATTTATTAGCAAATCAGCACAGAAGATGTGTTGATATCTTGAATCTTGAAGAATGAATTCAAGCTTTATGGTAGTCATGCTTTTGTTAGAGTACTTAGTGCTTATGAGAAGTTTGGGCCTATTTCAAATCTTTGAGAAAAATGTGGCATTCTCAGTCTGGGAGTCTGAAGTTTCCTCGACCAGGGGGTGCTCAAACATCAGTGAAGTAATGTCCTCTAGCAATCATCAGCCATACTTTTAGAGTGCTGTGTATAATACACCAATGAAGACAATCCCTGCCCCCAAAGAGCATACAATCTAAAAGAGAAACACAGAGAAGACATATGGAGAAAATTTTCCCATGACTTCGAAGCCTTGGAAGCCTGGTGAGGATTCATTTATTTGTTAGTAGTATTTATTTAGTCCTTCACATCTGTGCTTTTCAAAGTGTAAATCAGTCCCAAGGTTGGTTAAACACTGGAATAAATTGCCTAGTGGGGTTGTGGAATCTTCATCACTAGAGATATTTAAGAGCAAGTTAGACAGACACCTGTCAGGAATGATCTGTCTAGACAGTGCTTGGTTCTGCTTTGAGGGCAGGGGACTGGACTTGATGACCTCTTGAGGTCCCTTCCCGTTCTAGCATTCTATGCTATCTCAAGCTGTAGAGGCTCCTATCCTAAGCTCCAGCGATTCCAGCTTCAAATCTGCCTGTAGAGGTTACAGGTAGTAAGTGACACTTCCAAGGAATGTTCCAGAAGGTTCCAATGAATTTTGAAATAAGGGGTTAAGACTAAAAATTTGTCTCAATATTTCTAACCCCAAGCATTAAAAATCATGAGATTGGCTTTAAAATAATGATAATCAGGGTTCTAGTCACATGTTTTCTGGGGTTTGAGCTACTGGCGTTCATATTTTCTAGCTCTCCTCTGCAACTATGAGGACTTGAAATTTCTTTTGTTTTAAATGAAAATGGATATTTTCATGTGTTCACATGACTGGGAACCTTGGAACCATGAGACCTGCAATAAAATTGTAACAGTGCTGTCTGTCTGCAGGGAGCTGTGAGCCCAGATACGAATGTTAAATTGTTCTGCAATTTGAATGTGGAACTTGAGTATTTGAATTGCTTTAAAAACAAATATTGTTTAAAAACCGTGTACCCCTGCACTCACACATGCAGAAAAGCCAGGAACAATCTGGCTCTGTGTTAGTAGGAAACAAACTATAATGATGACTATTATTCCTAATGTGAACATGTGCCAGTTTGAGGGGAACCCAGTGCACAATAGTTCTTATTCAGCTTTCTCTTTTTCTTATGCATGTACAAAATAATACATCCATTTCACAAGCATTTGCTGTGTCCTAATAAATAGTATGTTATCTGGAATTTCAGCACTTAAAAAAAGCAAAGGTTGGTTCAAGAAGATAGTCAGATGTGAGGCTTGATTATAGTGTTTTATCACTCAGCAGAACACCTAATGTTTAGCACTGTAGCTGCAGTACTTCTTTTCATGTCATAACAAAAGTTTCCCTCTGATAATAATTACAACCTTAATAATAAAAGGAAAGACATTTTGTAACAGTCAAAAAAGTTCAGCAGCTCCAGATGAAATTTGGAAAGAATCCATTTCTCATGGATTTGCTCTAAGCTATTGTGAAGGAAACTATTGTTGCAAACACTTTCTCAAAGCTAACAAAGTGCAGACTAAAGTTAATGTTCATATGAATATAGCCATGTGTTATGTAAAATTAGTATTTGCATCCACATCTGCAAAAATGAGTCATGGATATCTGCATTCACATCTGTTGATTCAGATACCCATGCTTATAAAGTGTATATCCTTGGATTTACAGGGCTCTACACATGAAAAAAACATTATAGGGCAAAAATAACTAAATAATTAGTATCCTGCCTTTTAAAAAAAGGAAAGAGAGATGATCAAATAAGGAAGTATACTGGGGTATGTCTACACAGCAACCTAAACTTGAAATAAGATATGCAATTTGCGCTACACAAAATTGCATATCTTATTTTGATTGAATTTTGAAATAGGCTATTTTAAAATTTGGTGTGTCTACACAGTGCCAAATTTTGAAATAATGCGCTGTTTTGACACATCTCTTAACCCTCGTGGAATGAGGGTTTCTGGAATGCCAAAATAGCACGTCCATTATTTCAAAAAATATTTTGAAATAATGTGCAGTTTGTGTAGACACAGGATAGCTATTTACCATGAAATAGCCGTGCAGTGTAGACATACCCCTGCAGAGTACAGAAAATTTGTATAGGCTCTTATGTGTTCCCATTGAAGTCAATGGCTAACCTACTATAAATGTAACTAGAAGTAGGATTAGGCCCATGCAAACCAATGTGCGTTAAGTTTAATGAAACATTTTATGTTGACGTTCCATGGAAGTGCAGGTGGAGTATATCCAATATATTCTCTGATTCTGTAGTTCAATAAAAAGGACAATCAAGCTGATCACTACACTTTTTTTTTATACCTCCAGACAACAATGGTAAATAACAGGATCTCACCTTGTCATCGCTGCCTGTTTTGAAGACTATTACCAAATTAATTTTGTTTCTAATCTTCTGTGTTTCCCCAATTTTCCATGAATTTCAGAAATATTTATCAGTTGTCACTAAATTCATTAGCTAGTTTCTTTCACAATGTGTTATTTGTATCTGTCAGTTTTATAAATATATATAGTTTATCAGCTTCTTTATTCATCTCTGATATTTTAAGGGCCCAACCTATACCCTCCAGATCCAAAAATTATGGGGATCATCCATGTATAACTCACATTATTAACACATTAATAAGAACCACCCATCATATTTTCCTTAACCTCTCTGTTGAGCATTAACTTATTTTTTTATTTTTGTTCCCTTTATCTTTTCTTTGCAGGCTTTAAGAGACTCTATATTCTGGCTTGGTTTTCTCTTCTTTTTTCTATTTCCAGTACAGGTTCCTTTATATTTTCAGGGCTCTACACATTCCTTTTTTAGATGAATTGTACTGTTTTACCATAAATTATGAAGGCATGTCTTGATATGTTTCTAATAAAAAGACTCACAACTCTTATGTTTAATGGTGGGTTGTGTCCACGAAAGCCCATGATACCATCTACATTTTTTGTTAGTCTCAGAGGGTACATCTACACTGCACTGTAACTCAAAATAAGATACGCAATTTAAGCTACACAAATTGTGTATTTTATTTCTATGCTATTTCAAAATAGCTTATTTCATCTCTTGGCACTGTCTACACAGCACCAAATTTCAAAATAAAGCACTATTCCAAAACGTCCCTTATTCCTTATAGAATGAGGTTTACAGGGACATCTGAATAGTGAGCCTGAAATAATGGACTTGCTGTGAAGACATGGAATAGCTATTTCGGGATACTGGAGTACTGGAGATATTGGATACTGCAGTACTGGGATACGGGATACGGGATACTGGAGTACTGGGATACAGGATACTGGAGATACTCCAGTATCCCGAAATAGCATTGTAGTGTAGACATAGCCTAAGGTGCTGCAAGACTATTTATTGTTTTTTAAGTTTATTCTGATACCGACTAACATGGTTATCCTTCTGAAACATGTTTAATGGTGTTTGTGATGTAACCCTACCCAGTGGCAGGTGCTACTTGCACATAAAACTGGTTTTGGCCAGCCCCTTCAGAAAATATGTATTCCCTAAGGGTATGTCTACACTACAGTGTTATTTCGAAATATCTTATTTCAAAATAGTTATTTCAAAATAGCTTATTTCAAAATAACGCATCTACACACAAAATGCATTTTGAAATAGCATTTTGCTATTTTCGAAATAGCGCATCACACTGAGTGGACTCTGAATCGCATTTAAGGCTGGCCGGAACCAGTTCCAGCAGGCCACCAGGTCAGGACTTACTGTGTGGGGCTGCTGCCTGAGGCTATCTGAGGTCTGTGCTTAAAGGGACACCCCCGGACAGCCAGTTCTCAGGTTTCTCTGCTTGCTTGTCTACCTCGATGAGGGACAGCAAAGCATTTTGTCTCTGTGTGCTCTGGTTGCCCTCACTCAGGACACCACAGCTCTCTATAACATGGATCCAGAGCTCCCCCTGGGCACTCTGGTGCTTCTCTTGGACACGTTGCTGTGAGCCTGGCTGCACTTTCTGCAGGCTGCCATCCTGGAGGTCCACTGGGGGGCTGTCAGTATCCAGGAGGCCCTGTGGGAGAGCTTCCACCCTGAGGAGCACTAAGAGCCTCCCTGGTCTGCCCCACTGAGGGCTTGTGCCTCATTCCTCCCTCACATCCTTCCACTTACCCCCTCCCTAACCCGCCTTCCTGATGTCAAATAAAATACACTTTTTTTCATGAACACAAAGTCTCTTTATTTAACAAAACTGGGGGGGGGGGAATGAAACTCTGGTGAGACTGGGGAAAGGAGGCGGGAGAGGGGAGAAGAGAGGGTGGGAGAGGGGAGGGGGAAACCTGGGAGGAGGGAGCTGGAAGGGGGAAGCAAGGGGAAGAAGGGGGAGGGGAAGCTCAGGGCTCAGGATTGGGGGTCTTGCCGGACCAACTTGATTGTCATGCAAACCTGCTCCTGGGTTCGCAGGTGGCCTTTGGTGGCCAGGCTGGCAGCTATCCTGCCATAGAAGGCCGCATTCCTCCATCTAGTGCAGAGATCATGGATGTTGGGGGCATCCCCCCCAACCTGAATAAGGTCCATGATCTCCACCCTGGACCAGGAAGGTGCCCGCCTTCTCCGGGCACTGGCATGCTCCTGGCTGGACACCAGGGCACCCTGGGAAAGCTGGAGGCCCCCTATTTTGAAATAAGTGTCTACACAGCACTTATTTCGAAATAGCTATTTCGAATTTGGCGTTATTCCTCGTAGAATGAAGTTTACCAAATTTGAAATAAGCGCTCCACTGTGTAGATGCTAGGAAAGTTATTTCGAAATAAGGGCTGTTATTTCGAAATAACTTTGCTGTGTAGACATACCCTAAGTCTGGTCCCCATATATCTCTTGATAAGTACAGCCAGAATTCTGCTAAAGTTAAATACTTATCAGAATGTGTGTCCATTTTTACAATTTCTGCTGGATTTCATCTTTAAATAATCATTACTTTGATTAGCTAGCTAGCTATTTTAGAGAGTTTGTACCTCTGTCTGGATATGTCTACACTACAGCGCTATTTTGAATTAACTTAATTTGCAATAGTTAATTCGAATTAAGCTAATTCGAAATAATGCATCTAGACACAGAAACTAATTCGAAATAGCGTTTTCTAATTCGAAATAGCGCATCCACATTGAGTGGACCCTGAATTGAAGGTAAGGCTGGCCGGAACCAGTGCCGGCAGGGCATCAGGGTCGGACTTAGTGTGTGGGGCTGCTGCCTCAGGCTATCCGAGGTCTGTGTTTAAAGGGACCCGACCCCCCTATCCTGGACAGACAGTTCTCAGGTTTCTCAGCTTGCTGGTCTACCTTGCTGAGGGACAGCAAAGCATTTGTGTCTCAGAATGCTCTGCTTGCCCTCACTCGGGACACCACGGCACTCTGCAACATGGAGCCAGAGCTGCCCCTGGGCACGCCGGTGCATCTCGTGAGGTCGTTGCCATCAGCCCGGCTGCACTTGCTGCAGGCTGCCATCCGGGGGGTCCATTGGGGGGCTGTCAGGATCCAGGAGGCCCTGCGGGAGAACGTCCACCCCGAGGAGCCCTCAGAGCCACCCCAGTCCTCCCCACCGGGGGCTCATGCCCCATTCCTCCCTCACGTCCTTCCACTTACCCCTCCCTAGCCCCCCTTCCTGATGTCAAATAAAATACATGTTTTTTCATAAACATGAACTGTCTTTATTTAACAAAACTGGGGAGGGGAAATGAAACTCTGGGGAGACTGGGGAGAGGGGAGGAGAGAGGGTGGGAGAGGGGAGGGGGAAAACTGGGAGGAGGGAGCTGGAAGGGGGAAGAAGGGGGAGGGGAAGCTCAGCACTCAGGGGTGGATGTCTCGTTGGGCCACATGTCTCCCATCATGGCGGGTGCGGGGGCCTCGGCGTCCCCAGGGGGATGGGGAGGAGGGTGTGGAGGCTGAGGTGGGGGGTGTGGAGATTGAGGAGGAGGGTGAGGAGGTTGAAGAGGGAGAGGTGGGAGGGGGCAGGAGTGGGAAGAGGAACAGTAGCTGGGGGGGCAGCAGGCGCAGGACCGGCACGGGGCAGCACAGTCTGCAGCAGGGCCTGCAGGTGTGAGCACATGGCACGGTCCTGGGCAAGCTGCACCCGGCTGCAGGTCCTCCTGCACCCAGGCCTGGATGGTGTGGTGCAGGGCTCACAGGGCCCCCAGGTGCTGGTCCCGGTACCCCTGCCGCGTGCTGGTGGTCCGAAGGAGCCCTCAGGTGCAGGAGCATGTCCCAGGCGGGGTGCTGCGCCCTGCACGTGCAGCTGGTGCGGCTGTGGAGAAAGAAGGGGAGTGGTCATTTCTCCCTGGGGATGCAGTGGATGAAGCCCAGCGCCCCCTGTGAGGTGAGGATGACCGTGCCCTGCACCGTCAGAGCTGACGTGCTTGCACAGAGGCCATGGTTGGGATGTCTGGCTCTCCCCGGGAGTGGGAGCTGCCCCAAGACCACACCCATGCCCCTGTGCCATGTATAGTGCAGCCGAGGCGGGGGAGAGATGTCCCCTGCCTCTGTGTAGAGGGGGCGTGTAAAGGGAGGGCGTCCTGCTGGGTCCCGCCCCGGTGTCGGGAGCGTGTCAGGTCTCTTCACACACGCTTGTGCCTATTGGGCCACGGCCCCTGGGTGTCACCCAGCTGGAGCCACCTGCCCAAGGGTGGCATGGAACGTGCCTGCACATGCACAGGTGGCTGCATGATCCGTGGGAGGCATGGCCCACTTGCACGGTCCCTAGTCTCCCTCCCTGCCTCCCCCCCAGGCAGGGGACAGTGCTGGCACTTACCTGGTATGGCCTCCCCGGACAACCCTGCCAACTCCAGTGCCGGGACAGCTGGTGGTGGCCCCTCTGCGATGCCCAGGTCAGGGTCCTCAGCTCCCGGCTCGCTGCCTCCCAGGCTGGCGTGGACCGCCCTGCCCCCCAGGATTCAGTCGAGGGCGGGGAAGTAGGGGCAGGTGGCATCCCCTGCTGCGGCGCCACCCCTGGTGGCCCTGGCGTACGCCTGCTGCAGCTCCTTGACTTTCAGACACACCTGCTCCTGGGTGTGCTTATGGCCTTTCCTGTCCATGATGGCCGCTATGCGGCCGTAGACGGCCGTGTTCCTCCGCCTAGTGCAGAGATCATGGACGTTGGGGGCCTCAAGGAGGTCCACGATCTCCGCACTAGTCTAGGTGGGCGCGCGCCATCTACGGCCCCTGGCTGGCACCTGGGTGCTGGGGGACTGGGCGGAGGATGGCTGGCTGCCACTGTCTGCCATTGTGCGGCCACTGAGTGAGGGTCTGCGGCTGCTGGCAGGCCTGGCTCTTGCACGTGCCCAGTGGCCAGATTCTACCCCTTTAAGGGCCCCGGGGCTGGGGGAGAGGAGAAGAGTTTTCCTGGTTGTGCCCAGAGTGGCCACCAGGGGAAACTGGGAAGGGCTGGAGGCCCCCTAATTCGAAATAAGTGTCTACACAGCACTTATTTCGAATTAGCTATTTCGAATGTGATGTTATTCCTCGTAGAATGAGGTTTACCAAATTCGAAATAACTGCTCCACTATTTCGAATTTATTTCAAAATAGCGGTTTGGCTGTGTAGACGCTATTGAAGTTAATTCAAAATAACTGCTGTTATTTCGAATTAACTTTGTAGTGTAGATATACCCTCTGTGAGTCTGTCCATCCATCATTTATATAAGAACTCCTCCTAAGTGGTAAGAGCTAGGACCACCAAATTTGGTATGCAACTTCCTTTTATCTTAACTTAAAGCAAGGTCAGGGTTTTGTTGTGTTGGGAAAATGGGATGTGCCTGGAATTCGATTGTTTTCCATAACTGGGAAAGGGAGGGGCCTGATATGAGGGACAGCTATGATCTGCAATGACTACAGGGGGCAGTGAGCGCAGGGGATCATTATACTGCAGAGTGACCATAGGTGGGCAGCTAAGCCAGGAAGAGAGTGACCAGCTGGAGCTGGGGCTCTCCATATTGCTGGCAAGCTGCCCAAGTAAATGGCCCCCCTGCCTCCCAACCTCTTCCCCTGGCCCATGGCTACAGCACTGGATGGGGCAGGCAAGGAGCCCCTATGGCCAGCAACCCCATTCCCTCTCAAGGAGCCAGCACCCAGCTGAGGGAAACGGCATGGCTCCTGCTCCATGAGGAGCTGCCAGAGAGGCCAGGCAGCCCAGCAAACACCACCCCCCCAAGGAGAAACTCGGGGGGGGGGGGAGGCAGGCCAGCCTGCCCCATCATCCCATGAGGAGCTACCAGCCAGGGGGGCAGGCAGCTCCCCGAGGAAAAGCTACCCTCTGGGGAGGGGCTGGGCAACACAGCGACACACACACACCCCAGAAGGAACCACCAGGACAGCACAGCCCCAGACGCCTGGGAGGAGATGCCATCAGAGCAGCACCACTCTCGTTAACCCCATCCCTCAACATCCCAGGCCCCTGCCCGAAGCCCCCTGGCCTGAGCTCCCTTGCTCTGAATCCTGAGCTCTGCACACCTCCCACCCCCTTCCCTGAGCCCCCCACATGCTGCCTTTACTGTTGTACCCCTGCCCTCAGCCCTCCACACATCCCAGCCCCCAGCCCTGAATCCTCCACCCCCTGCTCTGACTCCTGCACCTCCCACAACCTTAGCCCCCTACCATGAAGGACCCAAGCAATGCTGGGTAAATGTCCTAATCAATAAATCATATAGAGCTAAATCAACAATTTTAATCTTAGTTCAAGAAAATCCAAAGACATTTATTATTCAGTGTTGAGACTGAATAATTTATCCACAGTCCACTTCTCTGTGGTGAGGCATTGGCCGTGGAGTTCTGAAGCAGTGGGGAATTTTGTATACCCCAGAAAAAATTCTAGCAGGATAATATCTATAAGCATCTTCCTCAAAAAAATACTGAGATTTGAGAACACAGTAGAGAAATTTTCCTATCTAATCCTGGCTTCTCTAAGACCATAGACTTCATTGGCTCTTCCCATCTGAAACTGAGGAAGGAGATTCCACAGTGAGACCTAAGGATCAGGGAATGTCATGCACATGATTTTTCATCTACATCTTTGACCAAACAATGGTTCTTTCATGTCCATGCATCTTTCATGTCCATGCATTACACGCCAACTAGGAGCGTGAATCATCAGTCTGGAAGGAGCAGAGACAGGTGGTAAAGGGAGTGAGGAAGAAGACAAGAGCAGATGGTAAAAGCAGAATATGATTCTGTGAGTGGAAGCAAGTGTGTGTGACCGTAGACCAGGTCTACACGAAAATTATAGGTTAACCCAGCTCTATTGTGAAAAATCTAACCCCGGAGAAACATAGTTAAGAGTAGACATAGCTTTCTTTTTGCTGTATTGCAGCATTCACTGTTGATTACCACATATCCATTTGCACCTTAGTCATTCACACAAACTGCTTTTTAGGCTTTGCATTACTCACTGCCTCATTACTGTTGTGCCCTCTGTTTAATGTGTGGTGCATGATGGCTGCATCTATCATCATGAACACCCAAGCAGCTGAACTATGATGGCTCATTTCACAGAAATGGACTGTTCCTAAAAAATGGAATGGTGAGCAACAGAAATGTAAACATTGTATTACATGGGTGCAAGCTTCTATCAGGAACTGCAGCTGAGACACAGCAAAGCTGCAAACACATACGGAAGAGAGGAATCAACTCAGGGCAAAACCACATGGAAGAACATGATGGCAGCCCTCAGACCACAGTGTACTGCACACTTCCACCACCAACTTTATGGTGACAGGCTATGGAAGTTTCCCTACTGGGCAGGTACATTGTGCAGATGCATGTGATCACTGAGCTGTGCTTTGATTATATCCCATGTTTCTGCTAGCTAAATACCAGCCCTTCCTTTTGGGCCTGCCTGTATTCACTGATGGTGCGTCTACACTGCACCGTTATTTTGAGATAACTAGCATTATTTTGAAATAACAATGCGAGCGTCTACACAGCCATTCCATTATTTCGAAATAATTTCAAAATAACAGATGGCTTATTCCAAAATCTGTAAACCTCATTCTACAAGGAATAACGCCTATTTCGAAATAAGGCGTGTATAGACAGTCCACTGCTGCTCTTTCAAAATAGCCCCTCACCAGGGCCATTCTAAGTTATTCCTCCCCAGTGCCTCCTGGGTGTCTAAATTGAGATAACACCTCTACTTTAGGGAAGCCTGCCTCAGACTAATTTTGAGGCTTCCCTGTAGTATAGATATGCTATTTCAAAATAAGCTATTTCGGAATAACTATTCCCCACTCAGAGGGAGTCAGAGAGTCCATCTATAGACTGTTTGTAGCTGCTTCACGAGGCATACCGGAGCGGTCGACAAAGGCTTCGTCGACCGCGCCGCGTCTAGACTGTGCCGGATCAGCTGATTGTCGGCACAGCGCAGCAGCCATTTTTATTTTAATGAAGCGGCGATTATTTAAATCCCAGCTTCTTTGACTATGCCGAGTAAACTACTTTACATGGCTCCATCAACGGAGCCATGTAGTCTAGACGCACCCTAGGGTGGTGGTGAAGCACTGGAATGGGTTACCTAGGAGGTGATGGAATCTCCATCCCTAAAGGTTGTTAAGTCTCGGCTTGACAAAGCTCTGGCTGGGTTGATTTAGTTGGGATTGGTCCTGCTTTGGGCAGGGGGCTGGACTTGATGACCTCCTGAGGTCTCTTCCAACCCTATGATTCTATGATTCTAAGACAGTAGAAACAGTTATGCTTCTTTATGAAATAATGGCAGTCTCCAAACCAAAGGCACATGTCACTTCCCAAAACAAAGGCACATCCAAGGCTACTCAGAAATTCGATATGTAGCTGAGAGGAGGAGGGTGTTCTCTGGCTATTGTTTTGGATGTGTGTTTCGGGGGTGAGGGCAGGATGGACAAGCAAAGAAGTACACAGAAAGAGACAGCAAAGGACACTCTAGAGGCAGCATGGAGCCTGCCAGCTTTAACACTGTCCCTTTTAAATGTAAAAACATGGCGTGTGGCCCTGGAAGAAACCTAAAGAGAGATTTGGGGCTGAGTACTGGCTGAAAGTGGCTCAGAGCTATGAGTAAGGACCCTGTTTCCTGTTGTTTGGTTCCTTCTTTGTTCAGGGAAATAGGACTTTGTACATTCTTTGTAAATAAACAAATTTGTATCAAAGAAATACCTGACTCACCAATTTCTTCTCTCAGCTGAAACAACCTACTAGACCCTTAATTTCTGGCTAGCCACCCAGGACAAAGTGTGCTGTAAAGTAGTTCCAGGTGAGGTTTGCCCTTGTTGGTTTCTGTCTTCACTTTCTGCTCCTCTTTTCAGTTTCCTTATAAAACCCTATGGCTACATGATATGGTGTTTATATGTCTGATGTTCAACACTGTCATCCTTTGCATCTGGGGCCGGATGGGCCATCATAATTCATGTAGAAGGGGGTGGAAGGAGAATTCTGTAGAACATTGCTGGTGTGTGAGATTATATCCAAGAGATACATGCAAATAAGCTGTGGCTTCACATCTTGTATTGTCAGTCAGTCACAATCATATGAGTAACCTACTGGCAATCTGTTCACTAGCCAGCATATCCTCATCCTGTGGGTGGCTCCTCTGTCTTGCCAGTTTTGAGAGAAAACAATGGTAGCTGCTGTACTGTAACTGACTGTTAGGCTGAATAGTCATCTCCCAACCCCAGGCTATACGTGGTAGACTCTTGTCTTAGGTTAGGATAGACAAAATGTCACAGCTTTAACAATGCCCCTTTAAGTGTAGAAGTGAAAATAAAATTGCTGGGGAAGCTTGTTTTGAGCAATGTGGTAGCCTTATTTGACTAGTGAACCTGAGAAAGTAACAGGGGGGTCAGTTGCTTAGTCTAGTGCATTATAAAATATCTTGGGTGCATAAGACATTATTCTTGCTAGTGCACTGTATTTAGCCTTGCCTGGAATGCCAGTGATCTGCACAGGATTCTAAATAAGTCATGAGCTTTAATAGAA
Organism: Rafetus swinhoei; assembly: GCA_019425775.1. Taxonomy (NCBI): domain Eukaryota; kingdom Metazoa; phylum Chordata; order Testudines; family Trionychidae; genus Rafetus; species Rafetus swinhoei. The sequence goes on from CM033440.1 coordinate 28,206,650, forward strand.
AGGTCACTTTGGTGGAGCTCTGACATCTACTATAAATTCAACAGCTGCTGCAAATGCCTCTTGAAAAATCTGTCATTGAAGCCCATGGAGGTAAAATGCTATTGTATGGAAGAGAAAGGTTTGACAGCACTCCTAGGACTCAATATAAGCCCATTCTAAAGCTATGTAAACTATAGCAGCACAGCTATAGCAAGTGTGGACAGAACAGTGATAGAAGTAGTGCTATTCCTGTAGTTAATCCACTTCCCTGAGAGGTGGTAGTTTGGGCAACAGAAGAATTCTTCCATTGACTTAGCATTGTCTACACTGGGGGTTGGGTCAGCTTAACTATGTCTCTCAGGAATGTGGATTTTTCATAACCTTGAGCAATGTAGCTAGATAAACCTCGTGTTAGTGTAGGCCTCGCCTAAAAATGTGTGTCTTCTGTAGAGGGAAGAGCCAAATGAACGTGCAAGAATGATACCATGGAAAGATGTTCATGATAAAACAAGCAGTGTGCTGCACGCCTGGAGGAATACGCCTCTTCCCTTTAACATGCACAGAATTTTAGAAAAGATAAAGTTGAAACAGACCCACATAAAGCATACATAAATGTCTAAGGACATTATTCACTAACAGCTGCAAATATCTTCCATTGTGGCTGCAAAACCAAAATGATAACAATGAGTTTCCTGGGTACATTTGGCATACTAAAGATCATGCTAAAAATAATGAGAAGTCCTACTTCCCTTCCAACAGAGCCATTGGCTCAATGGGAGCAGGGCTGGGTTTGTTGTACAACAATGCTCATTCAATGATCGTCGTCTCTGAATACTTCACAGACACAAAGAAGGTCAGATACTGATAATCTTACACGTTCAGTTATTCCAAAAGTTATCCCATTTACTTTAATGGGACAATTCATGGACCAAGGTGCAACTCAACCTGAGTAAAAGTGTATTACTGTATTCTGCCCCAGAGTATAACAGAAGGACATTCCCATGGACCGAGAATTTGCCTATGTCATTTCTTAGATATTCTATAATGAAAGGCTAAAGTGTGAAGCCTTCATGCACACAGTGGGACTATATGTGTGAATCCTCATCCTTGCAAGTAAAGATTGCATAATCTAACCCTAACTTTTAAATCAGATGTCTAATATTTCAATCAAATAACATCACATAAGCATCCAGGGCTTTTGATCTTTTCGACTTCATGCCACTCCTATCTAATGCCAAGGTTTCTTGGGTGGATTGAACATATACGTACTTCTCAATAGTACTTTCTTCCCTCATCCTACACTAGAAATATCTGTTTAAAGTCCTTCTGACATAAAGGCTGAGAGCTAGATTCTTTTTCATAGCATTGTGCCTCATGCCAGCTTGTGTTCTTGCTCATTTATCTTTTCTTTCTTTCTTCACCACATATTCATTACCTTTGATCAAAAGTTTTTCCAAAGTGTGCAAGATAAGATACATTATACATATATGACAGATGTTCAAAATAAACAAAATGGACTAGATTCATATTTCAAACAATTGAGAGATCTAATTTCCTACTGTACAGGAAATCAAGTTAATTTTCAACTGTAGTGGGACTTCTGGAAGTCATCCAAATATATATGGAAGCTCTTAGAAGGAACAGAATGGTTGGCAAATAGAATACAAATATTTTAGACTTATGTTGTTTGACATAATGCCAGTGCAGTGTTTCTATCTTGGTGTGAATGTTGCTATGGTTTAGTTCCAGCAGTCTAGTTGCCATATTCTATATAAGTTGAAGTATATAAAGCAGAAAATATCAAAGAAATAAGAATAAAATACGTTGCTTTAGCCTTCATTTCTCAATGAAGAGATGAACCTGGAATTTCTGTGGCAATATACATGATCTTACCAGAGGTGAAAGTAACTTACAACAGTACCTGTAAGAAATGTATCATAACTTCCCTTAGGGGGACTAGAAGGGCTTAGGACAGGGAGCTGGTGTTGGAGGGTAGGGATGTGAATGGTTAACTGGTTAACCAGTTAACCGGTGGGGACTGGAGCAGCCACCACAGGGTCCTCTGTGGGCGGGGAGTGCTTCACACTGGCCGGAGCAGCCTCATCTACAGAAGGCCCAGCCAGCCCAGATGTAATGAGTGGGGGTCCATTCCAACCCAACTGGGCTGGAGCAGGCCCACCACCATTTAATTGGTTAACCAGTTAAACTTAAAGTTTAACCAGTTAACTAATTAAATGGGATTTTATATCCCTAGTGGAGGGTGAGTGTCGGGGGCTCAGGGCAGGGGGCTGGTGAGGAAGTACAGGAATCTGGGTAGGGGGTTAGGGGATGGGGAGTGTGAGGCCAGGCTTGGGGCTGGGGCAGTCCTGGTCAGCGGGCCTCAGGGCTAGGGCAGTTCCAGTCGCAATCCCTGTTCCATGCCCAGTGTTGCTCCTGTTCCCAGCCAAAGGGAGTTGTGGCCATGGAGGTGCTGCATGCAGGCAATGGCAATGGTGCACAAAAACCCCCAACCGCTCCCTACCCCTTCCCCCCAGGGTCACACGCCACAGGAAGTTCAGTTTGGTCGTGAAAGGAAAATTCAAGAGTCATATGGAATTAAGAGGAGTCACAACCTGGGAAAGATGGGCTGTTATCCACTTCTGAAATGCAGTCCCCTTTTGGGTGGAGCATGACAGCTTATAACAGCACATAAACTTTGTGGATAATAAGTGTAGAATACCATAAGTATAAAGAAAGCTACAATAAATGAAAGAAGACTATTTCTTAGGCTACATCTAGACTGCAGGCTTTTTTGCACAAGAACTGTTTTTCGGAAGAGATCTTCTGAAAAAGCTTCTTGCACAAGAGAGCGTCCACACACAAAAGTGCATCAAAAAAGCGATGCACTTTTGCGAAAGAGAGCATCCAGACTCATTGGATGCTCTCTCATATAAAAGGCCATCCAGAACCACTTCAGGCATGGCTTTAGGTCACCAGTTGCTTCCAAGTGCTGGTGCCGGAGCCTTGCAGGGAGATGCACTTAAAGGGACCAAGTAATCCTGTTGACTAAGAAGTCAGGTTAGTGAAGTCAGGCCTCAGTTGGAGTATTGTGTCCAGTTCTGGGCACCGCATTTCAAGAAAGACGTGGAGAAATTGGAGAGGGCCCACGAAAGCTCATCACCTAATAAACCATCTTGTTAGTCTTTAAAGTGCTACATAGTTCTGTCTTTTTGTTTTATTCTGGAAGGGTATGTCTACACAGCAAAGTTATTTCGAAATAACAGCCTTTATTTTGAAATAACTTTCCTAGCGTCTACACAAGCCAACTGCTATTTTGAAATTAATTCAAAATAGCGGAGGGCTTATTTCAAAATTGGTGAACCTCATTCCACAACGAATAACGCCAATTTCGAAATTGCTATTTCGAAATAAGCGCTGTGTAGATGCTTATTTCGAAAAAGGGGGGCCTCCAGCCCTTCCCAGGGTGCCCTGCTGGCTGCCCTGGCCACAAGGTAACTTCTGACCTGATGCCCTGCCGGAACCAATTCCGGCTGGCCTTAAGGGCCAGTCAGCGTCCAATCAGTGTGGACGCGCTATTTCGAAATAGCAAAAAGCTATTTCGAAATGCATTTTTGTGTAGACGCATTATTTCGAAATAAGATATTTTGAAATAACTATTTCGAAGTTAGATATTTCAAAATAACGCTGTAGCGTAGACATTCCCGAATAGCTTATTTCAAAATAAGCATGTAGTGTAGACGTAACAGAGTCCTGTTCTGGGGACCAAAAATGTAGAGGTACCACCAAATATCTGATAGCTGTATCCACTGAATCTTTTAAGCATATTGGAATGCTTTGGGAATTTATCAGCAAATGAAGAGTATCTCAAAATACCTTCCTCCCTGATCTGAAGATGTCAAAAATGTACAGAGGGCATGTCCTCTTCAGGACTTCCAAATTTGTGTGCCTGATCCCAACTGCAGTTTACTATACAGAAAAGACTCCATTGTTCCATAATCGCCGTTCTTGGCTTTTTAAGAAGTTACTATGTTCCTGCTTGCCATTTTCTTGATGCAGCCACTGAAAATTACAAAAGCTTATTGTATCTAGAATGTGTGTGTATATTTATATATATATATAACATAGCTAGCGATCCCATGACCGTAATTACTGCTCTTCTTGGGCTGAGCTCACAGAAGGGATTTGTGAGTCAGCCAGTGAATTATTTCCATCCAAAACAGGATAAAGGCATTTTTAAGAGGAGGGAAGGGGGAGCGTTGAAAGATAGCTGAGCCCAATTTCGCTTCCTAAGCTTCTCAATGATGCAACTCTAGTCATGGGCTGGAAATACTGAAAGGCTAGAAAATTCATCACATAGCCAGCTTTTTTATAGGCAGAGCATATTTGCTGAAGGTTGTTATTTGGCTAACCTGCATAGCCTGTATCTAGTACATATGCTTGCACAATAGATAGAATTCAGAACTCTGGGAGCACGGTGGGCATAATGAGTCATGACAGCAAAATCTCCCAAGACTCACAGGCCGGCTTATTGACCAGTCTTGCATGGTTGTTTTGGAGAGCTTTAAAGTTGTATCTACTCCATCCGTCATGCTTTAACGTGATTTTTTATTTCCTGGACCAAGTTCCAATACTGTCCTCCCCTGGTTTTTCTCCTTGTCTGACCTTCCCTTCTACAGAGCAGGACTAGCACACAGGGGGAAACAACCTGTAACAGTCTAATGAACTGAGCAACTTGCATCCTGCTCCCTTTGTAACCAAAGAAGTCCTGGGAGCGAATGTGCCTCTATGCCATATAGTAACATTTCACTATTGATTTCACTGCAACCAGGATGTAGCTCTTATTAATTAAGGTCTGTTCCCCGTGTTTCAGCTGTGAGTTATCAGGTTTGGTTTGAATAAGAATAAAGCACCATAAGAAAGACAAAAACAAGCCTCCTTTAGTGCCTACAATGCTCCATCTCGCATTTCCTGTGGTTTTTAATTAACTGAGCATTCAAAAACTACTAAAGGTTTGTTTAATTTCCTAACATTTGGACATCTAAACATTTGATTTTTTTTAATTAATTTTGCACAAACGCACATCGTGTGACATCCACTCATCCAAATATATTAAAAAAATGAAATCACGACTAAACATGTCAGACTATTTCTCCTGAAGCCTAGAAAGAAAGAAAAAGAGATTGTACTTTTTATCACTTTTTAAAATACTTGGTGGCACTGAGAAACTATGGTGATGGCAGCCAAAGTGGTATCTCGACAGATAAATTTCTGTTCATCCCTTATTTAGTTGTGATGGGGACTGTAATACTGAGGTCATGTCTACACTAAGAAATATTTTGAAATAAGTTATTTCAAATAAATAACTCCTGAAATAACTATTTTGAAATAGCGTGTCCACACTATAGGGAAGCCTCAAAATTAGTCCAGGGCAGACTCCCCAAGGCTACGTCTACACTGCACCTCTCTGGCGCAAAAGCCTATGCAAATGAAGCGTGGATTAGCATATTGCCATGGTTCATTTGCGTAATTAATTAGGGGCCATTTTTGTGCAAGAGGCTTTTGTGCAAAAAGGAGCTGTGTAGATGGGTCCTTTTTGTGCAAAAACCTTCTCTTGCGCTAGAGCCGTTCTTCCTGAAAAAATGAGGAGCCAGGACTATGAACTGCCAAGCCTAGAGGTGCTAAGGCTGAATACCACATATTAAACAGATCAGTTTAAAAGATACCATTTCCTGGAGAGAAGAATGAAGATAAGAATAGCAAGACATCAAAATGAATTAATTGCGAATTACTCTTTAATATTCCAGTGAAGTGACATATGACTAAAGACAAAGCCACAATGCTGCAAAAAATAACCTCACATAATTATAGCTTTTCAGCTATGATTAAGGTGTTCAGTCTTTTAAAAGTCTCAGAGGGGTAGCAATGTTAGTCTGTAACTTTAAAAACGAGTAGTCCTGTAGCACCTAGAGACTAACAAAAATATACAGTAGCATGAGCTTTTGTGAGTAAGCTTTTAAAAGTATATCCCTTTTCAATGCAATGCCTGCCTGCATGACAAAAACGTACCTCTGACTTAGCAAACACATGTTTGTTCTAAGCAAGCTGCCTTTGATTTGGGAGGCAGAATGATTTCCAAAAAAGTATGGCAGACCATCATCTTGGCATTATGCAGAGAGTAAAATTCTGTGACCTATAACAGTCAAGAGAACTCCGCGGAGATAAAAAAGTACATCGTGTCAGCAGCACTTCAAACAGTGGAATCATCATTCTTGCTGCATTGTACAAGTGGTCTTTTCACGTGCAAATCCTTTCTGCTTACTATTGATTAAATTAACATACTTCGGGCTTAATTCTGCTCTCACTTTCCCTTCTGTCGTTAATAGGGTGACAGCTGTCTTGTTTTTAAAGGGATGGTCCCGTATTTAAGTCCTTCTGCTAGTGTCCCTACTTTTTTTTTAAAATGGGCCAATTGTCCTGTATTTCCTGTCTCTCACCTCCCATCAGTACCGGTGGGTCCTGCTGCTGGCCAGATCCTTGCTCACCAGCCACCCGCCTACCTTTGGTGAGTGAAGGGTCTAGTGGCTGATGATGGGGGTGAGTGTGCCAGGCTGCTGGTTGGGCACAGTTGTAGGGTGCAGGGCCAGATGCTTCCCCTTTTGGTCTATCAGTGCAGCCGCTGCTGTGGTGCCTCCTCTCAGCCAGCAGCTTTCCCCCTTGGCTCTCTGACCTGTTTCCAGCCAGCACTGGCTGTTTGCTGCAATGGCTGGTGAGTGCAGACAGGTGGTAGCTGGTTATGTTGTGTCTCTGCAGCCAATCCATCAGCCCATTGCATGCTCCCCTCTCACTGTCCTCTCCCTGCTGTGTCCCTTTACCCCCAGCTTCCCTGTTCCTCCATGGCCCCTTCCCCAGCAGGGTATGTCCTAGGCCCTAGCAGGTCATTCAGCTCACTAACAGCCTGGCTGGCAGGAGGCTCCTTCCTCCCTCCACTGCCTCTGGCTGGCTGGCACCAAGGGAAAGCTCAAGACACTACAGCCCAGGGTACTGGCAGGAAGAGCCAAGCCCTGCATGTGCAAAGACCTGCATAGTGCTGGCCTGGGGAAGCTTCTCTCCCCTCAACTAAGCACTAATGGCGGGGAGGAAGAAATTTCCAGCCTGTTTGTGCTCTGACCCTGCAGGCTCTGCAACAGCCCCCCTTGCAGGGGCTTTTAGCACCCTCTTCACACACTGCCCCCCACCCTAGGTCCTGCCCCCAGGGTGTGTGGGGCTGCTCTGTCCCCTAGGCACCCTCCCTGTCTAAGCCACCTCTCTGGGCTCCTTGCTGATGCCCCTGTAAACAGATTCTCTGAGCCCTGGGGCTCAATGCATCCTTAAGGCTTAACCCCTTCCTATCTGTGCTATAGCCAGAGACAGGAGGTGGCTGGGTTATGTGGTTGGCCAGCAGCAGCTTGGAGCTGTTAGCTGCCTTTCGACACTGTGTGGGCAGGAAGTGACAAGCTGCTTTCACCCACAGGGGAAGCGGGACGGGGGCGAGGGAGAGGTAGGACAGAAGAGATGACCTCTCCAATACCTACGCCAGGTTATCCCTACCCTCCACCCCCACCTCCTGGTGGCTGGAAGCAGTTCCCATCCCTTCCCTCCTGCACAGTGCTGGTGAAAGGCACAATGAGAAGGCCTCTTGGTATTTTCATGTCTTCAGTAAGTCCACACGGTACAGCCTCTGTCTCATTTCTCTTCCCTGCACTTCAGATTTCATCAGCAGCTGCCCTTGCCCTATTTGTAAGCTTGAATGATCTTTGCCACTTGGCCAGGAGATTGGACTTCAAGGTTGGTAGCAACAATAAACCCTCTCACTGGGTTTAATAGGCACATGTTGGCCCTTTGTTGTTGGTCCGTTCCTGGCTCTGAGATTACAGCAGGTTCTCCCACAACAAAGCCTGCAGGGGCTCCAAGTTTCCCCTGACAGAGCATCTATTGCACCACTTTGGTCATTCCGGGGCCTGTCTCCTCCCATGTCTGGTGGAGGAGATCTAAGATCCTGTGGGTCCGCCTCCCATATAGCCGTATCAGTGAGGATAAGAGGAGGCGTGGGATCGACCAGGCTCAGTGACTGGGATCAGAGGTGTTGGCCTTCCAGCTGGTTCACCAGTTGGATTCCAGATTCACAGAGTGCAACACAATGTGCAGTCCAATGTCCCCACAAAAGAAAGGGTCTGTAGCCCCCCTCTCGTTCTTGTGAAGGGCTCAGGGCTTATCGTGTCTCTCCCCTCTTCTCCTCTCCAAAAGAGGGGAAAGGGTTCTGGGTGCTCTTCATGAAACAATGGTTGGTTAGTGAGGGAGCGTGGACCCTGCCTCTCCACTGGGCACATGGCCACATGCTCACCCAGGATCTGCCAGATGTTCAAGTAAAGGATCTGTAGCCTTAGCAAAGGCTGGTCCCTGCTTTTAGGCCTGGGGCAGCTGCCGGTGGCAGAATCTCTCCTGCAGCAAAGACTCTGACTGCACCTTCTTCAGTGTTTCCACAGCCCCAAGTAAGTCTCTCTCCCCTTTCAGAGCTGCCTGGCTCGGTGTAGTGGTGAGTCAGTGAGAAGGTGCATGCCCTGGACACACTGGAAGGAGGATTTGGCTCCAGCTTGCTCAGCTCAGTGGGGATGTCAGTCCACTCCTCATGCCCAGAAATCTGGAAATCCATTCTGTTTTCAGGGCTGTCACATGGTTTGGTCTGTTGGCCTCCTCACCAGGCTATCCCTGAATGGCTCTCTAGCAGTCTGCTGACTAGAATTCTTTTCTCCAGCCTGCTCACCCCTCTTTAGCCACCCTGCCAGTCTGCTTCCCAGCCCTTTGATCCTCCCAGCTGCTGCCAGCCTGCCAATCAGCAGTGGTTGGCAGTGCCTGGATTAACCCTTTGGTTTCTGAGCTAGGGTGCAGGAACATACACCCTATGACAAGCTCCCTTTGAAACTCCTGCTCCAACTGGAGCAGGTTCTGCACCAGTGATGGGGCAGGATCCCAGTGGCTCAGACCTGCTTTCTAACCCCTCCTGGCCCCATGAGGGGTTACTTACCCCCATCACAGACACCTCAAAAGGTGCAGTCCCAGCAGAGCTCGGGCACCTGGCAACAGGATCAGATGGAGTGGAACTGGTGCCAGGAGTGGCCTGAGGCTGGCTGCGGCAGCTGGCGCCCCAGGCAGAAGGCGTGATCGGCGCCCCTGCCTGCACGGCTGTCAATGGCCATGATGTCATCATTGGGCGCTCGGGCCGGCGGCGCCCTAGGCAACTGCCTAATTTGCCTAGGCTCACGGGCTGCCCCTGACTGGTGCATCATGTGGCTGTGATGCCCTCTGGTCTCAAGAGAACAAGGGTCTGTCAGAGACTTGGTTGTCCCCAGGAATCAGGGAGGATCAATGGGAACCCGCTGGGATGGACTCGTCTTCCTCCCTAGTGACCTTCAGTGCCAGACATTCCCCACCCCATTGCAGGAGGATTTCCTGCCTCCTTTCTGTCCATCTCCCTATGACAGCTGTTTGTTAGCAGCTTCTCTTTGGCAGATCTCTCTGTCCACTTTGGTGGATGTGTTCTCATTGGGGTGTACCTCTGACCCATAGAATAGCAGAGCTCCCTACAGTGGGTGGAGTATCCTTGGTGCCTGGGTAAGGGGTGTTGATCCTTAATGGAGCAGGGGGAGAAGGAGAGAGAGAGAAAGACTCATCCTCCAGTTGGGGTCAGCCTCAGAGGATTTAGCGAGTTTCAGCAGGGCTCCCGTTACCCAATAGGGGATAGTTTCAGAGTGGAGGTGACTGGCTTCTGTCAGTGTCACTTTTCTATTGGGTCCCGTTTCCCAGCAGGGTTTCCTTACCACTGGCATAGCAGCAGTTTCTAGAGCCAGTAAATTTTCTCCCTAGCCAGCCAGGCAATGTCCTTAGCTGATGTCAGTTGCAGCTGAGCCACCAAGTTCCCTAGTTTGGGAAACTGTGCTGAGTTCTAATGGAAGGGAAGAGAGGGGGGCTCCATCAGTATTCTACTGTCAGCTCCCAATCTCCCCTCGGACAGGAGTCTCCCTCCACCCCCAAGTCCTTTGCTGGAGATACTGGGGGAGAGGAGCTAAAACTAGACCCTCAGCTCTTTCTGCCCCCAAAGGATCCTGGAGCAAAGGGATGTGGGCATGGTCCTCCTTGAGGACTTGCACCCCAGCTGCCTTAGGAGGACAAAAAGGGACCCAAGGCCAGGCATAAACCTGCCTGCAGCAGGGCTAGGAATATGGTCCCCTTAAAAGCCCAAGGTAAAGAAACCAGGAGAAGATGAACTTGACTCTAGTCTATCTCATTCTCTCCTCTGACTCTGCCTTCCCAAAGGGAACACTCCCAACCCACAGCTCCTGCAGCTGCAGATCCTACAGCCTATCAGAGCCAGCCTGCCTATGCCTGGAGTCAGAGAGCCAGAGTCAGAGGTCACTTATGTCAAATCCAGGGACTGGGCTGATGATCGGAACAAGGCTCTGCTGTTCTTTATGGCTTTGGCTCTTCCCTGGGATATATGGACCTGATGCAGAAGTTGACACACTGCTGGGGGAAGGAGGCAGGGCCATCCTTTCTGAACTTCTGATTCATGAATAGCTCATCAGGGTGGAGACAGCCTTGCCCTCCCCTAGTTGGACAGTCCTTGGTCAGATGAAGGGAGTGACTGTGAGGACAATTCCCTCCACTCTCCCCACACACACACTTTGAATCTCACTGTCAGTAGGAGAGAAGAAATGATGCCCTTCGGGCTCACCTGGTTCTCTAGGAAGGAGTCCAAGACTCTTCTGTGAGCACCATCTCCTGGGTCTCATGGTGGGAGCAAAGGAGGTTGGGCAGGAGTGGGGGGGTTTGAGGCTCTTACTGCCAAAGCCAGCCAGTGCCCTGACTTGAAATTCCATCTCCTTCCCCCATCCCTGAAGGAGGAAAGGACCCATATTGCACTGACTGCCCTGACCAAGGATGGCCCACTGGGATGCAGGCTAGGAGGACAGACTGGAAAATGGATTTCCAATCTCTCATTTCCAGTTCTTCCCAGCGCTAAGGTAAAGCTACCCCTGCCCCTCCTGCCCATGCTCACCTCCAAGATGTATTGGAGCCTGTCTGTGTCTGGGTGGGGACGCTGCCAGCTGGCTCCCCAGCATGGCCTGCCTGAGTTCAGTCAAGCCCTGTGCAGAGCCTGCAAAGGAAGAGACAGCCGTGGGTCACACTTGGGAAATTAGAAAAACATCTCCTCCCTGTCAATTGCCCCCAGCTCAGCCAATCAGCATCCAAACTGTGAGAAGTGGGAGGCTGAAGGGTCTCACTACCACCAGAGGGAATCAGTCTCAGAACAATTCCAGACCCACCTCTTTGGGACAGCTTCCAACAAAGCCATAAGGGGGGTGTCGCTGAGATTGCTCCTGCGTTGCACCTCTGTCCTGCCCGGATGATGTCAGGGTCTCTCGGTGGGGTCACCACCTCCCCACCACCTTTCCCCAATAGGCTGAGGTCCTGCAACAGGCCTTTGTGATGTCACTGCTACCCCTCCCCCTCCCCTGCAAGGTTGGTGTCCTGATTCTGGCCAGCCTCTCTGGATGTTTGAGTTGTTTCTCCTGGATCATCCCATTTACTGACAGTTGAGTCTGGGGATCAAGCTGGCTGCACAGTAAAGCCCCAGAGGCTGTTCCCTATGCCACACTGTCATTGATTAGTAGATGGCCAGAAGGGCATTAGATCATTGGAATTGACCCCTGCATATCCCAGCCCTCCTGTATATCATAGTAGCGTAGGCTATGTCTACACTACAAAGAAAAGTCGGAAAAAGATACGCAAATTGTGAACTGCAATTTGGTATCTTTTGTCACTTTTCTTTCGAAAGAGGTTTTCCAAAATTTGGCACGTCTACGCGGCGCCAAATTTTGGAAAAACCTCCTCTTTCGACACATCTTTTCTTCCTCATACAATGAGGATTACAGGGATGGCAAAAGAACGCATTCCGAAAAAGCAGATGCGTTCCTTGGACATGGCATAGCTTTTTCCAAGATATTGCCAGTATCCTGGAAAAGCTTTGCAGTCTAGACATAGCCTAAGTTTTGATCCAAGCACACACCAGAAAGTCATTTAGTCATTATTAGAAGACATCTAGAAATGGCGAATCAATCAATTGCTTTGGTAGTATGTTCCAATGGTGAATCATCCTCACTTTGAAGTATTTGTGCCTAATATAAATTTGTCTGTTTCCACTTTCCAACTGCTGGTCTTGTTTTGCCTTTTTGTGCGACATTAAACAATCCTTTAATACCTGACATTTTCTTTCCAGGAAGGCATTTAGACATTTCAATGAAGTCACCTCTCAGCCTTTCTTTTTAGAATTAAACAGATTGGACTCCATTCAGTAGCTCACAAGAAGGTATTTTTCTTCAGTCTTCAAAATATTGGACTCTTTGCTGCCCCATCACCAACTTTTCAACATATTTTTAAAATGTGGCTCCTGGCTGCAGTATTCAATCTCAGTCTCACAGATGCTGTGTCACTTCCCTTCCCTGCTCACTCCTATGCTCATGTGTCTAATGATGGGCTGAAGCCATATTCACCACAGCATCACTCTGAGAAGAATTTAGGGGTCATGCTGAGCAAACCACTCAACAGCAGCTCCCAGAGTCCCTTTGTGCTTGGATACAGTTCCCTATTCCAGGGTGGTGGCTTGCGTGCTTTGGGGGCAGGATAGAACCTGTAAAAGCCTGTTTTGTTCGCATGGGTCCAGCTTCCCAAGGGATCCAGATTGCTCTGTATCAGTGCTCTGGCCTCAGACTTATTTAACTCTCTGCTTGTATTTTGTTACCCTCACATGTTATCAGCAGGGATTTAATATTTTCTTCCATCTTATTAATTATAGTTTTTAAGAAGTTAGTTCTTTAGAGCCTCTTACTGGGCAGCAGGTTTTTTTAAAAAAGGAAGTTTTTCTTCACACAATGCATTGTCAACCTGTGGAATTCCCTGCCACAGGATATTGTGAAGGCCAAGACTATAACAGGGTTCAAAAAAGAACTAGATAAATTCTTGGATGATAGGTCCATCAATGGCTATTAGCCAGGATGGTCAGAATGGTGTCCCTAGCCTCTGTTTGTCAGAAGCTAGGAATGGGTCACAGGAGAGGGATCATTTGATGAATTCCTGTTCTGTTCATTCCCTCTGGGGCATCTGGCATTGGCCACCATCGGAGGTCAGGATACTGGGCTACTTGGACCTTTGGTATGACCCTTTATGGCTGTTCTTACATTCTTATTATCTTTAGAATCCTAGTACAGGTTGTACCTCCCTTATCGGGAACTCCCTGGTCCAGCAACATCTATGGTCCAGCATGGACCATGGATGTTCCTGGATCACAGAGCCCAGGAACAGGGAGGTCTGGTGGTGGGTCAGCAGCGCATTAGGGGGCACCAGCAACCCAGTGTGTGTGGGTGGCAGGGAACAGACAGCAGAGCAGGGAGTTCTGGCCCCAGCAGCGGCCGTGGAGCTCCAGCCCCAGCAAGTGGCCATGGAGCTTTATTCCCGGCCATGGAGCTCCAGTCCTGGCCCTCTGCCCCAGCCTTGACTGTGCAGCTCCAGCCCCGGCCGCAGAACCAGGTGTCTGCAGAGCTCTGACCATGATGCTCTGCCCCGGCTGCAGTGGAGCTGGTTGCAGCTAGAGAGCCTGGGAGCAGCTGAGGCAGCAGCTGGGGCAGACTGGAGCTATAGCCCAGTAACAACACATGCCAGGAGGGGAGGGACCTTCTCTGGTCCAGCAAATCCCCTCATTCGGGACCAGTCAGGTCCCGAGGGTGCCAGACCAGCAACATACTGATAATTGCTGTGATTGCTGCTGCACAAGGAGTCAATGCTTTCAGAGAATTACCCATGATCTCTTTCTGGCATGGTAGAAGCTAATTTACAACCCATCATTGTACTGTATATGTATAGCTGGGATTAGTTTATCCAATGAGCTATAATTTGCACTTCTCAATGAGAATTTCATCAGCCATGTTGTTGCCCAGGTTTGTGAGATCTCTTTGTCTCTTTTCCTAGTCTGCTTTGGACTTAACATTCTTGAGTATCTTTGTATCATCTGCAAAATGAGCCATTTCCCTGTTCACCTCCTTTGCTAGATTATTAGTGAATATGTTGAAGAGCACAAATCCCAGAGCTGTCCCATCCATAGGATGGTTCAGATTGGCTTCACCAAGCCCCATGCTTTGGGGTCCCCATGCTGGCCACCCCAATTGTCCTATGAATGGAATGATCCGCTGTAGAGAGGTTAATCCACAGGGGCCAGAGCAACCTGGGGGACTACCTGGGGGGCCTGAGTCCAACAGCAGGGGTCAGGCCCCTGTTCATTCATCACAATGATGGGAGTCACGGCTCCTAGACAGACTCCAAACCCCTCCATGCTCCAGGAGGTATCATAATCAGTGTTACCTGTAAACTGTGCTCCTGGGCAGCTGCCCAGGAGAAAGTCCAATGCCAGCAGCTGATTAACAATGCACACATTGTCCCCACAGCTGGCAGCATGTGTTTCTACTGGCACAAGCCCTGGTGTACATAACAGAATTTAATCTGCACATGGATGGAAAAAAAGAGAGAGAACATTGACCACAATGTCCAGAATAAAAGCAGGAGCACAAAAAAAAGAGGTACCTCTCTTAAGTGGCCTCAGCAGTCGGTGCAGTACATGGCAGACGAGCCGTTCTGGACCAGATGGGATGAGGCATGATGGCAGCTAGTTAAGGAATGCCCTGCACTTATGCTACACCCGCCACATGCAGTGTTGATACCACCCAGGCTGTGAACACATTGATCGTTTAAGAGCAGGGGCCACAACCAAGTGAGAAAAAAACAAACCTCATCACCCTCATTGGCCTGGCCCCCAACTGAAAAGCAGGAAGAAAAAGCTGCTCTTCTCACTCCCCTCCAGCTGCCGTCTTGGGGAGGAAGAAGGAGGGGAGGCACTAAGGATCAGGGCTTACTCCCATGACTGGATTAATTCTTCTGGGGCCCTGGGGCTAATGCATTTTGTGGGGCTCCCTAGTCTCTGGGGTGGGGCCAAAATTGACAGATTCACTGTCTGGGATGGGGCTGCCAGGGAGTGAGCTGGGAGTAGGGGTGTAGGATGCTGGAGCAGGCTAGGGAAGGGAGTGTGGGGTCTGGGTGGGAAGAAGAATTCAGGAGTGGGCTAGGGGTGCAGGATCTTGAAGGGAGGGAGATTGCAGAAATGGGGTGGGGGTGCAAGGTCTGAGCAACAGGTAGGGTGCATGGATGGGCTTGGGTTGGGGGTGGGCTTGCTTTCTGTATAAAAAGGTGTATTTTTGATGTCAGGTAGCTATCTCAGGGTACATCTAGACTGCAAGTTTCTTTCGAAAGAAGCTTTTTTGGAAGAGATCGTCCGAAAAAGCTTCTTTGGAAAGAGAGCATCCACACCTCAAAACCGGATCGAAAAAGCAATCTGCTTTTTCGAAAGAGCACGTCCACACTGCATGGACGCTCTCTCGGAAGAAAGCCCTGATTGCTATTCACAGAATGGCCACCAGGGCACCTGTGCTTTTTTCGATTGCCTCCTCTTTCAAAAAATGTCCCTGTTCTGCATCCACACATGCCTTTTTTCAAAAGAGCTCTTTTGAAAAAGGCATTCTTCCTCGTAATTTGAGGTTTACCAATGTCGAAAAAACCCCTGCGTTCTTTTGATTTAATTTCGAAAGAACGCGATTGCAGTGTGGAGCATGCTAGGGAAGTTTTTTCAAAGAAACAATGTAGTCTAGACATATTCTAGCAGAGACAAGGTACTGTTGTTTTTATTCTGATGCAGCTAGTCAAGTAAGCACTAAATCTCCCAACCGGGGGTTGACTTCAATTACATAAAAATTACAGTGCTTTGTCTCAACTAGGCTTTTACACAAAGAGCAATCCTGATGTAAAAGCACGCCTTTTTATGGACTGAAAATATCATTAAGGAGTTGAACTTAGCATGGTTCAAAAGATGATTGGACTATTAGATGGATAACAGGAATATATCCAGTTCCGATAGTAAGGAATAAAAAACAGATCAAAGTGTTTCAGAAAAGATGTATAACTTTACACTTCAGAAGATAAACCAATCTGGAGAGTGAAAAGAAACTTTCCTTGTGGGCACGTTCCATAACTGCTTTCTGCAAGAGTTTGCATCCTTTTCTGAAGTTGTTAATCACAGTTGGTCACAATACGCAGGACAAGATAAATCACTGGCCCAACCTAGTGGCATTTCCTTTCTTTCTTTGTGTCTCATATCTCGGAAAATAAACATCAGAGCTGGGCAAAAATACATTAATACAGAGTTAAGGTTGCTAGGTGGCCTGTCATCCCTTGTAAAACTCAAACTTTAAAATAAGGAAATGCACAGTTAATGTTGTATGGGCAACCTTAATTCTTCCCTCTTTCAGCAACACCTCAGAACACCCATTAACATATATATCTTTACTCTGTCAAGCCCATAGTGCCTGACCTGGACTGTGGAAGTGCTCTCAAATCCCTTTTCAGAATGGATGGTCAGGGAGAGTGGCTGCAGTCAGAGGCGGTCCGTGAGCCTAGGCAGACTCGGCAGTCGCCTAGGGCGCCGCCGGCCCAGGGTGCCCGATGATGATGTCACGGGGCGCCCCGGCGCCCAATGATTACGTCACGGCCATGGATGGCCGTGCAGGCGGGGGCTCTGGTTGCGCCTTCCGCCTGGGGCGCCAGCTGCTGCAGCCGGCCTCGGGCCGCTTCTGGCTGCAGTACAAATCCTTTCTCTTGGTGGCCATGATAAGTTGGAGTAGGTTAGAATAGAAAACCAGGGAGCTGTAATCAGCACCTTGATTATCCCATCCTAAGGTGTCCATCTAGAGCAGACCATGATTCTGAAATCTTATTCGTCACCAAAACTCCTTTATTCTTCAAAACTGGGGCCTCCAGAGGAGGTTTGTGGGTTTTAGCTATTTGTTTGCTGCCTTCTCAGGCTATGTCTAGACTGCAGGCTTCTTTCAAGAGATCTTTCGAAAAAACTTCTTCCAAAAGAGAGCATCCACACTGCAAAAGCGCATCGAAAAAGTGATCTGCTTTTTTGAAAGATAGCGTCCACACTGAATGAACGCTATCTCACGTTTAAGCTGTGATTACTATGGATGGAGTGGTCACCAGGGAACCTGTGCTTTTTCCTCTTTCCTCTTCTTTCGAAAGAACTCCCTCTTCCCCGAAAGAGCTCTTTCTGAAAAAGGCTTCTTCCTTGTAGGAAGAGGTTTACCAATGTTAGAAAAACCCCTCTGTTCTTTCGATTTTTTTTCCAAAAGAATACAATTGCAGTGTGGATGTAAGTGAAGTTTTTTCCGAAAAACAGCCATTTTTCCGGAAAAACTGCAGTGTAGACATATCATCAGATAATGTCTCTCCATTTTTCTCTGCAACTGGATTTCAGTCTGTATCTTTTCATCTTTGACTTCACATGCTTAAAGTTAAATACATAGCATGTATTTTGCCAGATAGGGACCTAAATAATGAGTGGCTTTGATCTCACTTAAAAATTAGCTGTAAACAGTTTGATCCTAATGTTCAGCTCTCAGTGAGTATTGCTTTTCTATTTGTAAATTAATCAGGAAGAATATTGACACCAAACCAGAGAACCACATAGCTCCCGAACTCTGAAATGTTGAAAATCCAGATCTAAAATCTTAGTTTAGGATCATCTCTAATAACATTGCCAAAATTGTAAATTTCTTGTTATCTGCATATCATTCCATGCATGCTAATTTTTTATCTAGAGTGGTGAACAAGAGGTTCCAGGTATAATAGGCTTACTGCTAAAAATAAGAGATTTATATTGTGTATATTAGCTGTTAACTCATCCACGTCGCACAGTGAAATTCAGACTCATACATTTCACGGCAAGAAGGAGCCATTGATGATCATCTAGTTCAGTGTTTCTCAACCTTTTTTTGTAAAGTACCCCCTTTTTAAAAAAAATAAATTATAAGTACCCCCAGTACCTACAGTTTTCAGACACACAATTTTTTCTACCATTGCAACACATTTGTTTAAACAACTTAATCGTAGCCAGGTGGGTGATGAAATTTTGGGGGTGTAAAAAGTAAAAAAATAATTAAGCGCTGTAAAACTTACAACAAAATTCAGTTCTCTCTAAATTTCAATTCTGTTGATGTACCCACCAGACTTCTCTCCAGTACCCCAAGGGTATTCGTACCACTGGTTGAGAAACACTGATCTAGTTTGACCTCTTGCATAACAAAGGCCATAGAATATCCCCCAAATAATTCCTAGATCCTATCTTTTAGAACAAACTTGATTTAAAAATGGTTAGTGATGGAGAGTCAACTACGACTCTTGGTAAATTGTTCCAATGGTTAATTACTTCCAGTTAGAAATCTCTTATTTTCAGTCTGAGTTTGTCTAGTTTCAACTTCCCTTTGGCTCACATTATATCTTTCTGCTAGAGTGAAGCATCTTTTATTGAATTTTTGTTCCCCAAGATTTTTGATTGATTTAGAAGGAAAAACCATAAGAACATATGATCAGCCATACGGTGTCAGACTAAACGTCCATCTAGCCCAGGGTCCTGTCTTCTGATAGTGGCCAATGCCAGATGCCCCCCAAAAAACTTTACACTTTTCAAACACAAGATTTTTTTTCTCTACTTAATAAACAGATGTAAGTGTTGGATCCAGTGAAATCAGTTAAACAGTGAATCAAAAACTGTTTCACAATACCTCGAAAAAATATTTTATTTTAAGCAGTACTTGTACAATTAAGCTTTTTGAAATAAATTGTTTGAGTTTTATGACAGATCTGGGAATAGATTCCTGACTTCCATATTCCTAGTCTTGCGTCTTAGGAAAAAAATATGTATCTTATTTTTGTAGTGTAATTTGCTGAGGTCGTGAGTAGAAGAGTTGAACGCTGCAGACTCTGAACCCTCTAACTCCAATTAAAACAATCTTCTCCCCACTTGTGGAGAAATGCAAGGAATCCATTAAGGACTGAGAGTCAATTCAAAATAAATGAACAGCATCTTCATCTGGCTTCAAACCCAGTTGTCCTAGTGTCTGGATAATGTTCTGCAACTAAATATACTATTACAGCGGTTGTATTCACATCGCAACTTTACAGAAGGAAAATAATCCTGATGAGAAACGTCACAAACGTACTGAGCAAGAGTCTTTAATTTGAGGATTCAATCTTTCAAATGAATCAGTGGAACAAAACCCTCCTCAAGACTTCAAAAAAAAGAGATCTGAGGGAATGGGTGACACTGTACCTTATGTGGAGCTACGAATGGGTGTAAGAGATTTTTGTTAAAGATTTTAATACAGAAAAAAGGAGTTGGAGTGAGATGGTAGGGCGTATGCTATTTCTTTAAATCTATAAGGTGAAACTAGACAGGAAGGGGCTTGAGAAAGTTCTAGGAAGAAACTAAGATGTCCATTGTAAACAGGGAGCCTTTCACAGATAAAACCTGAACTGTTTATCATTACAAGCACATCATAACCATAACATCATTAACATATCATGAACAAACATAACTGAGGGGAAAACTCCTTCCCCCATAGGGATAATATAGTTTTCCTTATTAGGAAGTTCCTTGTTCAGTATTAGGAAAAAGGATGTCTGTAATGATTACCATTGTCACCTAATTATGGGAATGAGTCAACAGTGAGCCAAGAGCTGACGATTAATGAAACCGACTTTCTGAAACAATAGTAGTGTGGCCTCTATCCGAAACATCCAGCTGCAACTTGTGAACTGAAAAATACTTCACAAAATATAACACCTCCAGCATTTCAGCAGTAATAATGATGAATGGCAGATAATTTGTATTCGTAATAACTATAACAAAGAGAAGGGGGCTAGGAGAAGATTACAACACATCTGATCTGTGCATTGTTGCACTCTGTCCTTATGAGAAGCTGCTTCCAGGAGTTAAATATTGCCCATTTATTTGGCGGTATGCAGCACCCACCATGTGGTAGAACCAGTGCATTTTTGACACTCAAAAAAAGGAGGAAGCAGGGTTTGGGAAGGCTATGAAGGGGCTGTGCATTGCCTGAATGATGGGATGCTCAGTTCCACAAGAGCATCCTGCATGTTGTCACAGACAAGCTGGCCCTGACAGATCTTCACAGGACAGCAGGAATGTGGGGTTTCTTCCATCTAATAGGTAGGAAACCAGCACATGAAATAACTCTGCTGCCTCTCTGCTATGTTAGAAGGATTCCGTCTCTTGACCACTCCATCATTACTCAGGGTTTGCCTGAGTTATTATTATCCTTGCTATGGTAGCACCCAGAGGCCTCAACCACAGTTGAAGCCTCATTGTCTTAGGCTCTGTACAAACACACACAATATGAGACAGTTCCTGCCCCCAAAGCATTTACAATCTAAATCGATAAGACAGACAAAGGACAGTGTTGGTCCATTAGTAGATGGAAACAGGATAATTATCAGTAACAACGTGGAAAAGACAGAAGTGTTCAATAAATATTTTGGTCCTGTAGTTGGGAAAAAACAAATGTAGTTGCAAGGGGAAGGAAAGAGGATGAGCCAACCCTGTACACATGGGCAGTTTCCCTCAGAGAGTTCCTCCACAGGGTGCCAAGTGGGGGAGAAGAGAAGGTAAAAAATGGACAGTGGGACCTTTGGGTGTCCTAATAGTCCTACCTCTCCACAGAGTAATATAATTAATAGCAATCCACATCGTTTTTTAGAAATTAGATTCTGTCAAACTAACTTGATATCTCCTTTTGATGAGATTAAAAGTTTTGTTGCTGATGTTAATGCTGTTGGTGTAATATATTTAGAACTCTGAAAGGTATTTGACTTGCTTTCTGATGAAATTTTGATTAAAAATTTTGAGTGATACAAAATTTACACGGCACATATTAAATGGATTAAAAGTTGATTGATTAATTAATAACCATTTGAAAACTTGTGGAGATCAAGAGAGGTCCTAGATGATTAGAAAAAGGCAAATGTAGTGCCCATCTTTTAAAAAGGAAGGAGGACAATCCAGGGCACTATAGACCGGTCAGCCTCACCTCAGTCCCCAGAAAAATCATGGAGAGGATCCTCAAGAAATCCATTTTGAAGCACTTGGAAGAGGGGAAAGTGATCAGGAATAGTCAGCATGGATTCACCAAGGGCAAGTCATGCCTGACCAACCTGATTAGCTTCTATGATGAGGTAAGAGGCTCTGTGGACATGGGGAAGTCAGTGGATGTGATATACCTTGACTTTAGCAAAGCTTTTAATATGGCCACCCACAATATTCTTGCCAGCAAGTGAAGGAAGTATGGATAGATAAATGGACTGTAATGTGGCTAGAAAGCTGGCTAGATTTTCAGGCTCAATGGGTAGCAATCAATGGTTCAATGTCTGGCTGGAGGTCGGTTTCAAGCAGAGTGTCCCAAGGGCCAGTTTTGTTCAGCATATTTATTAATGACTCGAATGAGGGGATGGATTGCACCCTCAGCACGTTTGCGGATGACACTATACCGAGGGAGAGGTAGATACATTGGAAGGTAGGAATAGGGTCCAGAGTGACCTAGACAGATTAGAGGATTGGGTCAAAAGAAATGTGATGAAATTCAACAAGGACAAGTCCAGAGTTCTGCACTTGGGATGGAAAAATCCCAAGCACTGTTACAGGCTGGGGACCAACTGGCTAAGTAACAGTTCAGCAGAAAAGGACCTGGGGATTACAGTGGATAAGAAGCTGGATACGAGTCAACTGTGTGCCCTTGTAGACAAGAAGGCTAATAGGGTGCATTAGGAGGATTATTTCCAGCAGATTTAGAGACGTTATTATTCCCCTTTATTCGGTACTGGTGAGGCCACAGCTGGAGTATTAGATCCAGTCCTGCCCCCCTTCCCCACTATAGAAAGGATGTGGATGCATTGGAGAGGGTCCAGCGGAGGGCAACCAAAATGATTAGGGGGCTGGAGCACATGACCTACAAGAAGAGGCTGCAGGGTTTGGCGTAATTAGTCTGCAGAAGAGAAGAGCGAGGGGGGATTTGATAGCAGCCTTCAACTTCCTGAAGGGAGGTTCCAGAGAAGATGGAACAAGGCTGTTCTCAGTAGTGACAGATGGCAAAACAAGGTGCAATGGTCTCAAGTTTCAATGGGGGAGGTGTAGGTTGGATATTAGGAAAAACTATTTCACTAGGAGGGTAGTGAAGCACTGGAATGGGTTACCTAGGGAGGTGGTGGAATCTCCATCCCTAGAGATTTTTAAGTCTCAGCTTGACAAAGCCCTGGCTCGGATGATTTAGTTGGGGTTGGTCCTGCTTCGGGTAGGGGGTTGGACTCAATGACCTCCTGAGGTCTCTTCCAGCCCTAGGATTCTATGATACATCTCAATACGTAACTATAAACAGGGAATTGTCATTGAGTGAGTTTCTAGTGGAGACTCACAGGGACTGGTTCTTAACCCTGTGCTGTTTAACTTGTTTATCAATGACCTGCAAGAAAACATAAAGTCAATACTATTAAAGTTTGCAAATGACACAAAAATGGGGGGAGTGGTAAATCATGAAGAGGACTGGTCACTGAAACAGAGCAACCTGTATTGCTTGATAAACTGGGTGCAAGCAAACAATATGCATTTTTAAATATGGCCAAATGTGAATGTTTACATTTAGAACAAAGAATGTAGACCATACTTACAGATAGGGGAACCCTACCCTAGGAAACAATCACTTTGAAAAAGATTTGGGAATTGTGGTGCCTAATTAACTGAACACCAGCTCCCAGTGTGATGCTATGGCCAAATCTTAAGTAGGTAAGGGTATGTCTACACTGCAGAGTTTTTCCTGAAAAACGGCTGTTTTCCCAGAAAAACTACACTTACATCCACACTGCAATTGCTTTCTTTCAACAGAAAGAACTCAGGGGGTTTTTCAACATTGGTAAACCTCTTTCTACAAGGAAGAAGCCTTTTTCAGAAAGAGCTCTTTCGGAAAAAGGCGTGTGTGGACGGGGAAGAGGGAGTTCTTTCGAAAGAGGAGGAAAGAGGAAAAAGCCAGGTGCCCTGGTGACCACTCCATCCATAGTAATCACAGCTTAAACTTGAGATGGCGTTCATTCATTGTGGACGCTATCTTTCAAAAAAGCAGATCACTTTTTCGATGCGCTTTTGCAGTGTGGATGCTCTCTTTCAGAAGAAGTTTTTTCGGAAGATCTCTTCCGGAAAAGCTTCTTCTGAAAGAAGCCTGCAGTCTAGACATAGCCTAAACAAGTAAAGAGACTATTTTACCTCTGTATTTAGCACTGGCATGACCACACTGGAGTAATGTGTTCTGGTGTCCACAATTCAAGAAGGATGTTGATAAACTGATGCGGTTTCAGAGCCAGGAGAATGCTTAAATAATTAGAAAATAGGTCTATTTCAAGATTAGTTCCTTGAATCTATTTAGAAAAAAGATTTAAAGTGTGACTTGATCACAGTCTAACAGTATCTACATTGGGAACAAATATTTGATCATTAGCTCTTTAATCCACCGATAAAAAGTATAACATGATCCCATGGCTGGAAGTTGAAGCTAGTCAAATTCATACTGGAAATCACATGCAAATTTGTAACAGTAAGTGTAATTAACCATTGGAACAATTCCCCAGAGATCATGGTAAATTCTCCATCACTGACCATTTTAAAATAAATATTGGATGTGTTTCCAGAAGATATACTTGTTGGAATTATTTTGGGGAAAGTTCTGTTACCTTTGTTATACAGTAGGGCTGTGTCTACACTGCACCCCTTTTCCGGAAAAGGGATGCAGATGAGACAAGTCGGAATTGCAAATGAAGCGGGGATTTAAATTTTCCCCGCTTCATTTGTATAAACATGGCTGCCGCTTTTTTCCAGCTCAGAGCTTTGACGGAAAAAAGCGCCAGTCTAGACGCAGCTCTTGCGGAAAATAAAGCCTTTTCTGAAAGATCCCTTATTCCTCTTAAAATCAGGAATAAGGGATCTTTCGAAAAGGCTTTATTTTCCACAAGAGCCGTCTAGACTGGCGCTTTCGTCAAAGCTCGAGCCGAAAAAGCAGCAGTTATGTTCATGCAAATGGAGCGGGAAAATTTAAATCCCCGCTGCATTTGCAATTCCGACTTGTCTCATCTGCATCCCTTTTCCGGAAAAGGGGTGCAGTGTAGACACAGCCTAGGTGAAGATAAATGATCAAAGTGGTTCCTTCTAGTCTTGGAATCTGCGAATCTATTAAATACTAACTTCATTTTACAGCTGGGGAACAGAGGCACAACTGATTAAATAACTTTTACCATCTCACATAGAACATCAGTTGTAGAACCAAGAATTGAAGCAGTCTCTCCTCATTTGTAATCCCAAAACCATGTTTCCTCAACTCAGATGGGTAGAAGATTTGGGCCTCAATAAAAAGGAATAAGAAATTTGTGCTAAATCTTATTTAAGTCATTTAAGGACAATCTAGGATAACAGGATTATGATTGAGTTTTGTGGCCTTTAAAATAGAATACTCTAGTATTTTTAATATGGGTGGTTAGTACTAAGTATTTTTCTCCTTTATATTGGAGGTGGTTTAAAATCTTCAGTAGCTGCTTATCTTTATTAAAGTGGTTTTGTAATCTCTCAAAGTCACTCTGCAAGACTTCCGGCTTTAGATTTCATGGGCTTTAATCAACATTATGTTATTCTATCATCTCCAGAGTTGGATGCTTGATAAATTACAAGTGAAAGAACTGAGAGATCATTAATAGATGATAAGAACAAGCGGGCAAAAGATATCCATCAGTCACTGGAACTGTGGTTAATTTTACTGCATTCAGAATCTCATTGTCTCTTTCTGATTTTCTCTGAAAGTTTAATAAAAGTGAGTGAGTTCCATGAAAGGTCCCAGACAGCTCAGGAAAATGAAGATTTTTTTTTTTATTCACAGAGCAATTTAAGGCCTGGCAACAGCAGTTCATACTTTCTCCTATTATGCCCCAATCCAGAATGACATCTCACAGGGAGAAAGCAATACATTCTCAATGTCATTTCAGTTTTCACTCTCCAATGAAACTGCTAACTGGTGCTAGTCATGGTGGTTGGTTCAGTGATGTGGAGGACATTGACTTAGTAGGAGCTCAACTCACATTACCTAGGCAGCCAACAAGCCATCAGACAGTAATAATTTCCATGGCAGAGAAAGGTTTCACAAGTACTGATTATCATTAAGATAGTGCATAGCTTTAAGAATACAAGTCAATGGGACTACAAGAATATGAGTCAATGGGATTATTTGTGTGCTTAAAAGTACATACATGCTTAAGTACTGTTCTGCACCAGGACCTACATCCTCAGGAACAAGTCCCTGAACCATTCTATGTCTAGGGTTGGGCTGTTTTTCATTTTGGCTGTTTTCATTCATCGTGGGAAAAACAACGTTAGCCTTTTAAGGTGCACATCTTGATCGATGCTCTATAGAAGGCCCCTATCTTGCTAGTCTGTGGCATGTAGGTGGGGAAGGGAATGTTCCTGGAACCAATGCAATGGTTGCACAGCCTCTATAAGCAGCACAACAGAGCTCTGTGGGTTTCCAATGATGTTGTGGCAGGTAGGACTCATTGTGGGACAAGAGCTGTAGCAGGGCTCATTGATCCCTTGAGATACATGGATACATTTCCCTCTGGCTGGAGCCTTGCCCTGGGGGTCCTGCACTTCTAGGAAGATAGAGTTTGCCTCAGAGGCTCGCTGTGACCCTCCATATAGCCTCTTGTCCTTTACTAGAGGCAAGGGTCAGAGCCTACTCAGCCATCCTCATCATAGGCCAGTCAAAGAGATTTGGGGCAAACCCTTCTTTAGTCACAAACTCCCCCACCCCCCATCCAGGGTGGCCTCCATAGTGGTGCAGAGAAGGTTGAGGGGAACCCAGGCCCTGCCTCTGCTCCAAATTCCAATCCAAGGACCTTAGTGGCAGCAGCAGCAGGAAATGATTCCTCCACCACCAGAGCTGGAGCTTTTCCCTGGGCCATTTCCCCAACCAACTCCTCCAAGTAACTTTTTCCTGGTACCAGATCACATCTTTCTGCCCTTCCCTAGCACCTCTTCACTCTGGCTTTGTCTACACTGCAGGGTTTTTGCGCAAGAAGCCTTTTGCACAGGAGTTCTTGCACAAAAACTTCTTACACAAACGTATGTCCAGACCTCAAAGCGCATCGCTTTTCCACAAGAGAGCATCCACACTGCATGGACACTCTAGCGCAAGAAAGCTCTGATGCATCAGAGCACTTGTGCTTTTTCCAAATAGGCTCCTTTTGCGCAAGAAACCCTGCGGATCATCCACACATGCCTTTCTGAGCAAGAACTGTAGCGCAAAATGGAGTTATGCCTCGTAGGAGGAGGCATATTTACACTGCAAAAAGCCCTCTATTCTGTCAATTGACTGTAGATTTTCTAGCACAAAAATGCACTTAAGGTGTGGACGCTCTGCGGGGTTTTGCGCAAAAACGGCCATGTAGTGTAGACATAGCCTCCTAGTCCTTAACCTCCTGGCCGGCCCTGAATGAAGACTTTTTTAAACTAGCTGCAGAAGGTCCTTAATGGGTTGCAGGTGTTCTGATTAGCCTGCTGCTTCTGGCAAGCTACTAATTGGCCCCAGGTTCTTCCTGATTGCACTGTAGCAGCTCCTGCCCAGGTTACTCAGCAAAGAGAAATACTGGTCTCTGAGTATACAGTTATCTGCCTTCCATCAGACTGCAGCAGCCAACTGGTCTGGGTCTGTCACAATATGTATATTAATAAACTGAGGTAATAATAGCTAAATTAAACCAATCAAAATGATCAAATGGAAACAAAACATTGTGGGGTTGCTAAAATCAAATGTCACCCCTCTCCCAAAGCAATAATCCTCTCAAACTTGACATTTTTCAACACTAAACTTTTCCACTGAACATTCTTTGACCAGCTTTACCCCTGACAAAAAGGAAGCAAGAACACCTGGACTGCAGCTACTCCTATCAGGCCCGTACGCAGAGGGGTGTGAAGGCTGTGAACACACACTCCTCATGGTTCCCCCATGGTCCTGATTTGGCTGGGGGAGAAGGTTGGGGTGGTGCATTTCCCCAGCCTCCATCCACCATGCTCCAGCTGGCTGGGAGAAGGCAGGAGTGGCAAATTGCCTCCGCCTCTAGACCCTGTGTTCTGGCCAGCTGGGGGAAGGCAGGGGCTGATTTCTCCCCTCTCCCCCCTCAGGAGCAAGGTAAGGGGAGGGAGTGCTGTGGCAAGGGAGCAAGCTGTTTCCAGTGGGCCGGTGGGGCTAGGCAGGCCATGCAGAGGGCTGCAGGTGGGTGCAGAGTGTGGCACCCAGGGGCAGAAGGGAAGAGCTGAAGGTGCAGAGAGGGCATGCAGCGCTGCTGCTGCTCCCCACTAAGGCATGGGGACTGGCCACCACACTGACAGTTCAATATGGCCGCTCCCCTGCCCAGGTCCTCCTGGGGCTTGTTCCGCACTGGAGCATTGCATTTTTCTGCAAGCACTCCCTGGGCCTGATCCTGCAGCCTTCACGAGCAGCATGCCCTGGTGACTTCTACAGGAGTTTGCCCCAAAGTGACAATGATGTGAGGGCTCCCAGGCTCAGGCCCGCCATGGCCAGTTGGTTTGAGTAAAGTGTGCTGCCAATCTGCAGCTGTGCATGGGGACTCTGTGCGCATCCCAAGAGAGTAGGGGCAGCCCGGGGCTGCTACAATGTGCCGGGACAGCAGTGCTGCTGCTGCAGGGATGTATTTTCTTCCTCTCACCACTATAATCTTTGCAACAGTTGCATGGGTTTGGTAGAACAGTGGGTGAGGAGCAGCAGTGAAAGTAACTTACAATTTCTTACAGGTACTGTCCTATTGCAACCTGTGTCCCTGCCAGCTCTTTAAATAGCTCCCTGCTGGCTTTTGCTGCAGCTCAGCCAACTCTTTCTGAGGCTGTGCATAAGGGTGGTACACCCACTTACTTTCACCTCTGTTTAGGAGTAAAGTTTGCAGCTGAGGTAGCTGCCCCAGGTAGAAATGGGGCTCTATGTTTAGAGAGACAAGGTGGGGGTAAGGCATTATCTGTCCTTGGATTAAGTTCTGTTGGTGCAAGACAAGCTTTGGAGCCACACAGAGCTGTTCTTCAGATCTGCTGCAAGGTGTAAGGCAGTAAATTCCCCATTTTGTCCAACATATCAGACCTAGCATGTAAGATTATTGGCTTCTAACATCTCAAGTCCAAGGTGCAAAGCTTAGTGGGGCAGAAAGGGAGAGAAAACAATTTTTTTAGTGGTACAACAGTGTACTTGCACTCAGAGCCGGTCTTAGTGGTGGGCCGTGACCGCATTTTGGGCCGACCTCCCGAATCCTCCCCCAAGGTTTCCCTGGTTACTCCCCCTTTTTTTTGTGCTCGACAAATTTTTGTCTGGTATTTTTTTTTTAACATCTGGCAGTCCTACGGGCGAGCCGGGCAGTCACCCAGGGCCGCCAATTGGTTAGGACTGGCCCTGCCTGCACTTCTCTGAGTTTGTTTCAGCAGGGTAGCCCTGTTAGTCTATGTCTGCAAGAACAAGGAGCCCTGTGGTACCTTAAAGACTAACACATTTATTCAGGCATAAGCTTTTACAGGGGAGGAGCCCACTGCATTATGCATCTGATGAAGTGGACTCCACAGGCCCATACACGGGGGGGGGGCAGGGTCCAAAGGGTGCGAATGCACTCCCCTATGGTCCACCAAGTAAGCATGAGGGGGCTCTGTTGGGGGATGGAAGAGATCTGTGTTGCGGGGGGAATGGACAGGTGGGGCTGGTGGCAGTTCGGTGAGGAACGGTGCCCACCACCCATGAGGAGCAAGCCAGGCCCCCGCCTGCACTCACCTGGCACTGGCCTCCCCAAGCAGGTAAAGCAGCAGAAGGCAGAGGCAGCTGAGGGAGTAGGAGGCCATGGCAGCTGCACTGCCTGTCATGATCACAGAAGATAATTTTTATAAAACCTTTATTACTGTATAAATTTTTAGTATGTTATAACAAAATAATTTTACCAGTCACTGTTTCCCACTCAAATTTTTCATAAACCTCTCAGGCACACTCATTGCACGACTATTTTGTACTCCTTTACATTTAAAAAAATTGTGGTCCACATTTACAAAAAAAGCACACACACACACACACACACACACACCCCACAGGAATTCCTGCATAGGGGTTTGTAAATTCCTTGATCCTGGCTCTAACACCTGGGAAACAACTTTGCTGCAAGAAGCCTTGTTAGTGAAGTACAGGAGGATTTGCTGCAAAACATACAAGAAAAAAAAGAGTTTCTAGATTAAAAATTGATGAATTCTCTGTAAGAAAGTAAATGAATGTGTTCTATTGGAAGAGAAAAACTGAGGCTGAAGATGTCAGGCTTAAAATAAATCTAGCCTTGCAACTTGAATTTCAAGTTGTTCCATAACACTTCAGTAATATTCTTAGCAGTAATTCTCCATTGTTTGGAGTCAGCAAAGAATCTCTTAATATCCTGCAATTTATCAGTCTAAAACAGAATAGCAATGATAATTTTCTTCAAAGTAAAGTTATAATTGTTAAAGAAATGGTAAAATACATTAGTAATTCACTCTGAACTCCTGGCATCATTATTATCAAGATATCATTTAGTAATTTGCTGATGGGGCATTGAGATTATTGCATTAAAGAGCTAAAATATTGGATTAATAGAACAATTCTACTCTTCACCTAGTGTGCAAAAACAGGCATTCCATCAGGTCTCCAGATTCTGAGTCTTGGGTTCTCTTTGCTCCATCTCTGCTGGACAACACAGCTTTCATCCATTTGCAATATCCAATTCTGGCCTTAGTTACGGGGTGTAAATTCAGAGTTATGTTTCAGTGGAGTTACTCTGAATTTACATCAGTGTAACTAAGAGCAGAATCTGGCCCTGACTACAGAGCACTGTGATCCCTTTACGGTTACCAGGTAGCTTCAGAAAAAATACTGGACACACTTGATGGGGGGCGGGAGGGAGGAGAGGGACCGGCCGTGGGGAAGGGGCGAGGGGGCGGCGGGGCTGGCCGCGGGAGATCAGGAGGAGGAGAACCGGCCGGCAGGAAGCAGGGCTGGTCGGGAGGAGCGGGGCTGGCCGGTGGGGGGAGCGAATCAGCTGGCGGGGAGCAGGACTGACCCGGGCACATGCAGATCCCAGCGTGCTGCCTGTCCTACGCACGGTCCCGGCGAACCACGAGCAACCACTCGACAACGTGCTTGAACAGCGCACAGGAGCACGGACAGGGCTTCTCCTCCTCCCCAAGGCGTCACTCCTACGTCAGACGCACCCAGAGACTCCCAGCACCCATCACGCCCCCACCTCCCAGCCACTCCTCCCGCCCGGCTTCCGTCAGGCACCCAGCCAGAAAACCAGAAAATACCAGACATTGCACATGTCCGGTATTTTCTGAATTTTTTTACCAGACAGAGGGCCCAAAAACCGGACTGTCCGGTTGAATACCGGACACCTGACAACCCTAGATCCCTTGAAGAGCACTGAAAGTGAGCATGAGCCTGAAGTAGAAAAAAGGTGTAGAGGTATGTAACCAGGCACTCCTCCTGCTGGACTCTCTGGGAATTAGCTTTTAGGTGCTAATGGTGTCTTCTGGATGGGGTCTCATCCACTGTTACCTATTTTTTCCACCTCTGGGTTCAGCCCTATCAAGGTGGTGCCCCCACACTCTGGGAACCCCCAACTCCCTATGCCCACCTTGCCACAGTGACCCACTGCCAGTAGGGTTGCCAGGTGGATCCCACCAAAAAACTGGATACGCTTGGTCGTGGGCGGGGGTGGGGGAAGAACCGGCCGGGAGCGGGGCCGGGCTGGCCGGGAGTTGGGAGGGGTGGGAAGCAGACCTGGTGGGGTCCGGGAAGGGGGGGACAGGAGGAGGGGTGGGAAGCAGAGCTGGCGGGGGTGTCCAGGGGCCGCGGGGCTGGCCGGGAGGAAGGGGGCCAGGAAGCAGAGCTGGGGGTCGGGGGCCACGGGGCTGGATGGGAGAAGAGGGGGGCCCGGAGGAAGTGGGGCGGGAAGCAGACAAAACTGGCGGGGGGGGGTGCAGCCACTGGCCACAGCCGGAGTCCTTTAGGCCGCGCCCCTGACAGGCACTCCCTCTAGTTGCGAGCAGAAGCCGGGCGGGGGCCGGGGCGGGGCTGGGAGTCACTCCCTCCACCCAGCTTCTGCACGCAACCAGAGGCTCCCAGCTGGGAGGCGGGGCCGCGATTGGTGCTGGGAGCCTGTGGTCCTGTGCAGAAGCCGGGTGGGGGGAGTGGCTGGGAGTCCCGGCCCCCGCCCCGCCCCACCCGCGCCCCACCCAGCTTTTGCGTGCGACCACAGGGCTCCCAGCGCCAATCGCGGCCCCGCCTCCCAGTCGCTTCCCCGGCCCCGCCAGGCTTCCGTCCAGCACCCTGCCGAGAATTCAGAAAATACCGGCCATTGTACATGTCCAGTATTTTCTGAATTTTTCTACCAGACAGAGGGCACAAATACCGGACTGTCCAGTAGAAAACTGGACACCTGGCAACCCTAACTGCCAGTCATCATCTAGCCCCTTACCTCAGGGGCAAACTGCAGTCAGAAATGGCCACTCATCATTGGCAAGGGGGTGTGGACCTGCTGCCTTTGTCTACGTTGGTTGCCTCTCTGCAGCCTTCATACTCTGAGGCCTTGCTTCAGGCTCTGAAGCCTGGGAGCTTGCCTGGCCCGAACTTCTCCAGCTCTGCCTGACTTTCCCCAGCCCTGCTCTAACTACAGCCCTAGTATTCTCAGGCCCTGCAGCCCAGGAATGAGGTCAGGCCAGAGCTCCCCAGCTCTGCCTACCTCTTCCCAGCACAGCCCTGTCTCAGGAAGCTTCTAGCAGCCAGGTCCCCAACCTGACTCTCCGCCTCTGTCAGTCTCTGGGAGAGGCCACACCCCTTTGCTACCAATACATTTCTGCTTCTTTTTAAAGTGTGGGGTGGGGGGGAATATTGAACTTAGACATGAATTTGTGCTAAAAATTGTGAGACTTTCAGATTCATCTTTTCAAAAATTCTCAGCAGTTACAACAGTGAACAATATGATCACATATATTGTAAGAAAGCAAACTCTGAACTTTTTAGTAAAAGTATGCCTACATCAGAGTTGGGCTTTAATGGGTGGGTGGTTTGGATTTTTTAATTGTTTGGGTTTTGGTTTTTTTTACAATTTTCATTACAAGCCTTCTTTCAAGTCCTCTTCCAGAACCAATATTTTAGGGTTCCAACTAGGGTTGCCAGGTGTCCGGTATTGACCCGGACAGTCTGGTATTTTGCCTCCTGTCCAGTAAAAAAAAATCAGAAAATACCGGACACCTAAAATGTCCGGTATTTTCTGATTTTTTTTTCCCTGCCAGGAGAAGAAAATACCAGACACCTGGCAACCCTACGACACTCAGCAACTGGGCCCAGCCCCCAGCCCCGGCCCCGGGGCCCCTTCCCGGATCCCTTCTCCCCTCTGCTTACCTGGTTCTGCAGGGAAGCTGTCTTTTTTGGGGGGGAGGGAGTGTTCGGTATTTTTGGTTAAACCATCTGGCAACCCTAGTTCCGACTTCATGGTAATACACATCAGTAATTCAAGTACATCAGTTTGGAATGAGAGAGTGCTGTTCTCTGAAGAAAACAAGGTATTATATTTCTCCTTCTGTTTCAATTTTTTGAAACAAAAGTCCTATTCTTTTACTAATAAAAGATGAATCTGCTGGCTTTCACCATCTGCCATGGTGTCTCCTAATACATACAGATAAGGTATTTTCCTTTAAAATAGTGCAAGGGATCTAAATCTCCTGTGCCCTTCTCCCCTTCAAGCCTCATCAGCTAGAATTGTACTGCCTCCAGTCAGCCAGATCCCAATTTCTGTTAGCTGAGGGTTACTACAAAAGCTTGTAAAAGCACTAAATATTCATCTTTATTGATCATGACAGTAAACCAGAGGATCAGTTACATGATTAGCCCAGTATCGTGTTAAATGTAAGCTCCTAAAAAAAGAAAGGCAAAGCTTTAAAAATGATGGAATAAGAAAACCGTTTCTGTGATTAATTTAAATTAAATAGTTAAAAGTGTCATTTTTCTTCTGCATAATAAAGTTTCAAAGCTCTATCAAGTCAATGTTCTGTTGCAAATTTTTGAATGAACAAAATGTTCTGGTGGTTCTAAGTTATAAACACTTCAGAGTTAGGAATAACCTCCAATCCTAAGGTGTCTCTGTAACTCTGAAGTTTGACTATAATATTCATCTTGTAGTACAGGAACAACCTCTTAAGATATTCCACCAAGATCTGAGTATTCTAGCTATGAAGAGGTGTTACACTGAAAACTTTGTTTCAGAAACTAATAAGTAAAATCTATCTTAGAGAGCACGTCCAGAGAGAAACCACCTGTCAACGCTCTGTGGTGTGCACACCTTTGAAAAGAGGCCATCTCTTAAAAGAGAATACTCTTACTACCTTCCAGGAGTCACTCTTGGTAAGTTTTACTGTATATGAAATGGATGAGCAACAGCATTCAGACATAGTCCAGACTTCTTCTTATTTATTACTAGTAGCTTCCACAAAGAAGGTGATACAATCCCCAACTTTGGGAGGACATGTAGGTAGAGGAAAGGAAAGCAACAGCTGTACAGTTGTTACCTATATATATATATATATATATATATTGATACACATCAATGTCCATCTCTGGTATGGATTTGTCAGTCAGCAGATTTCCTACAGGCATCACTACAATGGTGGGCTTTCAGGAAGCTCTTGAATGAGGCGAGGGGAAGGAAGATATTGCACTGATCAGTACTAAAGCAGTGGGCATCAAGGAACTAAAATGAGGAGGGAAAGCAGCTGTATAATGCTGTGAAATGCATGGGCTTTGCTCCACGGGAGACAAATTTAAGGTAAACCATAAAAAGTGTGTATCACAGAGTTTGAGAGCTAGGTACCAGGGTCTGTGCTCTTCTCAATACTGTGGAACTGGAAGCAGAAAGTCCGCCATGCTCCCTTTTCTCCTCCCTAAGCCCTCAGAAACCCGCCTTATCACAATTGCACAAAGATGAGGTATGCTGGCTGGAGACCATGTTCTGGTATTGAAGCCATCCATGGGCAAGGCTGGGGAGCAGTGCTTTCTACTGCATGGTGTTCTCTGGGCTGGAAAGTGAGCCATGTGAAAAATAGTGCTGCTCCAGATGGTGTTAACTCACATCCACAATTGCAGCCCTCCTGGGAGAGGGAGGTTTTCAGTGTGCAGGCAAAGAATACAATGGCAACACAACTCCAGAGGAAACTGCACTGCCATGGTGGGGGAGCAGAGGAGGGAAGAGGAAAAGCCATCACTGCAGATAGGCTTTCATAGCTTGGGATTGCAGCTGCTTTTCATCTCAAATCACAGATCCTGTGCCCCCCTAACTCTCCCTTAAGTCTCCTCTAGCCTTTCCTTTCTAAGCCATGTGCTTCCCCTCTGTGGGCTGTATCAAAGGACAGTATGAGATGGGCCTAGGCAGTATGTGTACTTGCCCCCCACCCCACACGTGGTATAATCAAAAAGTAGCTCTGAGATTTTTGCTGCCTCTCTTTGTGGTTCCATAACAGTTACCTGAGACTCTAATTAATCATCAGATACTATGGTTATTTCTCATTATTTTTCCATCCTAAATAGGAAATTAACCCATTTATATTTTTAATCTACTGTTGACTATACACAGACTTAAGGACAGGAGACAGCACATGCAAATCAGGAATCATCTCTTCATCAAGCTGAAAACAATTGAGCCAAATCATCCGGGAAGAGGAATTTAATCAGAATGTGACTGATGATTTGGAGTTGTTTAAGAACACTTTACTAGATGTCCAAAAAGCCACAATCAAGGAAGAAGACTGTATGACTTAAAAGCTGACAGTTTAGAGAGAAAATGAAGGCAGCTATAAAAATAAAATTAGTAATCATGTGTAAGCAGGGTCTGAATCAAAGCTTCCATTACAGCCAGCTGGAATGAAAAAGGAATCCTGGGTGTGGTATGTTCCCTCAGTTTGCTTAGATCTGCCAGGTATTCAACAATTATTATGGAAATATAGTTCACGCTGGAATGGGAAAGAAATCCTGGGTGTGGTTATGTAAATACAATTCATTCAGTTTACTTAGGCCTGTTAGATATTCAAATGTTAGAATGGTATTTTGCCTATTTAAACCAGTTTGTCTCTTGTGGGGTCACAGACTGTGTTAACCCTAAATGCAGAAACTGTAAGATATGACCACCAATGCCTGCAGTTATTGGGAATGCAGAAAAGTTAGACTGTGTTTAACTCAGTTCAAAGGAGAGAAATTGTCAATGTAAAGAATCTCGGATGGACAAGGCTTCCTCTGCAAAACTGTGAAGTCAACTGGGGCAGAGTTCTGAACCAGCAGGCTGCATGTACTCCAGGCATGAGCTGTAAGACTGTTTCAACCTCTCTCTCTTCCCCACCCCACTCTGTTCTAATGACAGAACTAAAACAGACTCCATAAGGAGTCTCTTTATTATTTTAAAATTTTATTCCAGTGGATACTGGAATCTTTTGGCTTGACTGTGCTCTGGGCCAAGAGCTGAAATCACTGAGAAACTAAAATCATGGAGCTGAAATCACTAGGTTTGGCCTAGAGCCAAATCCATCACAACACCGGCAGTGGCGAGCAGCTGGCAGGCGACTGGCAGGGTGGCCAGCAGAAGTGGCAGTGGGCAGCTGGCGGGAGTGGCCGGCAGGTGGCTGGGAGGGCGGCTGGTAGGAGTAGCACATAGATGGCATTGCTGCATGCTCAACAAGGGGAGATGTCATGATGGTGTACCTATGAACTCTGGGTCTGCACTGACTAGACAGAGCTGTAAGTGGGGTGTTTGAAGTGAGGGGAAACCACACTATATGCGTTGGGGGTTGGACTAAAGATTTTTAAGCAAAAGACTCTGCCCTGTGGACTCCGGGGATGGTACTTTGCTTATGGGTTTTCTTTGTTTATGTGTGTTTCCATAGGTTGATGCTAGATTACTGTTATTAAACAGACTGTTTCTATCTCTGACTCAGTGCTTGCGAGAGGGGAAGAATTGCCTTTAAAGGCACCCAGTGGGTAGATTAGCATTTTCCCAGTTTACTGGGTGGGAGCTCATACCAATTTGGATACATTATTGAAAGAACCCCCTCCCCACACACACACACAGACACTGAATCCGGCCCTTCTGGCTGCCAACTGCTACAGGCAGAAGGGTTACACATGAAAGAAAAAGGAGTTAATAGTCACAAACAGAAATCAGAGAGTAGCAATTATAGAAAATTGAAATCAGAAGCCAAGGCACACCAGGAAAAATCAATGGCCAGCAGAGTTAGGGACAATAAGTTTTTAAAGTATATTAGCGACAAAAATAATGCTGACAATAGTTCATTACTAGATGGAAATAAAAGAATCATCAATAATCCAGAAAAGGCAAAAGTATTCAATACATTTTTCTATTTTGTATTTGGTAAAGAAACAGATGATATAATCAAGTCATATGATGAGAACACTCTTTCAGTTCCCTACTATCTTGGGAGGATATAAAACAGCAAATACTATAGATATTTTTAAATCAGCATGTCTAGATAACTTGCACCCTAAGGGTAACCCGAAGGTAACCCATTGCTCTGTCATCTCCAAATACTCATCTTCTCCCCCATATGGACTCTGATGGCCTATAACGGAGGAACAGTTCAATGATCCCTGTGATACAAGGTAGCAGGACCTGTGATACCTTGCACAAGCTGGCTAGGGTGCCATATACCACTGTTAGATGGATGAAAAGTTTATCTGAAAGCCATTTTCAACTAATATGGTCAGTGCAAGTACTTAGTCATATGTGCTATGCCTAGGTGAAAGCTAGCTTGGTCATGGCTCAAATTCTCTCCATGTTGCAGCATTCCAGCTCTGGGAAGGAGGGAGAAGGAGCAGATAAGTGTGGGGCTCCAGTGCCCCAGTGCATGAGAGAGGCGTGTGGGGGAGGAGGGGAACAGACAGGAGCCACGGGGCCACATGTGGAACCCAACTGGGCTGTGAGCTGCTGCAGCCCACTGAAGTGAAGAAGGGCCACTCATGCAGCCCACTCACCATTCCTGGTTGCTCATCCCTGGTCTAGATAATACTTAGTCCAGCCATGTAAGTCCTTTCCAGTCCTACGATTCTATGATTCTCAGTGTTAGACTCAAAGAGCTCAATCTATTTAGCTTGTCACAAATGAAGAGGACCTGGTGAAATTAGCATGGAAGGAGGGGATGGTAAGAAAGAAACCACAAGGAAAGCTGAGGAAGTGATACATGGATTGCATCAAGAAGATGGTAAGCAGGGGGGACCTTACTGCTTCTGTGGGTAGATAAAGATAGCAGGTGCTTGCATGATGACCCAGCCCAAGATGATGGGATAAGGAAAAGTTTTCTTACCCAACTCACTTTCCATGGGAATCCCAAATCTCTGAGTTCATACAGCATGTAATTAGTGATTAATTTCTGTCAGCAGTTACCAGAACTGAGCCCTGGCACCTTTAGACTTGGCAGTTGTTAGCTCTAGCACTTTGTGGCTTGCTGCATCAGTTATGAATGTAGAAAAATTGCTTGAGCCCAGCCTCTTTCATTACAAATTAAGCACTGCATTTAGCATGCTGCCACCCTGATCTGCTGAGACTTCTGTCACACACATAGTAAATAAGTCTCAGAATGTTATGGGTTCTTTCTCCTGCCTTTTCAGCATGTAGAACAGTCAAGAGAAGAGAAATTGTGGATTTTTCCCTATTTTTTTCTCATTTGATTCTCTCACAATTATCATAAAATCTAATTAATTTGTTACTATGGTTATTTTTCAATATTTACTTTGAAGGCACCGGGGCTACGTCTAGACAGCATCCCTCTGTCGACAGTGGGATGCAAATCAAGCATGTCGAAATGACTAATGAAGCCGGGATTTAAATATTCCATGCCTCATTAGCATAAACATGGCCGCCACTTTTTTTCTAAATGGAGTTTTTTCGGAAAAAAACAGCAGTCTAGACGTGGATCTGTCAGAAATAAAACCTTTTTCGACAGATACTGTATTCCTCAAAAAATGAGGTTTACAGGATCTGTTGAAAAAGGCTTTATTTTTGACAGATCCACGTCTAGACTGCCTTTGAAAAACTCCGTTTAAAAAAAGCAGTAATATGTTTATGCTGAGCATGGGATATTTAAATCGCGGCTTCATTAGCAATTTCGACGTGCCTAATCTACATCTCTCTGTCAACAGAGAGGTGCAGTCTAGACACACCCTAAGATATTATGGTGATGGACACGATGTAAGAACCTAGCTAGATAAGGAAAATAAGTACAGAATGAAGCCTCCAGTGTGTGGCTGGATGGAAAAGTCCTATGCTATTTAATGGAGAATGCATCCACGGTATGGGACACCAAAGCATAGTAAAACCTTTATAGAATGAACTTTATTCTCTGCTCAATTATAGAGGCTTTCAGAATATATTTTAATAATATATTAATTTATTAATTAATCAACATTAGAAAATAAGATGTTACAGTCAGTGCTACACATACATTTATAATATCATAGACATCTTCCCTAAAGTATATACATCTTCCTTCTGAGAATAATAAACATTTATATACATTGCAATTATTTGTAAGGACATAATGAATAATTTCATTCATCTTTGCATTCCAGATGATTTCAGACCAGAGTACCAGTTTTCTGGGGAGAGGGAGAATCTGCATTATATGATTATCAGCACTCAAAGAATGATTGTAGCTATTGGGACTACAAAGCAGGCACATGCCCCTTATCTGACTATGAAATAAAGGGCAATCAGATTTCTAGAGGAGTCTTTTTGTCTCCCTTGTCTTGCTCTAACTTGATGAGTCAACTTTTCCATTGCTACCACCCGCCAGACCAATGAGTAACTGTTATTTAAATAGCTCTTTTCCCTCTCAATTTACTCAAAATTGGCCCCAAAAAAACTTTATGGCTATTTTGATTAGCTGACAAACTAGGATTTAAGATTTTGCTCATGTAGTGGGTATTAGAGCCTACAGTTTGGATTGCCAATCCCTGCTTTTCAGGGTCCAGATTCTCATCTGCTACATCAGTACCAATAAGTGATTTACTTCAGACTGGTATAGGTGTTATGGAGAACAGAAGCCAGCTCTATGCTGTGTAGCAGATGGTCATCACAGCAGATGCAGCCAGGAGTTAGAACATATATTTGTTTGTTTGTTGTCTTTAAGAAAACTGTATTCACTCATACAACCAACCAAAATGAAAGTTCAAAAGATAAAAGGCATTTTATTCTCTCACCATGCTCCAGTGTGGCAGAACAGGACCCAAACTAATTTAAAGGTTCTAACCCCCCAAAAAATCTCTCAACCCTTAAACCTCTACAGGCCTTTTCATATGAAGTGAAACTGGAAAATTTATCTTTTCACAATTTGGTAGAGAAAACTCCACATTTACCTGATTCAATTTGTTCTTTAATAAGCAAAGTAGCTTACATTTTGAGGGTTTGATATTGTTATACCCGGATTTTACAGCATGCATCACATCATTGACTTTAAGTGGAATTACTGCTGATATGGGGCCTAATCCAAAACCTGCTGACTCAGTGGAACACTTTCCATGACTTCAGTAGGTTTTGCATATTCATTTCATGACCCCTAGATCTTATGTTATGAGAAGTAAATGATACTTCCTTATCTACTTTCTCCACACCAGTCATGATTTTATAGATGTGTATCGTATACCCCTTTATTCTCTTTTCCAAACTCAAAAGTCCCAGTCTTATTAATCTTTCCCATATGGTAGCGTTTCTATGCTGCTAATCATTTTTGTTGCCCTTTTCTGAGCCTTTTCCAATAGATCTTTTTTAAGATGAGGCAACCGCATGTGCATGCAGTATTCAAGATGTGGGTGTACCATGAATTTATATAGAGGCAATATGATATTTTTTGCTTTATTATCTATCCTTTTCTTAATGATTCCCAACACTCTGTTTGCTTTTTTGACTGCTGCTGCAAATTGAGTGGATGTTTCCAATGAACTATCCACAATGACTTCAAGATCTCTTTTTGAGTAGCAAGGCAACAGCCAATTTAGATCCCATTGCCCAGTTTTGTGAAATCCTTTTGAAGATCTTTGCAGTCTGCTTGAGACTTTTCCCACATAAAAAAAGAGTGGAGACATGGAAAAGGAGATAACCAAGTGTAATAGAGACAAGTAAAAAAGAGTTTGATTTCTCGTTCTAATTATACTAGAACAACCCTCAAAGCACAGAGTCTCTTGCTAGCTATTCCCTTTGAAGGAACTGGCATTTAACACATCTAATTGCAAAAATTCTTTTTTAAAATTACAAATAAAAGAATTGTATTGCACAAAACCTGCTGAATATATTGCAGTGTCTGCAGTGAACAACTACATGCCTTTTTATTCCCCTTATCCTGTCACATCTCACAGTTCACCTAGAACTCCATGTATCTCAGTCAGTTTAGTTGCCTGCAGCTTCACAAACACTTCCCACTCAGAAACCCATGTGATTCCAGACTAGTGATCCAGGAAATACAGCAAAAAGGTCATTCTGGCCATGCTATATTCACCCAAAACAGCAGAGAAGTGCTAAGGGTGTTAAACCAACAAAAAGTGTATAGTAAAATACTTGTAAAACACTAGTGATTGCAGTGAGTACCAGTAGCCAAGAATCATGTGTCCTGTGTGCAAAGGAGGCAAGCTCAGTGGAATTGCATATCCCCTAGTGTCTCATGAGGCCATAAAAGCTTTTCAGTGTTATAAGAGCTCCATGGTGCCATAGAGAAAGGAGAGACCACACTCTCTGGCATCATCATCACCCCACAATGGGCACCGCCCCGTGAAACTACTAACCAGCTCCTGAGGGTTCTTGATTAGTAACATTGGCTGCACTCAATGGGACTTATACTGGAGGATTAATGGTGAAGATCACGTTCATACTGCAGAAATACACCATTTGGAAGTTATCCTCAGCACACTGTTAAGATCCTTATTATGACTGTAGGTTGGGCAGGTCAGCCTGTAGAGATTGCTACACTGGAATTTATTGTATTATTAATTGATGTGTTAATAAAGCCAGTCCACTATAAGGGTGCAAACTGCTGTATGTGAACTGTGTTTTGAAAGTAGACTGAGAAAGGCACCAGTACACAAATCACTTTAGTCATGAGAAATATAATTAAGAACTAAAACAAAGTG
This sequence comes from Rafetus swinhoei, assembly GCA_019425775.1. Lineage (NCBI taxonomy): Eukaryota > Metazoa > Chordata > Testudines > Trionychidae > Rafetus > Rafetus swinhoei. The sequence goes on from CM033440.1 coordinate 28,247,941, forward strand.
GATCTGAACCAATGAACTCTAAAATCTCAAGATTACAGTATATGCCAGGCAGCCTCTGGCATCTCTATTGTTTATAGCTTTTGTACATTGACAATGAATCTTAATCCTGTAGCTTCCACACAATAATTAAATTGTGAAAAGTGATGTTGGATTCCTGTAACCTTAGCAAAGAGGTTTTAAGACTAGAGGTTTAACAAGAAAATTATTGGCACTGACTTTGTTAGATTACTCCAGTCTGCTGTGGTGACCCATGTGCGATTGTAAGGAGAACAGGGCTTTGATTATGAGCAGTGTTTCCTGTAAGCTGAGTGCTTGGGCACCTTCCCAGCAGAGATACAGGTGCCACCCAGCTGATTAGCTGGGAGCCCACAGCTGGCAGCATGTGTTTCTACTGGTGGTGCACAACTGCACATGTGCTGGTGTACATAATGAAAATTATTCCACCCATGGATGGAAAAAATTAGAGGAAACATTGATTATGAGTATGCAATTTACCCTTCAGTGTTGCTAAATCAGGGTCTGCATTTAGTTAAAGTAAATAGTATTTTCTTCCTTTTTAAATTTTCTCTCTCTTTTTTGCTCAGTTTGCTTTGTGTTAATATTATTGATTTGTCAGCCTCATTCTGAAGTCTCTATTCAGGAAAGATGGCCCATAACTTCAATAGGAAGGACTGCAGAATGGGATTTTTGAGTACATGAGATTCCTTCATTTGATATAGGGCAAAGGCTGCACAAATAAAGAAGGGTTTGTTTGGAGTGGAAAGCCAGTGGCCCCATGGAGTGAGGTGATGCACTGCCCCACTGAGGCACAAAGACCTGGGCTACAGTACAAAGTTTTGCTGACATATTTATGTCAGCTTTGGAATATAAAAATACCACACACTCCCTAGCTGTCGCAGCTATGCTGACAAACACCGCAGTGAAGATGCAATTATGCCATCAGAGTGCTTTTGTCAACATAGCTAATGTTCAGGGAGGTGGTGTAGCTACTCTGGCAGAATTCCTTCTCTTGGCATAAGTGCCATCTCCACTAGGGGGCTCTGCTAGCCTCTTTAGTGTAGATATGGCAAATCCCTTCTGCAAAAAAGGGGAGTGCAGCAGTCTTTGAAAGGGAATCAAGGGAGGATCCCTGGAAAAACCCTGCATCCTTTTCTAATTGACGCCAAGAGGTGCCTGAGTCTTCTGGCTCCAGGGGGCTGTTTGCAGAGAGCAGCTGGGTATGCAAAGTTCAGTTCGAAGGCACTATTCTGTAAGCATGACAGACAGTAGATATGTAATGTGTTGCAAGTTGGTGATGCAGTCAATAGTGGAGGTGAACTGCAGTGCTCCCCTTTGGGAGAAGTGCAGGTGGAGGCCTGTCATTTGGAACAAGTGCTTGCACACAGGCTGGGAAAGAGATTACAGGAGTAGCTCATCCCTGAACGGTGACCATAGAATAAGCAGCCTGAACAGATACATTCATTTTAATCTAACTATTGTCCTCCAGCTGATGAGTATCTTAATCAAATGCATAGCTTTTCCATGCAGAGGATTCTATAGTTCTGTTATAATTAGAATATTGTCTCAATCTTTCAACCACTCTCTACTTCCTGCCCTGCTTCTTCCCATTCATCATGCACCTGTCTTGCATGTCCTCTTCATACAGCCCTCACTACAGAAGTCACCATCTCCTCCTCGGCGTCTTCTCTCATCTGGAATGGCCTTCCTGTATCTCCCCACCACCTCCACTGTCCAGGGGTGTGTCTAGACTACAGGGTTTTGTCGACAAAATGGACTTTTGTCGACAAAACGATACCTGTGTCTACACTGCTACTGAGTTCTGTTGACATAACGTCGACAGAACTCAGCAGATTTGTTGACAGCTATAAACCTCATTCTACGAGGAATAACGCCTTTTGTCGACAGAGTTCTGTCGACAGAAGGCATTATTGCATCTACACTGTCCTTTGCATCTACACTGTCATGTCGACAAAGTGGCTTGCTTTGTCGACAGAACTGGATGTAGTCTAGACACTCTTTGTCGACAGAAGCTTTGTCAACAGTATCTGTCGACAAAACTTCTGTCGACAAAAGCCTGTAGTCTAGACATACCCCAGGTGTTTCCCATTTCATCTGAAAGCATTACTATTTCTTTTGTGGTAGCATCAAAAGACAACATGCAAGGATCAGGACTCCACTGCAGTAAGCCCTGTACAAACAGAGTCCATGCCCCAGAGAGCATACGGCGAGCTATTTAGATAATGCACAGAGGGTGGATAAACACAGGAATGAGGAGGGCAAGGGAAAAGTAGAGACAACTGCATTTGCATAAATCCACAGTGACAGGTAACTGCCAGTCTAGCATCAATTTTCCTCAACCCCTTCATAATTATGCTCTTTATTGTAATTGTTTAGGTCTTCAGTTGCACTATTCTGTAAAGCATTTTAGGATACCCTTTGCGTAATAGTCATTTAGGCAAAAAGAGCCATGTTATTGTATTGTAACACTGTTGCCTTGAGCTGAGCCCTGTAACAACATGGAAAAAGATGAGCTACTTTCTGCTCTCACTGTTATTCCTCTTCCAGAACAGTAAATGTTACAAATCTGCTATTATGTTCCTGAGAATGAATTACCTTATCTGAAAAACATTAAACTCTTAGATTATGGTTCCTTGTACTCTCCCTGGTGCTGGCATTGCACTGTAGGAAAGGAAGTATCCCTGCAAAAAACAGAAATAATAAAATGACACCCAGGCTTGCATTAATGAAGTATTGCTGGGGGTGTTGGGCTCTGAACATTGCTTGATGTTCTGTATGGGTAGGTGATTAGATACACCAGACATTATAGGAGAGTCACAGACTACCCTTGAGAACAAATAATAATGGTGCATGACTAACGTAGGAATCGATTTTAAATACCAGGCCACAACTTTTTAAAAGTTAACAGCGGGGAGGGACACTACCTGTCTTGTCACCCATACTCACCTCCTTGGCATTTGAAGTGCTTCCAATATGGAGTTTACAGGGCTCCTATAACCCTGGGGTTTTCAGACTCTGGGTTGCGGCTTGTAAGGGCAAGGCACTAGCTGGCCACGAGATGCTTTGTTTACTTGCACCTCCGCAGGTGCAGGCAATCGCAGCTCCTGTTGGTTGCAGCAATCTGAGACCAGCAGGAGCTGCAATCATCCATACCCATGGAGGCACAGATAAACAAGGTGTCTCACAGCCAGCTAGCAGCTTGCCCTTTCAAGCTTGAAATCCCCTGCTATAATCTATCCCATTATTAGTGTAGACTCTTTTTAGCCTATCCCAGGACTCAGCTCACTTTACTGAGGCCTATCATCCACACACCTTGAGGGGGACAGCAGGCACTAAAAAAGGGAACCTTAGCTCATGAAGGCCACAAGACTTGCACCTTCCCACAAGCACAAAATACCATTCATTAAAATACTAGGTCTTTTATTTCTGGAAACCAGCCATAAACTGGTTTCCATGAGAAAGGTGAAAAAAAAGGGTGAAAAATCCCCAGACCTCTACCCATTTGACCTTTATGGGAAGAAAAAGTTCTTTCCTGACCCCAAAACAAGTGATTAGTCAGACCCATCACATCCAGAAAACACAACTCCACTGCAACCAGTGCAGGATGAAAAGGGTGGGGCTGCTGTAATGGAGCAAAAGGAGACTTCACATATCCTGGGCTAGGGTTTAAATTAATGAAGGGGAAGGTGGAGAACCAATCAGCTTCCTTCTTCCCTAAGCTAGCCAATGAATGACTAGGGACTTGCCCATTCAACTGGGGCTGCCCCATTTGCCACAGTCCCATCAGGTTTCCCACGCACCTCTGGCACCAAGCAATGGCATGCAAACATAAATTAAACTGGAATTCTTATTTCTAAAAGTTCCTGCCTCTCCAAATACTGATGGAATGTTGCAGTTTCCATTGTGACAGTAATGCACTGCCTATGTGGTAACATGGGCTTCCTCAGTTTCCCTCTGTGTTATACAGGCTGTATTCTATGGGTAAAATGTGCTTCTCTGCTCCATTCCACACTTCCTCCCAACACCAAAAAGGAATTCTATAGCCTTTCCCTCCTAACTTTGGTGATCCTTTGCTCCCTAGACCCAGTACCCCTGGCCTCCCCATTAACTCAATGATACTCCCTTAGTTGCCTCTACACACCTTGTGGCTGGTCCACTCAGTAGCAATGGTGACAGTAAGTTGCCCTGTGTCCTTTGCTGGCAGCAATCACAGCAGATGATTCATTCTGCAGCTCTTGTATGTTGGAGTGTTGGAAGAGTAGTCAGTGGGGGGAGAGGAATGGGTTCCCTTTGGTTCCTGGGGTGGGCTGCTCTCCCCTGGCAGATCAGAGTCTCTTGTAACTTCTTTGTAGTTCAAGATTGGGGGAAGAATTGGATCCAAACAGCATATTTTTGACAAAATGTATTTTCACTGAAATAGGGTGCACCTGTGAAGCGGAAACACTTCCCTTAGACTATTGGTCTCAGACAAGTTTTTGTCCAGATGATTTCTGAGGTGAAGGGCTCTCTGGGAGAGTCTGAACAGAAAGCCTTTACTTTCAGTGCTGTGCAGTAAATGGTGATCTTTTCACATCCGAGCAGAGAGAGAGAGAAGGATGGAAAAAAATTAAACCCGGGCTTGACTGAGCAGAAGGCAAGTGTTTCTATTCAATTCCATCTTGTGGGGACATTGGAAAGATTTTGGCTTTGTTCCCATACAGAAGGCAAAACACATTTCAGAACCTCTCAACCTGAAATGGAATTGCCATCCTCTGCTCAGCTCCTGCTCTTTGTTACAATTGAAAGATTTGATGGAGAAGGTTTGATTTCAACAAAGCTGCAGTGGAGCCTTGGCAAGTTTGGGAGCCTTCTAGATTTCCTACTCACCCAACAGGCTCCTCAGAAGCCTTCCTGGCAAGTTGTTGGAGAGCACTGTGGTTCCAGGGCACCCAGCCAGGCAAACGGTCTTGAAATCAGGGATCCTATGGCAGCTGACTCCTCAAACTGCCTCACTCCTAAGTATTTGGGCACCCCTGGACCAGAAGTTGGAGAACTCTACAACCCTCAAGCTGCCAGGCTGATGCAGAGGACTCATGCAGAGGAAGAGCATAATCTAAAGGGAAGCACAAGACCATTGCATGTGTCTCCTCTGCTTGACAACCCAACTCTGTGCTCAGGGCTGCTGTGCTCTCCCCCCTGCCATGTTATTGGTAGGGGGTTGGGAGCACTTCCTCCTCCCACTGCACCTTCACCCCAGACAGCACATTCGGCCACTCTCCCTGGCAGCCAGGTCCAGGCAGGGAGCTAGAAGGAGCCACTTCAAACATGGCTGAAACTGGCCACTCCATGTCACTGCTCTATGTGGCACAGCAGCTTCCTAAAAGAACCTGGCTAGGGAAGCAGCATCAGATCCTCCCCACCCCTGCCTAGGCCCTGCTATCAGGGATGGGGCTGAGCAAGTCAGAGATGTGCCAGGGGAGAGAGAGGGCTCTGACTCACTCAGCAGCTGGGCCTGAATGTGGGAAAGCCCATTACCACCATTTCTTCAGCCATGCTCTCTCTCAGGCTAGGTCTACACTATCGCTTTTTTTTTTTTTTTTGGGAAAAAGCTACGCAAATTGCATTCTGCAACTTGCGTAGCTTTTTCCAATTGCTTTTCTGGAAGAGTCTTTTCTGCCATTTGGCCCTGTCTAGATGGGACCAAATGGCGGAAAAGCCTCCTCTTTCGAGGTATACAGGGCTCCCTGAAAGAGCGTGTTTGCTCTTTCGCAAAAAAAAGCGGAAGAGCAAACGCGTTCCCTGGACACGGCAGGGTGTTTCCGGTATCCCGGAAAAACCCCACAGTGTAAACGTACCCTCGGGTAGCCACCCTGCTGCACAGACTCAAAGCAGCTGAAGTGAAATGCAGCTGGTCCTGCTCCTTCCACTTCCTGTCTAAGCCTGACTGCTGGGAGAGGAGCCAAGCATGCCAAGGAGGCAGGTACAATGGAAGAAGGGAGCCTCTTTCTTCCGCTGCCCCAAGCAGGCCAATCTGGGTGGGGGAGGACCACTTGACCCCACATGCTTGTCTTACTCATCGCCTCTGAGAGCAGGGGTTCCAGGGCTTCATCATTCCCTTTCAACCCACCAGAGTGAATGTGAGTTCCTGGTTCATGGAGAACTTAGATATTTTTTGTTTCTCATTCTAAACTGGAACAAAACAAATTCTGAAATCATAAAATTCTCAGTGAAATGGAACCCCTGCTCTCCACCCAGTTGTAGTTATGACAAATTTTGGCCTTGACAAAGGTTGTCAAAAAACACTCACTCCGTGATAAGCATGGAACATTTTATAACAGAGTGATGATACAGCTAGTTGAAACATTGTGTAGTTATTAAAAAACAAACATTTTGACTGACATTCTGAAAGATGACCTTGGGGCACTGGCACATCATATGAAAAACTAGGATATATATTTATAACTTCATGAGAGGGGAAATACTGATTGATTCTTGGACCTTGCAGCTGGAATGCTATTCAAGTGACCTCCACATTCACTTGAACCAGTCCTGCATCAGGGACTTAAAGCTCCAGGGAGAGCAGCAAGTGTTTCCTCACTTGCCTCCTTTTAGCTCTTCTCCCTTATGTGTATATATATTCCCCCGTCCCTCCTTTGGCAGTGATGCTAAAGAAAAAAAATCCTAAGCATAAAACACCCATTGGAATTTTAGCAGAGAATGGGACAGGTTCAGTTATCTAATTATCCATTATACAGAGACTTCTGGGATCATCTACATGTAATATCCTCTATCCTTAAATGAAACAGCACAGAAATAACATCTTGTAAAATGCACCCAGCTATTATCACAACTTTAATGCTCCATTTCAATTGCTTCTTTCTGCCATGTGTGGTTTTTTTAATGTATTTGCATTGTCTATCTGGAAAGTGGGCCATACCAACAACAATGAAAACCACTCAGCTAAGCTTGGCCTGAAGATACACAAAGCTTACCACTATTTGCACTCTCCCTATGCCTGCACAAAGCAAGAATATTAAGTGGGTCACCCAGCTTGGAGTTTATTAATTAAATAAGGAAGTTATCTGAAATTGTCAAATGTAGGTTTTTTTAGCAACTACTTAAATATGTCACCTTATTTTTAGCTAAACGGGTGAAAGTAAGACAGATGGCAGGAATATCTCAAACAAGTTTACAGTAATTTTCATTGGAGCAAATTGCTATTTATTTGCTAACTCATTGGCACAATTTCCCTCTTTTCCTGAATAGGGGTGAAATACACCCATGTGCACAGTGTCTGGGAAGAGGTAGACACCACTCTGATTTATCTACATTGCAATCAAGGAGTATAGTTGCAGTTTGAGTAGATACATCCAAACTAGCTTTGATATAGGTAACAATGACAATGTAGCCAGGGCAGCAGCACAGACAAGTTTACAGCATAAAACCCCATCCAGGATCCTCAGTGCACTCTGTACTTGAGTGGCTTGCACGCTCGATCCCCTATATAAATCTTTAAAATAGGGGCTAAGAGGGATTTAAGCAATGCATAAATCTTATGCAGGCCCAGAGTCAAGAGTCTGCTAGGAGCCGCATGTCTTCTGGGAGACACCGAGAATTCTTGATTCCCATAGTCAAAGCCATCCTGTCCATAGGACAGTTTGTGGCAGCCAGGCCCTATGCTTGGGGGAACCTCACAGTGAATGCCTCAACTGTCCTATGGATGGGCGGAGGGCAGAAGCAGGGATCACCCTCCCCCTTTTACCGCAGGGGTGAGAGCCAGAGTGACCCAGCAGCCTGCTCCGCTCAACCCAGCCTGGCCTTTTCCTAGCTCGCTGCATGTGGCTTCCCCATAGCAGCAGGAAGCTGAGTGCCCCAGCCCCAGGGCACTCTGCTTCCCATCACTGAAGAGAAGTGAGGCACATCAGGCTGGGAGGGCAGGCTGCCAAGCTACTCGGGCTCCTGCCGTCAGAGTGAGTGCAAGAGGAGGGAACCTCTACTGCTGTCTGCCCTCTGATAATTCCCCAGCTCGAGGAGGGGAAAGGAAAGGAGCAAGAGCATGGTGGGGGTGGAGCAGGGGCAGAGCTTGGGGAAGGGGTGGAGTCAGGGTGAGGAGTAGGCAGGGAGGTAGTGCTGTGGGAGTGGGCCTTGTGACGGGGAGAATTGCACTGGGCCCTGCGCTCTCCTATAGTCACAGAGCTGAGAATGCTCAGTATTTTTCAGGATCAAGCTAACAATGACAATGCAATTTTTGTGCTATCTTACCATGGGTTGCTTTCCATAGTATGAATCTCTGGCAGACAGCTCATTCAGAGGATATCCTGTTATGGTTACCACCATAGAAACTCTTAGCTAGAATCTCCGCTCACGTAAATTGGAGTAGCTTTATCAGGACTATTTTGTATTGTCTATGACAGTGTTAAAACAAATAAACTGGAAGCTATAACACTGCATAACTGATCCACTTGTTACAAGAAGCAAAAATAAAATGGTACTGTGAACAAATATACCAAGCTTTTTGAATTACAAATACAGATAGTTGTAATAGCACAACACTTTCAATATTTCATTAGAGGTCTGAGACCCTAGACATAGGCACTGTAACCATTAAGGAATAGTAAGAAAATGAGGAAGAGATTAGGTAAACTTTTTTCGGTGACTTAACAGTGGTATAAAATACTATAAATTAATCGATCTCTATAATACTCCAAAAACAAAAGATTTCACGTCAGAAGCCAATTATGGCTTGTGATGACAATGTACTTACCTGTTACATTATTTTTAGTACTCAAGCTGTTAAAGGCAAGGGAATGAACAGTAAAGGACATGATAAATGACACACTACCCACATAATAAACATTCTTATCACAACACAACAACCTTAATTCTGAACTCTGGACTGTTGGGACTTTTAAGGCTTTGATTACCTGATTTTTTTTCATAGGGTTACTGTTAAATCAGAAGTATCAATATAATTCTCAACATAATGTTTTGGTGAAAGACTTGTACTGGCTGTTTCTTCAGGGTAATATAGGTAGTTTAATATGACAAATATTAATATGTAAAATATTAATTTATAAGTAAAATTATGCACATGGATTTGCATTTCAGTCAGATGCATTTTACAGACACAAGGTGGGTGAGGTAATGTCTTATCTTGGATCAACCTCTATTGGTGAGATAGAACCTGAAGAGTTCTCTGTAAGCTCGTCTCTCTCTCCAACAGAATTTGGCCCAGTCAGAGATATTACCTCACCCCTCCTTGTCTCTCTGGGACTGATATGGCTACAAGAACACTGCATACATCTACAATTATGTTCTTCACATGAGTTTTGTGTTGTAAGTAAATATTGAAATTGAGACTGTTGAAAGAACAGTGAATATTCTGAGTCAGAGTTGAACTGTGTTATAACAAAATACACACCTCTCTCTACATGTTAAGAATAGTGTATTTGTTTATAAAGTGATTAGTGTAAGACTTGTGCACAAATATACAATGAACAAATTCATTGTCTTGCTTTCCACTGCATGACTTGTCTAAATGATGTTATAAGTGAGAACATTGTTGTCACCTAGCAACCTAAGCCCAGTAAGGCTCAAAGTTCAGAAATCTGAAAGTGGTATGTAAATGACATAATCCTAATTTTCATATTTGGCTATACATTGTCTTGTTTATGAAAGCAGCAAATATGCTAGAAATAGAATCCTCAGAGGGCCATGTGGCCAAGTGGGTAGCACATCTATTCTCTCCTCCTTGCAGAAAGGCCTTTCAGTCCAATTCCTCACCCGTGTATTGGCTCACCTCAGGTTTGCAATGTCCTTGTTCTCTTCTTATCAGAGGAGGAATAAGATAGGGATGTGGCATATGCCCCTGCTGCAGCAGGGCCTGGGTAGTTGGTAGGGGAGACTGGTCCCTCCCACTCCACCGGACTCTGACCCAGAACCCTCAGATGACCAACAAAGGCTTGGCCTTTGGTATGCCCTTAGGCTTACCCTCTCCTAGTCACTTTTTACTATCTGTCTGGGAGGGGCTGTGGCTCTGGCTGCTGGCTACTGCTTGTAGGTCCCTGATGGCCAACAAAACATGGCTAGTGCACTGCCCAGTGTTACTCCAGCTGTCACTCTGACTTCCTTGAACCATAAACCATAAAGACCTCACCTAGAACTATGTCAATATTTGCCCAGGCAGTGCTGGTGAGAAGCTGTGGAACCACCTAGGCAAACATGGTGGCACCATCCACCAGGAAGTGAATTCTTGTTCATCTTACAAGGGACAAATTGATGATGATATAGAAATAATGATCATGTAGAAATGAGTCCCAGCCTGGTTAAATCCAGGTCTTTGTAGGACCTTCCCTTGTTCTTTGCACCGGTGTTGAGAAAGTTCCTTTGGTAACCTTGTTGCAACAATATATTTGGCTCAAAATACTTTCTGTATCCAATTTAACTTTCCATGAAAAATTTGACTGCATGCAACATTTTGACAGAAAAAATTCCTAATGAGACTAACTGAAAATGTCAGTTTTGCTTCACATTGAAATTTTGCTTAGTATAGCTTTTGAAAACCAAAATGAAATGAGAACTTCTTTTGTGCTTTGCATCATTTTGCTTTGGTTTTTAGTTTCAAATTTTTAATCAATATAAAATGTCAGCTACATCAACTGTTTTCATGAAACAGTTTAATTTAAATGAAACTGGATTTTTAACAAAATATATATTTAATAATTTTTTATCTAGCTTTAGTTAACTATGCTCGACTATCTAAAATAAAATGCCATAACATTGGGTGCCCAAATTTTGTGGAGAGACAGGAACCTTGGGGCTATCTCTAGAGAGTATGTAAACTGGCATTAAAATATTTCTCTGAAAAAATATAAAACAACCCTACTTGTTTATTGTGATGCTCCCTTGGGGTACTCAGGGTTGTGGCACCTCTCTGCCACCTGCCTCAGCTTGAAGCAGCTTGGCCTTCCATAGCTCAATTCCCTGGGCCCAACAGCCTCTGGCCACAGGCAAACACTGATTTCCAGATTGCTGCAGATCTGGCTGTCTTATGTTGGCTAGTGACACACACATCAACTCCCTGGTTGTTCTGCCCATGCATCCTTCTGTAGACTCCAGGTCCTCTCACTGGATTGTCACAGGTAAGCTGTCTCCAAAGAGACAACATACACACAGCTTGACTGGAACAACTCAGGGTCAGGTCTATTATAACAACATTGCACTAGGATCTATCTATAGTGAAAGCAAATAAGTTTATTTGCAAAGATTAAGCTTTAAGATATAGGGAGCAAGGATAAAAAGAATAAGTCACATATAAAACAAAAGGCATAACACTTTCTGCAGTCTCATCTGAACTCTAGCTGAGTAAAGTCCCTCTCTAAAACAATTTCTTACCTATAGCAACATCCCAAGCATTACTATCCTGGGGTATGTCTAGACTACATGGCTCCGTCGACGGAGCCATGTAGATGAGTTTACTAGACATAGGGAAATGAAGCAGCGATTTAAATAATCGCTGCTTCATTTACATCAAATAACCACCGCTGTACTGATCAGCTGTTTGGCGGCTAGCGGGGCAGTCTGACGCGCGCGACGGGGAAGCCTTTGTCGACCGCTCCGGTATGCCTCGTGAAATGTGGTTTACTGGAGCGGTCAACAAAAGCTTCCCTTGTCGACCGCGGCGCGTCCAGACTGCCCTACTGTGCCGCCAAACAGCTGATCGGCACAGCGCGGCGGCCATTTTGATGTAAATGAAGCGGTGATTATTTAAATCACTGCTTCATTTCCCTATGTCTAGTAAGCTCATCTACATGGCTCTGTCGACGGAGCCATATAGTCTAGACATACCCCTGGATGGCTAGGAGCCAGCTTTCATAAATGCAAGACGTACTCTCCTTTTTGCTTCCTCCTATAGTCCAGTAAACCTTTGAAAGGCCCCTTTAGAAGTGGAACCATGGATAAGGCTCTTCTCCCCCATTGCTTGTTTTCCTCCCATCTCCCATTGGTTTCACATCCACCCATCAATCTATTTGTCCTGTTGACTTCCCATACAGATGGGGCTTTCTGTGTGTTGGCTTTACAATGCTTAATTTGAATCAGAGGCAGGGATAGGCAAGTAGACGTGCTTTTATCTGGCAGAAAACCTGTTTTTCTGTTTTCTCTTGGTAGACTTTAAAACATAATTTCAGTATATAGACTTATAGATACACTTATAATAATACTCTACACACACAATTCTTTGTATTGTGTTAGTACGTATATTTTACAATGTTGTGAATGACTAGGACTTTAATTTGATACCTTACAAGACGCTTTTGGATATATGTGATGGAAGTACTGTGTTGGCACAGATTAGTGAGCCCTTTGCCAGCTGGCACCTAGGGGCTTCTGTGTCACCCTTGTATTCATAACTCATTTGATAGCTGAATGGAACTTGCTTGTTGTTTGAGCTCAACAGCAATCCAAGAGTCTGCAGCAGATTAGTTTTACCCTCTCTCTGCTGTTAAAAGGCGATGGCTATATTTTATGAATGAATGACTCATAGGATGCACATTTTGCATGCCTGTGATACTGCCAGCAACCTGTTGGAGCAGGGCCACTCAACTTTAGAAGCCCCGGGGGCCACAATGATACTCACAGCACATGCCGAGGGCCACAACTTAAGTGTGGTTGCATACACATGCAAATATATAGGCAAATATATACAAATAGCTTCTTTCACACTGATGGGCATGAATACAAAGATTAAGGCAAGACTACACCACACACAGGCCCCATTCAAGTCAGTTCTGCTGATATTAATAAAATGCAACATTTACCCGATTTCCACCCCTATGACAGCACTTTTAATGAGCAATGACAGTTCAATAATTTAACTACTAAAACATGTATCAACAGAAGACCATTATATTGACTACTTTCCTGTCTTGGCTTCCACCCGGGGGCCGCAAACATACGGGCCACGGGCCGCGTGTTGAGTAGCCCTGTGTTAGAGTGTGGTCACTTTTCACTATATTGAGACAATGGGTTGTCTTCATCTAGGGCCAGATTTGGGAGGTTTTTAGGCAACTGAAGGTAGATAGGTATTTTTGAAAAATCCCATTAAATACCTAAGAACTTATAATCAATCATATTTAGGCACTTTTGTGCTTTTGAAAATTCTGCAAGGCACCTATCTGCACCTTCAGACACCTTAAAAATTGGATCTCCACTGACTTAGGGTGGGTCTACACTGCACCATTATTCTGGACTAATGGTCATTATTCCAGAAAAACAATACTAGCATCCACACAGCAATTGCATTATTTCAAAAGAAAATCAAAATAACGGGGGGCTTTTCCAATGTTGGTAAACCTCATTCCATGAGGAATAACGCCTCTTCCAAAAAAGCTATTTCGGAAGAGGATGTGTGTGGACGCTCCACTGCTGCTATGTCGAAATAACTCCTCACCAGGGCCATTCTAAAGTTATTCCTCCTCAGAGCCTCATGGGGCTTTAAATGGAGATAGCACGTCCACATTAGGGGAGCCTGCTTCAGACTAATATTGAGGCTTCCCTGTAGTGTGGACGCTCTATTTCAAAATAATGTATTCCGGAAGATATCTTCTGGTATAGCTTTTTCCGAAATAAGCTTGCAGTGTAGATGTACCCTTAGATTAATTTAGCCCAGTATGGATATTGCGGTCACAGAAATTAACATTTATTTCATAGGTTTGTAAAGAATATTTGACCCACCTTCTATAGTCCTTTCGGAGGTGGTAATCAATTTTTGTGATGTGTAGGCAGCCAAAAGGCAGATGTAGGGAAGTGATTTATAACATTAGCATAACTTCAAATGCCAGCCAGATGAGACTGATCCAACACCAGTTTATACTGAACTGACCCTATAGTTTTTTACCTCTGCTGGTGCACATTGCTTTTCCATTACCCACATTGCAAGCCACCTTTTCCAAAGAATGTTTACCCACTTAACTGTTAGTCCACTCTCTTTCATTAGACTTTAAAACATAATTTCAGTGTACAGACTTATAGATATACTTACAATATTACTCTACACACACAATTCCTTATATTGTGTCAGTACATACATTTCACATTGTTGTGAATGACCAGTTTGTCATTGGCTTTAATTCGATGCCTTACAAGATGCTTTTGGATACATGCTATGGAAGTATTGTGTTGGCACAGATTAGTGAGCCCTTTGCCAGCTGGCACCTAGGGGCCTCTATGTCACCCAAAGAAGAAGTGCACCAAAGAGGAAGTGCAAGGAGTGTCTGTGTTCAACAGCCCTTTCAAAGTGTGAGAGTGAGCTGTGACAGTCACAACTCACGCTTGACAGGAGAGATGTGATGTTGACCTGGCTTCTCAGCTGTGTCCACCAAGTAATTTTTAAAGACTAATTCCTAAAGACCAGCAGCAAGTGCAGCCCCCAAAAGTTTGCATTAGAAATTATGTCCACGATTGCCATGCAGCAGACCTCCAGCTAAACTTCTTCGATGGGTCTGACAAAGAGTTGCTATGGAATGATTATCAAGTGCAAGCACTCAGAAGATGCCTATCTATGCTCCCTACACTGGTACACCTGAATTCAGGACTTTCTGTGGCCCATGCTTGACTTGGTAAGCTCTTAATAAGAGAAGTCAATTCCCTCACCAAGGAGACTGCCAAAAAATGTAAATCTCAACCTTCTAAAATCAGTTACACATTCTGCAAAAATAGACATTGTTCAACTGGCCATATTTAATTCTAAGGGTTTGGGTTTTGTTGTTTTTTGGTTTTTAACTCTTGGTATGGGAACTGAAACTGAGATTCTAAATCTCAAGGGATCCTAATTGTATTCTATAAAATGGCTGATTTCCCTCTGCTAAATCAGTTTGTTAATTTCCATGTCTTTCTGGATTAGAGGCATATAAACTCAGAAATTAGCAGCTCTGCATGCTTCCTTAGCTTTGGCCTCTGACAAAATCTGTTTGCACAGCAGATGCAATCATTAACATGTAAATCAAACCAAGCACCGTCAAAGAGACATGCTGAAACCAGGATTGTGCGCATATATAAGGACTGCACAGATAAAGAAATTGCCTAATGCCTGATGTATTAAGTAGCAGGAAGCAGAAATGAAGATTTCAATATAGCAGAAATACTGCTGCTAATTATTTACCACAGTCTCTGTCATTCAAATGAACTGAATTAACAGCATGAACCAAATAGGGTCAAATATACTAATTATATCAGCGCTTTATGGAATTAAAATTTTTCAAACATATCAAATGCTAGGTGAGAGCCTGAGCAGCCATACAGCTATCTTACTATATATTTTAGAAACTTTGTTCGCCATCTGTCTGTTTGTCCGTCCATCTGCGAGTCCGTTTGTTCAAAAACTCCTAAATGGTAAGAGCTAGGACCACCAAATTTGGTATGAAGCTTTCTCTTATCATAACTTAAAACAAGGTCAGGGTTTGGCTGTGCCAGGGCATTGGGATGTGTGCGGAATGGGATTGTTTCCTATCAAATGAAAAGGGAGGGGTGTGATAGCAGGGACTATCACAGGCTATCACTATACCAGGGACCAGAATGACTACAGGAGGCAGCAAGTGCCCTAGCCAGTGGGACAGCCATCGGCCAGCAGTACAGCCCCCACCATCCTGGTCTGATCCAGGGAGAAGCCACCAGCCGCCACACAGCACCCACCTCTCTGGGCTGCCCCATGGCAATTATATTGCATGGCTCCTGCTGCCTCTAGGGAGAAGCCAGTGTGTGGCTTGTACAGCCCCCAAGCCCGCCTCAGGTCAGCATCAGGAAGAAGCCAGTGGATAGCCTGCATGCCTCCCCCGGTGCCCCAGGCCGGCCCCATGGGGAAGCTGGTGGCTGGCCTGTATGATGGTTCCCCTCCCTAGACTGACCGTGGCAAGAAGCGATTAGGTGGGCCACATGGCCCCTGCCACAATCTGGACCAGCCTTGGGGAGAAGCCATGGCCTGTGTGGCCTCCTCCCATGCCAGGGAGTAGCCAGTGGACAGCCTGCATGGTCCCCGCCATCCCTAGGGCAGCCCTGGGGAGAAGCCGCCGGCCTCCCCCACCTCCTGCCTTGAGCCCCCATACCTCTCAACCCCCTGTCCTTCACCCCTACCCCTTGCCCTGAGTCTCCCACCCCCTGCTCTGATTCCTGCACTCCCTGCCCTGAGCCCTTCCTCACCCCCAACCCTGACTCCTGCACCTCCCACACTCCCAGCCTCCTGCCCTGAGCCTCCCACATCCCCAGCTTGTGCCTTGATTCCTGCACTCACCATCCCCCAACCCCCAAACTCCAGCCCTGAAGGACCCGAGCAATGCCTGGGTAAGTCTAATAATTCATAAAGTGTAAAAACCCACATAGCTGAGACACTAAAATCTGAAGAATGGCAAGCCATGATTCCTAATGATGATTGAAATTGATATTCTAAACAAAAAGAACTTTACTTGCAGCTATTTTCTATCACTTCACACTGTTTCAGATATTCTAGGCTTCAGAATGACATACAGAGTCACAATCCTGAAATCTTATTACATAGAATAGATAATCAGAAATTCAGTCAATTTCTCACAATATCAACTGATGTCTTTTCTAACAATTTCCAAATTTACTTAGTTCATTTAAAAATAAGAGATTTATTTCCATCTCACAGTCCTATCACAAGTAAGGCAGATACAGTATTCATTAGTTCGATAATCATTACACTTGGAATATAACTATTTGAACCTCTGTATTTCACTGTATTATACAGGGTAATTATCTTCATAAAATGTAATCTTACCACATGGGTTGGATTAGACTTTTCTCGTGATTATGGCAGTTATTATGTGTAAATGCTGCATGATTTGTAGCTCTGTGTGTTCAAAGACAGACTTGGGGCTAACAGCACTAAAAAAAATTCTCTCATTCATCAAGTGCAAAGATAAAATTAGCACCCTATAAGTAGCCAGTGAGTCATTTCTGCTGCATTTAAGCCACTTGTACCTCTGAAAAGATTGAGGTAAATGCTGCCCTCAGAGATGGAGACAGGAGAACAAATCTATGGGTAGAATGTGGCTCTAGAATCTTTGATACTAATCTAAAGAGTAGTGCTGATGAGAAAAACAAAATAGGAAATGCAAATCTCCTGAGAAATGCAAATATATTTACATTTGTTTTCATATCAAATTACAGTGAAAAGTCAAAATATCTAAGTGTTTCACCAAATGAGTGGTTCTCAAAAAATTGTATTTGGAAATGTCAAAATGTGTGTCAGCATTTTACATTGGGAAGAATATTTTGACATTTCAACATCAAAGCATTTTGTTTAAACTTTCCTGGCAGAAAATTCTGCCAAAGTCAATCTTTTCTTACAGAAAATTTAGATTTTGAGGACAGCCCATTTTCCAGTGGAAAAATGGTCTTGTTTAAAGTATTTTTACCAGCTGAATTTAGGATTTGGGCCAAATTTTATCAAATGAATCAGATTCCTCTATAATTTCCTCCTAGTCACAGAAGAGCAATTCTACTGTGCATTTAAAACCTAAAGGGGTATTTGTCATTTCTGTTAGATCATATCATTGACTAGACTTATTTAAGAGGACACCTCGGTGAAGAGTATCAAGTATGAGACTCCACCTACAAAAGATATTATGCTGCTGATGTTCTTTTCTCTCAAGAATCCATTAAGAGAGTTAACAAATATAGGGAACTTCATGATTTAAGACTAACCAGGCACCTAATAAACCATCTTGTTAGTCTTTAAAGTGCTGCATAGTCCTGTCGTTTGTTTCAGGCAAAGAAGTCTATTGGATAAACAGATAAAATTACCCACCAGTATATAACAGAAGTATCCATTTCATTAAAAAACCTGTTAAGATTCTCCTTCTCCCTCCCCCCCGGCTTCTTTTTTGGAGAGCAAATCCTTTCCCCATTAATTTTGGTGGCAACTCCTTATGGCTCATCTGGGGATTAGCTCACCTTGGTTTGACACCTTCTCCTGTGGTTTTACAGTCCCTTGTCCCAATCCCTCATTGAGTTTCCTCTGTCATATCCACACAAACTGTAGTGCTTCCTCTTCATGGCTTGGCCTTCAATCATTCCCCATACATGTGCACAAACACATACACATGCTTCACGGTATCAAAGTCTTCCTAACCAAACTGTAGTGGGTTCCAGCCTATGGACCCTACAATCAGCAGTTACAGTACAAGCAAGGTAGTCCCACTCTAGCAGCTGTTTTCCCTAGGCTTTTTCCTACTTCTTTCTCTCAATCCTGAAAGTAACTACCAATTCTGTCTCCCTATAGCCCTTTCTGCTTGCCTCTCTTTATACAAGCCCAGCCTCTCCCTGCCCCCTTGGGCTTCAGGTTCAAGTAGGACAGGATATTTGGCCTACAGCTCACAGGCATGGCCCATTCTGTCAAACGCTCAGACAGAATTATTTTAACCACGTCAGGGGTGATCTGGGCTGAACAAGAGTTTTACTGCTTGATAGGAATTGTCTTTCACTGTTCCTTAACAGTCCAACACCTTACCGAGCTTGAGGCATCTGTGTGTAAGTTTCAGTGTCTGACATCTCAGTTTCTATTAGGCATCTTTAAAATTCCTCTGTACATCTTTGTTTTGTGCCTCAGCACTATCTCAGTTCAGCACTTCTTGGAGTTAATTAAACAATAAGTAATTTTCCAGTCAGGGATCACTTTCCAGCAAGTCTAATAATGGATAAAAAAGTCTGAAAATGTTCTCTTCAGAGACAGACTGTTAATTAGTCCCTTGTTTTTTTGGACTAGAGTTAAAAATTGCATGGCCCTTTCTGCTGAAGTCTGTTTTCTTGACCTGTCACTTAAGTTCTGCATCCTCAGCCTTGATGATCCAAACTTTCATTTTTCTACAATTGCATGTGAGTCAAATACTGCTCATATATTTTACCTTACCCTCCACCAACATCAAATATTGTGAGTTTTTGGACGTTTCCTCAACAGTGTCAGAATTCTTCCATCTTACTGCCTCCCTCTCACTTATGACCAGTCAACTCCAAAAGGGTTATTGTTAATGCAATGGTTTATTTTCTTAAGTGTATAATGCTTTTCTTTTTCTTTCTTTCTTTCTTTGACTTTTAAATGAATTTTAGGAGTCATTTAAAAGCAGTACAAAGCCAACAAAAGGCAAAATTCTCATTTCAACCTAGTTCCAGGAAGCCAATGGAATTACATTGGCATATATATAAGAAGAATTTGGGCCAAAATACATAAAGTACCTTTAACTGTAAATCCTAAATACTCAAACATATATATTGTTGTCCCTTTTGGCCAGAGGGATTAGCCAATATTTGGGGCTTCACAGGGTTGTTTCTGATGAGGAGAAATTGGTGATATGTCAGGGTTCTTGGTTTTGTTGGGGGAAGGGATGAGGAGAGGGGATTCTGTTTATTTACAAAGAATGTTTACAAAATCCTGTCTCCCAGAACAAAGTTGGGACACATACCACATCATTTCTTGGCTCAAAGTTTCTAGATCTGCCAAGGAGTTCTGTGCCCCACAGAGAGCTCCCTCTCATGTCTAAGCTCACAACAGTTTCTCTTGCTGTTTGCTGGATGTCTGCCTCTTACACAGGCACTTGCAGCTGCAACCAATCAACTCTTTGACCCCTATGTTTGCAATTAATTCCAGGGAAAGTCCTCAAGCACACAGCTTCTGATTGCCCTTGTTATGCTTTCCATTGTCCTGGACATTGGTTTCCTATTGTTGCCAGCTAACACTACATAAATGAGCATTTAATTGTTCCATCCATTTATCTTGAAAGATGGGTTAGTACACCCATTTGCTTTAACACACCACACAATGCAGCTACATCATAAGCATCCAGAAACCAACCCCTGCAATCAACCCCAGTGCCAACTCTGCCCACACATCTAAACAAGCGATTTCATCACTGGACCCAACCACATCAGCCACCAAATCAGAGGCTCATTTAACTGCACGTCCAGTGATGTGATCTATGCCATCAAATGCCAGCAATGCCCACTGCGATATATATTGGACAAATTGGACAGTCCCTACGGGAAAGAATTAATGGACACAAATCAGATATCCAAAAAGGCAACACACAAAAACCTGTTGGGGAACACTTTAATCTGCCTGGACACTCATTAAGGGATCTACAAGTTGCTGTTTTGTTTCAGACCAATTCCACAAGCCAAATACACAGGGAAGGATTGGCACTCCACTTCATTCTCAAGTTTAACTCTCATGCAAATGGTCTACATTGCGATATTGGATGGCTCACACATTATCAACCAACCAAACAATGAAGGTGCCAATGGTTCTTGATGTTTGTGTAGAATCTGGTTTTAATACTCCTCCTTTTCTAGTGCAAACTAATGGTTCTTATCAGCCTCTTTTAACTATTTAGTCTTTAAGGTGCTAATAGACTATTTGTTGTTTTTTTAAGTTTTTTCTGTTTCAGACTAGCTCGACTATCCCTTTGAAACTTATCTACCCAATGTCCTCTTCCCCCCCCTTCAATTTTTTTCCTTCCCTCCCCCCTTCCCTTATTTATTCTTGGTTCTAGACTTCCAACACTCCAGTCATCTGAAGAAGTGGGCTGTGCCCACGAAAGATCATGATACCATCTACATGTTTTGTTAGCCTTTAAAGTGCTACCAGACTATTTGCTGTTTTTTAACTTTTTCCTATTACAGACTAACTCGGCTACTGCTCTGAAACCTGTTATTATCTGTAAGTCAAAGATTCAGTTGATGGCAGTCATGATCACCTTCCAGAATGCTTAAAAAATAATAATGGTCATGTAGCACTTCAGAGTATGTCTACACAGTGTGGCAAGGGCCCCTTTTGTCTGGGCCCATGCTCCAGCCAGCTTCTTGCCCCCTCCCCCCCTTCCCAGGGGTCAGGACTTGCAGGTGGTTTCTGGGGTAGGGAGCCCAGCCACTCCTCCTGGGACTCCCCCCCTGCTGTTTCTGCTCTAAAGCTGCGCTGGTTTACTATCAATCTCTGTCTTTCCTCTATCCCACCTTCTGTTCTCTCACTTTCTCCCCCAGCTTCCATCCGGGGAGGCTTTTAAAGGCCTACAGCAAGCCAGCAGTGGAGTCAGCTGGCCCCAGTCTGCCTGAGCTGACTCCCTCCCAGCTGCTTCTAATAGTCCTGTCGCCCTGTGCCTCTATTTAGCAGGTCTTTTGCTCTTTCGGGGCTGCCTTTCTCCCATTCTGTAGCAGCCCTCTGGTCTGACCCTGCCACAACAGCAACATTATTTTGAAATAACTTAGTCCATGTCTACACAGCTGGCAGTTATTTCAAAATAATGTTGAAATACTGTCAAGCTGGAGGACTTCTTATTCTGACTCCTGTAACCCTCATTGTACAAGGAGTAAGGGAAGTCAGAGGAAGAGTGCTCTATTTCAAAGTAAATGCTGTGTAGACGCTCCCAATTTTGAAATAAGCTATTTCAAAAGCAAATTGATGTAGCTCAATTTGTGTAGCTTATTTCGAGTTAAACCCTGCTGTTTAGATGCATCCTTAGGGTGTGTCTACACAGCAGGGCTTACCTCAAAATAAGCTACACAAATTGAGCTATGTCAATTGTGTAGCTTATTTTGAAATAGCTTATTTCGAAACAGGGAGCATTTACATAGCACTTATTTTGAAATAGAGCACTCTTCCTCTGTCTTCCCTTATTCCTCGTACAATGAGGGTTACAGGAGTCAGAATAAGAAGTCCTCCAGCTTGACAGTATTTTGACACTATTTCGAAATAACTGCCTGCTATGTAGTCACAGACTTAGTTATTTCGGAATAGTGCTAGTTATTTTGAAATAGTGTTGCAGTGTAGATGTACCCTCAGAGACTAACAAAACCCACTTCTTCAGATAAGTTCTTGCTCCATATTTGTCATCTAAAGAAGTGGGCTGTACCCATGAAAGCTCACAATACTATTTATATATTTTTGTTAGCCTCTAACATGCTACAGGACTGCTGCTGTTTTTTAAGTTTTTAGTTACAGACTAACTCGGCTATCCCTCTGAGACTTCCAGAAAGTGTGAATGTTTTAGGCATTGGATTTGCAGAAACGAACATTTTAGTATTATGGTTGTTGTAAGAGGAATTGATTGCCAAATTTTGTTTTAGGACCACTTTGGCTATTAAAAATTAAATATGGTTACCATTTAACTTTTCCCCCTGAAGTGAAGGGAAATAGGGACTCCAACCCACAGCAACACACATCAGTTGCAGTAGCAGTAAGAATCAGACTCTGATTGTGCTCATATACTCTGTGTATTTGAGATTTCATTCAGTTGTTCTCTCTTTACAAAAGTTTTAGTTCACCTTTAAGAAAATCCCTACCCCATATTTCCCCTCATTTAAATTTTAAAAGAGATTTTTAAAATTGGGTATTTTAATCAGTAATTAAATTGTTCACCTTTTGAGATGACTGGAATTTTTTCAGAGTTGATATCTTCTCTCACATAGCTCAGCTTCAGCGTTGTAAATTATTGAATTACTCATTTGTTTAAAGTCTTCAACCTTTAATATATGTCCAGTCTACTGTGACTGAAAAAATCTGCTCAATTTCTCTTTTCTCTTTAGAACTCATCATTTCAATTTTAATAATAATGGGAGATTTGAGCTACCTCCATGTTGACTGGATACATGTTACCTCAGGACGGGATGCAGAGATAAAGTTTTAGACACAATAAATGACTGCTTCTTGGAGTAGTAGTTATGGAACCCACAAAAGGAGAGATAATTATTGATTTAGTTCTAAGTGGAACACAGGATCTGGTCCAAGAGGTAAATATAGCTGAATAGTTCAGTATAGCAACTATGATGTAATAAATTTAGCATCATAGGGTGGGAGGAGAAATACAAAACAAGTTCACTGTCGAACATTTAACTTCATAAAGGGGAGCTACACAAAAAAATTAAGAAGCTAATTAAAAGGAAATTAGAGAGTACAGTCAAAAAGTGAAATTTCTGCAAGCTGCATAGAAACTTTTTTAAAATAGAGGCTCAAATTAAATACCCCAAATTAAAAAAACATAGTAGAAGGATCAAAATAGTGTCAGCTTAAACAAAAAAGTAAAAGAAACAATTAGAGGCAAAAAGGCATCCTTTAAAAACTGGAAGACAAACTCAACTGAGGAAAATAGAAAGGAATATAAACTCTGACAAATCAAGTGTAAAAGTATAAATAGGCAGGCCAAAATAGAATTTGAAGAGTAATTATGAAAAGACTCAAACAACAAAAAGTTTGTAAATACATCAGAAGCAGGAAGCCTGCCAAACAATTATTGGCACCACTGGATGAGCAAGGTGCTATATGGGAGCACTCAAGGAAGACAAGGCTATTGCAGAGGCCTTTTACTTCTATGTTCATCCTTTTTATAGAACCATGATACATTTTGTGCAAAGTATGCCTTGTGAGATACCATTTGAAAACTCATAATCTGTTGATTATCATTGTCCTGGTAAAATATGCGTATGATCTGTGTTTGTACAGTTATAAGATTGTTCTGTATAACATTGCTGTAACATGTTCCAAGTTTAGAAAAGCAGTCACAAATCACTTCTTCAGAAACAAAAAACAAATCAGCACCTAAGTCAAGTGGACTACCACCTAGTTAAGTGGCCATTCTTCAGCAGGGAGAAGAGTGTGTGTGTGAGAACTTTACATATTAATAATGGAACAACTGAGGGTTCTTGTGTAAACAGATGTGCTGTGATCAGCTTCTCTTACTCCTCCCAACTGCAAGGAATACTGGCACAGACTGGGGGTGCCCTCAGCATTTGATTTAGCGGGTCTATACTTTAGACCTGCTAAATCAAACACCAGAAGTTGATTTCCGGCACAAGAGTATATAGGTAGCTTAATAGTCAGCATGGATTTGTCAAGAACAAATCATGTCAAATCAACTTGATAGTTTTCTTTTACAAGGTAACAAGCCTTGTGGATGGGGGTACTGATAGATGTGGTATATCTAGACTTTAGTCAGGCTTTTGATACTATCTCACATGATCTTCTTATTAACAAAGTAGGCCAATATAACCTAGAAGGAGTTACTATAAAGTGGGTGCATGACTGGCTGGAAAACTGTTCCCAGAGAGTCAATGATTCATAGTCATACTGGAAGGGCATAATGAGTGGGGTTTCATAGGGATCAGTTCTGGGTCCAGTTCTGTTCAATATCTTCATCGGTGATTTAGATAATGGCACAGAGAGAGCACACTCATAGGCTGCATCTACACTGGCAAGTTTTTCCGCAAAAGCAGCCGCTTTTGCAGAAAAACTTGCCAGCTGTCTACACTGGCTGCTTGAATTTGCGCAAGAACACTGACGATCTAATGTATGATCGTCAGTGTTCTTGCGCAAATACAATGACTCTCCCACTTGGGAAAAAGCCCTCTTGCGCAAATGCTTTTGCGCAAGAGGGCCAGTGTAGACAACTCAGAATTGTTTTTGCACAAAAAGCCCCGATGGTGAAAATGGCGATCGGGGCTTTTTTGCGCAAAACCACATCTAGATTGGCACCAGATGCTTTTGCGCAAAAGCACCGGTGCCAATCTAGATGCTCTTTTCCGCAAATGCTTTTAACGGAAAAACTTTTCCATTAAAAGCATTTGCGGAAAATCATGCCAGTCTAGACGTAGCCATAAGGTCTGCAGATGATACCAAGCTGTGAAGGGCTGCAAATACTTTGAAGGATAGGTTTATAATTCAAAATGATCTGGACAAACTGGAAAAATGGTCTGAGGTAAATAGGATGAAATTCAATTACTAGTTAGGAAGGACAAGTGCCCAAAGGTCAGATTGTGGAGTTGATTTCTTCTAGGATTTCTGGAACTCTAGAGTGCACCAGCAGTCTCAAGCAGAGACCTCATCTCCATCGTCTAAAAATCCTGATGTTACCACTTATGTGGGCAGATCAGTCAGAATCTGGGCTATTTTCTCTACAGACTCACTAACATGATATATCCCATCTTTTCACATAACATCATTGCCACCTGGATTTTCATGAAGCTCTTCAGAAGATATCCCATTGACCTTAATAGAGGCTCCACGTGGTTGCCAGGGTCCGCCTGTATGTTGCTCCTTGTTGAGAAGGAGCCGTTGTTTGAATTTACCAAAATGAAAGAATGTCCTTTTGAAGTTTGTGCACCACAAATCTAAAATAATATGTATGAAAAACATACTGTTGGTCAATAAATCAATCTGAAATTAAATATTACAACCAGAACATATAATCTTTGTGCTTCTATTCGAGGTAGAAGCAATTACAAGTTTTAATTCAAGATTGACAGAATAAGTGCAGATCTTTTACTTTCCATCTTTTTAGTACAAGCAAGAAGTGGCCACTTGGTTTGTTCTTTCTCAAGTTAGTGGCAAAGTGTTATGGAAGAGAACAAACCACTTAGAGCTGTAACTGGGCTCATTTGCTTCAGGCAGCAGAGAGAAGCT
Organism: Rafetus swinhoei; assembly: GCA_019425775.1. NCBI lineage: Eukaryota > Metazoa > Chordata > Testudines > Trionychidae > Rafetus > Rafetus swinhoei. Next base: position 28,273,397 of record CM033440.1, read on the forward strand.
GTGATACAGTACTTCTGGTGTCTGTATTATCTAATCTTGGCAACACTATGTTTAATTAAAATTATATTAATAATTTATATTAATATATACAAATTATAAATTACAAAGGTAGATGTTTACAGCGATAACAATTTATAAGGAATGGATGGGGTCTTCATTAGGACATGAAATACATCTCCCTACAAATTCCTCTCAAGCTGGGGCCTAGAAATTGCAGAATAAATATTGCACTCCTCTTAATCTTTTCTCTGATTCTATGTAATCTTGTTCAATTGCACATTTATTTTTATTTCATAAGATGTATATTTAAGTGTTTTTTAAAAGGTGCCATCACTTTCATGACCTGATCTTTCCATTTTTATAGAATCTGGTTCTGTAATTATTTTTAAAAACATTAAATATGTTCTTTTTTTATGCTACTGCCAATGTATAGTGTATTCTTGTACTGTGATGCTGGTTAAGAAATGTCAGAGTGCCATCTAGTGGGTTTGTATTATATTGTCAGATGCAAAGCTGTCAGGTACCCGTCACAGGGACATGGCCTTGGAGAGAAAAATAGAATACACAGATAAAAGGTGGAAAAGCCCATGAGGTCATTCATTCCATCCCCCCGTCAATGCAGTCTAAATGCTCCAAGCTATGTGCTTTCCATTGCCTCCCTTGGAGACTATTCCACAGGCTAACAGTTGTCATGTGAAAGTCTTCCCCTTTGCACAGGCTAAATGGGCCTTTTCTTTATTTCATGCCCTTGCTCTTAGTTGTATCACACTAAATAATTCCTCAGCCTCCTTGGGGTATGTCTGCACTATGCGATAAGGTCGAATTAAGACACAACTTCAGCTACGTTAATTGCGTAGCTGAAGTCAAAGTACCTTAACTCAACTTTTGGAGCTGTCCACACTGCAGGAAGTCAAGGGGAGAACAGTCCAGTCGAGAGGGGCACTCCAGTCGATGCCGGTAGTCCTGCTTCCACGAGGAGTAAGGGAAGTCAAAGGGAGAGACTTCTCTTACTCCTTGTGGAAGCAGGACTACCAGCATCTACAGGAGTGCCCCTCTCAATTCGAATTAGTGTGTCTTCACTAGAACTGCTAATTCAAACCCTGGAAGATCAACAGTGGCAGCTTCGATCTTCTCTGTAGTGTAGACATACCCTCAGTGAGCAGCTCCATTTCACAACTTCCCAGATATACTTGCCTACAATTTTTTCAAACTCATTATTATTTTCTGCCCTTGTTTCTAGGTCTTTATATTATTTCTCTGCACTCACATAGCTACCTCTTCCAATGAAATATTGACTGTGCATTTCATGAATGTGCTTTTTCTTTGGATTATTAATGAAGATATTCATACTCACACCAATACTAATTCTTGCTGATCTAACTAGATGCATACCCCTAACTTGATATATTGCTTTTTTTTCATTACCCTGGGTCTATGGTTGTATGGCAAATATTCTTCCTTTATTCAAAAATCTCAGACATCTCTGTCTCCTTTCCTGACTTTGGCATCAGTTTTAAGCTCTTTCGCTACCCCCATATGTATTATTACTTATTTTCTAGTGCTGTATGTGTACAAGACTGTACAGTAGGTTGGCCAAGTCAGGAAAAACAAATTTACTGTCCTAAAAGCACAAGCTGGAACAATATAAAACAGAGCACTAAGTGATAATCACAATAACTGTGCAGTCTGCTGACTAGTCAGAAGTATAAACTGTCCTTTGTGTATGTGGTTACCATGACTGTGAGTATGAACAAGCTAAGGCATAGCTACATGTATTACCTTTTGGAAATAATCCCCACTATGGCTTGTTATTTTTGCTTTTTCTTGCCTGTTTTTTTCAATTAATTTTTGGCTGCAGACCTTTCAGACCTCTCTCTTTTCTCGTTGAGGCATTTTTCTATTCCCCCCTATTCCTTTTTCCCTTCAATATTTTCTTTTCTCTTTTTTCTCCTTGTCACCGAGGTGTGGGGAGACACCGGGCCCTGCACCCCCATCTGCAGTCAGACATGGCTCTTGGACTGCAGGTAGAACAGAAGGGTTATTAGTATAGTTGACAGGGACACAGCACAGAAAAGACTTGTCAGCACAGTAACCAGAAGTAGTCATACCATCCATCTTGGGCAGAAGGGGCTTAGAGCCAAGGGCCCCAATCCCCTTCCCAGTACCCTAAGCCAGCAAGTCTAATTCCCCTACTCAGCAGCCCATTTGAGCACTGCAGCCAGCCCCGCCTCCGGCCTTTCTCCTGCTTCCTGGGCAAAAGGTGTCACCTGGTCATGCACCTCACACAGGCTCAGGTTACAGAAAGCATTAGCCATTGTGTACATTTGTAGGCTGTTCCATCAAAATTCCCATCACCCTAGCTTCCCCAATTATCACCTCTAATATCATTAGCTCACAGACATTTTCCTCCCCTCATCCCCCTTCCGTTCTGAAATTTGATTTGTCCTTTTCATATGTGTTCATTTTTTTGATTGTATCCTTTGGTATATATGGTTGTGCCAATTTTCTTCCACTATTTGATCTGAGGAAGTGGGTCTGGCCCACGAAAGCTCATCACCTAATAAACCATCTTGTTAGTCTTTAAAGTGCTACATAGTCCTGTTTTTTGTCCCATCACCCTAGGTATTGATGCAGTGCCTAGGGAAACTGAGGCATACACCCAGGGTTATTTCAGGACAATAGAAATCACATCCAACATAACAAAGGGAATAAAATCCTCACAATCCCGATTTTGTCAGACTCCCTCTATTTGTTTTGGGGTTTCGCTTTGTTTTTGTTTGGGGGGGAGGTTGTTTGTTTTTAACAGACAGAAACCATCATAGGTCCAAGCAGAGACCATACAGATAAACAATAGAGTCTTTGGGGGACCATGAAAACAAAAAGAAAGACAGAACACAGAAAGGGAGATTTCACAGCCACAACTGTGGATAAGTTTTTTTTTTCCCCAGACAGAATGCTACCAAAGTTTTCTTTAAAAACAATGAGAAGTCCTGTGGCACCACACTAACACATTTATTGGAGCATAAGCTTTCGTGGGCAAAGACCCACTTCGACAGATGCATGTAGTAGAAATTCCAGAGGCAGGTATAAATATACAGGCATAAGAAAAGTTTTCTTTAACCATCTTTATCTGTTTCTTTATCTGCTGGTGTTGCATACTATTAACACAGAGCCTTCTTCTGTAGCAAAAATGTATATTTTAGTATTGGTTATAAGACTAAGTATAATGCATAATGATTTCATGTATAATGACTTACTTATAAGTTCTGTATGCTTCTATTTTCTCTCTCTGTCTCTCATGATTAGATAATGTTTACTGTAAGGCCTTGCTCCCTGTTAGCATTACAAATTAAGTTGTACCTCATGTCTGCATCACAAACTAAGTTGTGTCTTCTAGTAACTATTAATCTTGTCTGAAACTCTGCAAAATTGTGTGGTGTGAGTGGAGGATGTGTGTAAGTGTGACAGCCATCACAGATGCTCAGGTGATCAAGAAGAAGTGGAAACTTTGAAGATAACCAGGAAACATGTATTGTGTCTTAAGACTGAATTAAATTAGCAGCATTGACAACTTTGGAGACAGGCAGAGACTCCCCATGACAGACAATGATGGAAAGCCTGACAATCACCATCAAAGGATAACTCTGGAAAACACAGATTAACCCCTCTTCAGGATAGATGATTGCAGCATGACACTGCAATATCCATAGATCCAAATGGGAACTTACATGTATAAGAAGGGGAGCTCTGGCCATTAAACTCTGGGTTCAGTCCTGCAAGCCAAGCCTCAGAGGAGTCTTAGAGGAACCCCAACTCCTCGCTCAATCAGCCTTGCCTGGCCAGTAAGACTGACTTGAGCCACCATGGACTGGTAACTATGCACCATCTGCAGGACCTGCGTGTGTATGTATATATATGTGGGTTTGTCTGTATAAAGCATATGCTAACTCCGGGCTACTTGACACGTGGCCTGCGGGTGAGATCCTTTGAACATGGCCTCCACTGGGAACATGCTCCACAACAGCGAGGCATCTCTGAGGCAGGGTGAGCACTGAAAGACAAAAGGCGGAACAGATAGGTACAGGCTGTCAGCGTTTCCAGCCCCCAGAGAAGAGGTGCTGGGGCATTACGTGAAAGAAGCTATTTGCATATGTTTGCATATATATTTGCATGAATATGCAACCACACTTCAGCTGCGGCCCTTGGCATGTGCTGTATCATTGTGGCTCCCAGTGCTTCCAAAGTTGAGTAGCCCTGTGCTAACTGCTTCTCTGTTGTATTCTCAATAAACGTGGCATATTGCCTTTTCCCCTGAAAAAGATCCCGTGTGCTTCTTATAAGCATAACACTTCACTGCCCACTATTACAGGCCCGTATGCAAGGGATGTATAAAGGGTGCAAATGCACCTCCCCCATAACCTGCCAAATAAGCGTGAGGGAGCTTTGTTAGGGACATGGGAGAGCGCTGTGTTGTGGGGGAAAGAGCAGGCGTGGCTGGTGGCAGCATGGCAGGGCTGGGGGAATGGTGCCCCCCACCCTTGAGAAAGGGCCCAGGCCCGGCCTCTCTGGCTGGAAGCCCCGCCCACACTCACCAAGCAGGTAGAGCAGTAGCAGGCAGAGATGGCTGAGGGAGAGGTGGCCCATAGTGGCCACGCTGCCCACCATGATCTCAGAAAGTAATTTCTATAAAACATTTATTACTGTTTAAATGTTTAGTATGGTATAAAAAAAACCTTTTTACTAATCAATTTCCACTCTCATTTTTCATAAACCTCTCTTATGCACACTTATTAAATTACTATTTTGAACTCCTTTATATTTTAAAAAATTTGCAGTTCACATTTACAAAAAAAGCACACCCCCCCAGAAATTCCTGTGTACATGCCTGTATTACACTGTTTTAATGTAATTTGGATGGAATGTGAGGATATGACTTTCTACTTCTTAGCTCACAATTGCTGCTCTCCTAATATGGCTGCACACAAAGGCTTCAGACTTTAAAATATGGCTACAGGAAAAGGCTTTAATCTTACAGAATTGCCAGTGGATTGGTGTGTCTATTTGTGATGGCCCCAGGAGTGGGCATGGTATTTTAAAGCTTCTGGGTGCATTTGAGATAACTGGAGAACCAACAGGGGAGACTGAGGCAGGGTGACTGCAGTGGTACTCCAGGGCACAGTGTTTTCTGGACACCACCTTTCTACACAGATGTTTTGAAAGGCCCCAGTTTCATTTTTTTACTCAACAAGATTTATTTCTGGGGATAATGCTGAAAGAAGTGGATGCTGCCTCAAGAGAAGCCAAATCCTTTCTGAAGCAGTAAGAGAAAGAGAAAATCCAGCCAGTAACTCCTGCTTCCCTTCCAACAGTCTCTTGGTGAGTGCATGTGCTGTGCATCCAGGGAGTGCCTGGGATTTTGGGAGGAGGGAAACCCAGTTGGTGAGTAAGGCTGAAGCTTTTCATTGATTTCAATTGGGTCAGGACTGGAGGCCTGATTTGGAGAGGTGCTGAGCATGTGCAACCCCCAGGTCTCAGAGCAGGAGTAATTATGTTGTTATATCACCTTGTCCCAACAAATGATGTTCTGGACCCCTCACCTGGCTGAGGTAGAATGTTACTCCGGGTGTTGGCACTGCTTAAGCTTAAGTAGCAAATCCTGGGGTATCCCAGCTCTCATAAAAGGGACTGTCAGATCCCCCTACAGATCTGTGACACTTGTTCTATAACAGGCCACAACTAATTGCCATGGCACCTCCTGTTGGTCATACTGGTGAATTAGCTCAATCCTCAGCAGGGCACCCCCTTCTGGCTGGTGTCTCGCCCATCATCACTCTGCATGCTCTGCACACTGGACCCAGAGCCGGCCCAAGCTACGGGCTGACCGGGCTACCGCCTAGGGAACCCCATTGAAGGGGGAGCCGTGCGAGGCTGCCGGACTGGGCGGGGGTGGGGCTGTGCATGCGCCGGGCGCCTGGAGGCGGGGCCGCGCATGCGCCGCACTCCCAGGGGCGGCACCGTGCTCCCGGGGCGCACGAATGGCTCAGGCCGGCCCTGACTGGACCCACAATGCTCCCAGAACCATTATGTCCTCATCAGGATGCTGCCCTCTGGCAGTGCCCCCTACATTGGTTTCCCAGCCCCCTTCTGGTGGTTTTAGCAGTCCACAGCCTCACACCTGCCATGTGGCCAACTGCAGCCTCAGTGTAGCCCCTCACCTCAGCGGCAAGCCACAGTCTTGTTACCTTGGGATGCAGTAACGATTAAATTTAGTCTTCTAATTAGAATTTAAAGGGCCCGCTCTGACTTTCTGAGATCTAAAATGTCCCAAGTCCCAGAAGAAGGGAATGCCCGAAGCCATATCTATCACCGGTGGTTTTTCGCAGTAAATAACAGCCGGACTCGAAATATGGGGCCAAACCATATATTGTAAATAATTGAAGTAACACCCAGTAAGATATCAGTTTTGAACAATACAGATCCCTCCCTAACCCAGAAGCAAAAGAAGACAGTAAATCCCCGATACAGAAGGTATATACACTACAATAGATTGAATGTAGGCAGACGGTGCTCACGACCTCAATGCTTTGGCTAGTTGTAAGCCACGGCAGAGGAGCAGTGAGGAGATCCCACGACAGCAGATTACAGACTCTTCAGCTCTGGGGAGGTGCCAGTGGGCTTTGGCTCCTGGACTCCGAGGTGAAGGACCTTCCGTTCTCCACTTGTAATCCAGTGTACCCAGATCTTCACTGTCTCGGTAGAATCACTGACAAGGGACTTCTCCACAAGCAGCTAACTCAAAGACAGCATGTAGCCCACAACGGCACTAATCCAATCTCTCATTCACTCATACAAACAGGGATGACAGGCAATTCATTCACTCAGACCCGACCCTAAGGACAGGAACGAACGAACCTGCAGACCAAACGAACCAAAAGGGGCGGACCCAAACTGGGCTTCAGCAGGGGTTTTTATCAACCTTAAGGCGGGAAAAGATGTATGAGGGCTGAGTGCATAATAGTGCTGGGTGCAAAAAGGGGCTGAGTGCAATCCTGAGCAGGGTGTACAGCTCCTAGGGCCGTGTGCAGAGAAGCACCTAAGCACCGAGTGCAAATCTGTGGTGAGTGGAAAGTAAGGCGGGAAACCTTTGGCGGGAAACCCTTCTTGACAGGAATCTAAAATGGCATCCCCACAGACTCAATTTTGAAACATTAAAGCCCGATCATACTTATCATACTTTTAGGTGTAACAGTTTGTACCTGACACTTTTAGTGGCAAGGTGTGGTGTAAAAGGGAAGAGGGGGACCCTGGCCTGCCCAGTACTCTGAGTCCCGGCCCAGGGGTCCTCCGGCAGCAGTCTTGTCCTGCCTTCCTTCTCTCCTCCTCTTCTGCCTCCTATTCCCTGGGCCTCTTCCCCTAGGAACCCTGCACCTCCTTGGCCCTTGTGTCAAGACCTGCAGCCTGGCAGGTATCAGCCTGAAGCCTCTGTCTCTAGCTTCAATCAGCCTGGCTAGCATTGCTCCCTCTAAGGTGCTTCCACTTGGGAACCAGTCCTGCTCCTTCCCTGGTCAGGACCTAACTGCCTTCTGCTCTGTTGAGCAGCTTCTTATATATACAGGGCTGCCACAGCAAACAGCCTTCTGATTGGCTTCTTTAAAGCTTCTCCCTGATTGGCCCATTATGTGCATGCTCCTTCTAGCCTGCTTTAGCCCCTTCCGGCCAGAGAGGGGCAGTTGCCCCACTACAGTCTTTATGCGTGACTTGAAAAGCTCAGGGCAACCATCTTACCTAGCTATGGCACAAATGAGATGTTGCCACATTCTAGTGTGGATTTTTTCCAGGTCTAAGACATCTCTTGGTTTTTGATGAGACCTAAAACGGGGTTGATCAGAATGTGGGTAGAATGAGAGGCACTAAATCATTATTTCAGCAGCCTAAAGTGAGTTTGAAAGGACATGGTGTGAGTTAATTCCAGCATTAACTGGTACAGTTTGGGTTTTTTTCATCATCTGCAGCTAGACTGGCACTCTGAAACTATCTGTCTGGGTGTTGTCTTGCCTGTAAGCTAAATTGGGGAAATGTAAACACATAATGAAGCTTGTAAGTTCCCTGAATCCATCTGGTCCTTAGAGGAATGAATGTGTCATTAAGCTAAGACAGAATCCGGGAGTAGCCTGAATGTTGCATAGGGCAGTCTTCACAGCAAAGTTAACTTGGGTTAAGAGTCCTGTAGTATCTTAGACTATGTCTACACTGCACATTTATTTCAGAATAAGCTATTCCAGAATAGTTATTCTGAAATATCTTATTTCAAAATAGCACGTCTACACTGCAGGAAAGCCTCAAAATTAGTCCGAGCTTCCCTAATGTAGATGAACTATTACGAGTTAGAGCCCCAGGAGGCACTGGGGAGGAATAACTTAGAATTTGACATAGCAGAAGTGGAGTGTCTACACAACCCCTATTTCAAAATAACTATTTTGTAGAATAGGCATTATTCTTCTCAGAAGTTGGAATAAGCTTCCTGTTATTTCGAAATTATTATAATGCTATTGCTGTGTAGACTCTCGCATAGTTATTTCAGAATAACAACTGTTATTCTGAAATAACTTTGCTGTGTAGACACACCCTTAGAGACTGTGGCCATGTCTAAACAGCGGGGCTATTTCGGGATACTGGAATTCTGCATCTTTAAATGCGCCCGTTATTTCAAAATATATTTCGAAATAATGGGTGCACTATTCCACGCTATGACCTCTCAAGGTCCCTTCCAGTTCTGTGATTCTGTGATAAGACAGTAAATGAAGTCAATAATATAATATGCAATGAATTGTTGAGCTATAGGGTTTCCAAATATCTAATCTCACAAAATCAAACACCCTTGCCCTGCCTCACCCCTTTATCCCACCTGCACCTGCTCACTTTATCCCACCTCCCTCTATCGCTTGCTCCCCCACACCCTATCTCACTTTCACTGGGCTGATGAAGGTGTTTGGGGTTCGGCAGGGGCTGTGGGTTCTGGGTAGGGCAGGTGGAGCTGAGAGGGATCAGAGTGTGGGAGGGGGCTCTAGATTGAGCCTGAGGCAGAGGGTTGGAATGTGAGCCTTGGGAGGGGTTTGGGTGAAGGAAGGGCTCATGGCTGGTGGCTGGGATGCATGAGAGGGCGTGGAGTGCGGGCTTTCACAAGGAGTTTGGTTACAGGATGCAGCTCAGGACTGAGCAGTGGGTTGGGATGTGACCATGTGGGTACAGGCTCCAGCCAAGCAGTGCTTACCTCAGGCAGCTCCCTGAAGCAATTACCATGTTTGGCTCCTCAGCTCAGGGGAGGCCAGGTGGCTCTGCATGCTGCCTCTGCCTGCAAGCACTGCCACTGTGTGCCGGCACTGCACCCACAGCTCCCATTGGTCACAGTTCCTGGCCAATGTGAACTGCAGAGTTGGCACTCAGGATGGGGGCAGCACACAGAGATCCCTGGCTAAACCTGCCTTAGGAGCCAGAGGACATCCCAGTGACTTCCAGGAGCCACCAGTGGAATAGCCAGAAGGACCCACTTGGGTGGGCTCTGACTTTGGGTGAGTGGGCAAGAGTGGGAAGAGAGCAGGACAGGAGGGTGGGGTGGCAAGCCCCAGCCCTGCTCCTCAGCCAGATTGCTGGGGCAGAGCAGGGTAAGCCCTGGTACCCTGACCCCACTCCCCAGCCAGAGTGCCAGGCAGGCTGGTAGGTGAGCCTGGATACAAAGTGGTTGGCCATGGCCCACTCAGGCCCACCCATGGCTATGCCCCTGGGAACCACACAGACCCAGGGCACATAGGGAGCCTGCCTTAGCCTGCTGACCAGACTTTTTGCGGCCTATTAAAATCTCTGGGATTGGCTTCAGTAGCCATCAGGAGATTGATTGATTCTGTCTGCGGGAATCTCCCAGCCAGTCTGGGAGCAAAGCAGGAATTTCAGAGGGGGCAGCAGCCGTGCACTCCAGGACAAGGCTAGCTTTTCATCCCGTGCTCCCTTTACCAGCCAGGTATGAGAGGCATGCACAGAATGCAAGTACTTTCCCCTCACTCCCTTAGCCTCCGGGGCACGGGGTGAAAAGCAAGCCTTATCCCAGAGCGCACGGCTGCTGGCCCCTCTACGTGTCCAAAATTCTGCCCTTGTCTGGGAGGGTTGCCAACCCTAGTGAGCTATTATTTATCTCATTTAATTGTCAGCCAATGACAGGCTTTTTCCTTTTAATGCAGCAGGATGACCAGTGACAGCTGGAACCTTACCCTTGGTCTCTTTCCTGCAGGTAGAAATTCCCTGAAATGGAAATGCAGCCAGGATCTGGGGTTTTCTGTGTCTGAGGTGAGCTAAAATCATGACTTAAAAAAGTCATGAATAAAATCATGGATAAAATCATGACTTAAAAAAAAGATTAAATTTAAATGTTTTAATTGTAAATCATGATCATTCTTTTTTATTTAAATTGATTTTTAAACTTAAATCAGACTTTGTGTTCACATTCTCCTAGTTCTTTTCTTTCCATTTTATAACCTTAAAATGGATGTTAGGCATTTTCAGTGCATAATTTGTGATGACACAGGCACCAGGGCTCAACCAATTATATTATTTTTCCTACTGACGCAGCAAGCCCAGAGGTGCTGGTGTTATGAACTGATACTCTGAAAGGCACGGGACCTTAGTGTTAGCAAACTCTAGTACAAATCAAACACTGGGAATAGTTTTTTTTTTCTTTACTTAGTTTCCTAATGGTTAGTAAAACTTCAGATTTTATATAGAATTCTCTTCTATTCAGAAATTTCATGTTCTTTTATACTGAAAAAGACAATGCCAGGGCCTCATTAACATCTTTATTGTGAGGGGAAAAACTCTGATGCTTGTAAATAGCTCATGCTATATTTTAATCAAAACTAGTTTTCAGTATATTGGGGTTTCCATAAGTCATATTGGGAATGTTTCAACCAGACTACGCTCTTCTGTCAGTATTTATAGTTTAAAGTCAATGACACTTGTGCTCCTAAGTCATTTAAATGCTTTTTAAAATGCTAGATTTGATCTCATAAATATGGACTTAGGCCTGGATCCACAGAGGGCTTTGGTGGGTATGTTCAATTTTGCAACACTTATAGATGCCTAGAAAATTATGGGGACTATTGTCCCCATATTTTCACTATTGTGACACCTAAATTCCCTATACATTGAATGGGAACAGATATGTGATCCACAAAAGCCAGTAAGTTAGGTAGGAAGCCATCTAAGCTACCCAGTGGGAGATGCCAAGGACAAGGGTATATCCTAAACCCAGTCCCTTTCATGAAGATAGGTACTTACTTCAGAGCAGCAAGGAGGCTCCTATCTCTGCCAGCAATCCACAATCAGGAGCCCCTCTCCTGGAGTCAGGCAGCTGAGACATCTAAGATGTTTCTTGCAATGATGATTAAGACCCATAAAAGAGCCCATAACTTTTAGTGTGTCAGCATAACATATCTTCACCAGATGCGCTAGAGTGGTACAGATGTATCAGTGCAGCGGTGCCAAGGTAGTGTAGTAATGTCGAATTCATGCCAACTTGTAATGTCTACACTACAGACCTTACAGCGGAACATCTGTAGCGCTGTAGCTGCTCTAGTGTAAGGTCTCCTGTGTAGCTGCTCTATGCTGATGGGAGAGAGCTCTCCCACCAGCATATGAGCAGTGGTAGCTATGTCAGCGAGAGAGCGCCTCCCGGTGACATAGCACTTTTGTCAGTAAAACTTACATTGGTCAGAGAAGTGGGGTGTGCCCACGAAAGTTCATGATACCATCTACATGTTTTATTAATCTCTAAGGTGCTGCAAGACTGTTCATTGTTTTTTAAGTTTTTCCAGTTACAGATTAACTCGGCTACCCCTGTAAAGCTCTTGGTCAAAGGTGTGTTTCTTCACACTCCCTGACAGACAAAAGTTTAATGTAGACAAAGCCTTAGGCAGAATCTACACCACCAAGCAAAACATCTATCCCCATCCTCTCTCTCTTCACTAGGGCTATGTCTACACTACAGAGTTTTTTCAGGATACCGGAGGTATCTCGGGAAAACTCTGCCACATCCAAGGAACGCGTCTGCTTTTTCGGAACAGTTTCCAAAAAAGTGGGTGCGTTCTTTCCGAAGCCCTGTATTACTCATTTTATGAGTGTTGTAGAGCAGGCTTTTTCTGACCATGGCCTTCGCGTATAGCCCATCCTGCCGCACAAAGGCCCCTCACAGAAAATGTAGGCCGCTGACACACTCTGAGAAAGCATAACTTGTAAGCGCACAATGCAGCTTTCTGTGAACGGAATTTAACCTTGTAGGCATCTAAGAACAGGGAGGTAAGCATAGGGAGATAAGACGCAACTGCCATGCACACTGACCATGCCCACACCCGGCACTGTCCACGGGGCAATCAGGCGGGCATCATGAAAAATCCTATAGGGCAATATTTCACATTACCTCATTACCAGCCTATCAGGCCCGGCCAGGGAACAGACCCTAATAAGGTACCGGATATCAGGTTATGTTATAAAAGACCCTCAACCCCTTCGTTCGACGGAGGTTCCGAGTGTTGAGGGCACGTGTCTTTTTTGCCCGGCTGAAGGATTGATCACCCTGAGGCTGCCTCCCCACCCTTCGAGTCAAAGATAGGGGTGCACGAGTCCTGAGCATGCTCTGAGTTTCTGTGTGTCTTTATGTTGTTATCGTTGCTGGATTTGTAAGTATTACTTAAATATATTAGTTATTGGTTTAATAACTAATACAACAGTTGAATTGTGTTAATTTCACTGTGTAATTCTGTAAAGTGTAACTGAGTTCTATTAACCACACTGTGTAAAATGTATAATCTTGTGTTGTGTAGTGGTGTTGTATTTAGGCCAAGTATAAGTGTTAGAAATAGAAACCCAGGAGTTGTTAAGTTGTAAAGGTAGATTTATGACTAACTCCACCAGCGCCTAAAATAACCATAGAGGGGCTGGCTGTGGACGGAGTTTTTAGTGTTATTATTTTGGCTTTGTTTTTTGTATTTTTCGTTTGTATGCTGCGCTGCCTTAAGCGAATTAGGGATAGTGATTTGATATAAGTGAATTGTAATCTAGGAATTGTAATCAGTTAGGTATAGTTGTGTTCACGTTTTCTACCCTGTAAAAGCATTGGGCAATTGTCAGTTAAAAAAACCATTTTCTAATTGTTGGTTTTGATAAAAGAATCGTTCCACTTAATAAAGATCATTTGTTTTACACCATCATCCAGTAGTTTTCACTGGGTAATCGGCTTTAACCCTTGAGGCTTCCACCATATCACCGAACCAAGGTGTAACAATGAGGAATAAGGGCTCTTCCGAAAGAGGAGGTTTTTCCCGCATTTGTCCCTGTGTAGACGAGCCAAATATCAGAAAAGCTTCTTCCGGAAAAAAAAAAAGCAGAAAAGGGTACGCAAATTTCAGTTCGCAATTTGCGTATCTTTTTCCGGAAAAAGATCGCAACGTAGACATAGCCTAAGATTTGGCATCCAAGCTCTCTGCTTAAGTGCAGTTCACTTGAGGGTGGATGACCCTTCTCCCCCTTCCCCGCTCATCAGGATGGGCTAAGCACAGTTCTACTACCCTTTAATAATAAAGTAACAACATTGATAAGATTTCATTATCCCCGCATTTAAAGTCATTTTAACCCAACACCAGCCAAAATTGATCACTTGGGCAACATAGATCTGTGTGCTGGATACCCAGGCAGAGTAGGTGTGTTCATGTAAATACATTCTATTCCTGACTTTCCCCCTCACCCCATCACTAATTGTTGGGGACAGCTCGTTCAGACTGTGCCTGCAAATCATAACTTCTTAGGATGGCCAACATCCCTGAAACAAATGGGCCGACATTGTCATAGAAAACATGGCTGCGTGAGGAAGCTAGTCTGTTCATATTTTTCAACATCTCATGCTTTTTCATGTACAAGAGTTTTATCATATACTGTTTGTGCTTGTAAAGTGTGTACTAATGTTTCAATTTCAATTCACATTTCCAACCAATGACTGAATTGGTAGCACTGCATATGACTAGTTGATAACTGGGGAGGCTGGGAAAATTTGGGGAGGAGGATGTAGGGAATTCCCTGGCACTGTCCCTCTCCCCCTCTGAACTGCCCCTAGAATGGTATAAGGGCGAAGTCCACACAGATTTTTCATCCGGCTCCCAGCAGCCCACATGCTGAGCAGAAAAGGAGAAATGTGGATGTAGATTTTTATTCGATCTAAGAAAAGGACAAAACTGGAATTTGCCTGGATCCTCTGCTATTTGGTCTCAACTCCCCTTTTCCTGCACCAATCCAGCCCCTCTCCCCAGAATTTCACAGGGGTGTCATAACTGTTCAGGCAAATTGTGTAGCGTTGCCAGGTGTTCGGTTTTGAACCGGACAGTCCAGTATTTGAGATTTCTGTTCAGGAAAAATTGAAAAAATATAAATGTTCGGTATTTTCTAAATAAGATGTAATGTAAATTGTGATATAATGTCAAGTGTGTCCGGTATTTTTGTTGAAACCACCTGGCAACCCTAAAATTTTGGCCTGAGGCCTCCAAGTTCAAATGTATAAATCAAGAGCAACTTTGGCCTCTTCTATTGCACCAAAAACATTCTGGGCTCTGATGCACTGTTACATGAGCACCAGTGCTTTTTTTGTGATGGTATATCATCACCTATTTTCCCAGCCCACAGAAAGGGAATGGGATTTCCCCTGCGCGTACCGGCACCTGTTTTCCTGGGGCGGCTCAGTTCCTGACAGAAGCCTACTTGGGACGCGTGGAATTTTTTCTTCCAGATCCCAGCGCTGCACTGTGGCTCTTAATGGGGCTGCGACTGAATTTCAGCTACCAGTGCGTTTTTGTTTGTTTGTTTGTTGGTTTGGCTCAACAAGTTTTCTTTCTTTTTTTTTTTTTTTGCTTAACAGGTTTCCCAAGAGTACCGGAACCTTTTTTCTTACAAAAAAAGCACTGATGAGCACTATAAAAAATTGGATCCAACACCTGCCTCTAGGTGTATCTTGGCAATCTTTGGCTCTAAATTGTTCAATATAAATGGAAAATCAGTGTAGCTGCTCCTCCCCTACTGGAAAAAATCTGCATCACATTCTAATGGGCTGAAAACACATCTACAATGTACCTGTTACATAATCTGAGTTTTGATATGTCTCGTGGAAGTTGATAAACTGCTCCTTTAGCACCTAGAACAGGGCTATTCAACTTTGGAAGCCCCAGGGACCACAATGATACTCACAGAACATGCCGAGGGCCGCAATTTAAGTGTGGTTGCATGTACATGCAAATATATATACAAATATATGCAAATAGCTTCTTTCACACTGATGGGCATGAATACAAAGATTAAGCCTTAAGCTGTGGTGCCACTAAACATGGCCACTGTGAGCCAGTCAGCACCTCTCAGGCTCTGCCCACAACGCTAAGCAACCAGCACTTTCCACAATGCCCCAGTGATCCTGGCACCTCCTCCCTGGGGCCAAAAACACCAACATCCTGTACCCGTCTGTTCCAGCCAGCCTGTCCACTTGTCTTTCAATGCTCATCCCGTCTGGGAGACGCCTCACCGTTGTGGAGCATGTTCCCAGTGGAAGCCATGTTCAAAGGATCCCACTCACAAGCCGTGTGTTGAGCCCCGTATAAACCCAAACTGCACCACGGGCCGCAAACGAATGGGCTGCGGGCTACATGTGGCCCATGGGCCACGTGCTGAGTAGCCCTGACCTAGAATATGGGAGCTTTGAGCCAAACTTTGGCTGAAGACAGCAGGATCCAGATATCAAAATGTGGTTTTTGCAGTGCTGATACTTGAGGATATGCTGTGGTCAGTATTTTTTGGTGCAGTAAAAGTGGCTAGTCTTGTTTCAACTTTGATGGTACAGTGGGCCCAAAGACAAGCAGAATTCACATCAATCCAACTTTTAGCTTTTTCCTGCCATTGGTGACTTGGTGCCCACAAATAATACTATTAGTACTATTAATATTTGGCTCTTGGTAGTGCTATGTTGTTAGCACAGTTGTGCAAGTGACATCCAGACTGTAGTAGCCCTAAGTTCTCTTACAAATGAAGAATGTGGATCAGAGGCACAAGAAATTAAGCAGCCATTATCAGAGTGGTCATGGACAACAGAAATATCTTTACAACTGAGTATTATAAAGAGGTGCAACCTGGACAGTTGGCCTGTGATATTCCACAGTACTAATAAAAAACACTGCATGCTTGGACCAGTAATCTCTGTTGGCAACATTTCTGCATGAAAGATAAACGGTGGATGCTGTCTGTTTTCATTTTATGTGAGTTATGTGCAGTCTACAAAAGCTAGTAGTAGAGTGCCAATACACCTTCTCATGTGAGAACAGTGCACAAGTTTGAATATACGAACAAAAGAAAAACATAATTTAATATATAAAATACACAGGACTTGCTGTCAAGAAGTTAACACATCCTTTCAATTGTTCCCAAGAGGAGTTGAGTGTCAGGATGTCTGAAATATTGTGCCAACTTTCAAAGAGGACAAACAAATTGACATGAGTAATTATAGGCTGGTTAACCTGACATCAATCCCAGACAAAATAATAGAAACACTAATACAAAAACTAAACAATAAAGAATTAAAGGATGGATGTGTAGAAAACAGGTCTTGGCAGACAAACCAGATTCCATTTGTTGATAAGTTTGGTTAATCAAAGTAAATGTGTAGATGTAATAGACATTTACAAGGCATCTGAGTACTGTACAACATTCTGGTTTAAAAAAGTAGCATTATACAACATCAGTTAAGAAACATTAAATGGATGAAAAACTGGCTAGCTGACAGATCTCAAAAAGTAGCTGGCAATGGGGAATCATCATCAGATAGGGATGTTTCTGATGGGTTTCCCCCGGATTCAGTAGTAGGCCCAATGCTATTCAACATTTTCATCAATGATCTGGAATATAATATCACCGCTGATAAAATTTGCATGACACAAAGATAGGCAGAGAGGTAAATGATAAGGACTGGGCAGTCATGTAGTTCAATTCGGCTTACTTACCAAGGTGGGCCCATTCAAACAAAACATGTTTTAACACCGTTGCATGCAAAATTATATTGCCAGGCACAAAGAATGAAAGCTTGGAATAGCTACAACTTTGAGAAGGATCTGAAGATGTTTGGAGGCTAATATAATACAATCTTGATTTTTTGGACTATTTGACCAACAAGGTATTTGTATAATTAGGCATGGCACAGTTAAATATAAATTGCTGCTTGTTGGTAAATGTCAATTTCATCTGACACACTAAGATCAACAACAAAATTATCATGCCCCTGCAGCCAGCAGAGCAGGCAGTTCAGTGGAGCGAGGAGCACGGCCCTTGCAGCCAGTAGCGAGGGGGGCAGGCAGGGCCCCTGCAGCCAGCAGCAGTGTGGGGGGCAGGGGTCAGTTCAAGGGGGAGAGGGGAAGGGCCCCTGCAGCCAGCAGGGGGGAAGTTCAGTGGGGAGAGGGACAGGACCTCTGCAGCCAGCAGTGAGGGGCAGTTCAGTGGGGAGCAGGGCAGGGCCCCTGCAGGCAGCAGTGAGGGGGCAGTTCAGTGGGGGAGGGTCAGGGCCCCTGCAGCCAGCAGTGGGGAGCAGTTCAGTGGGGAGAGGGGAAGGGCCCCTGCAGCCAGCAGTGAGAGGCAGTTCAGTGGGGAGAGGGGCTGGGCCCCTGCAGCCAGCAGTGGGTGGGGGGCGGAGGGCAGTTCAGTGGCAGTTCAGTGGGGAGAGGAGCTGGGCCCCTGCAGCCAGCAGTGGGGGGGAGGGCAGTTCAGTGGGGAGAGGGGCAAGGCCCCTGAAGCCAGCAGTGGGGAGCAGTTCAGTGGGGGAGGGGCAGGGCAGGGCCCCTGCAGCCAGCAGTAAGGGGCAGTTAAGTGGGGAGAGAGGCCGGGCCCCTGCAGCCAGCAGTGAGGGGCAGTTCAGTGGGGAGAGGGGCCAGGCCCCTGCAGCCAGCAGTGAGGGGGCAGTTCAGTGGGGAGAGCGGCAGGGCCCCTGCAGCCAGCAGTGAGGGGGGCAGTTCATGGGGAGAGGGGCAGGGCCCCTGCAGCCAGCAGTGAGGGGCAGTTCATGGGGAGAGGGGCAGGGCCCCTGCAGCCAGCAGTGAGGGGGCAGTTCATGGGGAGAGGCAGGGCCCCTGCAGCCAGCAGTGGGGGGCAGTTCATGGGGAGAAGGGCAGGGTCCCTGCAGCCAGCAGTGGGGAGCAGTTCAATGGGGAGAGGGTAGGGCCCCTGCAGCCAGCAGTGGGGGCAGTTCAATGGGGAGAGGGCAGGGTCCCTGCAGCCAGCAGTGGGGAAGCAGTTCAATGGGGAGAGGGGAGGGTCCCTGTAGCCAGCAGTAAGGGGCAGTTCAGTGGGGAGAGAGGCCGGGCCCCTGCAGCCAGCAGTGAGGGGCAGTTCAGTGGGGAGAGGGGCAGGCCCTGCAGCCAGCAGTGAGGGGGCAGTTCATGGGGAGAGGGCAGGCCCCTGCAGCCAGCAGTGAGGGGGGCAGTTCAGTGGGGAGAGGCAGGCCCTGCAGCCAGCAGTGAGGGGGCAGTTCAGTGGGGAGAGCAGCAGGGCCCTGCAGCCAGCAGTGAGGGGGCAGTTCATGGGGAGAGGGCAGGCCCCTGCAGCCAGCAGTGGGGAGTTCAATGGGGAGAGGAGCAGGGTCCCTGCAGCCAGCAGTGGGGGGCAGTTCATGGGGAGAAGGGCAGGGCCCTGCAGCCAGCAGTGGGGAGTAGTTCAATGGGGAGAGGAGCAGGGTCCCTGCAGCCAGCAGTGGGGGCAGTTCATGGGGAGAGGGCAGGGCCCCTGCAGCCAGCAGTGGGGGGCAGTTCATGGGGAGAAGGGCAGGGCCCCTGCAGCCAGCAGTGGGGGCAGTTCATGGGGAGAAGGGCAGGGCCCTGCAGCCAGCAGTGGGGAGTAGTTCAATGGGGAGAGGAGCAGGGTCCCTGCAGCCAGCAGTGGGGGCAGTTCATGGGGAGAAGGGCAGGGCCCTGCAGCCAGCAGTGGGGCAGTTCATGGGGAGAAGGGCCCCTGCAGCCAGCAGTGGGGAGTAGTTCAATGGGGAGAGGGGCAGGGTCCCTGCAGCCAGCAGTGGGGGGGAGGGGCCCTGCAGCCAGCAGGGGGCAGCTCGCAGGGCGCATGCGCTGTCCCGTCCCGCCCTAGCCGGATACGGAGAACAGGGCGGGGACCCCCACGCGCTCCTCTAGGCCAGAGAAACCTCAAACGCAGCCACGATCCCGCCCGCCATAGGCTCCGGGGGGCTGCCGGGCTCCTCCCTCCGAGCGCTGCCACCCGCAGCGGGGAATGACCCGGCCGCCATCTATTGGCTATGCAAATGAGAGAAGAGCGGCAGCACCAATGAGCAGCGGCCACGGCTGGGAACGCGGAGGCGCGCGGGCAGGGTGGCGGGGGCCAGAGAGCTGCAGCGGGGAGGCAGGCCCGGCCGCCGGCAGCGAGACTCTCAGCAGCCATGGGGATGTTCGGCGCGAGACGCCTCTTGCTCGGTAGGCGCCCGGCGGGCTGGACGGGAGCCGGCCTAGGGAGGGCGGGAGCGCGGCGGGCTGTGAGCGCGGCTCAGCTCCCTGCCCTGACTGGAGCCCGAGACCCTTGGCCTGGCAGGGGCCCATTGTAGCCGGCGCTGAGGGCGGCTGCCCCTGCCCGGGGGCGGGGGTGCCCTGGCTGTTGTGTGTCTCCGGGAGTGGGAGGCTCAGTCAGGGCCTTCCCGGCGCTGCTCGCACGCGGGAAGGTCCATAGGGGCCCATGGCGCCGCCTCGCCCCCGTGGGTTTGCAGCGGGCGGTGTGTGCTGGTGGGGCGGGCGGTTGTAACGGGTTAGACTTGGCAAAGAGGGGGCACAGTCTCCAGGAAGAAGCCTCCTCGCGGGGCGATTTGCTGGGCGACCTGTCAGGGGAGATGATAGGAGCCCTGTTCCTGGAGACACTTGAAAACTAGTGCTGAGAAAAGACAGCCAGAAAGAATCCTGTGCTTGCTCCTGGGGAAATGGGCTAGATAAGCCAGAGGTGATTGGACCTCATCTGTTGTGCGTTTATAGGAACTTAGTTCTGGTCTAACTCGGGCCCCGCTCCCATTGAACACCTGTGTGAGTTCGGGGCACTGTTGCACTGTGTGTGTTTTCTAACCTGTAATAAATGTTGCTCTTAGTCGAGGCCTGCTTTCCAGTGGAGGTGTAGGGTGCTAATTATTCTCCGGGAGTGACCTTCTCCATGGAGATGACAGGTTGTGAGAAGTAACACGATTGACATGCAGAGGCCAAATCATAGAATACAAACATGCTGCGTGGTTATGCGATTGGAGTCCTGATTTGGGAAAATTCTTAAGTGCATAATTTTGAGGGGAGAGGCAACTAAATCTAATAAAATGGCAGTGATGGAGGCTACAATTATCTATACATAGAGGCATCATATCATAATGGAATAATGTTGATAAAGTATATATCAACGTCTGAAAGATTGCTTGTAACTGCTAGCTTCAGAGCATACAAGAGCAGAGACTGTATCCCAAGTAACAAAGTGAAGAATTAATAATAGCTAAAGGAAGAAAATAAAAAAACCTATATATTTTAGAGCATTTGACTGTGTGTTCAAGAATTCCTCCTAAACGATAACAGCTAGGACCACCAAATTTGGTGTACAAATTTGCTCTTATAACTTAGAACAAGATATGCGTTTAGTTATGTCAAGAAAATGGGGCGTGCCTGGAATGGGATTGCTTCTCATAAAACCATGTAGAAAACAAGACAGAATCACCAGGCAGGTGAAAGGGGCTGATTGGAGTGTGCCTCCCTCTCGCCTTCCAGGAGTGCCCCAGCCCTGAACTTCTTACCCCCTTGGTCCTCCATTTTTCACTCTGGCTGGGGAGTGCAGGGGACAGACAAATCTGGACCTGCCCCAGCCATTTTCCAGAGCACCTCAGCAATGCCAGGTACATCTTATAGTGAGAACTAAAGCATTAGCTGAACATAGGAGCATGTAATAAGACTCGTGGAATGTATGATGCCCTGGGGGCCCTAATCCCCCCCTCAAAAATATAGGAAGGCAACCAGTATTGGATTCAGATATGATACTGGAAAATGGAAATACATATTGAAACTAATAGAAATGTACAGAAACTATAGTAGGTGAAATGTAAAATGAATAACAGGGAAGAGCCAGAGACGCAGTTAAATGCAGCATAAATGTATTGGGACAGATGAGTGGTGAGATGATGGCTGTCTTCAGATAGAAAGCAAAGGTGTGTACAGTGCACTTCAACTATTGCAAAACAATCATTTGCAGTAGGAAACAAGGGATAGCAGACTTGAGATTACCTGTTTGTTTTTTGTAATACAACCCCACAATATGTTAGGGATGTCAACGTGTAGACAACTACTCGATTAACCAATAAGACTGGGTTTATTGGTTAATCCTGTCACTACGTGCATTCTCTCGCCCCCTCCCCCCCCCATAAAGAGTCAGCAATGCGGAGGGTGAGGGAGGCAGATGGGAGCCCAATACATGTGGAGAGCTCCGTGGCTCTTCCTGCCCCCCTCTTGCTGCCTTCTATAGAGGCAGTGGGGGGTGGGGGGGCAGGCAGTAGCTAGGGCTGTGGGGCGCCTCCCCCCACCCCCCACTGCTGCCTCTGTCAGCAGCGCGGGGATAGGGGAAGTTGCTCCGAAGCAGCCCCTGTCCGTGAGGGGTGCAAGCTCCCCACGGACAGAGACTGCTCCAGCTTACCACAGAGCAACCTCTGTCCGTTGTGAGCCTGGCCAAGACACAGACAGGATCTACTGCCAGCACACTCCCGGCCCCGTTCCTGGGGAGCCCCCTGCCACCTTGCACTGCTGCCTTGTATTGGGAGCCAGTCTGTGTGGGAAGCCTGTTTTTAAACCAGCTCCCTATGCGACCAGCTCCCAGCTCCCACCTGCCACCCCGTGCTGCTGCCTCCGATAGGCAGCAGCATGGAGTTGCGGGGGCTCCCCGGGAGTGGAGCCGGGAGCACAATGGCTGCTGGCCCACCTCCGGGGACTATCATAGTCATGTAACCGCTAAAATGTAATGCAGTTATATGACTGTTTAATTACATGCTATCTAACATTCCTACAATATATATTTTTTTTCTCTAATACAGGCCTAATTAATTAATTCTGTTTTACATAGTCAGTGAATGTCTTGATGCTTTATTTACATGTCTGCACATAACTACGATCCAGCCACATCAGTGTCAGAAATTGATTTTTATCAGAAAGCATAGTGTGTTGATGGCGGTGGGGGGGGCAAGACACTAAATAAATACTTTCTCCATTTCAAAAAAGATTCATTTGTAAAACAAATAAAATAAATAACATTAAAAATTGAAACAACTTTTTTGGCCTTTTTTCACTTCCATTACTCAACATGGCCCCCCCAGTATTTTTGAGAGTGTGGCTTAAAATGTTCAGGCAGTGAGAAATGCTGAATACATAGCACCCTGCATGGCCAGGGTGCAGTGTCTGACCTATCATGGATATAGTCCTGCATGTGCACCAGTTTGAGCTGCACTGTAATTAGACTTCTACAAAAATCCTTAGTAAGGGACACAAGTACCGTATTTTAGCGAATATAACCCGTGGGTTATATTTGTTTTTACAAACCCCGCACCTCCCCCTGCGGGGTATACTCGGGTGCAGGGTATACAAACTTTTTTTTTTACTCACCTGGTGGTGAGCGCTCCCCCCGCCCCTTCCCCTGCTGCACAGCCTCCAGGCGGGGGAGCGCTCATCTCCCGGTTCCTGTGCAGGAGCGCTCTCCCGCCCCTTCCCCCGCTGCACAGCCGCCAGCCTCCGGGCGGGGGAGTGCTCATCTCCTGGTTCCTGCACAGGGGCGCTCCCCCTGCCCCGTCCTGCAGCTGCGCAGGAGCCGGGGGATGAGCGCTCCCCCACCTGGAGGCTAGAGGCTGTGCAGCCACAGGAAGGGGCAGGGGGAGCACTCTTATTCCCCCGCCTGGAGGTTGTGCGGCCGCGCGGGAACCAGGCAGGGTGAGTGCTCCCCCGTCCGGAGGGTGGCTAATCCCCCCCCCCCGGACCCGTAGAAGCCCCCTCCTCCCCCGCACAGTTTGAAAAAAAGTCTTGTATACCCTGCAGGTTATACTCATGCGCGGGGTATACAAGATTTTTTTACTCAAACTGCAAAAACCGCGGTGTATATTCGGGTGTGGGGTATATTCGCTAAAGGGAAATTTCTTCCTTAGCCTGGTTAGTGTTGGCTTTTGTCATGGCAGTGAATGTTTCTGGCCTTTATACTTGTATCATAACTGTAAATATTCTTGTTTTCTGTATAATTTAATTCAAATTCTAAAGCAAATTCTGATTTGACACCATTGGAGATCCTTTTATAGGTTGGACCTCCCTGATCCAGCACCCTGGAGACCTGAGCGGTCCTGAACCAGGGAGTTTGCTGGAATAGGGGAGGTCAGTGCTGTCCTCCTAGCTGCTTCGCTCCCAAGGCTGGGGCTCCCACCTTGATGCTGCTCGCTGCCACCAGAGTTCCACGGGTTCTGGACAGGACCATCTGGCTGCTGCCGGCCCTGCTGCTGCTGGGGTTCTGTTCTGGGGCCACCTGGCTGCCAGCAGCCCCACTCAGAAGCTGGCAGCTCTGCTCCCACTGGGGGTTCTTGGGGTATCCCCAGCCAATACTCCCCTGCTGCTGCCTGGCCCTGCTGCCGCTGGGGGTTCTCTGCCCACCTACCCCTGCCCTGACTCCACCAGGGATTCCCCGGGTTCTCCAGCTGGGGCTCCCAGCCGCCTGTCTCCATTGACATCAGGGGTTCCCCAGCCCCGCCTGACTCAAATAATGCCAGGGAGTTCCCTGGCCAGGTCTGTCATGCTGGCTGCTGCTGGGAGTTTCTGGGGTTACCCGGCTGGGGCTGCCTAGCTGCCACCCCACCAGCCCCACTGACAGAGCCAGTCCTGCTCCGGGGCTGCCTGGTCCTGCTGCTGCAGGGAGTTCCCCAGCCAGGGCAGGGGCTCCTTGTTTGCCACATGGCCCAGCTGATACCAGGGGTTGCCAGGCTGGGGCTCCCTGTTTACTGCCTGGTCCCACTGATGATGGGAGTTCTTCAGACGAGGCAGGACTCCTCACCTCCGCCTGGCCACACTGATGCCATGGGTTTCGAGC
Organism: Rafetus swinhoei; assembly: GCA_019425775.1. NCBI lineage: Eukaryota > Metazoa > Chordata > Testudines > Trionychidae > Rafetus > Rafetus swinhoei. Next base: position 28,297,577 of record CM033440.1, read on the forward strand.
TACTGCTGGCCCAGCCAGAGCTCCCCAGCCCTGTGTTCTCTGGCTGGCTCCCACTCCCACCTTTGGGAATCCAGAAATATCTGTGGCCCTGCCGGACCATGGATGTTGCCAGACCAGAGAGTCCCGGATTTGGGAGGTTCAACCTGTACTTTGTATTGTGCCATTTGAGTTTCATTACTATTTACATGAAAGTGAGTTTTAACCTTGAATTATTGCTGAAGGCAAATTTCAGATTGCATATGTGATTGTAGAAATTGAAGATCACACTTTTGGCTAGTTCAGTGTCTTATAGTTAGGGAAGAGAAAGTGATTGGGGCTGATTTCATAATGAACTGTTAACAATTTGCTGATTAACAAGTTTCAGATAAAATGGAAGATCTGCTTGTGAAAAGAGGGAAAATGGCAGAAATTACTGAATAAAATTCACTGAACTCTAGTTTGGTTTTTACTTTTGCCATAAATCTCTTAGGTGATGTATTTATTTCCTGGAAGTCTTGTTCTGACTTGGTCGAAGGGAAGTTTTCTTTTTTGTAAGTATAAGAGCAGTTGTACCATACAGTTGAAGCTCTTACCATCTCAATGTCTTACCTCACCCCCAGTGGCAACTGTTACTGTAGGACAGCCTGACACACTGCAAGAGTAGTTGTGTGTGAGCTGTATGTCACTCCTGAAGTACACTGCTGTGAGTAGATGAGGATAGTACTACCTTTGTCAGGGGAAAGAAACTCTAGCACAATGTTTCTTAAACTTTTTAAGACCGAGGAACACCAAACAATAATTTTTTTTTTATGAGGAACACTAAGGATTTTTTGTTGAGTAAAAAGGGTCAGGGGAAAGTTATTCAGCCAAAAAAAAAGGTCGCCTGCCACTTTAAGGGTGGCCATTTTGAATTCTGTTCTCCCGCGGCACATCTCTGAGTGCCTCGCAGCACACCAGTGTGTGTGGAACACAGTTTAAGAAACACTGCTCTAGCACATGAATAAACATACTTAAACTGGTCCAGGATAACTCCAAAAGAATCTCATGGATTTTTTAAGGCCAGAAGGGACCATTATGAGGCAGTATGGCACAATGAAGCTCAATGTGATGGGACTCAGGAAAGCTGTGCTGAATTCCCAGCACTGCTATTCATTTGCTAGGCCCAGGAATGCATTTTTCTCCAGGTCAGATTGGTGGGGAAGGAGAGGGCAGTGGTGGCATTAGAAAAGGTTCAGAGAAGGGCAACTAAAATGGTTAGGGGTTTGGAACGGGTCCCATATGAGGAGAGATGGAAAGAGACTGGGACTTTTCAGCTTGGAAAAGAGGAGACTAAAGGGGGATATGATAGAGATATATTATGGGAACAAGTAAATAACTTTTCCTTATTCACTTTCTCCACACCACTCATGATTTTATATAAGAACTAGGGGCCACCAAATGAAACTAATGGGCAGCAGGTTTAAAACAAATAAACGGAAGTTCTTCTTCACACTGTGTATAATCAACCTGTGGAACTCCTTGCCTTAGGAGGTTGTGAAGGCTAGGACTATAACAGGGTTTAAAAGAGAACTAGATAAATTCATGGAGGTTAAGTCCATTAATGGCTATTAGCCAGTATGGGTAAGGAATGGTGTCCCTAGCCTCTGTTTGTCAGAGGGTGGAGATGGATGGCAAGAGAGAGATCGCTTGATCATTACCTGTTCCATTCACTACCTCTGGGGCATCTGGCATTGGCCACTGTCGGCAGACAGGGTACTGGGCTGGATGGACCTTTGGTCCGACCCAGTATGGCCATTCTTATGTTCTTATTGTCTTCTTCTGCAAAGTGGAGTGTGGGTCACTCGTTGATTTGAACTAGAACAAAAAGTGGATTCTCTGTCATCTGAAAATCTGTAAATCAAGATTTGAGGATTTAAATAACTCAGCCAGAGGGTTATAGGCCTATTGGCATTAGGGATATAAAGGACTAGTTGACTATCCGGTAAGCAAATGCTATCAGATAGAGGCAGTAAGGGGGTTGGAGAACGGCACTGCCATTTTGAATGCCGTGGGGAGCCCGGCGTCGGGCTCCTCACAGCGTTTCAAAGTGGCAGTGCTATGTGGAGCCTGGGATCAGCTGGGGACACTCCAGCTGACCCCGGGCTCCTGGTGGCGTGCCAGCTTTGAAATGTACAAAAGTCCCCAGCAGGGGCTTTTGTGCATTTCAAAGAGGAAGCGCAGCATGGAGCCTGGGGACAGCGCGGGACTCTGAGTCTCCCGCTGACCTCAGGCTTCACACAGCATTCCAACTTTTAAATGCACGAGAGCCCCCACTGGGGCTCTTGTACATTTTAAAAGTGGAACGCAGACGTGCTTATCGAGTAGTCGATGGAAATTCCCAAACAAAAGGGAAAAAAAGGGGAGTGTTGAGGGGGTGAAAGAATTAATAGGTTTGGAATGGCCTTTTTGCATTAGTGGTTAAGGATTCAGCCACAGCAGGCATTGCCCTTGGAACTGCTTTTTCCTTTTGTTTTGTAGTTTGGGATGATAGGGTCTAGTTGAGACCAGTATTATGTTTTGATATATTTAACCTTGCTTTCTCTCTGTTCTGTAGCCTAGGAAACCAGATTAGTATGGAGCTGTTCTATCTTGTGTCTCTTGCTTATCTTCATTGGCTCTGCATAATATCTTCAGGGTCAACCTCCTTGTAATTTCTGTAATCTGTTAGTTTGTAGTATAGGAATGTGGTGATTTAATTAGAAATTGTATAAATAGTAATTGGGGGCCGGTATAATTGTTTTCATTTGCTTAGTAATATTCATTTTATGAGAGTTAACATTACTAAATAAGGCTTTAGGGAAAGTAGTGAGACATGTGAATTAACGTACTAAAATAGATAAAAGGGTGTGATTAACACCAGGTTGTTGCCATTCGGACATTGTGTTGACTGTCCGAGGTGAACATGCGTAGGCAATAAAGTGGTTCTGTTTACCCTATCCGCTCCTGGGTTGCCTGTTTCTTCTCCAACAGATAGGAGTATAATTTTGGTTTGCTTTTTGTTCTAGGAGTTGTGAGCTGCACATTCTTTATGGCAGCTAAGAGCCTGTATTCATCCAGTGATGATGTGATAGAGCTAACACCAACAAACTTCAACAAGGAAGTCATTCAGAGTGACAGTTTATGGCTGGTAGAATTTTATGCACCATGGTAAGTATCATAGCTAGTCAGAGAACCCTAGCACGTACTATCCTGGCAGGTGTGCTTATAAGAGAATTGGCTAATTTCTATAAACAAAGGACTTCCTGCTCACTTTTGTATCTTGGAGGAATACAAAGGGTATTTATTTGAAATCCTGGACACAACCATTCACTGTCTAGCACAAATCTCACTTGGGTTTAAATGCATTTCAGTAGCCTTGTGGCCAGCAAAATAAACCTGAATTTAACCCTGAATAAACCCTCTACATGTTTTGTTAGTCTTTAAGGTGCTTCTAGACTATTGATTGTTTTTATAGAACAGTGTGAGGGGAAATAGTAGGTCTGGTTTAGGGATGTTAAATATTGGTTAATTGAATAGTTGATTAACCTCAGACTTTTATCGGTTACTCAGCTATTTTATAGTCCCCACAGGTGGGGCTGGCGCTGTCAGCCAGTGCACTCCAGCCCCACTCCTGAGGAGCCCCCTGCCACTCCGCGCTGCTCCTCTGTATCAGAGGCAGCAACACAGGGTGCCAGGTAGGAGGAGCTCGTCTGTGAGGGGAGCCAGTTTAACAACGCAGGGTGGCAGCAGCCCCTGTCCAGGGGGTAGGGGGTCTGAGCTCCTGGACTCAGTGTGAGCCAGAACTGAGCCGGGCTGCCTGCATGCTTGGCTCCTAATACACTTTAAATGCAGAGCCACAGTGGGGATAGCATAAACTGGAACTGAGCCAGGCAACTGGCCAGCCTGCTAAAAAATGTACGAGCAAAGGGTAGGGGGGGAATGGTTGTAATCTGTAGCATTAACCAATAAGCTTTTGCTTATCAATTAATTGACTATACAGTTACATCCCTAATCTGGTTTGGTAAGAGATGCATTATATCCAGCCTAGAATCTCCATCTATAATTTTCAATATTAACTTCCTTTGCAAATGTTGCTCCTGGTGTCTGCAGTGACATGAAGATATTACAACTTGGTTTTCTTCCTCCCTCACATGGATAGAACTCGCAACTGCATTGCAAAGGGCAAATGATTGACATTACTTGTATGCTGGACTCTTGGGGAGTTCAAACTATATTGATTTCTTAAAAGTATTTTGTGAAAAAGTATGCACCCACTTGATTGAAAATAAATTATTTTTCCAAAAGGTGTGGTCACTGTCAAAGACTAACTCCAGAATGGAAGAAAGTGGCTACAGCATTAAAAGTAAGTTTAAATTTTGTTCTTACACATTCAGTGCTTTGGAACTGGGGTGAGACTGGCGTTTGTCAGCTCTCTTAGGGTATGTCTACACTAGCCCCCTAGTTCGAACTAGGGAGGCTAATGTAGGCATTTGAAGTTGCAAATGAAGCCCGGGATTTAAATATCCCGGGCTTTATTTGCATGTTCCCGTCCTGGTCACCATTTTTAAATCCCACTAGTCGCAGCAGCAGTCAAGCGTTAGTCGAACTAAGTCCTTAGTTCGAATTAACTGTTACTCCTCGCGGAATGAGGTGTTAACAGTTAATTCGAGCTAAGGACTTAGTTCGAATTAACGTTTGACTGCTGTGTGTAGCTGCGGGCAGTTAGTTCGGACTAGTGAGATTTAAAAATGGCGACCAGACAGGAACATGCTAATAAAGCCCGGGATATTTAAATCCCGGGCTTCATTTGCAAGTTCGAATGCCTACATTAGCCTCCCTAGTTCGAACTAGGGGGCTAGTGTAGACATACCCTTAGACTTACGATAAACTTTAGGTCAGCTTTGTGAAATTTACTAGTCCCAAACAAGTAACATTCTTTAGTAGGCAAAATGTCAGGGTGTAGGATATTTGTGTTTTTGTAATATGTCAAGATCTTTTCCTTTTTCTGGTAAACTTCCATAGTAGCCTTGCAAGATTGCTATAGAATCAAGAATCTATGGGTTATATATTTATAATCCAGATTTCTGGCTGAGCAATATTTTTTCCTTCACCCACTGCCACAATGCGCCCCCCCCCCCCCCCCCCAAAAAAAAAAATCCTCTGCATGCCTTTGGTTCCCAGAACAAGCGGAAGTTGAGTACGCAGAAATAGCCCCGTATGCTAGACAATGCGGTGATCTGCTGAAATTTGTTTATTCTTTCTATATACTTTTTAACAAAAAACATTAATTGATAGCTTTGTCTGTCACATTCCCAACTACTAGGCTGCCATAGCCCCAAACTGACCCAGTAAATACTCACTAGTACTTTCCATATGACCGTTCTGGCTCCTGTCTTGTCAACTGCATTAAATTACAGTGGAAGCTTTTTAACATTTCTATAGGGTGTTGTGAAAGTCGGTGCTGTTGATGCAGATAAGCATCAGTCCCTAGGAGGTCAGTATGGCGTTCGAGGGTTTCCATCTATCAAGATATTTGGATCCAACAAGAACAAACCAGAAGACTACCAGGGTAAATGCTATGTAGTATTCTTTTGTGTCCTGTGTGATGTGATTGACACGATAGATTTTTTTTAAAAATTTAATTAGCAGAATATATGGAATAAGCAATCTAAATCAAGTACCTTCATGTAGATTACACTTATTTTAGGAAACAAACAGAAAAGAACTCTGCTGCTCTTAGTTGCAGTTAAATAATTTATCAATTGTGATGTCATAATAGCAGATTCCAAGTTAAATCAAAAGGTCCAAAGCATTGTAGTAAGATATTACTAGTTTCTTTATGTACATGGACTGAAAATAAGGGCTGTTTATGGTATCTGTGTGCTGTCATGGTGGTAATGACCTATCCTTTTAAGACTGTTGAGTTACATACAAGGCAATGTTGACATTTAACTTTCCTGCTTTTTAGTATTTGTGAGGAGAAACACTTGAGCAAACTTAATGCCCAAGCTAATTGACTCCCACCATGCACAAAATGTCTGTAAGACCCAATCTTGTGCTCGCTGAAACCAGCAGGAGCAGAATTGGGCACTGACTCTAGATTAAATAGGGTGCTACTTTGATTTTACAGTTCAGCCCTTTACCTCTTTCTTCTGCTATGTCACAGGTGGCAGAACAAGTGAAGCTATCGTTGATGCTGCTTTAAGTTCTCTTCGATCACTGGTAAAGGATCGTCTTAGTGGCAGAAGTGGAGGACATAGTTCTGGAAAGCAGGTAGTTATCCGGGAATAGGTAATGCGTTATTTTTATTGATGAGGCTTCATGTTTTCTGCAGCAAATCAGGAACTTGTGCTCCTAGAGCTGTGTACCTCTGGAGTGTGCCGGGAATCGCTGTGTTCAGGCTGGTATGCCACTTGCAAAGTGTGTGGGAAAACTAGGGGTACTAGTTATAATGAGTAACTGCATGTGGCGACTTAGTCTGAGCACTAATGCAAAAGAGACCCTTGGAAGGAGCAACTAACTAGTCTTCGTTCTTTGTTGGTATCTCCATGTGTTAAATGGAGTTCCTTATCCCTTCCTCAAAACTGTATTACGGCTAAGCACTTTAGTGTTTGCTCTTCTGTGGTACCTTCCATCTGGGGACCTCAAAATAGTTTAATGTGAGAGTCGGAAAAGAAAACATAAATATCCAGGAATGAGACCAGATGCTAAACATTAATTGCTGCAAAATGAATGAAATTATTTCACAATTCAAGACCTGAAGTGGAAAATGTAAACAGAACAGTAAAAAATACAAATACTCCAAAATTCTTAGGATGACATTGTCAAAAGCGCTTAGTAGCCAGCTCCCATTTTCAAAAGTAACTAAACACCATTGACTTTCAACGGGCACCACAGAAGCCCAGTGCCTATGTCATTTCTCCAACCAAGCTGATTTAAGGACCTCCTGCAAATTTTACACGTAATCTTAATAAATTTAGACATTACTACCAATGTGGGGAAAAAAAAGTTATTAAATCTTAAATTTGACAGTGTCCATTTACTCTGCCTGTGAGATTTCTTTCTAAAAGCGAACAAAAAGGTCTTGAGCCATTAAGATCCAAGTCCAGGTCTTTTTCAGAAACAATAGCATTGCTTCCTGTGGGTCTTTAGGGGTGTCACCAGGCAGACACTCACCACCACAGTGCCTCCTGCCTGTAGCACTGGGAATTAGCACTTACCAGCCCACAGGGTGTCTCTCCCATCACTCAGTTCTCCAGTGCTGGACCTGTGTTACTCCCAGACCACAGTTTCCTCTTCAAGACGCTGCCCTGCAGCAGTGCTCACTACAGTTTCTCTCAGCCTCCTTCCGGGGGCGGGTATTTATCAGTCTCTGCACTCTGAGCACCCTCGCACCTTTAGGTACTCCCAATTCCCCTATACCTGCCTTGAAGTCTTCATTGACCCACTGGAAGTCTTCATTTAGCCCCTGCCACAGGGGCGAACTACAGTCTGAAATGGCCACTCATTGGCAAGGGAGTGTGGACCTGCTGCCTCTTCCTAGCCTGGCCATCTCCCTGCAGCCCAGTACACTCAGGCCTCGCCTCAGGCCTTGCAGCCTGAGAGTGAGGCCAGGCCAGGGCTCCCCAGCTCTGCCTGCCTTTCCCCTGCACTGCTTTGTCTCAGGAAGCACCCAGCCTCCCTGGCAGCCAGGTCCCTCCTGCTCCCCAGCTAGACCAAGAGCCTCCCTTCAGGAGCCCTTATTTATACAGCCCCCAGTTGGGCCCTAATTGGCAGTATCTGCCTCAGATGCTGCCTTTGCTTCTGGCCCTGCCTCAGGGTTGGGTTTTACCCTTAAAGGGCCAGTGTGGGGCAGATACCCCATCACAAGGACTTAAATACATTCTACAGCCGGTCCCCAACTTACAGCCACCTCGACTTAAGACCATCCGCACTTATGACCAAAGCAGTCGTAAATGCGGGCTCTGCGTTACGAACGCGATCCGCGCTTACGAACAGCGCGGTCACAATGTAACTCAATGGGTTCCAAGTTACGATCGTTCTGAGTTACGGCCGAGTGTTTGGTCCGTAACACGTTCGTAACTCGGGGACCGGCTGTATATGCTTTGTGGGCTTTATTGATATGGATTGCTCTAGCATGGGAAACTTCATTTTTTTTTCCTGAACTTGGATATTTTTAATTTAATTTAGCAAAGAAGTGTGTAGGTACACATATGACAGTGATCACATCTGGAGCTGCTGTGGGTGGGTTATATGTGAGGGAGCAATATATAAATTTCCCTAGTTTAACTGAGACTTTATTTTTGACCTACAGAGTAGCCGAGAAAGTGGAGGCTCAGATAAGAAGGATGTAATTGAACTGACTGATGACAGCTTTGATAAGAATGTTGTGAATAGTGATGATGTTTGGCTGGTAGAGTTTTATGCCCCATGGTGCGGACACTGCAAAAAGTAAGTGAAGTTCCTGGTAATCATTTAAAATTGGTACTCACTTGTCAACTGTAAAGTATGTAAGCAGCTTATTCCTTGAATTGGGGTCCTCTGTTTCTTTTTCTATTAGATGTGGGGTTTTACAGTAGGATGAGTTACTCTTTAATGCAATAATTCCCAACCATTTATGCCCAGGAATGGCAAACCCATTCACAAACTTTTGGCTGACTGGTAAAATTGTATGTGCATATTCATTATGAAATAATGACTGTGCAAATAAAATGTTGTCTGACTGCCCAGCCCCTTGCTCCCCGGTGCCTAACACCCTTTGACCCTTTAACCTCTGATCCCTACAGCTCATGACTCCCCAGAGTGAGGCTACTCCCCTAGGCTGTGTGGCTGTTGGTGGCATGAGCACTTCCTTCTCCTTTGTGCCCCTTCCCTCCCCAAGTGTGTCTTGTGCCCCCATGGTTTGGCGGGAGTGTGGAGCGGGGGAGTAATGGCTGGGCCACCATTACGGGGGGGGGGAGAGGGGGGGAAGGAGGTGCCTCCTGCTCTGCTGCCTCCCCAAGCTCAGAGGAAAGGGGGTGGCGCCTCCTGCCCTGCTGCCTCATGCAGCACCTCAGCCACCACGTCTGCTGGAACTGAGCTGCCACGGCCCAGTAGCTAGTGGGTCATGGACCAGCAGTTGGGAACCACTACTTTATTGTACCTGCTCCAGAATTTACAAGGGAACCTGTGTCTCCTCCTGCAGTTCTTGATTTAGCATTTGTTGAACCCAGTCCTGTTTCATTTGAAATCACTGGCAGAACTCCCACTGCCACCAGTAAGAACAGGATCAAGCCCTTTGAATGCTCCTTATGTAAAGGGGGCCCAAGCATTCTTCTGACCCAAGGATTCAAGATGAGCTGGGGATGGTCCAGGTTGGAGAGTGCGCTCCATTAGGAATAGGCTGTGGGTTGTGGTTTGCCTCCGACATGCTGTTTTTTTACTGCTACTTATTGGCCATACATTGCTTTCTAGTCTGGAGCCAGAATGGGCAGGTGCTGCCACAGAAGTGAAAGAACAAACGAAGGGAAAAGTAAAACTGGCAGCTGTTGACGCCACGGTGAACCAGATGTTAGCCAGCCGTTATGGGGTGAGCATGCTCTACAGGCTTGAGAATTCCCTTGTCGTCTTTGCAATATTTCTAACAGGTCAACTTTTCTAGTAGTACCTAAAGAACTTTTTTTACCTACACTTATTCATAATCTTAGTACAAAGAAATGTAGTATTAAAGGTGACTCACGCAGTTCATGGGGAAATTAGTGCTTTTCTCAAAAACTGAGAATGTGAAGTGGAAAAGGTCGCATAAATATGGATGTTGCTAATGAAAAAAGTATGTTAATGACTCTTGCAATTTACTTCCACAAGGTCTGGAATAATTGCATGCCGTAGCAATTTGCTAAGTGCTATCCTAAATTACCTTCCACTCCTCTGGAACTAGCATTTTTTGTGTGCATATGGTACCTTCAGCTGAAAGAATTCCAAAGGTGTCATGTTAGCTATACAGATGAGATGATACTGCAGGCTCAGAATTAATGCTTCATTGGACCCCTCTTCTCCCAGAAAGAAGTTTGGGTTGATTTTTAAAGGTATTTAGGCCCTAATGAGGTCAGAAGCACGCAGGCACCTAAAACTCATTGATTTCAATAGATGTGAGGTGTCTAGTTGCTTTTGAAAATACCACAAAGCTTTTAAGAACTCAGTTTTTTTAAAACTATTAAGTGTTTTTCCACATGTTAATACTAAAATAGTTTACAAAGGTGGAAAGAAAAACCACCACTGAGTAGTGTGCTGGTGAAGGGTGAATAAAATCTCTCTGAAATTCAGCTGTAACTGATCATCAGTTGGCAACCAGTGGAGGTACTGGAACAAAGTCTTATTAAAAATGATTTGTTAGGGTTTTTGGGGGGGGGGGGGGAAGGGGGAGTCCTATGTGTGGTAGAGGGGGGCAGCAGTTCCTAACAGTCTTCCCCCTTTCCCTAAAACTTGGTAGATCTTAATCTTTGCCTCTAGAGGCATGAAAAAATGAAGCTGGTCCTGCTGATACTTAAATCCACTGTTCTAGGTAGGGATGTAAAATCCCATTTAAAATGTTAGCTAGTTAAAACTATGTATTTCTCTCTCATCCCATCACGCCATGGGCAGGGGCCTGCTGTAGCTGGGCTGAGTGCTGGTTAACCAGTTACTGGTAAAGGTGTTGCTTACTGGTTAACCAGTTACCCATTTACATCCCACATTCTAGGGAGCCCTGTTGTCAAAACTTAGACCCTTGGTGCACCAGAGAAGCTGTGTGTGTCTATACTACTGTAGTTGATAGTACTTTTAACATGTATTAACACAGTTTTTTAAATTGTAGCTTGGACAAGGAATAACTAATTTTCCTTTAAAACGTTTAGGCCTAGGGTGTAGCTCTTAGATGTAGTGTGGAAATGCCCTGTCTTGATGCAAAACTCTCTTTTATCTAGAGCTGGTCATGCTGGCAGTGCATTGCAATCACTGGCATTCATGTTGAATTGAACTAATAACTTCTACATTTGGTTGCAGATCCGTGGATTTCCCACAATCAAGATCTTTCAGAAAGGGGAAGATCCTGTTGATTACGATGGTGGAAGAACAAAATCTGACATAGTTGCTCGAGCGCTGGATCTTTTTTCTGAAAGTGCCCCTCCACCTGAGCTGCTTGAGGTATCTGAACTTCTCTGAGTACTTTTCCATCCTGTGTCTCTTGGGTCCTGCAGTTATTTTTAAGAAGAACAGTAATGGTGAAGAAAATGACCAAGTGGTGTATAAGCAGTATTTGTTTTGGATCTGAAGTACTCAAAGATCGCAACCTGATGCTGTTGTAGCTTTACTTTTTATCTTGAATAATATTGCCCATCTCCCCCTTGCGCCCCTTGGGCACTAAAGCCCTGCATTTCCTCACCTTCCTTCCCGTTCCCCCTCCCCAGCTCTTTCAGAGCGCCACAAATTGCCTGATTCATGCTCTGTCCCCACTCCTCCTCTGCCCTCCTCAAGTTCTGGGAGGGAGGGGGAGGAGATGGGATGGAGCACAAATCAGGCAATTTGTGGCGCTCTGAAAGTGTTGGGAGGGCGCAGGAGTAGGAGGAAGTGCAGGGCTCCAGTGCCCCAGTGTGTGAGGAGGGGCATGTGGGGGAGGGAGAAAATGGGGTCCGTGGAGCCCCAGTGGGCCGCATGTGGCCTGCAGGTTGCCCACTGCAGATCTAAACCTCACTTAGAGGAAGGAGGACAAGATGAACATTCAGATTCTGTTCCTACTAAAACCTTTGCCCTTTGCTGACACTTTGGTCATGACTTTGTCATAAAGCCCACCTGACCACTAGGAGGTAGGTGAAAACCACACATTTCACTTAATCCCACAGGCAGCCTACAGTTGGTAACTTCAAAGTTGGATTTGAGCCACTGACTTAAAAGCAAAAATTGACTCTTGTAATGCAGTGTGGTGTGCTCAAGGAGCCTCCCACAACTCTTCTCCCTCAGCACACAGGTTTTTATCACAGGCTAAAGCCAGAGACTGGCCAGTTGAATAACCCATTTAATCAAAAACTCTCTCTAAGGTGCCACGGGACTCCTTGTTGTCTCTCCTGACATTGTAGACACTGATAATGCTATTGGGCAAACATATAGTAACCTGCATTTTGTAGCAATGTGTGTGTTTGCACATGGAGAATATTAACAGTTTATGTAATCTGAAACACATGAACTGGTTGCCAGGGTGGGTGCCTGCACCATAGTGCATGTGCACACAGATATTCCTCTCGCCCCCTCAGTATGGGCAGGGTTGGAGAAGGCCTTTGTTGTTGGCAAGCCACAACATACGTGTCAATGAGCCTCAAGACTAGAAGTCCCTTTGGCAGAGAAGTTTTAGCAGCATCTCAAGTGGGTTGGCTTTATCGGAGGCACTTATATCACCCTAATTGTTTCCTGCTCCATGGAATTTTTACCATGGAGATTTTGTCTGCTACATTTCCTCTCCCCCCCCCCCCCCCAAATGTTGTTGCTAACCACTGCACCATCTTTTATTGCTATCCTGCTGACAGGCTACTTAAAATTTCATTCCCTGTCAACTGAGTCTCCATTTGATCTCCCCTCACAGCTGAACATGCAGCACCCACCAGAATTGCTAGGAATATGCACAGGTTTGGGCATGGTGTTTCAGACTAGTATCCTGCTAATGGACTAGAGAGAGGCTTGCAGTGTCTCTTCTGGCTCTTTGTCATAGGAAAAGTGGGTTGTGGTGTTTTTCATACAGAGCAGATAAGCCTTCAGCTAGGAGTCCGGTGCTATTATTGCCTGAGTGCTGTGGCATTTTATAATCTATGGCTTCCTGTTTCATTCTCCCAGATTATTGATGAAAGCGTTGTGAAGAATACCTGTGACGCCTACCAGCTCTGTGTCATTGCTGTCTTGCCTCATATTCTTGATACAGGTAGAATAAAAGGAGGAATTTTCTGTATGATGTCAATTAAGAGAAAAAATGACCTGCTTTAATTTGTCAAATTCTGTCTGGAAACAGGAGCTGCAGGTAGAAATTCCTACTTGGAAGTTGTGTTAAAAATGGCAGACAAATACAAAAAGAAAATGTGGGGGTAAGTATCATTACTAGCTTGGCGGCTTCTCTTAAAAGTGGGGTGTTGCGGAGAACATCTGATGTCTGTTAGATTAAGAGAATTTTTCTGTAAGATCCTGAATCGTGATTTTTTTCTATAGAAACTAGGGGGTTATGCCCCCTGCTCGCTATGCTCGCCAACCCCCCTTTCTCTGTGGGTAGGTGTCTAGCCGGGGAGGAGGATGCGGGAGCGAACTGGGGGCAGGATCTGCCAGGGAGGGCTGGGCGGAGGCCGCAGTGTGGCAGCCCCAGCTGTCCATGTGCTGCCTGGGAGGGCGGGGCTGTGAGTGGGTAGGACTTGGCTCCAGGGGCAGATCAGAAAGGGTGGGGCTGGGGCTTCCCTTCCCCAGCTGGGCTTTCACCAGTCATGCCTATCCTCCAGCCTGTGTTTGCAAATGAAGTAATGTCGTTCCGTCAACCTGCAGGAAACATTTTTATATATACACGAGAGAGAGACACACACACACACATGTACACTTTTCAGAGATAGGCACAGCCTTGCATCTGACAGTGTTATATAGCAGATAAGCAGTAAGGATGTTAAATATCGTGTAATTGACTAATTGAGTAGTTGATGCATTTTTGCATCGACTATTCAATTAGTTGATAGGGCGGCGCTGCCCCTTTGAAATGCCACAGCGGCATTTCAAAGGGGCAGTGCTGCAGGGAGCCTGGGATTAGCTGGGGACTCCCCAGCTGACCCCAGGCTTTGCGCTGCACAGAGCCCAGGTCTCCTCTCCCGCCCCTTCCTCCCCTCCCCCCAATAGAGGCTGATAGAGGCAGCAAGGTGCAGGGGGGGAGTGACTTGTTGACTAGTCCTTAACATCCCTAATAAACAGAGCATGGTGTAATAAAACACCCTCGGTCACCGGATAACACCGCGGGTGGGAGAGTCTGGTTAAAAAAGAACCCCCCCAAATCGTTGGATTTAATCCTTTTTTCCTCTTGTTTTCATATGTGTATTTTGACTTAAGACTAATGCCATCTTAAACATTAAGGAGATTTAGATCAAGCTCAACTCTTGTCTGAATGTTGACAGCAGTATCTGAGCAGTAAAATGTGCCTGATTTCTTTAGAGCTTTACTTAGTTAAGCTGATTTCTCTCTTGTCTCTCATATTTAGGAAGTCCAGGCTCTTTTAATGTCATGCCTTATATTCCCGCTGTGGGCCAGTGACATTTTTCTTTCTCCTTCTGTACCTCCTCCTCCATGCTGGGTTGAACCAGTTAGGGATGTTACATATAGTTTAATCAACTAATGGATGGATTTTCCATCGACTAATCCAGGGTTTCCCAACCTATGGGTCAGGACCCAAATATGGGTCACCATTACATTTCAAAAGGGTCACCAGGTGGCTCTGCCCTCTCTCCTGCCCCCGGTTTTGAATTGTCTTGGGTCACCAAGTCTTCCTGAATTGTCAAAATGGGTCCCCATCTGGAAAAGGTTAGGAATCGCTGGTCACTAGTTGATAAGCAGGGGAGCCAGCAGGCTCTTAATACATTTAAAGGGGTAAAGCGCAGCAGTGGGGGCCCAGCACAAGCTGGGAATCATCTGGCTCAGCTCACGCTGGGACCCCCTGCTGTGCTTCTGATTTTTAAGTGTATTAAGAGCTGGCAAACTTTTAATACATTTAAAAAGCAGAGTTGCAGTGTCTGGGACTGGGTGCGAGTCGGGAATCAACTGATTCCCTGTTTGCGCCCGGTCCCCACTACTCCCCTGTCCCCTGTGGAGACGATTCTGGGGGGAACCGGCTTTTAAGCTGGCTCCTCCCAGCACCGGTTCCAGCTCCCCCTCCCCTTGCTGCTTCTGCTTAAGTCAGCAAGGCGGGGGGGAGTGACTAGTTGAGGAAACTAGTCAACAAGTCGCTTACATCCCTAGAACCAGTGCATCTTTCCTGTCCCACAAGCCAGGGAGAGGTCTGCTAAGGAATGCAATGTTACGGTGAGGTTAGTATATGAAACCCAGGTTGCTGGGCCTCAGAGAAAGTGTGTGGGAGCACTCTGACATTGCAGGTGCTGGGAAAGAGGCCATGAGATGGAGAGGGGATGGCATGAAAGATATTGGGAGGGGAAGGGTGCTGAGACTTATCAACTCCTGACTGGGCTAATGCTTCAGTTTCTCTGGAGGACTTGTTAGGGGCAAGAGGAACTGAATTAGCCAACTGGGAATGGAAACCCCACTCTTCTCTGGTCAGCAACCTGCCCCAGGCGTTGATTCAGGGCTACAGTGTTTCTTTAGTATGTAAGTTAGCCCACTTTGAGCCTAGCCTGCTTAAGTTAAAGCACATCAATCTTGTGTTTAAAAATTGATTCAGTAACATGGTTCCTGTCTTGTAAGAGCTCTGTGTATAACCATTTATGTGGTACAGGATTAATGACTGGGCCTTGTTTGGGTCCTTGGGCTAGAGGTCATTGTTGGAGATTGAAAGGTTTCTTTCATGTAGAGCAGAGATGGGCAAAATGCAGCCCATGAGCTATATTTGCCCACCATAGCTCTTTGGGCTACCAATGTCCTGTGGCCCAGCAGGACCCTTGGGCAGGTTTCCTGCCTGCTGCACCCCTGCATGTTGCTCAAAGTGGTCAGCTGCTAGAGCTGGCATGTGCGTCTCTGCATAATCTATACAGCTCCCATTAGCCAGAATTTGCTTCTCCCCTTCTCCCAAGATGCGCACAGAGATGCACTGCTGGTCCCAGTAGTTGGCATGTGGGGACACAGCAGGCAGGGAGCCTGCCTGAGAGTTCTTCTGGGCAGGAGCTGCCTATGGTGAGTGCTTCCTGGCCATGGCCTGCACCTGGCACCCCAACTCCCTGCCCCAGATCACAACCAAAGCCCTCTGCACCCCTACCCCTGGTCACATCTCCCTCCCAGGCACTACACCCCCTCATACATCCCTCCCCCAGGTCAGAATCCTCTCCTGCACCCCTACCCCTTCCCAGGTCCCACACCCCCTCCTTTCACTCTAATCCCCACCCCCAACATGGAGCATGATTCCACTTGCTGCTCGGCCTCACTGTCTTGAATAGCAAGAGGATGGAGAGAGGTGAGGTTCTGTGATAGGTCAGTTCACCATCATAGCAGTGGTGTCTGCACTAATACTTTAAAATCTTCCTTAAATGTCTGTTTTACTAGGTGGAAATCCGTGCAGCACTGCAAACAGTGCTACAAAGGACAAGGGTGTATTTGCTAATGAAAAAGGAGACCTGTCAAAAGCTGGTGTAAAAGCTATAATACAGTGGTGTGTCATCAATATGCTTTTTTAAAGGTGGCTGTGGACAGAGGCTGGAGCTCAGTCTGAGCTTGAAAGCTCATTGGGAATTGGAGGATTTGGGTACCCAGCAATGGCAGCAGTTAATGCAAGGAAGATGAAATTTGCCCTCCTGAAAGGATCTTTCAGTGAACAGGGGATTAATGAATTTCTCAGGTACAAAATGCCTTTTTTTCTTTGTTATTTAAACTGCTCATTTAAGTAAGTCTCTGGATCTATGGAAACAGAACACATATAGTGTTCATTGGCATGTCAGTGTAAATTTATTTGAGAGCTCTGGAAGTGAGATTACTAGTTGCTGTGAAATTTTTGTTTTTTATGGTTTTGTTTTTTAACTAAATGCAGGGCTAGGGGGGAGTCTCTGGAAACATAAGACCCTGATCCTGCAGAGGATTTGCAGGATCAGACCGAGCCCTTAAACTGTAAGTTGCCAAATACTCAAAGTAGCTAACATGGCAGTAGTATCGGGGAGTGGGAGGGAGTAGGGATATGGAGCCTGTCTCAACTGTTTGATTCTAATAGACTGAGATTATGCAAATAGTTCAAGCCCAGTGCCAAGTTTTTCCTTTATCTGGTGTTTGAAGGTAGGTCTGCATCACCATTCTTACTAAAATGTAGAAGTGCACTGTAAAGCAAAAACAATACAGATTTCTGCGCTCCGTATCTCTCCCAGCTATCACTCTTCTTTCCTCCCCCTCCACCAGACTGTGAGAGTACTATGCATAGTAAGTTAGCAGTAGTTACCACTACCACTTCAGAAAAAGTTAGTGTTGTACCTGTGCCGTGCTGGTTCACTGACTTCCCAGACAGGGACTTCACAAATACTAGTCCATAGTACTTCACATCGTGATGATGTATTTTGGGTCACTTAAGTGAATCAGGAAGTACCACGACCTTTACCCGTATGAGTCCATGGGTTGAGAGCAGCTGAGTAAAGGGATTTGTTGACATAACTTTTTTCCGATATCAGGAAATGTTCACATGCAGATGATGGTTAGCACTACTATGAGAAGTGTCTCATTTCTCACAACTTAGTAAGTCCCTGTAAGTTTTAAAGTAACTTTAGTGAGACTGCTACAGGTTCTGTGATCGTGATGCCAGAGAAGAGACTTCCTAGGGCAAATGTCCCACAGTATCCACCATATTGATGGGCTGTATAATAAAAGATTGGTGTTACCTTACCAAAGAGCAGGACTTGCAAAGTAGAAGATGACATTAACACTTCAGCTTGGGTGCACTGCGTATAGGGAAAATAGTACAGTCACACTAGCTAAGGATGTTAAATTGCATTTAATCTGCTAATCAAGTAGTCAATGGAACTTCCATCGACTACTCTATTAGTCGATAAGGGGGGAAACCGCAGAGCTGCAGCATGGTTAACTCCCGGGGCTGGGAGCTAATTGCCCCTCAGCTCTGCCTTTTAAATGTAGCTGGGATGTAAGCGACTAATCGACTAGTCAACTATCTGATAAGCAAAAGCTTACTGGATAGTTGACACACTAGTCAGCTAGTCCCTCCCCCCCGGTCTCTATCAGAAAGAGGCAGCAAGCTGAGGGGAAGAGGAGGTGGTGCTGGGGGAGCAGGAGAAGGCAGGGGCACAGCAGTGGCATTTCACCTTCTGCATTTCAAAGGTGGAACACCGCGTGACACTTCCGTCTTTGAAATGTAGCAACAGCTGGGTGGGCTCTTGCTACATTTCAAAGTGGAAGTGCCCTTATCGACTAATCAAATAGTCGATGGAAATTCCATTAGTTGATTGATCTAATTTTAACATCCCTAAAATGTAGTAAGAGCCGGGTGATTCTTGCTACATTTAGAAGGCAAAGGCGCAGCGGGGGACTGGGTGCGAGCCAGGACTCAGCTGTCCCGGCTTGTGCCTGGTCCCTCGCTGTGCCTTTGTCTCCTCTGCTCCCCCTCCTCCCCATGGAGACTACTGGGGGAACTGGCTTTTAAGCTGGTTCTCCCCAGCACCAGCTCTTGCTTCCCTTCCCCCCCCCCCCAAACCTTTCTGCCTCTGATCTGGGTGGGGGGAGGGAGACACAAACCTAGGCTTATCCAGTAGTCGACTAATTGCTTAGATCCCTAGCTCTAGCTAGCTTTCTTAGTGCAAACTTAGCATAGTTCTGTAACACTTATTACTTTCTGTAATGTGATAGGAAGCCTGTAAAGAGTTCAACTGAAATCAGGAAAACTAAGCCTCTGAGGAGAGGAAAAGTGATAGAAATGTAGCCGTGTTAGTCTGGTGTAGCTGAAACAAAATACAGGACTAACAAGATGGTTTATTAGATGATGAGCTTTCGTGGGCCAGACCCACTTCTTCAGATCAAATAGTGGAAGAAAATAGTGGGTCTGGCCCACGAAAGCTCATCATCTAATAAACCATCTTGTTAGTCTTTAAAGTGCTACATAGTCCTGTATTTTGTTTCAGGAGAGGGAAAAAGCATTCATTATCTCTTTAAAGTCTAATGTCTTCTAACTTCAGAATTAAGTGTGAATTTACCACTGGAAAAACATACTGAAAGGAATGATGCTTGCTGTTCATAAAGGTTCATTTCTGCACACTGAATTAGCAGGGCAGGTTGGGGTGAAAGCAGAAGCTGCTCACCTTTTGAGTCACTCTGTACCTGATAAAGATTTAGGCTTCTGACTTGAAGATGAACTACTGCAATTGACAGCTAAGCGCCTAGTCCAGGATGGCAAAGTAACATTATTGCCACAAACTAAAATATGTAAACCAAGTATTCACTTTGGGCATGTCTCATCTTTACTGTGCATGGTACAGGATTGGCTCAAGCTAAACATCCAGTAGCACACTTAGTTTTAATTCCCTATTAAATGTATACAAACCAATACTCTGTGTTTTGAGGTGGGTGAGATTGGAAACTTGTTAAATCTTTCTCTAATTTTTTTTCCCCTCTCCAGGGAGCTCTCCTTCGGTCGTGGGTCTACTGCACCAGTAGGTGGTGGAGCTTTTCCTAAAATTAACACAGTTGAGCCATGGGATGGCAAAGATGGTGAGGTAAGAGGCATTTTTTCACTGGGTACATGAACACCTTGTTAAAAAGAAATGCTGAGCAGAGGCATTGAACCAGAGTGAACATTGCTTTCCTCAAAATGCTTATTTCCAGAGTAAGTAAAACACGTTTTGTAGCTTTCCTCACAAAGTATTCAGACAGTTGCCTTTTTTAAACCTAAGATCCATAGCCATTTGGTAATAAAGAATGGCTAAGTAATATTGTCATGCTCATTCTCTAAACTAAAACTGTATTGACTCTCCTGTTGTCTCTGTAACATCTAGAAGTTAAACAATAGGAAACCTAACCCAGACCCATCAGATAGCTAGCTATCTGAAGTCATGGACAGTTATACTCTATCTTGTTAATGTCTTGTATCCTAATCAATAATATTAAGTGTCAAACAGCTGATGCTGAAACAGTTTACTGATTACCTCAGATAATGAGCAAACTTCAGTGTGTGAACTAAAGGGTTTACTGTGCAATCGCACCTGAATGTATATGGGCTTTGATGCAGCAGTATGGTGACTTGAAACTCAAATATGTCACTTATATGGCACTTAGCTACACAGTTTCCATGGATAATGAAGTCATGATAGTCATGCAGTAAATCCTTGATTCTTTAGGGTTCAGTGCCAAGTCTTTTGTACAAAAAGAATGGGGAGGGGACAACCAAAGAATCACTGGTATAGCTGTTTTAATAAGAACTTGGCAATGCCGTACAAATTCCAACTTTCTGGCTAGCATGTAGTAAATAAATTCCCTGGTAGAAAGCATCCCAAGGAACATGTTCTTTACTGGTCCCAAGCTCAGTTAAGTGGCCACTTGGCCCATGCTGAAATGCACTAAGTGTCTATCCATGTGAGCTTAAACTTTTCCAATAAAGTGCCATTTAGCTCTCTGTACATCCAGACTTGGTCTTATTTTGGAAGAGTGCTCTGTTATCTTTGTTACAGTATTGATTTTTCAAGTAACTTATTAGACCAGCATTACAAGCACTGGTGTTCAAAAACTTCATTTACGGTTCCGCAGCTTCCGGTTGAAGATGATATTGATCTCAGTGATGTGGATCTTGAAGACTGGGATAAAGATGAATTGTGAGATCTTCAGAAAGCTTCTTTTCTTGGGAGAGTGTGTGCAGCAGTTTGGAACATTGTTCACAATCAAATGGATATTCCAGTGGCTTTTTTACAGAGATGTTACACCTGGCCAGATATGTGGAACATTGTGATAGTGAACTGTATGCCTCTCAAGAAAACATTGCAAAAATTCTATGAATTGTTGTAACCAGTAAATTTGATTGTATTCTGTGTAACAAATATTTTGAGGACAACATTGATCTTTGATTACAACAGCTTGGGTTTTATTTTGTCCATAGAGTATGTGCTCTTTGAATGTGTGCGGGGGATGTTACTGTAACCAGTTTTAAATGTGATTTTTTTTTTTCCATTCAGATGGAACTTGACTAGCTTCTGTTTCAATTAAAGAATAAAACAAGATATTTTTGACAGAGTAAAAAATGCCCAGGTTCAGATGACTGGTGCAAAGTGAATAGTATATATCAAAGAATGGTGCTGCAAGGCTCTTCAATTACTCCAACACTATAAAACTAGTCTTACCTTCAGGCAAACCTGTCAAGAAGACAATCTTGGTTTTAAATGCTCTTTGTAGTCTTCCCTTTTCTCCTATTTTCAGGGATTTTCAGTTTTTTGGAAACTTCACACCACCTCAAATTGTGGTCTTGTCCAATAGCTGGGTCAGTGCTTGAATGGGAAATGTCTAAGGAAAATGCAGGACTGCGAATCGTGCTACTGATTTCAGAAAGTAGCAGTTTTCCTTTGAGTTGGTAGTGAGCCAGTGGCACGCCAGTGTGAGAGAGGTCAAAGAGCTGCTGTAGCTGCTGCTTTCTATCTCTCCGCCTAAAACTGATACTGGTCTCTTCAGCGGAGCCCAGGTGTTATCTCCAGCATCCTGGCCAAATTCCAACTTGGGTGATTATGTTCTGCCTCCTTATATTTCCTCTGCATTTTCCATTGGCACTGGTATTCTTTGCTTCCCATTTTACATTGTTGAAATATTTACCGTCTCACCCTGGGGTGGTTGCATTTTGATGTTGGGTATAGTTATTACTATATTTGTAAAAATCAATATTATAAAAATGTAAGGCCAAAGGTATTAAATAAATTAACATTCTACTCTTGGGCCCCCTATTGTATCAGTGTCTAGCAGAGTTACTATACATGGAACTGACCTGTTTGAGATAAGGAGGTGGAATAACTGAAAGCTCCTTTTCGCAACAGTAACTTTATAAATCTACCCCAACCCAATATTGTCTTGAAAATGTCTTTCACTCTGACAAGTTGATGGGGAATGTAGCAGTAATGAGTAACAGATAAGTACTTACAAAAACTTTGCAATCAGCTCTTTTGCTTAGTGAAGATTTGAAACTGACCTTCACTGATTAAATTCTAACACAAAATTTTCAAAAGTGCCTAAGTGACTCCTAGTGGAGTATGAACATTCACAAGAGAAGCTCTACTGTCAGCATAGGCATTGTCCCCACTAAGTGCTACAGTCGCGTCAGTATAACTGTACTACTGCTGCAGTTTTAGTGTGCTCTTAAGTTGTCTTCAAAAATGATTTAGGCACTTGGAGCTTTTGAAAATAATACCCTTCCTGGTTTTAAGGTTAAAATAGAAGAGCAGGATTTCCTTGCTTTGTTATATTAAAAACATCAAACTATAGTTGAAAAGACAAATGTTACAAAAAATGATTGTATATTGCTAGCTAATCTCTACCTGCCAGCCTATTTTGACTTTTGATTTTATTTTGAATTACAGTAATGATGATCTCCCCCCCCCCTTTGTAACTTAAAAATAAATTTAAAAATCTACCTGCTAGTGAAGCATGTTTTCTAACCTTATGAAGTAAAGAGACAATATAAAATAATAAAACACTTTATTTTCAAAGTGGAGTAGATTGACAATTTTAAATTATTATGCTACATATGCAGAAGAATTCTTATAAAATTATCCAACTAAGCAGGTTGTCTGCCTTTCAGTTTGATTGTTAATGGCTGAAGAGCATAACTCTACAGGAACACGTGCACAGAGTAAGTCAAGCTTGACTTATTTTTCTTAACTGTAATCAAGAAGACTGAGGTCAATCTTGAAATAGACATAAGGATAGTATTCTTGATTGCTCAGTTGTAAGCCAGGAATGTCCATGCTCATCTGCAAAAAGAGATAAAGTAAGTTAGGTGCGAGAAATCATATAACTTAGTTTTTAACAATAAAAAATTCTAACTCTTCACCTTCTCCCTCCTCTACCCTCTAGGATTGTCTGTAAATTGCTCCCTACCATGGGATTGTGCTCATCTCTATTAGAATAAAGTGAGGTTTTTGTAATTGTATTACTTAGGAATTGCCAACATGGAGGTAGGGAAGAAACTAGGGGGCTTCTTGGTCATAAGAAATTGTCACCCTGGATCTAACCTGAGGTCTATCTAGTCCAGTATCTTCTCTGATGGTGGTCAGATGCTTCAGAAGGAAGTGTAAGAAATGTCCCATTAGGTCCTTTACACTAGATCTTAGTCCCTTATAGGCTGTGTCTAGACTGGCCAGTTTTTCCGGAAAATCAGCCGCTTTTCCGGAAAAACTTGCCAGCTGTCTACACTGGCCGCTTGAATTTCCGCAAAAGCACTGACTTCCTACTGTAAGAAATCAGTGCTTTTTGCGGAAATACTATGCTGCTCCCGTTCGGGCAAAAGTCCCTTTTGCGCAAAACTTATGCGCAAAAGGGCCAGTGTAGACAGCTGAGATTTGTTTTGTGCAAAAAAGCCCCGATCGCGAAAATGGCGATCGGGCCTTTTTGCGAAAAAGTGCGTCGATTGGCCACGGACGCTTTTCCGCAAAAAGTGCTTTTGCGGAAAAGCGTCCGTGCCAATCTAGATGCTCTTTTCCACAAATGCTTTCAACGGAAAACTTTTCTGTTAAAAGCATTTGCGGAAAATCATGCCAGTCTAGACGTAGCCATAGAGACTAAACCCTTATAGGCCAAAACCCTGAAACGTGAGGTGCTAACTGATCTGGTTCCTGCTAGGGAGGTAATCGACTAGTTGACTGATAAAGCAAAAGCTTATCAGATAGTCCATACACTAGTTGACTAGTCACTTCTCAGCCCTCTCGCCTCCCCCCTTTGCTGCCTTTATCAGCAAGGGCAGGGGATGAGGCTTAAAAGCTGGTTTTGGGGTGCTGGGGGGAGCGGACTTAAAGCCAGTTCCTCCCAGCTCTGTGGAAGGGGACAGGGGTGCAGTGCGGCATTCCACCTTTGAAATGTACAAGAGTCCCTACTGGGGAAAAGCGGAAGCTTGGAGTATGGAGCTTGGGGCCAGCCGGGGGGACTTTCTGCTGGCTCCAGTCTACACGTTGGCTGTGTCTAGACTGGCAAGTTTTTGCACAAAAGCAGCTGCTTTTGCACAAAAACTTGCCAGCTGTCCACACTGGCCGCTTGAATTTGCGCAAGAGCACTGACTTTGTAATGTACAAAATCAGTGCTTCTTGCGCAAATACAATGACGCCCCGTTGGCAAAGCCCTCTTGCGCAAATACATTTGCGCAAGAGGGCCCGTAGACAGCTGTGTGTTTTATGCAAAAAGCCCCGATGGCAAAAACGGCGATCGGGCTTTCTTCAAAATCGTCTAGATTGGCACGGACGCTTTTGCGCAAAAGCACTTTTTGCGCAAAAGCATCCATGCCAATCTAGACGCTCTTTTCCGCAAATACCTTTAATGGAAAAACTTTTCCGTTAAAAGCATTTGCGGAAAATCATGCCAGTCTAGACGTAGCCATGGAGTTTCAATCTTTGAAATGCACAAACACCGTGTGGCGTTTCCGCCTTTGAAATGTAGCAACAGCCGGGTGGCTCTGATCAAATAGTCGATGGACTATTAGTTGATTAATCTAATTTTAACATCCCTAGTCCCTGCATTACAAGCATTGATTTTTAAATTGTTACAAATAAGTCTTACAAATATAAAGTCTGTTCAGAACTAATGGCCATAGTGTCTCATGCAGTAGCTGGAACACATACATCCATTATACTTGCTGCTGCCACTTCATCCAGATGTTTGAAGACTGCATGAAGAACATCTCTCAAGCGTTTTGCAGACTTTTTGGTGGGCTGCAGCAGCATTGCCTGGAAATTCACAGGTAGGCCATACCTTTAAATACACAAGTACATTTTGTGCTTTTGGTACAGTGCATTCATTTCAAACCTCTCTGGGAAACTTTCTATTTCTCCAATCCCATATCAGCCTGTTTTCATCTGCTCACTCCTCTCCACCAGTGCTGAGCATCTTTTCTTTGTGCTTTCTCATCACCTGATACTCATCACTCTGATCTGGGATGCACGAGAGCACCATTTTTCCTGTGACGACTAAATGTGTTCTCTCCCCACACTAGCTGTTGTTTTTAGAGCCCTGCAAATTTGCAGATATCCATTTCATATCAATGGCTCATTTTTGCTGATAAGGGTTTGGATACAGATACAAAATTTGTATCCACTCCAGAGATGTGTAATCCCATGTAATTGATTAGCCAATTAAGGGGGGGGGGGCAGATGAGGGAGCCACTCCAGCCTGGCTCAGCTGAAGCAGCCCCCTGCCTGCCATGGCGGGCCTAAAGCAGCCCCTACCTCGTGACATTTAAAGGTCAGGCTTACCAGTTAACCATTCATATCCCTAATCCGTGCAGTGCTCTAGTAATTTTACCCCTCCCCTGTAAATACACTTGAATAGTTACTTTCACTCTTTTGCCTCCATCAGTACTGTTCTCAGACATCTAGGCTGTGTCTACATTGGCACCCCTTTCCGGAAAAGGGATGCTAATGAGACACTTCGGAATTGCAAATCCGCGGGGGATTTAAATATCCCCCGCGGCATTTGCATGAACATGGCTGCCGCTTTTTCCGGCTCGGTTTTGCCGAGAAAGCGCCAGTCTTGCGGAAAACAAACCCTTTTCTGCAAGATCTCTTATTCCTCCTTTCAAGGAATACTTGAAAGGAGGAATAAGAGATCTTGAAAAGGATTTATTTTCCGCAAGATCGCGTCAGACTGGCGCTTTCTCCGCAAAACCCCGAGCCGGAAAAAAGCGCAGCCATGTTCATGTAAATGCCGCTGGGATATTTAAATCCCGCGATTTGCATTCGGTGTCTCATTGGCACCCTTTTCTGGAAAAGGGATGCTAATGTAGACACAGCCCTAAAGTTTCCAGCTGCTGGTAGGAATTGCTGGAGCTAACTCTCTAAAGTGGTGAGTCTTTCTCTCTAAAGTTGTCTCTACACAGCTCTAAGAAAATAAAGCACTTGTATTCACTTCTGCATGTTTACCCACTTACCTCAGGACAGATTCGACAAAAACTCTCAGGGCTTTCACATGAATCCAAGCCACAAATACTTCACTGAAGTTCACTTTCAGCCAACGCAATAGTGGCCCCTGTGGCAATAAACACAGTAATTGCTATTTCTCACCTTGCTTTGGCAGTATTGATACTGGTGCTAGCTCTACCATTTGCATTTGTGACTAGGGGCCAGGCTTGGATGACCTTGTGCAAGTCACTGACGCAGACTGTGCCTCTTTTTCCGCCTGAGTAAAAGATATTTTTCTATTCTAAAGGGATGCTGTGAGCTAAAGATCCATTTATGATAGTGAGCTACTAAAATGCTACAGTGAGGGCTGTATCAGCCACTAGAAAGTCATACCAAAGTGTTACTTACATACTGTTGTTTCTTTTCAGAAGCTAACTTCATCATTTCTTCTTTTTCACATTTCATTTCTTTCTCATCAAAATAAAATTCTCGGACCATGAACCTTAAAACAAATAGAATTGGCTTGTAATAGCTGTTGCTCCTATATCTTGTGTGGTAATTTGCCCTATACTTCTGCATTAATATGCATTCTAAATAACCAACCATTGCCATACAATATGCCCAGAGCAATGAAGAGTCATTTCAGCATAGCAGACATATTGTGCCTTAGGCAAGCAGTAAGACAGCTCCTGAGGGGGTGGCTGCGGACAGCTGCAGTGCCATTCCTGGAGACTCTAGTGTACATTCACTCCCACAGAGGACAGACCATGCTGGGCAGAGAGGAGGCCCTTTCTCTCCATGCTCTCAAGGAATCCAGTGCCAGCAGCAGCACTAGATGTGAGCAGTGTTTGTACTTAAAGAAGACCAAAGGCATGGGGTTGTGCTTGGTTCCTGCTTCCGCTCCCCACCCATGGGAGCTTGACCCAGTCTGCAGGAGCTGTTCAGTGACTACAGTACCTGTTTTCTCTGGCTTTGGCTTTGAAATCATCCATCACTTTTCTAAACAGTGTCACAGTGAACAGGCCACCCTCTGCATCCTCAGCAATCAATCTGCAGGAAGGAAATGCATTGTAGTGCCACGGAGGATGCTCTGTGCTTTGGTTACCTGATTTCTTTTGCAACTCCCATTTCCACAACTGATCGACAGAAAAGTTTATGCTAGGTTTGCTTCTACTGAAAGGCAGGGCAAAATGTTCATAATTTCAGCAGGAGCAAGATTGGGCCTTCAATTCAAAGCCCCTTAGGACCAACCTCTTTACTGGCTGGGTGGTGTCAATGTGCCTGCTTGCTTCTCTCCTATTCCTACTTTCTAGCTCCTGTTTACCATGCTTCCCTTCTATCCACTTATATTTGGGGACAGGAAATAGCAGACAAACCCCATTCCTGCCCACTCCCTGACTTGCTCTTTTCCGGCTCCCTTTGGTTCCTTTCCTTCTGATCTTCCATCTCCAAGCTTTGCACTTCTGGACTAGACTTTTTCTTTTGCCATGATCTATGTGAGGGATTCTCAACTTTGTGGCACTGCAACTCACTTCTGACAAATTACCACATGACCCCTGTAGGGGGAACCAAAGTCTGAACCTGCCTGAGCTCTGCTGCTCTAGGTGGGGTAGGGGCCAGCCAAGCAGGGAGGCTGTAGCCTGAGCCCCACAGCCCAGGGCTGAAACTCTCCAGCTACAGCTTCAGACCCCTTGCAGCTGGGGCTCAGGCTTTGGCTTCAACCTAGCCCCAGCAAGTCTAATGCCAGAACTCATGCCCCCTTTAAAATGGGGTTTTGAGCTGTGACCTACTTTGGAGGTCCTTGCCCAGAGTTTGAGAACTGCTATGCTTCACTTTCTGCTGTTGGCTACCCACTGGAATTTTTTGCTTCCTGCTAAGTCCAACAGTTAATGAAGCTTCTGCTGCTCCGAGGCATCTTATACATTAAATTAACCCATCCCCCAATTGGGAAACAATTAACGGCATCACTAATGTAAGTGTCTGTAACTCTACTAGGTTTAACGATGTGCCTATTTGCATGAGGGCAGAACATGATCCATATTATTGTAACGTTCCTCTACTTTCATAATAGCAGGCAAAATTTAATTGTTTGTTGAGTAATCAGGGTCAGAGTAAAATCAGAGTGTCTTGAATCACCGGACATTTAAAAGGAAAAGCATGATTGTTCTAAAATAACTCCCTTAAGCATTTTCATTCATCTACACATTCCTCCAACCAACCAGCTTCCATTTTAATTAGGGATTGAAGTAGCAACAATGAGACTGAGAGGATAGGGTAGCTCCAGACATTCTCATGGAGCTCTTTTGTTGCATATAATCCCGCAAACCAAGACTTTATAGAATTAAGATGCAAACAGCATAAAGATCTCAGGGAGCAAACAGGGGAGCTGGTTGAGGAAATTCACTCACTTTGTGGATCGAGGCACTACCATGTCCGAGAGGGATTCGTATGTTTTTTGCCATTGTGCATAGTTCGACCTTTGAGCAACACACAACAAAGTGCATTAAGTAACTGAAAAGAACAGGCATGTCTACTAAGCATACACATATGTATGTGATAGCCATGTGCTAAACTGCATGGGGCATATAAATTATCAAATGCCTATTTCCAAATCACCTGCCTATGAAGCTCTTTCACCAAGATTTATTCTTACATGCCAAAAACTAGAGCAGTTTCAAACTGCAGCCATTAAAAAAAACAGCCTGCTAACATCTATTTCCTCATTCCCTCACATGTGGAATTCCTCTGCCTAGTTGTTTTAGCTGGAGGCCCAGCATGACCAAGGTTTCTAATAATGACTTTTTGAGACCTCAAAATAGTACAGCATTAAAATCTGGCATTGCACACACATGAAGATCTAGAAACAGCAGCTTTAGCCCTTAGCTCCTAAAGGGACCCAACTCTCCTAGCCCACCCTGGAAGGGCCTGAGCTAACAGATGATATTAGACAAAGTATTTTAGGTACTTTTTAGAGCGGTTTCCTATTGTTTGATTTTTTTTCCCTCCCTTTGTGCCCTGACCAGTTGCAATTATGGTAAAGAGATTCAGTAATAATGACACCAGAACACCCTAAAGGCAGAGGGCATGGGACTGCCAGGTGAAGCAGTGAGTCTCAGCTGGCCTCTAAACACAGCTCAGTATAATGGGCTCCCAGTTAGCATATGATGTGTGTGCAGATTTTTTAAAATTACATGTTTATGCAATTCCTAGATGTGTCTTAAGTCTGGTCCATGCTCAAAATTTAAATTGTCCTAGCTATGTTTCTCAGAGCTGTGAAAATTTTCACATCCTGAACGTTGTAGTTACATTGACCTAACCCCAGTATAGCTGTAGTTAGGTCAGTGGAAAATGTCGTACATTGACCTAGCTACTGCCTCTCAGAGGTGGATTAATTACATGGATGGGAGAAAAAAACTTTTCTGTCCATGTAGGAAGTGCCTATATTATGTTACTATAGTGCAACAGCATAACTCTGCCACTGTAGTTAGACATACCCTTAAAGATGGACCCAAGTTGCCCAAATCAAAACTCTTGATCCAAACTTTGTGACTGTGGTCCTATGTTTCATAGTTACTCTCCCTCTTAAAAGGAAACTACACATGGCTTGCACTCTCTCTGTTCCTCCCTCCGCCAAACAGAAGACACGAGATTATCTTACTTTGGAACTACAACTAGAAGAGTGATGAGATATTCTGAATTCAGCACAAAGTCTTCTTTATTCACTATATCCGCTAATGTACGAGTCAACAGATTTCCCCTAAGATAAACATATCAGGAAAAAAGTCATTAGTGGAACGCACATAGATGACTACAGCGCTTTGTAAATGTTAAGTGCTATACAGCTAACTGCTAAGTACTGTTACATACTGAGGAATGTACGTACCATATATGACCTGTCTAAAGGCCTCACCTATGCACAGATTTGTACTAGTATGTATTTAGGCAAGGGGGTGAGGTTTCTTATACCAGTTATTTCAGTACAACCTCTAGCGCGGACACAGTTGTACCAGTATAAAGCTGCCTTATATCATTTTAATTTTTATTCTGCTTTTCATATGGGAATATTTACTATTCTGGTACCACTGTGACCACACTAGCATTGTTGAGTTACAGCAGTATACGTTTTGTGCAGAGAAGCCCTTCAGATGGGTTCCCTATTGCCAGCACAAACTGCATAGACAGACACACACACACACACCTGTGTCCCTGAGTGTGTCTGTATGATGGTGGGCAGAACCAAAGCTTTCACCATACCCTGAAGCGCCAAAAGATGTTGACCATGTTCTCTTTTACTACGATCAGCTTGTACTTCCAAACAAAAAGGCATTTCCAACTGGAAGCCAGAATTTTTTTCAAAAATGAAACCATTCAACCATTTCAAAACATTTTTTTCATTTGCTGTTATTCCTGACAATAATCAGCGTAGAGGCATTGCGCAAGAGGGTTTTTCTTGTGCAGGAAGGGGCAATGTAGACAGCTCCTTCTGGCGCAAGAGCTTCTTCTGCAAAAATGGCGGTGTGACGTAGTGTGTGACCGACCTCCACTGGCTGCGGTCTGCAGCACGGCTCAGCAGGGCAGAGGAGTGTCATTATGCAAAGGGGGCTTCAAACCTGTCTGACCAGTATCTCCCATGGAGCGGAACAATGGGAAGAAGGGGAGTGGAACCCTGGCTGGGGGCAGGGCGGGAAGTGAGTGAGTGAGTCTCTGGCTGGAATCATGGAGGAACCAGTCTAAGCCAGGGGCTGGGATTGTAGGGCCCAGCCACCCCCCATCTCAGAGGGGGGCACTGAGGCCTCTTAGCTGCAGTCCCTGTAACCAGATTACATCTGTGCTGTGCTGTGCTGTATCCTGGAGAAGCAATAAACTCCCTCCATTCTACGGGCTGGTGGAGTCTGTTCGTGCCATTACGGGGGTGCAGGAGTCAGGGGACCCCAACGCGGCGTCACAGGCGGCTTATTAGGTATGCAAATGAGGCTCAGCGATATTCCACGCTTAGCCTCATTTGCATATTTCTCGCGCAAGAAGCTGCGAGTGTAGATGTAGCCCTACAGGGCATGGGTAACTTATTGATACAGTTCAACTGTCTGGGAGCACTCCCACTCCCAGGAATGTGGCATTGCAGCCGTGAGGCTAATACAAACGGTGCTGTTTATGGCGATAGAAAACCTGCACAAGAAAGACTAGCTCACATTAGCATTGAGACTTCTGTTGGCATTGACTGCGGATTTACATCACACTTTCTAAGGGCTTGTCTACACTGCAGAGAAGATTGAAGCTGCTGCAGTCGATCTTCCGAGGTTCAAATTAGAGGATCTAGTGAAGACACTAATTCAAACTGAGAGGGTGCTCCCGTTGATGCCGGTTGTCCTGCTTCTATGAGGAATAAGGGAAGTCGACAGAGTATGCTCCCATTGACCTCCCGTCGTGTGGATGGTGCCAAAATGTGATTTTTAAGATACTTCAACTCCAGCTACGTAGCTGGAGTTGCATATCTTAAGTTGACTTTCTCCTTTAGTGTAGACCAAGCCTGAGAGACTATACAAGTTCTGGTTACAGATTATTTCTTCTCAAATGGATTGCTTAAAACTTATCTTCATTAGGAGTTTGACTCCCATTGAAAGTGGGGAAATGCTAAAAGCAGACTTGAATTCAGAAAGAATGGAGCTTGCCAGCCAAATCTCATTGCTTGTGTAGGGAAAATTAAATATGTAAAAAATCAAGGGAACCCAGCAAATCCTATATTTATCATAGACTCAACATGTTTCAAGAGTGAACTTTTTAACTCGAGGTGATGTGAGAAACATTTACTAAGTCAAGCTATGAGTAATGGATGAAATTAAGAAAGGGAACGCTGATCATCAGTGAGATGCAGACAGCTGTCTAATGGTCTCCCAGGGGAAATAATGGATGCCTGATTGCATGTGACTTCTGTAACCAAATATAGGCTAAACAACCTACATTGCATGGGATTGTACTGGTTCACTTAGTAGATTTTCTCCATCTCTCATTTCTGATTCTATGCAATATGCTCAGAACAAATGCAATGAAATTAGTCACAAGGAAGAGGGAGAAAAATTGTTCTCCTTGGACACGGATGATAGGACAAGAAGCAATGGGCTTAAATTGCAGCAAGGGACGTTTAAGTTGGACATTAGGAAAAATGTCCTAACTGTCAGGGTGGTTAAACACTGGAATAAATTGCCTAGGGAGGTTCTGGAATCTCCATCTCTGGAGATATTTAAGAGCAGATTAGACAGACACCTGTCAGGGATGATGCAGATGGTGCTTGATAGGGGACTGGACTTGATGACTCTTGAAGTCCCTTCCAGTTCTAGTATATAGTAAGAATTACAAACTTTAGCCTTAGCAAACAGAAGGAAACTATTATTCTGATTTTAAGAGGTACTCGACGCCCCCATTGTCAGTTCACTTCCACTGGATCTGTGGATGCTCAGCACTTGTGAAAATCATTCCTGCTACTCATTCCTTTATAAATGTGCATATGTTCTGAAAGTAGTCAGGAAAATATATTATATACAAACAACACCAGCAGTATAAATATTCAACACACACAGGCACACACTGTACATACACTGTTTTTCTTTCCAGGCTTTGCAAATTTCCTTTAATGTTGTTGTATGCTGCTGTTCGGGACTTCAGGTCTGTTTCTATTTGTGTAATTTGCTAAATATAAATGGAAAAATATGACTGAAATAAACTGAATGCATTTATGTTTACAATGTCAACAGTTCTGTAGAATAAGTAGCACAATGCAAGGAGGTGGGCCAAATACTAATTTCATTTAATGTAAATTTTCATTACATTTTCAGTGCATCTCTAGCATAAGTAAGAGTTACTAGATGGCATGTTTGTTAATGAAGGATGCTGTATTTGCAAAGAGGTAGCTTTACCAGGGTTTAAGAAAATAACTATAAGAAGGATGGCTGTAAACAGAATTTTCACCCCAACTCCCATTCTAGACAACGCATTAGACCTCAAGTAGGATCAGGGCCTTATTGTGCTAGGCATTATAATGATATAAAATAGCAGATGGCTCCTGTCCCAAGAAGTTTACAGTGTAAATAATTCATTCAACCTGTGATGTATTTTGATTAATGTAAAGCCATGAACACTGTAGAAAAAATACAGTATTTTCCATATGGAGAACAATATGGCAATATATAATAATAGCAAAAGTATTATAATAAAGGAGATTAAAGTGGCAGGAAGTCTATATAAAAATACTCTAGGAAGAGCTGTTAAGGCACACTGTTCCTCCTGTGACACCAGTAGGTTTCACCATATATTATTGTGAGTAGATTTCACCAGCATTATTTCATAATGAAAAACTCACACTATTTCAGTACACAGGGTCTGCTTCTGCTCCTACTCAAATCAATGGCAAAACTCCATTGACTATGATAAGGGAAGGGAAGGATCAGATACAGATACTAGCCCTGAGAACTGTGACAGCTTGATACTTCCATTTGGATGCCTTTTAGAAGTCTGTGAGTATGATTTACCTTTGCTAATGCTTCTGAAATATTCTTCAGTGGCTGTTTTATGGGATATTTGGCCATGTCCCACTCAAACCGGGTCAGATAACTAATTAGGTCAACTGAAAAGATACAAATAAATGTATGAAACAAGCAAGTTGAGAAATCCACTATGTTGTAAAACTGAATGTAAACTAGAACTTTGGGAGCTATTCTCCACTTTTTACACGTGATATACCTTTCATTAACGTTCGCGATGGGCTGAACCCAGAATCCCAATTCTGAATAGCTCCCTAGTTGCACTCTAGATCTGAACTTCACAAACTAGAACTACAACCCTAAACGCTCCTCCTTCAAACTTGGAAAAAATTCTGCTCCAGAATTTAACTTTTGTAGAACAGGTCCAACTTTCATTAATAATCAAGTCACACATCTTCACCAAGGCAAATTGTTCCTAATCAATTAGGCCCAGATCCTCAGCAATATTCAAACTCCTAACTTCCAGTGGAAAATATTTTTGGGGAGAGGGGCATTAGTGTCTATCATGAAGCTAGTGTCACTATAAAATTATCTGTGCCACTTCTGGACAAAAAAGATATTAAATAGTACCAGAATGTTCAGTTATTTTTAATTAGGCAAATATGCTTATGAAACACATTATTAAAGTGTGGCTGAAGTTTGTAATCATATCAGTAGGAGCCATCATTGGTGCAAACACTGGAGTAAATGGAATTGCATTCAGGGAAATATTTGATCCAGTTTGCTACTAATCCAGCTGATACTGTTACTCAGTTATGACTCCATCAGACTGTCCGTGAAGTCAAACCTGAATAAGGACTGAGTCAGAACTGAGCAAGAAACTCCTGGTTTGGCTTAGAAGACAATGTACCAGTTGCAATCATAAACTCAGAATTCCCAAGCTAACGGAAGCAAAGCTGTGAAACAGTCATTCTACAGAAGAATAAATCAATCACAGGACCCAAAGTCAAAAATTCACAGCATGTTCTATTATGTATACATCTCCCATCAATGAGTCACTCTGAAACTGAGTAATGGGAGCCTCTATTCCTTCCTGTGATGTGGGAAAAATGTACTAGTTATTCCTAGCTAGCAAAAAGGATTCTTGCCACAACTTAATACTTGAAAAACAGGGACCTTTAGCATCTGGTACCATCAAAGGTTGAGTAGATGTTACAAAACCAAATGAATGTTTTCTCTCATCAATATGTCAAATGTTGTTATGAAACAGGCAATTTTTTTTGCACAAGTCAACCCAGAAAAGTAGTACACTGATGTAACCTCAGTGCAGTATTGACTTTATGTAAGTTTGTCTAATGGGATAAGCTCACAAGTCCCCATGTTGTATCAAAATGTTCGCTTTAAACTATGCAAGATCCTTAAGATCCTGGAGAGGCATAAGGATCTTGCGCAAACCGGGGTTTTTTTGCAAAACGGAAGCGGCTACACGGCTTCTTTTTGCACAAAAACCCCTTACGCAAAAAGAAATGGCAGAAAATATGCTAATGAGATAATAACTTATGCTAATTAGCCCCTCATTAGCATATTTTTGCTGCAAAAACGTGTAGTGTAGACAAAGCCTTAGAGCAGAAGCAACACCAATGAAAGCTAGTTACAGTAAATCTGTAAGCCTTGACTAGGTCGACATGGCAGAGAAAATCAATGCAAGATATGCAACTCCAGTTACATGAATTGCGTAGCTGGACTTGATGTACCTTGCATCAATTTTTCTTGGGCTGTCCCACGGTGGGAGGTCGATGAGAGAAACTATCCCGTTGACGTCCCTAGTTCCAGGATCTATGGGGGCACCCTCAGCATTTGATTTAGCAGGTCCTTATCAGACCCGCTAAATTGAATGCCAGAAGATTGCCCTCCAGAGCATCAATCTTCCTGGAAGTGTAATTATGACTGGCTCACACAGCGTTTGGAAGAAAGCTAGGATTCGACTTGAACAGCAGGAGAGACAATCTGGAGTGCTAAATTCACATGCCTGCGACTTGGTACTATTTGTCAGAAGCAAGAGATGAGCACTGGTTGTCACTCACTCTCTCTGTAATTGGGTGGTGAAATTCCTATGTAGAAGGATGGCTATTTTTAAATCCATTATTTAAAATCCACATATCTATACATGCGACACTATCACAAGACCTAACCACGTAAGCCACAGCATCCGGGGCTCATACAACTGCACATCCTCTAATGTGGTATATGCCATCAATTTCCAGCAATGGCCCTCTGCCATGTATATTAGCCAAACTGTACGGTCTTTGTGACAAAGGATAAATGGACACAAATCAGATTATCAGGAGCGGTAGCACACACAAACCTACAGAGGAACATTTTAACCTTCCTGGTCACTCAATCATGGATTTAAAAGTAGCCATCCTTCTACAAAGTAATTTTACCACCCACACTGCAGAACTGGAATTCGTATTCAAATTTGACACAGTTACCATGGGCTTAAATAAAGACATTAACTGGCTAATGCACTACAAAGCCAATTTCCCCTGCCTTTGCATTCTCACATCAAAAACTATGAATAAGACATATCCAGCCCACTTAATTAGCTTCATTAACAGGGGTCCTATAATTGATAGGCACTTCTTTTGCTGTTCTCTAGATCTTGGATTCTGTTATTTCCACTCCAACTCATCTGATGAAGTGGGTCATCTTACCCTCAAAAGCTAATGATCTCATATATTTTTGTTAGTCTCTAAGGTGCCACAGGTCTAGTCGCTGTCTATGAATTCAGAAACTCTGGGCCTCGTTACCATTAATCACACACAACCCCACTGAAACCAATGAAACTGCATAGTTGTAACTGAAGAGAGAATTTGACCCAGTATGGATGAGTAGGCTGGAAAAGGAACTGGGAAGCAGGAGCTCATGCTGACTTGCTCTGTGGCCTTGGGCAAGTCTTTAATTTTGGGGTTTCCCTTTCTCCCTCTCTGAAGTCAGGATAATATTGATCTCAGATAATGATGTGAAGCTGATGTCTAAACGTCTGACATCTTATTGCAAAGGATAACTCTTTAGTGCACAAAAATATTACTCCATTTGTGAGAAGCAATAGTCTTTGAAAGATGGAAATACTCCTAGCCTTAGTTTAAGAAATAAATGAATTATCTTGATCATCAGAACATAGATGTTTGTAACAAATATTGCACAGCCAACTCATTCCCACATCTGTCTGTTGTGCATGCAGTGCTGTTAGAGGAGAGAAAAGGGTAAAATGAAGAAATATAAGAAAATGGGTTAAACCTGTTGTTACCTAAGTCATAGGGATATCGTGATCGAGCTACGAGGTTGTTACTTGAGAAATCCCTCGTAACCTGATCACTGTATCCCTACAACCAGACTGAAAGACCATCATTAGCATTAACACACTCAAGTGCATGCTTGGAAAAGCACAGCAACAGTCAATACTCAACATACTCTTTAGACACTTCATTTTATTCTTCAGTCCTGAAACATAATAAGTGAGATTATTAAACTTTCAGAGTTCAACTGATCAGATGCAGATTTTATTTCATGCAAGAGGCGCTTTTCTAAAGGAGAAACCCCTATAGTATTCCTACAGGATTTGGAAAGAAAACAATGCAAACAGTCAAAAGCTAAACTACTTGTTTAAAATTGGAACACAAATTATATGCCAATGTATTCCTCTGGTATATAAAGATTTATCACTACATGTCTGTGGTAGCAGACTGCACCCTAAGAAAACACTAGGGCTATGTCTAGACTGCAGGCTTCTTTCAGAAGAAGCTTTTCCAGAAGAGATCTTCTGGAAAAACTTATTTTGAGAAAGAGCGTCCACACAGCAAAAGCACATCAAAAAAGCGATCTGCTTTTTCAAAAGATAGTGTCCACATTTATTGGACGCAATCTTGCATTTAAGTTGTGATTACTATGGACGGAGTGGCCATCAGGGCACCTGTGCTTTTTCCTGGAGGCCTCTTCTTTCAAAAAACCCCTCTTCCCCGTCCACACACGCCTTTTTTCGGAAGGCTGCTTCTTTGTAAAAACAGGTTTACCGCTGTTGGAAAAACCCCTTCATTCTTTCGACTTTCTGTCAAAAGAATGCAATTGCAGTGTGGACGTAAGTGTAATTTTTCTGGAAAAATAGCTGTTTTTCTGGTAAAACTTTGCAGTGTAGACATACCCTAGGAGAACAGACAGCTGAGACATTCATAGGCTAATGATACAAGCACAAGACTGGAAGTCAAAAGCTCCTAAATGTTAATTCCAGCATTGACATAGACTCTCTTTGTGGCCTTGGACATGTCATGTAACCTTAGTTTCTCCTTCTGGACATATGAATGATGTTTACAACAGATAACACGAAAAGAGGTCATTTTAATATTTGTAAAGTGCTCTGAGAATGAGGAGAACTCTATAGAGCAGAACTGCTGCTGGTCAAGGCAGAATTGCACAGGGAGGGTGGAAGGGAATGCACACCAATCAACAGCAGCAGCATGTGTGTGTATCCAGCTAGAACACAGCTACTGACTGCAATAGAGTTGGTCCTGCCCTGTAAGAGGCAGGCCAGTGTCCTGGTCACACACTGTGTCCTCAAGAGAGCATAGTCAGCTCATCTCAAAACACTTTCAGCACTGGAGCAAGATCATGACCTGCTACTGTTCCAAGGATGAAAAAAGCCCTCTGCTCTCTCTTCCTGTACAGTGAATAAAGCAGGATTTTTTTCCTATGTATCAAGAAGGAACACCATTATTCTAAGTTACTGGTACAGAAAACTGCTTAAAGCACTGCTTATTACTTGGTGTATTGTGACTATTATACAAATACAATGTCTGCTGTTCTGATGCCCAGAACTGGCCTTTAGTTTCCATAAGATGAAGTGATTCTTAATGGTCTGGCTCTGAGGCTGACCAACATGTCCTTTTATGTCACTGGCAGGTAGGGAAAACTAAAGTTACCAGAAAGTTCCTCTCATTTATGCCTTTGCTAACTGATGTCATGAACTAGAATTCCAATCAGATAGTCAGAGCAGATTAAGGTTCAGTGGCCCAAAACCATGCATCCCACGAGGGATTGTGAGTTGTTCATTCAATGAGGGACAATGACGCCTATCTTCTTTTCTATTCCCCTCCGCAGCCTGATAAAAATTCTTTCTTAAATGAAAAATTGACCCTCGACAATGGAAAGAGGAAGTGAAACTGAAATAAACTGGAAAAAGCTTGTATTAATGTCTGTAGAAGCAGGACCAGACTTAAGATCTCTTTTAGAAAATGTATTACAGAATTTCCTGCCCTCCCTCCCAAAAAGCAGGTGTCTTATTTGTTCAAATTCTAACATAGATACAGAAAGCATCAATGAATAAAAACATTCATATTCACAGCACCTACCTCCATTGGCCAGAAGATTCTCCTGGACTTTATCCTTTGAATCCTCCATAACTTCTCCTATGTACTGTGCTATTTTCTTTATTACGCTTAGGTGTAACAAGAGAAGCTTTTGTTAGTGACAGAATCTACCTGAAGATAAAACAGTTACAACAATTATCTCATTAACAAGGAGGTACTCACTCAATATATTTCTGAGGTAAGGCTTTTCATTTGTAATTCAAATGAGGATGAATGAAAGCCCTATAGCACATTGCATGACACACTGCTTATTTCTACATACACTGTACTCTCTCTAGATACTCACTAGCACTTCTAAATACACTGTACTTTGTAAATACTCTCTAGACTACAGTCTGATCCCATTCAAACCTATGGGAATCTTGCATATACACTTGAACCTCCATAATCCGGGTGTCCCTAATTCAGGAACACCTGTGGTTCAGACTCTGGCGGGGGGGAGGCAGCAGTTCTGCATACTGACACTTCCCCTCTCCCCCGGCAGGGGAAACATCAGTGCAGCAAAGCACTTCTCTGGAGGCTTTTCCCCCGCCGAGGACAGTGCCTGGGAGCAGCAGGAGGGTCATGAAGCCACATGTGCCCGGAAGAGTGGGTTCCCAGGTAAGCACCCCACTTCCATCCCCCTTCCTTCCAGATCTTGCATTCCCAACCTCATGCACATTCCCTTTCTCCCAGCCTCTGCAACCGTATCCCCAATATACTCCTGCACCTTCCCTCCCCCCACCCCAGACCATATATGTATTGCTGTCTATGTTACATGTGAAATAAAAATTCAGTACTTTGCAAAATGTATCTATTTTCACCTTCAAAACAAAAAGTATACATGAACACACACGGTCTGGAAAATTCCATAATCTGGCATAACCTATTTCCCAAGGTTGCCAGATTAAAGAGGTTCAAGTGTACTCTACTTCATAACACCGAGGCATAAAGGCTTAATCCTAGAAAAATGTGTGTGTGCATAAAACTCCAAGAACGTTAAAGGGCTGTCTTCTAAATACTGAGTATTCCAGAATAAGAGCAGTTGAATTTAAAAAAAAGAATGCAAACATGCAACTGCAACAAAAAGAAATGAGTTTCATGGGATGCTATATCATTTTCTGTAGTTCATTTAGATTTAAAAAGTTTCCAGAGAACAAAACCAAACGCCTACTGTACAGCAAAGCTGTACCCTTTTGTTTTGTTCCACAGAAGAATGGGCCTAACTGTTCCTCTCCTGCAGAAATACCCTGGTGGTAGCTGGGGGAGTGCAGGATTCCCCTCACAGAGTTTCATCCAAATCCTACTTCTGTTGGGGATTCTTCCCCTGCCCCACTCACTTGCCTCCCTGCAGAAAAAGCAACATCTCCAGACTCCTAAAACTGGCAGTTTTCACAAGATAAGCAGGGATCTGGAGATCTGCTGGCTACAAAGTGCCATCTGTGCTAACGCCTTGTGGGGCCTGAGGTCCAGTTCCTTGAATCCCCTACCGTCCCCTCTGGCTCATTTACAACACAGCTATTTCCTTCAGTCTAGGTTTTTCCCTCCCTCTGGCTCCTTGAGAGATATGGCAATATTTGGGTCCTCACTACCCCTCCACAGAGCTGTACTAAGAAGCTTTGGTGCCAAACCCCCTTGGACTCCTGGGGTGTGTCTACACAGCAAAGTTATTTCGGAATAACTGCTGTTATTCCAAAATAACTATGCGAGTGTCTACACAGCAATTCCATTATTTCTAAATAATTTTGAAATAATGGACGGCTTATTCCGACTTCTGTAAACCTCATTCTACGAAGAATAACGCCTATTCTGAAATAGCTATTTTGAAACAAGGCATGTGTATATGCTCCACTTCTGCTATTTTGAAATAGCCCCTCACCAGGGTCATTCTAAGTTATTTCTCCTGGGGCTCTAAATCAGAATAGCACGTCTACATTAGGGAAGCCTGCTTCAGATTAATGTTGAGGCTTCCTTGCAGCTATTTCGAAATAAGCTATTTTGGAATAACTATTCCGGAATAGCTTATTCCAAAATAGCTGTGCAGTGTAGATGCAGCCCTGAAGAAAAACTGAAGCAAAATATGCCCCCATAAAGCCTCGTATATGAGTAATAGGAATCAGAACCCATGAACTGTGTTCTCTCAAAATAACCATCCTGTAGTCTATTATATTGGTAGAAGAATCCAATATGTTGCTTGTGAAAGCAGTTTGCAATATCATCACCTAAAAGAAAACTATCCAGCTTTGGATGTGTAGGCAACAATATATTAAATAGCAGTTAGTAGATAGGCCCAGAGGATGCTAATGGAAAGGTTAAAGCAGTGGCAAAGTATGTGATCTGCCAGCAACTTTTCAATCAACATGAGGCATGAATATTTTGAGAACTGAAGAGCATCGGGGTGAGATGGAGGGTAAATGGGTGATGAAGACAGGACAGGGAGCAATGTCAGGATCTCTCTATGGAACCAGTTCTCTAAAGGTGTTGAATACCCTCATCAGCCTTTGAAATTAGTGGATGTGAATGTGTTCAGCACTTTATAGGACCAGGCCCTTACAGAGCGGTCCATGGAATGAAAATGCTGGTGAATCCCTGAGTAAAGGCATGTATCAGGAGTGAGCAATCAGAAAGCATCAGAGCCTAACGCTGTCTTACAGTGACATGGAAAAACACTCTGTCTTGCTGTGTAAATAAATAAAGTATGTGGAAACAAGAGGCCCGGATAACTCTTGCCCCTTTCTCTGCAGTCCTAGTGAGAAGTGGTGCAGACAGGTTTTTGCTGCTTCTCTTTAACCAGCACTTCTTGCATTTGTTTATATAACAACAGTTAAGCAGGGAGCACCTTTCAATGAGCAGGAATGTAAAAGTCTAGTTCATTTGCTTAGCCTGTCACTAATAACCAGGTATACATTGTTTGCAGCTACTGAGGCATGTGTGCTTGGTACATTAACCCTTGGATTACACAGTCTAGTCTCAAAAACCTACTGGACTCTTTATATAGTGTACAACACATGTTTATTAAAATGCATTTCCCTGTGCTAAGGTTTTCGCACATTTGTATCATATGATTTTTCTCTGCTCATCCCTTGCTTGCCATTGCACATACTTGTCTCATATTTAAACCAGTTTAATTCCTGAGTATTACTTAGCAGCGCTGATAAGCAAGAGTTTTCCAAAACAAATATGCTGAGGCCAGCCCCAAAGATCTTATAATGTAAAAGTCTGATTCTGATCCCTTTGCTCATTGATATCATCTTACTGCACCAGTGGGACTGCTGAAGCCAATGGGACCCTTTGTGGAGTCAGGTGCTACTCAATAAGGGATCAGCATCTGGTGCTAAGTTAAGATAAGGAAAACAAAAACAGATGACAAACGCAGGAAAGGACTGGGGGAAGGATGAAGACATCTTGTATTTCTATACACATGGAAATAATCCAGTGCATAGCCCAAGGTCCACGGGCATGACTTTTAACAAGTACTGAACACTCATTGTAGTTGACTAGAACCAGCATACTCATGCCACACCTCTGAAAATGTGGGCGTAAGTGCTTCTGACAAACAACTAGACCCAAACAGTACAGTAGCCTGGCTATTGGATCATTTGGGTAAGAGGAACCCTTGTCTTTATTGTTACACCTGGTGATGACTAAGTGAAATCCATCTTCCCCCGGTCTTGCCCACTCTTCACCCCACACTCCTGTGAATATTCACTGCCGTGACTAGGTTTTCAAAGATGGGGGGGGGGGGATCTGAGCATTTCCTCTGCCACCATGGGAATGAAGGGTGAGGATTGACCATTGAACTAAGGATTGAATAGTTCTGTTTTGCTATGAAACCAGGGAAGCAGCCAGAAGAAGTGCAATTGCTTGTGCACCATGGGCAGTGG
This sequence comes from Rafetus swinhoei, assembly GCA_019425775.1. Taxonomy (NCBI): domain Eukaryota; kingdom Metazoa; phylum Chordata; order Testudines; family Trionychidae; genus Rafetus; species Rafetus swinhoei. The sequence goes on from CM033440.1 coordinate 28,340,080, forward strand.
GTGGACACCACTTTCAGGGAAGTTAGCCTCCTGGCCCCACCCCTTCTGCATGAAGCTCCGCCCCCATGATGGACCCTCAAGCCCTGCCCCCTCGGTCCTCCTCCTGTAGCCAGAGAAGCGCTGGGCTCACTGGAACCCTGCTCTCTCCCGCTTCCGCAGCAAAAGTCCTAGCCAGTGCAGCCCCAACCCCGGGCCAGCCTGAGCAGCCCCAAGCTGGCCCCAGTCATGCAAGTCTGAGCAAGCTCCAGCTGTCTGAGCAATGTCAGCCCTGAGCCAGCCTGAGCTGTGCTAGACAGAGAATGGGAAAGGTGGCACATCTCCCAAGCTGCCCGGTGGAAGAACACTGAGTCTAGCAAGATTATTGATGAGCCTATGAAGCTGAATAGCAGATACAGCCTCCTCAGCTGCCCCAGAATCTTCATGGCACATAATAAAAAGTAAAAACTGGCCAATGGTATCCCATGGCAACATCTGTGCCCAGTGTTGGCATGGCAGGAGTTGAGGAATATGAAGTGGGCTTCTGGAGGACTCAAACTTCTTGCTTAGATAAACCTTCCCCTGAAAACTTCTGCCTCTTACTGGGAAGGGAATGAAGTCTTTTGAGAAATCTTCTGTGGAAGGGGAGAGAGAGAGTGGGGTGATTTTCGCTCTGAAAATTTGCCACAGTCATTGGGAGCGCCTGCTTTTAAAAGCCTCCTATATTTCTCAAAGGAGCTTCCTTCCTCGTACTGTCTCCTTAATCAGGGTTACCTTTCAAACAAACTCAGCAAAAGGATCCAATCCTGCTGCCCTTACTTGGGAAAAACTGAAACTGACTTCAGTGGATCTGTTGATTAAGGAATTTAGAACATGGTCCCTTATATCAGTGGTTCCCAACCTGTGGTCCATGGAGCCCTGGTAGTCTGTGACGGTACTGTCGGGGGTCCATGGAAAGTTTAAAAATGACCGCGTTGGGTCCAATCCTTACTTTTCTTTTTCTTTTTTTTTTTCTCCCCCGGGAGTGGGGAGAGTGTCCATGAAATTTTAATAATTGAAAAGGGGTCCGTATGCTTGAAAAGGTTGGAAACCACTGCCTTATATGTAGTGACCCGCTATGGGCTAGACAAGGGTTAAGCCAAATCTGTCAATTTTAGTTGAGTTCTAGAACCAGGTTTAGACAAGTCAGGGATAGATGAATAAAAGGACACCGTGTCCTGTGAAAACAATGTCTGTTTCTCATTTGTATGTAGTAAATAACATCTATTTTACCTTTCAGCAAAGCTATCAAGTTTTCCCAGCTCATCTGAGAGACCAACGAGAGCATCCAATGTCCCCACCTGTGTAAAGGACCATAAATAAGTTAAATGTACACAAAGCCTGTGCTAGGCATATGCTTGCAAAACTTTATCAGCCTTGACTTCTCTTTAGCAATTATAAAAATCAGCAAATTTGGTAGAACTTTATTCACTTACTGGAAAATACTAGCAAGGGCTTTTTTTTAGATTTTTGGATTAAAGAGCCTATTCTGATAAAAGGGAAAAATTGCATGTATTAGTCTTATGATCATGCCCTGATGTCTTCCTTCCTTTTTTTGATTTCTGAATCATTACATAGAATAGACTTGACATTTCACTAATAAAATATTGTATTTTTGTAAGCATTTAAGAAACTAACACACACAGCAACAAACGAGGGGTGGGAGGAGGAACAGCATTTATACTAAAGAAATGCTTTTGAGCAATGTTTGCCTGTGTTCTTTGCTATTATTGAAGACTCTGTCTTTCTCCAAGCCACGCTTCTCCTTTTTGTATGATCTTGCACTACTGTCATAATCTTATGTTTATTACATCAGTCTGTTGCTGAATCTATTATTATAATGTTGCCAATTCATCATGATGTTCTCCACTTCAGGGTTATACCAAGAGAGAAGAAGGGTTTAGTGGAAGTAAATTCTACACATTGTAATTAGCAAAAATATGGTAATAAAAGTAATAGGGTTACATCTTCAGTTGATGTAAATCAGCATGTTCCCCTGGCTTCAGAGGAGATCTATTAACTTATATCCATTTATTTATTTTAAAGTCTAGGAAGCTATGCTAATTTACACCAGGTGAAGATGTGGCTCAAAGATGTAGGAAAGCTGGCCCCAGTCTGAAAGTCCTGCTTTGCATAAACTTTTTCATTTTGGTGTTTTAACAGCCAGAAGGCCACTATATCACTAGAAATCTGGAATAATTCAATTTTTGTAGATAGTTAGTGGCACCTTTGGATTTAGGGTCAGATTCTTAGATGTTCTGAGCTTCTCCTTCAAAATGCTGCACATTATCAACTTGGGTTGCTCCCTCAAAAAAATCTGTTCCTAAATCTAATGTAATCCCATTGACTTTAATGGAATGACTGGAGTGGCTGTAATTGGGATCAAAATAAGACTCAGAGCTTTAAAAATAATGATTAATAATGGCCTGAAATTTGAAAAGTAATTATCTATCTATCTATAAGAAATTAAGTCCATCATCATGTCTGAATGTGCACACTTGGGCTATGTCTACCCTGGTGGGTTGTTGCACCAGAAGTATGCAAATGAGGCTAAGTGTGGAATATCGCCGAGCCTCATTTGCATATCTAATGCATATCATTTTTGCGGAAGAAGCTCTTGCACAAGAAGGAGCTGTCTATACTACCCCTTCTTGCACAAGAAAAACCCTCTTGCGCAATGCCGTTATTCCTGAAAATAATCAGCGTAACGGCATTGTGCAAGAGGGTTTTTCTTGCGCAAGAAGGGGCAGTGTAGACAGCTCCTTCTTGCGCAAGAGCCTCTTCCGCAAAAATGGTGGCTTATTGGATATGCAAATGAGGCTTGGTGATATTCCACGCTTAGCCTCATTTGCATAGCTCTGGCGCAAGATCGCGCCAGTGTAGACATAGCCTTGGTGTATTTCTCTTAGTTTCCTCAGAGCGACATTTATCATACAGTCTATTTCATCTTCATCAAGTTTCTCATTAGCACACTGCTGGATATAAATATATCTAACTATTCCCATTATGTTAGTGAGCCTATTGTGTATAATGGTATACTACCTTGAAGGGCATGAGTAAATAGTGAGCAGAGTGCAACAGAGATCAACAAGCATGTTGAATTGGCTGGACCCCCCTGGCATGCATCATTCCCTGCAGATATCCTTTCAATAAAGTAAAACGTGTCCAGGCAACTTCGGAAGCTCATTCTTTTTTTTTCCCCTCCTGATTTTCCGTCTCAAATCAATTTTCACTGGACTCCCTGCAGAATTCTCTTCCATTTCCTAACATATGTACCCGATAAAGACAAGGAAAGGTTTCTATTTGTGTTCCTTATGGCACCAAAACCCTGTCCTCCCTTTCTGCTTTTACCTTGAGGTCTGGGATGAGGAATTTATTGTTGCTGGATAGGTTGGCTTTGGATGTCACTGTGTTCATCCTCTCCCAGGCCTGCAGATTTACTTTATCCCCCGGTGCAGAAATTAACCAGAACTCTGACATGCTTTTTAGCCGTTCTCTTCACTCCTTATCTCTATAACCACAAACAAGACAGGTATTTCCCCTGTGAACCAAATCCAGGTAGAATGAAACATTATATAGACAGAGATTATCCAAACTGACTTTATAAATAAGTTAAAGACCATTGTAACTCCCTCAGTTTGAAATCTAAATTGAATGTGACCTTCTCCTGAATGTCATAACAAGGTAGCAAAAGTTCCTCCTCCCAGAGTTGTTTCATGTGGTTTCTGGAGGGGAAGTTTTTGCAAAATTAAATCTCCATGATAGTGCACCCTCCTTTAGCAGATTTAAGGCTCTGATCCTGCTCCCCTTGCAGTCACTGGAAAACTCCCACTGGCTGCAGCATCTATGGGGCAGGGAAGAAAGTATGAACATTTTGTAGTTTGCAAAAATCCAAATGTAATATGTGTTTCTGTTTGTTAAATACAGTCTCTTAAACTTTAATACCATGATGGTCATCCAGAAAAGAAAAAGTAGACTGTAAAAGAGTAAAAAAAATCCTTTTCTGAACTTTCAGGCAGTCAAAAAATGCCACTGCCATGGTGATCAATTTCCATAATTATATTACTTATATACAAAGGAGTTGGGGAAAGCCACCCTAAACTGTCTCAAATCCACAGGGTAGAGACCACAATGTCAGAAAATACAATATATTTAGCAACTAATAATGCAAACTGCAGAAAAAATAGAAAGGAGAAGGAGAAAATCTATTGGTCCTTATTGAACAGTTCAGAGTAAATGAACAGATGGGACAGATGGGAAGAGAATTTTCCTCTGTTACACAGATATCACTAATTATTTTTCTTCATAAAAATATCTTACAAGAATCCACAAATAGTACTTCCTGCAGTGAACTTAACAATGTAGGCTTGTTTGCCTTTATTCAGAGGGTGTCCTAGGAAGAACATAACTAGTTTCATCATTTAGGGCTTAATGGTGAATTATTTGGGCACACACAAAGCTCCTTCGGAATTTGGGGTGCACAAGAATTGCACAATTAACCCTTTGAATATAAGCTCCTTGAAGTACAGCCAACATTTACTTACAGGTACTTACAGAGTTGAGACATTATGGTAATTACTAATAAAATATACAGTTGTAATTTGTCTCACTGGCTAACACCCCAGTAAATCCACTTACTCTGTGAGGCAAAGCATTAGAGAGACTCAGCTAACCAAAACACCAACTCACTTTAAAATTATATAAAAGACCCTGGGTATAAATCATTTCCCCAGCTCACACACAATCCCACACATTATTGTTCAGTTGCTTTATTTCTTTTACCTTGTGCTAGAAAGGAGTTTTCATTCCATGAGAGAAGAGTCTCTGATGCTCTGAGCCTCTGCTGGTGAGAACGATGGCTTGTTCTGGACTAGCTACTCTGTGCAGCTTGCCTGAGAGTGTTCAGGCAAAGTGACAGGACACTGCTTCCTGCTTCTGAGTATGCTTCAGCGATCTGACCATGCTCAGTAACATCTCCTGAAAGCACTGCCCTGACTCTAGTACCTCTTTGCTATCAGCATGGGAGGGAAGGATGGGCAGAACTTGTGTAGGCAGGATAAACCTGGTGAAAGGAGAGGAGCAGCTAGGCAGAACTGGGGACCTAATGAACAAGGTGAGCCCCTGGAAAAGTAGCAGAAAAGGAAACTACACAAAAGGGAGAGGCAGAGAGAGGATAAAAGTTACTACAGCTGGGATGAGCTATCTGCAGTGATTTTCAGAATATTGTGCAGGTAGCAGAAGGTCTGCTGTTCCTGGCTGGAAGGTGTACATCTCAACCTCCCCATCCACAGGGTGCAGTGTGAAATGCAGATGTACTGAGCAATCAAAGGAGACTTGATTCAATGAAATATTTTACACATACATAATCCCAGAATCTTTCATATGTTTTGGTGTTTGAAAGAATTCCTTGTTAGCTTATGTAACTGCAACATGTCTACATATAACCTCATGGCAAATCACAATTTTCTTATCTGCTGTTCTGATTGCCCCCATGCTCCTCCATTCTTTGGTCTCCACTCTCAATGTAGTTTCATTACTAAACTGCGTTTATTTTTAAAATGGTATTTTTATGACTTACTGTCCTGAACTAAGGTAAATGATGTAATAACATGGTGCTACTTAAATTGTTAAAATAGCAAAATAAAAAACCCACAGAAATTAATAACATGCTAAGTAGTTAAGCACTTCCATCTTTAAGATCTTTTAAAAATGTTAATGCTTCCTATGTTCTGACATTGTAATTTTATAACTTTTTTCTATATTTATTTGTTTCTGTTCTACAGCACAAGTTTATTTTTTCTTGGGTTTCCTGCATTGCTGTCACAATTTCTTTTTCCCCATTCCTTTTGGTCCACTCATGTAGCCTGCCTTTCTCAACTGATATTTTGCCTTTCTCTTACCTGTTTTTTTTTCACATCAGCACGTGTGTGTATAACTTATTCTTCAAATATTCAGTACAGGCACTACATTATTATATCTGAGGACCTGTCTTGGGCTGAGGTGTCAACACTAGAGGTTCTGGACCAAGTTGATAAATTAAACAGTAATAAGTCACCAGGACCAGATGGTATTCATCCAAGTTTCAAACTCAATTGTGAAATTTCAGAAATTTTAACAGAGATATGTAACTTGTTGCTTAAATCAGTCTCAATACCAGATGACTGGTGGATTGCTAATGTAATGTAGATTTTTAAAAATGCTTCAGAGGTGATCCTGGCAATAACTATCTAGCTTTAATATCTGGCAAATTGGTTGAAACTGTAGTATGGAACTCATAGTCTAAGGGTGTGTCTACATTACAAAGTTTTGTCACCAAAACTAATGTTGACATGCAGAAAAAAAAAAAAAAAAAAGTCGCTAAAGCTTATTCACTCTTGCTCCCTCTGTCAACAGATCATGTCCACATTTTTAGCTCCCTCATTAAAAGTACGAGCAATGCACTGTGGACATGTATCCCACAGTGCCTGGTGATGCCATCTGATGCTGGGTCTGTGGGAACATGGAACAGAGTGCAGTACATCTTGGGGCTATATAAAACATCAGGAATTGCTTTGTTTCCCAGCCCTTCATGGGTTTCTGGCTTCCTTTCACGTCATTTTTCCAACTGCCATTCTTTGTTGTGCACTCCAGCATCTGCAGTGAGAAAGCATAGCTCCTACACTTCTCTCCTATGTTCTGTTTGGTGTTGCGAGGACATCACCCATTGCAGCAGCATTACTCTTGAAGTTACTGACAGAGGAAGAAGACTTGCAGATGGCCAACATTCTGCGTGAGATGGACAGCAGCAACCTGTCGTTGCATTTGACATTCACAGAGCAGTTATAGGGTAGACTGTCACCTTTGGGCTAGGGAAATCAGCTAGGGAATCTGAGTGGCGGGATCACATTGTCATGCTAATATGAGATGAAGAACACTGGCTACAGAACTTTAGGATGCATAAAACAAGCATTCTGGAGATGCGTGTTGAGCTGGCCCCGAACTGTGGCACAAGGACACCCACGAGAGCCATTCCCTTGGTAGAGAAGTGTGTGGCAATTGCTGTCTAGAATCTGGTGACTCCTAACTGCTACCATTCTGTTGCAAATCAGTTTGAAGTGGAGAAGTTGTCATTGGGGTGCACTACTGCAAGTGTGCAGGGCAATACATCACTTTCTGCTATGGAGGACTGTGACTCTGGGAAATGTGCATGACGTACTGGATGGCTTTGCAGAGATGGGCTTTCCTAACTGGGGGTGGGGGCAATAGATAGCATATATATTCCAATTTAGTGAATTTAACGAAGCTCACCTTGCCACAAAGTTCATCGACAGGAAGGAATATTTCTTGATGGTGCTGCAGGCACTTGTGGATCACTGTTAAGTGTTCCACAGACATCAAAATGGAATGGTCTGGAAAGGTGCATGACATGCGCATCTTCAGGCACAACAGCTTGTACAGAAAACTGCAAGTGGGGACTTTCTTTCCAGATCATATGTTTGCAGTGGGGGATGTGGAAACGCCCATATTAACCCTGAGAGACCCAGCTTACCCCTTATAGCCATGGCTCATGAAACCTTACACAGGGCACCTGGATAGCAGTAAGGAGCATTTTAACAAGAGGCTGAGCCAGTGCCACATGGAAGTGGAATGTGCAGATTATACGGGAGATGAAAGTGTCTCTATGGAAGGCTACATCTTATGGAGGAGATCATTCCCATGTTCATAGTTGCATGCTGCACTTTGCATAATCTCTATGAATCTAAAGGTGAAATGTTTGCTCAGGGTTGGAGCATTGAGGCACAGTGCCTTATTGCAATTTGAGCAGCCTGACACTAGGGCTGTAAGAGCCTACAGGGCTGCTATTAACATCGGGGAGGCTTTAACGAAGCACTTTGACAATGAGGGACACTGAAATCTACCTCTTTTGTAGTTGCTTCCCTAGTGCATGCCATTTAACATCCCATGTAACACAAATGGATGCAAGAAAATGCAAGAACAGCATATACCTGGGACTGAAGTCATTGCTATAGGTTATGGAACAGAAAATAAAATCATTGTACCATTACAAATGTTTGCCTTTATTGATCAAGACAAATTTCAGTGAAACAAACTAGAGGCAACAGCGCAGGGTTCAAGGGGGCTGGGAGTGCTTGTACAGTGCACTTGCCTGCCAGCTCCATCCCCAGAACCATCAATAATCGTGTAATTGATAAGATTTTGTGTGATTCCACAATTACTCAATTAAACAATATCTAACATCCTTATTGTCAGCAGTAAAGGGAGGGGAAAAGTCCCTTATGGAGGTGGAAGTTTTTAGTTGCTGCAACTGGATATCTTTCACAACAAAAGTCATGTTGCAGTGTGTACACTATCACTGTTTTGTTGCCAAAAGACAGTTTTTGTTCTACTGAATGACACAAATATGGGAATGATCAGGTCCTGAAGATTTTCCTAGATGGCAAATAACCCTAGACAATTATCTTCACAGCAACTCCTGAAAACTCTGAAGAACTTCTTTTCAGTCAGGAATTTAGCAAGAACAAATTTTATATTGTATTCCCACTTGGATGTATCTGCACTCAGGCAGATTGTAGTAACCTGCTTTCAAGATCAGACTACTATAGGATCTTTGAAAGACTGAAATATAACATATTTTAGTACCAGTAGCAGACATTTTCCAGTACTATGAAACATGAGTGCTAGTAGTGACTGGACATCCTTTCTGGGTATCAAATGCTTTCTGTGGAGTTGTATTTTTAAATACTAGGGGGCTGTGCCCCCTGCTCATTACACTCACCAACCCCCATCTCTGGGGGTAGGAGGGCCCCACTCTCCCCCCAAAGTTGCCGGGGAGGGCCAGGGCCACACCAGTCCTGACTCTTGCCCCTTCCCCCCGGTCGCAGCCAGCCCCAGCCTTTCAGCCCCCCCACACCTTTCCCTGCCGCAGCTCGTCTCTCGGCCACCTTCTGGCTGCTGAAGGAGAATCAGGGCAGTGCACGCCACAGTCTCTCGACTCCCCTCCGACCACAGGAGGAGGGCTGGGGTGGTGCAGGCCATGGCAGCTAGGGCTCTCCCCTGGCTGTGGGAAAGGAAGGGGAAGATGGGCCAGGCTGAGGCCTCAGCACCCAGGCTGGGAGCTGGTGGAGCTTTTTCCTGTGGCTGCAGACTGACGTGATGGCACATCCATTGTACTGCAGGAAAAGTATTTTTATATAGAGAGACTAGGGGAGCCCCCCCATTCACTATGCTCGCCAACCTCCCTCTCTCTGGGGTTAGGCAGTGGCACCAGGGAGGGCCGGGTCAAGCTGTGGCAGCCCCAGATCTCCCCCCAGCCACTGGGGAAGGCAGGGGAAGGCCCAGCCGAGGTTGCAGCACAGCAGCCCCAGCTCTCCATGTGGTCACTAGGGAGGGGCTGGCTGGGAGTGGGTGGGGCTTTTTCCTTTAGACACAATGTGACATGATGGTACTCTCGTACTGCAGGAAAAGTTTTTTATATAGAGACTAGGAGGCTGAGCCCCCTGACTGCTATGCTGGCCAACCCTCCTCTCTCTGTGGTTAGGCAGCCCTGGCTCTCCCTAGCCACCAGAAAGGGCTAGACCAAGCTTGGCAGCCCCAGCTCTCCCCTCAGCAGCTGGGTGGGGGCAGGTGGGGAATGGGTGGGGCTTGGCCCCAAGAGCAGAGTGTTGCTGGCCTGCCCGCCCTTCCCCAGCTGGGCTTTCACCACCCATGCCTAGGCCCCCAGCCTGTGGACACAGATGATGTCATTCTGTCATCCCACAGGAAACTTTATGAGAGAGAAATTATCTGTGCAGGCACGTACCCCAATACTCAATAATATAAAACAAAATTTTCACATAAGACTCACTTGTGCATTCATCACCCCACTTACATGCAGTTATAGTAAACAGCTCATTGAAAGAGAAGTACCTGAAGATTAAAGGCCCCATTAGGAGTCTTTATCACTCCTGAGATGATTACACCCACGCACACTGATTTACTTGCTCCTCCACGCACTGAGAAGAGGGGCACAGATGAACGCGAGCTGAGTGACTGGGACTTTTCAGTTTAGAAAAGAGGAGACTGAGGGGGGGGATATGATAGAGGTGTATAAAATCATGAGTGATGTGGAGAGGAGGGCCGATAAAGAAAAGTTATTTATTAGTTCCCTAAATAGAAGAACTAGAGGACACCAAATGAAATTAATGGGTAGCAGGTTTAAAACTAATAAAAGAAAGTTCTTCTTCACACAGCGTGTAGTCAGCATGTGGAACTCCTTGCCAGAGGAGGCTGTGAAGGCTAGGACTATAACAGAGTTTAAAGAGAAGCTAGATAATTTCATGGAGGTTAGGTCCATAAAAGGCTATTAGCCAGGGGATAAAATGGTGTCTTTGGCCTCTGTTTGTCTGAGGCTGGAGGGATGGCAGGAGACAAATCAGCTTGATCATTGTCTTCGGTCCACCCCCTCTGGGGCACCTGGTGCTGGCCACTGTCGGCAGACAGGATACTGGGCTAGATGGACCTTTGGTCTGACCCGGTAGGGCCGTTCTTATGTTCTTATGTAAGCAGTGGCGCTCAGCAGGCGGCACTGAGAGGCGAGGGGGCCCAAAGTCAGATCGTATGTGGCCGCCCCGAACAGCTGCTTGCGGCCGGGCTGCCAGGCTCTTCCGCCCGCGGCCTTTCCTGCCTCGCCCCCCGGGCTGCAGGCGCCTCCCGGCCCGGCTCCGAGCGCCCGCCCTCAGTTCTCGCCGCTGCGCGCCCAGCCCTAGCCCGGCGCAGCGGGGAGGGGACACCCCGGAGGCCAGAGCCAAGCCCGGGGGGCCCGCGCTAGGGGGGGGCCAGCCCCGCGCTTTGAGCCCTCGGCCGAGACAGCGCTGGGGGAGGGCTGCCTCGGCGACTTCTCAGCCCCTCCGGGAAGGTCACGCGTCACTACCGGGTCAAAGGGCAGCCGGAAGTCACGGCGCGTGGGCTGGGGGAACGCGTGCATCCCCCACCGTGGCTTCCGCTCGCCCAGCGACCCGGCGGGGTGTCGGAGAAGGCGGCGGCCATGCAGGTCTCCAGCCTCAACGAGGTGAAGATCTACAGCCTGAGCGCCGGCCGGAGCCTCCCCGAGGTGAGAGAGGGCAGAGCCCCGGCCCCGCTGTGCCCCATGCGGGGCCCGCAACGGCCTCTCCCCAGCGGGAGAGCCCTGCCTGCGCGCCCTGCCGCCTCGCCCCTCAGCCGCCGGGCCCCGCCCCTCCCGCCAGGCGCGGCTTGGCCCCCTCCACGCGGTCGGCGCCCAGGCGACCGAGGAGCGCTGCGGCCGCTGCCAGCTGGGGGGGGCGCGGCGCGGGGCGCGGCCCGCTGGAAGAGCTGCTTGAATAACAGGCGCAACTGCAACTTTCTGGGCAAACCCGGCTGCCGAATGCACAAGCCGGGGGCTGACTCCGGTGCCAGTGGTTTTCCAGCCTTCCTTAGCGGACCTCAACACCTCCGCGTGGCGGGGTGGAGTGAGGCTGTGTACACGCTACAGTTGTAGACCGTGTAAGTTTTGTGGCTCGGGTGTGAATGGGAGACTCCCTTGAGCGAAGTAAATTACGCCAACCGAAGTGTCAGTGTGGATAGATCCATGACCTGCTGCATAGATATTACCGCTTGCAGGGGCTTGAGATATTAAATTAATGGAAGAGCTCCTTCTAATCCACTTAGAGCAGGGGTCTTCAGCCGTTTTAAACACAAGATCACTTTTTAAATTTAACTGCAATCCAAGATCGACCTCAAACACAAATACCCTAGTCCTGCCTCCTTTGAACCCCTTCTCTCAGGTCCCACCTGTGCTCACTATGTCATCCCTCCTGCCTCCATCATAGAGCTGGAAGAGACCTCAGGAGGTCATCAGGTCCAGTCTCCTGCCCAAGGCAGGACCCATGCTAACTAAATCAACCCAGCCACTGTTTTGTCAAGCTGAGACTTAAAAACCACCATCTCCCTAGGTAACCCATTCCAGTACTTTACTATCCTAGTGAAATAGTTTTTCCTAATATCCAACCTAGACCTCACCCACTGTAACTTGAAACCATTGCTCCTTGTTCTGCTATTGGTCACTACTGTGGGCAGCCTTTCTCCATCCTCTTTGGAACCTCTCTTCAGGAAGTTGAAGGCTGCTATCAAACCCCCCTCACTCTTCTCTTCTGTAGACTACACAAATCCAAATCCCTCAGTCTCTCCTCATAGGTAATGTGCTCCAGCCCCTAATCATTTTGGTTGTCCTTTGCTGGACCCTCTCCAATGCATCCACATCCTTTCTATAGTGGGGGGCCCAGAATTGGACACAATATTCCAGTTGTGGCCTCACCAGAGTCAAATAAAGGGGAATAATCACTTCTCCAGATCTGCTGGCAATGCTCCTCCTCATGCAACCTAATATGCCATTAGCCTTCTTGCCTACAAGGACACACTGTTGACTCATATCCAGCTTCTCATCCACTGTAATCCCCAGGTCCTTTTCTGCTGAACTGCTACTTAGCCAGTCAGTCCCCAGCCTGTAACAATGCTTGGGATTCTTCTGTCCCAAGTGCAGGATTCTACACTTGTCCTTGTTGAACCTCATCAGATTTCTTTTGGCCCAATCCTCTAATCTGTCTAGGTCACTCTGGACCCTATCGCTGCCCTCCAGCGTATCTATCTCTCCCTCTAGCTTAGTGTCATCTGCAAACTTGCTGAGGGTGCAATCCATCCCCTCATCCAGGTCATTAATAAAGATGTTGAACAAAACCGGTCCTAGAACCGATCCTTGGGGCACTCCACTAGAAACCGAGCGCCATCCTGATGTTGATCACTACTCATTGGGCCCGACAATTTGGCCAGCTTTCTATCCATCTTACAGTCCGTTTATCCAATCCATACCCCCTTAACTTGCTGGCAAGAATATTGTGGGAGACCATATCAAAAGCTTTGCTAAAGTCAAGGTACATCACATCCACTGACTTTCCCATATCCACAGAGCCAGTTACCTCATCATAGAAGCTAATCAGATTGGTCAGGCATGACTTGTCCTTTGTGAATCCATGTTGACTATTCCTGATCACTTTCCCCTCTTCCAAATGCTTCAAAATTGAGGATCCCCTCCTTGAGGATCCCCTCCATGATTTTTCCAGGGACTGAGGTAAGGCTGACTGGTCTGTAGTTCCCTGGATTGTCCTTCTTCCCTTCTTTAAAGATTGGCAATACATTTGCCTTTTTCCAGTCATCGAGGATCTCTCCCTATCTCCACGAGTTTTCAAAGATAATGGCCAAAGACTCTGCAATGACATTTGCCAACTCCCTCAGTACCCTCGGATGCATTAAATCTGGACCCATGGATTTGTGTATGTTTAGCTTTTGTAAATAGTTCATAACCTGTTCTTTCCCCACCAAAGGCTGTCCACCTCCTTCCCATACTGCGTTGCCTAGTGCATTAGTCTGGGAGCTGACCTTGTCTGTGAAGACAGAGGCAAAGAAAGCATTGAGTACTTCAGCTTTTCCAACATCATCTGTCACTAGGTTACCTTCCTCATCCAGTAAGGGCCCCATACCCTCTCTGATCACCCTCTTATTGCTAACATGCATGTAGAAACCTTTCTTGTTACCCTTCACATCCCTTGCTAGCTGCAATTCCAATTGCACTTTTGCCTTCCTGGTTACTCCCCTGCATTCTCGAGCAATATATTTATACTCCTCCCTAATCATCTGTCCAAGTTTCCACTTCTTGTAAGCTCCCTTTTTGTGTTTAAGCTTACCAAGGATTTCCCTGGTAAGCCAATCTGGTTGCCTACCATATTTGCTTTTCTTACTACGCTTTGGGATGGTTTGTTCCTGTGCCTTCAATAAGGCTTCTTTAAAATACTGCCAGCTCTCCTGGAGTCCTTTCCCCTTCTTGTTAGCATCCCAGGGAATCCTGCCCATCAGTTCTCTGAGGGAGTCAAAGTCTGCTTTTCTGAAGTCCAGGGTATGTATTTTGCTGCTCTCCTTTCTTCCTTTGGTCAGGATCCTGAAATCTACCATTTCATGATCACTGCTTCCCAGTTTGTCACCCACCTCTACTTCCCCTACTAGTTCCTCCCTGTTTGTGAGCAACAGGTCAAGCTGCGCATGGCCCCTGGTTGGTTCCTTAAGCACTTGTACCAAGAAGTTATCCCCAACATTCTCCAAAAACTTCCTGGATTGTCTGTGTATGGCTGTATTTGTCTCCCAACAGATGTCAAGGTAATTAAAGTCCCCTGTGAGAACCAGGGCCTGTGATCTGGAAACTTCTCTCAGTTGTCTGAAGAAAGCCTCGTCTATCTCATCCACCTGATCCGGTGGTCTATAGCAGACACCAACTACAACATCACCCCTGTTGCTTCCACCTCTAAACTTAACCCATAGACTCTCAACAGGCTTTTCTCCCTCTATATACTGGAGCTCTGAGCAGTCATACTGCTCTCTTACATACAATGCAACTCCTCCTTTTCTCCCCCACCCTGTTCTTCCTGAACAGTTTATACCCTTCCATGACAGTGCTCCAGTCATGTGAGTTGTGCCACCAAGTCTCCGTTATTCCAGTTTGGGATGTGGGCTCCAGCTGGACACTGCTTACCTCAGGCGTCTCCTGGGTGTAGTGCAGAGGGGCTAAGGCAGCTCACCCCTGCCCTGGCCCTGCACCACCCCCAGAAGCAGCCAGCAAACTCCATCCCAAGTACTGTTGTGCCCCCTTTCTGGTCTGTGGAGATAGGATACAGAGTGGGAGAGGGGGCATCTTGACATGAGCACTCTTCCTCACCCTTCCCTACCTCACAAAAAGCAGCAGGCTCCTTGAGGGGACAACTCCAAGGCAAAGGGCAAGAGATGTACAGCAGTAGGGGGAGGAGCAGGTAAAGTGCCAGTCCTTGACAGCTTCTTCACCAGATCATTCAGGATCACCTTTCGGAGGCTCAAAGATCAACTAGTAGATCTCTATCTACTGGTTGGTGACCACTGACTTAAAGTGTCTGCACTAGCAGCTCTTGTGGTAGGAGGAAAAAGTAAATAGCACTTCCTCATCTAATTTTTCCACATCATGACTTTGCAGTAGATTTTATATCACGATTTTATTGATCTCTGTTGTATACCTCTTTAGGGATTTCCAAATTGAAAAATCCCAGTTTTATTAATCTCTCCTCATATGGCAGTTCCATACCCATAATCATTTTTCTTGCCCTTTTCTGAACCTTTTCCAATTCTGATATATCTTTTTGAGATGGGGGCAGCCACATCTCCATGCACTATTCAAGATGTGGACATACCATGGATTTATATAGAGGCAATATGATATTTTTGTTCTCCTTATGTATCTCTTTCTTAATGAGTCCCAACATGGTTTACTTTTTAGACTGAAAAAATCAGGTTTTACATTGATAGTGTCCCCTTCATATATGTGTCTGTGTCACACTGATATCATCTGGAATAGGGATGTTAGTGAGTAGTTGACTAGTCGACTACCCAACAATAAGCATAAGCTCCTCTCTTCCCCCTCTCCCCCCTCCCCACACCCTTGCTGCCTCTGAGAAGCAGCAAGCAAGGGGGTCGGGGCAGGAGCCAGTGTTGGGGGAAGGAAGCTTAAAAGCTGGTTCCCCCCAGCACTTTCTGTGTTGCTGCCTGCTTCCCCCCACCGCTGCCTGTAGCAGTGGCAGCAGGCAGGGGATAGGGGAGGCTGCTGTGAAGCAGCCTCTGCCTACAGCAGGCCGAGGCTTGCCATGGGCAAAGGCTGCTCCGGCAGTAGCCCCTGTTCATGGCAGCCCAGGATGGTCGCACGCAGAGCAGCCCCTAGCCACAGCCAGCCCTGGCCACTGTGAATACGGGCTGGTGCTGGAGCAGCCTCTGTTCGCAGCCTCTGTTTGCAGCAGACAGGGCTGGCCTCAGCCAGCGGCTGCTGCCGGAGCAGTCCCTGCCCATAGCCAACCCTGGGAGCAGTCCCTGTTCGTGGTGGACAAGGCTGGCCCAGCTCACTCTGGTCTGGGATCCTGCGCCTCTGCATTTTAAATGTAGTAAGAGCCCAGCCTGGAAGCTCTTGCTACATTTAAAATGCAGACTTGCAGTGTGGGTGGCTCCCTGAGCCGGCATGAGCCAGCTCCTATAGCTACTCCTTCTGCAGCTCTGCTGAGAGGGCGTTATCAACTAATCGTATCGTCGATACAAATTGTATCAGCTACCCAATTAGCCAGGTAACCTCAATTTTAAATCCTTAATCTGGGAAACATAGGAATAGGACAAAGTGAAGAATACTGGAGACAAAATATTTGTCTAATGACAAAATTTCAGTAATTTTGAGTGAAGTCTCTGTTTACTGTCACTGCCCCAATAATGACCTTTTACATATTTGTGGAGTGTAATCATTCTACATTCTGTCTCTAATTTTTTTCTAGACTGCTGTTCTAAACTTTGGTATTGTAACATGTAGTTTGACAAAAGTTGTGTTGCCAGCATGTTAGCTAGCACATGCTAACTGATACATTCCAAAAGTTTAGCATAAGCTCTGAAGTTTATATACTTTTACACATGCTAAACAGTTTGAGTTACAGGTAGGTGCAGTGGGCTGTTAAAATGTGTGTATTATGTGTTAACAGCACTTCTTCAAGTGTCATCTAGACAAGGCTAGAGTTGATGGCAAAGCTATTTTGGGGTGGCTATGGATCTTGAGATTTTATTTGGAAAAAAATGTGTAACTGACTACTCTGATTGCAAAAGATAAACATTCTGAATGTAAGTAGCTATAATAATCAGGTGAATATTGAGAGATTAACAGTATACTCAGCTTTTCAATTACTTATTGAAAAGTTTGAAATTCAGTATATTCATGGAAATGCTTGCTTTGCTCTATATAGCACAATGAACAGAAAAAGAATTCATTTGCCTATTGCATCCTAAGATTGTTTCACTGGCAAAAATGGCTTTCTTTTCTCCTAGCACTTTAAATTAATATTGACAGTAATTGTTTTTCTTTTCTTACAGTGGCTTTCTGATAGAAAGAAGAGAGCACTGCAAAAGAAAAATGTGGGTAGGTTGTCTTTAACATATACTGTTAATGGGTTGCATTTTATAAAGTGATTTAAGAACTATAATTATATCTTGAATATGTAGATAGCTGGCAGCCATCTCTATACAGAAGAGTTACAGTTGTAAATATAATTTAGGTTGGGAGAGGATCAAGAAGTAAATTTCTTCATAAGCAATCTTGACTGGAGGAATTATTCAGTGTTCTTGATGGATCACTTTTACATATTCATTACAATCAGATTGTATCTGAATCGGAAATGTGACAACTGTGATTCTGAAGGACAATGTAGCTGTTTATACCCACAGTTCTCAGTGTCAAGTGCAGATAACAGAACATTCTTTTCTGGCAAGAAGTCCTGCCATCAAGTTCTGTTGTTCAACTCAAAGTGAAAATCCACGTTTTAATTAAAGCCTCCTCTTCTTGTCCCAAACAAACAAAAACACCCACCAACAAAAATGTCTAGCTATACGCAGTCATGCTCCTTTGCCTAGAGCAAGGGAGACTAACAAAACACCTCTTTACTCGGAATTTTTATGCTCTCTTCTTTTTGGCATAAATACCATAGTAGTAACTACCACATGGAAATCTAAAATAGGAATATTTTGGAGTTTTATTGCTTGAGTCCGTAATGGAGGGTGATGTGATACACTATACAGGTTGGAGGGCCCTGGTCCGGCACCTGACTGGAATCAGATGAGGAGTTTCGCTGGACTGGGGGAGGTTATTTCTGGACTCCTGTCACTGGCCCCTCTGGCCCGGCTGCTGGCCTCCTGGTCAGCTCCCCACCTTCTACTGGCCCCGCTGCCCTGCTGCCCTCGCTGAGCAGCCCCACGTGCCAGGGCTCCAGGACCCTGCTGAGCTACCATGGCTCCTAACTCCACTGCCTGCTGCCATGCGTTGTGTGGCCTCACCATCAGCTCGTTGTGGGCAGCCCAATGCCCTGCTGGCTCTGCAGGGATCCTTGCCGCTGACCCTTCACCGGGACTCTGGTCCTGCAACATCTGTGCTGGACCATGGATGTTGCTGGATCAAAGAATACCGGTAAAGAGTCTTGATCTGCATCAGGATTTCTCAGCCTGTGGCTCAGGATCCAAAATCAGGTTGCCAGAATGTCTCAGAGGGTTGCATGGCAACTCCTGTGGCTCCTGTACTTTGGATCTGGCTGGGCTCATCTTCCTGTTCCAGGAAACCTTTGGAGTCCTGGCCCCACTCAGGTTAAGCCTAGCTGTCATGATGACAGGCATTGGGGTAGGCCAAATTTGAGTGAGTGGCACAGCCACCCAAGAAGGTAGATTATAATCCACAAGCACAGACTTGGTCCTGTCCAAGTGGTGGGGCCAAACCTTAGCAGCACTTCAGAGCCTGGAATGGAGAGCCAAGCCCAGACAGGCCCACAGCACAGCAGCTGAAGGAGCTGCCACTGTGGAGTGAGTGCCAGGCAGAATCCAACTGAAAATACCCCAAGGTCTTCATCCCCAGTTTATTTACTGTGTCATGAAAAGCTACTGGTTGAACCTCTCTGGCTCAGGCATTACGGATGTTGCCAGACCAGAGAGCCCTGGCAAGGAGCAGCTACCCATGGACCCCCAGTGATCCCAGGATGGAGCCTATGGCCCGAGGGGCCAACCTCCTCCTTTGAGACTAGACAGGTTCCAAGGGAGCCAGATCAGGGAGGTCCAAACTATAAACATTTACAACTGGATCCTGAGCCCCAAAAGACTGGGAAACACTGCAGTATATGATGTCTCAGTTTTGTAAGTTAAAAAGCTATTTAACACACTTGTCTGTACTATAATTGTGTTAAAGTACTGGAACTGAAGAGACATGATTTACTGATTTGTAAATTTATCATTCAGTGTATTTTTGGAAGCAGTATTGCTTATATTAAATATTAACTTATATTAAATATTCAGTATGCTTAAAATGAGCATTTTTGTTCGTTTTTTTTTTTTTTTTTATTGCCTTATGCAAAGTTTTCTGTCAGACAAAAGATGTTACCAGTTTTCTTTAATAGGAATGTTTTCTCTTTAGATGTTCGCAGAAGAATTGAACTTATTCAAGATTTTGACATGCCCACAGTTAGCACAAAGATTAAGGTATCAAAGGATGGACAATATATTATGGCAGCTGGTAAGTTGAATAAATGTGTATGCTAAAACTATTAGAAAACCTGGACCTGGGGGTACCTTACTGGAGAGAAGTCTTTCTAGATCATTTTTAAGTGTCAGTGTTTAGGTGCGTTTTTAGTTTGCTTACATCATGCTACTCTGTGAAACACTACTTTGTAGCACATGAGTATTCATAGAGTTTAATTAAGGGATATTTTGCAGATGGAATCTGCCTTTTACACTTCCATTTAGGAATGTAAGCGAGTAGTCTGAGGCAGCAAGTGTGGGTAGGGCGTAGGAGCTGGTGAGAACTAACTCCTCTGTGGCTATGCATGTTAAATGTTTTAAGAGCCCAGTGGCTCTTACCACATTTTAAATGCAGAGTAGTAGTGACGGTAGTGAGCACCCCCCTTTATGGACTAATTGAGTAGTCAATGGAAATTCCATTGACTACTCTATTAGCTAATTAACCGTTACTTAACGTCCCTATATCCATTATGTTCATATGAGTCTGGTTTTCAAAATGCATTTTTAAGGTTATTTGACCAAAAATCTTAGAGAACACCAAACTATTGAATGATTCAAATTTGGATAAATAATTAAACCTGATTTTGAATTTTTGATTTGAAAAAAAATTAAAAGTAAAAATTAATGAAACTCTGTACAGTTTCACGGATTTGCCCAGGTTGATGTAATCATATATTATTTGTGATGGAAATATACTATTTCAAGGCATGATAGCTGCATATTTCACTTGATTAATCTCACATTAATGATAAAGAAAATCTAAGTACTTCAGTCAGTTTGGTTAAAATGTTCCTGTTTGTTGTTGTACAATACTCATATCTTATTTTAAATAAATCTAGTATTCTTTGAAAAGATGGAGGCATAGTACTACAACTAAACTTCACAGAGATAACAAATGCGAATTTGGATTAAGCAGGCCTGAGTAACCTAATGCAGTGGAGAGACTTAGCCTTTCAGGCTAATTGGAAGGATATAGTGTTATAATTAGTGTTCTATTCAGTTAAATAGACAGTTGTCTTGGGCTTATATACATGTGGGTGGTTTTCAGATTAAATCTCTAGCATCAAGGTCAAGGTTTTCAAAAACAGGTCCTTAAAATTATGTCCCTTTCCTGGCTTGACTGTTAAAAATTGCAAACACTTAGCAGCAGCTACCATTGTTTTCTAGGGCTGAAGGTTCCAAAAATTAAAATAACAGCAAAAGTAAACACAGTGCATACTTAAGACCTGACTATTTAGCTAATTGTTTTGAAAACATATTCTTTGATTTGCTTATGTCAAGGATAAAACTGTTTTGCAGGAACATATAAGCCAAGGATCCGGTGTTTTGATACCTATCAATTATCCTTGAAATTTGAAAGATGCTTAGATTCTGAAGGTCAGTAAATTATGTAACTTTAAACTGTATATGGGAGGCATTGTGGACATGTGAGTAGGGAGCTGAAATAGGAGTACAGAGATCTGTGTTCTGTCATTGATTTGCTGTGATTTTATGCAAGTCACTTTTTTTGTACGTCTATTTTCCCATCTGTAAAAAAGGGGTCTATATATGTAAAAAAAACTTTTCCTGAAGGACGACAGAGTGATGTTATCACATCGCTCTGCATCCTGCCTGCCTCTTCTCTCCCTCCCTCCCGCCATCCACCCTCCCTGCGGTGCTCGGGGGGGTGGGTGCTACGCGGCCTCCTTCCTCTCCCCCCCGGTGCTCCTGGGGGGAGCTGGGCCTGCCTCGGCCTCGCCCAACCCCCTTGTGGCCAGGGGGAGAGAGCCAGACCTGACGAGGCAGGAGGGTGAGGAATGGGAGAGAGAAATGGGGGGTTGTGGAGGAGAGCTGGGGCTGGTGTGGCTTCTGTCCTGCCTGGTGATGGGGGTGGGTAGAGAGAGCTGGGGCTGCCAGGTGGGAGAGAGCTGGGGCTAGCATGGCCCCTACCCCCCTGGCTGGGCAAGGGGTAGGCGGGTTGAGGGCAGGCCACGACTGCCAAGCCTTGGCTTGGCCCTGCATAGCTGGGCCTGCCTCACCCCGGGGGAGAGGGGGGTTGGTGAGGATAGTGAGCAGGGGGCTCAGCCCCCTAATTCAGAGGTGGCCAGCCTGAGCCTGAGAAGGAGCCAGAATTTACCAATACCAGCAGGATAGCTGTGTTAGTCTGAATCTGCATGAATAACGAGAAGTCCCGTTGCACCTTATAGACTAGCAGATTTATTGGAGCATAAGCTTTCGTGGGCAAAGACCCTCTTTGTCAGATGCATGTAGTGGAAATTCTAGAGGCAGGCATAAATATACAGGCATATGAAAAGAGTACCAATCAAAAGTAAGGCTAGAGATAATGAGGTCAATTCAGTCAGGGAGGATGAGGCCCACTTCTAACAGCTGATGTGGAGGTGTGAACACCGAGAGGAGAAAGTACTTTTGTAGTTGGCTAGCCATTCACAGTCTTTGTTTAATCCTAAACTGATAGTGTCACATTTGCAAATGAATTGTAGCTCTACAGTTTCTCTTTGAAGTCTGTTTTTGAAGGTTTTTTTGTTGCAGGATGGCTACTTTTAAATCTGCTACTGTGTATCCAGGGAGATTGAAATGTTCTCCTACAGGTTTTCGTATGTTACCATTCCTGATATCTGATTTGTGTCCGTTTATTCTTTTATGTAGGGACTGTCCAGTGTGGCTGATGTATATGGCAGAGGGGCATTGCTGGCACATGGCATATATTACATTGGTAGATGTGCAGGTGAATGAGGTGGCTGATGTGGTTAGGTCCTGTGATGGTGTTGCTGGTGTAGATATGTAGGCAGAGTTGGCACCGAGGTTTGTTGCAGGGATTGGTTCCTGAGTTAGTTACTGTGGTGTGGTGGATGGTTGCTGGTGAGAATCTGCTTCAGGTTGGCGGGCTGTCTGTGGGCAAGGACTGGCCTATCTCCCAAGGTCTGCAAGAGTGAGGGATCATTGTCCAAGATGGGTTGTAGATCACTGATAATGCATTGGAGAGGTTTTAGCTGAGGACTGTAGGTGATGGCCAGTGGTGTTCTGTTATTTTCTTTGTTTGTCCTGTCTTGTAGCAGGAGGCTTCTGGGTACACGTCTGGCTTTGTCAATCTGTTTTCTAACTTCCTCGGGTGGGTATTGTAGTTTTAAGAATGCTTGGTGAAGATCTTGTAGGTGTTTGCCCCAACCTCTCCAACCCCTCATACAGAGACAAATGCGGTTGTACCTTAGTGCTTGGCTGTAGACAATGGATCGTGTGGAGTGTCCGGGATGGAAGCTGGAGGCATGTAGGCACTTCTCGTTGTTTATGCAGAATTTACCAATGTGCGTTGCCAAAAGAGCCACAATAATATGTCAGCAGACCTCATTCAGTTCCCCCTTTCCCCCCACACCTTCCACCCACCATCGCAGTCAGCTGCTTTGCACCATGCAAGAACCGGAGGGGGAGTAGGCAAAAATGGGTTGGGGCTTCAGGGGAAGAGGGGAGAGTGGGGGCAATGCCTGGGGCAGAGCTCTCCTGCCCCCTGCACATTGAGAAATTGGCCACTGTAGCTCTAACCTTAGAGTCGTCACCTATGCAAGGAGCCTCATGTTAACTTCTGAAGAGCCACCGGTTGGCCACCTCAGCCCTAGTTATTTAAATAACTTTGTAACGGATTTTAAAATGTGTGGGAACTTTAATAACAAATCTAAAGCAAAATACAAGCTATTTGGTTTATGTTGTAACTTAAGTTTGTAAAATGCTTAAGTTTTACATTACAATTTTCTTAGTAAATGTTAGATCCAAATGTCCATGTGTATTTCTGGTCAACCTAAATGTCATTTCTGTAAATCAGTTTCTAGGACTACTAGAAACTGAGCCACAAATCCTAGATGAATTTGCTTTTATGGTTGGCTAGCCTTTTAAAAATTGGTTTTAAGAATTATCAAAATATCTAATTAAATAACCTTTAGCTAAACACTTGGAAAGAAAAAAGTGAAATAATCTAGTGTTCTTGAAAACTGTAAAAAGCTTTAATTTTTTCATTTGGCATCAAATTTAAATCTGTGAACTAGCTAAGGTTATTTCTGTGTTAATTGCTCGCATTCTGCTGGAATTTGAGCTTATTTGCTTT
This sequence comes from Rafetus swinhoei, assembly GCA_019425775.1. NCBI lineage: Eukaryota > Metazoa > Chordata > Testudines > Trionychidae > Rafetus > Rafetus swinhoei. The sequence continues at coordinate 28,363,331 of CM033440.1, forward strand.
CTTTCCTGTCTGAAAAGCACTTAATAGATTGTGAGTGCTACTAGCAGTGGATAAATAATTTCATGCAAAAAACTTGCATAGTTAAGTGTTTGAGGTATGGTAAAGGCAAGGTTTATTTGCAACTTTATGCATGTTCTTTATATGATCTTTAATTACATGATTACATGTCCATTTGTTTTAAATTTTAAATACAGTACAAGTGTGTATTCTTCTTGTATGCCAGAAAAACAGAATCTGAGAGAATTATTAATTTACAAAAAACACATTAAACATTCTCCACAATTTACTTCAGATTAAGTACAACAGTTTAATGGTGAACGTTTGCTGACATATACAAGCTGCCTAAATTCACCAAAAATTGCCTTCCTCTGTCTGACTTTATTGGCATCTAATTAGATTGAGTCAGAAGAGATGTACATAAGAATTATTTTAAGGAAAATACATTGTTTACAAGAATGATAAAACTTTACAAAATGTTACATGTGTATCTCTGCAGCAGTGTTTCCCAATTTTATTTGGCCATGGAACCCTTTTCAGAATTTCAAGGAACCCCTAGGTTTGTCAAGCAAAAAAAGAAAAAAAGAGAACCCACCAATGCATGAAAATCACATTCATTCCCCAAGACCCCACCTGAGGCCCCATCCTCTCTGTTCCCCTCCTCCCCATCACTTGCTATCCCCAGCCCTTATACACTCTCACTGGGTTGAGACAGAAGGTGCGGGCTCTGGGGTGAGAATGAGGGATTTGGGTATGGGAAGGGGTGATAAGTGCAAGCTCTGGGAGGGAATTTGCATGCAGGGGAAAGGGATGCTGGCTCGGGGAGTGGGCTCCAGGCTGGGGAGTGTTGGGCTCAGGTGGAAGGTTGGGGTGCTGAGCAAGTCACAGGCTTGTGGATGTGAGGGTGCAAGAGTTTGGGTTGGATATGTAAGGGGCTCAGGGCAAGGAGGCAGTGAGTATGATGGGCTCAGGACACAGATTTGCCAGGTGTGGATGGTGCAGGAGTGTTGTGGCAGAAGACTGAGGATGTGGGGATGCAGGAGTTTGGGGATGTAAGAGGCTCAGGACAGGGGGTTCCAGTGTATGATAGGCTCAGATTTGGGGTCAGGTGGTGCAGGAGTGTTATGATGCTGCAGTGAGATGGGGATTTGGCCCCAAGTGGGGGCATGTTGGCCAGGCTTCATTTTAAAATAAAATATTATGTCAAACTTAAAAGGTTTTAGCATTGTTTTTATTTATGAGAGGGGCTAGGAACCTGTTTTGAGTCAAGGGTCGCTGACCCACAGAAAAGTCAGTTGGGGCCACACAAGTGAGATGCAAAAAAAACCCCCAAGCCTCACTAATGTGGTCCCAACTGTGCTGGTGGGGGCAGGGGACAGGGTGCTAGTGGGTGCTGGGGCCGGGGAGAGGGTGCTGCTGGGTGGCAGGATGCTGGCACAGGTGGTGGGATGCTGGGGCAGGATGCTGGGGTCAGGGACATGGTCCTGCTGGGCACTGAGGTGGGTGGCAGGGTGCTGGGGCCAGGGACAGGGTGCTGCTGGGTGCTAGGGTGGATGGCAGGGTGCTAGGGCCAGGGTTGTGCTGGGTGCTGTGCTGGGTGGCAAAGTGCTGGGGCCAGAGACAGGGTGGTGCTGCGGTGGGTGGCAGGGTGCTGGGACAAGGAACAGGGTGGTGCTGGGTGCCAGGATGGGTGGCAGGGTGCTGGGGCCAGGGACAGGGTGGTGCTGGGTGCTGCGGTGGGTGGCAGGGTGCTAGGGCCAGGGTTGTGCTGGGTGCTGTGCTGGGTGGCAAAGTGCTGGGGCCAGAGACAGGGTGGTGCTGCGGTGGGTGGCAGGGTGCTGGGACAAGGAACAGGGTGGTGCTGGGTGCCAGGATGGGTGGCAGGGTGCTGGGGCAAGCAACAGGGTGGTGCTGGGTGCTAGGGTGGATGGCACGGTGCTGGGGCCAGGGCCAGGGGGGTGCTGGGGTGAGTGGGAGGGTGCTGGGGTCAGGGACAGGGTCCTGGGGTGGGCGGCAGGGTGCTGGGTCTGGGAACAGGGTGCTGCTGGGTGCTGGGGACAGTGCTGGTGGGGTCAGGGGACAGGGTACTCGTGGGGGGTCTGGGCAGGGGACAGGGAAAGCTGGGACCAGTACCTGGCAATCCTGCAGCACCTCTGGGTTCCGGGAAGTGTGCGACTGCACTTTCCCTCCCCAAACAGCTGGCGCGCGTGCTGCCTGAACAGCAGGGGCTCTTGCACTCCAGCAACTTACGTCCGCGATGCCGTCCTGCGGGGCGGGCGGGGTGGTGAGTCCCAGGGCAGAGCTGCGCAGACCCGGGTCTCCTGACACCTCTCCCCCCCCGCACTGCGCAGAAAGGCGGCAGAACTAAGTTGCCGGGTACCACAGCCCCAGCTCTTCAGGCAGTGCACACCGGCTCCTTTGGGGAGGGGAAGTGCTTCCCTCCCCGCTGTGGGTCACATGGAGTCACCCCTGTCCGGCACCCTTCTAGTGTGCCGGCCGGGAGTAACTGTTCCCTCTGCCCCTGCCTCCCTATGCCTCTGCGTCGCCAGGGAGGAACTGGAAACAAGCCATTTCTCTCTCTTTCAGAGAGGGTGGGGGAGTGCCGGCTCTTCGTGGAACCCCTACTTTCGCTTCACGGAACCCCAGGGTTCTGCGGAGCACCAATTTGGAAACACTGCTCTAAGGCTTTAGAAAAGTATACGAAGATTGTATTTGATCATTTAATTAAAGATTCCATACACAATCTAAGTATTATTCCACATTGACTTCAATGCAAAGTTTAAGTTAAGCATTCAAAATCTAAGTTGTTTTTTTGTAAATCATGCTTACATGATTGATTCTAAATTTTTTTTTTTATTCCTCTTCCCTAGTGGTTACATTTGATATTTTATCAGATGATTACTCAAAGGTATGTTTAATATTTTTATTTCTTAATGTCCATTAAGAAAAAGGTGAATTATTTTAGACTTCTGTGAATTGAAGGGATACTTCCAGTACAAACTTTTGAAGTTGATGAGCTAAAAAAAAATAAGGTCCAGTTTCTTTAAATAGCATGTCATGACTCTTTTAAAATAATCTTTAAAATATTTCCTTTTAATGATGCTTACCTGTATCCTTACTGGTTAACCAGCTCTTGCCAGTGAACTCTGGTGGCTGAGAGCTGCCCAGGGCTGGAGCACTCCCGGTTGTGAATGAGGCGATGGGACCTCGTGTCAGCAGAGGGGCTGGGTGGTGGTCTTAAACCTAAGTTAAAATGGTTAACTGATTAAGCGCTAGTGTTTAACCAGTTATCAGAAGGGATGTTAAAATGGCTATGACAATCTTTAGGGGTTTGAGAGCTGGGACCTGCTGAGGCACTAGACCACTGGAGGCACCTGATGAGGCTTGGGACTTTAGACTGAAGCCTTAAGACGTGCCCTCCCTGCTAGGAACAAGCCGCTACCCCCATCCTGCCAAAAACAGAGGCTCCAAGCTTTCAACTCCTCCATTCTCCACGTCTGATAGGTGGAGACTGAGGGTGCCGGTCTGGGAGCTGCACTTTAACAGTAGAAGTGACTTGCGAGCCACAGTTTAGCCACCCCTGGTATATGCTCTAAGGCTCTATCTACACTTGCGCTACAAAACTTTTGTTGTTCCCAGGTGCTTAATATCTCCACCTATGAATGACAAGGTTTTGCTGTGGCAAGTGCACGTGAACGCTGTTGTGTCACCAGGAGTTCTCTTTTGCCAACAAAGTGAAACCTGCTCATTGGGGATGGAAGTACTTTGTCTGCAAAAGTGCCAACAAAAAGCATTCATGCATGCTGACTTATAGCGACAGGGCTGTATTAACAGAGCTCTGTTGCTAAAAGCTGCATAGTGTAGACATAACCTACGGTTCTGAAGCTTCAGGGGGTAGCCGAGTTAGTCTGTACAGGTAAACTGAAAAAACAACAAAAAGTCTGGTAGCACTTTATAGACTAACAAAACATGTAGATGGTACCATGAGCTTTTGTGGGCACAGTATGTCTTTCTGGTATGTCTTTACTCCTCTAAGAAGTTCACCAACTACAGAACTGTTTATACCAATACTAAGGGGCTGTTCTCTACATGCCATTGTAAGTATAGACATAGCCTTAGTCACAATCACTCATGGTGACGTAGTAGGTATACATTTTTCAGTCAGAAATGTGATTTTTTTTTTTTCAACTTGTAAAGGAACAGTCATGTGAATTTACTTAGGTGCTGATTGATCAAGTTATTAACATATGCCTGACGTTACGCATGTCAGTAATTTCATTAACTTCAAGATGACTACTCCAGTGTTTAAATTTAGACATATGCTTAAGTACCTTGCTGAATCAGGACCTCAGTTTCCCTGGACAGACATTGCCATTTCATTGGGTACATAATCTTGTTACTTTTCTATATACAGAATATCTAAAATTCTGCCACCTGCTAGAAAACTAAGAATAACTGTGTCTGCATTGAAGGGGAAAAGGAGGGAACTGATTCTATGAATTACAGCAATCTTCCACCTGCTTTTCTCTAAAGGTACGTCTACACTGTGGAGACTATACTGACATAGCCCGGTAGTGTAGACATAGCCTACCCTAACAGAAAGGGTTTTTTTGTTCATGTCGGAACACTGTCTCCTGAGCAGTGTTAGCTATGTTGATAGAAGCACTCTTTGATTGACCTAGTTGTGTCTACACTGGAATATATGTTGGCACAGTTATGTTGGTCAGAGTTATGATATTTTTTTCACATACCTGTGACCATTGTAGCTTTCTAGACAAAGCCTAAGAGAAAATGCTGGCCATCGTAAGGATTGGAAAAAGAATTTGTGAGGTTATCACAAGACATTTTGTTTATAAATCTGTTTCCTGTCTGGTTATTAAAAGTAGATCTGCTTTTCTGTATTTAGCTGAAATTGGCCATATAGTTAGATGTAGAAAAACTATCTAGAGATCTTATCTAATTCCATATTTTCCTTTTTGTATGTTTTTTTTAACTTCATTATCTAAACACATACTGTATTGACAGGGAGAAAAACTGAACAGACGAAATAATCTTATCTACTTCAAAATCAGTAATACAGTCATGATGTTTTTACTCTGAGGCATTGCTCCAGAAATATTTACTATTTGATGTTTGTATGATTCACTGTGTAAGTTTAGAAAGGAATGATATTTTGTTCCTGACCTTTTCAGAGAAGATTGTCTTTTCATTTGTCTCTTACCAGCATCAATTTTCAGATACATTAAAGAAGCTGCTTTTGTCATCAGTGGTTTTATTTTCTTGTACCGTGTTTCTCAAAGCGGTATGCAAAACCTGCTAACTGGCCACTCCGGTGTGTTTAGTTACCAGCTCTGCAGCCACGAAGCTTTGTGGTTCCCATTGGCTCCATTTCACCATTTGCAGCCAAGGGGAGCTGCAAGAAGCAGAGCCTGTGGGATCCCAGCCCCGGCTTAAATGATATAATTGTAATTGTTTAACCGGTTTTAATTGGTTAACTAGGCATTATGTGCATGCCTAGTTTGTGTTAGGAGATAAATAAGAAGATTCCTGATATAAAAATACAGGTTGAAACTCTCTTAACTGGGATTCCCTGGTCCGCTATGGATGTTGCAGGACCAGAGAGTCCCAGTGGCGGGCCAGAGTAAGGAACCCTGCGGAGCCAGCAGGGCAGTGGGCTGCCCTCAGGGAGCTGACGGCGGGGCCGCCCAGTGCACGGTGGCAGTACTGCCCAGCGAGGCTGGGAGTCTCAGCGCATGGTGTGCGAGTGGCTGCCTGGGGAGTCCTGGTGATGTGCAGGGCTGCCCAGGGAGCCCCGCTGCTCGTGGAGCCCCACTGCAGTGTGCATGGCTGCCCAGGGAACCCCGGCATGTGGTGTGCGCAGCTGCCTGGAACCCCATCGCCTGGCTGCTCAGCGGAGTCACAGCAGGGATGGCTGCCCCACGGGGGCAGCAAGAAATGGGAAGCCATCTGGGAGGCCAGCAGCTGGGCCTGGGGGGAGGCCAGTGGCAGGGGTCCAAAAATGACCTCCCCTGTCTGGCAAAATCCCTTATTCAGGACCAGTCATGTCCCACGGGTGCCAGACTAGGGAGGTCCAACCTGTATGAAATAATTAATAGTATTCAGGAGGTAGATCAGAAATTTTTGTCCTCCTAGTCTCATAACTTTAGGAAGATGTATGTAATAAAATTAAAAAGGAACACGTTCAATACTGATATAAGGAAGTAATTTTTCACACAATCTGTAATGATTTCTGGAACACATTGCTATTTGAAGTCGTTGAGGCTAAGAATTTAGTGAAATTCAAAATGGGATCAGACTTCTATGTAAATAACATGATCCAGAGTTGCTGTAATTAATGACAACAAATTGTGTTGGAATGGATATTCAACCTCCAACTTCAGGGTTTGTCAGTCTTTAATTCTTGGATCACAAGTTCTAAGGTATGGGGCAGATTATCCTTCATCTGCCTGTGGCAGGGTTCTTACACCTTCCTTTGAAGCATCTAATGCTGGCCAATCTCAGATACAACACTGGACTAGTATCAGAGGGGTAGCCGTGTTAGTCTGAATCTGCAAAAGCGGCGAGGAGTCCTGTGGCACCTTATAGACTAACCGAAGTGTTGGAGCATAAGCTTTCGTGGGCAAAGACCCACTTCGTCAGATGCATATAGTGGAAATTTCCAGAGGCAGGTATAAATATGCAGGCCAGAATCAGGCTGGAGATGACGAGGTGGATCCAATCAGGAGGATGAGGCCCACTTCTAGTAGCTGATCTGGAGGTGTGAATTCCAAGAGAGGAGAAGCTGCTTTTGTAGTTAGCTAGCCATTCACAGTCTTTGTTTAATCCTGAGTTGATTGTGTCAAACTTGAAGATGAACTGTAGCTCAGCAGTTTCTCTTTGAAGTCTGGTCTTGAAGATTTTTTTGCTGCAGGATGGCTACCTTTAGATCTGCAATTGTGTGTCCAGGGAGATTGAAGTGTTCCCCTACAGGTTTTTGTATGTTGCCATTCCTAATATCTGATTTGTGTCCATTGATTCTTTTACGTAGGGACTGTCCAGTTTGGCCGATGTATATAGCAGTGGGGCATTGTTGGCACATGATGGCGTATATTGCGTTAGTAGATGTGCAGGAGAATGAACCAGTGACAGTATGGCTGATCTGGTTAGGTCCTGTGATGGTGTTGCTGGTGTAGATATGTGGTCAGAGTTGGCACCGAGGTTTGTTGCATGGATTGGTTCCTGAGTTAGAGTTATTATGGTGCGGTGTGTAGTTGCTGGTGAGAATATGCTTCAGGTTGGTGGGTTGTCTGTAGGCGAGGACTGGCCTGCCTCCCAAGGCCTGTGAAAGCGAGGGATCGTTGTCCAGGATGGGTTGTAGATCACTAATGATGCGTTGGAGAGGTTTTAGCTGAGGACTGTAGGTGATGGCCAGTGGTGTTCTGTTGGTTTCTTTCTTGGGCTTGTCCCGTAGCAGGAGGCTTCTGGGTACACATCTGTCTCTGTCAATCTGTCTCCTCACTTCCTCGTGTGGGTATCATAGTTTACAGAATGCTTCCTGAAGATCTTGTAGGTGTAGGTCTCTGTCTGAGGGGTTGGAGCATATGCGGTTGTACCTCAGTGCTTGGCTGTAAACAATGGATCGTGTGGTGTGTCCGGGATGGAAGCTGGAGGAATGCAGGTAAGCATAGCGGTCGGTAGGCCGGACACACCACGCGATCCATTGTTTACAGCCAAGCACTGAGGTACAACCGCATATGCTCCAACCCCTCAGACAGAGACCTACACCTACAAGATTTTCAACAAGCATTCAGTAAACTACGATACCCACACGAGGAAGTGAGGAGACAGATTGACAGAGCCAGAGTTTTGAGTAATGAGGGTGGGAGAAATAATAACCAAATCCTTTCTGCTTTGTGTTTTCAGATTGTTTTCTTGCAGTGTGACAGATACGTTGAGTTTCATTCACAGCATGGCCGCTATTACAGGACAAGAATACCAAAGTTTGGTAGAGATTTCTCCTATCATTATCCATCATGTGACCTGTATTTTGTAGGAGCAAGGTATTGATCCAGATGAGATGGTCTCTGTTTTCATTTTTCTTAGGACTGTTTTTTTCCAACTATAAAATGAAGCTAAAATATACTGTAAAAGTTGATGATTCCTTCTAAATGCATAGTGGAAAATGCCGTTTTCTAATGAAGAGTAGAAAACATTGGTAATAGAAAATCTAAGTTGGTCCATTAAACAGACAGTACAAAATTAAATTAAAGGTAATTGCAAAGTATTTCACTCAGGAAAAATCACATCCACGGGTAACAAAACTGGGAATAACTGCTTAGGCAGTAATAATGCAGAAAAAGCTCTGGGAGGTGTATTGGATCATTAATTTGAATATGAGCAAACAATGCAATGCAGTTGCTAAAACAGCTGAAATTATTCTGGGATGTATTAAGAGGATTATCATATGTACTATAGGGAGGTAATAGGGAAGTAAGCGACAAGTTGACTACCCGGTAAGCCTAGTCACTATTCAACTAGTTGCTTACCCCCCCTTGCAGCCTCTGTATCAGAGGCACCAAATGGGATGAGCAGGAGCAGGAGCTGGTGCAGGGGGAAGCCGGCTTAAAAGCTGTCCTTCCCTTCCTTTTCCCCTCCCCCCCGCCCCAGCACCATCTCCATGGTGGGGCAGGAGAGACATAGGCGCAGTGGGGGAAACAGTGTGAGCAGAGACCGAAGCAGTCTTCACATGCATGGGTTCCCCGTTGTGCCTCTCCCTTTGAAATGTACAAGCGCCATGGGCAGCAGTTGGGACCCCGCATGAGTGGGGACTGTTGCAGTCCTCTCTCGCGCAGGTTCCCCGGTGCCCCTCTTCGTTTGAAGAGGCACAGGCAGCTCTTGTACATTTCAAAAGCAGAGGCACAGTGAAATAGAGTGTGCCCTCCTTATCGACTAATCGAGTAGTCAATGGAAATTCCATCGACTAGCTCAGTGGTTCTCAAACTTTTTGGGCTCCGGAGCTGTTTACATGTGTAAAAATTTATGCGGAGCCCCAGCGGTCCACTGATTGTATGTGTTGTACCTATCGATGTTGGCCGCATTAGACCTTGCGGAGCCCCTGAAGATGTCTCGCGGAGCCCCTAAGGCTCTGCGGAGCACAGTTTGAGAAACACTGGACTAGCTGATTAATCTAAATTTAACATCCCTAGAAGGTAATTGTGTCTCACTCTCCTTAGTACTGCTGAAACCTCAGTTGGAGTACATTGTGTCATTTTGGGCACCATAATTTTAAAAAACTTGAATAAAATAAGGATAGTCCAGAGGAGAACAACAAAAACAATAAAAGGTTTGGAAAACTTGGCCTATGAAAAGGTTTAAAAATCTGGACACATTTAGTCTTGAAAACAGAACAAGAAATAATGACCCTAATCTTCAAGCAAGGGAGATTTAGGGTAGATATTAGGAAACACTTTATTTCCTAATATTAAGTTCTGGAACAGGCTTCTAAGTGACATTGTGGAATTCCCATCACTGTTTTTTTAAGAACAGGTTGGACAAACACCCATCAGGGATGGTGGAAAAATATAGCACATTGGGCTGGAATAGATGACCCCTTAACGTCTTTTCTCACTCTGCATTTCTGTGATTCTTTAAATCCCTTCATTTTCTTATCTGTTACCATTGGATAGTTGTCTGCCCACTTATGTTCTTGAAAATAGCTGTCAATTACAGCACAACATAGTGTCACCTGTGGATTATATGATTTAAAAACTCAAAAGTCAATTTATATTTTTCATTGTTTGTCCTGGTTTTTTTTGTTTGTGGGTTTTTTAAAATTTAACTCAATTTAATAAAATGATGTAAAAGCCTGAATTATGGAGTCCCTAGGAAGATTGGGGAGTGAAAGCCACATGTAGACATTCAAAATTTCAAACTCTTAAGTGTTTTCTGTGGCTTGCATTATTTCCTTCCAAAAAAACAATCTTCCTAGGGAAGGAGAGTCTGACTTACCTGGAGAGTGAGGAGAGGGTTAAGCTACTCTGGAGATGCCCCTGAGGGAAGGGGCTTCGGGCATTCAGCCACTGAAATGCAGATAGGAATTTAAAACAGAGAGGGTTTTTTTTCCCCTCTCTTCCTTTGTTTTGAGATCAGAGCAGTTTTCCCCAGGTAGCAGGGGAGAGGGGTTCTCCCAGGAATGAACTCCTTGAAATGTGTAAGTATGGAAAAGTTTAGATAGTCCGTCAGGTTTTCTTGATTTCCAAACCCCCAAACAAGGAAAACATGTCTGACCTGGTTAATTGTTTTTTCTCTTTTGTAACTAAGGATTACAACCCAGGGATTTCCCCTAAATCTATTTCACTCCATGGCTTTTAACATCTAGTTATTTACTGTGTTTGCAACAGTAGTCTTGTTTTGATAATAAAAATGTTTTCCTGTTTGTTCTGATTAGCTGGTATTGATTGATTTTTGTGTCCTTCAACCAATGTGCCTAAAAAAACAACAAATGGTCTGGTAGCATTTTATAGACTAACAAAACATGTAGATGGTATCATGAGCTTTCGTGGGCACAGCCCAATTCTGAGCAGAGCTCCATTGTTCTCAGATTCCCTCTGTTTATTTTCCCAACTCCAAGAAAAATGGAGGTTGGGGCAGGAGGGAGAGCTTTGCCTCAGGGAGCGGATTCCCAGGTGATCTCTTCCTGGGAAAAGGGTTTATTTCATATTTTTTAAAATTATCCTTGGGTGGTGGCAGCAATTTTTTTTTCTTAGATCTCAGGGAAACTGAGACTGGACAAGTTTGTCTCTGGGAGTTACAGAGACAGGTTCTTACTGAGTTTATTCTGCTAGCCAGCTCCCATATCTACACTTGAAGTGCCAGGTTGGGGAATTGAGCTGTGACAGATAGGAAGGAAGATTTGCCAGAGCCTGCTGATTGCGTCAGGGACAAAAGGGGTAGCTGCCCCATGGCTCAGGGATTTAAAACGGGGTTGGGAACCTTTCTTGGGTCGGGGGCCACTGACTCACAGAAAAATCCGTCGGGGGCTGCACACAAGTGAGAAGCAAAAAAGCAAAACAAAAAAAGCAAACAAACCCTCACTTATGTGGCCTCTGACTGATTTTTCTGAGTGTCAATAAGCCACTCCCCGTATTCCCTTTGCAAACCAGAGCCTAGGGGGACCGAGGCTAGTAGATTTTGTATGCTCCAGACCCGCGGGGGGAATGGTGTAGAGTTTGGAGTGCCAACATGGGCTCCCCCATGTTGAGGGTGGGGAGCCACAAGCCTTGGGGACCGAATCCAGGCAAGCCAGGCGCTGCATCTGGCCCCCAGGTCTAAATTTCCCCATCCCTGATTTAAAAGCACCTGGGCTCCCGGCTTCATGCATTGTGGGTGGCATTGTAGGACTGGCGAGCCCCCACCCTGCCATTCCCAGGGCACAGAGCTGCCTCCTCATCTTGCCCAGGGGCCTGACAACTCTGTCAGCTGCCCTGATCAGAGGACAGGAGTTTTCCTGCTCTATTTAAATATAACTTTTCAGAGAATAATTTGCTATAAAAATATTTGAACAAAAATTGTCTTATGGTTTTCATTCATTTAAAATATTCAGCATTTAGACAGAAAATAATTATCTTTATTTTCGTTGTAGTTCTGAAGTATACAGATTAAATCTGGAGCAAGGACGGTACCTGAATTCTCTACAAACAGATGCTTCGTAAGTCTCTCAGTTTATCATTTTCATTTCAGTTTTTCCAGTAGGGGGAGCCAGATGTCTAGCATGTTCAGTAGCATATGGTATGCACAATCCAAATGCACCTTAATGTAAATTAAGGTAGAGTATGAAAGAAGTATTTTCAATTCTGAGCTTCCCAATTTAAAAAACTTCATTCTGACAGTTACACGCTCAACTTATTTCTGTGGATAAGAATGTTAAATTCCTAATCTGCTTTTCAAAGTAGATTTTATTAAACTTCCTTTTGATTAACGTGACTCCATTTAACCATCCCCAGTGTTGTTTGGTTTAGCTATCATATGTTAGCTGATTTCTGCAGTCTTAAGGCATAAATGGGTATTGAGAAGGGAGTTGGAGGAGGTGATAGACTTTTATATAATTTTGGAGAGGATTCCAAGTACATGAGGGGATGAAGAAGGAAACAATAAGATACTTATGGAAGGAATGGACAAATAGCTAGTAGAGGATGGGATTGTTGGCAGAATGGTGCTGATGGGACAAGCATGATGATTAACATTGTTTTAGCTATTCTTCTAAGTCGTTCTGTGGGTCATTAAACTTTGTCCCTCTTTCTGTTCTAGAGAGAATAATGTTTGTGACATAAATCCCATACATGGCTTATTTGCTACTGGTGCAGCTGAGGTAAATGTTTAAATTAACCTGTCTAAGAATTGGGGCAGTACTACTTATGTTTTTCTTTGTGATCATATGCAGATGACAGGAATAAATGACAATATACAGCTGAAGAATTAATTTCATGTAATTATTACATCAAATGTGAATTGATTAAGATGTTTGATAGCATGGGTCTGGAAATAGCTCTGTTTTCAGAGCACAATGCAAACAGAATTTATTTCCCTATATTGGGTATGGAGACACTTAAGATTCCACAAGTAAACAGAAAATAATCATCACATTTAATTTTAAAATATAGACCTGTGTATGACCTAAATAGACTGCACACATTCTGTTACTATTTTAGGATTTAACATTTTAAAGACATTCAGATCTCATATTTTTTAAAAGTAGAAGAAAATGAAAACGGAGCAATTATGATGTCCTCACTTGAACAGCTCACAGAAGGGTTGTATTTACCTTTGCTATTAAAATGGATCATCAATACATCCAGCATCCTCTGTTGTTTGTTTGTTTTTTTCCTTCTGACAGGCCTAAAAAATTGCACTGTTTAATCTTGAATTATATTTTTTTCATTGATTATTTATATTGTTTAGGGGAAAGTGGAATGCTGGGACCCTAGAACCAGAAACCGAGTTGGTATCTTGGATTGCGCTTTAAGTAGTGTGACAGTAGATACAGAGTAAGTAATGGTTGGCTGTTAGTGCATGAAGTTAGGTCCTAATTCTACTCTGCAGTCCCTCTACACATCAGTAATCTCGTCAACACTAGTGTATAAATACTAGAATACTGTAGAATTGGTCTTTTATCTACAGTAAAACTCCATTGGTCCAGCATCCAATGCTCCGGCACTCCTGATGGTCCGGCACCATCAGGAACCCGAAAGTGCTCCGGCTGCCGGACAATTGGAGCTGCTCTGCGCCAGCTTCCCCGATTCAGCCGCTGCTGAAACTGACCAGCAGCTGAATCGGGAAGCCGGGGCAGAGCAGCTGGGGTGCTGCCGGGTTGGTCCCGTAGCGCTGCCCCTCGGGGCTGCGGGACCAACCCGGCAGCACCCCAGCTGCTCTTGGGGACGCCTGGGGAAGAGCAGCTGGAGTGCTGCTGGGTTGGTCCCGTAACGCCGCTCCTCGGCACTGCGGGACCAACCCAGCAGCACCAGCTGCTCTGCCCCAGGCGTCCCCGATTCAGCCGCTGCTGAAACTGACCAGCAGCTGAATTGGGGAAGCTGGGGCAGAGCAGCTGGGGTGCTGCCGGGTTGGTCCCGTAGCGCTGCCCCTCGGGGCTGCGGGACCAACCCGGCAGCACCCCAGCTGCTCTGCCCCAGGCATCCCCGATTCAGCCACTGCTGAAACTGACCAGCAGCAGCTGAATTGGGGACGCCTGGGGCAGAGCCGGACAATCGGAAGGGGGGGCTATGAGAGGTCTGGGGTGGCACCCCACGCCAGACCCCTCATAGCCCCCCCTTCCGATAGTCTGGCATATTTGATAATCCGGCACCCCCTGGGTCCTAAAGGTGCTGGATTATCAGAAGTTTACTGTAGAAAGTTAGGTCTGTTATTTCATTGATCTGGCAAGCAAAGGCTAATTTTAAAAAATGCACATCAACACAGGGCATCTGAAGATGAATGCTAATATTTCTGAAAAATCATTGGTGTCCCCATTAGTTTATCTAGTTTCTGAATATATAAACAGTATTTTCAGCTGTTAACTTGTAGGTATGTTAGCAAATATTCGCAATCTTTACTAAAAGGAAAATATAATTATGAATATTGTTCTTTTCAGGATAGAGGGCTTGCCATCTATTTCAGCACTGAAGTTTAATGGAGCTTTGAATATGGCTGTTGGCACAAGTACTGGGCAGGTAGGCATGCTGTTGAATAAATTTTATTTGCCAAAGAGCTTGAGAGCTATAGTCCTCTTACCAAAGACCCAGATCTTTTAACGCATTGAATATAATTGTTTTGAAGCCAGCGTGTACTAGTGGAGGAGTAAAATATACGTATACAAACTTGGCATTTGTTTGCATAATACTCAACATTCAGGTGCAGAGTAACTTCATCAAGAGGAATTAAAGAGCTCCAGCATAATGATGTAGTAATATCTGATGAAGTGCCTATGGGAAGGGGGAATTTTGTAGCATTGCTTCTCAGTGTAACTTTCTATTGATTCAACAGTGTGAAGAAGTTACTGTTTGTTATGGTTTTCGCTACTTTATCTGTCTCTTGAAGTGAAAGGGGTTGTTTTCCATCTTTTGCCCAGCCATTGCTGGGTGCAGTTAGGGATTACCCAACTTCAGGTCATTGATTTAATATTACTTGAGTTGTCCATGTGTAGTGCAGTGTTAGGATTTCTCCTGTCTTCAGTACTCTGTTTGGCCTTCAGAGTCCCAGGTTGAGTATTGTTCATGTATGTTTGCTTTCTAATTACCTGTTTTGGATGCTTTGAAAGAGAGAGTACATCACCTGAATACTTGAGACGCAAAGTCTAGAGTTTCTGAACTGAAGAATATTTAGTACTGTTGTAGCTCTGTTTATGTGTAGAACTGGGTGCTTTACAAAGGTAATAAGTATCAGAGGGGATGCCACATTAGTCTGTTATCCACAAAAACAATAAGGAGTCCTGTGGCACCTTTAAAGACTAATAGATTTATTTGGGCATAAGTTTTCATGGGCAAAGATCCACTTTGCCAGATGGTCTTTGCTCACAAAAGCATATGCCCAGATAAATCTGTTAATCTTTAAGGTGCCACAGGACTCCATTGTTTTTACAAAGGCAAGTTACCATTAGTGTCTCCACTTAAACTGAGACGCTTCTCAAGGCCCAATGATAAATCAGTGGGATAGTTGGGACTAGAATGTAAGTCTCCTGAATCCCAGGCCATGGGTCTATCTACTGGACCACATTATTTCCCATAAAGGGAATGTGAATGCTAATGTTTTCAATAGAAGAATGAAAATGACCCCAGGTATAAAAATCAACCCCAGGTAGTAAGTTGATTAAAAACTGCTAAATCCCAAGAAACTTCTAAGAACCCATGTTATATATTTTATTTGAAGTTACCTTGCATTATCATCATCTTGTGCCACTGAAGGAAAAATAGCACTAGAATACGCAAGAGAGAGAACACTTCATTTTCAGTATTGACTAGTTCCATGGCTCAATTCCCCAACCTGGCACTTCGAGTGGAGATATGGGGACTGGCTAGCAGAATAAACTCTGTAAGAACCTGTCTCTGTAATTCCTAGGGACAAACTTGTCCAGTCTCAGTTTCCCTGAGATCCAAAAAGAAAGAAGACAGGTCGCTGCCACTACTAAGTATAACTAAAAATATAAAATAAACCCTTTTCCAAGGGAAGAGACCACTTGGGATCCCCTCCTTGAGGCAAAGCTCTCCCCCCTGCCCCAACCTCCATTTTTCTTGGAGTTGGGAAAACAGATAATCCGCAGAGAACAATGGGACTCTGCTTCTCCTGGATAATTTAGGCACATAGGTTTAAGGACACAAAAATCAACCAATACCGGTTGACCAAAACAAAAAGAAAACATTTTTATTATTAAAACAAGACTACTGTTGCAAGCATAGTAAATGACTGGGTGTTAAAAGCCATGGATTGAAATAGACTCACAGTGAATAATCCTTAGTTACAAAAGAGAAAAACAATTAACCAGCTCAGACATGATTTCCAAACCCCCAAACAAGGAAAACAATAAAAACCTGACAGGCTATCTAAACTTTTCCCTGCTTAAACATTTTAAGGAGACTGTTCCTGGGAGAGTCTGTCTCTCCTGCTACCTAGGGAAAAACTCCTGCTTTCTCCAAACAAAGGAAGAAAAAAAACCTCCCTTGTTTGAAATTCCTTATCTGCATTTCATTGGCTGAATGCCCAAAGCCCCCTCCCTCAGGTGCATCTCCAGATTAGTTTAACTCTTCCCTCCCGCTCCAGGTAACTCAGACTCTCCTTTGCAGTTCCTATTCATGACAACTAGGAAGTATGGTAAATGCTTCCATTTATATACGTGTCCTAGTAGTAAGTGTCATAGAAGCATCTGTCTGATATTGGTATAAGAGATTAATTCAGAGTAAACCAGGTTTGTTTAATAAAGAATAACCTGTTGAGAACTTCAACTGCTTCTTAGTTTTATTTTTACAGACTTGTCTAAACACAAAAGTTGTACCAGCTTAACCTAAAGGTGTGATGTTTCACAAATTTAGTTAAACTGTTACAACATTGAATGTAGGCCAGGCCTAGGTTTGAGCCCTTTTGGCTAGCTACTACAGAGAATTTCAGTTGTCTTTATTTTTCTAGGTTTTGTTGTATGATCTCAGATCCAGTAACCCATTAATAGTCAAAGATCACCAGTATGGCCTGCCTATTAAATCAATAGAGTTCCAGGATCCATTGGATTTAATAATATCGGCAGATTCCCGAATCATAAAAATGTGGAACAAGGACACAGTAAGTCTGTATTTTGCTCTGCTGTTGCATTAAATTGTTTTTCATAATCTTGTTTGTGATTTGAACTTGTGCTTTACTCTTATGCCTGCTTTTCAATATAGTGAGGTTTTTGTCTGTCCTAATTTGCTTAGTGCTTTTATATTCTGTATAATTTTACAAACAGATCATTGGGAAAATCTTCAGTAAGCTATTGAATTCACAGATACACAACTGACAGTTTTCAACGGTTATATAGCTACTTATAAGCCCTTTTAAGATAAAGATCTAAACTGTTTGTAAAATTGGTGAGATTAAAATAAAGCACAATGTTTTCCTTCCTCTGTCCTTTTGGCACAATGTCTGTTTTTCCCCAAATGCACTTAACTGATTTCTAACTCCTATGATCAAAAATCTGTAATTAAAGGAATCCATTTTAATGGATCAGATGCTTATATTTACATAACTCTATGAGTACAAAGAAGCAGAAATTAAGTCTACATTCAAATTGCAATTTGCAATGTTACGTATTGTATTGACTAATTTATGGTAGCTATTTTAACCTTATAAGCTTAAAAGGCAGAGATAAAGTTGAGCTGTAAGCCTGAATATCCACATGATGCAGGAAATGTCATGTTTGTTGGGTGTTTGACAATCTCTATCTTAGTCTCTGCATTCATACTAATGTATTGAATGGCGTTTACTATGCTTCTCAGCCTTTTGGCTAAGATCATGTGCTAATTGGCAGATCCATAGCGCTATTGTAGCTTAGTTTGATTTCATGTCTTACATTATTTACTGTTTTCCTCTTACAACTTGCATTACACTCTTCAAAGACTCAATAGCTGTTCTGCTTCTGCATTCTTCTTCTTTACTGACTTGATGATGGAATTATCAAGAGTCACAACTCTTTCAGTAGCTTCCAAATTCTTTACAGTGTATTTCAGACAGTCATCTGCAATTGCACGGTTATTTCTTAGCCATAGGAAATCCTATTTGCCTTCACAAACACCCTTTTAGGTTTATCTGCTTACTTAGTTTGCTCTGATTACACATGGGTTGGCTGGTAACTTTGCAGTAACTGTATAGTTAGTTACAAGACTTGATAAATCTTTGACTAGTGTTTAAAACCAGCACTATCCTCTCTCCATTTTTCTTAATTGCATACTTTTTTTTCAGTGACAGTTACATAAAGGTTAGTTAAGTGACCCCCTGAGGTGGGAAGAGGGAGGGTTTCCTACCACTGGAGGCAGCGCTGGATTTGGACTCTATCCTAGAGTGTGTGCCAACTGGCCCCACCTCCTCCAGCTGTTGGTTCCTGACTGTCTTTGGCTGAGTGTCAACTGCACAGAGGCAAATTGGGGTGCAGAGTCTCTGGCTTTGATACCAGAGTAGCCCATGCTGAGACGTGCTTTCGGGTGGGGAGCATGAGTTTTTTGTCTGCTGAGATGGGGGTGGGAGAATGCTCTTCTATTAATCATCAGGAAAGAGACCAGAGATGGGTGGGGTAACAGCATTCAGCTGAGAGACAGTGAATGGCCTGGAAGGTAGGTGTGACTGCTGCAGGGAAGGAAGAAGAGATGAGAGAAATAGGATCCAAGTTTGTTCTTATTTTGTCCCTTATTTTAGAACACCGAGAACATGTATGATCATGTTTTTGGTGCTGTGGCCCAATTCTTAGAAGCTTTTTTTCTTACTGGCTGTCTTACATGTTTGCTTATAAAACACTTAACTGTACTGTCTGGGTTTTCCCCTCTTAAAATAGTCTTGCTTCTGAGTCCCTCTAAATTTGCACAATAATTCTGGATTAAAATCAAAACAAGTTCTGACCATCATGGTCATTGAAGCTCACTTGACACTTTACAGATGAGTAAGAGTAGATGTACCATTTATTCAGTAATAGAAAGGGAAAACATAAGAGGAATAACTACCAACTGGCACAGAAGGGTATGAACAGAGTGGGTGTCAGTTGGCTATTTCGGGCTGCAGCTGCTTTTATCTGCCTAACTCAAAGGGCCAGTTATCAGAAAATTATGCCAGGAAAGGTTTCTATGAAAGAGTGACCCTGCACTTTGTGCAGTCGGAGAGAGGTGCATACAGAGAAGTGACTGAATTTGTACTTTCTCAGACAGTTCCTGTGTTTTGGTTGTAACCTAATGCTTGATGTGTGTTTTATATATTAGAATTTCAAACACTAGGTTTCAATGGTTTTTTCTATAATAAAAATTAGGGATGTAAGGGACTAGTCAAGTAGTCGACTACTCGACTACATGCGTTTCCTTTCCTCCCCCTTTGCTGCCTCGGGATCAGAGGCAGGAAGCAGGAACCAGTGCGGAGGGGCAGCAGCGTGGGGAGTGGGAAACAGGGGAGGCTGCTGCAAAGCAGCCTCTACCTGCGGTGGGCCCTGACTTACCGCGGGCAGGGGCTGCTGCCAGAGCAGCCTTTGCCACAGCCAGCCTAGGCCAGCACAGACAGGGGCTGCTTTACGGCATCCTCCCCCAGGTAGACGGTGTTGGGGGGAACCAACTTTTAATCTGGCTCCCCCAGCACTGGCTCCCGTCTCCCCCCCCGAACCCGCTTTCTGCCTCTCATACAGAGGCAGTGGGGAGGGGAAGCAAGTAGTCGAGTACTTCACTCAACTATTCGCTTACATCCCTAGTATAAAAAAACCCCCAAATAGTCTAGTAGCACCTTAAAGACTAACAAAACATGTAGATAGTATCATGAGCTTTCGTGGGCAAAACCCACTTCTTCATCTGACCGGAATATGGTTATTTATTGAAATGAGACTACATAGAAGTGGCACATTCAAACTTTGCTGAAATGAGGGCTATGTTGGCAACTTGACATGCACCTGATGGCCCCATCCAACTTGCGTAAAATGGAGTAGATTGCTGACATCCTCATCTTCAATGCAGTAGTTCCAAAAAGGAGATTACAAGTCCCAGCAAGCCTGGTTATATTTATAGTTGAGCCACATATTCTTATTACAGATCTGGTTTGCAAGGGGCTACAATATAGAATTCCTTGAGCTGCCTTTAGCATCATAGTGCAAAACCTTGTTTGTATCATGCCTTGGTTGCTGCACTCTTCCGCTATATTTTTAAAATTTCTATAAGTGCTACTTTTTAATCTGTTTCTATTACATTTTGTAACTGTATAATTTGAAATCTGTAGTGCTTTTCTCCTGCTTTTCCAGGGGAAAATATTTACTTCTATGGAGCCAGAACATGATATCAATGATGTCTGCCTTTATCCTAATTCAGGTATGTAAAATACTCTACCTATGACATTGAACAGGTGAAGCACCTACTGCCTCAGGCTGTGATCTCCATAGCTGTCATAGTGAAGGAGAGTTAGTCTTGGCTGACTTTGGTTGCTAGCCTTTTTATAAAGCTTCATGTAGTTGTATTGGTATCATTCTTTCCTCTGTCTATAATGAGTTGGTGTGACACTATGGCTGTAGGCCATAGTACCTTCATTTGGAAGAGCGTTTGCTTTTGGCCATTGAAAATTCCAAGCCATTTTTCATAAGAGGGAGGGGTTTTAGCTCTGTGTCCAGGCCATGACCTAATTTGAGTAAAGAAAGTTTGCTATCGATTCTCCCTTCCCCCAGACTTTTTTTAGTGTGTGGGAAGTTAGATAGCTTGGGGAATCTCAAAAAATTAAATGTTTGACTCTGAAATGAAAAGGTTTTTTTTATTCATTTTGATTTTTTTTTTGTTGAAAAACATTCATGGAAAATGTCAAGAATAAAATCTTTAGATTCTTTTTAAATGTTTCAGTTTTTTTACATTTTTGATCAGATCTGTTGTTTGACAGCAAGCATATCCTTTGATTCACTATTGGGGGCAGTGTATAACAAGGAGACTGACTGGCTTCATAGTAAAATCTACTGTGTCATTGGCATGTTACATCATGGCTAGGGCACTATTGTCTTGCAGTTTAGTTTGGTCTTGCCTGTTATATGGCAAAACAGCTTTGTTATAGTTAAGATTGAGTTCTCTTTATAATCTGCATGCCTACTTGGATTATCTTGAAATTTGCTGTGCTTCATAGAAGTATGTGTGGCGTTAATGGCACTTGTTTGGACTCAGAAGAGTAAAGGGTTCCTGAGATGCAGCCCATTGGGAAAAACAGCATTTTACAAAATCTGGTTCTTGTAATATTCTTTTTGTGCACACACATGGTGGGACAAAATATCTAATCATCCTCCAATGTATCTTAGTTGCTACTCTGCATTTATCTCACCTAGTGCATAGCACCCTTTGCTTCTTTGGGTAAGCAATAATGACAAAGTCGTTGAGGAAGACTAGATCTCTAGAATGGCAAGTACCAAAACTCTCAAGCCAACCAGGAAATCTAGATGTGCAGTGAAAGTAGGGCTAGAGCCGTGGTCACCAACCAGTCGATCGCAAGGCCTCGAGCAGTTGATCGCGAGGCGTTCCGGGCCCCCAATTTTCCCCCACCCCCAAGAAGCCCACTACCTACCTCGAGCAACAGTGGAGGAAGTGGCAGCTTCCCAGGGGGTGGACGGAAGTCCTACAGCTGCGCGTCACTTCCAGGGGTTCCGGAAATGCGCTGGCTGCTTCCTTGCCTGAGGTCTGTGGCGTGCCGGGAACTTATTGGGTGAGTCCCCAGAGGCGCGCGCTGGGACTTCCCTTCTCTGCGGGTGGGGGGAGTTGGGCCCAGAGGGGGGGCACGACGGGGGCTTCCTTGCTCTGTGAGAGGGGGAGTCAGCCCCGAAGGGGCGCGTGCATAGGCTTCCCTGATCCGTGGGGGGAGGGCCCAGAGGAGGCATGTGATAGGGCTTCCCTCCTCTGGTGGGGGGGAGAATCCTGGGAGGAGGCGGGTGCAGGGGACTCTCTGCCCCAACACTCTGTCCCCTGCCACAGAACCCTGTCTCCTGCCCTCCCGGCACCCCGCTCTCTCTCCCCTGCCCCCAGCCGCAGATCACTGGCACCCTGTCCCCTGCCCCAGCACCCACTAGCACGCTTCCCCAGTACCATGTCCCCTGCTCCCACTAGCACAGTTGAGGCCACATTAGTGAGGCTTGGGGGGGTTTTGGAGGAGGTAGTGGGTTGTGTTTTTTTTTTTTTTTTTGCATCTCACTTGTGTGGCCCCAACTGACATTTCTGTGGGTAAGTGACTCCTGACTCAAAACAGGTTCCCTGCTCTTCTCAGAAATAAAGACAATGCAGAAACTTTTTGTGTTTGACATAGTATTTTATTTAAAAATGAAGCCTGGCCAACAAACCCCCAATTGGGGCCATGCCACCATCTGGCCACAGCCACTCCTGCACTCCCCCTTCCCCCAGACCCTAGATCTGAGCCTGTCATACACTGGAATCCCCTGCCCTGAGCCCCTTACATACCCCAACCCAAATTCCTGAACCCTCACATCCACAAGCCTATGGCTTGCATAGTACCCCAACTCTACATCTGACCCCAACACTGCCCAGCCTGGAGCCCCCTCCCAGAGCCAGCGTCCCCTTCTCCACCTCCTCCTGCATCCAAATTTCCTCCCAGAGCTTGCACCTTTTACCCCTTCCCACACCCAAATCCCTCATTCCCACCCCAGAGCCTACACATCTTGCCACAACCCAGCAAGGGTACGGCTAGACTGCAGGAGTTTTTCAGGATTCCAGAGATATCCCAGAAAAACTCTTCTGCATCCAGCGATGTGTTTGTTCTTCTGCTTTTTTTTAGTGGAAAAGCAAACATGCTCTTTCAGTCACCCCTATATTCCTCTTTCCACGAGGAATAAGGGGGCTTCCAAAAGAAGGGATTTTTGTGACATTTGGTCCAGTCTAGACAGGCCAAATGTTGGAAAAACCTCTTCCTACAAAAGAATTGGGGGGGGGGGGGAGGGAAAAAGGCAGCAGTATAAGGGTTGGGGATAGCAAGTGATGGAGAGGAGACTAGAGAGGGCGGGGCTTCAAGGAAGGGGCGGGGTGGTAGATCTTGGCTTGTTCTGTCATCAAAAAAGTGATCATGGGTATAAAAAAGGTTGGAGACCACTGGGCTAGAGGGTTTCCAGAGAGCTTATTGTCACAGTCCCTGGATAACATAAGAATGGCCATACTGGGTCAGACCAAAGGTCCATCTAGCCCAGTATCCTGTCTGCCGACAGTGACCAGTACCAGGTGCCTCAGAGGGGGTGGACTGACGTCAATGATCAAGCAATTTGTCTCCTGCCATCCTTCTCCAGCCTTTGACAAACAGAGACCAGGGGCACCATTCCTTTCCCCCTGGCTAATAGCCTTTTATGGACCTAACCTCCATGAATGTGTCTAGCTCATTTTAAAACTGTTATAGTCCTAGCCTTCACTGCTTCCTCTGGCAAGGAGTTCCACAGGTTGACTGTGCCCTGTGTGGAAAAAAAACTTTCTTTTATTAGTTTTAAACCTGCTACCCATTAATTTCATTTGGTGTCCCCTAGTTCTTATATTATGGGAACACGTAAATAACTTTTCTTTATTCACCCTCTCCACACCACTCATGATTTTATATACCTCTATCATATCCCCCCTCAGTCTCCTCTTTTCTAAACTGAAAAAAAGTCCCAGTCTCTTTAGCCTCTCCTCATATGCAGAGCTTGACAAATCACTGAATCTACTCACCTATGGCGAGTAGATTTCAGCTGGTCGCCCCGTTCACCGGCGGCACGTGCATGTGCAATGCGGGTCTTGCGCATGCGCAGTGCAGGGCTGGCAAGTAGGTTTCACCATTTGTCAAGCCCTGCTCATATGGGACCCGTTCCAAACCCCTAATCATTTTAGTTGCTCTTTTCTGAACCTTTTCTAATGCCAAAATATCTTTTTTGAGGTGAGGAGACCACATTTGTACGCAGTATTAAAGATGTGGGCTTACTATAGTTTTATATAGGAGCAGTAAGATATTCATCATCTTATTTTCTTTTTAATAATTCCTAGCATCATATTTGCTTTTTTGACTGCCGCTGCACACTGTGTGGATGTTTTCAGAGAGAACTATCCACGATAACGCCAAGATCTCTTTCCTGATTAGTTGTAGCTAAATTAGCCCCCAAAAGAACATGATGTGGTCTTTGAACTGTGCTACACCCATGCACTTGTGAGTTCAAGCCCTAGCAGAAATCTGTGTGCGCTCTGTAGGTGAACTGCTATTGTCTCTTATTAAGGGTTGTTTTGTTTTGTTTTGTTTTTAAATTTTTCAGAAATGTGCCAAGCTAATTTAGAAGGAGCTGTTTTCTGAATGATAATCAATTACATGTGCTCTGCATAAATATGACAAGTAAATGCTGGGCACTTGCTACTTTTCCACCTAGGCATTATTATAGCAGAGTGTCAGCACTGATTGATTGGAAGGATGATGAAAGTCCTTTAGGATAAATATTCATGTTTTATGATCAGTGAAGCTGAGTATCATTAAAGGAAACAAGGTTGCAGGATCACTTGGTCCAGGGGTTCCAGGTATACAGACAGCCCTCTCATGCAATGTGCTCATAACTTTTTTGGGGCAGGACTAGAGAATACAAGGGATCAGAGCAGTGAGTTGGAATGTAGGAGTGTGTTGGAGTATTGCTGGGGGCATGGGAGATCAGAAGGGGAATTAGGGGGTAAAGGAGTGGGGGAATAGGAGGAGAGGAGTTTGGGGCTGCAGTGAGGGGGATAAATGCAAGAGCCATAGGGAGGACAAGGGATTGCAGGTAATCACATAGGCCCCAGAACATAGAAGGGGAGAGATTACCTCTCCCTGCCCCCCCTCCCTTGTGTCTACCAGGATCCAGGGAGATCTGAAGCTGCCTTCCCCCCCCCCTCCCACCCCATGTCTGTGCTAAAATGGGAGAGGGTCTCTGCCCTTCTCATTGTGCCCCATGTGTGTGCCAGGATGTCAGGGGACACCCAGCTAGGGTTGCCAGATGGTTGAACCCAAAATACCGAACACACCTCTTCTCGCCCCAAAAAAAAAAAAAAACCAAACCAACCACCGGGGAAAAATTCTGTTGAGGGAAAAAAAAGGGTGGGGGGGAGACCAAAGTTGTTGAGCCAAAAAAAAAAAAAAAAGTCCGAGACTTATTAAGCAAGCAAGCAATCAGTAAATAAATAATAAAACAGCGTGGCCCCTTTCAGAGTGAATGCAGAGTTAGAATAGGGATAGGAACAGGGGAGCGGTTGAGCACTAAGACTTTAGGCTTTTTGCCGGTGGCCATTTTGTGTTCTTGTTCAAGCCAGAACTTAGCTTCCCTGCAGAACCAGGTAAGCATGGGGTAAGGGGCTGGGGGTGTTGGGGCCTGGGGAAGGAGGTGGGGGGGAAGCCGGGGGCTAGGGTTGCCCAGGTGTCCGGTATTTTCGCCTCCTGGCCGGGAAAATATCAGAAAATATCGGACATTTTAGGTGTCCGGTATTTTCTGCATTTTTTTTTACCGGACAGGAGGCGAAAATACCGGACTGCCCGGGTCAATAGCGGACACCTGGCAACCCTACACCCAGCTCTACTCTGTGGTGAACTGAGAACAGACATGCATGGAAACTGCACCAAGTATACAGTGCTGAAACCAGGCTGGGGAATGGCAAGGAGTGTCTGTCCCTTCCCTCAGAAAATGTCCCTAATGACTCCATGCTAGTACATATACTATTCCTGCAGTCTCTACCCACTTCCTCAGTCTGCAGCTCCCACCCTGACACCTGCCTCTCTACAGAGAGGAGAGAACCAGGCTGTGCTGGAGAGCAGAGATGGACGATGAGAAGATAATGCGAAGGCAGGAAGGGACTAATATGCTGCCATGTGAATTCTGTGGCCAGAGTAATTATTGCCAGGGTTCCAGAGGCAATGGAAAGATAGAGCGTGACAGTGGAACATGGGGGATGCTAAGATTTTTTTTTTTTTTTTCAATAAAAACAAGGAAATTAAATATCTTCCATTGTCTCAGTTAAGATTACCAAGTGGTGCCTTTTACCTTTCTGGAATGTGCAGGATGGCTACACGTCTGAAAACCAGAGAATAGAAGTTACAGTAGTGCAAACTTCTGAAAACTAGGAAGCAGAGTTCAGGAGCAATCCACTGCAGTCTTAACTCTGCCCTTGGAGCAATGCTGCAGCGTGCCCATAATATGCTGACTAGCAATCTGTCCTTGCAGATAGTGCAGAACACTCAAGGAACAGGGCATATGATTGCTATAGCACCGAGTCTAACATCTTATGTTTGCTAAGGCAAAACTTGTGGTTTTTAGGTAAAGGGTACTAGCCAGGAGCTGCCTATACTTACCCTGCACTCCAACACAGCCTTCTCCACAGACACAACAAATTTGCTAAATTGTACAATGCCTTCATCCTTATGCACAGGATTCCATCCAACACTGTACTTTCATTTACCCATCATTAAACCTACAGATCATTTTCACATCACACTTCGCTATAGTAAGGATCTCTGTGCACTACTACTCACACAGCTACAGATCTGTACACTACTACTCACACAGCTACAGATCACGCACCTCTTTCCTTCCATATCGCACACAGGAGTGCCTCGGAGAGAGGCTCAGATCATTCTTCCTTATATCACAATCAGTTTTACCAATCTGCTCTGCTAATCCTCCACAGCTTGATACAACTATAGGTAACACAGTGAAGGCAGCTGGCATGTAATTCCCAGTGGCTATTGCCATCTCTGGGACAGGGTGCAAAATTAAGGTTGTGTTGACATATACCTTACCTGTACTTCCTGGTTTTCAGAAGTTTAAATTCAGCAATTCTGCACATTTTTTGAGAGTATGAGGCCTCACTGACCATCCTTTACTCTGTGTTAAGTAAGTTTTTGGGTGCATCATATGGATTGAGAGACAATCATATTTCTACTGAGTAGAATTTGCCCATCTGCTTTCTGTCATTTTAAGTTTCTAAAGAACTCGTGGGGGGTTTTTTCCCCCCCGAACAGGCTCCAACTTAATATTTTCTACTGAAAAGAGGGCTGTTGCTTATTCCAGTCTGTGAAATCTCTTGCATATAATGAGATTAGTCTGGTCTGTGGTTTGATAGGTGTGTCTGTTCTCATGAAAGATGGTCAAGAATAACAAGCTGAGACAGTGGAAACATGCATAGGAGACTTCTTTGATCAAGACTCTCCTTTTCTATTTCTCTAATTTCCTCTGTAGTCTACACCCAGGTACTGTCCCTGAAACTGTTTCCTCCTCTAATAGTTGGAAGCTTCCCAAAGATGCTTATAGTTTACTGTCGTCTTTGAAGCATTATGCACAGTTGGTAAACTCTGTTTCTACCATTTTGTCTTCGGGGTTTTCCCTATTCACTGAATGAACTGTTTTTCCTGTTGTAGTGGTGGTGAAATACTAATGCTCCAAGGCACTGTTTTTCCTGTTGTTGTGGTGGTGAAATACTAATGCTCCAAGGCACTGCTGTATTAATCCATGAAGCCTACCATAAATCTTTCTAATTTTGTTTGGGCTGCGTAGGAACTTTTCTGGGCCTGGTTTTTAACCTTGATACTGTGACTCTCTTGATGTACCAGAAATAATCAGCCCTTTTTGGCCTTTTAGAGTCCAATTGCATTTTGTATTTTTAATAAAGTTATTGCCTGAAAGAGATTATGCCTCCCATATTAATTGTGTGCGTCTATTTGGTTATAAATTTGTATTTCTCCCCTCTGGCTACATGACGATTGGATCCATTATTCATAGTTTCAGTGAAATCTTTTAGAACCGTTTTAGGTCGGAAAATTATCTAAATTGATTGACTGATTACCACACTTGCCCCTTCATGCTTTTTTCTTATTTGGGTTATTTAATGATCTCTTACTGGGGGTTGGAGGTTGGCCCCTGCCTGGCAGTAGCAGCCTGTCGTGTGGTGGGCCCAGTTGGGCTGGAGCAAGCCTCCCACCCACATCATGCTGTGGGCCAGGGTCTGCTCTGGGCCAGGTGGGCTAGGCTTGTCACCCGCAGGTTGGATCCCAGTTAACCGGTAAAACACAACATTTAACTGGTTAAAATTTTAAACAGGATGTTACATCCCTAACACAGACCTGCAATACTGTAAATGGCAGTTGCTTCACTGAGATGAGCTATAGATCCTCAAATAACAGGAAACTAAAAATTGCTACAAATGAGGACCCTGTCTACATAAGGGAAATTTTTCAAAAATTTCACCCAGAATTAACATTGGTTTATCTCCTCTGATGTTAGCCACCATGTTAAGCACAGTATTAATCACACTCCCCTGAACAGAATTAGAGGAGAATGGCAGCACCGTAAACCTCTGGCAGCATCTTGCAGCCCATGTACAATAGGGTTCAGAACAAATACATCAGTGATGAACTGGTATTAGCAATTGTGAGATTTCTTAAATAGGCCAATGAGGCAGGGAAATGCAACTTACTCGGGGCCCAGTTGGCAGGCTCTATTCACGTCCTAATCAGTTCCATTTATATATGCTATAGTTAACTTTATTTTGTCCCTCAAAGATCTTTCATGTTTACTCAGGTTGCTATTCTAATAACTGTTCCTCTTTTAGTCTTTTTTTTTTTTTATTATTATTATTTTACTCAAATTTACAGTTAATATTCTTTTAGAAGGCCCTGTAAAAGCAATGGAATTAATGTACAAACCTGCTTTTACTGAATAGAACCTATTTTCTTCAAACACTTCTAAATAAAACAGTAAAATAGATAAGATGGTCTCTTATGGCCATAGTTTTCACCATGTAACTACGTGTGTCTTTAGGAATGCTGCTGACGGCCAATGAAGACCCTAAAATGAACATCTACTATATTCCAGTAAGTACTACAAATAAATATGGTATTGCTAGAAGTAGTTATGAATTATTGTTTTAAAACTGTCATTACTTTAACGTACTTCACGTTTTCTTATCAGATAGCACAGTAGAAAGTATAGTAAATTTTGTGTGCAGACTGAATGTAATTCTGTAAATCTATAAAAAAGGCATCTAGGTGTATAATAGGTAAAATCTGTTGCTTAATCTCATGCCAAAGTAGGTATTGGAAACAGTGTGGTGTATTTTATATTACATCACTTTATTGAAAATCAATCCTGAAGCTTTCCACACTCTTAATTCCAAACTAGTGGCAGTGGGAAATCTAATCAGAACCCCAGAGAGATAATCTGCATATTTTCTATCAACTTGTAAATGTGGAACTTTACCATCAAGATATAAACTCTTCTTCTGAAATAATTACCCTACTATCCTAGTACAGTAAAGTCTCGATTATCCGACCTAAACAGGACTGGAGCATGGTCGGATAACTGGAAATGTCAAATAATATGGACGGCGCTGGCTCGTGGCAGGGCGGGAGCCCGGGCACGCTCTGGCCAAGGGGCGGGAGCGGAGCAGCAATGGCAACAGCGGCTGGGGGGGGGGGGGACCTCCCAGACAGGCTCCACTCTTTCTCTCGGTGGCGGTTCGCGCGCGTGCTGCCCCCTCCCCAGTGGATTCTGGATGCTGCGTCCTCGTGAGGGGCCGTGTCCTCCCCCTTCCTCCCTCCTCCCCCCGGGATGCCCGGACGTGCCCAAGGCCCCGATGCTCCTGCTTCTCCTCAGCCCAGTGGCGACGGTGGCCCCTCCCTTTGCCACACGCATCCCTCCTCTTCCCTTCCTGCCTCGGCCCGGAGGGGCGGGCCCAGGGCCGCCTCGAGCCATTCCTGCTCCCTGGGCAGCAGGCACACGATGCATGCGCGGCTCCGCCCCCGGGCGCACGGCATACACGCGGCCCCGGCGCACTGTGCACCTTACAGCTGCGATCGAGCGCATGGTGCCTGATTGCAGCTCTAAGGGGCACCGCGCAGCCGGGCGCGCTGCGCCCCCCATAGGTTGGTGCCCCAAGCAGCTGCCCGGCTACCGCCCACCCCTCAATCCAGCCCTGGGCGGGCCCCCGGACTGCCTCCTTGCTCCGGCTGGGAGCCGGGCTCGCTCTGCAGGGGGGCGGCTCCCTCCCTTCCCCCTTCCCCTCCACCCAGCCCGCAAAGTTTTGGGAGGGGGAAGCGGGTCCGGGC
The DNA here is from genome assembly GCA_019425775.1 of Rafetus swinhoei. Taxonomy (NCBI): domain Eukaryota; kingdom Metazoa; phylum Chordata; order Testudines; family Trionychidae; genus Rafetus; species Rafetus swinhoei. The sequence continues at coordinate 28,393,121 of CM033440.1, forward strand.
CCACTCCTAAAAGCGGAGCCTCTAACACGGCAGGATGGCCAGGATCGGGCCCTGAGCAGGGCACGGGCCTAGCACACCTGAGCGCCGGGCAAGCCCGCAGCGTGGGCGTGAGCCGGCCCAGGCGTGGGATGGGAGGGTAAGGTTTGCCGAGCCCGCGCTGCATGTGCCGGGCTGAGGGGAGCCCCCGCAGACCTGCCAACCAGAGCTCCTGTCCAGCCGTGGAAAAAGGGAAAGCAAGGCCATTGTGGTGTGAAGCGTCCCTGGAGCCCCTTGCCGTCACGTGACAGGCGGCACCGTCGGATAAAACGGAATGTCGGATAAGCGAAGGTCGGAAAATTGAGACTCTACTGTACAGCTATTGGTACTATATCCCTGGCTGCTGCTCTAACCAGTCTTAATGTTGGGGGCAGTTCTTAGCATCTGGTTGCCCAGTGTCCTATTGGAATTGGAGCTTTTGATTTCAGAAATTTAAATATATCATCAATCTTGATGTATATTTCTGCCAGCCTTGTACCTAATCTTCAGTTGCTCGCATATACGCGTGCTGGCATTTTAGTCTTACACATGCATGTTTGGACTCTTTTTTTTTTAAAAGTGTATGCGCATGTCTTTGTCCCTACAGCGTTCAGGTGAAAATATGCATGTGAGCAATTTTACATGCAGAAAAGGAGGCAACCAATGAAAATACATAGGCCTTTCACCAATTATGTTCATGTTGAGTCTATACAATCCATTTAATCGAACAATGTTGGTATATCTGAGCACAAGTAAGGCTGCCAAGCATTTTCAACATTCTGGCAATACTGCCCTTCCACATATGTGACTTGCTCTACAGATTGGGTCCTTAATGCTCTTTGTTCATTCAGTAATTGGTTCCTTCTGAGTCCAGCATGTAATTTGAAAGCTTTCTATGGTAGTATATTCGTTATTGCAAAGTTCTGACTTTGGGAATATTGAAACATTTTTAATGCAACTGCAGTCTAATATCCTGTCGGTGTTTCCAGTTCAGCTGAATAATTTGGTGACTATTTAGAGACACCGCCTGTCTCTAAAACTGCTTGAAAACATCCTAAGTGTCTTGCATTATCTCTTTTGAACATATTATGAATGTCATACGTGCTTTACAGATGTAGTATCTCACCTGTTTTGTTGTGATGCTGCTGAGTTTTGCAGTGGCAAATCCAATGTTTCATATTGAAAACATTGCCTGTATGCCTTTTTTTGCTGGCTGACCGGTATGATTTTTACAAAATGCTATACTTCGACTCATTTTGGTTAATTTATTTCCCAGTGAGAACATTTGTATAAATTGTAAAACAGCTAAAAAAATCCACTTTGTCCATCTCATAAGTCTGAAGTTTTTAAAATCCTCCTGTTGTTTCTGAATGCATCATTTTGCATTGTATTTTAGATTATATCTGAGAAATGTAAATCATGCATAGCTGGACATTCCCTAATGATGTAGCATACGTATTCGTATAGAGCACAGATTATGCCAGTTGTAGTCATCATCAACCTAGTTTCAAAGTTTCATCCTTTGCCACATTTTTCTGTTACCACATGTCTTAACACTATGTGATTTTATCCACTTTTGATTAGATCATGCCTTCTTGTGTAGTTTTCTCATAATAAATACAAACATACGGTCTTGGAGAGAGTGACCAGCACTTAGACATCCAAATGATAAATGCTCTAAAAATACCTGTCATAGTTAAAGTGCTGGTTTTACAGCACCACAGTGTCAGAGAAAATTGAATTTTGGTTGGAGACAATTGTCTATCATAGAACACATTTAAATGAACTTCTCTCATTTACCTCAATGAGGCTGTTGAGTTTGAAGCATAATGAAGGTAATTAAAATACCAACATATATTTTTAGTACACAAATCTGTGAACCATTTAAAATGGAAGGTTCTGGGACACCATAAAATATATTGTAATTTTCATCAGGTAGCAGCTGTACATTTGGATCTAGCATGTAACATGCTGAATTTGCCGTGGACAATTTCCCGAACTTAGAAATGTGAAAATGTATTTACAAACTTCTTTTTTTAACAAATAGACTATTTAAAACAGAGATAAGGTTAGTTTTATATGTCATGGTGTATAGTGCTAGGAGTATTTTAGCATTTATTAGTGTCTTTGTGCTACATGTTTACTTTTTGAGCAGTTTGCTCACAGACATGCACTCTCATCTTTGTGTTTCTTATAGTTTGCATGTCAGTAGATTATTTAAAATAAAAGTGTGTTTTTTCATTTTTCTTCACACTTTCTCAAAAACTTAGTGGCGGCTCCCTTGCAAACAAACAAAAACTTCTTTTGCCCCATGACTATTATGAGCAGATCTTAGCCTTCAAAGCCCACCCGTTTGCTGTTCTAACTAGTCCAATTTTCTTCAGTCAAGTTTCTGACTATTCTTGGGTTAGTTTGAGCAAGGATTCAGTTTTTCTAACAAACAAGGGCTTAATTTATTTGTTTACTTGCTGCAAGTTGCACATAAATAGTGTTTCAGATGTCTTGTCTTTTTTTTGAGATGCAGAAAAGAGCTGATTTATTATCCTTTAGTTTCGCAACCAAATAAATACCAGCAGAAAGAGCTTACCAATGTACAATGTTGCTTCAGCATCTTTGGGGATAGTTTAGTGTGTGACACTCAAATACAACATTCAACTGTTTCTGTCTCTTAGGCCTGGCCTATGCTAACAGGGAAGGTCAATTTAAGATATGCAAATCCAGCTACGTTAATTAGATAGCTGCAGTTGCATATCTTAAATCACCATCCACACAGATGGAGTCTACCTTAAAGGGGTAGACTCTGGCCACAGTGCCTGTGTCAGCTCTAAGCCTGCCAGCCCAGCAGTCGCTGCCCCTGACCCAGTTGCCCCAAAACATGAGCCAGGCAGCCAGTGCCAGCCAGCCCTCCACCGCTCCCCAGGAGCAGTCTGCCAGCTCCCAGGAGCCTGCCAGGGCCCGGAGACGGCAGGCACCTTCCTGGTCCAGGGCGGAGATCATGGACCTTATTCAGGTTTGGGGGGGGATGCCCCCAACATCCATGATCTCTGCACTACATGGAGGAACGCGTCCGTCTATGGCAGGATAGCTGCCAGCCTGGCCATCAAAGGCCACGTGCGAACCCAGGGGCAGGCTTGCATGACAATCAAGTTGGTGCAGCGAGACCCCCAACCCTGAGCTTCCCCTTCCCCTTTTTCCCCTTGCTTCCCCCTTCCAGCTCCCTCCTCCCAGGTTTCCCCCTCTCTTCTCCCGCTTCCTTTCCCCAGTCTCACCAGAGTTTCATTCTCTCTTACCCCCCCACCCCCATTTTTTAAATAAAGAGAGTTTGTGTTCATGAAAATATGTGTATTTTATTTGATATCAGGAAGGGGTGTTAGGCAGGGGTAAGTGGAGGACATGAGGGAGGAATGAGGCACAAGCCCTCAGTGGGGCAGACCAGGGAGCCTCTTAGCGCTCCAGGGTGGAAGCTATCCCGCAGGGCCTCCTGGATACTGACAGCCCCCCGATGGACCTCCTGGATGGCAGCCTGCAGAAAGTGCAGCCAGGCTCACAGCAACGTGTCCAAGAGAAGCACCAAAGTGCCCAGGGACAGCTCTGGCTCCATGTTGCAGAGTGCTATGGTGTCCCGAGTGAAGGCAACCAGAGCACGCAGAGACAAAATGCTTTGCTGTCTCTCATCGAGGTAGACGGGCAAGCAGGGAAACCTGAGAACTGGCTGTCCAGGGGGTCCCTTTAAGCACAGACCTCAGATAGCCTCAGGCAGCAGCCCCACACAGTAAGTCCTGACCTGGTGGCCTGCCGGAACTGGTTCCGGCCAGCCTTAAATGAAATTCAGAGTCCACTCAGTGTGACGCGCTATTTCGAAATAGCAAAATGCTATTTCGAAATGCATTTTGTGTGTAGACGCGTTATTTCGAAATAACTATTTAGAAATAAGATATTTCGAAATAACACTCTAGTGTAGACATACCCTAATTTATCAACATCCTTCTTGAATTGTGAGCACCAGAACTGGACAGTATTCCAGCAGTGGTTGTACCAGTGCCAAAGGCAGAGGTAAAATATCCTCTTTACATGCATTCAAGATTCTCCTGTTTACGCATCCCAGTTCTACCCTTTCCTTCTCTGAACCTTTAATAGCTAGATTTCATGGCGGAGGTCTGATATCACAGCATGCAACACATTTTTCATGGCCCTGAAGTTGATAGGGCCCTACCTATTATTGCTTCTGGTGGTCTGGACCAAGTTTATTTATGTGTTTGAGGTCAAGACTGAGGGAATCTGTGTAACTCAGGGATGGGGAACCTATGGCTTGCAGGCTGGATCCGGCCTCTAGCTTACCTGGAGCCAGCCCTCGAGGCTTAGGGGCTGGTGCTTCAACCCCATTGTGAGTCTCCAAGCCTCAGTGCCGGTTCCCCATTGTAGGGGAAAACAATAGTGAACCAGCACTAAAGCCTCTGCGGGGCTGGCTCTGCCTGGTGGTGGGGAGGAAGCGGCTCTGTGCCCTGCTGTTTCCCTTCCCACCCGGATGGGGGAACAGCTGCACAGGGAAGCACTCGCCTGCAGACTTTTCTCTCTGCCTCCTACCCAGACCCTGCTCCTCCACCCTCATCCTGCTCTTGCATCCTACTTTCTGCCCAGATTCAGCATCCCCACCCCCAGCCTACTCCCCAGCAGTCCCCCCCCTGCACACTGAACCCCTTTTTTGTGGCTCCTCCACAGAGCCTAGGGAGGCCCCACAAAATCTGCTAGCCTCTTGCTCCCAGAAAAGTTAATCTGGCCCTGGAGGAGCCTCTTCCCTTCCCCACCTATCCACAAGCATTGCTGGAGCATGAGGGGAATGCTGCCCGCCCCCCTGCGTTGCATGAATGAGCTGAGTGTCTCCCCTCCCCCCTGCTTCTCATTTCGGGGCCACATCTGTGATGGGGGTTTTTTCCCTTCTCTTGGGCGCCAGGTCAGTAAGGGGTGGGTTTTTTCCCCTCATGTTTGGCCCCCAACTTTAAAAAGGTTCCCCGCCCTTATAGTAGATTCAAAATACTCCCTTGATGATACGGAACAGATCCCTACAAGTTATCTCTGCTGAACGAAGGCTAAGGAAAGCAAGGGGCTAAAACTGCTTAATACTTATGGCTCAGAATTGGGTACACTGATGTTCTCAATCCTTGTATAAATGTATCAAGACCAACTCTCATTTCCCAGGCTCAAATAACAGATGTGGGATGACATATTTTTACCAAATCTGGAAACTCTAGTCTGTTGGTCCAGTTGTTAAAAGAAGAGGGTGGTTTTTTCTTAACTAAAAGTGTGGCTGCTTTAGAAGTTATTGGCCTTCCTAAAGTCTTGGCATATAGCCACTTGGATTGGCTTCTCTGACTGGAAGTTTAGCTTCTGGTGCAAAGAGGAAGAAGGGATGTTAGTCTCTAAAGCTTCCTGGAACGTTTTTGACTTTCAGGTGGCTTTAGAAAATAACTTGATTCCATGGCCCTTTCCTGGTTCAGGGCTGTTGTCATATGTGAAACTTGAAAATGCATCAAGATCATCTTGTGAGAATTTTACCCCTTGGTGATTTATTTCTTCCAAAAAGTATCTTTAAAAGTTTCTGGTTTTAATAGAATACTGTGCTGCAGCCTCAGTTTTGTTATGTGAGTGTTTTCTTATGGCTCCATCCTCTGAATTTCTCTTCATTGTGACTTCTTCACCCAGAAGGATCACAATTTGTTTGTCTTATGCACTCAGTCTTGTTCAGTTTTCCCCTGTACAAGTTGCTTGTTTAAATGATCAGTTCTTGCCTTTTCTTGGAAGTCTTCTCACTTACCAGTATTAATCAGGATACTTCACTACCTTGCATCTGTATCCTTCAAAATATCGTTTAGAAAAGTGGTGTTGGCTTTTTGGGCTTCTGGAAGCACTGTAGAGAGGGAGAGGGTCCAATCAGGACAAATTGCTTAGAAACAGGGCAACTTACAACCCAAGACTGGGGATTCTGCACTGAGATGCACCAAGTCACAAAGAGCTCTTCTTTTTACCACATTGGCTAGCAAGAAGTCATACAAGCAGTTCCCTTAGACACTCCAGCTTCTTCTCTGCCACAACCAGTACCACACCTTACTCAGATGAGAAGTTGTGAAAACCAGTCTCATCGAATCTGAACAGGTTCTTCTGATCCTAAAGGACCAGCCACATTCCCAGATCAATTTATACCTTAGAGGTTACCCAAAAGAGCACTCTGTGCCAGTCCTTTAGAATCTAACATCAAAAGGTTTACTAAAAAAAGAAAGAAAAGGCTGAGTGTAAAATTGTTAAAAGAAACAAATTGCATATACCTATTGCAAAGTTCTTGATGCAGGCTTGTAGAAAAGATGGAATAAACTGCTATCTTAAAAGTGACTGAAATACATCTTTTGTTAAGATGGATCCTTTCAGGCTCCATTCAGAGCAAAAATGCTCCTGAAGTGGTGACCTGGAATAAAGACAGGATTGAAGACAAATATGGAGGAACCCCCCAAGGCCTTCTTGCCATGTGGAGGGAATTCATTTTTCTCCTAGCATGAAAGTACAGGTAAGACCTCCTTGGTCTGGTCCCCTTGGGACCTGAGAGTGGTCCCGAACTGTGGAGTTTGTCGGACCAGGGGAGATCAAGGCTCCCCACATGGCTGCAGGCTCTGCTCTTGGCTGGGACTACATTCCCTGCTGCCACCTGCTGTGCTTCCCACTGTGCTACCAGCCTGGGTTGAGCTACGCTTCTGAACCTGGCCAGCTGGGGCTCTCTGGTCCAGTAATATCTGTGGTCCTGCCAGACCACAGATGATGCCGGACCAGGGAGTCACAGATTTTAGAGGTTCAATTTGTACACCTCAGAATAGGCAAGTCACTTTTCTATGTATGACTCAGTCCTTTTTTAGCCATCTGTCATTGCTGGTCTGAACGTTCACAGCAAAGTTCCTCAAATGTGGATTGGCACCATTTCGGATCCATTGTCAGTCAAGTACTCTGATTCACTTGACTAGCAACCCTTTCACAATAGGTGGGTGAAATACAGAACCGATAATCATAACTTCAAATACAAAAATCATGCATGCATATAAATAGCATAAACAGAATCAGCAAATCATCAGCTTTCTGTGGACCTCTCTCTTGACCCACTTTGTACAAGATTTAATGCAAACATATAACAGTCATTGCAATAGTGTTTTGTATGTTCATCTAAAAAATGCAGTAACGTCACAGACTTGCCAATGTCAGTGGTCTGACACTGTCAGCATAAAACTATATAATCAGTCTAGCCTTATGTGTGCATGTGTCTTCTATTTCATTAACTGACATCTGAATCAGCAAATTCATATTCAGTGGGAAAATGTGTCCCTCAGAAAATACAGTTGGAAAGAACTTTTGTCTTATATAATCCGTATCCTCTGTATCACCCTTTTTTTCCCAATCCACAGCAACTCTGTATGGGTGGTTGGGCTGGAGTAAGAATGAACACATTCTTTTTATCCTATTATAAAGTTCTGAGTTAGTCTCTTTATACTTCCAGACCATATATAACTGGATGGGTAAAGAACTGTAGAAATCCAACAGTAAACAAGACATTTTTCCTGAGTGGTGGTATACTTCATCAGCCTGTTGGTACGGTAAGAAATGGCAACTAAACTCAAGGGTATTGTATAACTACCATCTAGCTATCCTTACATGCTGTTTTCAGCATGCCATATCAGACAACCTAGTAAACAACAATCCTTTGCTCACCATTTGCCTATGCAGGTACAGCCTTGAACTGCAGTTGTGCCCAACTAGGGATTCACAGATGTTTTCCATTATTTTGGGCATTACTGGTCATATCCCATTTCTTGAGGGAGCACTTCTTTGGAGTTGAGCCTGGTGAAGAAGGGGCAGAACCAAACTGTCCAGAACCCATTTACTTTCCTCTTTCATGCATGCACACACCTTTCACTTTCATTCCCAACATTCAAAATCACATCCCTTTTTTTTTATGGCCCAAATCACACAATCTTTTATGGGTGCAGAGAGCCTCTGTTAAGTGCTTGTGTGGAAAATGTCAAGAACCACTAAGTGAAGTATGCAGGACTTATATCAATTTACCAGTTGATACTTTAATAGAAGTAGACCAGCAGAGAGTTGCTGGTTTATAGTCGCTTGTTTCCTGGAGGTGGCAAGTACTGCATCCTATCTGTTTTCTAGTGCAATGCAAAACAGTTGTGATCTTGAAATAGACTTTTTCATCAGTTAAATTGCTTCATGTGCATTTAGCAAATATGTTAGCTTTCCTTCAGTGCAAATAGAACACGCTCTCAATCTGTATCCTGATTCTCGGGGAATGCCAAGTGTTTTCTAAAAACTTGTCCTTGTAAATTGCAAGCTTACTGGGATAAGATTTGGCTTTATGGAACTAAGCACATTGACAATTCAGAAATAGTTAATGAATTGGCATCAGCCACGGAAGACTTTGATTTCTTCTAGAACATTTTCTTTTTTTGTAGTAGATAGCACTAGCTCACTGTGGAATCAATGTTGTCACTAAGCCTTTTTGAAGCATACATTATTGGCAGAACTTTAGAAGACCAGTGAAGTGTATCCTTCAGTGTAGTACCTACTGTCTTAATTTTAGGTGAAGTGAAAGGTAACCATGACAAAGAATTGTACCATAAGCTCATCCACTATAATGAAGCACTATGAAATTTTGGTTTTTTTTTTTTTTTACATTTTCAAAATATTGATTTTAGCTTACAACACAACACAAAGTATATAGTGCTCAGTTTACATTATTTTTATAACACATATTTGCACTGTGAAAAGAAATGAAAATTTTTCAGTTCATCTGATATAAGCAATGTGTAGTGCATTCTCTTTATTGTGAAAATGCAACTTAAAATGTAGGGTTTTTTGTTACATAACTGCACTCAAAACAATGTAAAACTTTAGAGCAGGGTGGACAATAATTTTTGATGGGGGGCCACGCCAAGATTTTGTAAATGGTCAAGGGTGCTGCACTTTTCTATGGAGGGGGTACAGGATCTGGGACAGAGGTTGGGTGCAGAAGAGAGCTCGGGTTAGGGGACTGGGATGCAGGAGATGGTGTGGGGTCTGAGAGGGAGTTTGGGTGAAAGGGAGGTTGTGACCTGGGGCAGGGGATTGGAGTGCAGGGTCCAGGAGAGTGTATGAGTGCAGAAGAAGATTTTGGCCTGGGGGAAGGGTGTAGGAGGCTGCAAGGTCTGGGAAGGAGTTGTAACCTGGGGAAGGAGGGTGCAGAGGGTTTGGGTGATGACCTGGGGCAGGAGGGGGCAGTGGCCTGGGGGAGGGAGTTGGGGTGAGAGAGATGGGCTGGGGTGCCAGAGGCAGGGTCTGGCCGGGAGGCACTTACCTAGGTGCTTACCCGTTTCTGGCTCATAGGAGTGGAGAGATTTTTCTGGGAGGCAGAGACTAAGGATGTTAAGGACTAGTGTCAATTCCTCTCCTCCTCCTCTCTTTTCCCCCCTCCCCCCATCAGATAGAGGCAGCAAAGCGAGGGGGAGAAGGCATACTTCAAAGCGGCAGCACCTCACAGCTGAGCTGGGGATCAGCTGTGTGGCACTGCCACTTTGAAACCCCAAGGTGCTGCCCCTTTAAAAGCCGAAGCGCCATGGAGCCCGGGGTCAGCTGGGGACTCGCTGCGCAGAACCCGGGGCTAGCTAGCATTTCCTCAGAACCCAGGGTCAGCTGGGGACTCCCAGAGCTGATCCTGGGTTCCGTGGAAATGCTGTGCAGAGCCTGGGATCAGCTGGGGAGTCACCAGCTGACCCCAGGCTCCATGGCACTGCTCCTTTGAAATGCCAAGGCGGCGTTTCAAAGGGGCAGCCGCCATGCAGCTGAGCCAGGGCTTATAAGGCCACTGAGTTCTACTTCTTGTTCAGGCAATCGTTCAAAGAAACAGATTTGTTGACAATTATGGTCCCTTCCAGACCCTCCACCCCAAACTCCTGCAACAGATCATAACCCATTTATGCTGCCCACTTTTTCTTTACAATGTCACCTGAAAGTGAGAACAAGTGTTCTTATGGAACCTTTGTAGCTGGCATTGCAATGTATTTACATGCTAGATATGCTAAATATTAGTATGCCCCTTTATTCTTCAGCCACCTTTCCAAAGGGAGCCCACTGTTTCATGGGGTAAGCCCACCACTTCTACAACCCCAAAACAGGGCCTTTACTCAGCAGCTATCCCTGTCTTTCTCCAGGGCTCCCTGCAGTGAATCCAGCCCAGTCAGTCTCCTGTGGAAGGTTTGTTCTGTACCCCTTCAGGGTGCTGTGCTCTCAATAAGTATTTGCAGCAGCACGGGGCAGCCTTTTCAAAAACAAGGTAAACATTTCTTAATCACTTGGCTACAGAATCTGAAAGTTCATAGTTCATCATAGAGAAGCAAAGGTTGACACACAATCTGTACTGGTTAAAGCAGCGGTCACCAACCAGTCAATCGGGATCTACCAGTAGATCTTGGAGCCTCTGACAGTGATCCTGACAGGTTTGGCTGGGAGGCTGTCAAGTGCCTGCACTTCAGCTGCCCCTCCCCCCACTGCCCTGTTGCTCCTACCCATAGCCTCAGAGCTGCTGCTGGGAGCCTCCTGCTTGTTGTGCGGAGTGGGGGAGACAGGCAGGGAGACGTTGATGTTGCTTTGTCCCCATCCCCTGTACCCCATCTTCACAGAGTGAGGAGGATGGGGCCTCAGTGAAGGGGCGGGGCAGTGGTATTTGGGTTTGAGGTAGATCCTGGACTGACTTAAATTGAAAAAGTGATCTTGTGCTTAAAAAGGGTGGAGACCACTGGGTTAAAGACAGAGCTGCCTTGGAAGCTTTGGCCTTAAGCTGTGCTAAAAAGCATCTTGGTTTGCTTTCTCTCTGTCCTTTTGTCATTCCAGGTCAGAGTCGCTGTCTCCTTCCAAAGGCCAGCTCTTATCACAACCTCCTGACACTTCATTCTCTGGCACTGAGCCTTTTCTCTGCTGCTTTACATGTGGGATGGCAGTGAAAATTTACTTCCTCTTAACTTTTAGTTGCTAATGTAAATGTCCTGGCCATTGAGGTTTCCATTGTCTTTCCAGATCCTCTGTTGATATAGGCTGGATTCAGTTTGTCCTTAAGAATCCCTTTGTTTGACCGCAGGCAGTTGCCTGACCTAAACATCTCATGTCTCCCACTGTGTTTGAGGTGCATTTTAAGTGTACTGCATAGACTGGATAGGAATGTAAGTCCAGTGCATACCATTCATAAAAATGTTGTGAAAAATTCCTGTTCCATCACAGGTTAGTGCTGACTAAGATGTTTTGGGGGCCTCTCACCAAAGGGTGGTGGCATTCAAAGCACAACATTTTTTTTAATTAAGAATATCACTTATTAAATCCAGAGGTGAAGTTGTTTTAAGTAGGGCTGTCAGTTAACGTGTGTTAATGCCTGCAATTAACGCAGAGCACAATTAACACACTAATTTTTTAAATGCATTAATTGCAGGCGTTTCCGTGGACTGCCCCTTCAAAGGGGCAGCGCAGTAGGAACCTGGGATCAGCTGGAGTCCCCAGCTGACACCGGGCTCTGGGAAGGGTTGCCCCTCTGAAGTACCGCCCTGGCGTTTCAAAGGGGCAGCACTGCATGGAGCTGGGGTCAGCTGGGGACTCCAGCTGATCCTGGGCTCCTGCGGTGCTGCCCCTTTGAAACACTACAGCTGTGTTTCAAAGGGGCAGCTGCACTGAACCTGGGGTCAGCTGACAGTTTCATAGGGACAGTACCCACAATTAATGACAATTAATTTTTTTTTAATCACTTGAAAGCCCTAGTTTTAAGACTTGGCACATCATCCTTTTTAAAGTATTTGGCTGTTGTGTAAATTTGAAAATAAGTTTTATCAGTGTCACTCAAATCCTTTATACATGAGTTTGAGCAAATATACTATGGTTAATATAGTATGGCCTGTATATTAACAAATTTAACGTGAAATATTATCTATGCAGATGTAGGTGTGAGTTTCCTATCTTTTTAATCTGAAGGCTTTCAGGCTGAAAAGTATCACATTGGACACATCGTCAACAAAGGAGATCCTCTGTTTTCCCAGCAGCATTAATTGGCTGAGAATAATCACATCCTTGTAGGCATAAATACAGAAAGCATTAATGTGTGACATTCAGGAAGCAATTTCCTGGTCATCCTGTGTAATCTCTTTAATGTAGTAATAAAAATCAGATAACTATAATTTGCTATCTTTGATTTCCGTAGGCTCTTCCCTGATTTCTCTCAATTCTGCTTTTTTCAGTTTAATCCCTAAACCAGGCTGGACTCTGCAAACTTCACAAATACTCCCATTTAGTTTAATGCCGCATCATGCCTGAATAAGGTTTGCAGGATTGATATCCTGGTTCTCTCATATAAGTTTTAAATTTTTAACATCTCACATTACCATGATAAATCCCAAACCTTCACCATTCTTTTTAGGTGACAAATCTGAGGAACTGTCCCAAACAGAGGTGTCCTTAGAGGACATTTTAGAACAAATTGAGAAATTCAACAGTAATAAGTTATGAGGGCCAGATGGTATTCACCCAAGAGTTCTAAAGGAACTCAAATGTGAAAGTGCAGAATTACTAACTCTGGTTGGTAACCTATCATTTAAATAAGCTTCTGTACCAAATGACTGGAAGACAGCAAATGTGACGCCAATTTTTTAAAAGGGCTCAGGAGGCGATCCCCACAGTAACAAGATAAGCCTGACTTTAGTAACCAGGTAAAATAGTTGAAAATATAATGAAGAACAGTATTATCAGACATACAGATGAATGTTATTGGGGAAAACTCAATGTGGTTTCTGTAAAGGGAAATCATTCCTCACCAACCTACTAAAATTCTCTGAAGGGGCCAACAAGCATGTGGACAAGGGGGATCCAATTATTATAATGTTCCTAGAGTTTCAGAAAGTCTTTGACAAGATCCCTCACCCAAGACTCTTAAGCAAAGTTAGCTACCATGGGATAAGATGGTGGGGTCCTCTCATGGATTGGTAACTGATTAAAAGATAGGTAGCAAAAGCTAGGAATAAATGATCAGGTTTCAGAACAGAGAAAGGTAAATAGTGATGTTCCCCCGGGGTCCATTCTGGGACCAATCCTATTCAACATATTCATAAATGATCTGGAAAAAGGGTAAATGGTGAAGTGGCAAAATTTGAAGATGAAACAAACCTACTCAAGATAGTTTAATACCAGGCAGTCTATGAAGAGCTACAAAATGATCTCTCAAAACTGGGTAACTAGACAACAAAAGGGCAGATGAAATTTAAGACAGGTTGAACCTAGTCTGGTCTGGCACTCTGTGGTCCAGCACCATCCATGGTCTGGCTTAATTTTAATTAGCTGGATATCTACTTACTATGGGTTTGGCCAAGTTTCCCTCCAATAAAGTTTGTTTACGGCCACCAGTCCTGGCTCTCAGTGTTCTGTGCTATTATTTAGCTCTAATTTACCCCCTAAATGTCTTCTTAGAGCCAAGTAAGCAGTGGATATGTTGGTAATGCTGCTAGACAACACTGACCTCCAGTGGTCCAGCAAATTCTCTGGTTCGGCACTGGTCAGGTCCCGAGGGTGCCAGGCTAGAGAAGTTCAACCTGTATTGATAAATGCAAAGTAATGCATACTGGAAAACATCATCCCAACTATATGTTTGAAATGATGGGGGTCTAAATTAGCTGTTACCACTCAAGAAAGACATCTTAGAGTCATTGTGGGTAGTTCTCTGAAAACATCCAGTATGCAACAGCAGTCAAAAAAGCTAACAGAATGATGGGAATAATTTAAAAAGGGATAGATAAGAAGACAGAAAATATATTGCCTCTATATAAATTCATGGTATGCCCACATCTTGAATACTGAGTGCAGATGTGGTTTGCCCCAACTCAAAAAAGTTATTGGAATTGGAAAAGGTTCAAAAGGGCAACAGTGCTTCCATATGAGGAGAGATTAATAATGCTGGGTCTTTTCAGCTTGGATAATAGGTGACTAAGGGGATATGATTGAGGTCTATAAAATCGTGACTGGTGTAAAGAAAGTACATAAGGAAGTGATATTTACTCTTCTTCATAATATGAGAACTAAAGGTCACCAAATGAAATTAATAGGCAGCAGGTCTAAAACAAACAAAAGAAAGTATTTCATCGTATGATGCAGAGTCAACCTGTGGAACTCTTAGCCTTCACAACATCCTCCAGCAAAGACTTTAACAGGGTTCCAAAAAGAATTAGATACATTCATGGAGGATAGGTCTATCAGTGGCTATTAGCCAGGATGGCAAGGGATGGTGCCAAATTGGAACAATTTGGATCTTGACATAAGTATATTGAGTGGCTATCCTGGGTCAGACCAAATTTCCATCCAGCCCAGTATATAAAGTGTAGGTCCAGTTTAATTTTCTCCCCTATTAAAGTTTATTCCTTGTAGTTCAGGTTAGTTTGTCACAGACTCCAAAGTCATAACAAATAAGATGGGAAAGTGAGCATTGCTATGTTCTCCTTAGTCCCGTGGCAAATCTTCCCCGTGCATAAATATTTATACACTGAAAACCTGGACAATTTGTACAAGAGTTTTGCCAAAACATCATGTTTTGTTTTTGCTTATTCAGCATCTCAAAGACAGTCTTATTAAAAAGTATTTTTCTATGTGGCTAAAGAGACTGTTGCAAGAACTTGTATAGATTTAGTGTAGTGTGTAATATTTAATATCTTCCCATTCTGGTATTATCTGATAATAACCACTTCTTTTGTTAATCCTGGCCAGTTTTACTTTACAATTTTATGCATCATATCCTGCACTCTGCCAGAGTTTTGCATTGACAGAACCAACTTCACATACTGTGTGTGAGTTCTGGGATTCTGATTAAGATAATGGATGTGTTGCTCATCATCCGTGGGAGCAGCCCTAAGGAACAGTAATCACTAATAGTTTTTCAGAGCAGACAGAATAATCACTCCATAAAAAGGGCAAATAAAATTGACAGAAGCCTCTTCTCTAGGCAATTCCCTTTATTTCTTTTAATGCATCATTTAGGCCTCGTCTATATTACCACAGTCAATGTAAGTTATGCAACTTCAACTATGTGAATAATGTAGCTGAAGTTGACATACTTAGGTCTGCTTATCACAGTTTCTTCACCATGGTAAGTCAATAGCTGACACTCTCCCATCAATTCTGCTTATTCTTCCTGTTCTAGTGGAATACTGGAGTTGATGGGTGAGTGCTTGGTTGTTGATTTATCATGTCTATGCTAGACACAATAAATTGATGCCTGCTGGATTGATTGTTGCCTGTGGATCCTGCCTGTAGTGAAGATATGCCCTTATTCGTTCTGTTCTTATCAGTTAGTCTAACAGTGGTCTTTGCAGATCCTTTAGTGCCGTGGTCACCAACCCGTCAATTGCGATCGACTGGTCGATCGCGAGGCCTCGACCAGTCGATCGCGAGGCGTTCGGGCAACCCCGCCCCCCATTTTCCCCCCCACCCCCGAGAAGCCCCACTACCTACCTCTAGTGTAGTGCCGGCTTCCCGCGGGGTGGGCGGAAGTCCTGGGTGAAACTGCGTCACTTCCAGGGGCTCCGGAAGTGCGCAGGCTGCTCCCCTCCCACAGCTCTGTCACGTGCTGGGGGAAGGGGCGTCGGCTCCAGAAGAGGAGTCCGGCAGCTTCCCTGGGAGGGGTGAGTTGAGCGCAGGGATGTCCCTGCGCCGCGGGAGCAGGGGTCGGCCCCAGGGTTTGGCCCTACCGTGGGAGAGGCGGCTTGGCCCCGGGGCAGGCACCCACAGGGGTTGGCTGCGCTGCGGGAGGGGATTGGCCGGGCTGGGCCGCGCTGTGGGAGGGGGGTTTGGCCCCGGGGCAGGCGCTCGCGGGGGTTGGCCTCACTGCGGGAGGGATGGGGTTGGCCGGGCCATGCTGTGGGAGGGGGGTTTGGCCCTGGGGTAGGCGCCCGCGGGGGTTGGCCACACCGCGGGAGAGGGGGTTTGGCCCCGCGGCAGGCTCCCGCGGGGGTTTGGCCCCGTGGCAGGAGGGGTGGGGTTGGCCCCGGGGCAGGCACGCGCGGGGTTTCCCTGTACCGTGGAGTGGGGAGTCGGGCCCGGAGGAGGCACATGCTGGCTTCCCTCTGGGGGGGAGAATCCTGGGAGGAGGCAGATGCAGGGGATTTTGCTGCCACTGGCACCCTGCTCCCCTGTCCGCACTCCCCAGACCCCACTCCCCTGTCCCCAGCTACAGAACTCTGTCCCCATTCCTGTCCCCACTCCCCGAACTCTGTCCCCACTCCCCTGTCCCCAGCTACAGAACTCTGTCCCCATTCCTGTCCCCACTCCCCGAACTCTGTCCTCACTCACCTGTCCCCACTCCCCGAACTCTGTCCCCATTCCCATCCCCACTCCCCGAACTCTGTCCCCACTCCCCTGTCCCCAGCTACAGAACCCTGTTCCCTCTCCCCTCCCAGCACCCTGTTCCCTCTCCCCTGCCTCCAGCCGCAGAACTCTGTCCCCACAAAATGTATAATTATAAATGCTTCATTTTAGATTTAAATAGCATGAATAAAAACAGACCATTTATTTCATAACTATAAACACATGATTTTAATTTTATATATCGCATAATTTAAAAATAAACTGTTTATCAGAGTGTGTAAGTAAGGGCTGGGGATAGGAAATGATGGACAGGAGGAGAATAGAGAGGGCGGGGGTTCACGGAAGGGGCAGGGCTTCAAGGAAGGGGCGGGGCAGTAGATCTTCACCTGTTCTGAGATTTAAAAAGTGATCTTGGGTGTAAAAAGGTTGGAGACCACTGCTCTAGTGCATGGTCTCCAACCTTTTTAACCACAAGATCACTTTTTCAATTTAAGTGCAGTGTAAGATCTACCTCAAATCCAAATACCCTTGCCCAATCTCCTTCCCTTCCTTTCTTTGAGACCCTGTCTCTGCTCCACCCTTTCTCCAAGGTCTTACCCTGCTCACTCCATTCCTCCTTCCTTCCCCCATCCTCACTCACTTACACCAGGTTGGGGAAGGGGATTGGGGTGCATGCTATGGTCTTGGGCCAAGGGATTTGGAGTGTGGCTCTGGGCTAAGCCCAGGGTGGGGGATTGGGATCCAGGCGGGGTTTCAAGTTGCAAGCTCTGGGAAGGAGTTTCGGTGCAGGGAGACTCATGTCTGGGGCAGGAGATTGTGGGTAGGAGGAGGTTCAGGGCTGGGACGGGTTCAGGAAGCAGGCTCTAGCTGATCACCATTTAATTGAGGTGGCTTCTTCGTGGTAGAGAAATGAGGTTAAGGCAGGCTTACTCCTGCCCTGGCCCTGCACCATTCCTGAAAGTAGCTGGCGTGTACAGCAATGGCTCCATTGTGCCATGTGCAGCCCCTCAGCTACAGGCACTGAGCCCACAGCTTCTACTGGCCATGGTTCCCCATTACTGATCAATGGGAGCTGCTGGAGTGGTGTCTTCAGGCCAGAACAGCATGTGGAGACCCCCTGCTCTGTCTCTCTCAGGGGCTGCAGGGACATGCCAACCACTTCCAGGAACAGCGGTTACCACAGGGATAATGATTCCAGCCATGGTAGGTTAGGCATTTTAGAACTCACTACTCAAGGAATTACATTTAAGCGTAAGAGAGAAATGAAAATTATGAAATGCACAGACCAGTCAAAACTCAAAAATAACACACTTTGCACGTAGTAAAAGATGTAACAACAACCCACCTATGTGTTGAGTGGGGATATGAGAGTGAAGGACAATGTGTGTTTGTGAGAGTGACTGACAGACACACACTGTGTGTGAGTGACAGAGATTTGCATTGCCAAGCTCCCTCCATCCCCTTCTCTCTCTATGGAGATAGGGTACAGAAGTGGGGGGGACGGGGACACCCTGACATCAGCTCCCCCCCCCCCTTCTCCCTCCCACACCCTGCACAGCAAGCAGGAGGCTCCCAGGGGGACAAGTCCAAGGCAGAGGGCAGGAGCAGCATGATGGTGGGTGGAGGGGCAACTGAAGTGCCAATGCTTGATAGCTTACTGGCCAAACCAGTCAGTTTACCAGTCAGAGGCTCCAAGATCTATCAGTAGATCCCGATCTACTGGTTGGTGATCACTGCTCTAGTGTCCCCATACTAATACAGTCATCAACTTTAAAAAAAAAAAAAAATCTGTCCTGTTTGTTGTTCCTCTACATCTCCATCTCTGCTCTATCCACCCTGTTTGCCTTGTTGGATGACATTTTTTGTTTACTGGTTTACCTTTTTAGCTTTAGGTTCTTGCTCCTGTCCTCTAATATTTTATCATCCAGCATCTTGCTATCACTTTCACTGTTTTGTACACTAAGTTTGAATTTGCAGCTCTTTCTTTTCCCTGAAGTTTTTAAATGTTCCTCTATTTGTGAGGAATATATTGAGCCAAATTACACCTGGTGTAAGCAGGTGTAAGTCAACTGAACACTGTTTTGTCCTTCTATAGTACCAGATTCAGGTTTCTTTTATTTCTTGCTTTTCAATATAACCAGCAGTGGTTTTAAGGAACCACCAAGAGGATTTTAAGTTTTCACTGCTGTCACTTTCAGATTTTAATAGGAAGGTAGGGAAAAGGGAATTCTATGCAGATATATACCTGTCAGTAAAACACTTTCCCATTCATAGTGGGCTTGAGGAAGAATAGCTTAAGGAAGAATAGCTCCCTGCTTATTTGCTTAAACTCTTGAATTGGCCTTCATAAAAGGGTGGGGGGAGAAAATGTAAAATCCCAGCAGCTCTACATTATATCAGCTGAAGCTAAAAAGGTATATTGGAGCAGACAGGGCTAGCCTGAGAGTGACATTCAGGATGCCTTTTACCGGTACTTCATGCCAGACTATTACTTCTGCACCATCCCCAGCTTGCCTAGGTGAAACATCTGAGCTGGGTCTCAAATGCATATCTCCCTACTAGACATGAATTAAATCAACACAGAGTCAGGTGTGGCTTTTAAACACACATGGTCCACGGATGCAGCTCTACAAACTGGTATGTTAGAGAGCACCTGAGTAAGCTGTTGGAAGTACAGGCTGCCAGAAGATTTAAAAATGGAGGGAAAAAACCCAACCATCACTATAAGCTTCAAGCAGACACTCCCATAACTGAAGAGGAAAGAGAGTCAACGGCTTACTAAAGACTTCATTAGTCCAATCTACTTAATTTGGGAAGATGCACTAACACTATGATAATGGATACCAACCAGTATAAAACCTTAAGATAAATATATTGCCCCCAAGTGAGTTCACATTTGAAATTTGCAGAAATTTCATTTACAATTAGATTTTACACCTACAAAACACTTTATTTTTTATTTACATCTGAATTTCTTCTTGCTGGCATTTATCTAAAAATAGATAGTAGTATACCAACAGCAGAAAAGCCTAGCAGAAGAAATTGCTAAGACATACTAGAGACATACTGGCTATAGAAGCATTTTAATCTCAAAAAGCACACAAGTTTCATAAGCGTCATTTTTAAGAATGAGATTAGTACATTTAAAAGAGGTGATTTTACAATTTGTAGAAGACCGCTGGCCCATCATGCTGTTCAATACTGTCCCATTGTTTCCTTGTAGTCTATCTGAGTCCATATTGTCTTAGATTGTCTTTGCACAGTGTATAATACAACAGGGTCCTGGTCTCTAGGGGCTGTTGTTGCAGGACACTGTGAAGCCATTCTTTCAAGCTTTATACTGAAAGAGGGTTCCCTTATAGTGAGAAGTTTCCAATGCCTTCTTCCAGCTGCCTTAAGACGAAGGTTTTGCAGAGAGAATCTGATCCAGTAACTTTGGCATTGGCAGAGTGCCTTTACCCTGTTTTCCAAGTATACAGGGAAAAAATCAAGTCCTGGTTACCATGTTCAGACATCATGTTAGGGGCACAAGTATAACAACCCAAATGCATGTGTCATTTACCTTGACCCTCAGCTGCATGGTAAGTCTATACCAATGCATAGTTTGCATTTTTAATTCTGGCAATCACACAGATGGCTTTAGGCTATTATCCATAAAACATGTGTGGTGGTGTTTCCTGGTCATCATTGCACTTGCATAGCCTCTATGATAATTTTGTCCCATTGTATACTTCATTACAAAGTGCAGCAACTCAGCGTATATGTAGTTTTTGAGACCCCTTTATCCACTAACAGTATTTTAAAATTCCAAGAAATAGAGCATGGTACAAGCTGTGGCAACACACATTTAATGAAGACCTTCCACTGCATGCTTTTACAAAACTTCTTTCAGGACTCCACTCTTTAGAGCTGTTCTAATTTTAGAATTTGCCACCTCAAAATACTCCTCATGGAATTCTTTTTAATTTTTAGAGCAACATTAAGATTAAGGGTAGTTATAGATCTTCCTCAGGACCCAACCTCAACCCATAAAATCTAAAGTTACAGGAGAAGAACATAAAATATTGATTTAATTAAGCTTGTATTAGTTTATATTGCATTATAGAGGCCAACTGATAAAAGTTGCTAAGAAGAGTTATTTCTAGAAGCCACAAATGGAAAACATCAGGTCATCTTGACCTTAGCCCTGACAATATAATTTTTCCCTCATGTGCTGCATCATCCACTGACCTGTCTAACTTGGTTTTAAGTAATTTAGAGCAACAGACATTTTGACACTTTCCTGAGGAGACTACTAAGTATATTAGATTTCTACTGTAATTTATCAAAAAAGTTTAATCTACATATTGTGTTGGAGCCTGAACTGTTAGCTACATTCAAGGGAATCCTCGGGGGAGCAGTGGGCAGGAATCTGACAAAAGATCAGGAATCTATATCTAGTGATGGGTTTTCTAGCTTTGTAACTGAAAAAGGTTAGTTGGAAATCTGGTGATGAGCAACCATGTGCTATATCACTGGCATGGCAACCTAATTTCTTCCTTCACGATGTCCTACCTTATAAGTATTGAAGGAAGGATACTGACATATCAGTAATCACAAGTCCTGCTTGATAATACATAGGGAAGGAAGGGTAACTACTGGGGATCTCCAGTTCATCTGTTCAGATAATATAGAGGTGTCCACCATAAACTGATAAACTATAAAAGTCTATTCCTGCAACTGTACATAGCTGAGTTTCAGTTAGGGACCAGCTAGTGATTTACAATATGTTCTTTTTATAGTTTTTCTGAATATAAAAGCAGCTTTCATGAAAACAAAATATTTTAGTTCCGAATGTTGGTTTTCACGCATCTGCTGATTGTATTTAGCTCACAGCTTTAATAATTAGAAATGGGCACTAATCTTTACATCCTCATAACCCTGTGACTGTTGGTTTATAATTATGAAGAGTCATAACTGAGGTAGAATTTAGCTTCCTAGTAACTCACACTATAAAATAGTATAATCTATATAAACAACTCAGAGGAAAGAGTAATCTACCTGATACTTACAAGAAATAACATGAGAGGTAGGGTAGAAGCACAAATGTTTAAAGTTACTCTCCACAGAAAAATCATAAATGCTTGTTTTATTAGAAAGTCTATCATGACAAATATTCAGTTACTCTTTTTTATATACAACACAATACCAGTATCTAAAACTCTCCCTGCATCATTATTACATCCTTCAAGCGCTTGCAGATGGTTTCCTTCAGCCTTTCATTCAGCTAAGTAAATAAACTGCACTGTCTTTATATTTGCATAAACATGACAAAAGAAAAACATACACAAAGTACAAGGACAGAAATACTGAACTATGTGCACCTTTTAAAGAGATGCTTGAGGTTCAAATCTTCTGGCTCCTTACAGAAAGGAAAAAAAACAGGAATTATTTTTTATTTTTACAATGAGAACCCAAGAATAGAGGCCCCTATATTACTGACTGCTTTGCAAACAAACTAACCACATGTATGTAAAAGATATTAAACTAAGTCAGACCCACAGAATCAATTGGCTTTACAGTGGAGACTGTCCTAGGAATTTTCTTCTCTGTAATAGCCCAGTTAGTGCTCCACATACAAGCTGTAGCACATTGGGGATGCAGTGTGGTTGGTGTCCAAGAAGAGACTAGGAGTTAGGTCACAGCATGAAGCCCTGCCAGATTCTGAATAATACTGCTACCTCTAGGCAGCAAGGGACAAGCTGTCCTCCTAGACTACTGAAGTTATTCTTGGGGCCATATCACTCTTTGCACTGTACTTCACCCCTCTAGAAGCACACAGAAAAAATCTCTCACGGTATCTGCATGTATGGTGGAAAAGGAAACATTCTGTGTAAGTGACAGAGAATTTACTTCTCTTGTCTTAGGCCCTTCCCTGCTATCAAAGGAGGGAGTTTGCAATTCAGTTAAAAAAATTCTGTGCACGTTACTTAACATTTGAAACATAGGAGAGTGCTCTGCAATGAAAATTTCGGCACGATTTGAAATGCGAACTCTGCTGGGGAACAGAACACTGCAGTTAAGGACTCTTACACAGAGCAAAGACGAAAACTGGAGCTACACAACAGAGAGGGTTAGTGAAGAGAAAGGGCAGTTTCTCACTCTTTATTATTATCAGAGCTAACAATTAATGGACATGATCTAGCTCATAAAGCAGGAGTGGGCAATAAAAAAACCCCGCAGCCTGCAGGGTTAGTCCTGGCGGGCCCCCACCTCCATGCTTACCTGTTCCTCTGCAGGTATCGGAGGATCGCAGCTCTGGCTGGCTGTGAATCGCCATTCGCGGTAATTCGCGGGCAGCCAGACCTGCGATCCTCCAATACCTGCAGAGGCGCAGGTAAACATGGAGGCGGGGGACTACTAGGGACTAACCCTGTGGACCGGATCCAGCCTGTGGGATGGAATTTGCCCACCCCTGTCATAAAGGGAGTTTTACCTGGACTAATTTAGCTTACTAAGAAACAAGATGGCAAGTTACCAAGTTACTGGTCCCTTCTAACTCACTGGATGATGGAAGATATTTGCTTTTTCCTTACAACTATTACTGTAAAATTTGCTAATTGCCCAGAATTTAGTCTGAAGGACTTTTGATATTATAATATTCAATAATTGTTACTATTAATGTAAACATTTGAGCATAAAATAATAGTGGCCATAGTGTAATGTATTTTATAAGGAGCACTGTCCTGCTTAACTAAGCAACCTGAGCTGTTTGGTGTAGTCTGCGTTTAGATGGGCTATATTCAGGAGTAAGTGTTGTAGTGTCAATTTAGAAAATTAAATATCAGTATATTGTGTATTCGATAGAACAGCAAGATGAAGCCTTCATATATTTTCATAATACATCCATATTTTAGCTGATTTTTATTACATGTGATTTTGCAAAATTGTGAGCATGAATGTAACAAGTGTTGGATCTGGGCTATATATTGAGATGCAGTCAGACATATGCTAACAAAGCCACATGATTCTTAGATTGTAGGTTCTTTTGGGGAGGGACTGTTTCTTTTGTGTCTGTGTTGGAGATATCTCACCCTGGGATGTCTGGTTCCTTCTATATTATAAATATAAGTGAAGTATGGAAGCATACATGCCATTCTTTATTGGATTTTTGTAAAAACAAAAGAGCAGCCTGATTCAGCAGTGGAAAAAAGATGGGGTAGCAGGACAGAGAATTTAGAACCACAGATGTGCCATGGTCCTGCAGTCAGTCATGATATGATTGCAGAATTACTCTTTATTGAAATGGCTGATTTTGATCATTTATACCATAGATAAGGAAAGATTGATTTATGTAGATTATTATGAGACAATTGAAAAACAATGTTTGCTGGAAAATGACTAAAAGACTAGTTCTTCTGATCGTTGACTATATCTGGAAGCAGGCATATCCTGACCACCTGTTTGGGTTCATTGCACTAAATGAGTAGAAGATTGTTTTGTCCTTCATTAAGACTCCAGCTAAACAAGATAGTGAACAAAAGCTGTTCTCATGCTTGAAGTCATACCCAAGCCATGAATTGCAGCCTTAAAAACTTGAAAAGAAATAGAAAGCAATGTGTCAAGGCTATAACTTGGAAGCATTTAAATGTTTGTCTTCATATTGGTTATATTTCAGGCTGCCATTTTTTTCAAATTAAAGTGGACTGTGTCCACACAGTGCAGTTCTTCTAAATTAACTGATTAGTGCAAATTGGATAATTCACTTTGAAAGTTAGTTAAGTTCATTTCAGAATTAAATTAGTGTAGAAAAAAGTTTGTATGATCTGTATTTTGTATTAATGTTTCATTCTTCCCTTTGAGATCCCATAGTACATTGCTTCACATCAGAATCAGCCTGTCTTTTTACCTGTGTCTTCTACTGCCCCAGGGTCATGATAGCAAGATGTTACCTCCCTGTTTAAATTCTGGTACACAATATTATGTTCTTTGTTATTGACTGTAATAAGGTAAAAATTCCTTCTTCCTTCTCTTGCCTTTTCAGTGCAGATGATTGTTCAGATCAATACCTCTAATTTTAGGAAACAGAAGAAATAATTAAAAATAGTACGTTTTACATGAGTCATAATTAATTGTTCATGCAAGTGTATTGACTAAACTTCATTGTGCAATTAGAGAACTAATTATGATGAAAATGAAATTGCACATGTAAATCTCCACCCATATCCTGGGGGTCACCCATTTGTTTCTCCTCCGTCATTTAGGTGTGCTGTAGTCTCTCTTCAATTAAGCAACGCTATTGAAACATCAGGTGTGTGCAACTGTAATTATGTGCCCATTTAGACATACAAAAGCTTTTTAACAAATGCACCCTATTGAAAATTTGACAATTTCAATGCGTTTTTCTCCATTTGGATTTAGTAGCATTATGTATCTTGTGTTTTTATCTGTGTTGGTTTACCTGCATATTAACCACTTAGTCTAGGTCTCCCACTGAAGTGTCACCTTTCATGGAGCAGAGTCTGATCCCCAGGTGGGGAAGGAGTGTCTGTTCCCATAGCTGTGGCATTGGTAATAGGGAACTGGACAGTCAGACATCTAAAATAACCTGTGCTTTTATGGATCAACCTGTAGTTTCTAAATATTGTTGGACGTAATCCGAGGCTATGATTTGGTAATAATGTATGGTATCTATTTTGAAAAAAGCTGTCCAAGTGACAAGCAGGAACTTCACATTTGATCAAGCAATGTTCCAGCAAAATGTTGTGAAGGGCTAGTTTTCTAGGGGATTAAAATACACGAGTCAAGAACTCCACTTATTTCAAAGACTCTTCAGACGACAGACTTTATTATACTAAAATAATAACTGAAAACACTTCACTTGTTCTTCATTTTTATGCAATACGCTTTCAAAAAGTAAGAATAGCTAGCTGAGCAATGAAGTAGGTAAAAAAGTGAATAGAAATATGTCCAAAACAAGAATATAAATAACTGCAAACATGTGACTAGGAAAAGTCCTTTCTTTTAGCTATGGTAATGACACAACATTTAGCAGTGACCAGTTGAATTAGCATGAAAGGCTGGAACACTAGTATTCAGTTGACTGAAATCTAGTTTTATTAAAAGTTTTTCATTTTGCTTTGAAGCAAGGAAAAACAGGAAATATAATTGGAGACATTTAAGATCTAAAAGGAGGAAAAAGTGCCTGACTGGATTGGCTGTAAGAGATTTTGCTGAGTTACACAGATTTAGTCAAGTGGCTATTGCTGTTCAGACAGCCATGGAGATTTGTTTAATCCAACTTTATTGATTACATAGACACCTGTTTCTGTTGTCAGAAACAACTGTATTTTCCAAGGGACAGTCTAATCTGGGTAAAATGAATGGTATGGTTATCTCTAGCTGTGTTGTTTGTTGTGGTTGCCTACTTTGATCACAGTTATTATTATTTCTCCTGGTTTTAAAAGATAGTGCTGCAAATTTCTAAACAGCAGAGGATATTTATAAAGCCAGTTAATAGAGCCAATTAAACAAAATGAGGAACCCTGCTAAATCTGCCAAATATTTTTCTTACTGAAGAGAATATTGCATTGTTGGGTTAAATTTTATTGAATAAATTTGAATGTTCTTCTTTGAGGAGTGTCCCCATGGGTATTCCACCTTAGGTGCACCAGTGCCACTGCGCCTCTGATCGGAGATGTGTGATAGCAGTGCCTGTGGTCAGTTGCACTCATGGGGTGCCAGCGTGGAAGATCTGGTGCACCTAAGGTGGAGCACCCACAGGGACAACCATCTCAAAGAACTGCAGTTTCTGTACAGGTGAGTAACCTTCCCTTATGGTCTGGAATATGCTACTAGTATTTTAAGACAACTGTAGTTA
This sequence comes from Rafetus swinhoei, assembly GCA_019425775.1. NCBI lineage: Eukaryota > Metazoa > Chordata > Testudines > Trionychidae > Rafetus > Rafetus swinhoei. The sequence continues at coordinate 28,419,393 of CM033440.1, forward strand.
TTATCTGAAGAAAATGCATTTTAAGGGTGGGGGGGGGGTTGTGAAATTTTCTAAATTTGAGCAGAATGTCTTCTCATGAGAGCCTTTTGGGAGATGCTTATTGGTCTAACAGTTTTCTCTTCACATTAAGAACAAATAATATGCATTTCATTATCAAATGTAGCCAAAAAATCCTTTTGAACAGCATCCATTTCCATATCTATTGTGACATTTTTCCATTTCAAATATATATAACGATGGAACAAAAAAGAAAGTGGATTATTAAAAGTTCCATTCTACTGGAGTTAGTGACCTCCCTTATACCCCAAGCTTCCCATTGATTCTCCATGTTGCCCTCTGGAGAGAAGACTTTCGTGTTAATCTTTTTCCATAGACCTAGCACACCTATTAAAACAATAGGCTCAGCACAGTGGTTGTCATTGTATAATCAGGATTCATATCAGCATTGGAAAAAATGAGGGGTGTTTAAAAAAAATTACTCTTTTTGGGATGAGGAAGCATGAATTGAAAGTATGTTAATAACCTAGCATAATTGAGTTCAAATCTCACACAAGATAAAAATTATATACTTGTATCCTTTATGTAGGATTTTTGCAAGTCTTAACATTATTTATTCTTTAATATTTCCAAATATCAGCTCACAGTAGTGGGTTTTTTTAATGAAAGTGTGTAAATTGCTCACAAGCATTTTAATTAAATGAATAGGACAAAATAGGATTTTGCATTATTGCTCAGTGAGCTAGCTAGTAATACTAGTTCAAGATCCAGTTGAATATAAAAGATTTGTTTGATTTCTAGCATCATTAGTTAAATTGAAAACTGTATCCATCATGTTTGGCTTTTATTATAAAATCAGCTCAATTTGTCACATTTTGAATTGGTTAAACTAGAAGATTCTAAATTTTTGACCTAGATTAAATTATCCAAATTCTAACACTAGTGCTGTCAAGTAGTAGTATACAAAGGTACTTCTGTAGTACAGGTTGAACCTCTCTAGTCTGGCACCCTCGGGACCTAACCGGTGCTGAACCAGAGAATTTGCCAGACCACAGGAAGTCAATATTGTCTAGCAGCATTGCCAACACTTCTACTGCTTATTGGACTCTTAGAAGACATTTAGCAGTAAATTAAAGCTAAATAACAGCACAGAACACTGAGAGCCAGGACTGGTGGCTGTAAATAAACTTTATGGGACCACAGGAAACTTGGCCACACCCATGATAAGTGGACATCTGGCTAACTAAATCACGCTGGACTACAGATGTTGCCGGACCAGAGAGTACTGTACTAGAGAGGTTCAATCCGTACAAGCTGTAAGTTTAACTGTGCTCTCAAGATGTTGTTTAAGCCTATTTGGCTTTAGTGAAACTTATTTCCACATTGTAGAAGAGTAGAAGATGTGAGGAGTTGGATATGCATTATCTTTGGATGTATATATAAATTCAGAAATCTTATTAACATATCCACAGGTTTTAGGTCCTGCCCCGAAATGGTGCTCATTCTTGGACAACTTGACAGAAGAACTGGAGGAGAATCCAGAGAGCACAGTTTATGATGATTACAAATTTGTTACCAGAAAAGATCTTGAAAATTTAGGTAAAATTCAAGGGACTTTTTATTTATTTTTTCTGTTTCTTGTCCTTTTTTCCTTGTTCAGTTTTAATGCACTCGCAGTACTACTGTATGTATGCAGGTCTGCAGTTTGAGTGTGTATGTGCTGTATAGTAATAAAGGGACTGTTAGAAAATTATTCAAAGTAGGTCTTCACAATCCTAGCCGCTGTTGCTAGCATGCCAATCTTGATTGCCCTACTTTGTGGTAATCTTTGTCAAGTCAATAAGAACCTTTGCTCACAGCTTGTCTCTTTGCCATGAGGAGAAGGTTGATATACAGTGCGTGTCTGAGGAAGTGCTTTGAGGTTCTTTTGCAAAAATGAGAAACAGAGGAAAAGTTGTTTCTACTTTTAAATACTTATGAGATGCTCAGATACTGCGGTGATGAGGCCATAAGTATGGAGATAAAGGAATCCACTTACAAATGGTTCCCCCCAGCACTCTCTCTCCAGTGTTGTTCCCCCCTGCCTTGCTGCCTGTGCGCTGGGCTCTTACTACATTTAAACTGCAGAGCTTCAGCAGGGATAGCTCCTGGACCCAGTGCAAGCCAGGTCTGAGCTAGCTTTCCCTTATTGACTAATCATGAATTACCCGCCTCTTAACATCCTTAGCACGGAGTGGCGGGGGACTCCACTAGAGTGGGGCCTGGAGCGCACTGGCTGCCCAACCCCACCTCTGGGGACTATCAAATAATCGTGTAACCACTAAGATTTGATGCAGTTACACGATTATTAAATAAAACCATATCTAACATCCCTATGATATAGTTGGGATTGGTCCTACTTTTAGGAGGGGTTGGACTCAGTGGACTTCTGAGGTCTTTTCCATCCCTATGATTGGATGAGAGAAAATCAGTGTAAATCTCTTATTTCTGGAATTGTTTTTTAGCCAAGATTTATTAATTTCTGAAACTATTGAATCTATAGGTAATGTTTGCTTTAAAGAAAAGTTCTCCTTTTATCTCAACTGCACAGAGTTGTCTGAAGATAAATGCTCTCACTTTCTTCTTCCATTTGGAAATTTTTATTCTTTATTTAGGTTAAGGCCTAGGGTGACAGTTTTATGAACTGGTGTGGTGCTGTATTTATATCTTTTAACATACCTATTCTTCAAAGGTAGTGACCCAAGGCAAAAACTCTTAATTAAAACATCAGTATGCCACACCAAAAACTGTAATTCAGATGTATAAATCTAACACGTACGTACATTCAGAAAGCTCTCTCCTCACAAATAATGTTTCCTGGTAAACTGTCCTTAAACTGTGGGCTAATGGGCATTTTTTAAAATAAATATTTATTACATCAACAAGAAAAGACATTTTTGTCGGGCTGCTCAAGTTCTTTGGTAACTTAACATAATAGTTTATGGTACTACTTAGACACAATAGAATGGATGTGAATATTGGTGAGCTTGATACTTTCACAGAAATACTTCTGTTTTCCTTTAATCAAGTGTTCAGTCAGTTTAGTTGGAGAGCTTCCTATATCCTGCACTCCTTTGAAGTCCTCTGAAAACATACTGATTTTTTTTGTTGGGGTTATTTTTGTTTTATTTTGTTTTCCGCAGGCCTTGCCCATCTCATTGGATCCCCACTGCTCCGAGCATATATGCATGGTTTTTTCATGGACATACGACTGTATCATAAGGTAAATAAAGTTATTTTATTAAGTCTGATCCATGTTTTGGTACTTTTTTTGCTACTATTTATACAGTATGTGTATTAATTTATCTATTTACTCCTGCATTACTTGTTTCCTTTCTTTAATGTTTTCTGTTCGTGTTTAAAAGGTGAAAATGATGGTCAACCCATTTGCCTATGAGGAATATAGAAAAGAGAAAATTAGACAGAAGATAGAAGAAACACGTGCGCAAAGAGTTCAACTAAAGGTACAATCCTATTCACAGTGATTACATTTTTAGAGAAAATTTTTCATGTGGAATAATTTAAAATAACTACACCACAGATCTGTAATTGAATTGGAAGTTTATGGTTTTTCTGGTCATATGTGAGTGTGTTGATGTTGCCAGAACTCTGAAATCAAATTGCAGCCTCAATCTATTTACCTTTTTTTTATATTGAACTGTGGCATTCACTTGTATAAGGATTCCAGTTTGAAATTGAGATGAAACAGTAGAAGCAAAAGGACACTTTAGTCTTATCATGCTTCAAAAGTTCCACAGACTACTCAAGACCTAAAAAAGCGACAAGGAGTCTTGTGGCACCTTATAGACTAACAGATGTATTGGAGCATAAGCTTTCGTGCATGCATCTGACGAAGTGGGTCTTTGCCCACGAAAGCTTATGCTCCAATACATCTGTTAGTCTATAAGGTGCCACAGGACTCCTTGTCGCTTTTTTTCAGATCCAGACTAACATGGCTACCCCTCTGATACTCAAGACCTAAAGAAGCTTTCAACTTCTATATGTAAAACTGGAGATTTATCAAATGACTCAATTCCTTAAAATGCAGTTCTGCTCTGAAAACTGACTGTGAAAATGGTATCATTGGCTTTCATGTGTGTTTATCAAGGCTTTCCAGATAAAATGTGCTCTGCATGCAAGTTGAAAAAGTTAAGTTAAATAGAGATTTTTTTAAAAAATGATTTTTTTTCCTACCTAGCTGTCCTGATATATCCCTGCCAATGCCAAAGATGCTTCCGCATCTTGGTACAACTCTACCAATTCCTTTGAATCAGTAATCAAAAAGACAGTAGAGCTTCTGCAGCTTTCTAGGTGTCTTGTTAACATTGCTTTTGCTCTGTTGTTATGTAGGTGAATGTCCTTTTCTGAAACTATGACATGGCGTCATAGTCAACAGCTAGAATGTGAAAGCCAGAGGACAATGTACTGCTTTGGGATCCTTGGCCTTTCTCGGCCTTTTGGCTAAGATCAAGTGTATTAACTTGATAGGGAATAGACCCATGGTTGTTTCTACATTTAGATCTTAGGAAGTCATTAGTCTGATTAAACGTTTTTTATTATAATGTCTGTAACTGTATTCAATGGGTAAAACCCAGTTTTTATTGAATTTGTGTTGAACTTTTTTAATTTTGGGGGAAAAAGTAGATGTGATTATTTTTGTCCTTGGAATTAAATGCATGATTGTGAAATGTGTAGCATAGCCAAAATTTCATAAGCGTGAAAAAATAATATACTGTTAAGTTCTACATTTCCTTTTCTTCATTAGAAACTTCCAAAAGTTAATAAAGAGTTGGCACTCAAGTTAATTGAAGAGGAAGAGGAACAGCAACTTCCTAGAAAAAAGAAACAAAAGGTAAGATTTTATGTAGAAGGTGTCCCTAACTTTACAGAATCACCAGAATAATAAATAGTTCATTGTATTCATTACTACAAATGGTTAGGGAGATTTGTAGGTCAGTATGCATTTGCTTTTTAGATTATAAGGATTTTGCATGTGATTGTACACTACACCTCTAATTAAGTGACTTTACAGTGGAATTCATCAGTGCTGAAGAATCATGAATACAGTAAAATAACATCTGGCCAATTACATAGCAAGCTAGTAGTGATTAAGCATTTGCTGTGGAGCTAAAGTGGGAGGGAGAGTCCAAAAACTCTCTGATCAGAAATGTATCCAAAAATAAACCTTTTTATTTATTTATTTACTTTAGAACATAGTAGTGCCTACAAAAGGGTGGGCAATAATTTTTTGCCGGAGGCCACTCCAAAAATTTCTGAAGTGGCCTCGGGCCACACCGGAAGGGGCAGGGCCTCAAGCGGAAGGGGTGGGATACTTCCGGGTTCCCCAACCCCAGACCACGATTGCTCTGGGGGTTGGGAAAGCCTTTCCCCGCCCACCCCCCCCTTTCTCCCTAGGTGCCGATGCCCCTGGCTGGGAGGAGACTTGGAAGCGCCAGCCACTCCTGACAGGGCTGGAGAAGGCTTTGCATGCTTCCCTGCCCCTAGGCCAATCAGGGCCTGGAGGCGGGGGAGCGTGCAAAGTCTTTTCCCACCCTGCCAGGAGCGCGCAGCACTTAGAAGTGCCGCGTGCTCCTCACAGGGTGGGGCCAGAGTGGAAAAAACTTTGCGCGTTCCCCCAGGCCCTGATTGGCCTAGGGATGGGGGAGCACGCAAAGTGTCTTCCAGCCCTGCCAGGAGCATGTGGCACTTCCAAGCGCCGTGTACTGCTTGCAGGGTGGGGACAGAGCGGAGGAAACTTCGCACGCTCCCCCGCCCCCAGGCCCTAATTGGCCTGGGGGCAGGAGAGCATGCGAAACCTCCTCCAGCCCTGTCAGGAGTGGCTGGCGCTTCCAAGTGCTGTGCGCTCCTGGCAGGGCAGAGGAAACTTTGCATGCTCCCCCACCCCAGACCCTAATTGGGCTAAGAGCGGGGGAGCGGCAGGGCCTCTGCGGGCCAGATCCAACCACTTGGTGGGCCGAATCTAGCCCTCTGAGGCCTTTTTGCCCACCCCGGCCTACAATGTCATTGTCCAGATATATAGGAAGAGATAGTGCTTGGCCCAAAGAACTAACTGTGTATGGTTTTTTTTTTTTTTTTTTACACTTTGCTCTTCATTTCACTTCATAAAGTAGTCAAAACCTGTTCACTCTGCTGCAACAGTAGCTCTAGTACAACCTTTTTAGATGTTAAATGCAGACAGGTTTAAATAAATGTTTCGTATTGGGTAGGAGAGAAAAATAGCAGTTTGCAAATCAGTGGCAGAGCTGTGTAGCACATTTCTAAGACTCTTTCCAATATGAGCCATATAAAATTTGCCCTGACATCTTCCTAGTATGCTGTAGAGACTCCCTTTACTCTATATCAGTGTTTCTTAAACTGTGTTCCGCGGCACACCGCTGTGCTGCAGAGAACAGAGTTCAAAATGGTCACCCTTAAAGGGGCAGGCGATGTTTTTTGTTGGGTTTTTTTTTTTTTGCTTAATAACTTTCCCCGACCCCCCCCCCCCTTTTTTTTTTTTGGCTCACCAAAAAAACTTGGTATTCCTCATTAAAAAAAAATTGGTGTTCCTCGGTCTTAAAAAGTTTAAGGAACACTGCTCTATATAGATGAAAAGGGAGACTGAGTTATACCATCCTACAACAAAATAGCATTGGAATTCATATAGTCAGCAGAGCAGACATAAGCTTCATATAGTGTCTGGTCTGGTGAGAGTTCCTGGATCATCAGTGGGATGGTAGGAAGAGATAAAGGGATGAAAAGGTACGCAATGGTTGAGTTTTCAGATGAAACTTTCTGTGCCTCTATCAAAAGTCTCAGCCTTCATTTAGTATATTTGTTTAGAGATACATGTTATACAGTGTGCATTAAAGTACAAACAAAACACCATATAAAAATGCAAGTTCTGAATATTTCCCTGAAACTGTGTTTAAAATGTTGCCAAAGACAGGTAGGTGATTTATGTTTTGTTTGTTTTGCTGTTTATTTTTAGATTAAATCATTAGCCAGACATTTGTAGACACTGAGCATTTCTAACTTAAACTTTAAATCCTTTTATGTTTTTTCCTTTCTAAGCAGCTGTGAAAACAAATTGTTGGACCAGAGAGAGCCCTTGTGGTAGTAATTTTGCTGCTGTATCAGACAAAAGGGTGGTTTTTTTTTATTTAAAGAGAAACCTCTTGAGGAAATCTTTAATATGAAGCATATTTGTTGAAGTTTATAAATTATTTATTCCTAATCCTAAATCAAGTAAATTCTGTGGCAAAACTATCATTGGCTCCAGTGTTGCAGGATCAGGCCCTTTAATACAACAGACAAAATTGCCTCTTCCCCTGCTGTATTTTAGGTTGGTGGCAGGAGGGGAAAGTAGAGAGTATGCAGGATGCATAGAGCCCTTTAACAAAACAAAAAAAAAGTATTACTAAAATAGTCTTACAAACTGTGAATGGAAATGCATCTCTGTGGCATAGTTTTTTATGTGATGGAACCATCCTGGTCAAGCAGTTTTCTCAATCTGTAAACATGGCTGATTAATTGAGAGTTGCTGAGACTTGTCCAAGTTAATGTACATTCAACAATACATTGTTGATACTAGAGTTGGTTTCATCAGAGCTTTTTTTGTGTCAGCTGTTTCATTAGGGGAAAGCAGGAGATGCTTAGGTCTAGAAAAGAAGATATCTTGATTCCGTACTAAACGGCTGTCCTTTAATTAATTGTTTTTTTAAAAAGTATATTTCAACTATTATGTCATCTCAACAGTAGTAGTGCATAATGACATGTAATGGCACTAACCTTGAAATATAAAATGTTGGAAAGTAGAGAACCTGAGATTCCTGTAGTTTGAGTAGCAGAACATATTTTGTTTACAGATGTATCGGAATAGTTTTTACGTGATGTATATGAAAATAGTAAAGCATATTATAGATAAATGGAATAGCTCTTGATGTAAATGGACTAGGACAGTAGTTCTCAAACTTTCTTTTCGTGGACCACTTGAAAATTGGTGAGGGGGACCACTTAATGATCTTTCCAAATGTTTGTATCATTTGTTAACTATTGTAAAGCACAAGTAAGCTGGGGCTAGAAAGAAGGGGTCTTTCCCTTCCCTACCCAGGCAGCTGCTGAACTGGGGCGGGGAATTAAAGGGGGGGGGAGTCTCCCCTGCTGCGATAGCCACCGCGCTGGGCTAGGAAGGACTGGGGGTTCTCCCTCTCTCCCCTGCTGAGGCAGTCCCTGAGCTGTGGCTGGGAAGGAGGTGTTTGCTCTAGTGTAGCAGCTGCAGAGCTGAGGCTGGGAAGGGGGGGCTTTCTTTCCCCGGCAGCTTCAGCCCTGGAGCTGGGGAGAATTGCCTCTTTGGCCATTTTAGCTCTGCATGTCCCAAATTTCCCTACCTCCTCTTCTTACCACTGCCTCCCACCTCCCCACTATACCCTCAAGGCCACCACCTCACTTTACATGTGCATCTTCTCCAGGGTCCAGGCATGTAGTTAGTGGAGTAGTGTGTGCAGCCGCCTAGGCATGCACCTCAGAAGGAACTATGCACAGACTACCTGAATGGAGCTCGTGGACCACAGATTGAGAACCTCTGGTCTAGGAAAACCAAGCAATCAGTACTTTATAACCAGTAGTGTTTTCTTGCTTAATAAAACCTCAGTAGTAATTGAATGAGCTTTACTTTTTAAATCATTGTACCAGCATTTGTTTCAAAATTTTGTAACCAACTCTTGGTTTTCTTCTCTTTTCTAGAATCTGCCTAACATTCTCACTGATGATCGGTTCAAAGTCATGTTTGAGAACCCAGATTTCCAGGTAGATGAGAAGAGTGAAGAATTTAGGCTGCTTAATCCACTTGTTTCTAAAATAAGTGAGAAAAGAAAGAAGAAACTAAAGATTTTAGAACAGCAAGAAGCACAAGAGCAGGTAAAACTTTCTCTTTTTAGATTATGATTACTTAGAGTTCTTTGTTTTTTATTACAGTCATTCAGGCTTTTCATTTATATGATCTTAGAAAGGACAAGATAACAATGGAAAATTATTAATCAGTCTATAAATGAGTGTGATTAAGATTTATATACAGATCTTAATATTAATATATTAATTTTTGTTGTATCACAGTGTGTCTGTGAATGTAATTTGAGTCTGTTCTGCATGCTGTATTTGTTGGAATTCTAGTCCTCTTCAAATTGGACATATGTAGAGATTGTCACGTACTCTAATTGGGCAAATAGTTTTTAAAAAAGCAGTTAATGGTTCCTTAGAGTAACTATTCTTGTCTGCAGGAAGAGGAGGAAGAACCAGAAGGAAAACCAAGTGATGCAGAAAGTTCTGAGACTTCAGATGATGAAAAAGGCTGGGTTGAAGAGGTCAGGAAACAGCGCAAACTTCTACGCCAAGAGGAAAAAGTAAGACGGCAGGAAAGGTTCAAGGAGGATCAGCAAACAACACTGAAACCCCAATTCTTTGAGATTAAAGCAGGGGAGGAATTCAGAAGCTTCAAGGACTCTGCCAAAAAGCAAAAGTTAATGAAGTAAGACTAATGCTTTAATTTAATAAAGATGGGTTAGGTTGTAATGCAGGCCCAGGTTATTTTATTTAGTTGTCACAATGATCCTAAAAGTATTTTCTACAGCCAGCCATGGTAACTAAGAGGCATAGGTTGCACTGATGCTTATTTCATCTGTTGTTATCCTGTTAGGTGATTGTGGTATGTGTAGTCCCTGTGGCTTACTTTGAGGCTACGTCTACACTGCAGGCTTTTTGTGCAAGAACGGCTGTTCTTGTGCAAAAAACTTGTGAAGCATCTACACTGCACGCGTGTTCTTGCGCAAGTAAATGTATAGTAAAGCATCGGAACAGAGTGCTTCTTGCTCGAGTTATTCCTCTCCCCACGAGGAATAAGCCCTCTTGCGCAAGAGGAATAAGCCCTCTTGCGCAAGAGCTCTTGCGCAAGAAGGCAGTGTGGACGGGCAACAGGTTTCTTGCACAAGAAACCCCTATGGCTAAAATGGCCATCAGAGCTTTCTTGCGCAAGACAGTGTCCACGCTGCCATGGACGCTCTTGCGCAAAAGCACATCTCTTGCGCTAAAGCACATGGCAGTGTGGACGTGCTCTTGCGCAAGAAGCCTGCAGTGTAGATGTAGCCTAAGAGTTTGTCATTTAGAACCAGATTAGGGGCGCTTACCTGATACTGGTGATCAGTTACTCATACATATAGTCCCCTTGTGGTTAGTGAGACTACTTCATGTGAGTATCAATTCACCGATGTGAATACAGGGGTTTGCAGTTGTACCCTGTGTGATCTGTCCCCATTAGAAAACATAGAATACCCCATGATTTCCTCATGCTTACAAAATAAGCCTGTCTTTGCTGGAAGCAAACAGTAAAAACATCTTTTGACCTAGATAGGTCATAAATATCTTAATACTCTAAAAACTAATCTGCTGTCTCAATTGTCGGAGTTCTAGTCTCCTGGCTTCTCCTTGTAGTGCTAAAAGCCAGAGTTAAAACATTTTGTATGAGTTTCATATGTTTTGTGTGTAGTGGTGTTATAATTTTTTTGGTTATGGATATTAGCGAGGTCAGGTGGGAGAGGTAGTATTTTTTTTTTTTTTTTTACTGGACAAATCTCTGTTGGTTAGACAAGCTTTTTGAGGTGGAAAAATTAAAAGCTGGGGTGGGGCAGGAGGGTTAGTAGGTTATAGGTTTTCTTTCATTTTACCTACAAAAACTGCTATGCTCTCAAGTGCACTTTCACAGAACAATGATAAAAACACTCTGTCATCTATGGGTGAACACTTCTCACAAAACAATCACTCTACAACTGAATTCTCAATCCTCATCCTCAAAGGAATCCTTCCAAAGATGAGTTGGGAGCTTAAATTCATAACTCTTTTAGACACTAAAAATTGTGGACTAAACAGAATCACTGGATTTATGGCGTATTACAAAAATCTATAACCTACTAACCCACCCACTGAGGTTTTTTTGCCTTCTCTGCCTTATGACACTAGAGGTATTAAATACAGTTTTTATATTCTTTAACTCAGCTGTTACTTAAAGCAATGGCTTCTATACCTAAAGCACTTCTGCCTTACTAGAGATGCCAGAAAGTGTCCTGACTTTCCAGATATTTAGTGCCTGAGAGTCTCATTGACTTCACCTAGATATGTGCAGCACTTCAGAAAATCAGGCTTTTATTACAGTTTTATTAATTGGAGAGCTGTGATGAAACTAATAAGTCTTGAAAGACAGACAGCAGCTGCTGAGATAGATATGTCACAGCATGCCAAGTGCTCAGCATAGCTCTAACTAGAATGAATGCTATAACAAGAAGGCAATGAGATGCCAGAACATTTTCCATACAAATGGTGAACAAAATGCATCCATGCTAATGTGCGATGATTATTTTGCTGCTGTTCATATATAGCTGACTTGGCAAAGTACCATTATGTCACTCAGATGTCTGGTGATGGGCATTTTAGAAATAGTTAGGAAATACAGTAATGTGTATTGAAAGGAAACACTGAACCAAGTATATTTAGGACTGGTTAGTATTGATATAAAATTGGTTCTGCATTATCAGCTTTTGGGTTTATTATAAGCTCTATAGAAATCCCCAAACTGAAAGTGACACAAGAACCAATTCTCTTATGGAGTGCTATCTAAAACACAGCATCACAAAATCTCTGCTGTTCATATGCGTATGGGGGTTCTTTCTTATTGTCAACACACATGAAGAAGCTAGTGCTCCAAAATCTATGCATGTGGCAGTCAGGTTGAAGAAGCCCACACAATCTACATGTTCCGTCTGTTAAGTGACAGACGC